>JAECXD010000634.1:120000-1468539 GCA_018151445.1 Zaprionus inermis | reverse complement strand
GAGTTCAATTCAAAGACGTTAATTTATAAATAATGTGCTTCATATATTTCCGTCAAACGTTACAAAATTTCTTAGAGACTAAAAAACAATTGTGTATGTATTTTGATTTTCACAGCGAGAAAGTATTTAGCGAATTCAAAGATCCATACGTTCAACTGACCAGGGCCAAAAGGTCGGAAGTACGCTGCAAGCAGCGGCAGCCACAGCCCGTGGCACAAACGTTATGCTTCTAAGAAAGAAAGAAATACGTGAAGAGAAGAATTTTGAAGAGTAGTGCGAACTCACCTCAAACCATTTCATCATGTGCTGCATGTGACCGCCATGTCCGCAGGAGAGACATGCATTAGCCGCACCGCGCACAGGCAGGCAGCAAAGGGTGCAGAACAAAACTGGTCGCTTGCACGGCTCACATTTCGGTGTTCGCTTCGGCTTGGCACAGCCGGTGCATTCAGTGACAAATTCAACGCCCTGCGGCGTTGGTGGTGCATGTAGTGTGTGCTTCAGTATTAGAGCTCGCTTCGAGAGCAACTGCCAGCCAAACAAAACGTCCGCATAAGCGCGCTTAAAATGGTCGAAGAGAGGCATTTTGGTACGCCGAATCAAGGTACAGGCATACGCATCCGTCTGGCCGAGCTTGAAGTCCAGCCAATCGAGTGAGTCGGACCAGGAATTGCTGCGCAACTGCTTCAGTTGCTGCCAATGGCTATTGACCGTTCGCGCTTGGGCTGAAGACTTAAAGTCGAGCGGTAGGACCGTATGATATGGCGACAATTGTGCATGCAACTGTGCGGGCAGACGGCAACTTGCCACATCCATCACATCCATTAGAGCAGCAGGGCACTTATCGAAGAGGCAGGCCAGGAGCACAGCTGTTTGAATGTCCCCCGCACTGGCATAGTGCATTATTAGCGACTCTAGTAGTGACTTTTTAAATGGATCCTGGTAAAAGAGCAATTCACATCTTTTCGATTGCGCAGACTGCGATTGTGGAACATGTGGAGTAGCGATCAGCTCAGCCAATAACCAAATGGGCAGTAAATCCAAGCGACCATGTGCACGACAAATTTCGCCATTTCGACGACACGTCTCGGCGATATTGTGCTTGTCCAACGTGAACTCGCGCGCCATCTCTCGATTTATGTGCAACAGTTGACTGGCATCGTAGACATGGACAACGGGTGTGGTACCATTCATTTGGCGCATTACACGCTGCTTACCCGGCTTTCCGGAAATCATACGCTCCTGCAAATAAAAGGATGCATTGGCATCCCTTTGTGTTGTTGCCATTACATTGCCCAACAGCCCGCTGCTATTAATAGCACTCAGTGTACGCGGCGTAGTGGTTTGATGTTGGCGCAGAGTCAAGCGTTTTGTGTTCAGCACCTGAGCAAAGGTAGTCAGCATACCAATGGCATTGAAGTGAACGCCTGAGGTGCGTGGAAACGGTATACAAGCATCGTGCAGAGCACTAGAGAGTGCACCTTCCAATCTAGGCGATTGCAACAATAGTTGACTGCGATCCGAGGCGCTGACCCCGGCCACTGCTGTGACGCGCTTCTTCATGGCTGCCACCAATGCACGAAGACACTGCTCTAGGCAGCTACGAGATTTCTTGACACGCTGTAACGCATTGCTACGCAATACCTTCATCAATACGGCGCTCACATCGCTGGAAAGTGTTGTCCCCTGGCACAATTGAAAGTCGGGCGGTACATTGGGACTGGGATATAACGTGGGGAAAGTCACTTGCAAGATGGCCGTATGATCAGCTGCACAGATCTTAAAGCAGGCGTAACGCTTAATGGCATCCAGCATATCTACGTCAACATTAGGCATATTAGTATTTAACAGCGAGAACTCATGATGCAACGAACACGTTGGCTGATCCGTTAACGAGCGTGCAATGTGAGTTTCTTCGCGCCGGGTATATACACCACCGAAGCTGGGCGATCGTGCCATGGGCAATGTGTTCGCACCAGCCTCAAGGGTGGCAGCAATGGGCAACGAAGCAGCGGCCATCGGTCGCGGCTGTAGAGTGTGTAAATATTCTGGTGGAGTTATAGCTCGCAATTCACTCAGTTCGGGCTCATATCGTGGAGATTCGCTTTCCTCATCTTTTTCAGCCGACGGTTCACACAGTTTAAGCATTGTGTCATCAATTTTCCACACTCGTAGTGTACGATCACGCGACCATGTAACTAATTCCTGCAAACAGGAAAAAATGAATTGTATATTTCTTATGTTCTTGGCATAGTTAAAGTCTGTGCACTTACAATTTCGTTGCAGCTTTCGCGATTTGGTCGCCAGGCAAAGTCTAGAATGACATCCGTATGACCTACAAAGGAGCATATGGGATCCGTTTGCTTGCTATTGCTCCAAAGAAGCAGACTGTTCTCGCCACGACCTAAGTGAGGCACAACAATACTAACCAGACCGTTTCCAATGGGCTAAATATGTATGTAAATATTAGGTGTCTTAGAACGGATAAACCATATGCAGAGCCAACTTACTGTATAACGAGCACGCCATACTGGTGACAAAGTGGTTATAATCTTCTCGGCACGTCGGGGATTGCAGACATCAAAATATTTTACAGTACCATCCTGACTGGCCGTTGCAAGACACGTTTCACGTCTGTGACTCCAATTGATGCCATGCACGCGGTTTAAATGTGCAGTAATGTAGTGTGTGGGGCAACTTCCCTTTCGTATGTCCCAGATTCGTAAATCTCCATCATGTGCGGCGGCCAATAGGTTTCCTGATACGCGATTAAAGCCAACTTGGGTTGCACCAGCTGGAACAGAAACAACGACAGTTAAGTTGGCAAGCAAACGTTGATGATTCTCAATCAATTACACATGCACACGGCATTCAGGGATAGGGCCGGCTTGCGCGGATCGCGCAGATCCCAAATGTGCGAGAAGGTATCAATGGAGCAGCTAACCAACAAATTTGGATTTTTGCTGTGCCAATCGATATCGGTAACAGTGCGCGTATGACCACGCAAAGAATTCTCGTAGTCTGGCTCGGAGCGACCCCAGCGTACAATGTCAATATTCTGGCTGGTCTGTAAAGGATGACCCGGGTTATAAATGTATCTATGTAAACACAATGCACTTACAGCAATGGCACAATATTCCCGGCGACTTGGACATATGGCAAACTCGGCCACCGACACCTCGTATTTGGACTGTCGCTCGTAACGACGCAATGATCCATCGTCTAGGCCCAAACGCTGCAATGCCAAATGCCCACGCCCAGCTAACAGCACCCATTGGCCTGAATAATCCACTGACATGGCTGTCGCCTGTGTATCGCGATGCTCATAACATTTGTTGCTCTGTCTGATAATGTAGGTCTGCTCGGATCCGCCGCTGCCTCCAACACTTCGTTCACTTCTCTCCCCGCTACCATTGCCAGCGCGTAGTGTTTCCGTTGGAGGCATCGCTAGGTTGATGATGGTGGTGATGGTTTTGATGAGTAAAAAGACAACATAAAGTGATAAATCTAATTAAGTCGACTAACTAAAGGCACAGAACGAAACGAACTGATAAGAAAAGAGGAGCACGAAAAACAACGCAATATATCGCATGCAATTTATCGATTTAATACATTTATCGATATGCCTGGACTTGCAAGCTATGCACTGGCTGCTTAAAACCTGAATTACAAATTCCAATTAGAGTTCGTAATATACGATAATATACTATATGAAACTATATATATTAAATAAACAACGAAAATCGACGAAACTTTATCGCTAATTACAATTGTTTACTCGATTTTTAACCAAGCAAATATACTTGTCTCTAATTGGAATCAGATCCCACAAGATCATGGACCTACTTAACGACGATATTCAACTGTGTATTATAAATTATTTAGATCTCAATGATCAACTAGTGCTATGGAAAGCAACTAAAAATTACTCAGTTCGTTGCAATACCAACATCTGCCGGGCTTGGCGACAACAACATAGCTTTATATTAGATTGGGTTATGTATGATTTGGAAGATGATCCTGAAATGATGGACGCGTTTCTTTCAAGCATAAGCGAAACATTACAATCATTGAAGCTTGAAGAGATTAGATTAAATCATTTGCAGCTGTGGTGCAAGTACAACTATCCTAACATGCGGGAACTGGAGTACTGGGTGGATGAATATGAAGACCCCTGCAATTATTCGCCGATTTTCGACCTATTTGCCGAATTATTTCCAGCGGTATGCTGGTTGAAACTTAACGGTGAATTCAACATGTTAAAAGTTGATAAATTTAAAGAGTTGCGTAGATTGGATCTTTTGGAATGTAGTAATATTTTTAATTTAAATGGAAGCGAAACTCTGGAAGAACTGAATATCGAATTTAACTCAGATTGCCAACATTTCATTTTTAGTTCGCTTATATTTTTTCCCAAGCTGCAAACGCTCTCTTTCAAATGCCAAAAAGGATCTGAGAAATTATTAGATAAAGTCGTCAAAGAGCGTTCCAGCGACATAACCGAAATAAGTTTTTGGCACTGCATTTGGTTATACGATCTAATGAAAGTGCACCTTCCCAAGTGCTTGAGTCGACTCTCGTTGATCGAAAAAGAATGTACCTTTACAGTGGAGAAATTGCAAACAGTAGTTGCCCAATTACCTCTACTGAAACAACTCGATCTGCTTGATTTCCAATTTTTTCCAACGGAGTTACGCCTTTGGGAAACGGTCCTTGCTTGTCCGTCACTAAGCATATTAAACATACTGGGAATGCAACTTTGCGAAGATTTCTTTGAGACCAGTAGAAGCTTCATGGACCAAGTGCTGAGGAACCGTTCTGTTTTACTGGCACTACATTGCCACAATAACGGCGCAAACAAACATCTTGTGAGTATTACGGAATCTAGCACACAATTACTTTATATCCTTGAGATTTTATTTGTATATTGTAGATTGAGAAAAACTTCAGGCATTCCAATTTAAAGGTTTATTTTGAGCCTCTGCCTTTGAAAAGTGTCAATGAAGATTACGTGCATATACAGTTTAGCCCCTTAATAGGATAATAAGATTGTTGAATAGTTATATTTTTAATATTTATTATATCTTAATTTGTATATTTAATCACATAAAAGTATGTGTAAAAATATGTATCGATTTTTTTTTAGATATTTTATATAGCTCTCTTTATTTATGAAATGTTCTATCTATAACGTTTTATCAATAATAGGAACGAAAAAGATCAAATTGTTTATTCTTGGTTGTACTTTTTACGATTTTGACAAAACTGTAGAGTGAGTCCCCATCCTAAAAATACAACAATATGTGCACAACTTACAACAGACATGATCAATGGCCAAATATCTGGAAACCTAGCAGGAGGCTTTATAGTTAAAAATCCAATTAATATGAAGATCATTACAGCTTCCGAAAAGGTTTGATAAATCTTCCTTTCTCTACGCTTAAAATATTTACAATTAAAGATCAGATTAAAAATAACCAATGAGGCTATAGTAGGAACTATTAAATTATCCCTTTTCAAAAGGGGAATCATACTGAACACCGATACTTCAAGAAACCAAAACATCTCGCATGGCCACCAGTAAAATAGACACATAGCTGGCAGCGAAATCAGTAAAATAGACTTTTCATGTACCTGAAAGTAATTTAATTAATTATTGCAATAATAGCACATATGTATGAATTAACTTACTTGAAAAGAAAATAGGAAAAACGCAGCAGCAGTGTTAAAAAGTGTAAGGATGAACATGTATTTACCTCGCTGGCGGAAAAGCTGAATATTTGCTGGAACAGCGACCGACACTGTAGTTGCCAAAGAAATCATTGCCATCTGATGATTGAGAATATGTTTCCTAGAATTAAAATTGAATGAAGAAGCAAAATGTGTGAACTCGTTCCTGTGACTTCTTTACTTACTTTAACTTATAGATGACATTCAAACTGCACCAGAAATTTGCAACTTTATCCTCAAAAACGCCTCGACCAATAGGAAATATACGATGTACAACTTGCAAAGCGTTGTCTGTGGAATTTAGCCAGGGTAGCCAAAGGATTACAAACACCGATAGCACAATGCCGGATAATATAATTAAAGTAGTTACAAAAGATCTAAAACTAAAGAGGTATATAATAAATATTATGCGTATATATATATATATGTCTTATAACAAATACCTCCGCAGTGATAATGATACTCCCAGTAAGTATGCAAAAAATGGCAAAGCATGGTAGAGCTCCATTTGTTTGTAGTTCAGGGCCAAAGTGAAGAAGAGAGCAGCGAGATAGTTTTTATCACATACGATCGCCGCAACGGCTGCAGCTGCTAATCCAAGGGATATGTTGTTATATTGAAAGTGTCCATTGTCTATAAGGACTTGGCCCGGATAAATGGCGAAAAGTATAAACCAATTATTCTTTATATTGCCTTTGAAATTTCTATCCATGCAGAAACATAAAACCAGTACTACCGGCAAATAAAGTAATATATCGGCTGCCAAAACTGTGAGACGCATGAAGCTCTTATGATCCCTAGTTTCCATGCCTCTACTTGTGTTTAGCTCGACAAAACTAGAATTTATATGTTTTCCTATGCGACCCATAAGGTAACTATGGTATGCTGTTAGAGGCGGATAATCCAGGCCCCAATACTGCAAGTCGTTATCTGTAGAATTTTTATACCACTCGCTAGGTTCCAAATTTACAGTCACTTCTTGCCAATGACGCTGAGCTTCATAATCTCCAAACATTGGCGGTTTATTATACCCCGAGAATGAGTTCAGCGATATAATTGACCTAAATGCTATTGCAGCAAAAGTTATTGCTAACAATTCTGACTTCGTCTTCATGATGTATTTGACTTTATTATTATTCCTAACATAGTGATGAACAAGGGAACGATAGAAAAAGTAGTCGTCTTTATATCGCCCCGTCGATCGATATATTTTTAAATAATAAATATTGGTTTCCACTTTCGATAGCGAACCATTAAGTAAACACATCGATAGGTTTACCAACATACCCGGCGACAAGTTCCAACCATACGAGTTAGATATGTATACAAATATATGTAAACCGTGTAAATTGTATACATAATCTCCAATGACAAATAACTTTATTTTGCAATTTAGAATTGCGGACTAATAAGTGGAAAAGAATTTGACTTACTGCTATGACATTAACAACTGTTAGTTTTTCAATAATACACAACAATTGTTTCAAAGTGATGTTGGAATTATATTAAACGCGTTTGATGATTGGATTTAAATTGTTTATGCCTGCTGTGCAATAGCCAACGCGTTCTTCAGATCATTTATTAAGTCATCAGCGTCTTCAAGTCCGACAGATAAGCGAATAAGTGCATCACTTATTCCCAATGTTTTCCGATCTTCAGCAGGAACAGAAGCATGAGTCATGACAGACCTTAAAATGTAACGGAAATATAGTATATAATTAATTTAAAATACGTTTTTGAATTAAATCAAATGATTAAATTTTGTACTTACGGTAATTCTGCCAAACTCTCATAGCCACCCAAACTTTCAGCAAGTTCAAACAATTTAAGACCCTTAAAGAACGCCGTTGAGTGCTTCAAATCGCCTTTTATATAAAAGGAAAACACTCCACTGTATCCATAGGTCTGTTTCAGGGCTATTGCGTGTTGGGGATGCGTTGGCAAAGCTGGATGCAATACTTTTTCAACAAAATCATGCGATTCTAGAAATTTAGCTATTGCGATTCCATTTTTTTGATGTTGTTCCATTCGCAGAGACAAAGTCTTAAGACTTCGGTTAACTTGATAGCAATCAAATGGCGATGGCACTATGCCAACAGCTGAAAAAAGTTATTTAATACATGATTATTTAGAGGCTTAGAAATAAGTTCGCAAATTTCTAACCATTTTGCAAAAATTTCAACCTGTTATAAAGATCTTCAGAGTTCATCGTTATTCCACCCATTACAACATCAGTGTGTCCATTCATATATTTGGTTAACGAATAGCAAACCAAGTCAGCTCCTAGCTCCAGAGGCCTTTGGAAGTACGAGGTTAGGAAAGTGTTGTCCACAGCAACAATTACGTCTTCACGTTTGTGACACAATTCGGCAACAGCTTCGATGTCAACAACTTTGATTAAGGGATTTGTCGGTGACTCAATCCAGACAAGCTGTTAATATTTTTAGAAAACATATATCAGTTTTTGTAATTCTAATTGAAAAGCGCATCATACCTTTGTTTCCGGCTTGAAGGCGGCTTTTACATTTTCCAAGTTAGTTGCGTCAACAAAACTTGCAGAAATTCCCAAACGTGATGCCACTTGCCTGAAATCAAACAGGTTGATACATTTCTCTTTGAAGGATAATAATCGTTATAAATGTTACCTAATAAGTCGGTTTGTGCCACCATAGACATCGTCGCCCATTATGATGTGATCGCCGCTACTAAGCATCGTGAGCACAGCAGTTGTTGCACCAAGACCCGAGGAAAAAGTTAGGCCGTATTTCGCATTGTCTAGTGCTGCTAAGCAGTTTTCCAGCACATTGCGAGTAGGATTTCCACTCCTAGAATACTCGAAACCCTGAAAAATGAATTGGAAAATTACGAACAATCTCAATATTAATTTGCCTGACTGTGAACAGTTAGAAGTGACACACCCAAAGTTTAGCAAAAAGTTCACATAAGATTAAATGAACAAATAGTTGTTGTCAATGTTCCCAGGGGAGATAAGTCACTCTTCAGCTCTGATATTTATAATTTCCGTTATCAACAGATGTCCATTGTTTTGATGTCACAAATAAATATGCAATCTCATCGCTTATAATTAATGGTAATATGATTTGCAAAAATATGCCCACCTTTTATTTCCTATTTATGGTGTTTTTGTATTATCTTATCAACGTTAGTAAGAACTTGTGTATCTAGTTTTTTGACATCGATATACATATATGTAGATATCAACATATATGTATGATTTCGTAAGTGTAAAAATTTATATAGAATACATGAAACAGTTTATATTTAATATGTATACATATACATACACATATATATCCTACTTTATTGGATTTTTAACTTACGCGATGTTTACCGGGCGCATCCTGTTTGAAAGTCGTGCTCAATGAAATCGGTGGAATAATACTGGCACTCTTCCACTGTTCAGGGTCCTGACCAGCGTGAATTGATTTCGTAGAAAATCCACTAGGTTGACTCTTAAAACTCATCTTTTAATTGATGGATAGATACGTCTACAATCAGAGAGTACTTTTCCCTTACTGGTACAGAAACACGTTTCCTCAGCTCTTTAACATATGGTCCGATCGATAGCTTATTCGCACTTAAAAATTTAGGGATGATATCGATGGGAGGCAGTAAATAGAATACTGAACGCGTTCAGCTTGAGTAAAACAGTAAGCTCTAACACCAAAAAATTATTAAACTGATTTTTAATATGCATATTTTTAAAAACATCAAATAATATAAAAAAAATTATTATTATTATCCTTACAGCTTGGTTGAGGTCAAAGGGTAACAATAGTAAAAACGCTAATTCTCTTTTGTTCTTGTTTTCTAAAAAAAACAGCATCTTGTGATTCTATCATTCATTGACCTGAGTCAGCTGTAGGGTAGAGCTGGTTTCGATCCCAAATTTTTAGAATCGATATTTTTTTGAGCTTTTGCCAATAAAATCGATTTTACTTGCAACCTTAAGACTAACAGATAACAAACTCTGTTAACAGACGTCGACAATAAAATGTGCGGCTTGAGGCGCAGCTGCAATACCCTTCTACTAAATAGGTAGAAGGGTATTATAAGTAAGCATTATTAACATGTATTGCCTTTATTAACTATGCATTAATGTTTAATAATATTTATACATATAATTTATCAACTCCTAGATTATATAATAATCAGAAGTTGCTCTCATTTTCTTACAAACGTGACAAACCATAAACAAACTAAGTTTGTAGATTTAATTAGATTTCGATAAGTCATTACAAATAAAAATGGCTTTTAAATTATTGTTTCGATTTCTTAATGTATTAGTTATTTAAATATTTATCAATTTAATTGTTTTGCTTTCTTTCCAATAAATGCTCAATTGAGCTATTAATTTATCGATATGCTTTTAAAAGCTCTTTCTGTAAATAGAGATATGTCTGTACACATTGAAATGAGTATGTGCACTTCTCATAAATACGCTCAGGGGCTTAGAGGCACCTTGCATAAAAGTACTTATATCAATGTTTGTAGCACAATGTTTGTTGTTCATTCATAAATTAAGTGTTAAATTGACTGCAAACAAGTAAAATATAAAATCGATTGAGCACGTGCGAGTAAAAGTACAAATGAATATAAACAACACGGAAATCAGCATAGATAAACAGGGCAGGCAAACAGAGTGCTAGATGTTACTATACAGCATATAAATAATTCTTAATGTAAGTACAAGTCAATACAAAGATAAGTACTACACTTTATTACATGTTCAGCGGCTTCTAGTTTGCACAAATGCACATTTATTTTCGTTAAGCTGTTCATATTCATTTATCAAGGTATGCAAATAGCAAATGGGAGTCACTTCAGAAACTGCCACTTCATGCATACGCATGCAAATACAAATACTTTTTTTGCAATGTCACAACAAAGTTGATAATATAAAATAAATTTAAATGAACTTCATAATCGGAATATTAAGATCCAGCCTATTCCGAAAACGTAAACAAATGCATACATATGTTAGTATGTGACTATTTCCATTTCCAATCAGAATCATTAAAGTATCCATAAATTAAAAATCAAAACAAACCATATTGGGACACGCTAGTGATGTGCAGAACGTGCTGGGTCGATCCGATTATCTACTTAAGAAACTATCGGCTAAATTAAATTTTTTTGGCCATGAAATTTTAATATACGCATGGGTGGAATGTGCATATCAAGTACGTGACATCTACATATTCTTTATCAGCTTCAACAGTTGGGTTAAAATAACCATGTCTGTTTGTTCGTCTGTGTAAGCGTATCATCAATTTCCATTGGTAAGGTATCAATATTTGTGTAGTTAGCTGGCTTATACAACTTGACTGTAGCAATTCTAACTTGTTTTGAATTATTGCAATCAATCTTACTCATGCTTTTTCAAATAATTTTCTCTTTCTTTTAGCATTTAAAATGTTTGAAGCTGACAAGCGTAATTCAAAAATCATGTATTCCATACCAGGAAAAAATTCTCAAACCGCTTGGTACCGTTTGAGTCTGCTAGGTAAGACTTCTATGGACTGAATACTTAAAACAAATTACTGTATCTACTGGAGTCACTTCAAATTTAATAAACCATCGTCAGTGGCATCATAAAATATTCAACGATCTTGCGATTTCTTCAAAAAGTACCGAAAACTTTTCAGAACATAAACCATAAATAAATAAATTCATTATTTAATATATACTTATTTTGAAATACATTCACATACCTTTGCACATATGTGTATCATAAATAATATTTAAAGTCACGTTATGTCATATATGCTCTTTATTAAATAACATTCTCTTTACAGATAAGATTCCGGCGAGATTGGTATTATATTTTCTTTCCTGGTCCGGTTTTCTTGTGTCATTTATGATGCGTAATGATATGAATTTTGCTATCGTTGCCATGATAGGCAACAACACGCAAAAACAGAATAATAACCATTCCTACACATTAAATATGGTAATATTCATATTAAAACTATATACAGAAATGTAATATAAGCTTCGTCCTACGTTTTTAGGCTGATGCTTCTGTGGAACATACAAATTTAGTTAAATCTGTGATAATAAGTTCATTCTATTGGTGTTACGTGCTCTCCCAAGTTGTTGGTGGAATTGCCACCCAATATTTCGGGACAAAAAGTGTATTTGGATGGTCGCAATTGGCAACGGCCCTATGCAGTCTGCTTATACCGCTAGCGTCCGAGGTTCATTATGCCGTAGTTATTGGGTTACGCTCGATTCAGGGGTTTGCCTCTGGCCTCACGTGGCCTGCTATGTACGCCATGGTGGGATTCTGGATACCCCTGACGGAGCGTTCCCGATTTATGTCAAGTTTTCAGGGTTTTAGTATTGGGATTGGCCTAACGTATCCATTGTGTGGTTTTATCATAACCAAATTCGGGTGGCCATTTGTTTTCTATACCACAGGCCTATTGGGCGTGGGATGGTGCTTAATATGGTACTATCTAGCCTTTAATACGCCCAAAGAGCATCCCCGCATAACCAAAGAGGAACTTAACTATATTGAGAATAATGTGGGAGAAGAAGTCTTGATGTCAGTCTCATTACCAGTACCTTGGCGGGATATTTTCACATCTTTGCCGGTTTGGGCCATTGCTATAACGACTTTTGGTAGAATATTTGTACACTATGTTTTCATTACAACGGGGCCGACATTCATGGATAAGATTTTGAAGTTTGAGTTTGGGACGAATGGCATACTGTCGGGAATGCCATTCCTTTGCTCGTATATTTCCTCAGTACTATTTTGCTATGTTGCAGATAAACTGTTATTGTATAATATCATGAAACTTACGAGTGTTAGAAAACTATTCACAGCACTCTCACAAATAATTCCTGGACTGCTTATTTTATGTATAGGGTATATAGATGATATAGCCATACTCCTGATAATCTGGTTTATAGCAGTCATTTTTATAACGGCATCATACGCTGGAGCAATGGCCAATATTATAGATATAGCGCCGAACTATGGACATTCTGGATCAGTATTGGCTTTTTGCCAGACAATTCATATGTCTGCATCATTCCTATCACCATCGGCCTATGGGATTTTAGTAAAAGAAGAGGTGAAGACAATAAATATACATACATCTGATTTAAGTAGACAAGAAATATTATTAATAATCAAAATGCTCTTTTCAGACATCAATCGATTCATGGCGAACATATTTCATACTCTCTGGAGTTATTTCGATATTGACCTATATCGTTTATCAATTCTTCGGGACAGCAGAAGTGCAACCGTGGAATGCTTTACGACCTATTCATAACTCAGTAGCTGAAGAAGAAGCTAAGATGGTTCCTAAGGAGAATGAAAACAAGAACATTCCGAAATCCAAATAATTTGAATTTCATTGTATATAAAACAAAAAACTATTTAGGTTTTGATTGTAAATTTTGCTATGTACTTATAATGCATACATAAAAATAAAAATAAGCTCAATTTCATGGTGATAAACATGAATGCAGAATTATTTTTTTATTTATGTGAATGTGATGTTCCCATCCTGATCAGAAGTGATTAAGCAACTGTGATGAATAATAAAATATATGTGTATCTCGGTTCTCTTTAATTTCAAGCCATAACATTTTTTGTTTTCAATAATATACAATGTACGTATAAAATTTATAACTTAATTAAAAAACAATATGATTACCTAATTTTCCCAAATGGTTTGATAACTCTTCACCACATCCTGAGGAGACGAAGACTTATGTTTCATAAAGAAACCTTGTATTTGCGCTGGACTAACCGTTGTGGAGGAATCGATCACTTTTTGTGCAAACTCCTTAGCTATAATGCTTTCAGAGCCTCCGAAGAATTGCTTAAACATTTCTTCAAGCTGATATTGACTACAATATCCGATATATTCCTTAACATCTATGCGGCCAGGTCGAATCAATGCGGGATCTAATCGGTCAATGTAATTGGTTGTCATAAATACGATGCGAGCCTCCGTAGAAGCAACACCATCTAGACAGTTAAGCAATCCACTAAATGTTATTCGGTTTAGACCGTCATAGGCGGATTTCTGTTGTAAAGTCGATTCCCGCGAAACGAACGCGGCATCAATATCTTCGAGCAGAATTATTGTTTGTTCGGGAGCTACATTTAATAGATGATTCAATCTGTCATCCGTAAGGCCTCTTTCCGACAGGTTTAGCAAGCAAATGCCATATTCCAATTTTCCCGCTAAGGCTGTGATAAAACTGGATTTACCACATCCTGGGGGTCCATATAATAAATAACCTCTGCGATAGGGAATACCACGTTGTGTGTACCACAAGGAGTTTTCGATGAAATCATTACAATCAGATATTATTCTATTCGTAATGCCATGATCTAAAACCACTGAAGTGGTGGGCCTTCGTCGTCGAGGATGGCCAAATGGTCTCCACTCGGAGCCCATTGCAGTGTACATAAGTGTTTTGCCTTCCGTTGCCTGCAATGCCAAATGACGGGCTTCTTCCAGAATATCGAAGTAAATCTGTTTATTATTGCCGAACGCTGTCAGCGTAACCGATTCCCAGGGAACACCCATATGTAAGTCTAAAGTTTGCTGTTCCCTCGTACGTTCGACCTGAATCCAATTGTTCTTATACTGAAATAAATGTTTTCCAATGCTGGGTATAAAATCGTAACTCGTCTTAACCTGCCCATTGTCGTTTTGTAAAAATGATGTTTCTACACTTAAGTGTTGTGTTTTTCTAGCTCCTTTAATGGTTATCCATTTTAATAGCCATTGATATGATTTATCTCTACATGGTACTTCTAAGGTTATCATTAAATGTCGTCGAAATAGTACAACGGCTCCTTGAAGACCTTTCCGAAGTATTGCTGCGCTAGCACCGACTCCAAACAAACCAAATCCGGCACCGAAATATGGATTGGTTGACAAACTAGAAACAAGTTCGCTCCAGACCATATTCACCTGAATAATAAGAAATAATAAAGGTATTAGAAATATCAATTTTGAAATCTAAAACCTTACGTTTTTAATTTAACATCGTATAATTCGGTTAGCTAACCGGAGTATTGTCAGGAATTTTTTGTTAGCGATAAACTTATTTCGTAACTTATTGAATGTAGTTTTGCTAAAAATTATTTATTTTCGTTTTTAATCAAATACGTCATAGCTGCGTACTTGAAAGTATATGTTGAAATAAGTGATGCAAAGCAAATTACCTTTTAAACATACAAAAGCTCCAACGGTAAATTATTATTTAACAACCAAACACCGAATGTGTTTACATTTATACACTAGTTTACTTACACAACCACGTTTTAATAGAGCTGACAAAATACAGTTTTACCGATGAAAACACAGTTTACACCGACGAGTCATCGATAGTTGGTGGTGATAGGACAGAATATTCACATTCGACATACTTTCAGCTTATTACCAATAAATATGGACAAATAATATGGACAAATGATATTAATTTTACCTAATCATATATTTTCTAATGCTTGTAACCTTTGCCATTCAACTGTATACGTTAGGTTAGGCCTGATATATCGATAGTCACAGAGTCCCACCATTAAATCGTCGAACATCGATACAACATCAACAATCCAAGTTTCAGTTTGACGGAGGGACACAGTGTGTCTAAAAATTAAAAATTGAAGTAATAACTAGCTGCAAACGTACGCAGTAAATTCGACACACGCGCATCAAACTTTGAGTTGGTTCTGCGAAGCTGATAGAAAGAAAACAACTTTGCCAACTCAGGCTAACAAAGAGTTGCATCAGAACAAAAGAGAAATTTTGTGCGTGTCACCGTCCGTCATCCTCACGCTCTATAGGGCATTCGGTGCGATCAGCAAACGGGGCATATCAATAAGTTCAAACGGTGAACGTTGTCAAATGCCAAACAAAATGCAATAGACTTTACGAGTACTTAAACAAATATTCCTGGATTTAATATTGTGTGAGGTGAAAGTCTAATTTAAGGTAAGCATCACAACAGCATTGCGCATTTTCACCCTATTGCTAGACACACTTGTATCCATATGTATGTTATTATATATACACACGTACATAAGTGTGTATATATATATATATTAATATATATTTATATATATGATGTTGTTGTTGAGCATAGAAATGCGTAGAAAGCATTTATTTCGTAAATATTCTATTCATTTTTAAAATATTAAGGATGTTATCAAATACTCAGTGCTTAATCGATAACACGCCAATTTATCTACACATCAACCTTACAAAGAGTTTAACAAAAAGTAACCATATCAACAAAATTCAAGCACATCGGTTAATATCCAACAATATGCAACTTTTTCATTAATTCGAGTCAATGCACAGAGGACACAAGAAAGGGTAGTGCATAGTGTATCGCTGTGTTATCGATGTATCCTAATCACTTGTTATGATATCGTTATTGCACTTTACCTGCAGCTTATACTGCCCTGTTCACAATCGTACACTGCTGTCAATCAGATAAATACGCACACACATTTGTACGTATGTTTATATGTGCACTGCTGCACTCTAAATTTAGTCTAGGCTGCTGCTGCTGCCCGTCAAGAATAATTGTCGTATTGGTTTGGTTGGCTTTGTCATAGGTCAGAAATCAGGAATCACGAAAGTGCGTAGTTTATATCATAAGATAACAAAGAAAAACTAAACTGTCTGCAATCAGATGCTGCGCATCACACCGAACGAATCATTGTCTTCTTGTGAACTTGACGTTGACCGCTGGACTTTTGTTTATTTGTTAAATGCGCGTGGCAGTTCGATTCTCTCAGTTGGCAATCGCGGCAGTGGTGCTCTGCATTCGCTGCTGTCTCGCAATATTGTTTCACTCTCTTTTATTCTGGTTCGTATCTTTTTAGCTTTTGGCATTGTTTGGTTCGTTAACCCGAAGAGCGGAAGAACTACGCATCAATCCAAGCACACATATAAGTCGACTACGAAGAGAATAATAGAAGGAGCGCAACGCAATTAAAGGAACCATTATGCCTAAAGAGGAACCGTCAGAAAAAGCAATGGATGAACAAGACCAAGCCGAAGAGCAGCAGGAGCAGCCGCCAACTGCTAATGATGTGACCAATGAGCCGTCAGATGTGGAGACACAGCAGCAGCTGCCGATACACACAATATCGTCAGATACCTTTACCGTGACAGAGCTATCCGCCGAGGAGGCAAGTAGTATATACAATTAAATTATATTTTGTTTATTTGTAGCCTTGTCTAACAGTTCTCCCATGATTGCAGATGCGAGCCCGTCGACTTCGTACCTTGGCGGCACGAAGCAGCATTATTAGTCCCATTGCAGTTCCGCTGGCCGAAGACAAAAAGCTACGCGTCCAAAGCGAATCGAGACTAGTACGTGAGGCTTTGGCAACCTCGAGCAATGTAGATGCTAACATTGACGAAAAAGCCTCTATAAATTGGTCTGCACTTGGTAACAAGGCGGATACAGATGTGGAAATGAAATCGGTCGCATCGACACCCATACAAGATATTGATATGACACCCACACCTACGATCTGCCCACCAAGTGCTTTATCCGATGCAACAGACCCAGAGCCGAAGCCGTCACAGCCCGAGACGGAAGCATCAACTTTTAAGACTGTGAATGAACAAAACGAACAGATGCTATCGCGATTGTTGAACGCCACATGGAATGAGTATGGCAGTGGTGCCATAATTTGTGCACAGACTGCCAGTTTTCTGGAACAATATCCAGTGCTACGCTTTGAATTCGAGACCATTATTTCCAGTGTGCTTCTAGAAACTGTAGTGAAATTTTATCACGACGAGGTAGACGATTCTCTTAAGTTGAACGGCGAAACGCAACTTGCTGCTACGGGCATAAGCGACTCAAATGGGGATGATAAGGAATTCTCGTCGGCCAAAAAAATTAAAAGCGATGACACTGAGGTGCAGGAAATCTTGGCCAATGCGGTTGAGGTCAGTGGCGCATCTGAAGAGGATCAGCGTGCTAGTGCCAGTGCGACACCAAGCCAGAATGAAGTAGCACCCGGCGATGCCTGCGTTGCCTGTGTAGCACCGACTCTGCTCAATATTGTAACCACGTCCAAGCATAATGCCCTGCTCCATTTGATACGTTGCTATCAAAACTATCACACCGAATGGGATCGCGCCAAAGCAAATGAGTCTGGCGATCAGTTCAGGCAGCAACGCGCACAGGAAGTGCTCACCTTGGCGTTTAAGAATATCATGCGTGTCGTGGTGCTGGTTTTGACAGACAGAATACAACAGAACCTCAACTTCCAGCTAGACCAATCGACGTTGCTCGAACTGATGTATATGGATCGTGTGAACGATGCCTTCGTTATCGATCTAGTGGCGGAAACGCATCAGAAACGTGAAGTCTTCGACAACATATTTGGTCAGGTGTTGCGTGGTCTCTTCAGCGGGATGCAGCGTAACATTTGCAGCTATAAGATTAATACACAACAAATCGAATGGCTTTCCAAGCTGGTAGTTATCAAAGTAGGAAATTCCCGTCCCATTGCCGACCTTGTTGCACGTCAGCTAAATTTTATACCGCCAACGTGCACCAAAATTCCCGGCCGCGAAATTGTCAAATGCAGCTTTCTGGGTCCCTTTTTGTCCATTTCGTTGTTTGCAGAGGAGAATGTCAAATTTGCTGAGTTTAGTAACAAAAATAAACTCGAGGATGCGGCCATCTCGCGGTTACGTTGGGTAAGCAATAATTCAATTCGAAGTCAAACCCTAAGCTAATACATTTTGTGTTCAGGAACTACACTCGATGCGCAGCCACATGCATACCGTTTTTCATTCGCTGTGCGTCAATGGCAGCAGTCGCCCCAAGACGCTGGAATATGTTTCACAGATCCTGCGACACAACGATCGTCGCGTACAGTTTGCCAGCGATGAAAAGCTGCTTGCACGCGATGGTTTTGTTATAAATCTAATGAGCGTTCTGCAACAGTTGTCGGTTAAGATCAAGCTGGATCGTATAGAACCTAACTTCCATTATTATAGTAATTCATTGGTAAACATAGAACAGGACACGAAGATCCGTTACAGCGAGGAGGAGTACAAGAGCTTTTTGGCCCGCGACTTTGCCCAGCCTGTTCAGAATGTTAACTTTCAGACGCAGTGTTGGTTTCTAACCCTCCAGGCCCATCATCTTGGTTACCTGCCTGCGGTACAACGCTATCGCCAAAAGGTGCGTGCCATCAAGGAGCTGCAGAAGCTCATCGATGAGCTGGATCGCACTAAGCCGCATTGGGTCAACTCACGCTACGCCAATCGTAACAATCAGTTCAAGGAGCGTTGGGAGAAGCAGCTGCGCAAACTGAATCGGTAGGAATAGACAAAAATAAAATTGTCTTAATTATATACTTGCTCATATATATATATATATGTAATATATATAAATTTTTACGTTGTCTTTTTACAGTTCAAAGACCTGCAGTGAGATAACGCTCCTGGATCCGGCATTACTTCAGCGCTGCACAGAGTTCTATTCGACAGTGTGTGAATTTATGTTATACCAATTCGAAGGACGCCCCATCGAGGGACCCTTCATCTCGAAACTGCCGGTGCAGCAGCTGAAACCGACTGATGCATTTTCCGCACTGCCCGAGTGGTACATCGATGATATTGCCGAGTTCATATTGTTTGCCATGCAACATGCCAATGTAGATATACGGCAGGGCATCGATCATTCGATCATCACGTGGCTGCTGACCTGCGTATGCGCCTCGCATCTCATTAAGAATCCCTATGTGACTGCCAAGCTGGTTGAGGTAATGTTTGTCTTCTCACTGAAGCCAGCTAACTCGGTGAATACAGCGGTAAGTTGTGTACATTCAGGTTGAAACGTCAATGTTCTTAACTTTGTCTGTTTATTTTGCAGATGTGGAACCATGAGCTTGCCCAGAATGCACTGGTCAGCGCGCTCATGCGTTTCTACGTGGACGTAGAGACCACAGGCCAAAGCACTGAGTTCTATGATAAGTTTACAATAAGGTTAGACATGCGCGCTCATATTCATCTGTAGTTCTATTAAAAAAACAATAATTTATTCATGTTTGCAGATACCACATTAGCCATCTGTTCAAATCCATGTGGGAGAATCCAATACATCGCCAGGCTGTTATCTGCGAGTCAAGGCAGGGTAATCAGTTTGTTAAATTCGTAAATATGCTAATGAATGATACGACATTTTTGCTGGACGAATGCCTGGAGAACCTGAAGCGCATACATCTGACTCAGCAACTAATGTCCGACATACAGAACTGGAGCGGCATGAGTGCCGAGCAGCAGCAGAGTCGACTTACTCAGCTGGCTACGGATGAGAGGCAGTGCCGCTCCTATTTAACGCTTGCCCGCGAGACTGTTGATCTATTTCATTATCTAACTGTAAGTTTGATCAAACGCAGCGTTTACATTTTGATCAATAAGCTAATTTTCTATGTCTATGTAGAGCGACATCAAGGAGCCTTTCATGCGGCCTGAGCTGGTGGATCGATTAAGTTCGATGCTAAATTTTAATTTAAAACAATTAGCTGGACCCAAGTGCAACGATCTGAAAGTGAAGAACCCTACGAAATACGGTTGGGAGCCCCGCAGTTTGCTGGCCCAAATCTTTGACATATATCTCCACTTGGACTGTGATAGATTCGCGCAGGCATTGGCTGCCGATGAGCGTTCCTTCGATGTGCACATATGTAACGAGGCAGCGTCGCGCATTAAGCGGCTCGCACTTCGTTCCGGGGTTGAGGTAGAGCGCTTTAAGGCGCTCACACAGCGTGCTCACGAGATTTACGGTACGTCTCCTGTTCAATTTATTTTATCATTTATGAAACTAAAGCGATTATTCCTTTTTGAAATCCCAGTTTCAAATCAACAGACTGAAGACGAGTGCGCCAATGCTCCGGAAGAATTTAAGGATCCGCTAATGGATACATTGATGTCGGATCCGGTTGTGCTACCATCAGGTACGGTCATGGATCGTGCCATCATAACACGCCATTTGCTTAACAGCTGTACGGATCCGTTTAATCGGCAACATCTTACCGAGGACATGCTTGTTCCTAACATTGAACTGAAGCAACGAATCGATGCCTGGCGCAAGGAGCAACGCGGTAAGCGGCAGCCAAGCCAAAACAATAGCTAAACGCTGCTGGCTAATTGGTTTAACCGCTTATCCGTTATTCATATTCTACAAACATACAACATAGTTTAATGTGCAGTTTTAGTGTCTATCTATATCTCTATACAAATATACATTATTATCAATTTATTTATGCGATCTAACGGTAACTAGAGATCGTTACTTGGTCTCTTGGCTAGGGATACCAAATTTAGCTTACGGGTGCCTCATTCTCGTTAGCTTGTCCCATTTTTTTTTAGAAAATTTGGAATTTAATTGCAATTGGAATTTACAATAAGGTTTAATGAAGCGTATTTCTAATATAAATATAAATTATACATATACTTATACGTGTGTGTGTGTATGTTAAGCTTGTTGTGTAGTAGTTTTATCTCGTTCAGTCAGATGGAGATTAGGTAAAGTTAGATGAGGGAGGCAGGAAGGGGAACTGTTTACCAGAAGGGACACCAACCAATGTAACATTGACACAAGTTCTCATTGTTGGTAGCCTGCTGTATGAGCAGCTCCACTTGCTGCTGTTCGGTGACGCCATCCTTGGTCTGGAAATCGGTGCCGGTTAATTTGCGATTGACTCGCTGTATAACCATGCTGGCCTTGCTGTTGGTCACATCGGCCACATTGGTGTAGCCGACGTGTAGCTGCTGTGTCTCATATGTTTTGGACTTGGCCACCGGATTGCCCTGCAATAGTGACTCTTGTTCCATTGAGTTGCTCGGACTGGCTCCACTGGCACCTGCCGTCGTCGATGTTGCATCGTTACCCTTCTTGTCTACATCAAGCAGACGCCAATTGAGCAGTGGATCGTAGACAAATGCCTCCAGCACTGCCATTAGCGAATCCTTGTTGCGACGCAGCACCAGCATGACACTCTCGCAGGTGCGTCGATAGGTTCCCTCGATGCCTGTCACTTCCATCGCTTTGATAAGCATACGGGTTAGCCGGAAAGGAATTTTCTCGGGAAACTTTTCTCGCGTCATGGCCACCTCGAAGCAATCCCCGAAATCGATGTGTAAAATTTTTCCACTCATTCGATCCAACATCAGATTCGAGGGATGGCGATCACCCAGGCCAAGTATGTAGCCAACCATGGACATGACCGCTAGCGAGCGTGTATAGTTGTTGCGTCGCTCGAACCACAGCTCCGACGACGGTGACTTGAGCCACAGCAGCTTTGCCAGATCATCGCCCTGCGTCTGTAACAGGGCATATTCGAACACCTCAACCTTTTGCATCAGCGTGAGATGATCATAATCGGGGGCATAGTTCAACATTGTACGATGCTCCTGATTCAGTGGCACCTTCTTCTTGTCACGATAATCTCGGATCAAAGTGTGCAACGTATCACAGTGTGGCACCCAACCGATCAATCCCGAATTGGTGCTCAGCGGGATTACGGCATATCGCTGAATGGCCAAATTACGACGGAACGTGTCCGGATCGTCGAGCAGCAGCGTATTGACAAGCGAGAAGAGTTGCATGACACGCTCATCCTGCCGTAAATCCTCGTGGCCCTTCAATAGATACATATAATCCTTGCCATTCGAGCCACGTATGCATAGCTTACGCGGCCTCTGCTTGGACGTGATCACTTGCAGATTGGTCTTAATGTGGCTAATACGTATCAGCTCCTGGCCAGGATTATATGAGCCGGGCACAGCCAATTCGAGATCCTTACAGGTCATCAGCTTTGGCGATACATATGGCAATTCCAATGACGTCAACTGCGGCAATTGTCGCGATATTTTTTGAAAGACATGATAGTAAATATCCCAGGCACGATCCAAGTCCATCAGCACCGCTGACGTTTTATAGCGCTGTGTCCATTCATACGCCTCGGTCAGTTCCCTGCCGTAGGCCTGTGAGAAGGAGGTTTCCTTTAGCGTTTGCGGTCCGCGATCCAACATGGTGTGCAGCGGTTCCAGTATCTCAAACATGCCTTTTACATTGCGATCACCAAAGTAAAGACGAGACGCCTCCTCCAATCCCTCGTGCCACTGTTCATGCCAGAGGATTGCCACCCTGATCAGCTCCTCGCTGCACATCACTGCCTGCTCCACCAATGTGGGTGAATGCTTCCGCATCGAATCGAGTATTTTGAAGGCGGCATTCTTACGCGCCAACGATGCCGATTTGGATGCCACAGTCAGCGGATAGACGAGCGCCTGTGGATGATTCTTGCCAATGTCCATGAGTAACTGATGTATCAACTGCCCCACCAGCTTGCGATGCGTGTCAATGCGTGCAATCAGCTGCGGTATCACTTGCAACCATGTGTTAATCTCAATCAATTTCATGCCCGACAGCAATGCCTCATAGACCTCCGCATGGTGGCCATAGTCGAACCACAGAGTAAGCAATCGCAGTGTATCCTGCAGCGAATTACCGCGTATCAGGCTGATGGAACGGAAGAAGCCCTGCACTGCCGGCACGGCATATTGCTGGATGATCAGACGCTCGCTATCCAAACCCAATCCAAGCGAGTTGGGCGTCTGTTTATCGAGTTCCTGCTTCTGTGCTTGCACCACTTTGAAGTTCATGTACGCCCACAAATGCCATGCCTTGTACCAATTGGGATCATAGGTGGTTGCCTTCTCGAAACTTTCCAGTGCACCCTGCACCGCTTCCGGATCGGGTTTGTTCTCATGCAGCTTATTCTGCCACGTAGCCAGACGTAGATAGCAACGCGCCATCAATCGTTGATCCTGCTGATTACCGTAGGTGGTCACAAAGTGTTGCAACTGTTTGTAGGCCAACTGAAGCTGCGAGGAGGCAGCCAAATATTTGGTATAGGCATATGTGACCTGAGGTTGATTGTAAGGCAATGGCTCATGTGGTGACACCTGCGGATCTGTGCCCAGCAGCATGACCAGCGTTTTGTGAGATAAAACCAATGAGCCGCTCTTGCGACACAAACTCGCATACTTCAGCCACGTGTGAATATCCTCGTGCGGTTTCACCACCAACGAATGCACCTGTATGATGCGACGCCAATCCTCGACAAGTCGCTGACCACCTTGCAATCGTTTCCACCACATCGCCTTGAGTGGTTCCCTACGCTCCGGTATCAGTTTATATTGTATAACCTCCTCGAGCTCCGCAAGCATCTGTACACAGACCATGGCACCGTAGGCGCGTTCATATGATTCACCCGCCATCGATGTTAACTCCGTGTCGAGCAGATCACGTGTCTCATCGATCAAACGTTGTGCCGTCTCGTAGTCTTCGTGATGCACGGCAAGTACAGCACGATAGAAGCTGCCATCCTGTGTGTCCACCGGTATGCAACGCACATATTCCTGCATGCCCTCCCAATCCTGCAGACCCCAGGCAGCCACTGCCGCGAGTGGACTTGCCCGTGATTTGGCCTCCGAACTGAAGTTTGACCATTCCTGCTTGCATTCCGAACTCAACTCGGACCAATCTCCAAGCGCCTCCAGGCAGCGCATATGTCCCAGACGTGCCTCCAGATCTCCGGAATCTGCCTTCAAATTGTACTGGTAGTGTCGCACCGCTTGATCCCAGTTGTGTAGCTTTTCGTACCAGCGACCCTGCACGTTCAGCTCATTCGCCGCATTGCGGTATGTGGTGAGCAGGCCCTCGGCTGCTTCGCGTTGCTGCAGCTTGTTGTTGATCAGAATGAGTGACTCAAATACATGTGGTTCCTGGCGCAGTACGAACTCTTCCTCTTTGTAGCGCAGCGCCTTTGCGTAGGCACGACACGCCATTGCACGTGTTCCGAGCAGCTGCGTCTCAATGGGAATGGGATCTCGATCACAATGCTCCATGAATTCGGCCAGATTGAGAATGGTCTGTGTAATTTCGGGCATGTCCGTGATCTGCAGTGCCTGAATGAGTGACTGCGTCAGCTCGTGCTTGTGCTCCGCCGACAGTTCGGTCCAGCATGAGATAAATGCGGCGTTGAAGAGGTCACGCAGCAATGTATCATAATCCTGGGCAAGCACACAGCAGGCACGCAACGCATGCGATGGCGACTCTTTGAGCAGACCAATCGATAAACGCTTTAGCCATTCGACCCAATCATCTTTGGAGACGAGGCGCGTCACCTGCCAAGCGGTGCGTAGTGCTGTCGTCGACACCTTCAGATTGTTGCTGTTGTTGCTATCGATGACAAAGGGCTCGTTGTATTGACGCTGCTGTTGCCCCAGATCGCCGTTGCCAACGCCAGAGCTTTTGCCACGCGAATCGGGCAAAGTGCTGTTCGATTGGATGCGCGTCAATAGCTTCTCGTATTCAGCATCCACAATGCGATGCTTGTTGATGGTGCGCTGCACCATGGGCACAAAGACCAGATACTTTTTGCCTAACTGATTGACCAACGAACGCAACGTAGTCATTGCCTGATCCCGCAACTCTGGCTCCGCTTCCAGCACACGCACCAGCGGGTGTATTATGCGGGAGGAGAAGTCTGTAAAGTCCAATTGGCAAGCCAAATTGTTAATAGTCTCCAGCGCGACCAGCGAAACCTGTTGCGGCACATATGGCGAATCGAAGAGCTTCACAATGGGCGGCACTATGAGTGGCAGATAATATCCAAGAGTGCTGCCGAATTTCTGCAATGCCTGCAGCAGTCGTCGCGTGACCATGCGATCCTTGGAGCTATCATGCTGCAGCACTCGCAGTATTTGTGGAATTAGCTGGGCAAGATAGTCCCGAAACTCGCAGCCCAAAGCGACAGCAATCTGCTCGATAAGGTTAATCAGCGTGGAATGCAGCGGCGTATTGATGGTCCAAAACTCTTGAATCAGCTTGAAGATGTCATCCATGTAGCTGATGATGTGCAGCTTGACAAAGGCGACCAATATGGCCAGCTGTTGGAAAAGGAACTCGCGCAGATTGTTGTCCGCCGTACGTACATTGTCCAGTAAATTGGGCAAAACCTGTGCCAGGTAGGGTACACATTTAATGCCCAGCGTATGGAAAATAAAGGTGACTGCCTGCACGACACTAGTGTGTCGTCTGCTTAGTGTTGGATCACGTAGGATGCGCATTAGCGCTGCAATTGCTACTGCCGGATAATACTCGTCCAGGGCGTTGCCCATGTTCACCAACAGTTCCGCGGTTGATATATCCTGACTCTCATCGGCTTTGCCATCGGAGTAGGCAATCAATACATTATCCTTCTGGCTATCGATCAATCCCTTGTTCATCTTGTGCTTATACGGATCCATTGCACCCAACAGACCCAGTACACGTATCGTTTCACGGCGTATCGAGCGACGCTGTTCCGTCTTGAGGAAGTTAATCAGAATGTCAATGAGCACGGGATATTTGTGATACGGGCTGACCACCCGTCCCGTGGCACTTATTAGTTGTCCCAGTGTCCATAGAGCCACACCACGCTTATCCGGACTACCAGCATCGCCAAGCATTTCAAGCAATATAGAAAGTAGATCGTCTGCCCACAAGTCCATCTCATTGGAGCCACCATTTACTTCCGCCAGGTCACCAATGGTGCGCAGTACATTGAGCACAACACCAGGATTGGATTCCGGTTCATGCAGCTTGGGCACCAGTGCCTTCAATATCGGATTCATGTAGGATGATATCAGGCGCGGCGTGCTTATTACCAAATGATCCAACATACGCGCACTCTGCTCCTTGTTGCGACTCATCCCCGAGTATTTGAGATCCGTCAGCAGTTCGATCATTGTGGTACGCAGTTTGGGCATCACATAAGCGGGATTCATTGAGGACAAGCGACCAATGGTTACCATGGCCAATTCACGTATCTCAAAGATCTCATCGTGCAGCGTTATGAACAGAGCATTGAGCGACTCCGGTTGCGCCAGCTTGGCGTCAAACGTCTCGTCCAGCGATCGTAGAATACGTATTCGCACATTGCAATCCATGTCTGTGATCGCCACAGTCAACAGACGCTCGATCACATGCGACACCGTGTCGCTGAGGGTCTTCGAGTTATCCATGCTCTCTGCCGATTGCACGGCCAGCTTTAGCAGGCGCGTGCACGTTTGCACCGCCTCCAAACGAATCTCGGGCTGTTCGTGTACTATAAAGTAGTCGGCGCAGCTGTGAAATGCAAGATATTTAAAGAGAACTTCGTTGAGTTAATTCCATTCAAACTTACCGCTGCACAAAGTCCAACATATTTTGATCCTCAAAATTGAACGTACCCAGCGTCTTTAGGGCCAGTACAATAGTGGCACCATCGGCAGACTGCAGCAAGGAGGCGTCAATGCTAATGGGCGGCATGGTGGCGTAGGGAATGACGGCATGCTTATTCATTAGCACCTGGAAAAGCACACCAATCAAGCCCTCCGTAATGGCAGCCTTCAGTTCCGGCACATTCTCGGCCAGCTCGCGTAGGCACACGGTCAGCGCTGGCGACAAACCAGTCTGGAACATTTGTTCCAGTATATCGCGTACATCTTCAGCTATCTGCGATTGAACCGCATGCGCGAGTAGGGTTATGCAGGCAAAAACAGCGGGATCCACAGTAGGTTTTCGTTTGCTGGTCAACTCTTTGGGCGGAAGTGCCTGTTTAATGATGCCCATAATGTGCTTCAAATGTTTCTCAATGTCGCTACCGACGGCTACGGCAATGCATCCAATGGTTATATATGCCACATTACGATCCTTCTCTTTGCCGCGCAGAATTGTCAATAAATGAGTGACGCAGGTCTTCAAATACTTTGCAACAAAAACTTCTCGGTTAAAGGCAGCCAATCGCGGCATTATTTGCAACAGCGACTGCTGCACATAGGGCGACTTGGAAGAGCGCTGCTCCAGTAAATTTTCGCATGTGGTAATAAAGTTCTCTTTCAGTATGTCATGCGCATAGGCGGATTCTAGTACATTTTGCTGTAAGCAAGAGAACAAGTTAATATCGCATATACACTGAATAAATCTTCGTTTCTTACGATGTTTAACTTGTTTGACATGCCGTAGTGCTGCTCCGCCTCCATTTGCATTTGTGTGCTGCCCAGCTTGTCGACAAAGGGCACTTTCAGACGCGGCACAATCGTGGTCAATTGATTGCTCATCGATGAGGAAGTGTTCACCTCTAGATATTTGTTGTTCTGTGGCTTCGGAAATAGCTGCTTCAATGTTGTGTATCGTCGCTCCCACTGAGCATTGGCACAGCGAAAGAGCTCATTAAAGACAATGAGACCGCCGTGAATGCGATCGTCGCGTGTCATGCCCTTCTGTTCTTTACCCGTTAAGCCATCCAGGTTGAAACTGCTGTTCGCTTCGTCGTAGCAGATCTTATACCATTGTGGCTCACTGGATTGCTTTGTATTTTCACGCTGTGCTGTCACTATGAGGGCAGCACGAAGTGCTTCACCTGCAGATTCACGAATTGCTGGCTTAGGATCAAAGATGGCATTGAATATATGCTCGAAGAAGGTCAGTATCTGCTGATAGAAGTAGGTGGGCAACGCAATTGCCAGCTCGCGCAGTATAAATACGGCCGCATGACGGCGATACTGCATAAAAAAAGTAATAGTAATCAATGATATAGGCTGGTTTTATAAATTTCCAAATGGATTTAATTATTATTTACCTCTTGTCTGTCGCCACTTAGCATTTCAAAGGCCTTTTTGATATCGAAATCAAACGATTCTGCGCCTTTTGAGCCCGGCATATTGGCAAGCTTGACCAAGGAGCGAGCTGCTATTTCCATAACGGACACATCATTTATGAGCAGCAGATCACGCAATCGATTGAGGTAGGGCGAGATGCCTTTGCGTGTAATTGGACCATCGCCACTTATCAGACACTCTAGAAAATAAATGATTTATTATTTTCACCATATATACCAAACATATTTCCTGCTGATACGTACTCATGGCTAAGGCACCGCCTTTTTTCTCATTTATGTCCGCTGCATTGACCATGTTGAAGATGTGATGATCAAAGTCTTCGAAAAACTGCACCAATTCCTCTTGCGACATCTCACGCAACTCGGTTTTAACATATAGGAAAAGATCCTGCGCTGCCTTGTTTTGGACATTTCGGTTACGGGACTTGAGTCCGTTGACGAACTGTTGTACAATTGAGGAGGTCGACATATTTGCGTATACACTGAGGACTACGGGTCAAGGAGACTCCAGTCCCCCAAATGCTTTGAATTGCAAGCAGGTGCACCCGCGTCTGGCTCAGACTTTGAGGTTATACTTTGCTTGCCCGGGTTATGGTTCTGTCCTGGGCACGTAACGAAATATTCCACAACCTGCTGGTGGCACTCTTACATGTTTACAACCCGTCGTAGCTTCAGAATGCCAATAAAAGTCACTTTTCAAGCGATATTATGTTTTTAATTGTTTCTTGTCTCCCTGTTTTGCTAAGAGTTTGTTTTGCAGCGGAGTAAGTAGTAGAGATGTGCAAAATCAATTGCAAAAGAACGATAGAAAAGATAATGCGTATATCGATAGTTGGCTGCTGCATCGATTGCTGCAATATTTAACAGCTGTTGGGTCTAAAATGCAGCGATTTAGAAATACATAATAAATATTATCAATTGATGAACTAACAACAATTATATATATATATATATATATATATATATATATATATATATATATATATATATATATATATATATATATATATATATGCAGAATAGCTATTGAATATTTGAAGGACCAATAACGGAGACATGTTAATACATTTTAGTATTTATTAAATTGTTACTGAACAAAAACCTTTATTTAATATAATTTTATATACTTTATTTAATATTTATTTTGTTTTTTGGAGAAGCCCGTCCTCTAGACATTCACTCAAGAAAATATACCAAAGATATTAAACAAGTTTTCGCCGTTCAAATTGGTTTCACTTTTAGTACTCCCACCCGCTGTAACTGCTGTTCTTAGGGATGAGACTGTTGTTCATGTTTCGATAAGAGTTTTGGAAAAATCGATACGTTTTCCTTGAATATATTGGAAAATTTCTGGTCCTGCCAATCTGGTGAAATGAAAACTCAGTCTGCTGAGAATTTTCATAAGAGCTAAAACAAATGTGAGTAAAAGCGTTTTTTTCCAACCAAGAAAACTCCTGTAATTGGATTGAAAAAACATTGTTTTTAACATTAGTTAGTTTGAATATAATCGGAATTGGTGCAAACTGTGTTGGTACCATTGTAATTTGAAAGAATTCGCCAGGAACTGTCGGTCGCGAGTGTGAAATTCTTATGGGGAAAAATCGATCATTGACTGTGGGGTTTAAAGCTTTCACTGGGGTCTGCTTGGCAGCTGCTGCACACTTACAGCAGCGCCCTCTGGTTTTTCTTTTAATTTTCTTCTTACCACAAAACAAGCGTGCAAAATAATGTGTGTTGTTTGTTTATAACAAGAATACGTTTTTCTTATTCGTTTTTTCGTTTTTTTTTTTTTTTTATTTAGCGACCGAACTTTCAACCTTTGCAGTTGAACCGAACTCACCTCAACTCACAATGTCAAACCTGAGGAAAATAAAAGACGAGGAGCGCGAATCCGAATATGGTCGCGTGTACGCCGTCTCTGGTCCGGGTAAGTAGACAACGCCGACGTCATTAGCGTCCTTCACATGGCTGACCTTATGCCTAATCTGATTACTCATATCCCTCTCATTATTATCATCATCATCATCATCATTATCGTCATCACCTGCCGCTTGCCCTACCATCACGCAGTCGTTACGGCCGAATGCATGTCCGGCTCGGCTATGTACGAGCTGGTGCGCGTGGGCTACTATGAGCTGGTGGGCGAGATCATTCGTCTGGAGGGCGACATGGCCACCATTCAGGTGTACGAGGAAACCTCTGGCGTCACAGTCGGTGATCCTGTGCTGCGCACCGGCAAACCCCTCTCCGTGGAGTTGGGTCCCGGCATTATGGGTAGCATTTTTGACGGCATCCAGCGTCCACTTCGCGACATTGGCATCATGACAAGTTCTATATATATCCCAAAGGGCGTGAACACACCCGCTCTCTCCCGTTCCGAGATGTGGGAATTCAATCCATTAAACGTGCGTGTTGGCTCCCATATAACCGGCGGTGATCTGTACGGTGTGGTACATGAGAACACGCTGGTCAAACAGCGCATGATTGTGGCACCACGTGCCAAAGGCACAGTCCGATACATTGCGCCCGCGGGCAACTACAATCTTGAGGATGTTGTGCTCGAAACGGAATTCGATGGCGAGATCACAAAACATACAATGCTGCAAGTGTGGCCAGTGCGTCAGCCACGTCCCTGCACAGAGAAGTTGCCAGCCAACCATCCACTCTTTACCGGACAGCGTGTCCTTGACTCCTTGTTCCCTTGCGTACAGGGCGGCACCACCGCCATTCCCGGTGCTTTTGGTTGTGGCAAGACAGTCATATCGCAGGCAAGTATACCTCCTCTTCCCCCGACTTCCTCTCGCCGCGTCCATGCACCATGCTCATTTAAGCTCATTACAGGCACTCTCCAAGTACTCCAACTCGGATGTCATCATCTACGTCGGTTGCGGCGAGCGTGGCAACGAGATGTCTGAAGTATTGCGAGATTTCCCTGAACTGACATGTGAGATCGATGGCGTAACGGAGTCCATCATGAAGCGTACCGCTCTGGTGGCCAACACCTCGAACATGCCTGTCGCTGCTCGTGAGGCTTCCATTTACACAGGCATTACGCTGTCCGAATACTTCCGTGACATGGGCTACAACGTGGCCATGATGGCCGACTCCACTTCGCGTTGGGCGGAGGCGTTGCGTGAAATCTCCGGTCGTCTGGCTGAGATGCCTGCCGATTCTGGTTATCCAGCATATTTGGGTGCACGTTTGGCCACTTTCTATGAACGTGCCGGACGCGTCAAGTGTTTGGGCAATCCCGAGCGTGAGGGATCTGTGTCGATTGTGGGCGCCGTCTCGCCACCAGGTGGTGATTTCTCCGATCCCGTTACCTCTGCCACCCTGGGCATTGTGCAAGTGTTCTGGGGACTGGACAAGAAGTTGGCTCAGCGCAAACATTTCCCTTCCATCAACTGGCTCATCTCCTATTCCAAGTATATGCGTGCCCTGGATGAATACTACGACAAGAACTTCCCCGAGTTCGTGCCACTGCGTACCAAGGTCAAGGAGATTCTGCAGGAGGAAGAGGATCTGTCCGAAATCGTGCAGTTGGTGGGCAAGGCATCATTGGCCGAGACTGACAAGGTTACGCTGGAGGTGGCCAAGCTTCTCAAGGATGACTTTCTGCAACAGAACTCCTACTCGCCCTACGATCGAGTGTGTCCCTTCTACAAAACCGTCGGCATGCTGAGAAACATTCTGGCATTCTACGAGACGGCGCGTCATGCTGTTGAGTCGACAGCCCAGTCGGACAATAAGATCACTTGGAACACCATTCGGGAGTCGATGGGCGGTATTATGTACCAGTTGTCTTCAATGAAATTCAAGGTAAGTAAGCTGACGGTCTTTTAACATGGTATAAGAACCTGTTTTAAATGCGTTGCAGGATCCGGTGAAGGATGGCGAGCAAAAGATCAAGGCGGACTACGATCAACTATATGAGGATCTACAGCAAGGCTTCCGAAATTTGGAGGATTAGACGCACACACATACACGCACTCTGTGTGAATAGCAAGGAAACAAAAAATACCAAAATACCAAATGCAAAATACCAAATACCAAATACCAAACGAAATAAGCAACCAAAGTTAGGTTATTATTCGAATTCCCCCATCAAGCTAGTCATATTATACATAATGCGTAATAAGATATATTTGAAATCAATTTTATTTTTAAGTTAAACAGTTTTAGAACGTTTGCACTTGAGGAACACTGAGTAATAATAATTGTAAACAAGAACAGGAACACGAAACAAGAAGCAGAAAATTGAAAAGAACCGAATACGGAGACGAAGACAAAATGTTAGCAAAGACGAACAATAATTAGCCGATAGCGCAGAAAGAGGAAGAGTTGTCCACTAAAACCAGCCATATAAATAACATACACATACATATATTACTATCTATCTATGTTGATATATATATGTATACTTACATAATTATAATTGAAAAGCTATTTATTGTTAGTAAAATCAAAAATGTTCGTAAATTCGTAAAGTTATCTAATTGTGTTCTCTACATAACTACTGTAACTACAAAATACTAACACTTATTTAATGTTTTTTGCCATTGCGTCGTGTTACAACAATGTTAAATACAATATAAAAATTTATAATATAAACATACTATATTATATAGACCTTTACAAACGCAATAATTACGTAGTCCAAATGCATCAACCTCAGCAAAAAAAAAAAAAAAAAAACAAAACTTGTATGCGTGTTGCCCATTTGGAGCTATACGAATAAAAATGTATTATGAATGTTAACATTAGCAAACTTCTATCCATACTTTGTGTTTTTTTTTTTTTTTTAATGTTCTTCGATTGCAGGCTTTAATTAAAATTGCGTTGAATAATTTTTCATTTCAATTTTAACTTTTTAAACATCGCGCTGTTCAGATAAAAGTATTTACCAGCACTGGCAAAAGCTTAACAGAGTGTTTACAGAATGTGCTATCGGTTGAACATGTTTGCGTTACGTGTGAATGGCAATCAGCCGTTGTCAGTGACGTGTTGCACTATTATTTCTTTAAATTTCCCTTGAAATATTGTGTAAAATACTTAAAACATGTCGCAATTTGGTGGACCCAACGATTTCTACGCCTCCGGGCCGTCTCAAGATGCTAGTTACAACTTTGATATGCCCGAATTTGGCCAAGAACTGTAAGTTAACAATAGCAAAACTCGACGCACTTTAATTTTGTTTACCATTTGTTATTTGCCTTTGGGGCAGCAATTTTCAGAACTTTGACAACACACAGCCCTCGGTGCTGCCAAACTATGATGCCGGCTTCAGTAATACACAAAATCAAGGACTAGGCGGCTTTTACGATCCAACTGCCTACACAGACAGTACCTATGCGCAGGATAAGTCTATGAAGCCGGGCGTCGGTGTGACCGGCGGCAACGAGTTTGAAGATGAGCCACCGCTGCTGGAGGGTAAGCTCGCAGCTGCCTGAGGTCAATTTACATATATTCTGTAATTGTTATTTTTTTTTAGAACTGGGAATCAATCCGAATCACATATTCCAGAAGGTAAGCTCTCGCCCATGTTGTTTTGTCATCAGCCATGGCTGTCACTTCATCAGCTCTCTCAAGCTGGACATCTTGAAGCCTTCAGCAAATTGCTTGTTTTACCAATTTATTTTTCTTTCTCTCTGGCACTCTGACACAGACTTCATAAAGTGGAGCGAGCGAGATTGCCTCACTTTGTTTGCATGCACAATTACTCCCCGATGCATTCTTCTCCTTTTGCTTTTACGCATTTCGCCATTGTTTGCAGTTTTCTAATTTGCAGCAGCAGCAGCTTGAGAGAAAGAGAATGAGAGTAAAGTGCATGAGTGAGAGGAGTGTCCACTTTAGGCCGAGCACTTTTTACCGCAGCCGACTTTGCTTTGCTCTGGCAATGCTAACGGCGTCGACTGCTGCGCGCCTCTCTTCGCTCCGTTTTTAATTGAAATTTAAATGTTTTTGCATTGCGCTTTTGTATTTATTTATTGCGTGTCGCTCGCTCTTCGTTTTTTTCTGCCTCTGCTTTGTTTTTGTGCGCTTTGCAGGTTTTGCATTGTTGCATATTTTTTTTTCGTCGCTAATGAAGACATATTTTTTCATAGCTGCGTTTTAAATAAATAAAACAACTTTTGTGTTTTTAATTAAACTTTTTCCTTCGTATTGCTTGCGCTCTATGAAACTTTCCTTTCTCCATGTCTCTCTCTCTCTGCTCTCTGGCATCGACAGTCTCGCTGGCATTTTTGTACATTTAAAAAAATTTGCGTAACGTTGTTTTCGTTTTTATTTTGTTGTGGAATTTATTACGTTTGTGTTAATTGAAAAATGAAAATGTTAATGAGTTTGTGCGCCATCATAAAATTTAAGTGAAATACTAATTAAATTGTATGTACGTGCTATGCGGGCGGAATAAATGGAAAATGAGAGAGAGACAAAGCTAATGTACCCGAATCGCGAGATAAATGAAGTGTTGAAAAACGTCAATTAGAAGCGAGGTGAATTCGTTTAAGTTAAGCTTGGCAGAGAAAAGTGAAGGGATTAAAAGACAGACAAGGTCAACTAACAAAAGATGGCGTGAGAAAGAGTCGTTATTATAGGTAGACCTAACTTAGAAATTGCGGTTAATTATTAAGTGTAGCTTGGAATGCGAAAATGAATGATTGTTTACCCATTTATACTCGAAAACTGTCTATAGCTAAGCCAGTGTTAATAGCCGAAAGGATTTCATGTTGATCAATTGAGTTGCTGCACATGTGTTTCCCAAGGGGGCGGGGTGGAATTGTTGTGTTTCTGTTGTTTCATTTATTTCGGTTGCGCTGTGCGTCAAACAAACGTTGACAGCTTTGTGCTCGCTGCTCTGCTTGCCTCTCTTCACTGGTCAGCAATATCATTTATCATCAATTTCCATTTTTCAAATTTCACTGCGAATGCACACACACACACACAGCCAGAGCGTGAGAGAGTGGGCAAAAATAACGCCGAATTCTGGTTGAACTGTTCAAAAACCGAACCAGGCCGTGGGTTTTCGGTTTTATTACCGCTGTGCCGGGAACAAATAAATTGTGTCGTATCCTGCCGCAGGTTGTGTTGCATGTGAATGATGACGATGGGTTGTCGCAGCTGTAGATGCCATGCCGGATCAGAGCCAGAACCGTACAGCCCACAGCCCACTTGTTTCTCTTCTATAATTTCAATCCAATAAGCTTACATTGTTTTTCTCTCTCTCTCTCTCCCTCTCTTTGCAGACTTTGGCCGTGCTTAATCCGCTGCGCGGCACAGACCAGCAAATACTCCAGGACACGGACATGGCGGGACCATTGGTGTTTTGCCTGGCACTCGGAGGCATTCTGCTGCTGGTGAGTGAACGGCGACATGACGACACTCAAATTACATAATGTTTTTCTCTGTTCGTCGACGGATTACTCAACCCTCTACTCTATCTAATCCTTGCGACCCGTTCTCTTGCAGAGTGGAAAAGTAACCTTCTCCTACATCTATGGCATCGGCGTGATGGGCTGCATATTCTTCTACTGTCTGCTCTCGCTGATGGTCACCCGCTCGCAAGTGACCTTTGGTGCGGTTGCCTCCGTTCTCGGCTATTGTCTGCTGCCCATGGTTGTGCTCTCCGGCATCAACATTTTAATCACCATTCAGTAAGTAATTGTTGACACAACTCGCTAGCTTTTGCCTCACAGTCAGCTACCACACGACCCTTACCCGTGCCCCACTCCATCATCAGCACCATCGGCGGGAGGGGACCCGGCAGACTGGCCCGATTTGTATTTATGTTTTTAATTGAAAAGTTGCCAATGCATTGTGTGGAATCGTAATTACAAACTTTCCCTAAGTCACTCCAGCTGCGTCTGCAGCACGTTCAACTACTTAGCTCTGTTTGACGATTGGATCCGAATATTTCCAGTCGTTTGTTGTGCGCAGGGTAGTGCCAGTTTCAGGCATTGTTTACAATTTAAATCCAATTTGCCATGAAATCGAAATGTTTTCAATCAGATCGAAGTAGTAGCTAACACTAATAGGAGCTTAGAGATTGGGTCCTGCAGGGAAACTAACTTCTGATATTGCTTGAGACAGGTAAACTAAAAATATTCCATATTTTCTATAGAATCATGAGCAAATATAATATAGGTTTACCCTGAGAACTGCCATTCCTTCTTACCAATTGATTAAAGCCTGGGATGTAGTCTATATATCTATATATAGTTAGGGTAAACCAATTAGCAACTAATTAGCAAAGTCTATCAGTTTGATTGGGTCAGTAATTTCTTCATCTTTATTCCTGATGCTTTCTGCAATACCAACACAAGTAAATGGTGCTACATAAAGACATTACACAACATTCATATGCAGGCGGGCTTCTGCTTCAATCAGCACACTCCACGAACCGAGCAAAAGTGCTTCCAGACTGACACGTATGTAGTAGTTTTTCATACTGTACCGAGCAGCGAGTAGCGAGCAGCGAGAAGCGAGTACCGACTACCGACTACCTCCTACACTCAGTGTACTACGCTCATGTGCAATATTGGGTTTTAATTTTGTTGCAGCGGTGCATAAAAAATAGGCAACTTAATTTGCGCTTTTAGTGTACTCTGGGGCTACAATTTGAGCGCTACATCCACTCCGCGCAGAGGCGTCGGCAAGGGGAGGCGACGAAAAAGGAAAAAAAAACCCTCGACCATGCCCAACTATGCGCCGTTTAATTTCGCGCGCCACTCCGGAGAAGTGGAGTAGGATTGGGGGGCAGACCGAGGGGGAAACACACTGTTAGCGGGTGGTGTACCGTGTCCGGGTGTTGCCGCAGTTGGCCACGTATTTTCCTTTTCAAATATGTGCTCAGCACTTGGTTGGTATGTGTAGCCACCGACGCCGCCGCCATTGCCGCTGGTCGCCGTTTTTTTGTTTTTTTCGTGCTGCCAGTTTCTTCCTTCTCTGCTCGCATCACGCAAATGTTGCGTGCGCCATTTTACAAAAAACAGAACACTGAACGACCCACTTCAGGCCCCATCTCCATGCCTCTTTCTCGCTCGCTCGCTTTCGCCCAACTTTATCGAGCCTTTGGCCAGAACTCCGGCACGTCATAATTTCAACTGGTGCCGGCACGAAAAACAACTATTGCACAAACTTACTCGACACCAGTTATCCTGCTCCCCCGCTGCACGCTACCCCTCTACTGCCTCTACTGCCTCTGCCTCCTGCAGCAGCATCCCCAACGTTGGACTGCTGTTTTTTGCCAGCTGAAGCTGCCCAATTGCCATTTGGTTGCCAGTTTGCTTGCATTTTTTATTTGTTGGTTTTAAACGCCTGCACTTTGTGCTCGTCGGCATGTGTGTGTGTGTGGGGGAGGGTGTGTGGGAGTGTGGGTGTGTCGGCCTGTGTGCTGATGTTCATATACTCGGACTCGGAGTAACCGTGCTGCCCGGGCAAGTTTACAGTAAATATTTTTGCGATTTTTTTAGACAGACTTTTTAATTGAGTTTGTTTGGTGATGCGAAAGTGCACAAAAATTACACAGACAGTCGGTTAGGGTGTGTGTGTGTGTGTGCGAGTGGGTGTAAATGTCCCAATGAATCTAGGAATAGCCACGCCCCCCCTAACTGCTTTCCCACACGCCACGCGGCATTGGTTTGATTGGTTTTTGGCCAGGCAATACCATCGTGCTGTTCCACGTGCTGCGTTGTGGGCCACCGCATGGGTCAGTCTGTTTAAGCTACGCCAGAAATCACTTGACACAATCAACGACGACGGCGGCACTACACGAATTGGGTCGCTTATTGAGCCCAGCTGCCCGACCGACTCCGAGCAGAAGCAATGTAGCAGCGTAAAAGCGAAATTTTAGCAGAGTCTACGGTCCAGGGGTTTAGGACTGCAGACTGTGTGTGCGTGTGTAGGTTATGCTTGTACATAGGTTGGATGAAAGCGAATTGCGACAGTTTTGGGACCAGGTGACAGCTGGACTCGCTCTCCATCTCTCAGTAACCGCACTGAAAAAAAAAGGCAATCCATTAAACTTAGCAACCTTGGGTTTGGCTAGAGCGGCGAGGAGGTGAGGTGAGGTGAGGCCTAGTCGGGCAGGGATCTCTGCACATTCACAATTTCTGTGATTTTCGCGTCGTGTTTGTGATTTGCGGGCATGTATGGAAATTATTTTTAGATTGTACACATTATGTAGATTGTTGCTTTAATTTCGCAAATCAATTCTATTTTCAGCACTTTACTAGTTCCCAAAACAAGAGAAATACATCAATCTCTATTGTTGGTTACAGTCAGCCCCATCAAAATAAGTTAAAGCTAGCCAAATGTTTTTGAAGATTAAAAAAAGACTTGTGCGCGGTTTATAATAAAGATAAAAGATATAGAAAGCAAATACTTTCAAGGTTATTCTAACCTGTGTAAGATCATGAAACTATCTTTATGATTTCAAAGAAAGTGCAGAAATTTAATTCACACATGTTTAAGCTATGGATTGTAAGATCTACCTAGTTGTGTAAATTGTATAATCCTCTTTGCTTTTCTTTGTAGATCCTGGTCAGATTTGCTTGTGTTAAGTCTTAGTCACTCTAGCCTGCTAATAGTCAGTTCAATCGAGGACATTTTAAGCTTTCATTAAGCTCGTTCTGCGATTTACTCTCATATTTCAATTTTCATTCGTCTTCTCACGCCGCTGCCGCCTCTCATCTTTCTGCCACGCCATGTGCTTTGTCGGGCCGTGTTTGCACATCCTTTGCACATTGCCTGCTGCTTCTTTCTTTGTTTGCACTGCTCATTCATTCACAAAATACACACACACACTCACACACACTCTTGCATATACTAACAATTTTTTTCAGACAAACACTCACTCGCTCGACTACCCGCATACCCTTTCTTTGTTGCCGCCTAACGTTTCGCCTCATGCATATGCATTGTTTATTGATTTTGCCTTGCGTTGCGCTGCGCTTCACTTGCTTTGCTCTTCTCTGCTCTCTGCTCAATTCTTCATTTATCCTATGCACACTCTTTCTAAATCTCTTTGCGCTTTGCAGGGGCACACTCGGCCTAATTGTGAGCGGCATCGCCATCCTCTGGTGCGCCATATCGGCATCGAAACTATTCGCCACGGCATTCTCCATGGACCATCAACAGCTGCTGATTGCCTATCCGTGTGCGGTGCTCTATGGAGGATTTGCGTTGATTACCATTTACTAGGGTGAACCAGCTCTACACCTCCCCTCCCCCAACCCTCTCAGCTGCCGGCAACCTCTGGCAATATGCTGTCTGTCTGCTGTCCTATGTATATCTCCGGTTGTGCATCTGTGTGCGTGTGTTTGTGTGCCGGTTCGTGTTCGTGTTTTGCAATATTGTTGCAGAGTTTTAATTGTCCTGCACACACACACACTCGCAGTGTACCGCAATATACACAAGACAATATTTTAAGAAAATAAGCGCCGATTGCAAATTTGTTTTTCATATGCTTTTCAGCTCTAGATCCTGTAATAAATTCGATTTAAATAAACAAAATAAAAACAAAGTTAACAAACTGAAATTGCGTATTGATTTTTTTTTGTTTCAATAAACCAACGTGTTTTTTCTCACAGTGTAAGGCAGCATATTAAAATTTCACTATGTACATAGGCGAATGTGAACATATATATGTAAATAGTGGGGGTTGTCTGTATACACTGTATGCCATATGTATATGTTGGGAAATCTGTTTCGGGCATATTATTATGCGATCTAAGGGGCTATGCAATATAGCGAAATTAGTTCTACTATGACTATTATTATATTATTTATTTTATTATTATTATATGATTTATTTTATTACAGGTTATTTTTTTTATTTTTTTTTTTTTTTTTTTTTGCTTAGTGTAATCTTTTCGTTTCTCTTGTAGGGTTTCAATAGTAGATGAGCCTGGCTGAATTGCAAATACAGCGTTAATTGAATCTGTTAATGCAGAAAGTCGGCAAGCTACAAGAATGAAGTCAACCATTAGCTAATGGAGGGCTCAATACCCTTGCAGCTTTTAGTTGAGCGCATTACCGACTTTTTCTGCATAATTATACATATTTCTTAACCAAAAAAAAAAAGGACAATACAATTTCATGTTGCATCCCAAGGTACACTCGACGGGGTGATGCTCTAAATGAAAGACTAACTGAGAAAAATAATCTAGAAAAATATTGAAATTGTTTTTTAATGAAATAATCTGAGTGAGATTAGCTTAGTGCAGACTGATTGATTTTATAAGCTGGGTTAGATAACTCTGTCACAAACCTCCCCACTGCCGTCTGCCTGTACACGGTATGCAAAAAGGAAGGGATCCAAGCAGCGCAGCCCGTCTGCTTTGCTCGCTTACCATATGCAAATACTCTGCGACTTAGTCGCTGTTCCTTCTTTTCGTGTCCTTGTCCTTGCCGTCGTCGTCGTCACATTTTCATATTACATAATTAGCGGCGTTTTGGGTCGCCTTCGTCGTCGTCGTCGTCTGCATGAATAAATTGCAAAATGCGTAGCATACTTTTGTGCTTTGCGCTTTTTGATTTCCGTTTGCCGACCTCCTCTCCGCCTCCGCCCCCCCCCGCCGTCTCTCTTTGCCGCTCTTCGCTTATGCAAATCGTTGTAATTACTACAATTCGGTTGAGCATTTTTATGGTCGCTGCGAGCAGCAAAATAAAAAATACATGCGGAAATATTTGTGTGCTAATTGCGAGAGAGCAGCAGTGGCAGTGGCAGCGGGCGCGGGGGCGGAAGGGATCACTGTGTGCTCAGTTGGCGCTCATCAAAGGCTGCGCTCGCCATTAGCTGCCTGCCCGCCATTAATAAACACTCGTTAGCGCTCTCACGCTCACTCTCTGCACGCGCGCTCTCTCGAATGTGTTGCTGATAATTAGAAATAACTCGCAATTAGCAGAGCCAAGCCAAGTGAGTGAGTGTGGTAGTGAGCGCAAGAGTGAGCGCGAGCGCGAGAGTGAGAGTGAGTCGGATGCTGTGTGGTGTAACGTGGTGAATTTCTTCGCTCTAAGCTTATTAGCCGTGCTCAATTTTGAATTAATAAGCAGCTTGGACAGCAGCGCGGCGCGGCGCAAATCCTTGGATAAACAAGTCGGAAAGGCGCCATTCGATGGCTGTCTTTAAAAATTTAAAATTTCCATTTAGCAGCTTATCATTCTATTTCTCCCCCCAATCCTTTATTCAAATTAATTAATAAACAAACCGTTCCGTAGCAGCAGAAGCAGCAGAAGCAGCAGAAGCAGCAGCAGCGTTCGAGCTAAAGCGTTAAACCAACAACAGCAACACCTGCGAACAAAAGCAGCTTAACAAATGCGCACCTACCAAACGCAAAACTCGCTGAGGGAGTGCGATGCGGAAAGTGGAGAGGGGAAGCAGGTTAAAGGGAAAACGCAAGCAGCGGCAACAAAAGCAGCATAAAGTACGGACTGGGCGTGGCCACAACAAGAGTTATTACATTTTAGCAGCATCCGCAGCGCTGCCTTTATCCGCCCCCTCACCTCAGTAACTTCCCCCTCTCTCTCTTTTGGTTGCATTTTAATAAATATGCAATGTAAGTAAAAATGCTGCAGCACCGACAAAGCCACCAGAGAGCGAGAGAGAGAAAGAGAGTGGGAGCGAGAGGGGGAGGGGGCACAGAGAGGGAGAGACAGGAGCAGCAGCTGCGTTTGAGATGCAGCCAATGCCAAAAGTGAAGGCGTTAATTGCGCCCGCTCCCGCACACTCCCTCCCCCTACGCTCTCTGTCTCTCTCTTTCTCTACGCAATAGAAAACGTGATGGCAACGCCATTATGCATAAGTGACATGGGGGTGCTGCCAGAGCGGCGTCGGGTGCAGTTGCCACATTTTTAATTAGCGCGCTTAAAAGCCCATTGAGCGCTGAAAGGCAAAACCGTTGAGGCCCGTCAGACATCAGACAGGGGATCATGCGGCATAGTTGCAGGTGTGCGGGCAGGTGTGTGTGTGTTTAATACATTTGTATAGCAGGGCAGTGAAGTGTGTATGTGTGTGCGCGCTTAAGGTGCGCTACGACTACAAACTAACCGCAGCTCTGGCAGCGGCAGCTACTGGAAGCAACCAGCGAGATTTGGCTTCAAATTGAATACTGAAAGATCAAAGAAAACACATGTTTACCGCCAGTTGCAGTCGCCAAGTTAAACACGTAAAATCTGAAATTAATCATCTTATATGACGTATCGATACAAAAGTAATCATATCAATCAAATAATATACCCATCGTTAATATATTATCTACTTAAGGGCAAATATTGAGTATAAAATATACAACCATATAAAAAACATATCTGATATTGATGAAACTTGCAGATCACATAGATGTTGCTATATTAATGGGCATATCGGGAAAAATAAACTATATAAACTGATTTTTATGAAGAAAACTATTAAACTAATAAAAAAAACGTTTGTTTTTAATTTTAATTTTATAAAGGTATACGGGTAAAGCTGTCAATCCCTTTGCGACCTTCGTTTCTATTCATTCCGTACATATGGGCACGTCGTCTAACTATAGTTTGCTATAAAAAAAAACTATTTCTGTATGTTGTTTAAATTTATGGTAGGAAAAAATGTTCTGATATTAATGAAATTTTGAGGAAATATACAGCATGCTATAGACCTTAAATTTGTTGTATTTAATTGTAGATAATTGAGATATCTGTTAAAAAATAAAAAAACTAATAATTGTTTTTATGATTTATTATATATATTTTATATGTTATATTAGTCTTAGCACTATGTTAAATACTTCGGTCAATGTCAAGTCCATTCTGAACTGACTGAAAGGTTAACTTATATATTTAATTGTAACAAAAATATATACTAATGCTTGTTTTAAGCTCGCTGAAGCCCCGTCTACATTATAGAAATGATGCTACAGAAATGTGTATTATATAAACTCCACGATGGACTCTTATCAACCGTTAATGAAGTGGTCACTTCATACCTCATATTCATATGCAAAACCGCCTCGGAATCCAAAAAAAATAAACGAGAAAGATGATGATGAGCAGAGAATTTTGCCCGACCACATTTGCGGTTGCTGAATGAGCTGAGCGCGGCGGACAGTGCGCTGTATTGGGGGCAATTGCCGCGTGGTGGGGGGTGGCGGGATGTTGTTGCTATCCACCTCAGCCCAATCCACCCAACTCGCAAATGGTCTTACCTGGAGTGCTGTGGCTCGCTGAAAAGCCAAGCTAAATTGCTGGCAAGCCTCATCTGCATTCAGGCGGCCATTTGCCGCTGCTGCAACCGCGCGATGTGCCTGCCTCATGTTGCATTTATGATGCAGTGCAGCAGCAGGAGGAGGTGTAGGAGTATGAGGAGGAAGCACTGAGTGTGTTGATTGCTGCCGATGCCGCTGGTTGGCTACTTCCGGGCCAGGCCGCAGTGAAATGAGCAGATCACGACGCTGTGGCAGCTACGTAGCCAGGTATGTAGTCCGGTCAAGCGGTGGGGATGGGTCAAGGGATAAGCACGGAGGGCCAAAGAAAACAAAGCACTCGAACTGGAATTAAGCGCCTCAGCGCCCAAGAGAATGTGCTAAGCATGTTTATTGTTTTTCACTCACTTCATGCGCTTGAATGAGCTGCGACTTGGAGCAGTTGGCGCTGCCATCGAGTGCGGCACGCTGATAGTGTCCGGCACATCGCCGCCTGCTGCCGCCCGCCTGCTGCCTGCAGCTGATGGGGCCAAGTCGATTTGAACTGAACTGTAGATAATCCCCTGACAACAGCAGTTAACAGGCAACGATTACTTGGCAACAAGTCAATTACGACAAGTCCAGTCCAGGCCAGTTCGGTCCAGTCTGCGCCTGGCGCTGGCTGCAGCGATAAGCGTCTAACACAGCACAATAAATTCCCTCCCCGACCCACTCTCCCTAACTCCGGCGAACGGGCTGCAGATCCCGCTTAATGCGCCAACTAATTGAGCGGGCCACTGCGGATGCGGATGCGAATAGTTGAATGCGTATGCGGGCTACGGGTTGCCTCAGCTGGCCACCTGACCTGAGCTGCTCTTATCGTCAGTTGGCAATCGCTTGTAATCTGCTCCCTCTCTCTCACTCACTCCCGCACTCTTCCCTTCTCCCTCTTACTAACAAAGTTGACCACGCTGCTCATGCTCTAACCGCATGTGGAGCTTGCTGATTTTATCAAGGAATTTGACTGGCTTAAAGGAACGATTTTTTTTATACATCATTTACAGGGTATTCAAGTGAGTTGAAGCTAAGTTGGCGCGTGATTTCGAACATTTTTCTCTATGCTATCTATTTTTACAGAGTTTTTGATTTTATTATCTAATATTATTTATCATATAAACCAAGTAATTACTATACTTCTTTATTCCTTAATAATTTGAAGGTTTATTAGCCGATTTCGGTTAGTTTTGCATTAATCATTTGGGTGGATATATTAATTATATTCTCCAAAAATTTTAGGTTTAATATTACGCTAGATGTATGTATAATAAAATAATTAACAAAAAATGTAGTTTTAGAACTAGTAAAACCTTAGTATATCGATTAGTAAAGAATAATATAGATAGTGTAGCTATAAATATATATAAAAATATATATATATTTTATATATAGCACACTTTAGTATATGCCATACCTTATATTCTAAGTGTATTATAATTTTATTTAACATATTTCATAAAATACAACAGCATACCATATCTTACCATACCACATGACAACTTTCCATTCAAACCTTTCTCCCTACACTTGCCTCTCGCTGTAGGGTATCCGCAAGTCATCGTAATTGTGCAGTAATTCTACTTTTGGCTTGTTCAAATTACTTTAGCAATTTTTACAACATTTTTATTGCCTGTCGAATTGTAAATTGCGAACTGCGTCTGGCTCAGGATCTGGATCTGAGTGTGGTCAAGATTTGGGCGGCTTAGCGATTTCAGTTTTGCGGTCTATCTCTATCCAACGGTCTCTAACGGTTTTCGGGTCTTTCGAATTCAATTAAAAAGACAACACACACATATTTCACAAAAGGCTTGGCTTACTAGTTGGCCAACTGGCTGCAACTGGAAGTGTGTGCGTGTGTGTCTGCGATAAGGCCTAGAAAGGAGGTGCGGTGCTGGGGCGGGGGTGTGTGGTGTTAGTGAGGGGGGAATTCGAGCCGAAAACTTTGCAGCACGTGCTGCAAATTTGGCTTGGAAATGCCTCGCTACGAATCATTCAGGCGGCAAGAGACAAACAGACAGAAAAACAATGCGGCAAATGTCGAAAAGGGAGAGTGTGTGTGTGTTAACGAGGGGAGCAGTAGGCAGGCAGCCCGAAGAGCGTGGGGGGGAGGGGGTAGAGTACGAGGAGAGTGGCATCTCACACGCTCGGCTGCATTTGCATATTTTGTTGCGAATTGTTGCTCGACTGGCTGCTAATAGGAAACTGCGACACAGCCAGACAAAGCAGAGACGCAGCACAGACAAGGAGAGAGAAAGAAAAATAAAGAGGGAGAGAGAGCGAAAGAGCTGCAAATGCTTTTATGTTGAGCAGTGTTGCCTACTTTCGGGTGTCGAAAAAAAAAACATTTTTAAGGCGAAAAAAGCCAAAACTTGCATATCCTAAAAAAGCCAATATTGTATTATTTATTAATTTAATTTTTTTAGTACTATTAAAACAAGTCGAATTGAAGCTAAATTCATTATTAAATTAAATTCATTAAAAAAACCGCTAAAATTCCCGCTAATCGCAGCTTTCAAGCTTTTGCCAGCACTCTGGCACGTGTTGTTTTTGCATTCTAAAATACGTTTTTAGCCCGCTCAGGCGCTGCAAGGAAATATGTATGTCAAATGCTTAATCAGCCGCACACACACTCGCACACACACACACGTAGGCAGGCCGAGTGAGGCATGCAAACAAAGCAAACGAGTGAACGAGCATTGCATAAATATTTCATAGCATACTTTTCGGCTACGTGCACATCGAACCCTCCGCAACGCAGCGCACTCCCCTCGCCAAGAGCCGAGACTGGCTTGTACGGCTTCAACTTCTCGTTCTTCGCCTGCTCTTCTTCTGCTGCTCTCCTTCTGCTTCTGCTTTGTGCAACTTTGCTGCATTTGATTTAACATAAATAATTGAAAAGCTGCCGCTGCCGCTGCCGCTGCCGCTGCAGACACTCGCCAACAAATCGGATCGAATCGAATCGGATCGGATTTCCAGGCGAGTCCGTCGGTCTGCTCCGCTCACTCGATAAAGTCGGATGTCGGGAATCATTTGCACGCTCCGTCAGGCAGTCGGAAGTGGGCTTGGTAGACTGCATTCAATCGTCGTAGTTGCCTAACTTAATTATACCCTACAGAGAGAAGGGCGTTTGTACGAATGCGCTGATCTCAGCAACTGTTTCAGCTACTGCTGTCAAATTTGGCAGATAGGTTGTTGTATACCCTGCGTAGATTAGGGTTACTATTAATTCTGAATATCATCATCTATTGCACTTTTTCTGTGAGTGTTTTGTCTGTCTGTCTATCTATCTGTCTTTCTGTTTGTCTGTCTGCTTTTCTGTCTGCCTGTCTGCCATCTCTGCTTGTCTCTCTACCTTGTCTGTCTGTCTGCCTGTCGAACTCAGCTGTTTTAGCAGAAAGATACATCAAAACTTGTAGATTGCTCTAGATTTTGCTTTTAATTGGCCAAATCTCTAGCAATTGCCTTAGTTCCATGTAATGTGACTTCTCTCTAATTAAAAGTTAAACCGTTTCCAACAAAGTGTGAGTTCGACTTGAAAATACCCTAACTTATTGGAAAAGAACCTTTAAAACAATGGAAGCGAGAGCGACGCTAAAAATGGATTTAAATTTACCAGCTATTTGCCTATGAGTGTGGGTGTTTGAGTGTGTGTGGGTGTGTGTGAATGTGGGTGTGCGTGTGTGTTTGTTATGCGCGTGCGAAACAACTTTGCGATGTCTCAAAGTATTTCAAACTCATTTAGCCGCAGCGCGTTGTGTGGGCTGCTCCTGTTGTTGTTGTCGGCCATGTTGCTGCTGCTGCTGTGTCGCTGCGGTGTTGCTGCTGCTGCTGCTGCTGTTGTTGTCTCTATTCTTGTTGCCGCTTCGACTCTCGCTGTAATTTCGTTGTCATTAAGTTGGCATTATAACAAAATGCCTTTTCAATCACTTTTGACTAAATGCAGTGGCAGCAACTGCTCGCACTCCCTCTCTTCCTGCCTCTCTCTCTCTCTCTCTCATCCGCCTGCTAGCTTCTTCGCGCTTCTGCTGCTGGGCGACCGCATCAAGGACACGCCTCAATGAGTCTCGGCAATTTTTCGACAGGGATAAGTAAACACAACAATGCGAAGAGCGAAGCGGAGCAGGAGAAGAAGCTGGCGAAAATAGCAGCAGCAGCAGCAGCAGCAACCGCAGAGAGCAGAGAAACAAAAAGCGAAAAACATGCGGCACAAGCGGATATGGCGGGGAGGGAGCATGGGAGGAGTAGAGAAACTGGGAGCAGAAGCTGCCAGCGCAGTCAGGAAATTCGGAGCGTTTCGTCAATGTCACTGCGGGCAGGGCGTAGACCATGGATCGAGGCGGCCTGCCACCCTACCCCCTCCTACTGCCCCACGCATTTCCCTTTTGTGTTTAAAATGTTTGCCTCGCCTGATGAATAACGCGCGAAACTTTTGCCTTCGCTTTCGGCTTTCTACTTTCTTTTCGGCTTGCTTTCTTTTCTTTTCGCTCTGTTCTTCCTCTTTTTTTTTTGGTTTTGCACAGCGCAACAATTTCATTATCTGCATGGCAGGCACACGCAGGGAAGGGCAGAGTGGGAGAGGGAGTCTATGAAGAGGACGCTTTGGTGTGCGAGGCAGAGGCGGCGGGGAGAGGTGGAAGAAGACTGTGAGGAAGGGAGTCAGGAAAGTCCATGAAGCGACCGCTCCGGCGTGACAAGGCGGCAAGGCGAACATTTTGATGGCCAAAACTTTGGCATATGATAGAAGAGTTTCGCGAGGAATGCATTGACGCCCAGGCTGGCCAGTGGGCGTGGCCAGTGCAGTGCAAGTGCGACACTAATACAAAGCGGAGAAGGCGGCAGGGGTGGCACCTCAACAAACAGGATACACGCGCTGCAAGCACAACAACAGCAGCAGCAGCGGCAGCGGCAGCTCGAGGCGCATTTGCATAGGCTTCATTTAAATTGCCTTAATCAGCAGCATATCAAACAACAACAACAACAACAATAACAAGTCGAACAGCGCAGGCAGAGTGACCGGAAAAAGGACAAAGCGTAGGGTAGCAGGACCCTTCGTCGAGGCACACTGGAACCAAGCAAGTGCCCAAGCCGTACCCGGCGAAAGGTTCGCTTAACTTTTGCCAAATAACTGCAGGCGTTATAAATCTGCGCAAAAGGACATATCCAGTCGTCGTCATCATCATCAGCAACAACAACAACAACAACAACAACATCAGGCAGAATAACAATAACAAAGCTCGAGCAGCAGAGGCAAGAACGAAGGCACGACCCCAGCAGGCACAAAATCAAAAGGCTTTCTGCGTATAAGTTGCAAATTAAGTTGACCCCCCCCCCACTCCATCACAATTCGACACACACCAAAGTCGCGTCCTTGACGTCTCTGCTTATGATATCTTGTTATCCATTTAAACCGTTAGCCAGTTATCCTGTTATCCTTTCATCCGTGTTGGCCTTGAGGAACACAGCAAAAAAAACACAGACGGAAACGAAAGGCAGCAGCTTTACGTTTTCCCAGTGTGTACACTCCATTTACATATATTTACTTTTTTAAATACCAAACATACAATCGATAAGCACACACATCTCTGGACTTATCGAACTTAAAACATGCACAAAATTAAATAATTTCGCTTGAAAATATCATTTTGTGCACAGTTTCAACTCTACATCTAATATAATAATAATAATATAATAATAATAATAATGTAATAATAATAATAATAATATAATAATAATAATGTAATAATAATATAATAATAATAATGAAATAATAATAATAATAATATAATAATAATAATAATATAATTGGGATATGGATTTATCATATACATGGTCTATTGTGTTTTTTAAAACTAATTTGTATAATTTAATATAATTTTATTTAAAAGCCACTAGCTCAGTTATCGATAAGTTAAAGATCTCGTGTATTTATCGAATTAAACTCATTTCAATAAGTTAAAAATTTACAATTTTTTACAATTAATTGTTAACACTCGATAGGCTGGTTATCGATTAACAGAACTTTTAATAATTTCTGCGATTTAGCGTATAAGCTCTGCAATTAAATTATATATTATAAGCACAGTCAGATAAACACATGTGCACAAGCTGGCTATATCTATACGCATATCTCGTACACATATATATATATATGTATATATATATATATATATATATATATATGTATATATATATATATATATATATATATATACATATATATATATTTGCATATCCGAGCCTTAGCCCTTAGGTCTTCCTTTTCCTTATTTGTTTGTTGATTTTGATATTATGCTGATATCCCTATTTATTTGCTTAACCCGTCGCCAGGCAAAAGCGGCTTATTCCCTGGGGATGTGTGTGTCTGTGTGGCAACTCTGGCGAGGGCAGTGGCGGAGATGGGATGGAGCCTGCCCTATCTAACAGCCAACATCAATGGACGCTGCCTTGAGCCGCTTCTCTCCGAAAAATCCTTTAATTGAGTGCACACTTGTGCCAAGCAGCGTCCGACCGACACACACACACCCGGCACACACTAGTGCAAGTGTGCTCCCCCGAGGGGGGAGCCATCTGCAGCTCCGGCTCGTGCTGCCTTTTTATGCGCTTTTAGCGCCATTATCCTTTTACGATTATCGCCGCTAAAGCGAATTGACTGTTTGACGTTCAATTGAAATTTTGCATTAAAGCTCAATGGCTTAACCCCTTGAAATTATGCAATAACGCGAGAGGCAGCACTACCCTCCCCCCCACCCCCCCCAACAGCTCCGCCAACTCTGCTTGCTCCACGCGTGCCTGCGACTTGAGCGCAGCAAAGTGAAAACTCGCATTGGCAGCTGATGCAGAAGGCAGGAGGGCGGGCTGTGGGGCAGTAGAGTAGTGGGACAGGAACACGGGGCGGGGTCGGAGGTCTCACGCTGCCACTGACAGTGCTGAAGGAACGGCAAACGGCAGCGTGGAATGGCGGCCAATTAGTGCGCATTGCTCATACGCCACGTTTGTCATGGCAACGCGGCAGCAGTGGGCAGAGCAAATCCTCCGCTTTCTCCCATACTCAGTCTATCTCTGCCTCTCTTACTCTCTCTCTCTCTCTCACACACTCTCTCTCTCACTCACTCCCACACTCAGCTAACGGAAACGGAAGTTGTAAGGGGATTTCAATTTGCAATTGAACTGATTTTTGGCTTTCGTTTCGTTTTCGTTTTTCGTTTTCGTTTCTCGGTTTTTTTTTTCTACTCTGCCCGCTCATTTTATGGCTGACTTGGTTACTTGGCTGTGGTGCCGCTGCGACTGCGGAAATGTAATCATCGCAATGCCGTCGTGCCCGCCCGCCCGCGCGTCGACCCCTCCACCGATTCCGCCAGAGCTGCCTTCGTTGATCCCTCAGCAGCAGCTCCTTCCCCTTCTCGGCCAGCATCCTCTGCTGCCTGCACAGCTTATCGGCAAGTCAAACGTACAAACACAAACGCAGTTCGACAACCACACACACAGACTCACACACAGACTCACACACACTCACACACACAGACAGTGCTGTGCATATGTATACTTACATTTAATTTCCACTAATTGAATCGAAATCGATCTCTGCATTTTTGTGCGCTCGAGGGTTGACGTCGGTTTTGCGAATTTGTGTGCGAGGGCGATGGGCGACGGGGCGCGAGAGGCGTGGCAGCTGCCTGCAACGCCTGCTCTTTGAGCGCATTAATAAACTTTTCGTATAAATCAACGAATTTTGTCGACATTTGGCAGGAAAGCGCAGCGAAATTTTGCAACGAAACGTAGGGAAAAGGATTAACACAGAAGGAAGGAAAAACCGAGAGAGAGAGAGAGAGGAAGTCAGGAAGGAAAAGACAACTATGGTAATTAGCAATACAATATTAGCTTCAGGGAAAATATATTACCAGAAACAGAATACACAAAACGTACGCAACCAAATGCATTACAGCGGACATAACTGGATGAGCTTGGGGATTACTGATTTCATCCTAAGCGTAGCTGGCAACATTTTCCTCCAATTTGAGCAGCGCCTTCTCGACATCATTGTATATTATTTGTAGAGCATCCTCGACCTGCTGCTGCCCATCCTTGGGATCCAGAAATTTCATCATGCCCAAATCGTAGATAATCTGTGTGCAATGCTCACGTATTAGACTCCACGTGACGTGGGCCTCCTTGCCGGCCGTATTCTCGACCGCTTTAATGCAGCATTTATGGAAGAACATCATGTTCTTTAACATACTGACCGTCTTGTAGAACGGACAGAACGAATCGTACGGACTGTACGAGTTCTGTTGCAGAAAATCATCCTTGATCATTTTGGCCACCTCCAGCGTGATCTTGTCGGTCTCGTTGAGCGACGCTTTGCCCACCAGCTGCACAATCTCGGCCAGATCCTCGTCCTCTTGCAGTATCTGCTTGGCCATGGCGCGTATCTCGACAAACTCGGGATTGGTCTCCTCATAATAACTATCCAATGCCCGCAAGTACTTCGAGTACGATTGAAGCCAATTCACCGAGGGAAAGTGCTTGCGCTGCGCCAGTTTCTTGTCTAGACCCCAAAATACCTGGACAATGCTTAGCGTTGCGGATGTAACGGGATCGGAGAAATCACCGCCAGGTGGCGACACGGCACCGACAATCGAAACCGATCCCTCACGCTCGGGACTACCCAAGCACAGTATGTGACCAGCGCGTTCGTAGAAAGAGGCTAGCCGTGCACCCAGATAGGCCGGGTAGCCCGCATCGGCAGGCATCTCCGCCAAACGTCCCGAGATCTCACGCAGTGCCTCGGCCCAACGCGAAGTGGAATCGGCCATCATGGCCACGTTGTAGCCCATGTCGCGGAAGTACTCGGAGATCGTAATGCCCGTGTAGATTGAAGCCTCGCGAGCGGCGACCGGCATGTTGGAGGTGTTGGCCACCAGAGCGGTACGCTTCATAATCGACTCCATGATGCCATTGACATCAATCTTCAGTTCGGGAAAATCGCGCAGTACCTCGGACATCTCATTGCCGCGCTCGCCGCAACCGACATAGACAATGATATCCGAGTTGGAGTACTTGGACAGCGCCTGCAAAAACAACGAATGTGGTGATAGGCAAGATCTGACTTGAACCGGGCATCTTACCTGCGATATGACTGTCTTGCCGCAACCAAAGGCACCCGGTATGGCTGTGGTGCCACCCTGTACACAGGGAAAAAAGGCATCGAGCACACGTTGCCCGGTCAGCAAGGGATTTATGCCGGGCAGCTTTTCGTTCACTGGACGCGACTGACGCACCGGCCACGTCTGTAGCATGGTGTGTGCCGTTATCTTGTCATTCACTTCGGTTTCCAGAATCACTTCGTCCACATGGTAGTTGCCGGGAGCCGCAATGTAGCGTACACGGCCCAGATTACGTGGATGAAGCATCAAACGATGCTCGACCATGCTATTCTCGGGAACGATGCCAAAGATATCACCGCCCGTGATGATGTCACCTATTTTCATCGTTGGCTTAAATTCCCATTGAACGTCTCGGGACAGACTCTTGACGTCCACACCCTTGGGCACGTAAATGGAGTTGGTCAGCTCGTTAATTGTGCGCAACGGACGCTGAATGCCATCGAAAATGCTGCCCATAATGCCGGGACCCAGTTCGACGGATAGCGGCTTGCCGGTCTGATAGACCGGATCGCCCACACTCACACCGGACGTCTCCTCGTACACCTGTATGGTGGCCATGTCGCCCTCGAGCCGTATGATCTCGCCCACCAAATGAAAATGTCCCACTCGCACCAGCTCGTACATAGCGGACCCGGACATATGTTCCGCGTTTACAACCGGCCCCGAAACCCCATAGACGCGACCCTTCTGGCTTTCATCATACATTACGTTCTTCACTTGTGATTCACTGATCTCCAATGAATGCTTCGCACTTTTATCTGAATTAGTTTTCGAAATGGCCTGCGATGGAATATCTTCCTTGAACACATCAACGTTTTCAAACTCCGCACTTATGAACGATGTGTTCGTACAGAAGTCCTGTGTGGGTGCTTTGTTCTTTCGTTTGTACTCGCACGTGAAGGCCTGCTGCGCCATCTGGGCTTTCTGTTGTTGGCACATGCATTTCCTTTTCTCTTCTTCCACTCTTCTTGGGCAACATTGGGCGCCGAACTTTGCTTTCTCGCCGCATTGCTTTTCGCCGTCGGACCTCTTCTCTTCGTCCTGTTTCCTCGAGCAACATTGGCTGTTACAAGTCCGGGATTTCTTCTCCATAGTGGGAACACTGGTAAATTTATCTAATAAATTAAACTGGGGATAATTTCGGATGGGGGGATCTATGATCAATACAATAATCGGATTTTATAATATGAATAATGCTGTGTCTGAGAATTCTGAGAAGTTACAAAAAAAACTCATTAATTTACAAGTTTTGATCTGGAGTTGTCAAATAAAAAACGAGAGTTGTAAGTCGAATGATCGTAGGGTTGCAGCTTAAGCAGATTCCTCGACTCTAGCAAGAGTTAAGATAAGATTTCTTTCTGCTCAGAAAACCATAGATTACTACAATAACCTGCTGATATTTCAATTTGTATTAATTAACAAGAAAACCTAGAAAATGCGACTATCCAAACCGGTTTTCAGAACTTCATGGCTCCAGGTTCGTATCACATGCGTATTATGTGAAGATATCGGTGAAATAATACGGGAAAAGTGATCATCGAGTGAACGAAAAACGCGTGCTTTCAATTACATTAAATGTATTTGTTGTTTGCACTTTATTCGTACATTTAATATTTCATACTTTAAATATTTACATAAGTTTAACAAACAAACAAAGAGAAAACATGACTTTTTCACAAATAAACAAAAGAATTTCCATTCATTAAACAATAATACTATGCATGCATTTGTATTTGCGCGTGTGTGTGCGCATTTCTATGCATGTGTGTGTGTGTGCGCGTGTGTGTGGGTTTGCATGTGTAATGGAAGTACATAGAAGGACGTTAGTTAGTATAGCCAGAAGGCGTGGCGGAGGCGGGACGTCGGGGGGTTGGTAAAGAAGTAGCAACCGCAGGCCGGAATGTTTTCATCTATCTCTCTCTTCCTCTCTCTCTCTCTCTATCAGGCTACACATCAAGCAGGAATGTTCACAATAGTTTTAGGATGTTCGGAATCTTTTGTTGTTGGTGTTTTGGAATCATTTGACGGAACTGTACGCACTGAACGTTCTGGTTGCCATATTTTAAAAGTTAACTATATAACAATATAAGCTTAGGGTGTAAAAGTACGCCAATGCTCTCTCTATCTAATCCTCCAGATTTCTGAAGGCCTGCTGCAAGTCCTCATGCAGCTGCTCGAAGTCAGCCTTGATCTTGGCCTCACCATCCTTGACGGGATCCTGTAAAAGCAAATAATTCGAAAGAACTCAATGAGTATTAACCCACCGGGTGTATTCGACTTGATAACCCACCTTGAACTTCATGGACGACAACTGGTACATGATGTTGCCCATTGCCTCGCGAATAACGTTCCAGGTGATCTTGTTCTCGGACTGAGCGGTCGACTCGACCGAGTGACGCGCCATATCGTAGAAATCGATGATGTTCCTCAGCATGCCGACGGTCTTGTAGAAGGGGCAGAAACGATCGTACGAGGAGTACGAGTTCTGCTGCAGGAAATCATCCTTGAGCAGCTTGGCCACCTCAAGGGTGATCTTGTCGGTCTCGGCCAGCGATGCCTTACCGACCAGCTGCACGATTTCGGACAGATCCTCTTCCTCCTGCAGAATCTCCTTGACCTTGGTACGCAGTGGCACGAACTCGGGGAAGTTCTTGTCATAGAAATCATCCAGAGCACGCATGTACTTCGAGTACGAGATGAGCCAGTTGATGGAGGGGAAATGTTTGCGCTGGGCCAACTTCTTGTCCAGACCCCAGAACACCTGGACGATACCGAGGGTGGCCGAGGTAACGGGATCGGAGAAATCACCACCAGGAGGCGAGACAGCACCGACAATCGATACAGAACCCTCACGCTCGGGATTACCCAAGCACTTGACACGACCGGCACGCTCGTAGAACGAGGCAAGACGAGCACCCAAATAGGCTGGGTAACCGGAATCGGCAGGCATCTCAGCCAGACGACCAGAGATTTCACGCAAGGCCTCAGCCCAACGAGAGGTAGAATCAGCCATCATGGAGACGTTGTAACCCATATCACGGAAGTACTCGGACAGCGTGATACCAGTGTAAATGGAGGCTTCACGAGCAGCGACAGGCATGTTCGAGGTGTTGGCCACCAGAGCGGTACGCTTCATGATAGACTCGGTGACACCGTCGATTTCAACAGACAGTTCGGGGAAATCACGCAATACTTCAGACATCTCGTTACCACGCTCACCGCAACCGACGTAGATGATGACATCGGAGTTGGAGTACTTGGACAGGGCCTGCGTATGAGTAGGGGTAGTCAAGCGTTAGCAATGGTTTTCTCTTGGTACTTTCGACGCCTTAGCTTACCTGGGAGATGACAGTCTTGCCACAACCGAAGGCACCGGGAATGGCGGTGGTACCGCCCTGGACACAGGGGAAGAGCGAGTCGAGCACACGCTGACCGGTCAACAGGGGATGATTGGCGGGCAGCTTCTCGGTGACGGGACGGGGCTGACGCACAGGCCACACTTGCAACATAGAGTGCTTGGTGATCTCGCCATCGAATTCCGTTTCGAGCACAACATCGTCGACTTTGTAGTTGCCCGAGGGGGCAATGTAACGGACTGTACCCTTGGCGCGTGGGTTGACAATCATCTTGTGCTTCACGAGGGTATTCTCATGGACCAGACCGTACAGATCACCGCCGGTGATGTGCGAGCCGACCTTGACGTTCAGAGGGTTGAACTCCCAGCTGGCCACACGCGACAAACTAGGCACATTGACACCCTTGGGGATGTAGATGGACTCGGTAAGTTCATTGATGTCCTTCAATGGACGCTGGATACCGTCAAAAATGCTGCCCATAATACCGGGACCCAGTTCCACAGACAGAGGCTTGCCGGTACGCAGCACAGGATCGCCGACAGTGACGCCAGAGGTTTCCTCGTACACCTGAATGGTGGCCATGTCGCCCTCCAGACGAATGATCTCACCGACCAGCTCGTAGTAACCGACACGCACCAGCTCGTACATGGCAGAGCCGGACATGCATTCGGCCGTCACGACTAGGAGAGCGTTGCAGTTAGGTTGCGGTTGAGTTGTAGGGTTTGGGTTGTCGACTTACCAGGTCCTGAGACAGCGAAGACACGTCCATACTTGGACTCACGCTCCTCGTCATCGAAACGCTTCAAGTTTGACATTTTCTTTTATATTTGCCTTTCAACTGCAAATGGAAAAACCGAATATGGTCGGGTTAGTGCGGCAGCGTGCAGCGTGTTTTGGGGGGCAGTTTAAGCACACAAGATACGCGAGTGACTGAAAATTTTCTTCTTATCGCTGTCAGCTGACAAATACGAGCGAACGTTGGTTATAGGTATCAGAACTATCTAGGTATGTATGTATCTATCGGTGTGTATCTGAGGTTAGGCGAGACTTAGTAAGTTTTATCAGCAGGTATAATTCGGTTTTAGTCGCCCCGTTTCGGTTTTATGAATATAACTTTTAACTATTTTTGCACTTAACTCTTCGTCGAATGAAAAATGTTACGCTTAATGAATAAATAAGTAGAGCTTTTATTTCACGTGACAGAGCTTTGGGCAAGTTCGAAAGAAACTTCCACGACGTTGGTAACTTTCGAGCGATCGAGAGAGAGAGAGAGAGAGAGCAAGCGAGTGCGAGTGGGAGAGTCGAATGTCAACTTGACTAAAGATTAAAAAAAATAAATATTGCTTTGCCGCTGTGTTTTTTCGTTCTTTTTCTACACTAATTTAAGATGGTTACGATTTATAACAAAATGCGGGCTCTGCCAGTCTTGCGTTATCTAGAGAGCGCGAGAGTAGATTGTTCCAGGGTGTTGCTCTCTCTGCAACTCTACACTCGCGCTCTCTCTCTCTCTCTCTCTCCCTCTCTTGGATTCGAGTTCGAATATTTGACAATTGGTTTTGACGTTGATCACAAGACTAGTGTCAGCAACTCTGGTTGTCAGCTGACAAATGGAAAACTGCAGACTTTACGAACTGCCTCGAGTGGCGAGGGCCACCATATTGGATTTCAGGGCAGGCACAACTCCTGCCCCACTGTAAGCAATAATGATGGTGGCGCCCATTTGGAACTTGTGTTTCGTGCGATCACAAGACCCACGCGAGGCCAGCAAGCCGCGCGGTCGGAAGGTCAGCTGACTGTGCAAAGCAGTCTTATTTTCTATCTCACTCTTTTTTTTCACACACAAAACAAACCGAGTTTTTTCTTGCGATTTTTTGTAGTTTTTTTCTGCCTACGCTGCTGCAGTGTTGCATTTGTCGTTATGCATTTTTGCTGCGTGCAGCATTATCTAATACGCACAGCGATACTTTTTCGCTCTCCCTCTCTCTCGCTCTTTCTCTATACCTTTATCACTTTTTTTTTTGCCTAATTGCGCCGTTAAACTCGGTTTGTTGTACAGCTGAAAGTTGCAATGCATTTTAATTGAATTTTTTCCATTTCGTTTGCCCTGCCTTTTTTACTTCACTTGCTTTGCGCTTACGTTTCTATCTTGACGTTCCACTGGCGAACGTGTGTTGCTGCTTAACTGCGACAGAACTAAAACCGACTGAGCAGCTGCGCCAGCAAAGTTGTCGCTCGAACTTCGAAAAGTTCCAATGCGACGTTGACGTCGACGGCGACGGCGACAGCGACGGCGTTTTGGAAGTCGATCCAATTGACGATCTCAAGCTTGCACGAGCTTGAGCTTTCGCGCGCACGCATACAGAGCTTTCGAACGTGTGTGAGCATGCGAAGCGCAGCTGGTTTTAAGCGCGCAGCGTTGCCAGATCGAGGGAGTGAGAGAGAGCGGGAGTGAGTGAGCTAAGTGAGTGCAGCACAGTGCTGCCCATTTTTTTGTTTAGCCGCAAGCCGAATCTCGTTGTGTATTTTTTGTTTTAATAAAATACATGCAGGTATTTTATTTTATTTTTGCAGTATTTGCCGTTTAAAATTAAAGAAGTTGGCAGCGCTGTCGGAGTAGCCGGCAATGCGTGTGTGTGTGTGTGTGTTTTCAGCTGAGCAGGCGTACAGCCTGCTGATAAGAAGTTGCAGTAGTTTGCGCTGAAGTTGGACATTTCATTGATTACCATTTTTTTGTATACGCTATAGAAAAGGAAACCCTCATTGTTTTGCAGTACAAAGAAATTGCTGCGCCCTCGCGCCGCCCGCGGCATTTTCGTTCGTTTACTTTGCCGTTTCGCTTCTAAATAAAATAAATTTTTCTTTTCGCCGTAGCGCGGCGAACGGCAGCGAAAAAAAACTTGATTAAAAATCACATTGTAAAAAGATATGCGCAGCGCATTGTTGTTGTTCTGGTTGTTCTTTATGCTTTTTGTTATATGCGCTTTTGTTGCGATTTTTGGTTTTTGTTTGTGCGCAACCAATCAGCAGCGGCAGCTGCAATGGGCAAAAACCTGAACTCTAATTGGAAACTGCAACCCGAGCGAGGTGCGGCGTGGCGAGCGAGAGGCAGAGCGGGAGGGAGGGATTGATTTTGCTGAGCATTTCTGATTGCAGTCAGCAAATGCAGAAGTGGCAAGTACAACAGTAAACCGTTGCTTACAAAGTAGTCAGCCAAGTGGGCGAGGCGAGTGTTGATTCCTGCATAACTTATAAATCGATGACGTTCGCATGCAGCTCCTTATGGCAGCCAACGTCGTCGTCGTCGTCGTCGTCGTCGCTACGATAAGGACATTTGCATAATAAGGCAAGCTGCAACTTGGCTGCACTTCTCCGAGCCGAGTTTGGCTGGAGAGCCAAGCCCAGTGCCAGCCAAGCCACTTGTCTGTCCGAGCACATTTTTATGCTGTTAGCATCTCCTGCCCTCCCTCCCCCCGCCTGACCCGTTGCATTTATTCCCCGTCTATGGTTTGAGCGTCGGATTCTATGTCGGAGCGACGGCGACGCTGCAGAGAAATCCTCGAGTGGCGGATTCAGTGGAAGGTTCAACTGACAGTCGGACAGATGGACTAACTGACATCCGAGATATCGGGCTGACATATCAGGTATCTGTGCGCATCTGCGGGCTGCCAAGGGTTGCCAACCTGTCTGCCGTATGCCGCATTTGGTTTGATACTATTAGTGTGGCAGGAACGCAAGGGAAAGCCAGGGAGAACGTGACACAGCCGTATATATAAAACAGTAAAGTTAAAGCAATGCGAATTTTAAACAATACTTAATTCAGAAAAAATAAGTCGAAAAGGCTACAGTCGAGCTGACTCGACTGTGATATACCCGCTACAATTCTTCGGAAAAACACGTGTCAAATGTGAACAATGCGTTCTTGCTTTTTATTTCTTTCCGTCTCTAATTTGTTTTGCCTATGCAAAGTTCCACTCGATTCCTATTGGATGTTACCCTTTGCTTTTATTACTTTGCAGTTATAAATTATGCATGTGGGAAAGAGACGCCTATACATACATATATGCTGCCTCACAATACATCTCAACATATCTAAATATCTTTAAATATACAACAAATTTATTTTGAATTTTGCAACACACTGTAAAATAAAAAAAAATATAAGATACAAAAAAAATAAATATAAGGCGCCGCGGCACCTAGGAGTTGAACTCCGGACTCCCGCTTAACAGTAAAGTACCATCACCACTCGACCACTGCATTTCTAACGCAATGACCAATAAAATTGCACTATGAATATTTTCGGTGCACATAATTAAAAAAAAAAGTTGCCACGACAGTATGTCGTATGTCGTTGTCGTACGACAGTATGTCGTATGTCGTATGTCGTACGACAGTATGTCGTATGTGGAGGCGTGGCAAAAATCCAAAATAAACTTGATCTGCGTGCAGAATTAACACATATTGTCTCTAAATTTGGTAGCTCTAGCTCTTATAATAGCTGAGATCTAGGTTTTCATACGGACAGACAGACAGACAGATGGACAGACGGACAGACGGACATGGCTATATCGACTCGGCTGTGCATGCTGATTCAGAATATATATACTTTATGGGGTCGGAGATTTCTCCTTCTGCCTGTTACAGCATTTTCGGTTGGCACAAAATTATAATACCCTTATACTCTTCGAGTAGCGGGTATAAAAACCTAAAAATGCTTAAAAATTCCTCTAACTCGGCTTAAATTTGTTCTGGCGAAAGCGTGAGGTTTTAAGGATTTTTCATTGCTTTCAGCAATGTTTCCTATTGTATATAGTTAGTATAATTCAAGTATAGCCTAATTATTGCTTCAAAGATTTCACCTACACCTTAGCTCTACACTTTACTCTCGTTGCAGCAGTTCGACCACATGAGATTCGGCGTGATTTTGAGGCAGATCTGAATACATTAAGTCATAACTTCATTTGCAGCACGTTCATATTGTTTAGCCAGCTTCGCTTGACCAATAAATTCATTTGCACTCACACACGCTGAGATACACGAGCGCACAGATACGAAGCGCATGGCGGATGCATCCATGACGGAGCTAATCTTGTTGCGCATTGCCATAATTTTCAATTTACATGCTCACAGGGGAGCAGGGCAGGAGCAGGGCAGGAGCAGGGCAGGAGCAGGGCAGGAGCAGGGCAGGAGCAGGGCAGGAGCAGGGCAGGAGCAGGGCAGGAGCAGGGCAGGAGCAGGGCAGGAGCAGGGCAGGAGCAGGGCAGGAGCAGGGCAGGAGCAGGGCAGGAGCAGGGCAGGAGCAGGGCAGGAGCAGGGCAGGAGCAGGGCAGGAGCAGGGTAGGAGCAGGGCAGGAGCAGGGCAGGAGCAGGAGCAGAAGCAGGATCTGGAGCCGTAGCATTGTCTACATGCTGCTGCTGTTCCTTATCGTGGCGGCGACAACGTGATATTGGTCACAATAAATTAACTGCAATGGGCGAGCGCAGGGAGTGTGCGCGTGGTGTGTGCGGTGTCCATTGATTATGCTCGGCAACCGTCTGGCCCTGCTCCTCACCCGATACAGTGCACGCACTGCAGTTGCATTAGCCTGTTATGGTTGCGTCCGCCGGGTGCGTTGTTTGGGGCCAGCTAAGTGCAACATTTACAGTTGTGCCATCATTTGCCATTGTCCCATGGCCCGCATCCGCCGGCTCATCCTGCTGGCTTCCTGTCTCGCTGCCAGCTGCCTTACGGCTCTACTCCCAGCTGCCTTGTTGCGTGCCCCAGCATTGACACATTCATTGATGCATTGGGGCGCCATGTGGCATATTTACGAGCCTGGCTAATTGGTTAAAGTTGGCGCCGTTGGCCAGCTAAACGCAGCATGGGCGTCAAGTTAAATAATTCAGCCTGCAAATGTGTTTGGCAATTTGCAAAAATGCACAAACACGCACGGAAAAGAGAGAAGGGGAGAGAGGGAGATTTGGTCAGGTCGGTTGCCTGCCGCACTTGGACATGAAACCATGCGGCGACTTAAGCTGGGCAAAGTGCATTCAGGCACCGCAAACAACAAACAGCAGACATCAAAAAGTAGCAGCAACAACAACAACAACAACTGCAGCAACAACAACAACAACAACAACAACAATAGCAACAATGAGCTAGAGTAGCAGCATCATCAGAAGCTGCTGCAGTCGTAGTAGCAGAAGCTGCTTCTAGCCTCGAAAACAATAAACTTTTTCACACACACCAAGAAAGCGACACACACAACAACACACTCATACACTCACACACACACACACACTCACACACCAGCACACACAGAGGATTAAACTAATTTGCAAGAACATTGAAAATCCTTTAAAACTGCTGCAGTGGCAAAGAGACACGCAGGCTGCAGGAAAGAGGTCAAGGCGGAAGGGGGGGAGGTGGTAGAGAAGTAAGATGAGGGGTTCGGTCTAGCTGATAAAGCAACTTGCAGCCATAAGCCGGGACAAAGAGTACTCCGAAAATGAAGTGAATTCTATGCGCAAGTTGAGCAAGTTGCGTGCAGAATGTTTCCAACGAGCTCTTACCCCGACTGTCCTCGACTTTCCTACCCAGGCACTCCCCGAGCTTCTCCGAATTTGCTGCACAACATCTTTCCCGAGCTTATTCCGAGCTACCTACCGAAGTCGCTGCTCCCCCGGCTTACCAACGAGTTCCTTGTCGGATTATCACCGAGTTCCTTCCCGGGTTAGCCCCGAGTTCCTCGCCGGGTTAGCCCCGACTTCCGAGTTCCTGTCCTGGGCTACCCCCAAGTATCTCTCCGCACACCTCGCTCCGTTATCCCGAGTTCCTTTCGAGCTAGCCCCCCCGTGAAAGTTTCCATTTAACTAATTGAAAAATGCGCAAGTATTGAATAATGATGCAACCCCTCCACATGTACGAGTAAATGCCATATATGTATGGTTTATAGCACTTCTTTGCTGAAGCTAAAGTTTTAGCCAGCTTGTTGAAGGCATAGCAGCTTATGGGAAGATGCGCCGGAGTGGGAGGGGCTAGTGAGATATTGATGACAGCATCCGATGATTCGACCTGCATCTACAATAAGTTGTGCTCCAATTCATGTATCAATTATCAGTGCTATTCACAGCAATCAGCGAGGGTGCTCTGCCTGCCTCCCACTTATCCTGCTTCCTGCTCTTGCTGTTGCTCTTCTGCTGCCTGTACTACTTCTCCTGGCTCCCCGTCGCCCCAATCTCCCTCTCCTGCAGCTGCTCCACTTCGGGTATTGCACATTTCATCTTAACTGAATTATTAGCCGAGTTGTGTGAATTATGATCTCTTAGTGCTGATACCAGGCCACACACTGCCTGCTGCTGCTGTTGCTACTAATCCGACTACGTATGCTCCGCAACCCTCATCCTTCTGCACCTGCTCATGCTGCACTTAGCCATCACCTTCGCTTGTGTGCGCACTGTGCCCCCATTGCTGCAGCTTCGCCGCCTCCGCCTCCGCCTTCACCGTGCACTTTCCTTAATGCACTTGCCCACTGGCCATGTGGGATTGTACCCAGTTGTAGTTGTTGCTGTTGTTGGCCAGGCAATTTGAAAACAATAACAAAAACAAGCGGAGGCGAGCCGAGTCGAGCAAGGGCTGCAATGGGGGGCACGAACTGTTGACTGTTCACCTGAAGCTGGGCAGGCTGCAGATAAAGTACACACACACACACGTGGGAAGAGTGTCTCTGGCTCTCGCCCTGCCTCTCTTTCTTGCCAATGAGCAGTTGCCCGTCGCATATTAAACAAAAACACTTTTCAATGCTGCTGCAGCTGCAGTTGAAGCCGGAGACGATGGAGCTGAAGCTGTTGCTGCAGCTCGAGACGAAGGCGGAGCTCAGGGTAGAAGCTGGCGGCTTTTGTTATATTCATGGCGTTGTTATTGCTTTTGTTTTGACATTGCAGCCACCACAAATCCCAGCAGATTGCGACGTTCCTTGGCCCGGCAATAATACAAAAGCGAAGCTTTTAGGCAGCTTCTTCGCAGCCCCCGCTCGTCCCGTTCTGTCTGATCCCCGATTGAAAAACTGTCCCAGTGTCCATGCTGTCTCTGTCGCATGAACCGAGGCGGATGATTTATGACGCAGCTCGAAAGGATTAGCATATGAAACCAAACAAAGATGTTTGTCCGACGAGCGGGCGAGTCATGGGTAAAATCGAACCGGAAATGGCTTAAGCAAACACACACACACACACACAAGCGCAGACAGGGCATAGGCAAGGCCAAAGTATACAAATCTGTGTGTGCGACTCTCTATGCGTGTGTGTGTTGTGTGTGTGTGTGTGTGTGTGTGTGTGTATTTGTGCGTTAAGCGATTTACGGACCTGCCAAGGACGCAGCGAGCCACAAAGGAAACCAGAGCCGAGTCGAGGCAAACCGTAGCCCAGCGGGGGTCGCAGGATGAGCTGCGGCATGCGTAATTAACCTTTGACACGGCCCAGCGTAAGCGTGTGTGTGTGTGTGTACCGAGCACACATTCATATTTCATTTGTCTGTCCAGCCCTTAGGCAATTAGGACAATGCAGGTGGCAGCGCCTACTGAGACTGCGACGTCGACTGCGGCAGCGGCAGCGGACAACAGACAGCGGGTAACCAATTGAGCTTTGAACTTGGTAGGAAGTCTGGGCAGAAATATGAGGAATATGATGGGACTGGAAAAGAGTTGAGTGATGAAAAAGCTGGCAGGGTTTTGGCTGGGGTACGTTGAGTCCTAGCTAGGACTTTCGAAGAACCTGGAAGTTTTCGTCTGGCAACTGCCATTATACTGCTCATTAAGATTAGGTATTTCAAGCCCGGGCTGATTATGAATATTGCCATTGTTACTTCGCGACTTGGACTGGATTAACCAGTGTCCCAGCTACATCCCTGGGGTACGTTGAGTCCTAGCTAGGACTTTCGTAGAACTCGAAAGTTTTCGCCTGGCAACAGGCATTATACTGCTCATTAGGATTAGGTATTTCAAGCCCTGGTTGATTATGAATGTTGCCAGTGGATTAACCAGTGTCCCAGCTACATCCCCGGGTTTCCTCTACTTCCTCATTTACTGGGTGTGTTTGTTTGTTTTATTATTAAGCGAAACTTACTAAACTATGTGTGTCCCATTAATGATGTCCGTGATCGTGTTCACTGCTCTGCTTCTGCGACTTGTGCCACTTCTTTTTGTGCTCCTCGCCGCCCTTCTTGCCGTGCTCCTTCTTGTGGCCCCACTTCTTTTCCTCCTCGTGCTTCTTCTTGTGTCCCTTGTGGCCCTTTTTCTTGTTACCCTTCTTGCTGTGCCCCTTTTTGCCGTAGTGTTCCTCGTGGCCGCCCTTTTTATGCTCGCCCTTTTTGTAGCTGCTGCCCTTTTTGTGCTTCTTGCCCTCCTCGAAGGCGCCGTGTTTCTCCTCCCCGCCCTCGTCGTGATCCTCGTCGTAATACTTCTTCTCCTTCTTGTCCTCGTTCAGTTTGTGCACATTGTGTTTGCCTTTGATTGAGTGGCCCTTCTTGTAGTGGCCGTGATCCTCGAATTCGCTACCCTTTTCACCTTTCTCGCCCTTCTTCTTCTTCTTGTGTTGACCCTCGGAGTGCTTGTGCTTCTTCTCGTGCCCGGACTCCTCGCCATGCTCGCCCTTTTTGCCCTCCTTGTCGTGATGGCCCTTCTCGCCCTTCTCATGCTTCTCGCCATGCTTATGACCCTTTTTGCTCTTCTCGCCGTGTTTCTTGTAGTGCTCGCTGTGCTTTTTCTCGCCGGACTCCTGCTCGCCCGCCTCCTCGTGTTCTTCGTGCTTCTTCGAGGCGGCCGTCTGCAGGTCATCCACATCCATCAAGTGGGCGTGGAAGTCGACCAGGTCCGTCGCAGTGCCCAGCGGCAACCCGATTACCATGGCCTTGTCTTCTGCAGCGTATGGCAGCGTTGCCATTGCCGCCGCCACCGCTGCCAGCGCCGCAAGCGTCGCCAGGCCAGCCAGTTGCCAGGGTATCCTGCTTGGCCTGGTGGCAACCATTTCGCCAAGTCGTTATCCTTTGAGGCTGAAGCTTGTGTGGCTGCCGTTGCCGTTGCCTTTGCCGTTGCTGCTGCTGCTGCCGTTGCTGCTGCTGCTCCCGTTGCTGCTACTGCCACGCCTTGTTGTCGTTGTCTGGTAAACTGTTTTGCAGCTACCTTCGCCTTTTATGGGCCCGCCCCGAGGCCACGCCTCACTGGAGGCCAGTTATTGCTGCTCTGCGGCTGATTTGGCAACATTTCTTTGTTCCAGCCACCCAGTTCGGTCCCAGTTAGCCCCGGCTTAAGTGCATAACGCTGTTCGAAACTAAAAAACCCTTCCAACAAATGGCCAACTTCTTGCGGTTTTTCGCCGGTTTCTCGGGCAGCCACTTCTTGTCACTTCTGCCTGCCTGCCTGCCCCCCTGCCCGGCAAGTTGCCTGTGTTACGAACGACAACGCATTGCGACAGCATTGCTCTGTAAATGACCAAGAGACCGATAGACCAAGACTCGATGAGCGGGTAACCAGAGCGTGCACAGTGAAGCAACAAGGTAATTAATAACAGTTTCTGAAATGTGGTTAGATTAAAAACGGCTGAGAGATTGCCAATTTTCTATTTAAAATAATTGCATAAATTCGCTTGAAGCAACTGCCAAAACTAAACTAATATTGTCAATTGCCAATTGCAATTTCGGTAATAGATATTCCAAACTTAACGTAGTGCTGCATAAATCTACTTGGCGAGCCAATCAATAAACTTATACAGTTACATTAATATGCTATTAAGCCTTTGTAAAGATTGGAAAAATAAACAACTTGCCAATTAATAAACCGACTCGATAAATAAACTTTATGCAATTAACATCAATTAGCAGCAGCCTAACAGAATGCGATTTTAATAACATTAACATGCATAAAATGTTAAATTAACAGAGCTACGCCGGTATTCCTGCTGTTAAGTTATCGATACATCGCTGTTGATCCCTCCTATTATCGATATGAATGCACCAAAAGAATATCTAAAGAGCCGAAGCTTTTCACGTCGTTTTGCCATTGCAGTTGCTGCTGCCCGGCCACAGGAGCAGCCTTTTGATTATGAGAAGACCGGCAAGCCTGCCGGCCACGGCGACTCAATAAGGCTAAAAGCTAACAGAGCACGGCCTTGGTATTAGGCTAATTGCTGGCCATCAGCCGCGGGGCAGGCAGCAGGCCGGAGCAGGCGGCTTAGATGTCCACTGTACTGGATTTGAATTGGTGAATCGCAGGCAACCCGGGTGGGAGGATGTGCTTGTCCTGCGAGACTGTGGGCTGCCTGTCAATGCCAAGCGTAGTTTAATCAACGTTCAGTTCTCTCCCTTTTTTTCCATTTCATTTTCCCATTCGTTTCTTGTTTTTCCTGCTCTTCTGATGATGCTGCTGCTGCCAAATTAATTCAACAAATTCAATAAAAACAAGCAGCAAAACATGGCAAACAACTTGCAGCCGACGATGCTCTCGATGCTTCGCTGCTCCGGCCATGCAATCAAAGAGCGCACAAATAAATCACCAGGCTAAAAACTAAGCCAAAAGTGCTGGGGGAGGTGGGCAGAGCCACCCGCTGCACGGCCAAAATGTCAATGCAAATTTAATGGCTGACAATTTATATGCATGCCAAGTGACTTTTGCCCAACTACTGAACTTTCCACTCAGCCCGGTCTATGTGTGGCGCTTTGTGCCGGCAAAGGTTGCCGGCTGCGTCCTGCGTCCTGCTGAGGTGCTGGGGTTGACAAAGGCAAAAGTTCCAAGGTGCCAAGTGGCTGTCAAACTTTTGCTCCGAGCGCGCAACCAAAATCGAATCGAGCCGAATGGAATGGAACGACACGGAACGCCAAACCAAATATCACTCATTAGTGATGGGTGTGTGCCGTCAACTATCGATATAGATATCGAAAAGAAACTATCGAAAACAAGACATGACAGTCGGACGATATGCACTAAGTAGCAACAATATATATGGTTTTCGCTTTTGCATTAATGATCGATATTTGATATATCGATAGAGCATTATTCGTGCACACCGCTAGAACCGCTTAAGCTGACTGGGCGCGCTTTACCCATGCTATATTCCTGTTGTCGCCAGTGTCGCCGGGACACATAAATAAAGCCAGCGCATTGCCGCGCCGCACCAAGCTGCTCCATGCGGCGCCTGCCTGCCCCCGGCTGTGCCCCTGCAGCGTTTGCATGTTAACATTAACGGGTTATTTACGCCGCGCGCGACATTTAAAATGCATTTCCTGTGCCACGACCCGGCGACGTCGCCAGCTGCCAGCTGTGCGTTCTTCTTCTTCTTCTTGGCCAAGCCGCTTTCGCAGCGGGCCCGTGAGAGAGCTTTATGGACGTGTAACGATGCCGAGTCGCGTCGAGCCGAACATAAATACCAAAAGCCACCGACGACAGGCGGGCAAAATGCGAGATTAACTGTTGTTTCGGGCAACTTTTGGCCTAGCAGCTGAAGGGCAACAGAGCGAGAGAGAGAGAGAGAGAGTGAGATAAAATTTTGGGTTGGGAGAAACGTTCTGAAATTGTTGCTTGATTTCTTGATGAATCGCTGGACACTGTACTGGAGCGACTAGTCCCTCTATCTCTGCGCTGATTTGTAGCATATCAATCAAAGCTTTATGGACAGCTTCGAGAGGACGCTTATGCTGCTAATGAAGCCGCAACTAATAGAACAAGCTGGAAGAGGAGTAGACCGAAAGCTGCCGGGTGACATCTATCAAAGTGAGTCGGGAACGAAGCGGCTCTAAGGGTCGGCATGAAACCCCGAATGCCAGACTTTTAATTTACATGAGTTTTATTGCAGTGACAACACTTAAGCCAACACCCACACCCCCACTCTCCCACTTCCGCCCCTGCCCCATTCGCATTTAAATATTTAACTTGTTCTACCTCACTGTGAATGGGAATTTCAAGCAGCTTTCGCCGAACGAGGTATTTAAAGTTGAGTGTTTAGTGCACATTTCGAGAGTCGAAAGACATCTGCCACATTTCCAGTTGAATGCAGCTTGCTGCTTGAGCTGTGAGCTGAAATTACCGTTTAAGCGTTATTTACCCGTGGCAGAAGCATTGCTGTGGCGCCTCGGCGACTGCAACTTTAGTTTGAAGTCGACTTACCTAACCTTACCCAAAGGCAACGCGAAGCAGGCTAGGAGTTAGCTCACTCTACAGCTCTCCTGCTCTTTCAGTCTTTCTCCCTCACTCTCTCTCTGCCACTCCTCCTACCCCTTTTCGCTTTTAGCCACGTTTATTTATGGCAACATTTTGACAAGCTTTAAAATAAACGCAGCAAAATCCGTTGAACTTTGATCGCAGCTGCCTCGTTTGGTCTAAATCTCCAAGGCATAGCGATGCCTGAACGGGAGGGGCATAGCGGGTTGGGAGGGGTAGTACGTGCAGCTGACGAAATCAAATGGCTGCGTCCCTGTCGAGCTCAAGGGGGCAGGTAGCAGCAAATGCAGCTTGACTGTCGCGGCTAAAATGTGTGTGCCACATGTATGGTTTGTCGAAGACGAGATGGAAGAAAGAGGGCAGAAAGCTCAAGAGGGGAAGGCAGGTGTGGCACCTACATACCTGAACTCGCTGGTCGCATCAACTCGCTTAACGTTTCAGAATTCAATAAAAATCTTTTGTTTTCCCACAGCGCGAGCGCATTGAAAACTTTGAGCCAAGGTTTTTCGGCTGACGGGGCGCATGACTTACGGGCATTACTCAGCCGCCCCGTTACCCAGCTACGCTGTGAGCTCTAGCCAGCCACCCACCTCTCTCTCTCTCTCCATTCCTCCTCAACCTCTTCGTCAACTACTTGCGGTAAATTTACACGTACGCTGCATTTTTACGCTGCGCATTTTAGCAAGATTTTCTTTTGGTTTCTGCCACTTGCCACGCTGACAGCAGCTGTGTGTGTGTGTGTGGGTGTGTGTCGATGAGGGACGGCGTGGGTGTGTGTGGGTGGCTGTCACACGTGTGCGTTGTCTATACAATTTTAAATGATTCGCTGTGTGCGCGTCTTTTTATTAAGCCCGAATCCGAATCCGAAACCTCGGCGAGATCTACGATGGCTTAAAACTTTCCGCATCATGGCAACCCTTTGGCGGGGAAAAGGAAGCAGCTGGAGGGGGGAGTGGAAGGTAAGGTAAAATCGATTACCAAAGTTGAGCTGAGTTGAGCTGAACCGTGCGGAGAGCAGGGTACTGAGCAGCGAGAGCAGAGCGGATATTTTAAGAAGAAAGCTAATTAATTCCCCACGCGACCAGCTCGACTTGTTTGAGGAGCGGAGCGAGCGTGTCTACTCTTCAGCGTGTGTGTGCTTCGATCGACTGCTTTTCATTCTCATTTTCAAGTAAATATGAATTTAATGTTTCGCCTGATTTGCGACGTATGAGAATCCGTAGCGTATCCCAACTGGTTAGAAATATATCAAACTTCTAGTATGAACTTTAGCAATTTGCAACTTTTCTTTTTCTGTTCGTTCGTATGAACACCAAGATCTCTGAGATTACAAGAGCTAGGTCTACCAAATTTGGTGACAACCTGTCTTTTCAATGTAGGCAGCTTAAGTTATTTTTGGATTGCTTTCTGTGCCGTAAGTCGAAAAATGTTAAATTCTTTAATCGGTATCAGGTTTTTTTTACACACCTTCATAAATCGCAGTATGTACACAGAGCAGCACAGACATAAACATCTTAGCGAGCACGCTGCCAGCCACGCAGCGGAGCACAGCTGCTGGCTAATCCCTGCTGGATCTAATTTGTGAACTTACCCAGTGCTGCTGCCTCGTCCACTTCACTTCTTTAGTCCAGGTGTCTCGGATAATATTTAACATGATTGGATCGGGGAAATAAAGCAATCTTGCAGGGTCTTACGAAGTTATTCGTTGCGAGCGCAGGCTCAGCTGCACTGTGTGTCTTCAGAGAATGTGTCCATCTCCCACACACACCCGCACACACACTGCCGCACACACACTGCCGCACACACACTGCCGCACACTTTCGTTCGTGATACTACGCTCAGCGGAAGCTATCGCATTGTGTTTGTTCATTGGTTTTTCTACCTTTATTCTTTATGTGTATTGATTCGAAATGAATCTCCCTGTAAGCTGTCCAGGCGCTGCATCCTGCTTGCCACGCCCCCTGCCCTTCGCTCAACACACTATCTGGCGCCACTACAAATTGCAATGTTTGTTTTCCTCTTCCCGATTCCATTTCCTAGCCGGGTTTAGCATATAACTTACTGTCATATTTTCATCTGAGCAGGGGGAGGTAGCGGGAAAAACCGGGGCCTCGTTGTTTTTCGCCTCTGTTTTGCTTCTGTGCCTCCCCTCCGTCCCTTGTTTCCCCTCGGCTTTTGTTATTATTGTGCATGCTGCTGCTATGCGATGCTTCTTTCGTATTACTTGCAAAAGTTTTTTTTTGTTCTGCTCTGCTTTGAGGCTCTTTCGGGTACTTTTGCTTCTGGATTTCGTTAACTTTGTTATTTCTGCTTTACAGTACGTTATCTCGCTCTCTCTCCCGTGCGCTCCATCTCGCTCTCTACGTCGCTATTCAATTTTCAATAAAATATGCAAATTTATACCGCATCTCTTTGTGCTGCCAGTGTCGGCTGCTCCGGCAGAGCTGCCTCTTATCTTGGCCGTTTCTCATCGACAACATTTGATAGCTACAAGTTATAGCCAGGCAGGGATGTTGTTCTCTTTCTCCCTGCCTGCCTTCCTCTCTCTCGCTCTCTCTCATACACTCTTACTCTAAGCAGCAAAGTATGTTATTAATTTGTAATTTGTTTACGGTTATTTGTGCACAAATCAAAGGGCAAAGATTGAAACTTTGACTGCCCTAGAGAGTGAAAGAGTGCGAGAGAGAGAGAGAGAGAGAGAGAGCAAGAAAGAGCGTGGCAGGGAGGGACACAAGACTACAGAGCAATCATTGCCGTGGAGCAAACTTTATGCTGATGGTTCTCGCTCGCTGTCTCTCTCGGCTTTCGGCTAGTTTAGTGGGTTGCCGAACACTTCAATTCCCCAATGACAACTTGACCGGGTTGCCGCCTTCTTTCTCTTCTTGTTTTTTCTGTTTTTTTTTTGGGAAACAGGAAAACAGATTTGTTTGAAGATAGTTGAAACACTTTTGGGGTACTTTTGTCCCAGCATTGGGTAGCTCTGGTTTCCAGATACTTTGAGTTGAAAATAAAGTTTAAGCAGGAGTCCGATGTGATTATGTGGGTAAATAGAGTACGGCTTCAATGATCAAGTTATTGGTCTTTGTGGGGTTAAGCGGAGACAACAAAGATGAAATCTCTGGCCTCAAGTTGCAGTCATTATTAAAGCAAAAAGAGCAAAGAGGAAAACAGAGAACATATTGTATACATGAAAAATTTATAACAATTGAAATAGGGTTGCCTAGAAATAAAATATGTTTATGAAACAAAGAAACATCAGGGAAATTATATAAAAGTGGGAACGAGAAACTTAAATAGAAAAAGAAATAACAATTCGTTGAGAATTAATTCTAATACAGCAATTACAGGTCGTTAAGCCACTGTGCCAATATCCTTGCCCATCACTCCCGAATCACTGTGCCTCACAATCAATCATTTAAGTTCAATAGTCCCGTCGAGACCGGCCAAGTCAAGTCAACCAATGAACTATAGTAAAATGGATGGCAATCGCAATGGGATTGTCAGGCTTGTTTCGGGGCCTATCATTCGTCTGTTTGTCCGTCTGTCTGTCTGTCTGTCCCTTTTGTTGGTTATGTACTTGTGTTTTGTATTTGACTTTTGCATTTTTCAACCAACACACTCACCCATCGCTCGTCCCTCGTTCCTCGTATTTTGTCGCCCATCGCCCTCGGCTCTCGTCGCCAATTCATTCATTCATTGTCATTCGCTCAGTGTGTATTTATTCATGCATTTGTTTGCTTTCTGACGCATGTTTCCGAAAAATTATGTGCAAACAAACTTGAATTAAAACAAAAAAGAAGAAGAAGCGAAATAAAAGCGAAAATAAAAAATATAAAACGCAAAACAAAAAGCAAAAACAAAAAATGTCAAATAAGCGCAAAGTCAAACAAAAGCGCTGGAGTGGGCAAAAGGGGAATGGAGGGTGGAAGGAGACAACGGAAGCTGAGCGAGACGGAGAGAGAAAGAGAGAGAGAGAGAACAGAGTAACAAGGAAAAAACATGCAAAAGCAATTTAATTGCGTGGCCAACAACAAAGGGAAACTCTCATTGTTTGCTATTCGCATTGTTGTTGTCAATGTTAATTTTGCTGACGGAGAAACAAGTTCATAAATAAGTATGCATATAATTTTTCTTTTATTTCTCAGGCTGCTGCTGCTGTAGCTGTATCTGTATCTGCTAGACCGACACGACGAGGCCCAGCCAGTCCTGGGCATGCAAAAGGCACGGCAAACTCTCAAGTTCTCTTCCACTTACTAAAACAAAAGTTAATTAGAATGCCTCATCATAATGCGAGGCCAACGCAGAGCAGAGCGCACAGCGCAAAAAAGTTGCAGGCAGTAAATTAGATTAGCAACAACACAAGCTACACGAGAAGCAACAACAACAACAACAGCGTTGCCAAACAACAACAGAACAGAGAGGCAATTAAAAATGTAAAATTTTCGTCTGCGCCCGAAAATGTTTGCGGCATTTCGTCGTCGAGAGTTAAATTGAGCATTGCATACTTTGAGGGGCTGCGCTTTTGTTGCCATCACTCAGCAAGCAGTGCAGGCAAGCAGTGCCATCGCATTGTTTCCTATGCAAATCTTAACAGCCGCAGTCGTCACTGTTAACTAGCGCCAATCAATCGCGTTTGCTTAACAGAAAATGTGAATGTTGACTTAATGTAAATTATGTCTTATCGATTTACTGATTTGGCTTGCGTGCTAAGCGCAGAGTTATCGATTTGATTGCAAACAAACTGAAGAACATAATTAAAGATATTAGATATGCGATAAGCTAGGTACACTGCGAGCTAATTAAAATGAGCATGAGCTTCTGTAAACAGATAGAATTGATCGTAGACTTCTTTGGGTTGTAGCAACACTGTTGGACACACTCCGGGGTAATTAAAGGCTGCAGCAACTGTTTATCGATTTTGTTGTTGTTGGGAGATATATCAACTTTTAACTAACCATAATTTATGATACTCCTCGGCCAGTTTGCAAAACTTTTGCGGTTTTCCCCAAACACTTTGTGGACGCACTTGTGCCCGTTCTACTTTTTGTAGTTATAGTTTATTTATGTTGCTGTTGCTGTTGTTGTTGTTTTTGGTGGCTGCGCGTCCATGTCTTAAGCTATTTTTAAATGTGCCCAAGTCGAAAGTTTCTGGCGACATCCCAGGCGTTCTGACAAATTTGTGCCCAGCCTGCCTGTCTGCCTGCCCAGCATAATTTGCCAAACTGAATGTAAACTGAATGTTGCAATGAATGCGGCGAAAGTTGTTGCAAGTGGCAATGGGTTTTTAATGAAGCTGCAAAGAGATTTTGCGGGACGCGACTTAAAGTCAACAGACGCTTTAAAACTAGAAGCGCTTTAGCCATATTTTCGACACGGTTGCAAAATAAATAACAGGACAAACTTTTCAATAAATAAAATTAAAAACTTTTTCTGTTGCGCTACGGTCAAAAGTTGCCATGCCACGCCATGCCAGGCTGACCGGGGCGGGGCTGGGGCTGGTCAGAAGGCGGCGCCTGTTTCGAGTTGAGCTGTGCAAACAAACCGAACCGAACCGAGCCGAACGAACTAAAAAGCAGCTAAAAAGGGAGTAGGAGCAGGATTAGAGGGAGTGGAGGATAGGAGCTCAAACAAACGCCAATTGACCGTAAAAATGTATATCTAGCAGTTAAGCGGAATGCCTAAGGACAGGCCGAAGTCAGCCTGGAGGAGTAACGAAGAAGCCAGCGAGAGTTGCAGCTGGTGAAGGAGAGGAGCTGCTCGAACCGTAGCCATAGCCATAGTTGAGCAATTGAAGCGCTTCGGGTTCGAAAACAATCACCTTGACGGGCCAGTTTGGCTTGGCTGCTTGGTCAGTACATGGAATTCCATTTACGATTGGGCCACAAAAGTTTTCTGCCGCCCCTCGGCCAATCAGTTGGGCAACTGAGTCAACTGCGGGTCGCGTCGCGCCGGGCGGCTAAATCAACTGAAACTTGGTGCGAAGAAAAACAAAATCAGATTCGTGAATGGGAAGGGGAGTGCAGAGAGAGAGAGAGAGGGCAGCGAGGGGATGTTGTGTGAAGTGCGCAAAATGAATTGGTCAAGTGGAAAAAATTGGCAGCGCGAGCAAAGCGTTCGGCAGAGAGCGTGGGAATGGGAGGGCGTGCGAAAAGTATTGAAATACATTTAATGAAAAAGTTAGACGCCGGTCGCGGGGGAATAAATCGAAGGACGCGCGGACGCCGCGTAGCGTGGACGCAGCAATTGAGCAAACACAGCAAAGTTGATGTGATTTTGCTGTAAGCAACACACACACACACACACACAGTAGCGAAAACAAGGCAGCAACAAGAGCAGCAACAGCAGCAGCAAAGTGAACACTGTTAAACACTGATTGCGTTTTAATGCCAGTTATGGATAAATTGACGAGGAGTGGAGCACAAAGAAAGAGAGAGAGAGAGTGCGCTTTAAACAGAACAGAATTTAAGGAGCTGCAACTAGATTCGATCGATATGTCGATAAGGCAGTGCTGCGTAACTCTGTTAACTGTGCTGCGCGATCTGTTCTGTTAACAGCTGAGTAACGCATTGCTGTTAGCTCGCCCAAGATCCGAAAAGACATAATTGATGATTAGAAATGTTTGATGCGTTTGCGGAGAAAGGAAAGAAAAGCAAATTGAAGAATTTAATATTGTTTATGAATTTGAACTATGGCGAGACCAATAAACTGATTCAACTGGTGCAGCTGAAGGAACTGTGCTGCTCATTCAAGGACGCCAAATGTATTGATTTGCTAGCGAGTCTTCCAGAGCTCGAAGCACTCTACGTAATGCTGGGTATGGGGGAAGGCACAAATAAGTATTCATAAATAAATATTCCGAGAACGTACTCAAGTCTCTCTATATAAACTCAAACGTTCAGATTGATTTTTTGAATAAAGTTCTGGCGGTACTGAAGACTGTACGAAGCCCCGAGCAACAGAAACCGTTAACCGGACGATAAGGTCAATTTTCCAATACTACGTCATGACTTTGTATATTTTTTTTATAAATAATTTAAATATTTCGTTATAGGTTAAACCTATTAACAGTGCTTACTGTGAGCTGGTTATTAAATCGGAGTATATACCCTGCGTTGAGTTCTAATAAAATTGTTTATATCGATAAATCAGTGTTACATAATGGTGTTCTGTTAACAGTTGAGTAACGCATCGCTGTTATCGATCTGCCACTGCTGTTGTCTGTTAACAGTTGATTAACAGCATCGCATTGCTGCTATCGATTTGTCAACTGCCATGTTGCTCGGCTTCGATAAGCACGAGCCGGAGCGTTGCTCTGCTCTAACTTTGCCGAGTAGCAACTCGTTTCGCACTCCTCCTGCTTAGCTGACCTCCATCCGCACTTTGCTTAAGCTTTGCTGTGCGATAACAAATGGGGCAGCAGCTTCTTTCGCAGCGTCGCGTCGACGCGACTCCAGCCATACAGATATACCCATTTTTAACTGCTTGGCATTTGCAAACTGCAGCGTCATTTAAACTTTTCTCATTTGCTGGCAGCGCAGCAGCAGCAGCAGCAGCGGCTGAACGGCGTCGACAAAAAGTTTGCCCCACATTGTCAGCGGACGGCAATGGCGGCGGAAGTGGATAAGACCGGAAGACTGCTTGGGATGCGGTGCGGTGGGCAGGTTTCGTTGCTGCCTGATGCAGCTTCTTGATGCAGCTCGTCATTGTTTGGCTAAACATTTTTAATATGCGACTAATTTGCTGGCAGAAGGCGACGCACTGCGACAAGGATGTTGCCGCTGCCGCTGCCAGCAGCCGCTGCTGCTGATGGTGACGCAGCTGTTGCTGTTGCTCTTGTAATTCTAGCTGCTGCGGCAGTTGGGTCCCGTGACAGGGGCTATTGTTTAAATTCAATTCCCGTCTTTGTCGTCTGAACTACTTTGGAAAGTTTTACCGGTTTTCCAATGAGTTTTCCACTGAGCAGCAGCAGCGGCGGCAGAGGCAGCGGCAGCGGCAGCGGCAGCGGCTCTGTTTGAGTTTAAGTCTCGAATGATTTACCTTACAAGATAAACAGTCGACGAGGACGGCGCAGCAGCTGAGCAGCTGAGCAGCGGCAAGAAGGCTTTGGGCTTTTGTCTGAGCAACACAAGTTTGACTTTTGTCTTTGCTCTCACTCTCTAGCCCACTCGCCTTCTCTCTCTCTCTCTCTCTCTGTGCCTATGTGCGCTCTCTGGTAATGCGCTTGAAAGTGTTGCCAGGAACTGCGCCTCTGCTCAGCCATGTTGCCTCTGTCCCTGCCCCTGCCCCTGCCTCTGTCTCTGCGCGACGCATTTGGCCTGGCAATGCAATTTAAACTCTTTGATAACTCCGAAAAGTGCATTTGGCTGACGAGGCGGCGCCGCGTCCTGGCAGCTTCTCTCCGTCTGTCTGTCTGTGCGCGTTATCAGTGGCAAGACACAAGAGCGAACAAAGCGTGTGGCGGCAGGAAGGTGTGGTGGGGGGGGGGTGGTTGTTAGCTGGGCAAAGAGTGAGCACAGAAGACACATGAAAACACAATAGCCAAAGTTTGATATGAAACTGCAGCGCAGCGCGCTCTCGTTCGCATCGCGTATTGCAAAACTTTTCAATTGTAATCTTTTCCTGCGTTCCTCTTCCTTTTTTTTATTTTTTTTTTTCTGTGCGCTTTTTTGTTTTGCCGCGCTCGTTTTATTATAACGCCTGCTCGCGCCTCTCTTCGCTCTCTCGGTTTGCGTTGAATTTTGAACGATGCCTGGTCGATAAATAGTCAGGCATTTGCATTCTCTGCTCGCAAAACCAAAGCGAAAAACTCCACACGCGCTCGGGGGGCCAAAAAGTTTTCGGAAAAGATTCGAAATGTCGAAAGCCGAAATAAATTTCGGTATATCTACATTTTTTGGGAAGGCGGCGAATTATGCATTTCTAGCCTTAAAGCGCGCGATCGCTGCCAACTATCGATAAATAGAGATCTTTAATATCTTGCTGCGCTGTTACATACTAATTTAAATTATTTATTATTATTTATATATTTTAATTTAATTTTCTTTACAGCTCTACAACTTTTGTCAAGCAAATTAAGTGCTTACTATGCAATTTATCGATATATCGGCTAGTTTGTTACATTAACAGAGCACAGCGCTGTTATTAACATAGCTTCGTCAAAAATCATCAGATTATCGTTAGAGACATGCATGGAATTAATCGATATATTCTTATATTAGCATAACATTGCGCTGTTATTAACATTTGCAGCACAACAGCGCAGGGCAATGCCAAACATTCATTGCTTTAGTGCAGATTGCGTGCAATCGCCGCCATTTATCGAAATGCAAATGGTTTGCAATTTACTTCGCTCTAACTCCACACAGCAATTTCGTTTCTAGTATGTTTTATTTACTCTTGCAGCTCATCAGGTCTGTCAAATGTAAACCACATTGCCGTCATCGCGCATCAGCTCCTACTTCAGGAAGGTTCTGCAGTTTTGCCGACTCATTCCAGTCGGATGGCAGCGTGGAAGAAGAAGCAGAAGCAATGGCGAATCCTGCGCCATGCTCTTGCCAGAATATGTCACGTTTCTCGATGTCCGTCGCCGTGCTGCCAATAACTGCAGGGACACATGTTCCACTTCCAGTTGCCAGCTGCGAGTTGCTGTTGCTGCTTCCTGTGCTTCCTCTGCTGTTGTTGCTTTTGTGGCTGCCTTCCTGTCGTCACCTTTCACGCCATGACACACCGCTGCCAGCTGCCCCGTCTGCCGTGTCCGTCGTCCAATCGAAAACTTGTCACTTTTTACGCGCAGCTGCAGTTTATTTTAAGATTGGCCGCGCACTTTGTCGCCTTGTTTTGGCGTCGTTGACGCTTGGCTTACTTTCCGCTTCTCGAGCAGTTGTTGTTGTTGTTGCTGGTGTTGCTGTTGTCCCTGCTGTGTCCTTTGGCTGGCCGAAAAGTTTTCATAGCACGGGTCACCCCCCAGTCCTGCCGTTTGGTCTTAGCACTTGTCGCTACTTTTTAGCTATTTTGATTTTTAAGAAACAAAAACTGAAAACTTTTGTTGCTGATTTCTTTTGCAATTTTCGACGAGCTGGGGGGTGTGGGGAGTAGGTGGAGAGGAACTACGGGGCAGTGCGGATGGTGCAACTGGAGTCTGCGTCATGTGCGAAATAAGTTTCACACTTAACGACATAACAAGTTTTTCGAGAGCACGCGGGCAACATGTTCGACATCCAGGGTTGTCAGCACATTCGCCGCGTTGGCCGCGTGGCATGATATCGATTGGCAGCAGCGCACTTAATCAGGCCACAGTGTGTAGCAGAACGAGTTTCGATATCGATAAAACCAGCATATTTTGTTATGACTGCAGAGCAGAGTTTGATTATCGGCTGCGGTTGAGTGACAAATTTTAGAAGGTAGCGATATCGATTACTGAATGGTTGCAGCCCTGACTTGACTTTTGCCATAAGCATAGATTGAGTTTAGAGAAAATATCGATAAATTGTTTAACAGCATGATTTTACCAAGCAATTAGCAGCAGCTCGTTTCCTGCTTGTTATCGATAAGTACTAGCTTGCACTGCTTTATTGTGCAGCCCTGGTGCGCCGGCAGCCGGCCGCCCTTGCCGTGTGCTGCATCTAATGAGCACGAGCGGCGCAGCTTGCATAATTCGGGGCTGCCATCGCCGGCGGCCATTGGCGGCGGGACAATATGTAATTTAATTTCATGCATTGCGTGGCTAATGCGCTCGAAAGTATGCTTTAAGTAAGGAAAGTGCGCAAATGTGCTTAACAAAATATAAAAGTTTTCGACGAGAGCGGTGGAGTGGGGGGCGTAGGTGCACGCCTCGTTGCCCCATTGCCCTCGATTGCTGCTAGTGTCGCAGCAGCAGCAGCGGCCTGGAAACAATGCGCGACATTCAGGCGACATTGTTGCCAAAGCTTTTTACAACTCACATGAGTCCCCTCACAGCTCTCCCGCTCCCGCTCCCCCTCCCCCGCCCACACGCTGCTTGCGTATACTTACTCCCATTGTCATTTGTTTGCGCCGCAGCAGTTGTAGCATATTATCTAAATGTGTTGCATGCGTGTTGGTGTGCGTGTGCGCTTTTGTGTGTGTGTGTGTGTTCGCTTCAGCGTTCTATGATTTGTTGTTGTAATGTGCTTTAATGTGAAAACTTTTTAATGCTTAAGCTGCGCGTCGCTGTCGCTGTCGACGTAGACGCAGACGTCGCTGCTTTACTCGCGCTTAAACCAAAGAGCAACTCGTGGGGCGCCTGAAGACGGCACTCATAGAGTCACTCACATACACACCGACACACACACACACACACACACACCGACACACACAGCGATACACACACACATATGCAGCTATTTTCTTTGCTCGGTTCTTCTTGCTGCGTTAGTTGGCAACTTTTATTTGTGGTTTTTTTATGTAAATGCGCCCAAGTGATAAGGCAACTTTTTGGCTACTGTTGGATGAGAAAAAGAGAGAGAGAGAGTGAGAGAGAGAGAGCGCGCAGCAGATGCATAGGGAGAGATAGAGGCGGAAAGGGAGAGAGCGGGCAGCAACTGACAACTGACAGGGGCAAGGGGCGAGAAGCGACTGTTGCTGTCATGTTTCTAAGAGCAGCAACATGAACATGTTGCCAAATGCCATTCTTGTTGTTGTTGTTGCTGCTGAGCCAGTTGTTATTGCTGTTGTCGTTGACTGGAAATTAAATTTCAGTGACTTTGTTGTTTATTTGCAGCAACGGCCAGGGGCCTCGACTGGGGCAATGAGCTTGCAAACGAAAGGGTATTATGACTTTCACATTGGCCTGGCACTCGTGTGGGCGTGGCACAGGATAGGCCTCTTTTTAGCCATATAGTGCTAATGCTAATGCTGACCAGGCGACTATTTATGGAAAATCAACAACTCATTATACGTTTACGTATACTTAATATGCATTTGCCTGGGCAAATTGCTTTATGTTCGATCGTTTCATGTGCGAAGTGTTTGTAAATATTGTGATTACGAGAAGTTTTCCTATTAATTAACAATTTTTTTAATTTTATTTTCAACTTTTTTTTATGAATTGAGCGAGCTTTGTAGTTAGCTGAGCATTTTGAAGTAAATTCTACGAAGAATCTTTTGAGTAATGCTGAAATTCCTTGAATTTAAATATGCCACAAGCAGTCAATGTGGTTCAGTTTAAAAAAACAGAATTATTCCGAATTATATATACATTATTCAGCAGAAAATTTGCTTGAATAAAATAATGTTCTAAGAAAACAGATTCTATAAAGTTTTCAAACATTTCTAATGAAAAGCGCATTCACAGTTCGTTGGCAGCCTTCTGAGTGTTCCCTTCTTTCTCTCTCTCTCTATTCCTCACTTTTCCCCTCTCTCTCTCTCTCTCTCTCTTTTTGTGAGCGTGTCTGCCTGTCATGTGCGTGTGTGTGTAAATTAAAGAAATTTACGTTTATTATTATTTTTAGTGCGACTCGCTCGTCATAGCTCTCTCTCCCGCTCTCTAGGTGTCCCCCTCTCACTCTCGCCGCCTGTTCACATACTTCATCCATTGTGTCGAGGGCTCATCCCGACTCATCTGCCTGGCCATCTGTGTTATATTTATGTTTTCAACTACAGCTCTATCTCTTGCTGCCTCTCTCTCTACCCCTCTCTCTCTCTCTCTCTCTATCTCTCTCTGCGCCACTCGCCTTTTGTACTCATGACGCTCATGTGTGGACAGAGATAACGGGACAAGCGATGCGTTGTGCTGGGACTGCGACTCCAGCTGGGGACACGGCTGCCTCCGCCTGTCGAGTGGGTGTGGCGGCCACAGACAGCTTTGAATATGAGATGCGAGTGCAAGTTTGGACGCAGCGTGATAATTATGGGCGCTGCAGGCGATAATTGCCCACTAAACGCGCCGTTATATGCCAAAGGAGTGTGTGTGTGTGTGTGTGTGCGAGTGTGTGTGTACCCAACAAAACCAAAGCTGCTACAAAAGCTGCAAAATTTGCTGGCAAAACTTTTCGTTTGAGGCCTATGAAAAAGCAGGCGGATGCGGATGCGGATGCGGACACGGATGTGGATGAGGTTGCTGCCTGGTCAGAAATTATTCATGGAGCATGGAGCATGGAGTCAACTTTAGCTCCATGTTTAATTGCCCAGCGCTGTCATTAAGAGAGCGAGAGACAATATAAAAAAGATATTACAAAATTTGCGAGGCAACAGTTGAGAGCGAGCAGTACGTATCCCTATAGTACTGTAGGAGGGAGAAGGGTAGGTGGGGAGGTAGGGAGGTAGTGCTTGGAGGCTGCTGCTCAAGTCGGCGGTTTTTATGTCTGCTTGGGCCACGAAATGATCCATGCGGCTGCCTCGGATAATCCACGCCATGCCGTAAACTATTTTTCCCGCATTTACGTGACGAGTGGGCAGCACCGGTACGGCAACACAGAGTGACAGAGAGAGAGAGAGAGAGAGAGGGGGAGAGGCTGCCTCGCCACAAATGCGAAAAATATTATGCCTTGTCCTTTTTAATAGTCAATCGTTTTGGCATTTTGCAGAGCAGAGAGAAACGGCGTAGCGAATTAATTTTATTTTAATGCTTGCCGCGTTGTGTTTGGGATTTGCGAAGGGTTGCCAGATCTGTCGCTGCTACCTTATCAGCGATGCAGAGGCGGGCGAGGGCGGGCGAGGGCGGCCGAGGGCAATCGGACGGGTGTCGTAGGTGTTGTCAGGTGTGTCTCGCCTGTTTCGCCTGTCTTGCCACCTTTTGCGTTATTTATTGCAGTTTAAGTGAGTTGTCAGCCAACTGGCCGTGCACAAGGAGTGGCTACGCCAACAAAGTACCCACTCGGTAACCCACAGCCGGGCACATCGCACGCCTGACATGAGGACAGCTCTACCTATGCCGCTCACACGCTGCACGGCAGATAATGCGTTTTTAATTGAAAGTTAAGGCAATTTGGAGCCGCAGCAAGGACACAGCGAGAAAGGAAGGAACGGGTAGCAGTTGGAGCACGGAGCACCTTAAAGGCAGGACTGACGCAACACTGTGCTTAAAGCTTGGTAGAAACTGTGCACTAGCTTAGTATTAGCCATAAGTTGAGAGGGTAGCTAAGGGTTAAAGATGGAAAGAAAGCAGAGATTAAAAAGAGAAGGAGTTGATATGATTGTAGGACTAGAGCAAGAGGAGAGTAAGAGGTATAAGCAGAGAAAGTCAAGAGAAGTTCAATACAGATAAAGAAAGGTGCAGGGGAAGAGAAACTGGAAGTGTATAATATATAGAGTGATAAATAAGAGAGCTAGAAAGGGTTAAAAATGGAGAGAGAAAAAAGGGGAGAAACAGAAGAAACGGTTACAGATCGTTGTGTAAACCGGAGAGAGGCACAAAGCGAAGAATACAAAAAGATAATGAAAACGAGGTGAGGAAAGAAGTAAAAGACAGAAAAGGAAACAGAAGACGAAAGAGAAATACAGAAGGAGTTAGAGAGCTGACTCGCACACTTAGTTGGCTTAAGAAACCCCTTCTCACGTGCCGCCTCTGCATGCAGATTTGCATGTCGAAATCGATATTTACACAAATCGATTTTTGTGTAATCGAGAATCGATTTGTAGCAGAAACCTTTTTAATGCGTCAGTTTTCTTCCACTTCTCCCACAGCAGCACAATATCGAACTCAAGCCGTTCCCCTTTCCCCTTTCCATACCCCCCCTCCCCACCTAGCCACTTATACGATGAGAGAGACTGTCGCGCCCACCACTTCTCCCACTTAGTCTGCCTACTGTCTGCCCGGCAGCATCTCTTCATCTCTTCTTCATCTCTTCTTCTTCTTCTTCTTCTTGTTACAGGCTCAAGTGCCGCGCTTAAGCTGTTGCTGCTACTGTTTGGGGTAAGTAGTTGGCGGAAAAGGGCAGTGAGGTAGAGGGGGGGGGGTGGACTGCTGCCTTGTTTCGGTTCTGCTTCGGGCCGCGCAAGGCCTTTGTGAGTGTCAGGTACTTGGCTTGAGCTGAGGCCGAGGCTGCTGCTCCGCCATGGCCAACACTTTTCACGTTGCGCGAAATTTATCATGATTCCATTACATAATTAAATCCGTTTTAATAGAAACTTTGCGCATCTTTGTTGTCGCCCCTCGCTGCTGCTGTTGTTGCTGTTGCTGCCGTTGTTGTTGTTGCTGCTGCTGCTGCTGCTGCTGCTGGTGCTGTTGTTGTTGTTGTTGTCTCTGCTGCTTTTGAGATGTATTTGGTAAAGTTTTCGCTCCGGCGAAATTGAAAAACAAAACAGCGAAGCAGGCGAAGGAGGAAGCGAGACAAAGTTGTCGACTGTCTGCGTTGGCGTCGCTGTCGCAGCGCAAATGAAATTAAGAAAGTAACCAAAGAAGAGAAGAGCTCGCCAAAGTTGGCAGCTCCCGCTGCCTCGCCACGCCCCTCCCGCCTGAACCGCCGCCTCCCAGCTGCTTGATGTCCGCCTTCTCTACCTATGCGAGTGGCTGCTCAAATGCTTTGCTTTATCTGCTGCTCCATCTCGCTCTCTCTCCGTCTCTCAATTCGCACGTTTCTCTCTCTTACACACTCTTTCCCTTTGCTTCCTCTTCCTCTGCGCCTGTCGTTGCCTTTTGTCTTGATAAATTACCCCGTCCTTGGCTGCGACGCCGGCGACAGAAAGTAAAGTGATATTTTTATTTGCCCATCCGCCACCCTGTGTAGCCGGCTACACCCTGTGCACCCTGTACGCCGCCATCTTGTGTCCCGCTCTCGACATTTGGGTATGGGGCGGTGCGGGGGGTCGGCTTGAAAGGAAAAAGTTTAGTAAATGAAAATAATTTGCAGTTGGAAAATTATTTAAAGTAGTTCATTAAGTGGCAGCATTTTTAGACAAGTCAAAACAATGCGGCAAACTATTTTCCATTCTTCCTTTTTGCGGTTAACATTGCAATTCCGACCTGAAGGACACGCGAGCTGAATGAGGAGCCGAGGTGGGAGCTACGAGATAAACTAGACTAAAAGATACCGTGTCTGTCTTTTCTGCAGGTGAGGCATCTTTCACAAGTATGTGTATTATACAGGGTATACGCAATTGGTGTATCACAAAGCCGTCAGGGTATGCATGAACTCATCAAGAGGCAAAGGCAAAAAATCGTTTGTAGACTGCAATTCTAAGCCACAGAAAGAATCCACCTGAAGTATTTCAAGCGTTAATCAACACTGTGTTTTAATTAAGCCTCACAAAGTGAAAGCCTCGTTACACTCGTTTGTTAAGGTGTCTTTACTTAAAAATCACCTTCAGTTTTAGAAAGTTAATTGAAAACATACAAGATTTATAATTGAAGAATCTCTTATAATTTTGAGGAATTCCCTGCTATTCGAGAGCCCAATAAGTTATCTCAATTTGGTATTTAAATATCAAATATAACAAATATACCTGCTGTATACAAATTATACCAAATGCACTTGCCTTTCGTATTGAATGTGCATTCGTTTGCCGCATTCTTGCATTCTCTTGCATGTTCTAATTGCTTTTCTCGTTTGTTTCGCATCTGCCGACTTTTTGTCGGTGTGTTTAGACATCAACTCCTAATCTCGCATTCTCTGTCTCTTTCTTTGGGTCTTTTCCCCAGTCCTTCTCGTTCTCACCGAGTCTGGCTGAGTGCATGAGCAGAGGGTCCTCAAAGCAACCTGCAATTCTTGTGCAGTTTTTATTTTGAGTTTCGTTTCGGTTTTTGCTATTGTCATTACTGGCTACCTGATAGACTCCCACTCTTTCCTCGCACTCTCTCTCTGTCTACATTCACGCTCTCTCTCTCTGTCTCCACCCTCCCCTCGTTCATCGTAGTTGAACGAGTTGGTCAGCTGCTTTGGCACATTGCATAAATTTAGACGCTTAATAACATTTTAATTGTTGTTCTGGGCTTTGAGCAAAGAGAGAGAGAGAGAGGGAGATAGGGAGAGAAAGAGGCAGTGAGAAGAGAGCAGGGCCACATAGCAAGAGACACTCGCTAACCGAAATATTTGGTGCAGCGCTGCCTCAGCCTCCCACATCATCGCATTTTTATTATCATAATGAGCGTGCGGTCGAGTTGGCGATTTTCAAGGGTGCGGGAAAGGGGCGCTATAACCAGGGGAGGGGGACCGCACCCTTTGTTTGTGTGTGCGCTGAAAGGAAGGAATGTTGCATAATGTTGCTGCCCCGCAAAGCATTCCAAATTATGCATGCTGCGGTACTTTTTTTGCCGCCATTGTTTTTTTTTTCGCCGTGCGTTGATGATTTTTTCGCCATTGTTGTTGTTGTTGTCGCTGCTTCTCCGATGCTCGCGTTGTTGTTGTTGTAACACTTGGCTTGTTGTTGTTGTTCCGCTGAGGGTTTTTTGTTTTATCGTTAAATAAATTCCAAGTTGGCTGTCGAGTCTATTTAGAATTAAAATAGCGCCACGCCTCGCTAACTTTATTACCGTTCGGCGAGTTTAAAGCGCTTCCGAGAACTGCGGCCCCTCTTATCAAGTTGCTATTAAATCTCCTGCAGAAGAGCGGCAAAAACTTTGTCTACCTATGTGGCTGACACTGGCAGCTGGAACTGGCTGAGCCACTGCGTCTTACCCCGCCACGCCACGCCTCGCTGATAAGCAAATTTCACTGTTTCGCTGCAAATTTATTTGATGTGTTTTATTGTGTTGTTAAATTTCGCGTGGCGCCCCAACGTAAATGCCACAATTCACCCCGGCCCCCGCTTTGGCTCTGCTTCTGGTTCTAGTAACCCCCCCCCCACCCCTGGGCCGAGACATTGTCATGCTCTTCAGCTCACTTGGCTCGCATCATGCTGGGCCGTTTATCATTTGAAGAAGAACTCGAGAGTCGAGTCGGGACTCGCATTTCTCACTCGCCTTTCGCCTTGTTCACCTGCCCCAACTGTCTCTATCTCTCTCTCTCTCTCTCTCTCTCTCTTTCTGTCTCTCCAACTGTCACCCAAGTTCATTAGGGCCAAGCCGGCACTGTCAACTGCTCCCAAATTCCTCTGTAGATTGTAAACAGCTTGTTAGCTTGGTTTCTATTTTTTTTCTTCTTCTTTTTTTGTTGAGGTTCTATCTTAACATTTTATGCCTCATTTCCGTGGGCAAATTTCGGAAATAGGTGCAAATGAAATATTTGAGAGCTGATTTAATGAAGATTTGAAGAGGAAGATTATACAATGGCCTTGGATAATCTAAACCTGGAATCTGTTTGCTGCAATAAAGTTAAATAACTTAACTTAATGAAATTGAATGATAAAACTACGACATGCATAAAAAACAAATACATGGTATATATAGCTTTAAGAAATTTATATATTTTATATTTTTTTATTTTGTATAAAGCAGAAGAATACATCAGTGAGCTTAAAAAACAGCATATGCTACTATATATTCTATATGCAGCCGTATCTGCCTGTATGAACGTCTAGATCTCAGAGATTATATGAGCTAAAGCCATGAAAATTTGTAACAGCATTCGTATGTAAAAGTTAAAGATTAAAGATTGTTTAAATTGTCGACTACTTGCAAATTTCCACACCTTAAATCACTCAAAAACGGTTTGCCAGCGTAATTTTAAAGCTAAAACGTGAATTTAAGCTGTGTATCATAATTATCCCTATTTAAAAAATATGTGAAAGCTTTCTAATGATCGAATACTAAAGAAAGGTTTTTAAGAAATTATATTATTCCATTTGCAAAGAAACTCTGCTGTATTTTCATATATAGTTGTATTTTATATAAGTTTAGCTTGATTCTCGCTGCCTGCGGCTTTAAAACAGTTTGCTACGGCCTTAAGCTGCATTTGTCGTATGTTGCACACACACACATACACTCCCACACACACACACGCGGATTATCAACAGGCGCAGCACAAAAGCCAGAAATGCAGCTGCCCGGCGGCGGGATTATCGTTTATTGCGTTTATTTTTATGCGATGAACGCGCGTCGATTAGAAACTAAAAATGTATTTCTTATTCCCCATTTCGCATACCGAATTCGCGCGCTTGTTGTGTGCGAGTGTGTGTGTGTGTGTGTGTGTTGAGTGGCACAACGAGCAAAGCGAAATGCAATAAAAATGTAGGTGAAGCGAGAGGGGGAAGCGGGGCGCGCGTAACGAGCAGCAGAGCAAATGGCAATCGCATTTGGCGCATTGCATTGCCAAGCAGCAGCAGCAGCAATCGGCAGCAACCATCAGCAGTTAACAACAATATTGGCACCTTAGCTTGGCTTGCTGCCTGCTGCATGCCAGTCTCCCTCTCTCTCCTCTCCATTCTTTCTCTTTCTCTCTCTCTGTGCCCGCTGCCTGCCTGGCTAACTGTGAAATTGTGGCCATAAAACGTGGCGCATTACAAGTGCAAAAGGCGCCACAAAGTAGCTGAAGCAAGCAACAACTCTGGAGACGGCCAGGCGGCAACTCTGGCAACAGCAGTTACGGTGCATTCCTGCGGCAATTGCTCAGCAGACACACAGAAATCTTGTGCGGCCACACGCGGCGTATACGTGTTAATTTGGGCTCGCCGATTAGACAGGTCAGCCAGGCAGCCAGGCAGCCGGGCAGCCGGGCAGCTCCTCTGGCAGTCACGCTCCAGTTAGTCTGTCTCTCAGACTGCCCGTCCGTCACTCAGTTAGCCAGTTCAGTCACAGTGCAGCGTTCACTTAGCCTGGTTAAATTGGCGCCTCGTTGCGCTCGCTCTCCTCGCTCTCGCTCGTTCTCTCTATAAATTTTGCGGCTGTCAGGCAGCAACCTCCTCCCCCCACGCTCCGCCAACGTTAAGTGCATTCGCTAAGGCATTTTCAATTTAGCCGTTTGTCCGCCAGTCCGCTTGTCCGTTTCGGCCTGTCCGTTTTTAGGCTAGCCGGCAAAACACTATATTTTGCCGCGTATAAGTAATGATGTGACGATTTGGCAGCAAACGAGCCAGCGACAAGCGAAACAGCCCGCAAAACAGTTCGACGTGGAGAGTAGTTAGCCAGGCCCCCTTCCAGCCAGCACTTCTCTTGCCTCTCCTCGCCTGGCAAGCTGCAAAGTTTGCTACTTTTCGTCGGGCTGGCGGGGGCGTTTGCTCAGCGCGGAGTTCATTGCACTGCGTCCTGCACTGTGTGTGGATTGTGTTGCATAGTTCAAGGCGCTTTTTGTTTATTTCCAAGTGAGAGGTTTGTGTGAGTGTGTGTGTGTGTGTGTGTGTGTGAGGTTGCGTGTGTGAGGGGTAGATTGGCTTGAGAAGTAATGTTATCTTATAGCGTGAAAAAATATAGTAGAATAAATATTTGTTGCCTATTTCATAATCTATTCAGTCTATTGAAGTCATGTTGCGAGATGTGGCAGCCAGGATTCTCTAGTTTTGGAATATATCAGTTAAGCTGTAAAGGCATTATATATTAATGCAGTTCTACAAATACTCCCTTTCAAACTCTGTTTGGCGTAGTGCTGTATATAATCGCATAGTTCTTTTCTCTCTCAATTCAATTCGATTTCAATCTTGTTTTTTATTTATTTTATTAATTTTCTATTACTTTTAGTACAATCTACACTAGCCCCTTATTGATCTGTAATTGCATAGCCAGGGTATCTCAAGTGCGACTATCCTCAGCATGTCTTTTTCCACATTTTCTTGTTTGTTGCTGCTGCTAAGAAAATTCGCTTTGGCATGCACTTTGGGACGTGGCGAGGGGGGAGGGGCAGAGGCACGGTTCGAGTTTCGCTAGTTGGTTGTTTGGGTAGATAGTTTAGTCTTGTTGGCCAGCCTGATAAATTGTTTCCGCCGCGCGCCAAGCGATGCACGTAATTGCCGGCGGATCGATGAAAAGTGGCTTAAAGCCTTTAGCCAAGTTAAGATGCCGACGAGTTGCTGTGGTGGCTGCTGTTGTTGCTGTTGCTGTTGCTGCTGCTGCCTGTGACAAGGCCAACTAATTTGTACACTTCATTTGGGGGAAGGAGCAAAAGCAAACGACAGTTGCCAAAATAAGACAATCCCACAGCAAGCGGAGACACGACGGGCAGCAAGTTGCAGTTGCTGCTGTTGTGGTTGCTGCTGCTGTTGTTGTTGTCGCTGCCGTTGGCTGTGTGAAATGTAATGCAATTTCATGTCAAAAACTAACAGAGCGACAGAGGTAAAGGCCGTGGCAGAGGCAGAGGCAGAGGCCGAGGCAGCGGCAGCAGAACGAAACTTTAAAGTGATATTTTTGTGTCGGTTAGTATGGCGCACCTGTCGAGTGGCTTCACTTGCTGTTGCTGTTGCTGTTGCCGGAGTTGCTGCTGTCTTGGTTGTTGCTGTCACTGCAGCAGCAGCAGCAGAGGCAGAGGCAAATGCCAGTCATGCGCTGCAAGAAAGCAAACTTTTCCTGTTGCCGCTGCCGCTGCTGTTGTCCTTTCCGTCGCTATTGGCTGCGCGTCTGCCTGCTGCCTGCCGCCTGCTGCCTGCTCTGCTCTTGCAACCGCAGCAACACGACGCTTACTTCCGCTTTTGAGTGTTAAGCAACACACACACACACACTCGCACACACACTCAGTCGTTGTCGCTGTCCTTTGACATGCATGTCTCGGTCTTTAGTCGTTTAAGCCCTCCCTCCGCTGCTTCTGCCTGTCTCTTTGCCTCAGCTCACGCGTCTCTCAGCTGTCTGTGCTGTTTGTCAATGCCTGCGACCCGCCCCCCGGCCACCCCTCGCCGACAGAAGCAGCCACTGAAGTTATGGCAAGACTGCATAGACCTGCCACGCCTGCAAACGCCTCCCGTCTCACGCCTCACGCCTTCGTCTGCTGCACTTGGCACTTGCTTACGCCTTGCGCCACTTGCCACACGGCTGCGAGCGGCAGCTGAAAGTGCAAAAGGAAGCGTTAAAGGTGATTCACTTGTTTGTTGCTTGTTTGTTTGCAATTTGTTGTCATAATTTGTTGTTGTTGTTGCTGCTGCTGTTGCTGCTTTCTTGCATTTGGTTTTCGGATCGGGCTTACTGTGCAAATTGTTATGGCAACAATGAATCGCAGTGTGTGTGTGCGGTGGCTATGAAAGAGACAGGCTAAAAAAGAGAAAGAAACAGAGAGAAAGACAGAGAAAGAGAGAGACAGCAAGAAAGACCATGAGCAATGGGCAGTGTATAGTAAGGGTTTTGCGGCCGTGAGGGTCACTCTAATTAGGTTTGATTTTCGATTTACCCCAATTTTAAACGGAAATGATTTTCAAATCGATTTTTTTTGCCAAACTCGACTTGCTCAGTCGATTTCAAGCGGAAATTCTCCTTCAAAATTGCATTCTAAAGCTAAATATGTTGGCTTTGAAATTTAAGTTTTCAAGTTCCTCGTAAAGTATAGAACGGGTTAAAGAAATATGTATAAAGCAGGTTAAAATACCTCTCATAAATATAAAGATTTTAAAATTATTTTATTTATATATGACATCAATCTGCAGTTGGTAATTGTTATTCCAGAGCAAAAACGGTTGACTCGCAGCAAACTTATATGAGCTGAAAGTGAAAATACTATACTATACTATAAGGCGATTATTCCGAAGTAACTCGAATCTCTTGCCGATAACTTTTTGGGTTTAGTTCCAAAGAAAAAGAGAAAGTTTAGCCCCTTACCAGCTGAGACTACACTCTTTTTCAGTTTGGTATTAAAACCGAAATTGTTGGCAGATCGAGAGAGAGAGAGAGAGAAAAAAGAGAGGGATATATTGCAGCAGTAAACTCGTGTGTTGTGTTTACTACGTAGTGTCGTATAATATCCCGTTCTGATGGCCATATCAATTTTGTTTCTGGCTCGCATTATCGTTAAAATTGTATTGGGCCAAACATGCTGCCGTTTGGCTTGCTTCCGACTGTGCGGAGTCCATTGCGACTCAGCTCCGGGTCCAGTTCCATCTTGCCATGCTTATTGTAGTTCTTCCCTTTCTCTCTGTGTGTGCGCGTGTGTGTGTGTGCATGTTTATAGATTTTCTGTTATGGCCACACGAAGCTCTTCTTAAAATGCGATTTTCAAGATTTCTTTTGCTTTGCCGCATGGTTGTTGGCGCGGAGAGGGGGCAGGCGAGTCGAGGAAGGGGGTGTGGCAGTTTCAGGGGGTATTGCCTCGTTTTGGCTACCGTCATTTCGGCCTGGCACGTTGTAGTTGCCTTTGACGCTGATTTTAAGCTGCCACTAGCCTTGCTCTCGCTCTCGCTCTCGCACTCTCTTTCTCACTCTTTTTTTTTCCTTTTTCCGCTTACTGCGTTACCCCTTTATCCGACCGCCTCCCTGCCCAGCTTCAGCAGCCTGCCCACTCTTGCTTGCATGTGTCAAAAGGTATTTTTATGTTCAGTTTCGTGTTTTCCAACATTTTCCAGCGTTTTATTTTGCTTTCTTTGGCCGCTCGCATGGTTTCCTGCTGAAGCAGCCAGCTACCCCGCAGGGCAGCGGGCAGCGGGCAGCGGGGCAGAGAGAGGGAACTGCGAGCGAGCGAGTCGGTCGAGTCGAGTTGAGTCCCGTCTTGTGTGCAGGTAATGTGGCACTTGGCTAAAATGGTGTGTGAAATTTTATGCGAAATGGCTTAAGATGTTGTTGTAGTTGTAGTTGTAGTTGTAGTTGTTGCTGTAGTTGTAGTTGTTGCTGTAGTTGTAGTTGCTGCTGCTGTTGTTGTTGTTGTTGTTGTTATAGTTCTTGCCGTGCTTGTTGTGCTGATATTTCTGGAACGGAACACAATCATTCTGCTATGTTGCACATAAAAAGTTACGTTGAGTGGCACTATACGACTCTCTCTCCTTCTCCCTCTCTGCTTCTCTCTCCCTCTCTCTGTGTGTGGCCAGATTCGAAGAGGATGCAATGGATCGGATTGTTAGTGCTTGTGTAGGGATTGAGGTGGCGTATGGGCATGGGGCTGGCTCTGGGTCTGGGCAGCTGCTGATGCCGTTGGCTTTTCGGGCCAAGCTGCTGATGATGACATTTTCGTTTCGGTCTCCTTCGATTGTACACCAAAAAAAAAATGGCGAAATGTGCAAAAAAGGATTAGTTAGTTTTCCTCGACTCGGGCAATATAGTTGGGTTAGGTTTTGCGTGGGAGGGTTCTGTAAATTCGATTCGATTTTCAAATGCTTTTTGCACATGCATTTCCATTGTGCTTTCAATCTTGTTGTTGTTGGGTTTTAAGTTACCAGTTAATGGGCGCTCTCTCTCTCTCTCTACTTCTTCCTCTCTCTTTAATGTAAAATTGATATTTTCCACAGTCTACGGACTAAGCTCAGGCTTACTATGCAAACATATTAAGCAAAGTCATACTGAAGGTGAATAAGCTGATTAGTTGCGGCATATACGAGTATACGAGGCTTAACTTCACTAAACACAACCTCAACTTTGCACTGTTTAAACTGGATATGAGTTAGAATGTGCCAGGGTTTTGCGGCTGAGATAAAAAGGGATTTTGCAATTTAAAACTTAATTACACACACATTTTTGATTTGCTGCAAATCGCATTTTCAAGTAGTAGATTAGGCTGAGACTCGGTTAGTTAGAAGAGCATTTTCCTATTATTCCCAGTCAGATCATGGAGTAGAATATACTACAAGTATAATATTGGCTCAGAAACCAAGACATGTCTCAAGCTGCGTTTAAATACAATAAATAATTAGCCCAGATTATCCATACATTTTTTTGGTTAATTAAACAGCTTGTGGCATGCCTAAACGTATCTGTACAATAGCGTAGTCATTGTCGTTGTCACGTTATCACCTCGGGACAACTCTGCCATGTTGCTACTGTACCGCTAATGGATATTACAGACACACAAAAAGCAGCCTCTAATTCAGCTGCTTAATCACTTAGCCAAATTACATGAAGCTGCCTCTGCCAACTGCAGGTAGTTCCCATACTTTATGCATATGCCAAACGACACTATAGCATATCTGGTATTCCGTGCAAATATTCAATTAGCAGCGACAGCGACAGTATGACAGAGAGAGAGAGAGGGAGGACAATCAACTGAGGCAGCCACTCGCTTTATAGAGTCGCAGAACATTGGGAAAAATACAAAATGATTTTTATTTAATTTGCACACCTGTTTTCAGGGCAAATAAGTTTCGTATTTTGTGTCTCATTTGAATTTTACATGCATTTCAATTTGTTTTGGCATTTTCCGCAGTCGCACGCTGCGAGTGTCGAGTATCGCGGGTTTTACAATGTAGAATTTCAGCTTTTTGCACCCATTCGCGGAGTATTTTTTGTAGTCTCTTTTTTGCCAGATATGCATTCCTGGGCGTGTGTTTTACATGTCAAAGGAATTTCGCGCCAGTAACTCGTGCATTCAAGCTGAAAGTGTTCCGTTACAGTCAGTGCGGGAGGGGGATGGGAATGGGAATGGAAGCGGGGACGGGGCGGTGCGTGGGCGTGGCTGTTTGTCTAAAGGGCTGGTAATATTTTTTGATGTTTCAATTGAAAATGCCGAGCGGAGGTTAACAATTAAAGCAGCAGCAGAAATGTGAAATACGACCATGTTGCTGATCATTATGATGCTGCCAGAGTTCCTCAGTATAAACGTTGCTGCTGCTGCCTGTCTGTCATCGTCATCGTCATCGTCATCGTCATCGGCGTCGTCATATTTTGCAAATTGCTCGTAAAAATAACTTTTAATTGCACGTGTAAAAAGGGTTCGCTTTAAATGTGCTCGGCTCACAGTGGCACACTCGCACACTCGCACAGTGGGCCACCCTCGGCGTTCCCCCTGCCAATACCCCTGCCCGGCATCAGCTGCAAATTTAAATGCTGCCGAGATTAATTCAATTAACCTGCGCCAAAGCGACGAAATCTGAGTGGGAATTTCATGGGCGAAAAGCATTTTAGTGGCAGGCCACGCCCTCCGGCCCCCGCCAGAGCTTCTGGTGCCGCTGCTTTTGACACTTTTAATTGGTAGGCGTGGCAAATCATTAATTATATTTCGAGACCAAAATGCATGTCACTCAGTCTCGAAAGCGTATCCGCAGTCAGGCAGAGATGGCGGGAGGACGCTGTCAGAGTTCACACAGTTCGCCTTGCTGGAAAAAAAAGTGTAGAATAAAATCTAAGCTGATAATTAATTTAAGCCAAGTTAATTTGGGCATCGCAATCAAAAAAAAGCTAAACCAATTTGTCACTTCCGCTTTTCCGGCTAAAAAATACTGCTATCTTGAATCGAACTTTTTTTGGCCGGAAGCGCAGTGGTTTTAGCCAAACTCGATCGATAATCTTATGTGCGCTTATATAAGGGAAAAATTCCATATTGTATGCTAAATCATATAATATATATAAAAATAAAATTGAGTTTGAAATACTTTGAGAGAGAGATATTAAGCTCAAGCGTTCTATATAATTGATGCAGTATTGTATGGTTGTGCTATTATTAAAAATGATATAAAAAGAAATTTAAATTGGAAAAGTCTTAAACTATTAAATATGCATATTGATAAAATTAATAAAATTCCTATATCTATATATATTTTTCTTAGATACTTGTATAGAAATTTGAGTTATGCGTGAAGGATAGATGGAAAGTTGAGGATAATATTTTCTTTAATGGAAATCAAGTAAATTTTTACTACTAGTGATTTTACTAGGCAGTTGAGTTTTTCTGCTGTCTTACTCAGTTGTGTGTCGTTCGTCTTTTTCTGCTAGAGCTCTATGCTGCCTTCCAGCACCCGCTCACCTTCTGCCCTCCCCCAACGAGTACCGAGTATAGCTGCTGCCTGCCAAACTGGTCAGAGATACAATACAGATTGGTATACAAGCAACGTATGACCCTCGACAAGGTTGGTCAAAGATTCACTTGAATTGTGCCGCATGCAGATTGCGCCAGACCAGTTGCTGGTAGGGTCTTTACTGTCCTGCTCCGGCTCCTGCTCCGGCACCGTCTGCAGTCTCCGCTGACATTTGCTGTGTTGTGTTCTGCGGTTTTATTGGTTGTGCATTTGCACATTCCATTTGCAAAATGATTGGAATTTATGCTTACAGATTAGATACAGCTCCCCGCCTGCCTGTCTTCCTCTGCTCCATGCCTGCAGCCCGAACTGACTGCTCTCACTCTGCCGACTTTCGCCCACTTTCACTGGCTGCAGGGTGCTGCGGTTATTGCCCTCTGTCCCTCTGTCTCTCTGCCCTCTCTCGCTCTCTCTCTTTCGCTCTGTTCCTCCGCCCGTGTTCAGGCCGTTGCACATGCACCGCAGCGACCCCCTAAACTTACCCTGCCTCCTGCCCCTCTGCCCCTGCTTCGTTACCAGATTCCTGTTTTGCGTCTGTTATTGTTTCGTGTCCCTGGACATTTGCTTTGTGCGGTGTGTGCTGGCATGTGTCTTCGGTCTGCCCCCTGCCCATTTTCTCCTACCCAACTGCCCTGCAGCCTTGTATCCGTTTCGGCACCCTCTCTCCCCCTCCCCACTCAAATTTTGCATTTTTGATTCGACATTCGGTCAGTTTTTGCGTGACGAGCAACCGCTTTGAGCTTGTCCAGCTACAACAACCACATGCCAGATATGCCATATTCCGAATAGCATATGCCAGTTGCCAGTTGGCAGTTGCCAGTTGCCAGTTACCAGTTGCCCCATGACGTCCACCTTATATCGTCCCAATCGGGCACGGCTTCGTGCTGCCACGTCAAAGTCGCCGCGACGCGCCACGCTCCACGCGGTGCCTGGCACAAATTAAATAATACCCGACATAACGGTAGTGCGACCATGCACTCTATTCCAGCTTTAGGTCGGTCTATAAGGTCGGCGACAGCCTTTGCAGCAAGGCAAAGCGGGAGCTGGCAAAGTCTCCACGGGTTTATGCGGCGCGAGAGTTCAGGAAGAGCGCACAGCTTGTAGGAAGGTTGTGTGAAACAGGAATATATATATTTATATAATCTGTTTATTCAAATTATTATTAAATTGTTTTAAGCAAATTGAACATGGCGACAGAAAGATAGATTAATTTAATCTTTTAAGGGATAAGGAATATAGATTTATTTATTTATATTATTAGTTTATATTATTAAATCACATATGATTAAATTATAGAATGAACTATTTAATGTTTAAGTTTGCTGCTGGATCAGGAATATATATAAATAACCAGACACTCCTAGATAAAACTAGTCGAAATAGATATAGACTAAAAGAACAACTGACAGCTAAACTCTACTCTACCCTACTCTACTCTCCTCTAGATTCTAAGATTATTTAGATTCTTTCAACTACGACAAGAGCTGCTATAATGTCTGCAGATCCTAAATAACACTGCAAAATGCAGTTAATTATTGCCAGAGTCATCATGAGCAGGTGGCGCATGAACTAGCAGCAACACACTCAAATACAGGGCTATACGCATACACACACTCACGCACACACACACACACTCTTTCGCTCTCTCTCTCTCTTGCACACGTTCTTACGCACAGACGGCTACGTAGTTGGCTGCTCGCATAAGGTTACACACACATTTTTTAAGCCAATTTTACAGGCCACTGCCTAACAAGGACATTAATTGGTAGCTGCAGCAGGAAGGGAAGGGGGCGTGGAAGGGGGCAGTAGGAGCAAGAGCGGCCAGGAGGAGCTAAAGCGGCGAGCAGCGCTGCCACAGCCTGCTGCCTGTACGGCTTTGCCTGGCTGCGCTGCCAGCCACGCCCACCTGCAGTTCGCCCACTTTGCGCGACATGGCCAAAAGCTGCGTTAGCTGTGTGCGTGTGTGTGCGAGTGTGTGCGAGTGTGTGTGCTCTACATGAGTGTGTGTGTGTGTTTCTCTGCTTGCTCTGCTTGCTGTGTTTTTTGCCAACTGGCTCCGCTTTTCATGCTTTTTATTCACTTCAATATTTACTTAACCCTTTTTTAGCAGAAAAGTTGCCATTGCCGCTGCCCGTTGCCAAAGGCAGCAGCAGCAGCAGCAGCAGCAGCAGCAGCAACACGAGCAACAGCAACAACCTCAGTGTTGTTTTTGCTCTTATGATTAAACATGCCTTTCGCTTTTGTTCAAGCTCTGCCAACTTGCTTTAAATATTGTATGAACAGGCGGAGGGTTGGCGCTGGTAGGGGGAGGGGCAGAGGGCTAGGGAAATAGCCAAGCCTGCACACAGGTGCGGGGTAGGTTTAGGCGGGCGGGCGGGCGAGCGCCAGGTGAGGTGGTCACTTTGTACCTGCGGCCTGTTAATTAGTTGGGGCCTCTGACTTTTGACGCTGCTCGACATATTTCGTTTTGGGGTTCAAGTGTTGCTCGAGCCGGCACATGGCTTGGACACACTTGAAGACGTAGCTGGACAAAGGGGGAGAAGTGGGGCAAAAGGAGAACGGGGAGGCAGCTAGCAAAGGCAGAGCCAGGAGTCACAGACGGAGCCGAGGTTATGCGACTGTTGCTGGCATGTAAAAGTGCGATTATAGTCGCATAATTATCACGCTGACATGCCCACACACAGCCAGAGGAACTGTGAGCGGAGCAGGGGGGGGTCTAAAGGTAGAGAAAGCAGGAGAAAAATGAGGGGGTAGTGGGAGGGCCAGTCGGGGGGCAGCTGGTGCTCAGAGAAAATGCCGAAATGTAATTACCCAGCAAACAAACCGCAATTTCTCGGTACACACACACACAAACACACTAACAAATAGCATTACATACACACACAAAAAACACACTCACGCATACCCTCACACACATACACACACACACAAATACAAGCTGAAAATGGAAGTGAAAGTGGACACGCAACAAGCGCAAAACTGGGAACCAAGCCAAATGCCAGCGCACCTGGCCGAGTACCCCTCCAGCGGTTAGACCACCCTTCCCCCAACCCGTTGCCTTCCACTTTTACCCCGCAGCCCACCCCTACCCGAGCGCGCCAGGCACCTGGCTGGGGTTTGTCATTGCGGGGTTTGCGTGTTTGACATGCGGCTTGCTTAAAGTTGCCTCCTTGTCGTTAGGTCGGTAGTTTGAAGGCGATATCGTTAATGTTTCCGTTGATTGTGTCCAACACACTCACACACACTGACACACACACTGACTCACACACCGACACACACATACACACTCACCTTGTAGCCAGAAAGGCCTTCTAACTGCGTTGGGCTTGGGTTCTTTTTTTTCGGCTGTAAACTTCGTAATTTATTTGGCAATTGGCAGCCGTTTGGCGCTTCACCTTCAGCACAACACACACGTCTACCCACCTCCACCCTCCTCTACCCACCTCGCTGCACCTTGTGCTCTTCTCTTCTCACCACAGCACACCGCATTAGACCCCAGCTCACCACACAAATGCAATTTTAACTCGCCTGCTAAGCGTATTTGGGGCTCGAACAACATCAACGGCACTAACAACATAATTCCAGCATAAACAAAAATAACAATAGACCCGAAACCAGTAAAAACAACAACAACAACAACAGTGGCAGCAGCAGCAGCTGTTGACCAACACTGACAGCAGACAGGGCAGCCTGCTGCGGATGAGCGGGCAAAGGATGCAGGCGGGCAGGACACTCCAAATTGAGGATGGGTTTTATTATACTCGGATGCAGTTGGCAGTGCATAAAACGGGGGAGAGTATCTATCTTAATTAAGGGCGAAAATTGAAACCTAGATAGTTTCAATTTGCATAAGCAAGGCTGCGATAAACTACGAAACTATTTGGGATCTATATCAATGTGGAAACTGTTATTTGTTTTCCAAGTTGAATAATAAAGATCTATATGATATGGCTTGAATGCTTTCTAGACCGATTTATTTAGACCTTTTTCTTCCCTAGAACTTAGAGCTTAAGCTTACATTAACTTACAACTTACAACAATACTTACATGCGGCATCACATGGATAAGTTTTCTCCAAAATAGAGGATCATCGGGACGCAGATACGTATTGTGTTTCATATTTTTCGCTTCGAAATACACAATGATAATCAGACGCATATTCCGATCCATCGAGGTTGCTTTGATGGCCGTGCGGAATTCGAAGGTTCCCTTAGGAGGAGTTGAGGAACAATAGTGCGCCTCGAGTCCTCGATTGATTGAAGAATGCATTTTGGAATTGATTCACCGATGAGCCAGTTGCGATGATAGAAACACACTTTGAACTGGTTTCGTTCGTTCTCCAGCTCCCTAATGCAGTCATCGATCATGTCCATATTCTTGTGCGAGAATGCTAGAATTGCATCGAATTTGTGATCAAGTTACAGGTTTGTGCGACGAATGCAAGTCACAAATATGTCATGTTCGTAAAGCCACAAAAGAATCAATGACCTGAACCAGAAGACAGTTGCGCTGCTGGCCACGAGGAGAATGGCCTTGAGTAATGTCCTTACAAACAGGGAAATACTGTAAGCATTTTGATTGGTAATACAAAAAGACAACTTGATCTCAAGGCAGCAAAGGATGGGTTAATTTTCTATGGGTTAATTTTGTGTCAAACTCATAAATACTGTGAAATATTAATGTTCATACAGACGCGGAAGAGACAGACAGTGTCTTTAAGAGATGGGCGAAAAAGAGAAAAAGTAGAGACAGATAGATGGATACAGAAGATGAAGCACAAAAATATAGAAGGATTAAATTAGAAAATTGACAAAAAGGGAAAGTGAGATAGAAAGAGAGACAGATGAAGAGGCAGACAGACATGAAGACAGGATGTCAAAAATATCGGAGAATAGCAGAACGGAAAACTCGCTATAAAAAGTCCTTAACGTCTTTTTCTCTCTATTCAGGCAATATTATCGAGAAGCAACTCTTCCGTTTTATGTTTCACATTAGAATGATTTCTTTTGAAGTGTATGTTAGTTTTGAAACTACATTATGTTATGTCTATGTAGTGTTAACAGGCGATAGTTATCGGATATCGGTTTCCCCTAAACGCTTTTCAACCCTTTTCCAGCCACAGCTTGGCGCTTCTCATTGTTGCCAACTGCTTGCTGAGATGATTGTCAACGTTGCGCAACGCGTCAACTGCTCGTTACGCGCCACGTTTATTTTTTTGTGCAACGCGTACTGCGACTGGCTACGACTCTGCCCAGTTGGCTTTATTGGCCGCATCAGCCGCGACGCGAAGGGCCGGGCTTGGGCCAGGCTGGACGAATGTTTATGTAGTCAGCAATGGCGATGGCATCGCAGGACCCCGATGGCGCCTGCAGCGTTGTCATTACCAGTGAAATTGGCGCAGTCGGGCACGCTCTGTGCGCCACATGCAGCCGAGTGGAGGCAGCCGGGTCGAAGGGCAGAGGATGCTGCGTAGGGGTTGCCCGAGTGGCAGCTGCGGCAACGGCGGCAGCTTTATGCCGATTGTTAACAATTCTGCGGTGCATGCCCGTTGACGTTTATGATGTGTTGCTGGCGAGGATGGCTGCCCCCCAGTGGGTTGGCAGCTCGCGGAGTGGCAGAGCCAAGTTAGTTGTTTTTGGCAGTTGCTGCTCGTGTTGTTGCTGCTGCTGCTGCTGTTGCTGTTTTAGCTGTTGCTGCTGCTCTCGTACGCTTTGCTGCCCTGCTGACTGCGTGTGCGTGTGTTTGTGTATTGCGTGTTCTATCATTAAGTGTCGAAAATTTCATCAAACACTTCAAAGCGCACCACGTGCTGCTCTCCCTCCCTCCCCCCAGGTTCCAGGTTTCTCCTGCCTTGTTTCAGTTTCAGTTTATGATTCTATTATTTTCACAGCAAATAAAAGAGAAACTGCGTATCATGGCCGAGTGCTAAATGGGCGTCAGGAAAATTGCAAAATTTTCCTTTTTTTTATCAGAGCAGGGGTGTGGATGAGGGAGGGGGGGGGAGGGGGGAGGCGTAGGGACGGGACGTGCCAGCTGAGCACGTAAAAAGCGTTGAACCGGAACCTTGTGGGCAACATCTGCAAGGCAAAGTGTGCGAGTGTAGCCGGCTGTATGTGTGTGTGTGTGTGTGCGAGTGTAGCCTGTGTGTGTGCCTGAGTGTGTGTGTGTGTGTGTGTTGTGGGGTGTGCGTAAGGTCAAGGAAAACGAGTTTTCAGCGAGCGCGCGCGCCACGCAAAGTTTGCGCCATGAATCAAAGTTTAGTGTAGCATACCTTTAGGTGCGATTTATATATTTCAAAATAAAATAAATGAAGGGCGAATTGACTCACACCCCAGCCCACCCCCTTGCCTTGCCTTGCCACGCCGGAAGACAAAGCAGCGCTGTGGTAAAAGCTGCTGCAGGGGTGGTGGAGGGAAGTGGGGGGGGCTCCTGCCCGTTCGATTTAACTTTGCCTGTTTGGCTGCAAATTCAAATTCTGAAAGTCTTCTACGTTTTATTTCAACGCGCTGCAGAAATTTACACTTGGTTAGCTGATTGATGAATGCATAAATGAAGCGTACACATGCGTTACTATCAGGGGGCGGGGCGAGAGAGGAGAGGCGTGGGAACGAGTGGGGCAACCGAAATTGTTGCTGCAAGTTGAGCAATTTGAAAACTGTCGAAGCAGCAGCAGCGGCAGCAGGTAAAACGCTTTCCCATGTGAGTTGACTAACACGATTGCGATGCCAGCTTTGTTCCCTACTTCCCTTCCCCCTCCCCCATCGCAGACCCTTTGCCTGTGCCCCTCTTGCGTCACAAGTCATTGATTTTCTTATTATTATGCGCAAAATATGCAAATGTGATTTTTAACTTGATCAAGGGGTGTGCCAAGGGAGCACGGGAAGGCAAAGGGGAGGGGAAGGGCATGGGACAGGGAGACGGAAAGGGAAGCGGCATGCTAGCCGATTTAACAAATTAACTTTATTTATGCGACAATGATTTGGGGCGCACGCTGCGTATGAGTAATGTGAGCGCTTTGCCCTCTGACAGGGCACGGCTAGGGGCAGGGGTAAGGCGTGGGAGGTATGAGTGTAGTATACGTACATCGCTTAATTAGGACGCCGTCGCTCTCGCTCTCTCTCTCTCTCACTCTCTCTCTATCTGGGCATGATTTGTACACATAATTCTGTTTAGCGTACATAAAGTCGAATTTATGGCGAACGAGATTTGCGGCTAGAAAAATGGCCAAAGCAGACAGCATCACGACGACGACGACGACGACGACGATTGCTGCTGCGTAATCTACGGGCGGGTTAGAGAGAGTGAGCGAGTGTGTGCGAGAGCGAGGGGGGCGGGAGGCTGCTCTGCTGTCCAGCGTATGCCAAAAATGAGGCGAAATTACTTTTAATATGCCCAGGCAGCTCTGCAGCCTTCTACTGCCTCTGCCAAGATAAGCGAGCGCCAGGGAAGAGTGGACGGGTAGGGGGAGCGGGGCGCTGCCAAGGCCTATGTCAAGGCAACATGTATATCACTGTCTTTCTCAATGTGTGTGTGTGTTTTTGGCTCGACAACATAATTTCGTAATTAATTTGCCAAAACACGAATGTAATTTAATAAAATTGCGCATACGCCGCGTTGCCCGCGCTACCAACCCGCTCATTGTGTAGCAACAGCAGTGGCAGCATCTTCATTTCCTGGCGAAACATTTAAGTAATTTATGCAGGGCCCAAGACAATTTTGCGGCAAGGACAGTGCCGCCCTCTGCGCTCCCCCCACCCTCTCAGCCATCGCTGCGCGCTCTCGCCCACCGTGGCACAAGTAAGCAACGATTATTTATGTGCTATTTTTGAGCATGCCACTAATTATGCCGCCACTTGAGCCGGCTGCGTTGCCAGGCACCTCGAGCCGGCGAGGCGCCTTCTCCAATTACTTGACGCAAATAAATCTGAAGGCGCCAAACGCGGCAGCGCCACAAATCTCACGCCATGAATCGATTACAGCGCTCGCTCTGCCTCTCTGTCTCTCCCTCTCTCTTTTTCTCTATATATAGCATCGCACTATATAAGCAGCCTGTGCGTTTCCCATTTCCCTTGTCCAATTACAGCGACGAAAATCGAAAGCAATTTTTAATCAGTTGCCAAACTATGCTGCCCATTTTGCCTTCGCCGTTTGGCATTGGCTTTTCCGCTGATTTTTCCCCGCTGGCGCTTAAATCAATTGCCTCAATTTGATAATATTTCAGCGGGGAATCATTATGAGCGTGTCCCAAGTGGCTAAGCTCCTTTCTTTCCATTCCCCGCTCCACACTCCTTCTGTCCAGCCCACTGTGCTTGGCATTTTGTTGACATTTCCGATTCCGCTTCCGTTGAAAAAGTTTGTTTTTCTAAGCCACACCCACCGCCTCTACAGCTCGTTCCCTCTGCAGCTCATTCGCTTCACCACATGACCGCCTTGTCTCGTTTCGATCGTCCTTCAACAGGCTCAGGCCACGTAAAAAGGATTTGGGGCAACGCATTTCGAATGCCTAAATGCCAAAAGACGTCGCATAAACATGGCCACGCCCACAGCCTGCCCCGGCCCAGCCCCTCCCTGGCAGTGCAACCTATAGCGTCTTTGCATTACATTCCAGTTTGGGGCATGGAAAACCGCGCAGGACAGCACAAAATATAATTTTTTCTCCTTCCCTGTTTCCTCCATCTCCTTCTTGCCCTCCGCTTTCCCTTCTGCTCTCCCTTTGCCGCCTGCTTCTTCTGCTTCTTTTTCTTCTTTGCTTTTTTTGTTGTTGTTTGCCGCTTTGCCGGTTTCTCTGCGGTGCTGCCCCTCTCTCTCTATCCCTTTCTCCCTCTGTCTCTGCTTTACTTTTTTCCTCGCTTCGGGTTGTGTGCGCATTTGGCGGTTTTTATGAAAAATTACCATGTTTTCTTCGCACTCATTCGCAGCTGCCTCGCCACTCCCCCTTCCTCCTTTCCGCACTTGCCGTGGCATTTCTTCTTTTTCTTTTGCTGCTTGGCAATTTCGGTATTTGACTTTTTTACGTCAGGCACTTGAGACGGCTAGGGGTGTGGGGGAGGGTGGGAGGTAGGAGAGCAGGCACTACATGTGTGTGCGTTGGTGTGGGCCGCCAGTCAAGTACTGTATGTGTGCCACACACACACAAACACCCGCACTCACACACACTTCCTCTAATGATGCCACTTATGTCGTGACGAAATTATTTCTATATGTATGTTAAGGCTGGCGAATACCCTATAAAACGCTTAAAGAACAGGCGGGTAGGGTTGTTGGGAGAATGTGCATGGAAGAGAAATGTGGAAATATGATGCAAGTAAGTTCAGCAGACCCAATTTACCCCGTTGAGCAGGGTTAGGTGAGGCAACTAAAAGTACCAGGCATAACGTAAAGTAATAATAATATAGTTAATAGTTTAACTAATCATTTCATAAGATTGGGGTTGCATATTATAAAAATTTATTAATTCTAGGCAAGCAATGCAACATACTTGTATACGATTCTATGCAGTTGCTGAGCTTAGAAAAGGTGTAAGGCGTCTCCACCTACACTAAGCAACACTTTAATGCAATTTGTTGTTTAAGTACAGGGTATACTGCAGTCGGGGTGCCACTAAAGCCTTTTTCATGTTGCGTAAATGAAGCTCAGGTATATTTGTACTTATATGGCACTAAAAAAGCAAGTACAGAGTGTAAAGCAGTCGAGTTCCACTGTGTACATTGAGTCTAAGCAATATCGTAGCAGGCAGTAAGTTTCAGGGTATACTGCATGCAATTCTCAGTTATCATTACAGGGTATACTGCCGTCGTGCTGCTAACAAAGTCTGCCTCATTTTTTGGGCGTTGCCTTTACTGTCGCTACCTGCTTGGATTTCCGTCGCGCTTTTTGCCTATTTTTGGACACATTTTCATGGTTTTTCTTTGCTCTCACTCTCCCCCTTTTTTTGCCTACTTTTTCTAGCATTTCTTTTCGAATTGCGTGCAAAAATTTGGAACTGCTAATTGGCAGCACATAATTTACGTGCTTATGCCAATTTTCATTTCCTTTTTGCAATGCGAAGCGTCGTCGCAGCTCCAAGCGTATCCCGACGGTGACTCGACTCGGGGCATGTGTGTGTGTGGGTGGGCGGGGATGCAAATGCAATTACCATCTATGCAGAGTGCCGCACCGTGCATCGTGCAACCCGGGGGCACTTACAGATTTGATTAACTGCTTCCGTGCGTCATCAAATTCGTTTTTAGACGGTGCCGAAGGTGGCGAAGGTGCTCGGAGAAGGGTTCACTCAATAAAACTCATTAGTGGTGTTTTGTCGAGCTGCAGGTCCAGGTGCAGGTCCTGCCACTGTCTGGCAATTATCACCAGCTACGTCCCCATTGACTTTGGCAATTGATTGCAGCCGTTGTCGACGCCGCGAGCAGCCTCATCCACGTTACTCGTGCACGGAGTGCTCTGGCTGCTGCTGCTCCACTTGGCTGCTGCTGCCGGCGACAGCATCAGAAGTGCCGATAAAAATTTATAGCAAACTGATTTGAAAGTCAATTATCCTGCGAGCTATCCCCGGCTTCCCCTGCTTGCCCTGCCTGCCCGGCCTGCCCGACCTGCTCCTTCTTGCCAGGCAGACACGACAGACGACGTCGCTGGCAACGGCGTGCAAATGGTTTTCGCATGCAAACTACATCAGCATCAGCATCAGCTGTCTTCCATTACCTGCCATCTACCCATTCCCACTGGTGACTCCTCTGCGCCTACCTTTTTTACGTTTTACGTTTAGTTTTTGCCTTCTCCTGTCTCCGTTTGAGCAAAAACTATGCCCAGTCTGCCCGCCTGCGGGAGGTTGGGTTAGTGTTGCTAATGAAGACGCCGCTTCATTTGTCGATCGTTTGTTGCAGTCATTAAAGGTGAGTACCCTCCTCCACAGTCCCAGCTCCTAACTCTCTCCCAGACCCCTACGCTCGTCTGTTTATTTCGCCTGTTTAGCTGTTTATGTTGCTCTCCGCGTCTGGCCATGTCGGCCGGCTGAGGGTGTCTATCAATGGATTGTGCAGCCCTCTCCCTCTCTCTACTCCGTCACACTCCTCTTCCTGCTGTCTGTGCATCTGTGTGCAGTTAATGAGTTTAATGGCGGGCATCGAATTTGAATTGCTAATGCAGCAACAGCAACAGCAGCAGCAGCTGGAAAAGCAGCGGAAAACGGAAATGGAAATACGATTGGAAAAGCAATAGACAGCAGGAAAATTCGTGGGAAATCGCGAGTGCAGGCTTATGACTGTTGTCATGTTGTTCATGGCGTATGTTTTCCTCCGCTCTGCTCCACTCACCCCTCCCCAGCCCCTCTCTCTACCCATATCAAAGTGGAAATTAGGTGTTCATGAAAATCGAGCGCAGTAGTAATTGCAACCATTGAGGTCGAAATTAACAAGGTCTGCTCCGGCAATTCCCAAATTCCCCCAAGCCCCATAGACACAATTGCGTGATCTGCTAAACAAATTCCCGAGCTGCGACAGCCAACGCTTTGTTCATAATGAATTCGAGCTGAACGTTATCGAAAACGTTTCGATAAGAATCGATTGCGCCTGGCAGGATTCCAAAATGAGCTGACTCAGTCAGTTTTGAGCAGAATGGGACTGAACTGAATTTGATGAAGGTGCCCGTAAAGCTGAACGAATGCTGCCAAGATTCAGCTGAATATGATGAATCAGGAGCATATAGCACACGCTCAAAGGTGTCTTTCAGTCAGTACGATAGTGTTTGCTTTAGAAATTCAGTTCGTGTCTTTAAAGTAACCTACTAAATGCCTGTTTGGTATTTCCTAAATATTATCTAAATACCTAAATAGACTCGCCTATTACTCTGCTTGTCCATCCTCATAACACGCCGCTCATACGCTTCTGCCTAATCATATTGTATGGCTTATTAAGCGTTTTGTTACCGTGCCTTGCCCAAGCTGCTCATTTTAATAAACGTTTAGTAGACTCGGCGTACATGTCGTGCCTCGTCCCCCCAACACTCCTGAAGCTGCTGAGTTATTTGACCCTATGGCAGACCCTATGGCTGGCAACCCTGGCTTGACCCCGGTTGAGACCCGATGCTATCTAAAGCGTGAACTGCCCATTAGCCACTCCTCCCGCGCTCCCGCTAGCTGGACCCGTGATAGCTTTGCAGCTTACACTATTTTTTGCTGTATACTCCCCTTGTCCTTTACCCTTTGCCCCCGGCCTGCATGTGACCACACACACACACACACACTTGCACACATGCGCAGCCATTGTTGTTGCTGCTGCACAGGCTAATGGCGGCCAGCGGCCAAACATTACAGGTAATTCTGCGATACGCATCTCGCACAATTGTTGTGCAAAGTGGGAGAGAGCGAGTGAATTGTCTGCTGAGCTGGCAAATAATTTAAATTAAATTTGAAGTAATGTTATTGTTAGCATTACGGTTACTGTTATTGTTATTGTTATCATTTTTTGCGTGCAAACGACAACAACAACAAGGAGAAGGACTGGGATAACAACGGAGGCAACAACAATAGCAATGTGGGCCGCAGCGCGGTTTATTGTTTTTCCATTTGGCCAATAGAAAAGCTGCCCGCACTGCTTGCCCTCTTGCTTCTTGCACGCCGCCTTGAGCTGTTTGTACTACGCGCTCTTCTCCCTCCCTGCCTGCCTGCCTGCACTGCTTGCTGGCAGCTTGTGCGTTTGATTTACGATTTCGTTGCATAGTTTTAGGCTCATCCATCAAAGGTACCAAGCGAATTTCAAGCACAGCCTACGCTCTCTCTCTCTCTGTCTCTCTCTCGCTTGTTGTCGTCTTTGGGGCATCATAAAATTAAATTAAACACACAAATTATTTTCGTTTTAATTTTCATTAAATTTTTATGGCCCACGCATTGTTCCTGTTGCTGCTGTCGTTATCTCTCTGCGGGCTTGTACTGCCTTTTTTTTGTTGTGTCGCCGCAATTACGGCAAACAAATAAAACGCAACAGCAACAACACACGCACACACACTCGCACACACACAACAAGAGGCGGCAATAATAATGTCACAGGTAAAATGGCTGCGCGTCGGGGAAAATTTATGGGTCCATTGCCAGTGTTGCAGTGCTGCGTGAAAAAAGGTGGAGGCAAATATTTAACGATTTGTGTAATTTTCTTGTTGCTACAAATAGCCAACATATGTTTTAACTACAGCAACAGCAACAGCAACGGCAACGGCAACGGCGTGGCAAATGCAAATGCACACACAACAATAACGATTTAATGGGTTTAAACGGGTTAAGCCATGCCCACAGTTCAACCAACCCATTGATGTGCTACCAAATCTCTAGCATGGCTGGTATGTGTGCTGGTGTGTGTGAGTGCGTGTGTGTGTGCCGGTTTGTATGTGGCAATTATATCTGCTTAATTGAACTCAAATCGGGCTGCTCATGCTCATCCTCAGCTGCTGCGGGCGTATGTTCTGCGGCACTTCATTATCAGCTCATTGATCTGCCAGCTTGTCTCGCAGGCGATGTCAGCAAACCGAGTGGGACACCTTGCTTTGGTATTATTGCACTCGGCTTGTGTTACTAATTGCAGCACTCAATTGCAGCTGCTGTGTCGCATTTCTCACATGCTTTCAATTTAACACATCTTTAGCTTGAATTCCACCACCAATAGTCTCCTTCTTTCTCTCTCTCTCTCTCTGCTGCTCTTCTCTCTTTATCTCTTTTTAAACTCTTTTCTCTATGTTTATATTCTTATCTTTCCCACTCTCTATAGGCACATATCTCTGCTGCTGCTTCTTTTTCTTCATATTTCCCTTTCACCTTTTCTTCACATATGCATTTTCCAGTTTGACTTTATTGTTTGCAGTTTTTCTTCGCTAACCATCTCTCTCTTGTCTTTGCTGTCCCTCTCTCTCCTTGTCCACTTTATTAATGCATTTTTTTCGCTTGCACCGTCGACTCTATTTGCCAAAGACAATTAAGAGTTAACCCTATCGTCGACCTTAAAGCGCATTGCCCGCCTGCCTGCCGAGTGTAGGTGTGTATGTGTGTGTGAGGGCTGGGGAGAGGGAGTGGCAAATATTCGCGTTGCAATGAAGTTTCTGGCAGGCTGCACTCGAAAGAAGCGCCAAATTGCAAATGGCTTCTCATAAAGCACACGGAACTGCCCCCGCGCACACTTTCCAACACTGCAAACACTGAGAACACTAAAAATATGTGAGTGGCAACAAAAACCAACACACACACAGACAGACAGACATAAACTGGAGTACATGTGTGCCTCTGCGTGTGTGTGTGTGTGTGTGTGTGCCATGAAGTGGCAGAAAATTTGCACTGGCACTTAAGTTCTACAACATTCAAAGATGTTCTTTGTCCGCGACAGACAACGGCCATAAATTCAGCGACCTACTGCCAACTATAGAAATGCCATAGGCTTGGCTCTGCGCTGCTCCTGGTGGACGGGAAGGGGGTGTCGCGGGGGTAAGGAGGCGGTTGCATGTGTGTGAGCTGTGCTTACTTGCCCTGCGAACGAAGGCGGCGGCGTCTTGCAGCAATAGTTTTGGCACATGCTCAACTAATAATTTGCCGTGTGCCAAGCAGAAGCAGCGGGGGTGGAGAGGCAGGGAGGAAGTATGAACGCTGCAAGGAAAGAAGCATGGAGCTGGTGGAGAAGCAGAGCTAGGAACAGCAAGAGGAAGGTAAATAGTGCTGGGAGAAGCAGCAGTGGAAGGAGCAGGAAAAGAGACAGGAAAAACCAGGGAAAGAAGCAGGGAAGAGTAACTCAAGAGAAGAGAAGGGGTTACGGGGAGGCCTAGGCAGCAGCCTCCCTTCCCTCCCCCCCCCCAACACCGTATCCAATTCAAGGCAATTCAACTATCACAAACGGGTTACTTTAGTTTATGTCCTTCTTGGCCAACGGGTGAACCGGGTGAAATGAGCATATTAACTTGCCATAAATCTGTGCACACTTAGAAAGCCCCTGAAGAGAGAAGACAAGGCAAGGCGACACACTTGGGTGAGTGTGTGTCAGGCGAAATGGCGAAGTGAATGCTGGAGTAATTGAAAGGTGCATAAAAAGGGCCTCAACGAGGTCGCTTATGCAAATGCGACCGGGGAACATGACATGAACCGAATTCCCCGAGTAGGCAAAGGGCACAGGTTACTTAAACTTGGCACATCAAACCATTAACTATTATCGGTTTTGGTTAGAAACAGGTAATAAATTGGGTTAGCTCTGCTTGATATGCAAGAAGAAATCGAGGAGCAGCTGTGGGATTTGTTGAACCATTTCAGTGGGAAAGACAATGGAAACCAAAAGCTGAGAAACAAACTATTAAGCTGCAGTTTCCATGGTGTTTCTATCTTTGAATGGAACATTTATGGCTACGGCGTTTTACAACACTCTGGAAAGTGAGGTTGGAACTGAATTGCAGCAGAGTTGCCTGCAAAACGATAGACTGCAACTCGCAATCGATTTTGCAGTTCAATTTAGTCAATAATTAAAAAACAAAAAAATATTTGCATATTATTATCAATTAATATGCTCATTCTCTTTTCATTGACCAGGGTTGCCTTCTCTGTCACATTTATTCCTTAGCTTCAATCACTCATATTTTACTTAGAACTAGTATCTTATAAGTGATAGCTTTACACGCTTGGGCTGTGATTAGCTGTTCCCACTTCTGTCACTTCATCAATGTTTCCTCCTCACTCTCTCTCTCTCTCCTACTCTTCTGCTGCTCAATTTTCCATCGCGCCATGAATGTTTGCGCTTCTCTGCAGGAGCTGGACGCACTCCGCGATATATGGCGCGGCATCTGTTTGCCTACGCATATTGGTTAGCGGCACTGGCGACAATGGCTGCCGCCTCCATTGGGCGTGCGGCTGACGGGCCTAGGCAAGGCGGAGTCAAGATCCACCTACAGTTGCCACTGTTGCCACTGTTGTTGCATGTCGTTGTGGCTGTTGCATGTGTTGTTTGCCTTTGCAAATCAAATTCAATGAAAAAGCCAAACGCAACTGCGAATGGAAATGGAAATGAATGTGGAGCAAGTGCAGCACAGAGAGAGAGAGAGGGAGAGAGAGGGAGAGAGAGAGCAAAAAAAGAGACGATGCTCGCCAAGATTTATGGGCAGTTTTGCGCGTTCTTCATGTGTGAAAATCATTTGGCGGCAGGCGGATGGAACGAGCAGAGGGAGAGGGACAGGCACAGGGACAGGGAGAGAGAGAGAGAGGGAGAGGGAGAGGTAGCCCAGCTGCCTTAGGCAGCCGCAACGTCGAGTTTATTTGAAAATAATGCTGCATTATTTATGGCCGAGAGGCGACGTCGACGGCGGCGTCGCCGACTTCGGAGGCAACAAAAGGAATCTGTGTGCAGCAGCAGGATGAAGAAGCTGCTCCATGCGGGTGGAGAGGACAGGGGCGGCGGGTTGGGATGGTATTTTCAATTTTTGTTTCAGTGCATTTTCACATTTTCACAGTTTGCGGTGAGCGGCAGCCGCACGAGGCGAAAACAATCAACTGCAACAAACTGAGGCCGACACCGTGCAGGCGAAGAGGGTGTGCGGTGTGTGGTGAGGGGTAGGGGAGGGGGTATGCAATAAATGCAGCCCCACAAGCGTTGGCAATGTTTGCTTGGCCCGTGCCACGTTGTGTTGCATGCAAATGCGGCATGTGGCGCCGCTCTTGATGCCGTGCAACATTGTGGCAACAAGTCAGCGGGGTTGCCAGCAGGTCGAGTTGAGTGGCCAGTGGGGTCGAAGGCGTAGAGAACTAAGGGGGTACTAAAAGGGAAAACCAAAGAGGAAACAAAGGGGCCAAGTAGAGAAAAACTAAAAGGGCAAACTGATTAAATATTCCAAAACAAAACATGTTCAATAATTACTAATTTTGGCGGCCTTTTTTGGATTTAAATGCTAAGAAAACAAGCTAAGTATTTTTTGTAGAAAATTCAAGAATTTTATTTCGATTTCTCTCAGTGTATTCATGTGATTTAATGAGCAAACATGGCAGCTGTCCTTAGCAAATTGTCTAGCTGAATCGAAGCAGCACACGCGGCGTATGAGCAACATTCTGAGGTTGGAGGCCGCACAGCTGACGCTTCTTCACACACATACACAGACACACACAGACATACACGCTGCAGCTCTCTGCGGCTTATTAATGCGTGCCTGCTCGCAGATAAAGAACGAACGCACAGTGGGAGCTGCCTGCCCTCGTTGCCCTCCCTGCCCGCCTGGAGTTATAATCGTAGCCAGTGCGATTTCATTTCCGTCTCTTGTTTTATTTGCCCCGACTAGATGCGTGTGTAAGACACAAACACACACACTGGCGCAGGCAGCGGCACAGCAGGTGTTTATGCTTTGTGCTTTTAATTAAAAGCAATTTACAATGTTGCCTTCCATGGAAATCACAACAACAGCAACAAGAGCAACAACAATGATAGCCAATAGCAGCCAGACCACAGAAGGGGCGATTAGCCTAGACTGCGTGCCTGCTTGCCAGGCGCGTATCTGATGGATGCGCTGCAATTAGAGGATTCAGACTGCACATTTAGCATGTGAGGTGTAAGGGAGAGGGTAGAGCGGGGTAGAGCTGTTCCACGCTTAACTATTTCAAGTTATTGGCAACTTTTGGGGCCAGAGATGGGCTGCCACTTGGAGTAATCGCTGGCGATAAAAATCTCACGCTTCCATCGACGCGTAATCGGAGTCGCACAGGAATAAGAGCTTATAGATAAGATAAGAGCATATATTTTCGAGCAGTCTTATTGCGTATCCCAAATCACAGTAGTAATTATAGCGTAGCTTGTTTTGTTTCCTATGAATCGCAAAAAAATTCAAAAACGTGTGTAAAAGGCGCGTCAGTATATAAAATGTCTAAAATTTAAGCTAGTTTTCCAATATTTCTTCTACATTAATGTGTAGATCTCTGCTGTTAGTGCAACTGAAGAGAGCAAATTTGGTCAGCAGCTGTTCGCATATTGAGCGCAGCTGATAATACTTAAAAATTGCATATTCGTTTTCAAATTTTCAAGATATAAGTTCTTCTACATTAATGTGCAGATCTCTGCTATCACAGCAGCTAGAGTGAGCAAATTAGGTCGGCAGCTTTCTTAATATATAGCGCACTGGAAGTTTATTTAAATTTGGCTTTGCCACGCCCACAGCCCATCTAAGTTAGGTTTTCCTTTCGATGACTCGAGTGATGTCTTAAAGCTGCAATCCGGCGATGCGGCATAATCAAGCACTCTGTCGGTTTTCTTTAGCTGTTTCAACTTTCGCTTTAACGCGCTCAGCTCTGGCGTGGATATGACTTGCCACCCCCCCCCCGCGCTCACTCTTCCAGCCCCCCTTTTCTACCTTGACTGCTGCAAATACCTTTGGCAATCTCTAGCTGTGATTTTATGTGCTGTTTTCGGTTTCGGTATCCGCAAATTTATTTGCCTGCAGTGCGCAGAGCGAAGCAAAAGTTTTTCCTCGCATTGGCAAGGTGTGCGAGTGTGTGTGTGGCGTGTGTGTGTGTGTGTGTGTGTGTGTGTGTGTGTGTGCCAATCTGCCAGCCTCAAGCTGCCAGCCTTGCCTGGCAGCGACCCCATTCCCAGTTGGCCCTGCCCCCTGCCCACACGTCTAACTCCCTTTTGGCTTGGCCTTGCCACCCTTTGCTGCTCGTTTGGCGCGTTCGTTCGCCTTTGCCACAGTCAAACACTCGCACACACACACACACACAGTGGAAGCATTTATGCGACGTGCAACAAATTTTAATGCGTTTCTCGCCAAAATGTTAAAAAATGTGTGGCACAACTTGGAATGCCAGCAGCAACAACAACAACAAGCTGGGCTGCCATTTGCAATGCCCCAGTGTATGTGCGAGTGTGTGTGCGTGCTGGAGTTTTGTCTGGGCTGCTCTAAGCCCGTCGCTTTGCTTATGATGGCTTCCACTGGTGCCGGGGTGCAGGGCGCGAAAAGGGGGCGGCTGCAGAAGGGGTGGGGCCGGTTCGCAACTGTTGCCCGGAAAGCTCCACGGCCAACAAAAGGCATCACGTAGTTGGCAAATCGCACATTTGACTGGAGTGTGTGTGTGTGTGTTTCTGTTTTTATTTGTGGTCTGTGCGTGCAAGGCTGTGTGTTAGTGTGCGTGTGTGTGTGTGCCTTATCAGGCGACAGGCATCGTGTGCCAATGCTTATCATAGCCGCATTTACAGCTCGCTCCAAATTTGATTAGAAATGTCAGCGATGGCGCTGCACATTAGTGCGACAAGCGTTTTTCCACCATTTTCCCAAACACACAGCTGCGGAGCACAACCAACCCTACTCCCCCCCCACCCCCGTCCCCTCTCTGGCGCGCTGCCATCGCTGATTGCAGTTTCGATTCGTTACGCAAGACGCGCGCGCAGTTAGTTTATGTAATATGAATAAGCTGCCCCGCTGCAAACATGCAGAAAACAAAAACAAACAGTGCGATGCTGCAGCCAGCAGACACACACACACACGCAGTACATACAGCGCACACACAGCACACACACAGCACACACACAGCACACACACGACACAGGACACTAAGGACTCAACTCGCCGACTGCAATTGCATAACAAACAGTCGCCTGTTGTAACGACAAATATGCGACGCATGCAAATGACTGACTTACAGCCGGGAAAGAGACAGCAACTGTATGCTAGAGAGAGAGAGAGAGAGAGAATGGGCGAGCGAAATACAGCTGCAGCTGTCTGCGCTGCGAGCTAGTACAGTGCACAGTGGTCACAAGTCGAAGCAGGGTTGCCAATAGGCAGCGAGAACAGCCCAAAAATGTAAATAAATTTTGTGATTGAAAGAGAGAATATAGAGAAAGAGAGCGAGAGATATTATTCGATTAGAAAGCAAGAGATATAGCTAGGAAAAATAACCAAATTGTTTGGCAAACTGCAAATTAAAAAAGTTTGCTAATTGGCAAGACTAAAAAGTGATGTAAACAGAGCAAATTTAAGACTTTCTTCATCCTTTATTCCATCTCGAAATATGCCATATTTGATGTACATGTGTATTATACATATATATAAATCTAATGACTTTTATATGTATTAGATTTTCACTCTGAAGATAACTAAATGAAAAAAATATAATAGCCCAGGTATTTTCTGCATTTTTATTATTTTTAGCCATATTTTTCTCAGCTGCAGCCACACACGTAAATTGCACCCTTTTCACTCGCATTTCGCAGCGCGTATACCACTGTGCGCATGCTGCTGCTGCAGGTTATGCCAGCGTCGTCTCCGTCGTCGCCACATTCCGATAAAATGCAAATCCGGGATTACTTTGTCGTTTTGCTTCGAGAGAGCTGGCCCCCAGCGGCAGCAGCAGCAGTAGTTGCTACTCCCCAGGCACTGCGAACCTGCCTCGCGCCCCTGCCTCGCGCCACACCACACCGTGCAGAGGCAGCGCATTCGTATGCAATTCGTTTTGCCACAATTGATCCTTTTCATGTCGCTAGGATATAAGTACATATGCGAAATTGCATATCTTTGTCGCTGCCTGCCTGCCTTGCTGCCTCGTTGCTCCTTTAGTGGAGCTTGGATAGCACATGGGAGCAGGGTGGGGGTGTGGGGTAGGAGGGAGGGGGATTGCATCGCGTGCAAGGACGATGCCAGCGCTTCGTTTGCATTGTTTGGCCCAAATATTAAAATGCTTGACTTACAAATTTAATGGCGCAATAATGGCGCGCACGTCGCATATCCGGAGCGCAGCGAGACGCCGCCCCCAGCCACAGCTAGCTGCGGGCCACGCCCCCGGCTGCCACACATGCGGCACGTAAAAGCATGAACAACAACGCGGTACAGTTGATTTTAAATTTAATAAAGACACGCTCGACCTTGACTCGCCCCGATCTGAGTCTGAGTGAAATAATTTAGCATACTTTTCTGCGCTTATAAATCGCACAGCACATCCTGCCTCATACTTAACCCATGTTCGCCGGCCTGCCTGCCTGCGTTTTGGCAGAGCCATAAATTTTCTTGGTGTGTGTTGCCTGGCAAAATCGAGGCGATTATTGTCATTAGTCTGCCATTATGTGCTGGCCATCAACTTCAGATGCCGTCAATGAGACCGACAACGACCACGCACAGCACAAAGAAGTTGGGGTAGGAGCAGGGGCAGGAGCAGGGCAGGAGCAGGGCAGGAGCAGGGCAGGAGCAGGGCAGGAGCAGAGCAGGCAAAAAGCTGGGGGAGAGCCGGCGCTGAGCAGGGGCAGAGAAGGAATAGGAGCAGCAGTAGAAGCTGCACAGATCTCAGCTGCCTCTATTTCTATGGCCATTGATTGTGCTGCGCGAGAAATTATTGTTCGATTTTCGACAGAATAGCTGCACAAAGCGCTTGAGTCAAGTAGCTTTAAAATGGTTAAAAGCTGCCGCACACACACACGCCCCAAAACGGTCTATAATAATGACAGCAAGTGTGTTTGAGGAGCGTTAGTTTCAAGACACAAACGGGAATTTCAGAGCTGTTTATCAACTTGGCTGGACGACTCTAAAATGTGTAAAATCGATTGAGAGGATGAGGCTGAATGTATGCGTGCTCCTTTAGAATCTGAGTAAATATATTTTGTAAGTACAAAAATAAATCAATCAAAATAATACACAGCAATTGGCATTGAAATCAATATTCATATAATGACATACCAAAAACGATAATCCATTAAATGGATTAAAGAATATCTGTGTGTATAATTATGAAACCAGAATAAAGTTGATTCTTTTCCATGTTATTCTCCCCTGTCTCTCTCTGTTCTCTTTATGCAAATTAAAAACACTCCTTTTGTTTGTTTTAGAACTTAATTGAACGCGAATATTGGTTGGTTTGCGCTGTGCATAACGACACAACGATTATTCTTTTCCACTCGATGCGATTTATTATTAAACAAAAAACCATTGACAAGAAACCATAACCGATTTCGACAAGCTCATCCATTACCATTTCTAGCCCTAGCTCCGCATCCACATCCATTTCCATATCCATTCTGTATTATACACAATCACACAATCCCCTTTTCCTAATGAGATATATGATTAATGTGCTAGGGTATGCTATATGGGGTTGATACGGTACGGTACGTATGTGCTATATGGTTTGTTGGAGCAGCTAAGCGCCACTAAATCCCGGCTAAATGCTCGGCTAACTGACATCGCTTATAGCCAGCTGCAAATAATTGCGCTTTAATGCGGCTCATTGCCATTTTTACAATCAATTATGTCGGGGCAGATCGCAAGGAATCGAGCAAATCGAGGGCGGTTCGGGGGCGGGCCTGGCAAACATTTATATGAATTAGCATATGTCAATATTTGTTAAATTGAATTAACGGCAAGTGTCTCTCTCTCTCTCTCTCTGTCTCACTGTCTCTCTGTCTCTGCCGCTGTCTGTAACTGCGGCGCAGGCAGGAGCGGCTGCGGGTTGGGTGCGCGCTTGCTCGAGGGGCTGCACCCCATTTGTTATCATTAATTAAACGACAACGCATTGAAATTTATTACACGCGTAGTTGCCCACATGTGAGTGCGTGTGGGAGAGAGAGAGAGAGGGAGAGCGAGAGCGAGACAATGCCAGCAGAAGTTGCGCCTTGAAAGTTTCAGACATAAATTGAGGCAATTGTTAAAACTAAAACCCGCAACGAATGAAAATTTGCGTTCTCTGCACGAGTTGAGTTGCGAACTGTTGTAGAAAAACTGAAGAGCGAGAGAGAGAGGGAGAGATGGAGATAGACTGAGAGTGAGACGGGGTGTGTGCTTGGGTATGCTGGTGTGCGTACTCATGCGTGATTCCCACAATCAAAAACTTAACTGTCTTACCATAATTGCGTGCACTTGTCTGTGCGTGTGTGCGAGTGTGCGAGTGTGTGTGCGTGTGTGTTGCTGTGTTTAATGAAATTTTATTCGAGCATTCCAACTATGCCTGCTTGAGCTGCCGCTCTGCATCTCTCTGTCCCCCCGCCTCAGTCTCGTTCGCTCGCACTTTCAATCCCAGTCAGCCGCTACTTTCATTTGCTGTGGTTGCTGCCACGCCCCTGCCCGCCTGTCCGCAACATTTTGAGGAGCAACTTTTGTGTACACGCCGCACACACACGCACACGCACACTCGCACACACACACACACTAGGGCATTTGCATACATCGTTGCCCTCGACCCGCTCCTGCGCCCGCTTCAAGTGCGATCTGCGGCGTGTGTCGCCGTCCTTCTGCTTGGTCTACTTAGGTGTCTTACGGTGGGGCCAGCGGTGCGGGGGCAGCAGCTGAGGTCGGTCTAGTGTCAAGGGTTACGCTTACGTTTACGGTTATGTGGCACGCTGTGGCGCAACTTTTGCAGCTCAATTAATAAAGCAAGTCGAGAGGAAGCTGCTAATTGTGTGTGCCGAGCGGCAACTTGAGAAAAACTTCCATGCCGCCCGAGCCCCTTTACGTGTCCCACTTCGTCCCGGCGCCTGCTGCTGCTGCTGCTGTCAACAGGCCACAGATACGACAAGTTTACAGCGATTTGTTGCTGTATTTGTTTTGCCAGCGAGGCGTGGGTATGGCTGCCTGCTCCTGCTCCTGCTCCTCCCCCTCCTACTTCCTCCTTCCGCTTCGCCTCGACGGTTCCGAGGGTCACGTTGACTCGATTTTCGGTACAGTTTATCGCGCTTTAGTGTCAAATAATGAAATTGTCGACTGATTTATTTGTTGACAGCGCAGATGTTGCTTTTATTTTCAATTTTGATGGCATGTCCAGCTCCGGTTCCTCCTCCTGCCGGCCCCCTTCCCTTCGCTGGCCGCAACAATGCGATAACAACAAATCAATTCGAGGCAAGCTGCCTCAACTAATAAAAACTCCAGCGCAGATCCGACTGGAGCAGCCCCTGCACCCCTGCATCCGCCCCAAATAGTAGACCATCTAGTGCGACACTGTGTCGCTCTGCGAGAGAGAGTGGGAGGGGGGAGGTGTGTGTGTGTGTGGGGGTCGTTTACTCGTGCCACTCGTGCTGCAAAAATATTTTGCCATTGAAAACAAATAAAGTTGTTGACGGTTTCATAAAAGCCTCGCGCCGAGACCGAGGCCTGCCTGCAATGTGAATAGGAGGCGGTAAGGAGGGAGGGGTTGTCGGATGAGGAGGCGTGGCAATGGGTCGCCTGTTTGCAGGGAAAAAGTTCTTGAAGCATTTTATAGTCAGCATTGTCGGGTTTGATTAGATTGCGATTTATTGCGAGCGGGCTCTTCTCTTTTTAGCTGCGCTGTGAAACGTGTTAAAGGGAGGCGGAAGCACGCGGCTAGGGAGGGGGTAGGATTAAAGAGTAGGGGACAAGAAGAGGAAAGGGTAGGGTAGAGTAGAGTAGGGAAAAGTATAGCAGGTATAGGAACAGGCAGCAGCAGTAACGCGCTTTGATTAACTCGCACAGCTCTAATAAACTGACACCCTGTACACCTCTCTTTTCTGAGCAACCACCTCCCCCCCCCCCGGCCCAGCAGTGCAGACTGTCCATCAATTTAATTATGCCGTGTGAATCAATTCCTTTGCTGCACAGTGGAATGCAACGAAAAATGCCGCTGTCCGAGAGAAATACCCTGAAAAACATGGAGCAAAAATATCACGCTGTTCGGCTTTTGTTAGGCAAGTCCTGGGAAACCCCTGAGAATCGGAATGTCTTTCAGTTTTTCTTTAATTAAAACGTGATTGCGTACAAGAGAGTGAGAAAGACAGAGAGAGAGAGAGAGAGAGAGAGAGAGAGAGAGAGAGAGAGACTCGCATAGGGCAGGCATATTGAGCGAGCTTGGTTTCATTCGTATTTTAATATTTTATTAATGTTTGACTCTTTAATATAATTAAATATAATCAAAGACTTATAATAACGGAGTACAGATGCATATAACACACATATACACTATTTATTATACTTATATACAATTTTGTACAGTGGAGCAGACTTGAAAGGAACGCTGAAAAGGCAAAGAAATGCAACTTGAATGTAGTAAACCTTTTTAAAGTAAGTTGCTCTTAAGTCTTGACTCAAGCAATAACAATGCCCAATAATCTTTATTTGCGCACTGGCCTAGCCTTCTCCCATAGCCAGTGCACACTGTACTCCTGCCGTGTGCACGCACCGTCGCTGTTTCGCTTAAATGTTATTAAAACCTGAAGATTTCTTCACGTAGATAATTTCGCAGACAAATTTGCATTTAAATGCGTATTAAATCGTACAGAAAATGCAATGAGAGAGCACGCACACACACACATACACACACACACACACACACATGCGAACTCCCTCGCGCGCACACACAGCCACACACCCACAGCCACACACACACACGCAGGGTTACACCTACAAGCAAAGTGTGTGGTTCGAGTGAGCAGCAGGAGCAGCAGTTGCAGTGCAAAAGAAGCTGAGCAGGCAAGCATATGCAAAAGAGAGAGAGAGGAAAAGAGAGGGAAAGCGAGAGAGCGAGACAGAGAGGGAGATGGCATGCGAGTGTGCAGTAAGTACACATGTGTTTGTGCGTGTGTCTGGGGCTAAAGATTAAACGCATGCTTTGCTCTGCATAATTGTTGCATAATGAAGTGAAGGATATGAAGGATCTGCCTCGCCCCGGTCCCCGCTTCCGTCCCTGGCCCACACAGCTCACTGGATATTTATGCGCCTGCTGAGACTCGGCGACCCGAGTCCGGCCCAGGACAACAAAAATGCGCAGCGACGTTAATTAAATTGCAACGCATATGCAAGTTGGTTGCATTTTAATTGAATCGGATTTAAGTATAACGAGCAAAGTCAGAGGCAGAGGTAGAGCAGGGCAGAGCAGGAAGGAGCAGGCAGAGTGATGCGAGCTGAGCCAGCTTGTGGCACACGTGAGGCACTCTCCCCGGGGACAGCGCGCTGGGCAAACTTGTGCTGCCTCAAGTCCGGCAAGAAAGTTTTCGGCTTGAGCTCGAGGGAGTTGCCTCCCTCTCTCTCTCTTTCTATCCCGGGGGCAGCTACTGTAGTCATGCAGCCGAAGATTTAGTTAACCCCGAGCGAGCCACAGATATATAGTGAGACAAACAAATTGAATTGGCAACGCTTTGAGTCCATTTCCATTTACATTCGCAGTCCTGTTCCGGCTTGTTGACTCCACCGGGCACGGGACTAATGTGGTTACGTAAGCCACCGCAGCAGGTCGCTGGCTGATTGCAAATGTAAATAGTGTTGCGGGCCCGCGGGACAGACTGTGGGACTCCGTCGGCGTGTTAATGCCAAAAAGGGATTATGGCCAGTTACAGCTTTAATCCAATCCACATGCGATCCACACAATGCAGCAGCTGCCTGCGCCTTTTAAAGTGTTCTCTCGCTTCATTTTGTCTGCCATTCACGCCATTTTAATTTTATTATCCCTCTCACACACACTTGCACACATGCACACTGCCATCCTATTTGCTCTCGAGGGAATTAACTACGTGCAGGGGGTTGGGGGTAGCGGGACAGCCTGTTTAAATCGCAGTCAATAGACTGCCCCGCGGCCTATGCAAAATTTGCATTTCCAACGTGTAAACAAATCGAAAAGCAATTAAATTATTTAAATAAAAACAATAGACGATGCTCGCGCGGGGGCGTGGCTGAAGGGGGCAGTTACGTGCTGCGGGGGCAGCCGCACAATCAGCGTGCGGCAGCTCAACATAATGAGAATTGTGAATTAATAATGACGCCGTACCCGTTGACGCTTTCGCAGTCGATTTCGATGCCCAACTAGAGATGGACGTGACGACGTGACAGTGTTGATATTAATCGGAAGTATCGCATGCGTGCAGTTCCCATGGGATGCTGCTCGGAAATGAGTTTGAATAGAAATGAATTACTGATCAATTTTCAAGTAAAGAAACTATTCAAAACATTAGTTAAATAGAGGGAGACCATTAAATCTATCGATTTATGCATGCCAACAGATAGGTAAGTAAATCGATAGACAGATAAAGAATAAGATTATATGGAAAGTAAGAAAATCCATAGACAGGTTGTTACATAGATAGTTCCATAGATGAACAGATAAATAGATCTATAGATACCTAAAACACATGTTAGATTTAAGCAAATATATAAAGATAACTAATCATATATCAAGATGAGTAGATAGCAAACATGATTGATAAATGAATAGGTCATTTATGTAAGATAGGTACGATAGATACATAGGAGAGTTAGGGATAGGTAGTTAAAGATTTATAACAATAAATCTAGTCGATAAACTAATAGTTCGATTTGTTTCTATACACGCTACTCTTAAATCGATGAATAAAAATACTAATCAAACGATTGATATATCGAATATTGCACACATTGAAAGAAGTGCTTAAGTGATACACCCCCCCCCCCCTCTCATTCGTCACCACACCCATTTAACTTGCGTCTCCAACGGAAGCGTCATTCAGGCGTGCTTAATTAGCGCATAATTAGTTCATATCTAATGCAAATATTTCGGCCTGAGCGGCAGGTAGCGGTTCGGGGGGAGGGGTCAGCAGGTTGTTGCCCTGTGGCAATTGCATTCTCCTCTATGATAATGAGTCCAGCTGGGCGAATGTGAATGGAGGCGAGCTCCCTCAACGCATTTTGTCGCTCTGCTGCCTTGAGCTATCGTTAATATCACTCATACGCCCAGTTGGCCAATCAATGTCTCGATGTATTCGCGTTGCTGCAGCACTCGGTTATGCGCTGCACGCACACTCACACAGTCCTGCTTTCTCTGTCCCTCTAGGGCATATATAGACATACATAATCCTTATCAATTGTATTATTTCCGGTCAATACTAAACACCGACATATCCTATTAATTTCATAAGCAATTGAGTGCAAAACTGTAAAGCGCAGAACAGGCCAGTGGATGGAGAGGGGGCTGGGGAGCAGCAGACGTAGCTGAATGCGTACGTGACTCTTTTTGATGCGATTGAGCGCACTCGCCGGGACATTTCGCTGTCCCAAGCAGGAAAAGGAAAGCGCAAAAGGAGCTTGGCGAGCGCCAATCGAGGCTAAATCGAAAATGGCACATTGTTCACGTGCCACGACGTAGCACAGTGACCGCTCCGCTCCGCACCAGTCTCCTTCTGTGCAACAACTTGCCTCTTCTGCCCTTCCACGCCCTCTACCGCCCTACCCTTCCCCCTCGCGCTCTCTGCATTCGCCTCCACGCGAGCTTAGTGCAAACTCTCATTATTACAAACGGAAGCCCGGAAATGAAGTGGCTCGCAGCATGGCCGGGCTGCCGCTCTTTCCCTCTCTTTCTCTCTCTCTCTCTCTCTCTTTCTTCCACTGCTCTCTCTCATATCGATAACTAAGCAAATTGTTTGGCCAACGCGCCGCACAGACAAATACTTTAAATTCCGCTACCGCTGCTGCTGCCGCCATTGCTGCCGCCATTGCTGCCGCCATTGCTGCCGCCATTGCTGCTCCCATTGCTGCTGCTGCTGCTAATGTTGTTTTAGCGTAACTTTTTTAATCTGCTCAGGCGCCGCTGCTGCTGCCACTGCCGCTGACAGAACCAATTAAGCGCAACCAAATACAGCCAGAAACAAGGTTGAAATTCCAACAATTTCGCTGCGCATCGCTTGGCCAAGCATTTCATTTCGCTGCCAACTGACATTGGCCATGGCCAGTAGCTTCCTGCCCACGCCCCTCCCCATTCCCCCCTCTCTCCGGCCCTGCCAGTCAGCTGCTGCCCGCCAACTTCATCTCTTGTCCCTTTTCGGGTTGCTGCTGCTGCTGCTGTCCGCAATCAGCGAGGCACACGCCAAACTCAACTGGCCCCAGTTGTAGTTTCCATTTATGTAGGTGTGTGTGTGTGTGTGTGTATGTGCGTGTTTGTGCCCTCTGCCCTGCTGTAAAACGTCAAAAACGTTAAACGTAATTGAGCTGCGCGCTCAAATACAAATAAATAAATACCGTGCTCGACTTTGTTGTTACGTGGGTTGGGGGCAGGTTCCACATTGTCTGCTTGCCTGAAAGCTGAAAGTTGTTTGAAATGTTGCAACGCCAGCAAAGGCAACGGCAACGGCAACGACAGCAACAGCCACTGCTTCTGTGTAACAAACAACAGCAACAACTACGCGTCGCTGCCGTCGACGCATCTGGGCCAAAAATTGCTATTTAATTTGCAACTGCAGCTCGCCCACGGGGAGACGAATCGAGCAGCGTGGCTGCAACAATCGAGGCTGTTGCTGCTGCCGGGAGCAATTCGCAGCAAAGCGGAGCGCAGCTTGGGGGATAAAAACAATAAACGTGAGCATGGATGCTGCAAGCGATCATCGGAGTGGCAGCATCAGCGTGAGGACCAGTCCGAGTACTCCACATGTAACACGTTCCACTCTAGACTCAGCTGTATGTAGTAAAGGCCACAGGATCACAAAATGCACTCTTTAAATATCACGCATACGCCCCATATACGCTCAAATGCAATCTACATGCGATCTACATTCTCTTAAATTACATAATTCTCACAATTGCAATACAGTCTACATGCGTACCACATTCCCCATGCTTTTCATCTATAGACAGCCCAGCTCCCCCTCTAATACATCTCTCTCTGTCTTTCAAACCCTTTGTGCATTTCATTTCGTGTTTTCCATTTAATTTGCCCATTTTGAGCGGCATGCTGGGTGTGGGATATTCATGCTTTTCCAATATGTCCCACACTCCTAACTTCTCTCCCTTCGTGCTAATCATTTATGCAAATAAGTCATACAATTTCGATTAGGCAGCACTTAATCAACCTGCTGAGCGGGCCGAGCAACATGTTCGGCATATTCTGCCAATGCAATGTTGTTGTCATTGCTGCTGCTGCTGTTGCTGTGCCTGCAATAACAATAACAGTAAACCAAGCCGCAGCAAAGACAACAACGAGTTAGGGGCGGGGAGGGGGAAGTGTCGGAGAAGTCTCCCTTTCTTTGCCTGCGGGGCGTATTTAAGTGGAAAATAATGCATAAATTACTCCCCAAGACACTCGAGAGTAATCGTATATCTGCCGAGGCAGACGACGCATGCTCGCTCTACCCAAGTTTAGCATAACTTATCGCATATCCTATTTAGATGACAACACATTTAAACCCGCACACACACACACAAACGCAGGCTAACGTTTATTTAATTAAATATAAATCGCTGAGCTGCTGCACATAAATTTTGAACAAAACAAGACGAGGCACACGAGCAAAATTGCAGCCAGGCAGACTAAATGATACCCTGGAACACGCTGAACATTTTTTTTAAACGCGCTGACTATCTCAGCAGGCACTATGCAGAGTTTTAGGTCTATAGTAAAACATTTGGCATTACATTAATTATTTTCTATAAAACTCTCCAAATATAGAGTATAAAATTTAATTTTTTTTACCATATTTTACACATAAATTTTGTTAAAAATGCTGCATATATTAATTCGTATATTAATACAAAATTGTGGCAAAAATAACGTTAAAGTTCTTCACGTTCATCAACACTGTAAGCTATGCTCTGTCAAAGGCGAAGGTTCTTCTTACGTGACCAAACAAAAGAAAATTAAAAACAATTCAAATTCATTGCGCTGCGAAATAAATAAAAGAGCCGCCATGCCACATTCCCGGCTTGGCATACCCCACACCCCAGCACATACACCCACTTCCACACACATACTCACACACCCACACTCACACACACATAGAGGACAATGCAGCAATTAATCATTGCGTTAAAGCAAGTGGAAATCAGATTGTTTACTTGCATTACGATTACGTGGCGTATGCGCAATGCCAAATAAATTATCATTTAGGCAGAGGTATCATTAGGTCAGCAGAGGGGGGGGGGAAAGGCGGCACTACAGGCAGCTATCCGTATTTACATGCGTATATCTGTTTAAGTCCATGCGGAAGTGTAATGCATATGTTGCCCGCTAATCCTTTCGCCAAAATGCCTTGCATAATCCTCACGGATTGTTCGAAATCGGCATATATAGTGGAGGCTGTCTATATCTATATCTATATGTATATATAAATATATATATTTGTGTGTATTTGGGACGTGTGTGCGCGCTTTCATTATTTATGCTGCATAATCAATCAATATGCTGCTTGATTTTATTATTTCTTTATTTTCATTTGCTCTCGCCATGATTGCTGACGGTTCCCTTAGATGGCGTCCTTTGCGTTGCCTCCGCTGCCCGCTCCCGCTCTCGCACGCATTCCGTCTTTGCTCTGGCTGCCGCATCGCTGGCCTTCGCGCTCTGCTCTCTGCTCGCGCTGTAATTCGCGTTAGTCGCTCCAGCAATTTATATCAATACAGATCCAATCGCGTGTCCTTCAAGCGCCCCTTTCCCTCAGCCTCACTATGTGTGTGTGTGTGTGTGTGTGTGGGCGTGTGTGTCTGTGTTGATTTGATGTTTTTCTTTTTGTCTTTGATTGAGCTTGTTATGTGTCGCCGCGCCCCACCACTGCCCTCCCCACCTCCATGCCCATTGTATTTGTCTATCTAACTGCAGTCGTCGCTGGCGTCGTTGGCATCGCTGCCATCAGTCATGGTCGCGCCACGCCCCCCCTAGCCTCGTCCCCTTAGCGTCTGCCTCCAGCTTCATTGAAGTCGCTCACGCTCTCAGTCTCTGTGTGTGTGTGTGTGTGTGTGTGAATTGGATTCGCATTCAGCATCGGCTTCGACTGCTGCGCCTCTTCCTTTTATTTGATGATGCCTGACGCACTCGACTAACTGCCACAGCGCTATTTAAATGTCACGCAGACTGCGTGCCCCCAGGTGGCGTCACACAGCACACACAGGGCATGTGGCATGAGGCATGAGGCATGAGGCACGAGTCACGCGCTACGCTTTACGTTTTACGCTTTAAAGACGCGACACGCTCGCTCTGACCTCGCGGAGACTCTGTCAATATTTGTTATCGATTTTGCCATAATAACATTCCCAATGCGTCGATAAATCGCAAATAACGCATTCACCTTGCGGCCCACATAGTCTCAGGGGGGTTGAGAGGGGCAGTAAGGGTCTAGGTGCAGGGGAAGAGGCGGTCGAGCGGGCAGAGCGCAGTTACTTGCACTGCTTTGCCTGCAGGCGCCACGGATAAATCTCGGCGCGCGCGATGCCGTCTCGTCTGCCCAGGGGCGTAGCTAGTCAGCGGCCACGCCCCGTGCTGCACATTAACGTTATAATTATTACTCACAGTTATTCGAATGATAGACGTGCCCAGAAGGCAAGGGGAGTAGGGGCGTGGCTGGCAAAGTAGACGAGCGCTGACAACCTGAGCTGAGTGCGCAACCGGATCGAGTGCCTAATTAAAGAGCGGTGCCCTGTCAGGGCTGCGCATGAGGTAGGCCATGTGATGCGATGCGAAGTGACAAAGGAGAAGGGGCGAGGCGAGGAATGGAGGAGGAAGGCGGAGCAGGTTGTCGTGGCAACTTTTAATCGGCTCTGAGTCGCGTAGTTGCTCAGCGCGAGCTGCTGTGGTGGAAGCAACAGAGACTGGAGCAGGCAAGGGGGGGGGGGGGAGGAGCAGAAGTAGCGACCAAGTAAGGAAGTGGAGCAGGGTAACTGGAAAGCGGGGGCCGCTGTGGCTGAGGCAACGAGCAATCCGCGTGCGTCGCTTGTCAGCGCGATGCGTCAAACTGAAATTCGCATTTGCATACGCTCATCAGTCAGGAGTCGCAGCGACAGGCTGAGGCAGCAGATGTGCCTGCACTTACACACACGCACACTCATACGTACACACACACGCACACTCACACATACACATGCTTATAGCATAAGCCGAGAGACGCTCTGCCCGCCTCGCAGTGCACATTCGTCTTGTAAACATGAAGTTAAGCGCCATTAATTTACCCGCCGCCTCCACCCACTGTTTGCCCCTCCCACCTTCCTCAGTTCTTTCTTCGTCTTGCTCTCACTCTTGCCAGCCTGCCTCCCTTACACACTTTTCGCGTTAAAATCACTTTGGCCCTCGTATTAGTGACGCGCATGTGAAGCCTCCGCCTCCGACTCTGGCTCCTTCTCTGCCTCCTCTGCTCTTTCTCTGCCTCCTCTGCGCCTTCTCTGCTCCCTACCTGCCCCTTCTCCACCTACTTCCTTGCCTTTCCTCTCTGCCTCCTTCTGTACTTTCGCCTTTCCCACTGCCACCGACTTCAGCTCAGCCTGCACCTCTCTCTCCTTCTTCTCCTCTTGCTTCCTCTTTGTCTCCCTCTTTGCCACTTTCACAGTATTCGTTTCACCAACTGCAGTTTCTGGCTCTCCCATGTCTCCTTCTCTATCTCCTTCCCCCTCTCTTTCTCTCTCCGCCTGCACCTCTCAGTTTTTCCTCCTCCACCTTTTATCACTGCTTTGCTTACATCTCCGTCTTCGCCTTGTCCTCCACTTTCGCTGCATTTGCCTACGCCACTGTCTCTCTCACTTTCTCATTCACGCACTCACTTATCCTCTCTCTCTCATTAGTTGTCTTGCCTGTCTCCTTTCCCCCCTGCCTCTTCCCACTGTTCTCAGTACCCACTCTCTTTTATCAGTCTGCACTCCTCCCTCACTCTTCCCTTTAACACGTCTGCTGCATATTTTTCGCCCCCTTCCCCCACTCCTGCCCCTCACCGTCCACCCCCTGGAAAAAACTTTTCCTCCTTTTCGATTTCTGCTTTTTACAGTCACTCGCAAAAAATGTTTAAGTGAATTTCGGCATGTGCAGCTTACGTCTTCTCCAATCCCAATCCCAATTCCAATCCCAATCCCAGCCCCGATCCCAGCGCTGATCCCAATCCCAATCCCAAGTCCAATTTGCAGCCACGCCCACTCACAAGTTTTAATTTAATTCACTTTGATGCGATTATTTCGCGCTTACCCAATGCGATTGCTGTGCTGTGTGGCGCACGCTGCGTATGCGCAATATCGATGCTTATTAGCAGCAGGAACGGGAAAGGAGAGCGAAGCACTTGCCCGGCGGACTGTTGTTGACACAAGTAAAGAACGCAACTGAACGAAGGCGACACCTGCCTGCTGCCAGACTGGTTAGTCAGGCGAGCGGGGGGCGTGGCAGAGCGAGGGGCGTGCAGTTTGCCCGGGTTTGCCGTCTCAAGAGGCTGCCCGATGTTGATCCCTATTAGTAGCACAAACAAGTTGCTCGGGCTAGCCAGGGACATGTGCAGATGTTATCTGGCAGGCAGCACAAGAGGGGGGTAGTTGCGAGTAAGCTGGGCGCGGGGGGTGTGGCATGCAACCAGTGCGAGCTTCGCATTGTCCATGCGGCTTAACCGCAAATCCTTTTTAACATATAAAAAGTAACGTTTTGCGGGCGTACTCAGTGTGCGAGTGTGCGTGTAAGTGTGTGTGCCTGCATGTGTGTGTGTGTGTCACCTCGTTGTGTGCGTGAGTGTGTGTATTCCCATTGCTGTTGTCAACACCATTTTATACCGACGACGACGACGCAGGCCACACTGCCCCGGCTTAACTGCAGCGTGTCCCCGTGTCCAGCTTGTCCGCCCATCCGCTTGTTCCGCCCCTGCTGCCCCTCCCACTCCTCCTGCCTCTGGCTGGCCATGTCCAGTGTGCGTTGCGTTCAATTGAATTTGCGATATGTGAATATTTAAGCACTGTGCAGGGACACGCAGCTGCCGCGCCGGCTACGGCATCGGCTTCGTGTATCTGCTTCTGTAGTTGCTGCTGGAGCTGCCACTGCGGCTGCTTGTAGTTTCTTGTATCCACCAAGCTATCATTGCTTTTGTGCTCCAGACGGTGCCGCCCCTGTCGCAGTGGGTGGGCAGTGTAAGGCCAGACGGGACGGCTGCGATTGCTCGTTGCGATTGAATTTTTATTGCATGATAAAAGCGACACAAGTCGAGCAGGTAAGCTAAGACGAATAACAGCGCATCAGTTAGAGCGAAAGAGAGAGAGTGAGAGTGAGAGTGAGAGGGGACTGCCCCCGGCAAACATTGTAAACAGTGCAAAATATTTGCTCGAAGATTTCTGCTAAACCACTGGAAGAGTTTATTGATTCCTCGCCTCGTCTCGTCTCGCTTTGCATATGGCGCACACAGCAGGACAATGGAACAGTGGGACAATGGGATCATGGACAGTGGACGCTAAGCTGACAGCACTTGCGAAATGACACACGTAACGAGACAGAGAGAGACAGAAGAGAAAGACGGCGGTTCCAGGCGTTGCAAGGGAAATTTACGGTGCAGCAGACGGCAAAGTTGCGCCGGAAGAATGCAATGTCAAAGTGAATGGAAAGAAGAGCAGGAGAACAACATAGAATAAGAAAGAGAGGAGCAGAGAGCATGATAGGCAAGTCAGGAGCAGAGCGGGAGAGCGCAAATAAAATCATTTTTAAAGCTGTCTGCAATTTTGGCAACAGTTTTGCATGGATTGATTTAAAATACGCCTGCGGTATTAAAAAAATACTGATGTGTTTAAAAAAAATTAGTAAAGATTGTATCTCGAAAGGAGAAAAAGAGATCTAAGAAGAAGTAGATAGCTGGACAAACTGATCTATGAAACTTCTTGAAAAATACCATTAAAAACACTCGAAGCCTATACTAATATAGTTAGTATTTAATAAATACAAAGCCACCGGAGATGTATGATTCCTTGCGTCTTTACAGGGTATTGGCATGCTTGGTCTACATACTGTACCTCCTCAGCCAGGATCTTACCCGCACAGGGTGTTTCACTGCTGCAAACCCAGCTAGGGTATTATCTCGCACTTGTTATTTATTGCCGCTCGTCTGCGTTTTTTGATAGCAAAGCGAGACGATGTGGCTGGAGAAGAGGAAGAAGAGTAGGAGGGGGAGTGAAAAAGTCGCTGGGCCAAGTCAATTTTGTGGGGGCGAAAAACTTTTTAGAAAATTGAACCGAATTTACAGCGCATCCAAGAACGCGCAACGAGTGCGTGCGAGCGAGCGAGACGAGACGAGACGTGACAAGGGGCGCGTCGAAGGGGGGCAGTGCGACCCGCATGGCCAGAAAGGACATTTGCCCAGAGATGCTTTACGCTGCGCCTGTTTATGTTTACGTTTATGTTCATGCGTATGCGTGTATGGCCGGCCGTATGTGTGTGAGTGTGTGTGCGAAGCAAAGGTTTTACTGTCTGTGATTTGATGTTTACAATAGCAAAGGATGCGGCCGAGACAGCGACACAGAGACACAGCAAACAGCGGAGCCACAGGGTGACAGGGCGACAGGACAAGGGAGCGGGACAGGGTGACTGCAGCATGAAGGACGACGACTACGACGACGACGACGTCGACGCATTGAGGCAGCAGCAAGTGATTTCAATAAATTTGATGGTTTTCCATTTGCAACCCAAACTCAATCGTCTATTCGCAGTAAAAAATTTCGAATTACGCTGAGAGCGAAAAAGCGCAAGAGCAGATTGCGAGGGTAGCGCAGCAGTGGGCGGCACAGGGTGGCACTGGGCGAGACTGGGTCGATCTGTAACTGAAAATGCTGCCTTACTCAAATGACTAATACAAGCAAAGTTATTGACATGGCAGCGGGTTTTAGCTTTGCCCTCAACGAGGGTAGCTTGTAGTTCCCCAACACACACACACACACACGCACGCACACACACACACACACACACTGGCACTGACGCGCGAGAGAAGTATGCCCCATTTCGGGCTGCGTATAACTTCAAAATGACTGCTTTATGTAAATCCCACGGATAACGTTTTGCAAATTGAATTTTTAGCATTCTATTTTATTTATTTTTCACATTTTTTTTCGCTGTCACCACACACACAGACACACACAGACACACACGTACACAGAGATGGAGATGGAGAGCTGGTCCTTGGCCCAGTGCTATCGGTTGCCTCTCATCCGCATCCGCATCCGCAGTTCTCGCATTTACTTCAATCGCCTGCCGCACTCATAGATACTTTTCCCTCTTTACTGTAGTTGCATGACAGTTAAGCCGCACCCGGATAAGGCAGCACTACCGTCAGCGACTGCGACGGCGACGGCGACTGCGACTGCGACTGCGACTGCGACTGCGAAGCCTACGCCGACACCAACTGTCAGACATTGATATTAACAGCGAGGCGAAGATGGGCTGCCGGTTTAAATGGGTTCTCTGTCGAGCTCTCCATCCCTCTCTCTCTCTCTGCTCTTCTCTCGTCGAGCTGGCTAAAGATGAGCGGCACGCACCCTTGGCAAGGGGTAGGCAGGGTCTGATGTGCGACACTAATTTAATATGTGCGTATTGTGTGTATTCCCACTGACTGATGGATCACAGATAGCAGCTTATATATAGATAAAATTGAATTTTGAAATCTGTGCATGGTATCAAGTTTTAAAGAAGTTACGCTATTCAATTGTGATGAAAATTGCTCGATAAATGCATCAAATAATTCAATTCAATCAAGCGAGGTGTGAAAATTGGAGCTGTTCAAGAATAAATATGTTATATAGCTAAATTTCTTCTCAATTCGATCAATTTACATTTCGAATGTCTTATAAAAAAAAAAAACAAAAAGAATGATATCTTATTTTACCCCATCTGTTTTTGATGCAGAACACAAATATTGAATTAAAAATAATTACAACTATGCACATCTTTTTTTTATATAGCATTCCTATTCTTTAATGAGAAGCCCCATTTTAATTCTAGTTTGTATATGTTATTGCCAATTAATCAGATTGCATTGAAATCTGTACTTCAGTTTTAATAAAAAACACAAATACAAATTGTTGTCACATTAAACTTTAGAAAAAACTCGAAACATGAACATCATATTGTGTTATGTTAATTAATAACACGAATTTGTTGAAACTGATTCCTGGAGATGTTTTTTCTCTTGTGTGCAATAGCACGATCAATTAACTGATTTGTAAGTGTTTTCATTCAATTACACGCATTCCCCCTCCGGTCATAATCTTTGCCATTTATTACAATGAGAAGCAATTAAAAAACACAGGCAAAAAATCCTCGGCCTCTGTTTTGAGTTCTGTTAAATGTTGTCGCCCCCATTTCTGTGCGACATTTAAGCTGGCAAAGAAAAAAAATGATAGCTGCCTGATGAAATAAATGCAAAAATTATTTTTTCCTTAATTTAAATCATCTCAATGAATGTCATAATTAATAATCTGAAACAAGCAGAGTGCGATTGGCATGAGCTTAAGTCCGATTGATACCCTGTGTTCGATACTGAAAAGTTTAATTAATAAAAATCAATTTACCATGAAATTAATAATGTACGTCAATTTCTTTCAAGCATTTCATCTGTGCCTAGTATTAAGAAATCTGTATACCAAACCGCATATGATGATAGCAGAGATCTGTGGTTTTATAAATTGATAGATTGACAGACAAATAACCAGAACGCGTTCTTCTACCTATTTTTTGCATTACCATATGCTCAATATACCCCTTTTAACACACCCCCACATTGTATAGGGTATACAATTAATTGAATTCAATTAAAACGCCTACAAACTAATTATCCCCACTTTTGTCAAATGTGCTGCGAATAAATTACAAAGTTAACATGCAAAAAGCTCTTGGATTGAAGATTTTATGAGGGAGAGAGATAGAAAGAACCAAAGCGAGAGAGAAGGGGAGAGATTCGAGCTGTTCGTCGGGTCAATCGATACATTGGCTCCACATGATCTTAGGTCAATCGATAACTTGTATCTAAGTTCGATAATTACTTTCGTACTACTTCTGTTTTCTTTACATGTTGCACAAAGTGTATCGTGGGAGAGGGTGAGTGAGTGCCCTTTGTGGTTAATCGATAATTTGTATCGATTATTGCATTCATAATGAATCTCACCTGTAATTATGCGAAACGCTCTTCAAGTAACTTTTGACAAAGCTTATCACAATCTGACTCATAAAGCACGTTGACCTAGCCATCAATTAAATTTCATTACCATTTCGATTTCGATTTCGATTTCCCATTTCCATTTTCCCATTTCGTTGGTGTTGTTGTGGTGGCTGCTGCTATCATTATCATTGTTGTTATTGCGGGTCATTTGATTTCGTTTCAGTTTGGTTGGGGTAAGTCATTATTATGGCTGCTCCCTGAAGTTGCTGTTGTTATCGATTGTTGTTGTAGATTGTTGTTGTTGCTGCTGTTGTCATTTGACCAGCAACTAATGAGTTTTGTGATTTCTCATTTATTCATTGAATTTTTTAATTAGTCTCGCATTGCTTTTTATGTTGCACGAAACTGTTGTAGCTGCGCGCGCGCATTGCTGCTGCCGCCGTTGCTGTTGCTGTTGCTGCTGCTGCCGTTGCTGACGGGGGATAAATGTCGTAATTGAAAAATAAATGAGGCAATCAACTTTCTGACCTGTCATGTAGCGAATATTTTAGCTATTGACCTCGCACTGCACGCTGCGCGCCTGAGCTGGGTGCCTGGGCCACCCTGTGGCCAACACATCAAAATTACAATGTTGTGGCAGCCGCTGCCGCCGTTGACAACCTGCCTGCCGCCCCCCCGCTGCACGCCGGAAAGGTAATTATAGCCAGACTGGATGACGGCCTGACTGCCCGAACTACTGCCCGTTCCCCCTATTCTTCTGCTGCCCCCGCTATTCCCTGCTGGCCCCTTTCAATGGCTTCATTTTGCATGTTGTGCTTTTCTGATTGTAATTGTTGTCGATTGTCATTTCAGCTGCGCGGCATGACCTGACCAATCCCCCCTCCCCCGCCCGCCCATCCAGCTGCACTCTGGTTTTGTTGTGCTGCATTTTTCCCTTTTCCCTTGGCCTCTGCCTGCGCCTGCCTCGTTTTGTTGCGGCCTTGTTGCGCGGTTTGTTTGTTGGCTGCATCGCTTCGCCGCCGTCGCCGCTGTCAACACAATTGTTGAGCCTGACGCTGCCGCCCCTGCCCGAGCTGCAGCCTGACCACAGCTCTGTGTGTCAGTCTGTGCATCTACGGGTATGTGTGTGTGTGCTTGTGTGTGTGTGCAGCATCAAAATTTGCTGCAGATTTTGATGGGGGAGGCAAATTAACGCGAATTGAGTTGTAAGCTTTGGTTGCAGCTGCGATTCATTTGCCCGCTCCACCCGTGGATTATGGGCTAATTTAGCAGGCGCTGCTTTGTGCTCGGCCAGGGGCGTCATGAGCGCAGCCGGGACAGGGCAATAGGCATTACTTGACCCATTCAAAGTGCTGCTCAACGCAGAGAAAATCAGTTTTCCAGCGGGGAGCAAGGAAAGAGAGAGAGAGAGAGAGAGAGAGAGGCAGCGGGAATCTCTTTAGGGTAAATGAAACATTTAGCTGCAATGCTTGCCACACCCTGTCATTCTCCCACTTACCCCGCCCCACACCTCCGCCCACCTAGCCCTCCTCAGCTCCCCCATCAAAGTTCTGCCTGCAAAGATTTTGAGAATTTTGAGCACGTTTGCGACGTTCAAAAGAGATTAAAAGCGAATAATTGTCGCCTTAGCAGGCGAGAACAAGCAACGTGGTCGAGCAGGGGCGGCGTGTTGAGTGAGATGGGTTGCTGAATGGTGGAGGAGGGGGGGAGAGAGTGTTGCCTTTGCCTTGTGAAGTTGTGCGAAGTTTTTCTGGGCGGGTGGGTTGTCGCCCTCCCACTTGGTTCCTTGTTTTTTCGTCGTCCTCGCTCGTTGAGGCTGTCGGGCATGATTTAGGCAAAAAGCCTTAGCCCACGACGACGAGGCCGGAGCAAATTTAATTTCCGTGACAGAAATAAGTTTTGCGCTCAAATGCACAGCAGACCAAAGTGTTTCAGCGAGCTGCTCATGCTCATCTCATCTCATCTTTCGTTTTTTCATTCTTCTCCCTTGTTCGCCTTCTGTTCTCTATGCTCTTGCTTTCTTTGTCGTGCAGTTTGCTCCTTTTCCTCGTTACTACTGCTTTCTTTTCCTAGCTTTTGCTTTTTTTCCTCTTACTCCATACTTTTTCTACAGTCTTCTTCTTTCTTCTGATCTTCCTCTCTCTTGTTCCTACATTTTCATCTTTCTATCGCTTGTCAATCTCTAGACTCTTTCTTACCACTCTCCAACCTCTCTCCTTTCTCTATCCTTTTTCATTTGTCTCTCCCACCTTCTTCTTCTCTTCTTTCTATATACTGCCACTCCTCTACTTGTTCCACTGACATATCTTCTTGTGCTCCTGCTCTTCCTTTATTCTTCCAGCTTGGCCCGCCTTCTTTCGGCCACTTTTGTCTCTGAGCGCCTTCCTGATTCTTTTCTCACCTCCTGCCTAGTCTCCTTCCTGCCTACTTCTTATCACACTCCCTATTATTTTGCCTCTCCAGGCGTGCATGGCCAGGCCAGACAGTTGCCTCTCTCCCCCTCTTTCGCTGTCTTCCATCTCATCGAACAAGTTGCAGCTTGACTTTTATTAAAAGCTCATTAGGCCAAAACGCGAAAGTTTTGCTGGCTCTGCTCCTAAAGCCAAAGCAAAATCTCTGCCTGTGCGATGGCACTGCGTCAATCTCTCTCTCTCCCTCTCTCTCTGCCTCTTTCTGTCGTTTCCTCCTCCCCCCTTGAGCTAGTTAAGCGCGCCTCATGCCAGGCCTGGGTGATGCGTTGCGAGCCAGTTTCGGCAAGTCAGTCATCATTAGGCTGGTGACATCATCATTATGAGCACTTGGGCTCACCTTGACGGCGACGTGATGCGCTTCACGACGTGCCTGCATGTCCTGCCCGTGCCCCTTCCCCCAATTCCCTTGAAAAAGTAGCAGGCAATTTTTCAAAAAACGCTCTCAGCTCTCGACCCACCGCCCTCGACCAAAGCAAGAAAAATTGTGCGGTCCAAGCAGAAATATATTTCACTGCTGCGTGCCCTGTGCGAGGTGGAGGAGTAGCCCAATCCCCCACTCCCACACACCCGCTTCTCACTCATCCATCGGTTCCAACTGGCTGCCTTTGTTAGTCACCTTCTGCGGACTAAATCAAAATGGCAGCGCGTCCTGCTGCAAGCTGGAGTGATTTACTTGAGCAGCGGAGACTCCTTTTGGATCGCCGCCTTACTTGGCATTCATGACCACAACGGACAGAAGCTCCGCCCTCCCTCCGACCCACTTTAACTGCTGCTCCAGTTTGAAGGACGCGTCGCGCCTTAAACTGCTGCGTCGCCTTCGGTTGAGGCTGCGCTCGTGCGCAAAAATCGCTGGGCAATTCACACATGTCGCTGCTGCTGGAGCTGCGTCTGTGGTCGCAAATTAAGTTGAAACCGAATCATAATAAAGTCATGGTCAGCACAAAAGCATAGGGCAGCAGAAGGACTCGGAAACTGGCCAGGGAAACGGGACAAGTGCCGCGCCTCAAGCGGGCATGTTTGAAGCCTCGTTATGTGCGAATTATTTGTAACCATTAAAAAAACCCAAACATCAATCTCGAGTTGGATATGGGAACGGGGGCCGAGTGGGCTGTGTGGGGCGTGGCTGCTGCAGGAAGTGTCAGGCAGTTTGAGTACAAGATTGCGACTCATTAAATTACATTGCGAATGTCATTGTAAAGTGAGTCAAATGAGGCTGGCAGCAGGCAGAGGGAATCACTCAGGCACGGGCACTCGGTGCGTATACGCAACATTCATTTATTTATATATTACAGGCAGTTCCCCTACAGCCGCAGCTACCTTGAGGGCTCTACCGACCCCGCTGCCTCTCTCTGCCTACCACTCGCTCTCTCTCTCTCTCTCTCTCTCCCTGTCTCTCTTTCTCGCTTTGAGAGCAATTTAAAATGATAATTTACGCAAATGCGTTTAAATAAATAAAACGCAGCAGCAAGTGAGTACACAATAAGAGAAAGAGACACCGAGAGAGAGAGAGGAAGAGAGCAGAAGGGAGAGGGGAAGAGTGACTGCTGCAAACGGGCAGGCGTGGCTGCTGCCGGCTTTGTGGGTAGAGGCCGCTGCTGACGCACATTTTGTCAGCAACAAACTTCCGTCGACACCTTCCTCCATCTCCGCCACGACTCCCCCTCTCTCCCTCCCTCCCTCCTTTTCTCCGTCTCCTTGCTGCCCCGAAAAGTTGCCTCTGTTAGGTGTCGGCTACAATTGTCCTTAAATCACGCGTAATGAAGTTGTCGCTGTGCGCGTCGCGTTGCCGCTTGTTACTCTTGCGTAACTGTTTGTAACCTCGCCAGCTTGTTGTTCTTATTGTTGTTGTTGTTGTTGTTGCAGCTTGTAGCCAGTTGAGCTGCCTACTCCATACTTGCTCTCCAGCTCCTTCTCCTTCTGTTTCTTATTGTTTTTGCATTTTATTATCGCGCATTTATTTTTGCATCTCAATGACGAAGCCAAGGCCCATTAAAACGCCCAGCTTAATGGCCACTTAGGATGGCCACACATCGCAGGGAAACTGATCGTTGCAGGTTCCTCCTGGGCTTGGCAGAAGACTCTGCTTACAGTTGATAGTTTATTTTAAATTTTGGCCCACTAGCCACAAAAATTACTGATTAATAACTTCTACAGCTTGTTGTTTAGCTTTTTATTGGCTAGAAACGAAACTGTAATCATCTTTATATCGCTTCCGTTAGCTTCGCCCCATATATAATTGCAATTTTCGCCGTTTTGCTGCATTTCCCATTTATCAGTTGTAAAACTGTTTTTGTGCTTTGCGCCACGTGCCAATTTCCCCGCTAAATGCGGTCATTTGTCTCGCTCTGCCACCTTTCGCTGCTGCTGCCATTAAGCGTCATGCAAACAAATGTCCAACTGCGAGTGTTTAGTTGGCCTCGCACCTTGGCTTCCAGCTCTCGGTCTACGCTTCTGCTCCTACTCCTGCTGCTTCAACTTCAGCTGCACCTCCTCCGGGCCACAAACGACCGGCTGCGTGTGTAGAATGCGCTGCGGGGCCAGCGCCGTCAGTGGCAGCTCACCATAGGCAACACGCGTCCGCTGCAGCAGCGAAGCTTGCCCCATCCCCACCCACCCTGTTACCACCTTCCTCCCACTCCCACATGGCTGGTGACCCTGTTGCAAATTACATGTTTACAGCGGACAAAGCCAAATGTAAACGTAAACACACATTAACTTGGCCAGCACACAATATTTTCCACTCAAGGCTACTGCAGCTGTTCTGGCACGGACTGGGTCTCCTGCAGCCGCTCGACGCGCTTCTCTACTCGCTCCTGATCACTTCTGCACTCTATCCTCCTGCAAATCTCACTGTTTGCCCCTCTGTCTCTCTTCTCTGTCGTTGCTTACCCATTTCTCTTACCAATCCATACCTCTTCCTTTTCTTCTCCCTTGTTTTCTTTCTCTTTTATTCCTTTCATTTTGTCCTGTTATCCCTCTTCTTGCTTCTCTTCCTCATATTTCTATTTCCCCTCACTCTTCTACTTTCTGCTCGTCCTCTGCCCTTTGTTCTCTTTGCCTAGGCTCCCTCCTACTTATGCTTATGCGATTTCACCTAGCTTTTCCTTCTCCCTCACCCCCTGCCCGCTTCTCCTCCCAGTCCCTGCTCCGCTCTGATAGTAGCTGCCAGCCCAAGGTGCTTGCATATCCCGCAGGCTGCAGCTCGGCTCGAGCGAAACACGTGTATGCGGTAGCTGCTGCTACTGCCCTTCTCCTTCTCCTCAGCTTTCCCAGCCCCTCCTTTCCCCTCCGCATGTTACCAACAAACTAAACAATGCGACGAGGACACATTCGTTTTCGGCTGCCGCTGCTGCTGCTGCTGCTGCCTCTGCCTCTGCCGCTGCTGCTGCTGCTGCCACAATTTTTTCAAAACAATTTTCCATTTATTTTTGCTGCGGCGAGATAAGTGCAGCGTGCCAGAGGCGTGGACAGAAGGGCAAGGAAGGCAAGGAGAGAGGTATGGAGAGGGAAGATGAGAAAGAGGAAGAGCAATGGAGAGAGAGGTAGTGGCAGCAGCAGCATCTTGGCAAAATATGAAACATGCTGCTTCCTGTGCTTCCTTTGGCCAAGACTCGTGCTGCTGCTGCTGCTGCACAAGTTGCTGCGGGTTATTGCAACAAAATGTCAACTGGGGCCATAAATTGCGTCAGTCTGGCAAATTTCTGTGCCACCAACGCCATCATTGTTGACATATTTGAGCAACTATTCGAAGGTAAGCGAGAAACTTTGATTTCGCTTTCAACGCGGCAACAAGGTAACAAGGTAACAAGGCAACAGGGCAAATAATAAATAACATGAACAACAACACGTGTAGTGGCTGCAGGTTTAAGTGGCTGCTGCTGCCTGGGATCTGGGCTGCACAGGCTGCCGGTTTATCCAGCACTTTCGCTGGGGAATCTTCATGGGAGGCGACGCCACGCTTCGATTGCTGCGCGCTACGCCTGTCGCATATTTTAAATCCCCCGTTGAGTGGCAATCAAGCAGACGCAGACGGCAAACTGCTTGAGCCGCCCTCGGCGGGAGCGCCTGCCTGCTACCAGCTACGTCGCCAGCTTCGGCTTAATTAAACAGGCGAAGCGACGAGGCAAGTTTAAAAACAGAAACGATAATCATTTTCCGCCGAGGCGGGATAAGGGAGAGAGAGATAGAGAGAGAGAGAGAGAGGGAGAACACGCGGCAGTGCTGCTGTTGTTTCTGTCTTCTGCTGACGCTTTGCGCTGCGGCTACTTTGCGTGTGCCCCGCTTCTTGCCCCGCCTAGGCCAACCCCGCTCTGTCTAGTCCATTGTCTGACCACGCAACGTCTCCATTTTGTTATGCACCATAATTATATTTGACTGCCGTTACCGTTAGCCAATACTGGCAACGAGCAATGCGCAGCAACGAACATCGTTAGCCATGGCCATTGCCTCGGCTCCACGTGCTAATCCAGGTGGTCATTGTCGACGTCGCAACGTCGCCTTTGTCGCTGTTTTATTTAATTTCCATTTTCATTGCAATTGCCAAAGTGGGCGAGCAGTGAGGGGGAGGCAAGGGGTTTGCGACGGTGAGTACCCATGGCAAGTTGCGTCGTCCTGCTCCGGCTCCTAGTCCTGCTGTTGTTCTTGCTTTGAAGCCCGCTTCCAATTGCTTTATAAGTTGTAAAGAATCGTCACTTTCCTCAAGTGCCAAATCATTGCCTTCCTCTCCCCAACCCTCTCTCTCTCACTCACTCTGTGTCCCTATTGTTGTTCCTGTGCCTGTTGTTGTCTCTGCTCCTGCTCCTGCTGCTGTTGCTGCTGCAGTGGCACGGCCAATTGCACGCTCAAGTGGCGAATCAGTCGGCCTTAAGCAACGCCATCAAACGAGTACAAAAGCCAAGGCAGCTGCATATTAGCACGTCGATAGGTCGATGCGCCTTTGTGTAATGGCGACAACCTTACGCAGGCTATCGCACTTATCACCTGGACAACGCTGCGACTGGTCACGTTTGTTCCACATCACAGCACGCCGCCTCTCACTCTCGCGCTGCAATCAGACAAATAAAAGTTGAAGTTCCCCCGGGATTATTGATATTAGCTACAGCCAATCAGTGTTGGCAAATCGCTTTAAGTCTGTGCAATCAACTGTTAGGGTTGTCGGTTTGTGAAATTTAAGAGCAGTAGCTTTAAAGTCACCCCTGCTTTTTTAAAAAAAAGCTAATTCACAAAGGCCTTGAGCGAGGTACTCAAAATGTGAAATATGCTGGAGTTGCATCAGACATGGCAACAACTTCATGCCAAATTTGGTAACTCTGGCACTTGTTATAGCCGAGATCTGCGCGTTCGTACAGACAGCAGTACACGAATTGTTTGAAATACCGTAAGAACGCAGCTTACAGCATTGCGAAAATTAAATACAGTTGCAGAGCGAGAACTCTGCAGTAACCTGGACGCATTCCGAATCCTTTTTCACTCCTCCCACACAAACTTAATTTATTCTCGTGCCACTTTTTTGCGTAATTCGCAGGAGCCGAGCCGGAGCTCTGTTCGTGGCCACAGCAGACAGCTTCAAGTTGCCGCTGACTGTGCCCATGCAGCGTCCATGCTGGTGTCCATGCAACCTACCTACCCCAACGTCCGCATGTAAGCGTCATCGCGGCGCCAATTTATTTATTTCTGGATTTCTGTTTTTAGTTTGCACGGCGTTTTCGCAGCATTTTTTTGAAACAAAAACGAAGAAAAATCGTATAATAGTAATACATTTCGGGGGATTGCAAGCCATTGAAATACCCTGTAAATGCATTGCATGCTAGAGGGCTTTAACAGGCGGACCGTGAGTAGAGTAGGCAACGAATTTTGAAGAATATACCTCATATATGTGCCAGACTTGCACTCGTTCCGCTTGAGTCTGTCGCTCAAACTACCCCACGTGTATGCGTGGCTGCTGCGTGGCATAAAATCACTTGATGCGTTGAAATGGCGTTGCCAGACCGTCGAGAGTCGAGTCGGTCGCAGAGCGCGTTAAAATTTCGTTATTATGTTGACAGCATTTTTGCTATTTTTACTTGAAAGCTTAACCAAGCGCACACACACTCGCAAACACACACACAAGCACACACACAAGCACACACACTGAGGCACACACATCCCCTGGTGTTATTTTGGTGTTTCCCCGAGCTTGTTTTTTGGTTCGCTGGCCTCGGCCTCGTCTCGCCCCGCCTCGCCTCGCCTCGTTGTCGTCGCCTGTCACGGCATATTCGTCGCACTTGCCATATAAAACATTTCCAGGCTGTGGGCCAACTGCAGCCAGTAGCCCTGCCACCTCCACGCCCGCCCCGCCCCGCCCCACACGCTCACAGCAGGCAACTGAGCTATTTTGTGGCAATAAGCATGAAATTTAAATGAGCGTACCCCTGCTCTCCTCTCCCTCTCTCACTCTCTCTCTCTCGCAACTGCACACTCGTCCACTTACGCTTGTGCGAATCCCAGGGGCGTGCCATTCGGGGAGGTACGTGGAAGATATCCTGATGTCTATCTCGGCCCCTGCGTATGCGGCGAATTCGAAAGCAACGCGTGCAATTAGTGAGCTCGTCTGTGCAGCGAGATAGAGAGAGGAAGAGAGAGAGAGAGAGCTGTCTTTCTATATGAATATTGAGCATTTATACTATTCATAAATTTATAGCCCACACCCACACACTCACACACACTGCGAATGGATTTATGCAACTCAATCAAATAATTGTTCAAGTGGCAAACGCAAAAACTAAACCCGAAGCGTGCAGCAAAAAATTGAAAAGGAATTAAATGAAATATTACTCGAATATTTTTCGGGTGTAGCCAAGCAGACTATTCATTCCCCTGCAATACATTCGGCGTGCAACTTGAGGCACTTGTGAATCACTTGGGTGAATTGTTCTGCCGCATTGATGGGGCAATTTAACTGGCCAGTAAATCGCATAAGGCTCTGCAAAATCCCCAATATTATGAAATATAAAAAAATATAAAATGTAAAATCACTTAGATTGTCAGTTGCAGGTTTTTTCGAATGGAAAAATGAATGAAAACTGCTTGAAAATCTCATGCTCAGCCAGAATTCGAATTGTTTGCTTAACTGAAATTTAACTAAAATGCTTCGTTTAACATATTTGACACATAAACCAGATATGTGTGCATAATGCACTAAGCATCCCGCATGTATTTGTTCAAATACTCACCGTGTCCGGCCGGATGTCAATTACATAGAGTATAGCTCGAAATAGAAGTAAATAAATGTGGTGAAATCGAAACAAAAGCGCATTTAAGCATAGCAAATGTTTCCGAAATCGGAAAAAGAAACGAAGGAAAACTGCAGCAACACATTTTCTATTTGCAATGTCATCAAACAAATGTGATTTCCAAAAGAAAAACCAACAACAGAAACAACAACAAGTATAGTACCGTATATAGGCGATAGTATCGGCAACAGTTCAATACCCTGTGGCAATTTTCATTAGGATTGCAATGATATCTAAACACAACTTTAGAAACTGAGGCTGAAAAGAGCAGCGAGAGGGAAAGAGATAGAGTGAGAGTGAGAGCATTCGCTTAGCTGTTTTATTTATTTATAACATTTAAAGCAAACGTTAGTTAACGTTTTGCTCGAGCTACAGGGTTGCGCTGAGCAAATGCGCTTAGGGTTGTTGTACGCTCGAAATGCTGCCCTGCCCAGCTTGGGGTTCCGGTTGCTTGCAGAGTGCAGGAAGCGCGCATGGGGTGCGAGCGAGACGGGGGGATGCGCTTACACAAATTTCTGGTATTATGTTGCATACTTCACGGAGTAATTTATGATTTCGACGCACATTTGTGTGCGGGAATACCACGAATCAGAATGAAAATGCGAATGCGAATGCGAATGCGAACGGGATTCCAAATGAGCATGAGCTGCAGAACGGGGGTTACAGCGAGCTGGGTGAAATAGAGCGTAAGAAATTCCCCTGTCGGAGAACAGCAAGAGCAGCAGCAGCAGCTGTCGGTAAAACAAAACCAAAAATAGAAGAAACAGAAAGACCGAAAGACCGAAAAAACCCCCAACCGGAGCTGAACAAATGATGTTAAGTGACGCGCAGCTTTTGTGGAAATGAAAGCCAAGTTCGATTCTCAAGATGCATGATAAGATAAATAGAGAACAAAACGTGGCTAGTGGGGGGGGGGGAATGGAGTGGCGAGGGTGGTGAATTATGTTGCCGACACGTGCAGTCAATTAAGGTTGTTGTTTCCCTGCTCAGCGTGGGCGGAGGGGGGTGGGTTTAGGGAAGGTTATTACGATTTAAAATCAACAAAATCTAAAAATACTCAAGCATAAAAATAAAATCTGGCCAAGACAATCGATGCAAATATTTGCAAATAAAATAAAATATATAGTACAATAAAATGCATTTATTCGACAATTGAAAATTGTTCAAAGAAATATATGCTAAATTTGGTTACATGTAAGGCATTTGTAGGCGTGACAGACCACACAAAATGTGTATACACTGAATACAGTATAGAATAGAGTTCCTCTCAAATATTTGTGTTGCATGCAGGGTATCTTACTGCCGGGTGCACTCGACTGTAGCTCTCCTAACTGGTTTCTGCTCTTGGCAACTATTTACTGCATTTCCCTGGTCAAATCTTTCTTTTGCATGCGCTTTCAGGCCGGATCTAGCATTTGTCTGCCACAAGGTTTGTCTAGTCGGGAAACAGGGTGTTACGGTCGTTCGTTTTGTACTTCTCGTGCCGGGTGTAAGCCATGTCAAAGTACTTTGGACAATCCTTTTGTGGCAGTGCGAAATCCTTTCGGTTTCTATTTCAATCAGAGCTCACACGGCATGGCTTCCATCTCTGATGAACTTGGCGACTCTTGTGCATTACTTACACACGGTCTGTGTAATACGAGAAGCTCAACTGGATGGGGGACAGGGAAAGAGCTGGAACAGTTGCTGGAGTTGCTCGGATCAGAGAGCAGAGCAATTAATGCGCCCTCTTTGGCTTCTTCATCATCGACTGCAGCGAAGCTTTATTAAAAAAAACCCATCAAATGGCAGTAAGAATGCCTCACACTCTGTCGCTCCCTCCCCGCTCTTTCTGTCGCACTGTCTCTCTTTCTCTGTTTCACACCCTCATCCCCTCTCTCTCTCTGTGAGTTGACACGAGGCGGCAGCATGACAGTTACAATTACAGTTACAACAAGCTGAGCAAGCAAGAGTCAAGCGTGCGCGAACTTTGAACACCCTGTAGGCAAGTAAGATAGTGTTTAAGTCAATTATAAATTGAGAAATGTATATTGTAGGCCAGTTTCGATTTGATTTTCATAATAAATGGAAAATTTTGAAGCTAGATAAGAATTTATAATTATTGACTCATGGCTGAAATTGCTTACAGACAGAATATACTTTTATAATGAGGGAAACATATATTTTTCATCTTATAGAGTCAGTTCTAGCTCTGTTCCTTAACTGCAGGGCATAAAAGAACAGAGGAAGAGTGAGAAGACTGCGCCACAAATCACATGAAGTACGGAGATGGAATCTGTTAGAGCCGGGAGTGGGAGAGCAGAGTGTTCTACACGAATCTAACATGCATATTTATGAAAAGTGCAGTGGCATCTTGTCAGGGTCGCCTTGCCTGACGCTGCGACTAGGAATGGGACTGAGACTGAGACTGAGACTCGATCTGGCTGTCTATGACAATTGCTATTAAATAATCATTTTGCTGCAATAAATTTCAATTTGCGTCAGTGTCGCCATGAGTGGCAGCTTAATTTGCAGCCCAGCGGAGACCTAATTTTACCGAATTCCAATTTCCAGCTAGAAAAGTGTGTACATACTGCGTAAATGTGTATAGATAGATAGATAGATGTATATATATATATGCATTTGGTATGTGCGCATTTGTTTGCAATCGCATCACTGCCCGATGCTGTTAAATATTTACGCAGCAAAGTGAATTAGCTTCGCTTTCCACGGCGGCTGCAACAACAACTAGAAAACTACTTTAGGAAAAACCCAATGAAAATGTAATTAAGTTTGCATGGCAAATGACTCGAGTGGTTTGGCAGGCCCTGAAAAAAACTAAAAAAAAAACCAGCAGAAAATGTTGCTAAAAATTTGTTTAAATATTGACGCAAATTTACAAGCTCAACATCAGTTTCGCCGTACGCTGGGGGATTCGGGGGGAGTGAGTGGCAGGTAGGGGGGAGCAGTTTGAAATTGGCTTGGCCAACGAATTTCGCAATCGACTCGCCACGTCTCGCCTCGCACATTGAAATCGAGCCAAAAGTTAAATTTTAAACCAATTGTAGCCAGTCCAGACTGCGCCTGCTGCCCCTCCTGCCCCTCCTGCTCCTGCTGCTCCTGCTGCTGCTGCTGCTCCTGCCGGGACTGTGGCCACGCCTGGGAATGTGCATAGCATCAAGGCATTTGCATCACATGCCAAACAGAGCAGAGCATGGGCAAGGCACAGGCTAGTCCTCTGATTGAAATGCTCAGAATGCTGTTCCTTGTGACATGGTCAACTACATAGCAGAAGGATTTGCAGGCAGTTGGTGAGAGGGGAGGGGGGACATAAGGGGAGTTTCAGTTAGCTAACTGTCTGTCTGCCTCTGTGTGAGGGCGTGACGGCGACACCAGAACATCAGGTGGGCAAGAGAAAGATCTCTGCATATTCGTCTGATAATCACAAGAGCAGCTGGAATACTTCGGTGAATATGCACACAAAACGAGACAATATTGGGTATATCGGGGCATGAGTATGGTATGAGTTGGTATATTTGTGAGGTTATATATGCCAAACTGTGAGCTAAAAGTGACATTCTGGCTTTAAAGGGTAACTGAAAGCTGAAATGCATTGTATAAGTATTATATTGTACTGTATATTCTTAAATAATTGTATTATATTATTTAATAATATTGTGCTTAAAAGTAGGCTCTTGATAATGTCTCTAAAGGAAGGCCTTTTATAATTGAGAATTTAAGGTATAAAAAACTGGTAAAAGTAATCGTTTTTGCCAGTAAGATACTCTTTAATCTATTTATAGACTGAATCCTAGAAATAAACAGAATTTCCCTTTTATCAGTGCGTGTTCGATTAAATCGATTATAATCGACCTAATTGATGTGCCAAATTAACGTTTCCTTCTTAAGTATAAACAAGCAGCTCACACACACTCACACACACACCCACGCTGACTTGCAGTCGTTGTGGTTAATGTGTCTAGCTGAGAGAAGCACACGCATGTCTAATCTCAGCTGCTTCTCGAAATTATCACACACACACCCCAACCCCTCCAGCCACGCCCATTGATCGCTTTAAGCAGAGTAAACACAATTATTTTTCAAAATACATTTACATACGCGTGCTTGCGTGTGTGTGTGTGTGTGCCATGTGTTGTAGCCACAAAGTATGCAACAGAAAATCTCCTTAAGTTCTTATCACACACACACGCGCTCACTCACTCGCCCCAACCAAATGCTGTTTGTTTTGGTATCGAATTTTTCCTCATTTTTTCCCTTACGAGATGCAAAAGAAGGACCAAAGTCAGCTTGGCGGAATGGGGAGGAATGGTAAGGCGGGAGATAGGGACTGTTTCTGGGTAAAAATTATGCAAATGATTGAGCAAATTATGTCCAAAATGTATGCGTTGCGTTGCCAGCTGACCTATGACATGCCTCCACGCCACCTCCCCATCCATACCATCACAATTCTTCAAAACTTCTTCATATTAATCGACAGACTCAGGCCCCAGCTGTAGAAGCATCCTCAACTTGTTGTTGTCCCTGGCAGCAAATCTCGTCAATTGAAAATTTTGTAAATAAAATAAAATAAAGAACTCTGAAGAGGAACTAGATACATAAGTGAAATAATTTCTGGTCTGTGGGCATATGAAAAACAACAATATTTAGCTTTGCTTTGCTTTCTTCCAGGCATTTGTTTTGCCAGCTAAAATGTGGGCGTGTTGGAGGGTGGGGGTGGGCGTCATTCACAATATTGTTTGCGTCCAGCGAGGCAGAAGCAGCGACCGAGAAGACGAGGCAAACGAACTGTGCGAAGTCTTCAAAGCCAACGCTACACACACTTTAATATGGTAATTATATCCTGGTAGATTTAGGGGACAGATTTAGATGGATTGCAAGAAAGATTAATAAAGACTAGTTACTGTTTATTTAATTTCGTTTTATGTCATTTTTATTTAATATATGATATGACAGATATGACAGACTTAAAATATTAATCAAGCGTACACGCTAAGGATCTCTTTAATATTAAAACACATAGCGCCAGCTTTTAAATGGAAGATTTCAGAAAAATGTTTATAAACTCTATATGAATAGGCAGATTTTAAAAAGAAGTTACCCAATATATTCGTGCCTAATTTAAGATTTATGGAAAAACACTTTTATAAAGCATTTTATAGTGCTATAAATATAACTTAGAGCAGTCAGAGGCATTCCCTTTACAGATACAATTAAATATATCTATTTCCCCGTTACACCCCCCCACCCCCATTTCCACGCACTCCAAAAATTAATCGTATCGTTATTATAAAATTGCTGGCTTTAGAAAACGATTTAATTGGACATTGCATCGATTACCTAAATGGGCAGCCGCAATTGGAATGCGATTTTCGACTGTTATTGCGACTATTTATCGATTATTCAGTATATTATTGTATCGCAGTTGTCGCATATCATTTGCAACTGTAATTTACGCGGCAATATGCGACTAATTGAAACGTGTTGACAGCCCACGCTATAACCCACTCAACGAGGGTATTAATTAACAAATCACGGGGGAGGGGAGCGTGCGAGAGGGAAAGAGAGAAGCACCGAGACGGCACTAGTCGCATAATGCTTTGCAATTTGCATTTTATTTATATTTTTCGCAGTCAGTTTGCAGTTTTTTGTTGCATATTTCAATTTGTATAATGCGCAGTGGCGGCGGCAACTTTTGTTGCAAATTAATTTGGCAGCAAAGTTGATGCTGCTCTCGAAATATGGCGAGCGAGTCGCAGCCGAGCGAGGGGGACAGCAAGCGAGCGAAATGCAACAAGCCGCAGTCGCTGTCGCCGTCGCCGACGCCATTGCTGCTGCTGAGCACGCACGTGTAAAGCGCTCGTACCTCTGTCGTAATAACCGCAACTTAGTTAACTAAACAAGCTGACAGGCTGCTGGCGGGGGGGAGAACATTGGGAGGGGGTAGTGTACAATTGTTGCATCTCGCTCGCTCTCTGAAGGAAATTGCAAACAAAATTGCAACTTCCTGTCAGCGACAAAAACTTTTGCTGTGGCGCCAATGTTGCCACTTCCGTTTATAGCAGAGTCGTATGTGTGTGTGTGTGTGTGCGAGTGTACGAGTGTGTGTGTGTGTGCTAAGTGCTGTCGGTTATTCATATGCAAACGCCATTTCTAAAGGCAGCCCGAGAGCGCCATTTTTGGCAATCAAAATATTTCACTAAATTGCTGAGCCAAAGCGAACAAAAGCCAAGCCGAGGCAGCAGCAGGGGCAGGGGCAGATGCAGGGGCAGATGCCGGGGCAGAGCCAGGCCAGTGGCAGTGGCAGCCGTTGCTTGCAGCAGCAACAATTTGACTGCAACGGCCGCACCACAGGAAGAATAAAATATTAAATAAATTTTTGCAAAATTTTACAAACGTGACCAGAAGCAGAGATGAAGAGAGAGAGAAGGAGAGAAAGTTGCCTACCCAAGCGAAGAAAGAGATGCAGCTAGGCAACAGAGAGAGGTAGAGGTAGTAGTGAGAGGGGAGTAGGGGCATGAGCTGGACTGAGCTGACGAGGGGCAAATCCAAGTGGCGTCGGCATATGTAAAACGTTTATCGAGGCTTTCTTCAGGGCGCACAGGCAGAGGGTCCATGGCAGGGAGAGCAGGAGGGCAGAGAGTGCAGCACAAAGAGAGAAGTGGTGTAGGGTAAGAGCGGAGAGGGGTGGAGGGGTATAGAAGCTGCCACGGTGCGTGGCCGCTGAGCAAGTGTAAAATTAAAATAAGAAATACACAGCAAACTGACCGCAGGCACCCCAAGCAGCAGCAGAGCAGGCAGTCCGGGGCTGCTCTGCTCTAGTCGAGCTCCTACTGCTCCTTAGTCACTGCTTCCGCACCCCCTCCCCACCCTGCTCATGCCATGCACTCATTCTTGCTACGTTCTAATTCTGCCAACATTCTCGCAGAGTTTACGACTTTTTTATTTGCACTACGCAAGTTGTGCAACATTCTCTCTGCCCCCGCGCAACCCGCCAGCCCGATCCCCTTAACGTATGCCATGCCGGCGGGGCAGGGGGCTGGCTGTGACCCGCTTCCGATTGTGCTGAAGATAAGACTGAAACAGGAACATGTTGCTTGAGATGAGGCATGGCCGAAGGCGCCTCAACTTGGGTCAGCTCTGTCTCTGCCTCTGCCACACGCTGCTCAAATGAAGCGAGGCCCGAGAACTAAAACAAAATAATTACATAAGAAAACAACTGTCACAGTTGCAATAACAGTTACACAGTAGCAGTTACAGTAACAGTTACCTGCACACTTCTGCGTTTGCTTTGGGCCTTTTTCCGTTGCTCATTTTCTTGTCAATCTCAAGTGCCAAATGAAGTGGAATGAAGAACTAAACTAAATTAAGGTAAGCTTAGGTTAGGTGAGGTTAGGTTAGTCCTATTTACTCGGGGTTAGTTAAGGTTTACATTTCAGAGAAGAAAATGTTGTAGTAATATCAAGCACTAGCTCAGTCTAGTCTTAGTTTGTACAACTATTCTTTCGTATGATGTCCTAGATCTCAGTGACTAGAAGAGCTAGGGCTATCAAATTTGGTAGCAATATGTCTTAAAAATGCAGCCACAACAGGTTTGCTTTATAAATTTGCCACGCCTCTAGTTATTTTAAATTTCTCAGGTTAATCATTCCATTCAAGAATGAAAGGGGTAAGGAATGTGAGAAAGAAAGCAGACCACATTGAAAAACAATTCCTGCCAGGATTTGCAGGAATTATTACTTTAAACCTCGATTAAACCTCTATTAAATAATGTTGAGAGATCGAATGAATTGAGTTTATTCCGGAATGAAACTGTCTGCAAATGTGCTGAGTTGCGCCGTACACGATTTCAATGCTGTCACAATTAAACGCGAACCTTACTACCTCAACAGGTTGTATTCCCTGTAACACACACATATGTACACACATATGTATTCCCTGTAATGTGCAGGCTCATTGCGTGCGGTTTCGCGCGTATTGTCATTCTCGGGCCTATTACGTCAATCATATTTAACGACTTCGCACGTGGGTGTTGTTGATTGACAAATTTACAGGGAAATCAAAACAAACACAGAAACTGAGAAGAATAACACAAGCGGAAACACACACAGCTCATGCAGGCATATATACATGTGTGTGTGTGTGTGTGCAGTACGGTTAGTCGATTCTCAGTCCATTTGAAAAACCGCGCATTAAATTCGTGATTAAATATTTAACAATGCGTGCGAAGAAGCCACTCGCGACAACACCTTGAGCAGGTAATGCGAAGCTGCCGCAGTTGCCGCAGTTGCCGCAGCTGCCTCGAGCGACTAAGCCCGAAAAAGGCTTCACATGAGCACAGGGTGCATGTGTGTGTCAGTGTGCGAGTGTGTGTGTGTCTGTGTGTGTCTGTGTGTGAGTGCGTATTAACAACCAAATTATGATGAAGCTCACTTGACAGACTCGTCATTCGCCTTCGCCTTCGTCCTCGCTCAACAACCAAAAAGAACACCCTGTGACGCTGTGCCTGACTCTCGCGCGCTCTCTCTCTCTCTGTTTCATTTTCGCACGTTTCGCTTGCCTGAAAGAGAGTGTGCTCGCCCGCGGCTCAGCGCACGCTCTCTTCGTCTGCTGAATGAGCTGAGCGGGCGAAGCGAGCACATGTTGCCGGGCAACATTCGGCGAAACGGTTACGCAACATTTGTAGCTCGCGCTTAAATAAATATAAATAAATCTGTAGCTGCTTTCCCTGTGGGGCCGCGGGCCGCCAGCCTGGCTGCCTGCCTTGGAGCCTTGCGCTGGCTTCATTCATTTGCTGCGGCGATGAGCAAATCTTTGATTAATTGTGCGCCTTCTGACATGACATACCATTTACAACGCCGGCCCACGTGCTCTTTAAATATTTATGCCAATACGCAGGCACCAATACACACAAATACATAGATATTATGTGTGTGTATATCAATCATGTGCTCAACCAGACCATCGCGCAATTACGAAAACAACAACAAATTCGCAGCTACTGGATAGAATTGACAAAGCAAATTCCATTGCTGCCACTGGCCGCACGAGGGCGCCACTTGCGCTCTCTCTCTCTCTCTCTCTCTCTCTCTCTCTTCCTCTCTCTCACACACACACACATTAAATTTGATTTGGTCACGTTTCCAAGCTTTGTTCCACTTATGGCTCATTTTGGCTGCCCGACTCGGAGTGATCCATGTCCAACTCGCAGTGCAATCACAGCAGCTCACTCCGCTTCCCTTGCCGGCTGGCCACCCGCCCTCAGCCTTCTGCCCCTGCCGCGCCTTAATAGACGCATTGCTGTCATAAAATAATCGCAGCCGACAATAAATGTAACCAGGCCTGACCCTGCCTGCTCCGTTTCAACTCTTAGCCGGGCTGTGGGCTGATCATAAAAGCAGGCAAGGCTCCTCGCCCGCTGCCCCCCGCACTCTACCCTTTTTCCTCCTTCTGCTCGTCGGGCAGCTGCCTCCTCGCATTCCTGCATATAAAATGCAGTCTGCATTGCATGATCGGACGACATCTACGGATTAAGCTGCCACAAAGGATGCCGCCTGTCGTTGCCCCTGCCTGCTGCCCCCCTCCCCAGCCACCACGCCCCTAACCCGACGGCGTCGCCCGAAACCGATGGCCGATTGACAGTTGCGAAGACAAAGGAATTTATAAGCAGCAGCAGCCTGGAACGTTTATCTGCAGATTGAGACAAAGCTCGTGCAGCTGCTGCTGCTCGTTTCGGTTTGACTTAATGGACGGGGAGCAACTCTGTCGCAGCTTAGGGTTACCCTGCCTTCATGCTAGCCAACTGTCAGCGGCCTTTGATGCGTCTTTAATGATGTTTGCTGACAGTCAGAGTCGCATATCAAAGGGCTCCTTCCGAGCCCCTCAGCATCGCAGGTCGAGCAGCTCGAGCAGCTCAGCTTGCCAGTTGCAACTCGCCTTGGCTTGGCTTGACTGGGATTGCGACTGGGATTGGGATCGACTTTTCGGGGAACTTTTGCATAAGTAGTTTCGCTGTAATGCCGAATGACTTGACGGGAATCGAATCGAAGAAGTGTCTGTGTGTATGGGGAAGAGGAGTACTTGAAGGTTTCTGTCCTGCTTGTCGGGCTTGCCTACTGAACTTTAAGGCAGATATTCAAGGAGAGGCAGGGGAATATTGGATAAGGTCTTTAAGATGATATTATTGATAGAGACCTGATTAAAGAAATATTCTATTACTCAATCATGTTATAGTTTCTAATAAAAGCACTTCAGTTTAAGATATCATAACATTAAAAAAATTGTGATATTTAAAAGTCAATGAATATAATCTTTTAATTATTTAATAAATAGTAAAGGAAAGTTCCAATTAGATGAGCTAAAGAAGTCAATAGTTATAAATCTGTAGTTATGTTTATTAATCAGCACACAAAATTTGGCAGAGTGTATTATTATCCCCATCTCGGGTAGTTTCCATAGATTTCCCACTTTATAAGGAATACAACTTGTTCGGGTTCAGTCTGATTTTCGTTTGCCTACCATACGATTTTCCTTTTTTCCCAATTTCCGTTTTGTGCATTTGAAATGGGAAGTATGGAAATCCTAATTCTTGGGCACATAAAGGCGACGTTGGAATTGACACATGACAAGGCGACAGTTGTGGCACACACGACGTGCGGGGGAGCGAAAGGGGAAAGGGCAGGGGAAGGGCAGGCGGCAAGTTCGCCAGCAAATTGAAATGCATGAAGTATGGAAAATAAACTACGCTGGCGAAGAATACAAATTGATCAAATACAAAAAGCAGCAACATCATCATAAAACTGAAGCGGCACGCGAATGCGAGACAGAGGGGTGGAACAGAGGGGGATAGACCGTGCGCAAAGCCCAAAAGCACTCAGCTAACGCAAACCGATTCCCACTCGGGGAGCGTCCAGACCAGGACCAGAACCGTAGCCAGTCCAGGGGCCTAGGCCAGACGAAAGGCAGCCACGCGCCGGGACGGGGACAGGACGGGGCAGCTGACAGAATCCATTCGAATAGTGGAGCTCATCATGGGGAATTCGACTGGCGAGCAATTTATTTGATGTGTCGATACGTGTCGCCATATTCGGCTGCCGCCATCTCCTCCTCCTGCTGCTCCTGCTTCTCCTACTTCTCCCTCCTCCCTGGCCGACTGACGAAATCTGCAAATCAAATTACAAAAATCATCGCGCTGAATTTTCACACGGTAATGCAATGGGGAGTTGGTTGGGTTCCCTCTTTCTGCACTCCCCTGCCCACACTGGTTCCCTGCCTTATGCGCCCCCCAGCTCGCACTGGAAATATCTAACCAAAGCCTAACCCAACGCTACCCAACCCAACGCAACCGGCCGGCAAATCGTCAGACGTCAAATGATGAAATGAAATCAAACAGAAACAGCCCAGGGGGAGCAGCCGGAGCAGAGGAGGGACCGGTTCCTCTTCAGCCACTGCCGAACAAAGTGTCGGATGGCCAGCATAGTTGGGCAGTCAACTAGCTATGCATGTCCATGTCCGAGTGCCTGTCCCTGTCCATGTCCGCATCCATGTTTGACGAGCGACTAACTACAGCTGCAATGGATCGTTCAATCCTGCTTCTGCTGCTCCTACTCCTGGAGCTGGACACTCGCCCAGGGACGGTGCCAATCTGCGAAAATTTGAATTTGAAATTTTTATTTATTTACACACACACACACACACTCGCAGCACACGCACTCACACTCGCAGCATGAGTGAAGCAGGTTTGGGGCAAGTGTGAAATCAGAAGAGTTGCGGGCAAAATGGATAAACTTGCTGTTTAAACAAATGAAGTGCCAGCAAACCGGCTACCCCTAACCCTACCTTTCTACCCTCGCCCCGCTCCCCGCTGGGATGCGCACTTTTTCATTTTCCCAATGCAAAACTATCTATAATTGATATTGCAACTTTTTGTTGAAGAACCAATGCCGAAGCGCTTTATAATTGATATTGACGTTTGCCGAGCTCTTGAATAACTAGTTTACTTTCTGGCTACACTCACTCGCATTCACACACCCACACACGCATTCGAATGCATTCATATTGACATTAAAAGTTATTCATTCTCAGCTGCGGCAAGCACAAGAAATGCAGTGACCTCATTGCGAATGGTAAAATAAATCACAATATTAATTAATAAATATCTAAGAGAGTGAGTATTTCGAGTATAACTTTGAGTCTTTTCATTTTCGAAACTGACACGCTCCTCAACTCCTGCAGCCAACATTTCTGATCAAGTAGGCCAGTATAATTATATTATCTTAATAGGCATGTTAGTTTTATTATATTATTTGATTTTTTTATTTATTAATTTCTAAAACTGCAGCCACAGCATTCTGGAGCGGATCGATGCTCTTTGTTTCAATTATTGTGAAGTATTTAAATCGAAGATTTTTTCTGACTTTCTTTCGTATTGCCTATTAATTGGCGGGTGGCAGCGTTGCCCAACCTCACCCCCCGGCCCCACCTGTGACGTCATGCGAGGCAACTTACGCTAATTAAAATTCCCATTTAATTGGCATCAACTCTTGTTGTTGTTTGTCTTTTGGGGCGATTGCCTGGCCACTCTGCTTCTCCTTCTTCTCTTTGTTATTTTTGCTTTTATTTTGAAGCTGTCCTCGCATGTTTATTCAATTAAAATACGCATGCGGCAAGTCCGGGAATGACAGTTGCCAGCGCGATTCCAGTTGCAGTTTCAGGTTGCAGCAGCAGCAGCATGCAGCAAGCTTGCCGCTTGCCGGTGGTGTGGCAGCGCATCAGGCCGCACGTCAACGTGGCCAATGAATGCGCCACCGAAATCAATTTAAACGGCATCATTCAACGCCTTCGACCACATACGGCAACACACACGCACACACGCACAGACACAGTGGCAACAACACAAATTGACAGTTTATTAACTAACCGGGCGAGCACGAAATATTCAGCTACCTCTGCCTTCGCCTTCGCCTCCGCCCCCGCTGCTGCCCAGCATCTGCTGTACGCATCCATCGTCCATTTTAACGCCACATTAATTAGTTGCCATTGAGCTGCAGTTGTTGCAGGCGGCAGCAGCAACAACAACAACAAGAACAACAGCAACATCAACCCGTTAAGGAGAAACATCAGCCGTGGCATCTCCCTATTCCCTGTGGATCGCCAGCGACGACATCTGCCACTGCAGCAGGCGAAGGACCACACAGCGCACAGGATTCGAGGAGAGCAGAGGGCAGAAGGGGGCGCAAGTCGTCTTCAGCTTGAGCTTAATTTTTTTAATTTTGGCATAATTTGTATAACCTCAAATTGTAATATAATCTCAAAGTGCAGAATGCACGCTCACATAACCTCAAATTGTGTAATATTCCAATTATTCATTTATTACTGCTTAAATGCAATAAAAGAATTGTTTACTTGCAAGAGATTTACATTTGGTAATTGTTTAAATAAATAATCAAATAAAGCCAAACATATTAAAAGAATTTATCGAATAACTTAAGATCGAATTCAAACATATATGTATATTTTGCAAATACAGTAATAACTGAAGCACTGATAAATGTAATAAGTCCATCAGTTTTCCCATTAAATTCTACCAATATTGTTTTGCTTTTTTTAAGACTTAAATAAACCAAACCATTTCCAGCTTCGGTTTTGTTGTTCAATTAATTAAATTTGTAAATAATATTGTTGAAATATTAAGCAACTCGAAAAAGGGTTGCATGTTTTAGTACAATAGATTCAAATACAATATATAAATAATTAATACAATATTAAATAATAATCAAGCACGTGAATTTTAGATGCTACGAAATTGATTTTTAATTGGGTCACTTGGGGCATAATCGAATTATAATATTTGAGCCAGGTATTGTTCTGCCGACTGTTCCACATATAGTATATAGGCGTAACCTTTAAAGAGTTAAAATTGAGGGGGGCTGATATAGGATAAGGTTCCTCTGCCTTATTCACTGTCTGCTGCGTTTCGGTTTGCTTGGCTGAAGGCGCAAATCGCATTTAATTTAGTGGAAATCAAAACGATGCGAGTTGAGTATTTATGCTCGATGAAAATACCTACTAAGACGCTATGTGCGCTATGCCATAAAAAGTAATGCGCCGCCAGAGGGCGCACCTGTTGTTGTGCGAGCGCCCCCAAAAACAGGTGGCGGCTGCGGCGTCTGGCTGTGATCGAAAGCTCGAGAATTTTGTGGACAAAGCCGCTAACAAGACGGGCAAGAAGGAGGTGGGAAAAGGCAGCAGCAGCTGGATTAGTAGGAGGGGGTGTAGGGGAGTAGGGGAATATGGAATGGGGAAAATGGAAAGTGAAAAGCGCGACGAGCCACAAAAACAAACAGGTGCTAATCGAAATATAATGTTTCAGCAGCGGTCGCACATAAAAAATGATACGCCAATAAAATTTAATAATTTAAAAATGAAACAACAAAAGGAAAAAGTGAGGAATGGTGAAGGGAGAGAAGGAGAGAGAGAGGGAGAGGAGCCAGGGGGAGTGTGCTGTAAAGCCGGAAAAACATAATAAAAAATTCATGAGCTTTACGAGAGAAATGCGAGCGTGGAAGAAAGCCGGAACAAAAAGTGCAAATAATGAATGACGAACGATAGCGAAGAGCAGGAGACAAAAGGAAGGCGTGGGGAGGGCACTGCGGAAAAGCGACGACAGCGAAATGACATAAAAATGAATCGTTTTGCCTACTTAAAGGCGCATAAAAAGCAATTTCCGGTCTTAAAGCCGTAAAGTATGCACTGATATCGGCTACGCGACAGACTCGAGCGTTTACCTGCAGCGTGCGGCTTATTGATTGCGCTCCACAGGGTGACGGGGTGACTGACGAACAGGGTGTCTCTCCTGACTGACTGACAGGGTGACTGACTGACTGACTGACTCGACTGGGCAGGTCTGTCGAGCTGGTGGCAAGCACTTAAGCAAACAGCAAATATTTAGTGTCGCAATGATAATTACAATGCCAACACGCCAGGTGGGCAGAGTAGAAGAGGCAGGGGGGGGGGAAAGGTTGGGGCATGTGTGTTTGTGTGTGCAGCAGGTGGAGCTGGTGACACCGGCATATATCCTTGATATATGTCTTTGTATTTACACGTTTTGTGTTTACCTTTGCATGACCAGTCCGTCACTTTGACAATCATAATGAGGCAGCCCGGCAAAGACCAACAACAACAACAACAACTACAGCAGCAGCAACAGCAGCGACACAAACGTCGTGCACACTAAAATGGCTGACAGCAGCAAAGCTGACTGCAGGACGTAACAACAATTGAGGCAGCTAGAGATGGAACCAGTTCAAGTTGCAGCGAGCTGACATCGGGTTTCCTTTTGAAATTCAGCTTGGCATTCTTGCGGGTTGAGTCTATCTTGAAGGTTAAGGGACGACGATCTGTAGAGTCGATTGGCTAGAATGATAATGACAGTTAACATATTTTTTGGCTCATCTCCAGCTCGTGAACAGGGTAACTAGCACATAGATCGTAAGGAGAATGAACTCTTTCGTCTCTTAACAACTGAAGTACGCCAAACCCTTTTCAGTTTAACTTTTAAGCGATTGTTCAAATGAAGATACTCTAGCGCATCCCTATCTCGTGACTTTCTTCCACTCTCTCAAGTCATTTAGAGCAATTATTGGTTGGAAGCAGGAAATCTTCACTCCTTTCTTAACCAATTATGGTAAAAGACTCAAAGATAAGAATAATGTAGACAATATTTGACCCATGATCAAATCCGGCTAGACTGATAGATCAAGTGATCAGATGGAGACATAGCACACCAACCCAGGAGGCAACTAATAAAGCTGTGCAATATGTCAACCATGTTCATCTGCGGCTCGTGACTCACGATCGATTGGGCAGATCGAAGCAAGCAAATGCAGCGAGGCTCTCGCTATTCTCTCACTCTCTCTACTCCAACGAGACTCCACTTAACCCCACTTCCTGCACATGCAACTCGACTCCCTCGTGACTCACGCAACCATCGCTATCACTCGTAGAGGTCGTCGGTCTGGCAGCAGGTCCAGCTGCGGCCAGCCGCGTGTCTCTTTGGGTTTGTACGTTGTACGTTCTAACGATGATGGCTTACATGTTGCGTAGCGTTGTTGTTGCTGCTGCTGCTGCTACTGTTGTATTGTTGTTTACCTGGGCAGAAAGCACAGGTAAGCAAGCAAGCCAAGGCAAGCCTGGGCAAATCTGGGCAAGTCTGGGCAGCCTGGCTGACTGGCAAGCAAATCTATGTTCCTTGTTGACTTTTGCTTTTATTTAATTTTGTGGCAAGGTGGAGCGACTATAAATACGCATGCACACACACTGAGGCACACACACATGGTATACTATACACACACGCCGAGTGAGTGACAGAGATAGAGACAGAGACACCTTGCTGTGTAGGTTTCTGTATTAGTCTAGTAGGAAATGCGTGTTGCTGCCTGCCTCTCTTTCTCTAGCCAGCCTGTGTGTTTGTGTGTGTGGGCGTAGCAAATAAACTTTAATTGTTGCAACCACAGCGTGTCCTGACGTGTCTGTGCGTGTTCGTTTCTCCGTGTGCGACGCTGCGAATTGTTGCCGCACTTGTTGTTGCTTTTGCTCTCTTGTTGTAATGCTTAACTTAATGCGCTGTTATCCTTTAACTGCCTGGGCCGAGCCGACAGAGATGGATAGAGAGCGAGAGAGAGAAGGAGAGAGAGACGGAACTGTCACACTAATACATATTCATGTTAATGTCAGCGCATAAATCTTGCAAAGTCTTCTAACACCTGTCAGCCATTTTACAAGGTGTTTCCACTTAATACATCGACGGAGCGAGGCACACACGAGCCCAGCAAGAGAGAGAGAGAGAGAGAGAGAGAGAGAGCTGAAGAGAGAAAGAGACAGAGCGTGTGTGCTTTGTGAGCGTGTCCTTTGCCTTTGTACACCATGTGTCAATGTGTCGGTCATGTGTCCAGCGCTGCGTGTGATATTGACAGGGGCAGTGAGGCGAGGGGCAGCGAGGAGGAGTGGGCCCGGAGGCATGCCACGTGGGCGTAATCGCTGAGTGAACGTACCAATTGTTGCCCAAGCCAGCCTGCATCGTCCTCCCCACAGCCCAGCCCGGCGAAAAGGAACTAAGCCGCATCCGCACAGCAGCTGGAAAAACTCTTGTCCAGTCGTAGTCGCAGTCGCAGTCGCAGTCGCTGGAAAATTATGGTACCATAGGTAAATGTGATGGCGGTTGCCCCAGGCTGCCCAAAAGGTAGCAACAGTCGTAGTCGAAAGCGAAGCTGGCGGGGATCAAGCGGCAGGCAGCAGGCAGCAGGATGACAACGACGTCGCCTGACATTGATTGAACGTTGTCCACCAACAAACACAGAGAGCGAGAGAGACAGAATGAGAGAGAGCGCGCGCCACAGAGCAGAGCCCAGCGCACACAATGAGCGATGGGCAATTGCGGCTGCTCGTGGAATGGATGGAGGGGGGAGGAGTCGGCGGGAGGAAGAAGCAGAGGGTGCTCAGTGCGGGTTGTAAGTCGGCACCGTGTTGATTGTTATGCCCTGACTATAATTGGGTATAACGAATGACGGCAATAAGTTAATCCCCGTTAGGCGATAACTTCGACGGGATTAGCTGAAGAATGTCAATGGAACAGTTTGACATATCGATAGTTTTTAATAGCACGTCAGTGGGTTGACATCCAAGAGATAACTGCCAATGTTTTTCCGCTAGATACTCCCCAAGCTGACTCGTGCCCACAAAAAAAACTAAATATTGTAATTTCAATAGCTTAGCTCGATAGTATTTATTTGCCTATCGATAGTTATGCACTTTGAGAGATAATTACATGAGTCTTATATGCCATCGCTAGATCTGTTTGCATTATCGATAGTTTGAATTAATTTATCAATAGTAAAACGTTTTTACTATAAGTGCAATAATTAAAAAAAAATGTCGTTTAAACTATCGATAAAATCATTTACCATAAGCTTTGAAGGTAATCACATATCGATAATTCGACACTTTTATAGATATTGCTTCTCTTCTTTAATTTAAAGATAAATCTCTTATCTCTTTCCAAGAGTTTGCAGTGTTAGATAACCCAGAAGTGCTTACGGGTCCATTCGATAGTTGTTAATTCTAATCCTAAGCCTATCGATAAACAGAAATGCAGTTGAACGTCAAAATAATCCCCTAGAAAGTCAACTGAAAGCGTATATAAGCTTCGATTCGTCGTGTCGTTTGAGTGTAGCAAGGGAAAATCCATTTTCAGTTCTTGTTGTTGCTTTTCCTTTTCGTTGTTGTGCGCTTTGTTGTAGCTGGTACTATAGTTGTTGTTGTTGTTTTCGTCGTTGTTGTTGTTGTTGTGTAGTTTGAGTTGCGTATGGCGTTGAGGGTGTTTGGTTCATTTTAATTGCCTGGACTCTTTAATTGTTGAAATATTTAAATTAGTTTGCTGTGAGCTGTCGTCGCCGATTTGAGTGAGCAGGTGATTCGCCATTGGGTCTGTAGGGATGAGGGTGTGTGTGTGTGTGTGAGGGTATGTGTGAGGGTATGTGTGATTGTATATGCCGCTCAGCTGAGGCTTAACTTTCCGACTTACTGTAATGCCTCTGTGTGTGAGGCCTGACCGTTGCTAGCCATTAAATTACATTGAACCGCACCCGAAAACAGGATACTTTGTAGCACACACACACAAGCACATACACAAGGACACACACACACGCACGCACACACACAGAGGAGCAAGCAGGTTTTCGTATTTAAGACGAAATAAATTGGATTAGAAACCGCAAAAATCCAATTGTCTATTGTGGTGCGGGCTGAAGATGCCGCTGTCCTCCCTATCTCTCTCTCTTTCTCTCACTCTGCCTCTCGCTTTCCTGCTTGCTCTCCATCAACATCCGCATGCCCAGCTGTGTCTCTCTCGCCTTTAGATGTTTGTAACATGCCCGATTCTCGTCTCTGATTCCGATTCCGATTCCGAATGCGAATGCGAATGTGGGTCTTAAAATATTTAGCAAGAAATGTTGCGACTTTCCTTCTGTTTGCTTGTCGTTTGTCGTTGGTTGTGTCTTCCACATCCCCTTCCCCGCCACGTCCCCTAACCGCCACTACCTTCCTCTTGCTTCTTGCATGTTTGTGTGCTTGTATGCAAATCAAAGACTAATTGGATTTTTAAGCTCAAACTGTCAATGCCGCTACATGGCACTGCCTCCACTTCTCCGCAGTCTCCACTCTGCTCTAGCTAGGCTTTAGAATCAGCAGCAGCAACAGCACAAGCTTCTCTCTCGAGCCACCCACCTTGGCCCAACTGCCCCACCTGGCTGACTGTGTTTATGCACCTGGCTAAAAGGCAAAAACCGTTGACAAAGCCCGAACGAAATGTCGTCGAACATCGCCATCGTCTGCGTTTCGCGGCTGCCTCTCTGTCTATCTCTGTCTGTCTGTCTCTCAGTCTGTTTGTCTGTATCTCTGTCTGTCCACAGCTCTCTCTCTCTCTCTCTCTCTTTCTGTCTGTCTGTATGTCTCTCTTGTATGTCTGTATCTTTGTCTCTGTGTCTGTCTATCTCTCCATCTGCTCCTCAGTCTGTCTGTCACCCAATCTACCTCTCTGTCTATATCCCGGCTTGTCTGTCCGTCTCTCTGTCTGCCCGTCTGATCGTCTGTCTGTCGCTCCGTCTCTCTGTGTAGCCGGATTTATGTTTTCGGTAAGCGTTTTAAGCTGCACAGCAAACAATCCGATTCCTCATGCAGCCACAATGCGCGTACATTGAACCTGCTGGGCCTCCGCCTTCCTCCCTACCCCACGCCCTCGCAAGCCTAAATCAGTAGGGCGTGGCGAAAAGGGGACTCAGTCCAGCTTGCCTTGCCTGCCCTTGTGCGGCCTGGCCTGTCCTGTTCTGTCCTTGCCTCCTAAATGGGCGCACTAATTTGATTCTATTTAAATCTCGTTGCGGACATCAGGCGACTTGGCTTAAACGCCCACTAAAGGCCCGTTTGGTTTGCCTTCCCCTTCTCCATTGGAATACCCCTCCCCCTGCGCTTGCAGCCGCTGCTCGCTGCTCTGTTGCCCACTGTGCCGCCAGTCGAACGCTCTCAGTTTCCTGTGCTGCGCTGCGCTGCGCTGCGATTGCGGTTTTTCGTTGCCCGCATGACGCGCACTCATCACGTAGCAGTCGTCTCTCTTGCCCTCTCTCTCCCTCACTCACTAGGCTTCTCACTCTCCCGTTCTCCTTCTCGCAGCGTGTGTGCGTGCCTCGTCCAAATGAGTGCCTTGAGTATCTTTTCTATTTGCGTGAACGCAGCTGCCAGTCCAACAGCGTCTGCAGCCTACAAACATGTCCTTGCCAGCAACAGTCCACGCCTCCACTCCTGCCCGCCTGCTCCTCGCCAGCCTCCGCGTCAGATAACAAACACTCGGGTTTGTGGGCTCAGCTACTAGTCCATGTGTGCTCGAGTCCAGTGCAGTCGATCGAGTCGGGTATACTCGCTGGATACACAGCAAGGCGGCAAAATGAAGGTAGATCGGGCTCTGCCACCAGTTTTACAGGGTATCATGTTGTCTCTGCGCTTCCTTTAAGTTCCCAAAGAACTCTACTACATGCTCGATTGATATTCACGGGGTATCACTAGTCTATCCTAAGACTGCCAGCTAGGAAAGAAGGTAATGTCGTTTTCACTGCTCTCCCCGACAGAAAACCTTAGCTAACCCTTCTATCTGTGCCCACAGCAGCAACCCTAGAGTGCACTGCAATCTCACCTTCATTCTCCATATGTCTGCCTTTTTTCTAGGGTATGTGTAGTCTTCTCTGCCAGCTGTGGAAGTTGCCTACAGGCAGATAGGCGGCACAAATCTGAAAGATTTCCAGGAGAGAAACCATGCGAGGTAAATTCAATCCGCCTTGGAATTCGCTCGCTTTGCCAGGGTATGCGTAGTCTATCATGCCGCGCGCATTTGTCCATTGTATCTGCACGCTGCTTGTTGTCGTTGTTCCAAATCGTCGAGTGTGACAGTGACACACTTGGCGCACAACGCACTCGCCTTGCCTTGCCTTGTCTTGCCTTGCCTTGTCTCGCTTTGGCTTTGGCTTTGGCTATTTTCGGCTGGCGCACAAGGACATCTGTCGCACTCGTGAGCGGGGAAGAAGTGGGACGTAGGGCTGGGACGATGACTCCCCCATTTTATGGCAAACTACTCGAGTATTGGGCTGGTCGTATGAGAATGCGTTAAATAATACAATGGACACCTTCGTATCCAAAGACTTTACGAGCCTCGCATTCATCATACGCCGCGTGGGCCGAGCTACATGCTCTACACCCAAGTATATATAGAGTATGCGTAGTATATGTGCTTTGCTGCAGTCTATTAATTACACATGTTGCGTCAAACTGAAATCGCTTTCCATTTATTTTTATGTCCTGCTCTCAACAGTTTGTCAAGTCTCGCAAGGGAAGTCGGAGCGGGGAGCGGGTGCGTAGTACATATTCGCCTTGGGCCTTGGGTCGATTTCTGTTTTTACACAACGATTTTTCAAGTAAGTTATGACCAGGCTGAGAGACCATAAAAATAGCCAGTCAAAGGATTTGGCCGATGGCCTTGCCCCCGGCGAGGCGCAGCTCGGCAGGGTCGGTTATATCGATGTCGTTGGGCTTTAAAATAAAAAGCATCAAAGGAGACGGAAAAAAAACATAAAGCGGGGGAGGAGCTGTAGACGGGAGAAGCGGGAATAAATGGGGCAGAGAATATGGCAGAGGGAGAGATAGAGAGATGACAAAGCGTGGACAAAGAGATGTAAGCGAGCTGCCTAATAAGGTCGCCAGTTGGATGAAATATATATCCGAGAAACGCCACATGTGCTGTCGCTTTTGACTGCTCATCGCATTAGCCCACAGTCCTCCTTCCTCGTCCCATAGCCCCCTCAACACCCGCGACTGAGGCACAACTGTCGCCGATAGTCGATAACAGTTTTTGCCAGGCATATTTTTTTCTGTCTGGCATCACGTGCCATGTGGCGGCAGCTGCAGCCAGGAGGCAGGCTAATTGCAAGTGAATTTCATTCATTATATTCCTGGACTGCCATATGTACCCTTTGCCTGCCCACCCCCCGGTCCCTGCCCGCCGATTGCCTTAAATTGAAATTCTCTCGAAATGAAGACGAAACCCCGAGCAACCGTTTCAAGCCGCAAAATTAACTTGGCCAAGGCAACTGGGCACAGGCTTAACGCTTGAATGACCCACACCACGAGCAGAGGTAGAGGCAGCACCACAGCAGCAGCAACAACAACAGCAGCAACAACAACATTGTCGATTTTGACAGGAAATTAAATTCGATGTATCGCACTGGACGTAGAGCGGAGACCTCTTGCTTGGCTTTTGTTTTATGCACCTTCTTCGCAGTCTTCGCTTCTGATTCTGCTGCTGCCTCTGCCTCTGCCGCTGCCGCTGCTGCTTCTTGTTCAGGCTCACAATTGGAAATTCATGCGGCTTCAGTTTTTATTTCTGGCCCGCTCTCCCGCTCTCTCTCTCTCTCTCTGTTGGTAAATAAACCGGAGATGACTTTGCGGTTTTCATTGTGCGCACAGCGAAATAGAAGAAGGAGCAGACTGAGACTCAGACTCAGACCGAGACGGAGACGGAGACTGACATCGAGTCGAAACTGGGCTGCCTGGCTGGTTATTATAATTACTGCTCCCTGGGATACACTTAACTGCCTGCAGCGTCATGAATCCCCAAGACAGGATGTGCAACGGCGAGGCCCGCAGGAAATCTGCGGCCAAAGTTGAGAGGGGCAGGCGCTGGAATTGGAGATGGAGTTGGAAATAAAGCTGAAGACGAACGAAGCAGGAGAGTATAGAATAAGTTTATTGAGTGGAATATGGAGCTGGAGTTTCGGAACTGAAGTTAGAAATTGTGGTAAGGGAAGAAGATGGAGAGGCAGTTCGAGCTGCCAAAATTCCTGACGTTGTCTCTCAAGTGACCTTCGATGCGGTTGGTTCAACTGGAGAGTTCGAGCGAAATGAATTGATTTACATGCCATATTTGCCCACATGAGAGGAGCCCGAGAGCAGCCCACGCTACTAGATGGAGCCGGAGCGAACAAGAAAGGCCACTTTGCGAAAAGAATTGCCAACGAACTGAGCTGACTTGCAGGCAGGCAGCTTCAGCTGTATCCCAGACCTGTCCCTGGTCTGTCCCCGGCCTGTCCCTTCCCTGCTCTGTCCCTGCTCTGTCCCGACTCTGTCTTTCACTCTACTCTGTGCCTTCGCCTGGCTGCGACAATAAGTCATTGTCAAGGTGCTGAAACGACGACGACGATTGCGACTGCGACGGGCAACAACAGGCTGGCAGGCTGGCAGAGCGTTTGCATGTGGGCAGCGAGGGGTGCCACGAAAGTTGCCTGTCCGTGTCTCTGCCAGTGCCTGGCAATGAAGTTAATTAAATAAAAATAAAGCGACAGCCAACTGAATTGGCCGCACAGCACATCACAGCATCAGCAACACAGCACATGGCACAAAAGGTAAGAAGAAGGTGCGCCTTGGAGGGCACAGGACGCCCACGTCGGACAGGCAGCTAGCCAAGTTGGAGTTGATGTCGAGCAAAGAGAGATAGAGAGAGAGAGATGCATCTTGCCGGTGCCATGTAGATCACACAGTGTCTTTGCCATGCCACTCCTGCCCAGAGACGCCCACAGTGTTGTCGCTGTCTAAGCCTTGCGATGAGCAAGATAACTCGACTCTGCACAGTTGCGGATGCGGATGATGATGATGAGAACGATGTGCCTGGAATGCTGGCAAGGTTGGCGACTGGCAACATTATCGCATAACAAGCAACGCCCACGGAGCAGCTCGAGAGTTGAGTGGGTTCTCAGAGCCGAAAGACAATCGAAAATGCAACTCCAAGGGAGACCGCAAAAACATGCATGATATATGACTTGAGCAGATTATGCAATGCTATTTTATACACTTATTCCCATTAAATATCTCTCTTATCTCTCATCAATTCGATTCTTAATTTTCAGACCAAACGTTCGAGTTCCTTGCAACCGTATTAAATCCCTGAAGCGTGCTTGCCTTCATAATTAAGATGTTTTGAGATGTTTCTTTAACAATTCAACAGCTGCAAATAGAACTCACGGCAACTGAAATTAATTCCTAGAATGGAATTTCACAAAAACGATGCAGAATTATTGGGAAAAGCATTTGAGGCTCATTACGCTTTGCTTAAAGCGACCTCGTTTTGGTAAAATAATGTTCTTGAAATTGAGTCAAAATTCGCAGGAAACTTGTTGTAATGTAAACTTGTAGAAGCTCTCTCTCTCTCTCTCTTTTCTCTCTCATTCTCAACCATTCTCATTGTCCTTCGACCTTTCTCCAACTTTAACTGCTCTTACACAATCTATTCCTTTGTTTATTTCTTTCCTGTCCTAAGGTATCCCGAGTCTTCCTCTCTAGCACAGTCTCCTTCTCTCTCTGTCTTTTCGTCAACATATCTTTTAGTCTTCCTCTCTTTCTCTCTCTCTCTGTCTCTTCGTCAACATATCTTTTTGTCTGCCCTTATTTTTTCACTTATTACTGTCTCTATGGTCCTTGTCCCTCTCACAACCTCCTCCTTTCTCCTACTCAATTCCTAAGTACTTACCCCTTTGCTTTTAAGTAGGACTATTAACCCCACAAGCAGGTCGACTACTTGTAGCTTTTTTCATCAATAAAAGATGATATAATTCAAAAATAATATTGATTGCACTCTTGAAATCCTCGCTTTGTGTAAGGATCGATTAGGCTAATGCATACGATTTATTTTCCCTTATCTAGGCTAATTACGGCGAGAGATAGTTAGTAGGCGGCAGGTAGAAAGAGTTGAGGTACCGATTGATTGCTTATCGCTGTTGCCATTGTTTGTCATTTGCTGCCATCGCCGACACGCGCAAGTAGCTATTAATGTCAACTCAATCGCGTGTCCAATCAACAAAAAAGCCGCTTAAAAAGATGACAACGCTCGCTCGAACGTCATAAAATACGCTTCGAATGGCGTCGAAAGCGTCGGGACGGGAAAAAAGTTGCCAAGCCAAAAACTTTTGACAACGGTGACAATGACAAGGACTCCAAGGAGTATCCCCGGTACCCAATCCTCGCTAGATGTCACGCCTTCGAAGGCAGTGGCAACCCTAATCAGCGCGCGGCGCACTTGTGTTCGACGTAGACGTCAATTAAGTGGCGTCGGGTACCCCGTCGAAATCCGGCAGAATTATCAACAAAAATCCGTAGAAAGGAGGGGGTGGGACGGGGAAAAAAAAGGCACCAAGCGTGACGAAAATTTGCATCAATAAATGACAAAACCATACGCAGATGCCAATGTAATAAGTGCCAGGCGAGTATGCTCCATCAAACAGACGAAGAGGAATCTCTCCCGACACGCTGCGTGGGCTGGCCAGAGGGAGATGGATCCCTGCTCGGGAACCTTTTGCATTTGCATGTCAGCCACAGATGTTCCACAATTAAAGCTGCCAATGGGTTTGCATTTGCAGGCACTGTCAGCGGGGAGCGGGATTGGGTTGCCTTCGGGTCCTTTGGTTCGTATCGGCTTCAGCTACGGCTTCGAGGGTATTCGTATCGGGACAAACCATTGAAACAACATTTTGACAAAGTGGCTGCTTAATTTTTCAATTGAACGAGCCACGTTGTTTCTGGGATGGTGGAAGGAAGCAAAGCTCCATCTAAAGCTGGAGGAGACGTCGTGGCGCCATGTGTGAGCTACAGTTCTGCTAGTGTGTGTGTGTGTGTGTGCATAAGCGGACATGTATGTGGAACGGGTAGATGGTTGGATGGTTGGATGGTTGAATGGGTGGATGGGTATGTGGAAAGGTCGCGTCAAGTGTCGAGTGCTACCACAGAGCGCTGTCACAATGTGTGAGCGAGTGCGTGTGTGTGTGCGAGTGTGTGTGTGTGTGTGAGTGCATGAGCTACTCGTAAAGTGTGCTCTTGACTTTCACACGCTCTTCAAAAACTGCACACTCGATCTGGTGTCACCAACAGCAGCGACAGAGAACTTAATGATATATGAACACACATACAGTGACAATAGCAAAGGGCATAGCTCAAATGAAACGACTTAAATATGCTCTACCAACTAATAGGGAAACTCTCTTCAATCAAAGAAATTTATTTGAAAAATTAGAATCAATTAAAACACATTTAATTTAGAATTTTCACTGAGAATCGACCTAAAGACCTAACGACCTAAAGACCCAACGACCTAACGACCTACACTTTAATTGCTGCACGTAATCAATGCTTAAGAGAAACAACCCCACAGTATAGATACGATAACATATCGATATAATAAACATAAAGTTCTCTGTCGTTCAATTGATTGTATTGCCTGTAAATGACTTCAATATAGACTCGAGTGCGTGTTGCGGATCTACTCGAGGTTCAAGTGCGAAGTTGCATTCATAAATTATCAAAGTTTTGCATGATTCGATAAATTTTTCAAATAACATTTAAAGAAAAACCCCATGAATTCCCATCACCATCAACGGCAACAACAATCTCCTTTATGTGTGCAGGGTATATCGTTATAAGCGTTGCGAAAACAGTTTAGAGCACAAACAAAAAACACAATCGAGAGAGGCACACAAATTGTACTGAATGGCGGTAACAACTTTATAACTGACCCAACCATGGATCCAGCCGGGGAAGCTCATAATGTTAATCTTTATATAGAGCGCGAGTTTGGGGGCTCTCGACAATCGCCGCACGCTGATCAAATTAAGCGCGCATTTTAAAGTGACTTCTATATGGGCAAAAGTTTTTCGATTAGAGTTTAAGTGTCCATTTCGTTCACGAGGTGCCGACGACGACGACGGCGACGGCGACGGCGACGACGAGTTGGCAGTGTTGGAAACTTGTAAAAAAGTTGATTTTTGCATTTGGCCGCACAATTAACTTGAGCGAGGCGACGGTACCAGGAACAGCTGTCCGTTTTCTGAAAAACAGTTGCCGTTAACTGCTCAAAGTGAGGTCTGGCAAGAGCTTCAGGAATAGGAATGGGAATGGGAATGGGTATCGAAATGGGAATGGGAATGGGAACGGGTGAGTGATGACTGTCGCGCTGGCTGGCTGGGCAGGGAGTGCGAGTACGGTGAGTAGATGGGAGGTGGGAGGTGGGAGGTACGTTGTGCGATGCTTTATGCAGCAGGATGTGGGGCAGGGTTGCCCTACTATTTTTGGAAGCAGGCTGCTGTCGTGGCTCATAGTTTTGCTTATCTTTGCATAACTTTTGCATAATAAACCAGCCAGAAAAGGGAGAGCCCAACTGCCGGGGTGTGGGGAAGAGGGTAAGGGGGTGCTTCATGTCTACGGTTCCACAAAATGCGTTCTTTGTCATTGTTCGTGTGTGTGTGTGTGATGGGATGGGATGGTCTTCTCTCTACTCCTGTTGTTGCCATTGTTTATGTATGCGCCAACACATATGCATACCACAACAGGGACAGGGACAGGGACGGAGCGCGGAGGAGGGCGGGTAACTACGGTTGGGGGCACTCTATGAGACCAGACCGGGAATACATTCATATGCGTCGCCGAGTCAACAACACAAAAATTCCGCAAGTGAATGCACGAAAATCCAAACAAAACAGCGAAAAAAACCACTAACAAAATGCGAAAAAACCAAAACGAGCAGAAAGAACCTTGAGAACCTATGGATTTGGTATACCCAGGAAAAGTCCACATGTAGGAGAATTGGGCCAAGGCGAAAGCCAGCGAAAGTGTGAGCAAGTACTACTTGAAAACATACGGATAGAACCTAGAAGATATTATATTGGGAACATAAACCTTATAAACCTATTGAAATTTCTTCAATCTCCTGTGTTAAGAGAGTGTCTCTCTCAATCTTCACTTTATACTGAGTGTGAATGTCTGGGAATATCATAGACACTTGCTTATTTTCCTAGATATCTGCTAGTCAGCTACTCCCTGCATGCCGAGATCATCGCTCGCTCTTGTTTCCGCTTTTTGTTGTGCAGTCTTGTTGCCCTGGTCGAGGGATTTGCCTGCATGGGTTTTTCGGGTTTGGGGTTTGGCTTTAATTTGGCATCCCCCGGCGCCATTGTTGCGCTCTTCTGCTCATCTACTCGCACTCACTAACCCCTGCCCGCCTCCGCCAACCGCCATCTGCTCGTCCCATGGCGCTGCAGTTTGCGGTCGCTGCTTATGTAAATTATTTGGCATAGCGCGCTGATGGAACAGTGAAGCTTCAGCTACAGCTTCGACTACAGCAAGGTGAAGCAGGAGGGGATCGGAGTGGTGGACTGGTGGAGTGGCAATGGCTCCAGTCAACAACAGACTGATGATTTAATGCGAACCGCAGACTTTTGTCGAGCTAAGCATTTAATTGTTTCGCAGCGTGCACATTGGGTATGCAGCTAAGTCGGGGCAAGCAGTGGAGCAGGGAGCTGGGAGCAGGGAGCTGGGCTGTTGCTCATCAACAGAGATGAGGGAGATAACTGTCGCCAAATGTAGAATGTCGCAGGAAAGTTTTCAAAGTAGTTAATGGAATGAGAAAGTTAATGGTCTATATGTTCTTCAACTGTTGCAATCTATTAAGTTAAAACGGTTTTCCAACTCTATTCCAAATTTGAAAACAGACGAGTCTGACTGTCTGTCTGTCTGTCTGCCTGCCTGCCTGTCTTACTTTCTGTCTGTCTGTGCGTAGAATCGTCTATATCTCCGAAACCATAAGAGGCAGATCCACCATATTTAGTAACAGCACACGTATATGATGCAGTATGATATTTCTTTGATAAATAAAGTTGATAATCCAAAACTTAACCAAAGAGAATTTCATTTAACTCGAATTCTTCGTTTTCTAATTCAATTCTTCTCTTTCAAAATGTATCTTGGCTGAGTAAACTATTCGCATAGCTATTTTCATTCTAAGATTCTCTCAAGGTTAACCGACATATTTCGACAAAGTACTGCATATGGATATAAGTTTTATTTTCTTCAATTACATGGAGAAGAGTTTCACATTTATTTTGGGCAAACAAATCGCAGCAGCAGCCCTGCACGACTGTTTGATATCCTGTTCGAGGTAACTGCAACTTTAGTTTCATGCTGAAGCACACAACTAGAAAGAGAGAGAGAGAGAGAGAGAGAGAGGGGTTGAAAGACCCAAGGCAAGTTAATTACTTACATGTTTGCAAGGAACTTCTGAGATACCCAGCATATTTCCTTGTTCCTTGCTCCTGGTTTATTTACATTTGTTTTATGATACACATCGTAAACCCTTTTGCTAATAAGCCTATTCATTGCACCTCTCTCTCACTCACCCTCTGTCTCTCTCTCGCTCTCACTCTCACTCGCACTCTGTCACACACATGCTTAGCTGATCATGAGGATGGTCAAAGTAACATCAAACAAACTATTCATCATCACTTTTGACGCGGCAAACTTACAGGATACATCGCACACACTCACAGCATATGCCACAGTTACTAGTTGATGTGCTTTTAAGTGTGTGCGTGTGTGTGATGGGGGTGTGGGTGGGGTCTGTATAAGAGGGAACTAATGGAAAATTGGCATGAAAGACGACGCTGCTATGGAAATTTAATCACATTCGCATCTCACACAATACATCATCATCATTGTGTGCGTGCGTGGGTGTGTGTGTGTGTGTGTGAACAGCACTTAAGACTGCTTCACGCATATTTCTATGTTTGTCCTGCAAGTGTGCGTGTGTGTGCGAGTGTGTGTGTGTGTGTGCCTTGTATTTCCGCAAGTTTGTTAACTGCATTAGTGTGCGCTGCTGTGTTTGATTATGCCTTCAGGGTGGCCCACACACGCATACTACTGCACTGCTCTAGCTGTGTGTGTGTGTGACTGTGATTGTGTGTGTGCGCGCCTGTCTGTGTGGGGTCTACTATGACGTCTACTGTTTGCTCTCACACGTAAATGAATGGGGATAAAGTTTTTAGATTCTGATTGCTTGATTGTGTGTGTCAACACTCACGCACACACACACTCACGCACACCCTGGCATACAATAGCTGTATTTAACATATGCATAAAGATTTCTGGATACACACAAATGCGATGATTTTAAAGTTTGCTTTGCCATTGTCCGCAGTTCGAACTGACTTTGTGCCACAGATTGACAGCAGAAGACCCTCTTTCTGAGATGAGTGACCCACCCACTGTCACTGCCTCCCTCCTCGTTCCCCTTCCTGCCTGCCCCCTCCCTTAGTCAAACTTGCCGTTCCCTAATTATGTTGTATCATTTACGGCAATCGGGGCTGAGTTCGAGTTTTATGTAAGCAAAACCGAAGACAGCGACAACTCTGGCGCAGCCAAGCGAAACAGAGCGAGCAGCGGGGCGGGCAGGAAGATAGAGAGAGAGAGCGAGAGAAAAGAAAGCAGAAGTAGGAAACGGCGTTGGGATTGGCATCGACAGCGCTGCGCTTGGGGCATGGACAGGGGGGGCAGGAGAGTCTGCACCGTCGGGTAATCACAGACTGCGGCAGCGTGTCGCTTCCATGCACTGTGACAAAATTTTACGCTAAATTTGAGGAGAGGAAAAGAGAGAAAGCAAGAGAAAGAGAGAGAGAGAGAAGGAGAGACCGATCTTGCAAGCTTGACTATTTATCAACGGTACAACGACGCGCTCGTCGTGCTTCGGCTGCCATTGCGACTTTAATTTCAGCTTGGAAAATTAAATATGTTAGATAACAAGCCAAAGCTGGCAAAGCGGGAAAAGTGGAAGAGCTGAAAATGAGGAAAATACAAGGAAAAACAACGCTACAGGGAAATGCAGCGAGCTGAGGCTGAATTAAAAGCGCCGTTGGCCTTCAAAAACACAACAACAACGACAAGAACAGCACGACATCTGCAACTAAGCGAGAACAACAACAACAACAACAACAACAACAACAACAGCAGCGACAAAAACTGGCGGCAAATGAAGAAACTCGAGCAAGAGAAGAGCGGAAAAACGTCGCCCTTTTCCATTCTAATGCCACTTCACGCTCTGACTGCGCTGGAATGAAGAGGAGAGAAGGAGCTGCAAATGCGGGATAGAGAGAGAGAGAAAGAGAGAGGGGGGGGGAGCAGAGCAGAGCAACTTCACACACACACACACACATATATATATATATATGCTATATATAGCCCCGATCTGCAGAGCGCGCAATTAATTACACGCTAAGCAACTGTAGACAAGGTTTTAGCCTGAAAATTAGCGGGTAAATTTATGGAACTTAGCTGGCAGCTGTGTTTCCGCTAACTAATATGCCCGCCAGGCAGGCGTAGTGCAGGGTAGGGTAGGTGGGGATAGGGTACCGTGGGGTCAGGTAGAGTAGAGTAAGTAGAATATTGTACGGTAGGCTAGAGTAGGTTTGGGGTAGGGTAGAGTAGGGTAGAGTAGAGTAGAGTATTGTAGAGTATTTTATAGCAGGATAGGCTACGCTAGACTAAGATAGGGTATGATAGGAGGATAGGTAGAGTCGGATAGTGGGCATACATAGGGTAGAGTAGGCCATGGCCGGGTAGCGTAGAGTAGGGAAGGATGGGATAGTATCGAGGGTAGGGCAGGGTATCTGCAACACGACAACAACCAAAGCAGGAGTTACGGCGCCAAAGAGCAAGAGGAAAGTGGAGCTGCTGCTCGAGTAGTTGCCGGACTACAGCAAGTACTCATCCTCAGCTTCATCCCCTGCCTCATCTTGAGCCTCGTTGCCAGCCTCAGCCCGAGTCCAGCGTAGACTTTTTGCAATTTTTAGTGCAACTAATTCTTTCGGAAGTATCTCTCATTGTTGCCGAGCAAGGCCGCAATTTTGTGTGGCGTGTGGCGAGCGGAGAGCGGAGAGTGGCGCCCCCTGTTGCCGCCCGCTGCGTAGCTTAAGCCCAGCACAGCTGCTGTTTGCTCTCTCCCTCTGTCTCCCTCTCTCTCACTCTCTATCTCTGTCTCTGTCTGTGTGCTGCAGGAAGTCAAAAGTATCGCGGCAGCTTAAGCACAGAACTGTGCCTGCTACTGCCTGCCCGCTCCGCACTTCCACTCCCCTTGCCCGACCACTCCCGGACGCTGCTAGCCCAAGCCCAGCGGAGTTTATTTCCCCAGTTGATTGTCACAGTTGCTCTGGCCAAGAGTGGCAAGTGTAGTCGTCCCTCTCCTCCTGCTGCTCGTGGTCGTGCTGGTTGCACTTGTCGTTGCACTCTTGAAAACAAATGGCCATAATAAGTTTGTTATGTACTCGCAGAGGCAGCTCAGTGCGGCCCGAGGAGGGGGCTGCGCAGAGCGGACACTCGAGTAAGCTCACGAAGCCGGCCCAGATTGTGCTTTGAACTGAAATATGCCCGCTCGGAGCTGCTGCAGCGCCGGAATGTCGCTGGGTAATTGGATTGATCGCTATCGAGTATCCCTAGTGGATTTATCGCGGGATCTTGAGAATTGTTGGCCCAAATGAAGAAGTATGCTGTATTATTATCATCAGATCTGTAGGCGAAATAGAAAACAGAAATGAGACAGTACCTTAGCTGTCTAACTGGGAAACTTGAGATTCATTAAACCACAAACTTATTTCGATAACGATTACTCCGATTACAATCACATTAACTACGTTTTTCTAGCTAAATCTTTTTCTATTTCCTAGGGAACTGCTTTATTTAGTTTAACTCTAGATACTGATTGAGATTGATGCCAATCGAATAGTTGTATATGGAAGTGCAGACTTGAAATAAATTCAAAACAGTCAATTAACCTGACAACCCTGGAAAAAGGCTAAAATCTCAATATTTTTCTAAAATAAACTACAAGTTTGCTTCGGAAGCGATTTCATGTTACTTTTGCGTATCTTAATCGATTTAAAGATGAAAGAAGGGTATATTGAAACCCGGTACATCTCATCATTATTTAGTTTGTCATAATCAGCGATTGCTTCCAAAGAGAAACCCATCAAAACGCAACCGATTGAACCGTTCTGCTTGGCCAAGCTCGGCTTGGAAACTCCTCCCCGAGTTAAGTTTTTGCATTTCGCCCGACTGAGTTGTATTTATTGCTCTGACGGGGTGTGGGATACGCTTCAGTGGCAGTTATGAGGCACACCGACAATTGAACTATGTACCCTCTACCCTCTCCCCCTTCCATGCACACCCCGCTTCCCGCATTCCACACTCCACACTCCACTTGGATTGTCTTGACGAAAATAGCCAAACCGGAAATGAGCAATTGGAGCGTGAAAAAGGCATAATTACTTCTAATTTCCAGCTGGGCTACACTTATGAATATTCTCGATAAGATGACGCTACGACTGCGACGTCGACTGCGACGTCGACTGCGACTGCGACTGCGACGCGACTGCGAGTCTAATGAGTGGCGCAGTTTAATTAAAACTTCTCGCAATTGTTTCTAATGGGAGTCGTTAAAGCGTTTAACTGTGGCGTGTAAATCACAGAGATGGCTCCCCGGCATAGGTGAGTGTGTGCCAGACACACACACACATACACACACACACTCGCGCACACAGCAGATACATAAACACACATAATATAGATACTTAAGTAGATGTATCTGCAGCTATCTGGCCACTTCCGTTTGCCAAACACGTAGCCATAAAGGGCACCATACACACACGCACACTCACACACACGGTGTGGCAACTTATGTGTTTAGCAGTTAGCAGATTGAGGCAGCAGCAGCAGCAGCAGCAGGAGAAGACGCAGGCAGAGGCAGCCCGTTATCAGCTTGTGGCACCGCAAAGATTTAGCAGTCCGACACGTGGAAACGTGGCAAGCTTATGGCCAAGCACCCACTCCATCTGCAGCTCCTTCTCCATCATCATTTCTCCTCGTGCCTTGTAGTTTTTTTCTTCTTTGCAGCCACTTTCACTGCCCTATTGCCTCTTAATGCTAATGAAAAATATTTCCAACTGTGCGCGGATTAGGACGCTGCGTTTATTACCCCCACAAAACTGAGTTGAGAACAGCCCCCACCCCGCTGCCCGCTCTATTCTCCACCTTCTGCCACGCCTTTCCTCAATAAGTGGCATAAAAGCTGAAGCCGACTGCGACGTCGACGCCAACGCTGAAGCCGAAGCCGAAGCCGAAGCCGAAGCCGACGCTTTTATTATGTCGATGGCGACGTTTAATATTTAGTTGAAGATTTAACGCTCCCGCTCGGGCAGAGCAACTATGATAAGCCCCGGCACGGTGGCTGCCTGAATTACATAATGAGTTGGCAGCACCCACCTAGCAGGCACTGTCCCTTGGCCCCTCCCGCTCCCAGGGATGCTTAGCTATGCCTCCCTCTCCCTCTCTCGGGTTCGCTGGAAAAGAGGCTCTTGAAAAATTATGACGGACGTTTTAGGGGCACGTCTTGAGCCGCTTGGACTGTGGCTGTACATTTTAATTAACAGGGAGTTATAGAGACAAGAGCGGGAAGTTAGAGAGAGATAGAGAGTGAGAGGAAGAGGGGAGGGGGAAGAGATGGGGCTACAAAAGCACAGCACATGCACGCATATTTCAATAAGTTCTATAAAAAGTTTCTGTATGAAAATGCCTGAGCAAATTAAATGCCAACAGAGTGAGAGAGGGCGAGTGAGACAGCCCAAGAACGAGAGAGATTTATTTTTGGCAATTGAAATTTAAATGAAACTACGTGCGCCAGTAAACATCAAAATGCTCCCAAATGCTCAAACGAGCACGCAGCCGACGACGCCGAAGGTAGAGCGAGAGAGAGGGTAAGGTAGAGGGGGCAGGGGAGAAGGCAGACGAGCGGAGGCACCTTCTCGCAGGTAGCGGCATGCCCCGAAGGAGTCACACAACTCATTCATGCAGAAATCCATTGACATTTAATAGCCCCGGCGCGCTCTAAATACTCCTTACCTGCTGCTCCGCAGAGCTTTGCTTCGGGCTTCAGGTGCTTCCCTTGTGACCAGACCCGGTGGTCAGACCTCTGGCCTGCCCTCGGCTCGTCTGTCGTCTGGCAGCACCGTCCTCCCGTCTCCCGTCTCCCGACTCTCGTCTCTCAAGTGTTGTCGCTGCGCAAAGTCTAGTTAAACCTGAATTCTGGTATCTGTATCTTTTGGTCGAGTGTGCGGCGTGTTGTTGTTCTTGTTTCTCGCCTTTTTTCTTGTGCCTTCTCTTTTCTTTTCTGCACTGCATTCTGCACACAGGATGTGCCCAGACACAGGTGCACATGTCCAATGCCCCAGTCGATAGCGGGCAGCGGCAAGGCGGAGTACTTAACTTGAAGCACGTAACGCATAAATCATAGAAAATTAAAGGGCTGCCCGAAGGCAAAGGCGACGGCGATGGCGACGGCGAAGGCAGCTGCAATGAAACTTCCGCTCGAAATAAAATCAATTAAAGACACCGAGAGACCGGGGAGACCTGCGAGATAAAAGTAACGCGAGTAAAAACAGCCCAGAGAGTTGAGAGTAAACTTGATTTCTTATAGCACATTCCTGCATATATAATGCAGTACGCAATCTGTTTCAGGTTTGGATCGCAGCTAAAGGATCTGACACTCTGAAACTGGTATACGATAGGGATCTAAGGAGCTCGAAACACGTTCTCCAACTGCATTTATCATGCCAATCTTCAGATATAGAGAGTGTAAAGTGTTGTTAAGTGCGGCTTAGTGTGGTATAGTGTGGTATAGTGTGGTATAGTGTGGTATAGTGTGGTATAGTGTGGTATAGTGTGGTATAGTGTGGTATAGTGTGGTATAGTGAGGTATAGTGTGGTGTTAATGCTTCCCTGACACCTAATCTCTCATTTGCCTGAAGCAATCCCTTTTTATTTGCGCCTTTTGTAATGCATAATTCGCGCAAAGTAAAACCCTAAGCCGATTAGGCCTTTTTGTGTGAATCTCCTTTCGGCTCTTTTGCAAATCGCAGCAGTAGAACGAAGAGGTTGCTTATCGATTGAGTTGGCTCGACTAATTATATGATTCGATTCCGATTTATATCTATATGATATATCCTGCAGTCATTAACATTTGGGGGCGCACTTAATCGATTTGAAACGCGCGTTGCAACCTCTCAAGCATTTCGACCCATTAAGTTGCCACATGGAGAGGTCAATTCGCTGGCGACGCCGCGTGTTGCGGTCGCTGTCCGTCCGTCGTCTGTCCCTGTCCGTCTGTCGCTGTCCGTCAAGTCTGCCCGGCTGCCTAGTACAATGAGCTGATTAGGTAAACAATTAATTGCGCAAGTTGTGCGTGGGTCGAGTCGGGCTTCGCTGGCAAACTGAAAACCACTTAAACTCGATTTGATTGAAAAGCTTAAAACGACGAGGGCAACGCAGTGACCCCTCAACCCACCCCCTCCCTCTCTCCCTCTCTCTCTCTCTCTCTCTGTCTCTGTTTCTGTTGTGTCTCTTGCAAGCGGCCTTGCCGACAATTTGACATAAATCCAAACTAAACAAGCCGAGCTGGAGATGGAGACGAAGACCTAGCTGGAGCCGGAGTGGAGCGAACTGGAGCACGCCTGTTGACTCGTGTTTTGGTTGCTGATATTGTTGCTGGTTCAACCCGGAGAAGGCCGCAGGACTACTTTATTAATCAAGGCCGCAAACAAGCGCGGCGCGGCGCAGAGCTCGACCCGTGGAACGATGACAACGCAGCCCGAAATGCAATGCGGGAAGGGGGCAAGCGGAGGGTCGAAAAGGGAGAGCAGCAGAGAAGGAAAGGGAGAGAGAGAGATGCGGACGCATAAACATAAATAATTAGCATGATTCTTTAAAGGGCAATTACCTAATTTGGACGCTTTGAATAATTGCCACGCGCTGCTCGGCCGGGGGGCAACTGCGGCCGAATCTGTTTAAATGCAAACAGCAAAGGCCCCAGCAGAGAAGGAGGAGGAGGAGGAGGAGGAAGAGGAGGAGAAGCAAGTGGCAGAGCCTTCTCTCCGTGTCTCTACTACAAACAGGACGCCACGACGACCAGGACGACGACGACGACGACTGCACTAAGCGGCTTAATGCTGAAATGAAGATAAAGCGCTTTCTGCCGGCAACTCCGCCTGCTCCTTCTCCTCCTGCTCCTCCTCCTCCTGCAACTGGACTGGGGGACTGCTGCTGCCGACCTACACTGCGACTGCAACGCCTGAGAGACATTTAAATCTCGACAGTTAGAAAATAATTAGAGCGTTTAGTGCCTGCCTAGCACAGAGTCACACTCGGAGCTGGAGTCGGAGTCGGAGACGAAGCTGGCCCAGCCTGGACTCCAGTTTGAGGCCAAATGACGCAAGTTGCGGCTAACAGCACGTTAATGAACGTTAATGAACCACATGAACCTGTTGACCAGCATGTAGTCTCTAGAAAACAAGGCAAGCGAAACTGGTTTAAGCCAAGTTAAACCCAGAAAAGAAATTGATTAGGTAGACAGTTTTAGTCGTATAGTAAGGATTTCTTATGAGTTTATACTTAGATTTAAAGTATTCCCCATGTTGAATTAAGGTTCCAAATTGAACAAAATGCATTACAGATTTTGGCTAGAACACATAGTTAAGCTTTTTATGAGCCTGCTCAATAAGCATGCCAGATATATCTAATTTAATCATCCCATTTGTGCCTCAAATCAACTCTAATCTCACTTTCTATCTCTGTTATTCCACAATTGTGTCTTTTTAAAGACTCGAGCCTCGATTGCGTAAACAAAGCAATTGAATTTAAAGCATTTCCTTGGCTCAACGACGGAATCCATTGTATGCAAAATGTTGCCTTCAGCTTTTGCTTTTATTGTTGCAACCGAAAACAATAACAAGCTTAGAGATATTAGATTAATTGTTATAAACGCAACACTCAGACATTTTCGATTGGATTTGATTATTGATTTTTCTCATATTTTCTTAAAGCAACTTAAAGTTGTTTAATCGGCTTGCAAAGTATTCAATTTCACATGAATTCATCAAAGTTTCACGACAGAATCTCCAGGGTCGAAAAGGCAAGTCCCAGTCGTGGGTTGGGCCTACGAAAAGAGGCTAACCCTACGTTTTTAGCCATACAATTTTCAGAATTTTGACGAATTTCATGTAAAATTCAACTCTACCTGAAGTCAGTTCTGTGATTAACGAGTGGGCGAAACTCTTCAGGTTACAGTTAAAACTAAGTCAACTCTTTAAAATACATAAACGTTCTTTATTCAATTTGTTCAATAAGTATTCAATAATTCAAGATTGCTTTTAGCAAAGCAAATAGGTTGTATAATATTATATGTCACAGAAGTATCTGAAAAAGTTGAAAGAATAGACAACAAATCACATACATAGTACGAATATTCCTGTATAGGGTTGTCAGGCGCTTGCGAAAAATGTTAAGTGGAGCGAATCGAAAGGGAAGGAAACGCACAAAACGAAATCAATGAAAATCAATTGGAAATCATGTTTTTAGCATGACTCGTGCTTTCTGCTTTACTGGCGTTTCGAATGCCGTGAATAGTTGCTAATTAATTGCGCACTGAGCGCACAATAATTATGTCTTCCAGCTGGGTTTTAATTGGCTTCCGCTATGGCTTTATAGATAGCATATAATTTATATATATATCTGCAGTATTGCGGGGCTAATCAGGCGAGTAGAGCGCGGAATGCGGCTGTCTACGCAGTCAGAGACGCGCCGGGGAGCGACAGATGAGGGAAAGGAGAGAAAGAGACACAGAGAAACAGAGAGGGACCAAGAAAGGGAGAGGTATATTAGAAGGCAGCTACGGGGTCAATTCAGATGACCAGTCAGGACGTGCAACCTATTCGCAATGACCGACCCAACGAAGCGACACGCAGCGGCGTCTCCCGAGCGAACCCTTGACTCGGCGCCCGCTTGGGGAGTCGCCGTGCTGTCTGTGGCTCAGCGGGCACAGCTTGAAGTTAAATAAATTAAGGGCAATTAGGCGCCGAATTACGGAGCACAAAGGTCAAAAGCAGCAGCAGGCAGCGGCATCCCCAGCGGCGCCAGGTGATTTTTGCCTATCTGCAAATTATGTTTGCAAATATTTGTTTGAAGAATTTGCCACGCCTTCCCACTCCGCTCGAGCAGCCTCCTGCCGCTGCAATGCACTGGGATGGTTTTCGCAGTCTCTTTGTAATTACACGATGTGCCAGTGCAGATTTTACAGTTGCTTCCTCGGGGCGGAAGTGGCGCCCCCACTCTTTCTCTCTCTCTCTCTCGCTCTCTCTCTCTCGCTCTCTGTGAAGATTAGCGGTAAGTTGCTACAGTTGCTGCGGCCAGAGTTGCCGCAGCGCCAGGTGCAGAAAGCGTAGCGCAAAAGCACTTTGGCCAATTAACTGCGGCTAATTGTTGCGCGTACTTGGCAGATAGGTGCAGAGAGAGAGAGAGAGAGAGAGAGGGAAAACAAGTGGTAGAAGGCAGAGCAGCAGATAAATCTACACGCAAATGTGAAAGTCAAAGCAAATTGTAAAAGAAGAAAACAATAATACGCAAAGCTTTGCGCGATCGTGATACGCAGAGTGGGCGGCAAACAGCAGACGGACAGACAGGCAGACGGACAGACAGGCAGACGGCCGGACAGATAGACACACTGTAACCATATAGCGATGAAAAAAACTGAACACGAAAAAGCGCTGAAATAAAATAAACAACGATCATAAAGCAGTCAGCGATTTCTCGGCAACTTCCGCCGCCGTTGCCGCTGCAAAGATTTGCATAGTAAGCGAGTTCTGCTTTCGCTTGGATCATGGAAAAAGAAACGATGCAAAGAATTTTGTATGCTTTCCCAAGCTAATGTGAAATATGAACTATTTGCCAGGTCGAGGGCAGCTTATCCGACTGTTTTAACACCCTGCATGCTACTAAAAGCAGAACCTGTGTGAGAAAATCGAATAACTTACTTAGGTAACGTTGCAGCTTAAGCTTCAAAAAACCTACAGCTTTATAAGGTTTGCAGCCAACCCTATGCCGAATTTCATAACTCTAACTCATATACCAACAGAGATCTGCGTGTTTCTTAACGTTGAAATTAAACATCCGCTGCATAGGGTGCACAGCAACAATCTAGCCAAATTTCATGACTCTACCTCGCATAATAGCAGAGATCTGCGCTGAAATAGAGCGAACTGGCTTGACATAGTCTGTATATACCCATTGAAAAGATACCACAATAAAGCGAGAACAACAACATTTCATCACAGTCAAAATTAGTCGCTTTTAGAAGAAGAGAGACAGTGAGAGAAAGAGAAGAGAGGATGGAAGAGACAGAAAGACGGAGAGAGAGCGGAGATAATGTTGTTTTTTATGCTTGGGCTGCTCGTGTACTGAGCGGGGGATTTCACTTTTCGGCAATCAAAACTGACCTTAATCAATGTCTGCAATGTTGTGCGTGTGTGTGGGTGTAGGTGTGTGTGTTGCTATTGTTGTTGTTGTTTTTATTGCTCAAGACCGACAAGAAAAAGTATCTTCTGCATAGGCAATCAAAAGCGACTCTAACAAAACTGACAGCACGTTGAGGAGAAGAGGTAGGGGGCGTGGAGGGGCAGAGGAGGCGAGGCTGAAGACGGGCAAGTTGCGTGCAAACAAGTTTGCTGCGAAAACTTCTCAGCAGCACACACATATACAACACAAACACACACACACACACGGCAGCTGCGACGACGCTGCAATTTTCATTCATATGCAATAAACACACATAAGACATCAGCGCGGACATCTGTGTCGACAGCGGGCAGCGGCGGGGTTGGGGGAGGGGCGTGGGGCAGGCGAACAGATTGTGTCGGCTACACAGCGCTGCGTTTCCTGTCTGCCCCAACATCATGAGATATCAAGTGCCGTCCGCGCCCCGGCCCCTGTCGCTGTCCCTGTCCCTGTCCCTGCCCCGCCAACAACGCAGCTGCCGCAGCAGCAGCAACAACAACAACGAGGCCAACTACGCGGCAAGCCAACTACCTGCGCTGCCGAGGGCCGCAGCTGAAGTAACTTATATGACGCTGCCACAGCCGCCTCGAGGTAATTAGCTTAGCGCTCGCACAGCTAAACCCCGCCCCAGCTCTGCCTCTTCTACTGCCCCTCTTCCACAGGCTTTGGCTCTGTCGCTGCCGCTGCCTTGGCCCCTGCTTCTGCCCCTCTTTCAGCTCTGCCTCTGCCTTTGCCTCAGCCCAGATTGTTCTGCCGTCGAGCTTGTTGTGCGAATCTCAGTCTAATTCTCTGTATCAGTGTTGTCGCTGTCTTCCTCTCGTTCTCCCTCTTCTTCTGCCTCTCCTTCCCTTCTTTTTTGTAACTATTCCCCCTGCGCTTCTGCCTTCCTTTCGCCCCACTCTTCTGCCTTTTCTTCTTCTTATTCTACTCTTCTCTTTCCTCTGCTACCTCCTCCTCTTCATCTTCTATCTGTTGTTCGTCCTCCTCCTCCCCTGCCTCTTCTCTTTCCCTTCTTCTCGCTATTCTATTCACCCTCTCCTCCTGTCCCTCCCCCCTCTCTCTTCCCTTCTCTTCATCAGCCACAACAACTTGTTGGCATCATCATTAAAAGCCTTGTTCGCAGTACCCGCCCTGTCCTAACCCATCCCCCGCTCTCGCCCTCTGCCTCGTCAGCTCTATCTGTTCGCCCAGCTTTATCTTCATTCCCATCTCCATCCGCATCGGCCCCAACCATCTGTATCTAAATCTCTTTTTTGTTCTCTGCACTCCGCCTTAGCCCGCGATCGTCTCTGCAGATCTAACACCTTTTTTAGCACTACTCGAAGTGTTTTTGCTGCTACCCAGAACTGTCCCACACTGCATACACCTATCTACAGCAATCTACATCTATCTACACCTATCTATCCCTATGTATATTCTCCCTATCTACAAATATTCCGCTTCCACTGCAACGTCTCCCTTGATACCGCGCTGTAAGCTGATCTTGAGCGTCGCCTCCTCGCAATAATTGTGAAATTCAACTCACGTTGCACTCACAAATGCAGCAAATGAATGAAGCATGCACACTCACACTCACACTCACACTCACAATCGTATTCACAAGCGACTGGTCTTCGCGTATCTGGCGGATGTGACTCATCCAGTCGAAATACTTTTGTACAAACTCGAGACGAGCCCAAGAACTGGTGAGTCTGGGCGTGTGTGTGTGTGTGTTTATTTACCTTTCATGTTGTTTCATGCTTGAGTAGGTCGTTTGGCTGGGCAAGTCTTATCGGTCTGGTAAAACAGAGACCGAAACAGAGAACCGAAACCGACGATTGCTTTGTCGCTCTCCATTCAGATTTCACAAGATCATTCAATACAATAATGAGACGCAGCGTGAAAAAACGAAACTCACCAATTAAATAAATTGTGCTAATGATCGTTTTATATTGTTTACCCTCGGGCAAAGCTAATGAAATTTTAAAATAAAGCAGACAAAAATATTTAATGTAATTAAAGAAGAAGTTCTGAAAGGCACTAGATAAAGAAATAAATCATAATATTCCCTTGCTTACTTTACATTTTCCTGCCGGTTGCGGCGCTGGCAACATGTTGCGCGCGCTACATGTTGCCAATCATTCGCCTTACTTTGCAAACGGTCAAAGCAACACAAGCGAAACTGCGAGTGGGAGAACGAGAGCCAACGCGCTGCTCTCACGCCAGCAATGCACTCTTCAGCGTCAGCGCCACCCCCTGCCTGCACGAATCGTCGCCTTGCGACGAGGGCAAAGCACGCATACACGAAGGCAGTCTCAGCAACAAAGCCGAAGCCGAAGCCATGGCCGATGCCGACGACAACGACGACGAAACGAAAAGAAACGAAACGAACCGCAGCTGCTGCTGCTGGCGTTGGCTTTGGCTTAGCCTTTCGCAACGCAGTCGGCGCTCAGTCCATGTCGATGTTTGCTGGCGAACGGTTGCGTAGCTTATCGCGTGCTGCGTGTGTGAAACTCCCACAGAGTGAGTCAGAGAGAGCAAGAGCGTGAGAGAGAGAGAGAAACCGTTACAAGTGAGTGAAGCCAAAGTGAAATGTGAAATGATTGCAGCGCGCCGCTAAATGAAGCAGCTACACATAATCAGCCCCAGTGCCAGTGCCAGTCCCAGTGCCCGTGCAAATGCAGTGTGCAATGCGAATCGATGAATATATGAATAAAACTCATCACGCGCACCTCGTGTAAAACACGCAGCAGCCATCGCCTTAGCCGTCGCCATCGACATCGCCATCGTGTTTGTGCCTGTGCGACTCGTGCGAACCGAGCGCGCGCGTGTGTGTGCGTGCCTGTGTGAGTGAGAGAGCCTGCCTGTGCCTGTGCCTGTGCCTCTGTCTGCTAGCCTGCCTGTCGTTCTAACGGTGTTGTGATTGCAGGACACGACGAGAGACGTAACGGTAACACACACAAAAAATATAAGGAACGCAAAGCGATAACGAAAAAAACGTGAAACGCGAATGCGAACGCGAAGGCGCAGACGAAACGTGAAACGCGATGAAAATTAAAGCTTTGCGTGGCAAATTTCGCTAAACAAAAAAAGAAAATCAACAACAAAGCAAACACGCAAAAATACATATATACACAGGGTATATACAGACACAAAAATACCCTGTACATGTGCAAAAGAAAAGGGAAAGTTGCGTAAAAGCAACGCCAAAAAAAGCGATTATCAGCTGACTGAGGAGCAGTAGAAGGAGGAGCCAAAGGAGGAGCTGCAGAAGGAGGAACAGTAGGAGCAACTAGGGGAGGAATAGAAGGAGAAGCAGGAATCGCAAAAAGCAGGCGTAAGCGGAGCAGTTGCTACTGTTGCCAGTGTTGCCTCCTGGCTATAAATAACGTCGCGCCAAGCGCCGCTAATTACGCCAAAACATGAAAATATTTACAACAACAACAGCAGCAGAAACAACAGCAACAACGCGAAAAACTGAGCAATTAATCAATTTTCCGCTTGACCAATACATAATAAATTCATTCGCAGCGAATCCACACGGAACTCGTCACAATTATCCTAATTGAAGGGGGAGCGGGGAGCAGGCAAACTTTCGATTTCAACTGGCATGTGCTAGAGAGGATCAGTAGCAACACACACACCCATACACACCCATACACATCATGCACAACAGGCTGATCAACAGGCTGCTACTGCTGCTGGCGATACACGTCTCGCACCCGAGATCATCGATAGTGGAAGCAGGTGGCTATGCCTCCTCGTCCTCATCATCGTCCTCGTCGAGAAACTCGCAGCATAACGAGGTTTACTCCATAGCAGACAGTCAACCCATGACCGACGATGGTTACATGGCACCATCGCCACCGGGAGCAGCATATCCACCCAGCGAACTGGATCTGAATCCCGTGCAGCAGCTGAGCAGCTGCCAGACGGTCTGTGCCTGCAAATGGAAGGGCGGCAAGCAGACCGTCGAGTGCATCGATCGTCAGTTGATACAGATCCCAGAGCACATTGATCCCAGCACGCAGGTGCTGGACATGTCGGGCAACAAGCTGCAGACGCTATCGAACGAGCAGTTCGTGCGTGCCAACCTGCTCAATCTGCAGAAGCTTTATCTGCGCAACTGTAAGATCGGCGAGATACAGCGAGAGACGTTCAAGGGGTTGACCAATCTGGTCGAGCTGGATCTATCGCATAATCTGCTGGTGACAGTGCCCAGTCTGGCGCTGAGTTACATCTCCTCGTTGCGCGAACTCACACTGGCCTCGAATCACATACACAAGATCGAACCGGAGGCCTTTGCAAGCAATCCCTCGCTGCACAAATTGGACTTGTCCCACTGTGACATACAGACCATTTCGATGCAGGCCTTCAGCGGGTTGCAGGGCCTGATCATGCTGCGTCTGAACGGGAACAAGCTGAGTGAACTGTTGCCGAAGACCATCGAGACGCTGAGCCGGCTGCACGGCATCGAGCTGCACGATAATCCCTGGCTATGTGATTGTCGTCTGCGCGATGTCAAGCTGTGGCTAATGCAACGCAATATACCCTACCCGGTGGCCCCCGTCTGTGCCGGTGGACCCGAACGCATCATTGATCGCACATTCGCCGAGCTGCATGTGGACGACTTTGCCTGCAGGCCCGAGATGCTGCCAATCTCACACTACGTGGAGACTGCCATGGGCGAGAATGCTTCCATCACGTGTCGCGCTCGTGCCGTGCCGGCTGCCAGCATCCATTGGTATTGGAACGGACGACAGCTGGCCAACAATAGCGCCTTTAGCGCCTATCAGCGCGTGCACATGTTCGAACAGTTCGAGGGTTCCAGCTTCGAGAAACGCTCCAGGCTGGTGCTGACCAATGCCCAGGAGACCGATTCCAGTGAGTTCTACTGCGTGGCGGAGAATCGAGCGGGCAGCGCGGAGGCCAACTTCACGCTGCACGTGAGCATGCGGGCTGCGGGCATGGCTTCGCTGGGAAGCGGGCAAATTGTGGGATTGAGTGCGGCATTGGTGGCACTGATTGTCTTCGCCCTGGCTGCCATCATGTGCCTGCTGCTGCGCGTCAAGCGTCAGCCGTATGTGGACAGCAAGACACCCAACCACATGGAGGTAATCACGTCGGTGAATCATCAGAATTCCATTACGAACAAGACGCAGCCGGCTACGGGCAACGGTAGCATTGGTGGCATCGTTATAGCAAATGGCGCAGTGGCCAACTGCATCGATGGCAATGTGGGAGCATCGGTGGGAGGTGCTGGCAGTGCAGGCGGCACACTGGAGCGCAAGGGTAGCGGCACTGGAGGTGGACGTGCCAGCAGCTCATCGCTGGAACAACGCAATCCAGCTAATCCTGTACAGAAACCACCGCGTCTCACCGACTTACCCTACTCCACGCAGGGCTACGACAATGCGGGCAGCGTGCTCTCCACCGCGTCGTGCTTCATCTCGCCCAGCGCCTCGACGGGACATGGCAACAATCCGGATCTGATCAATGATACGAAACGCTTTGGCAGCGATGAGTTTGCCGATCTCAAACTTCCCACTGTACCAACGGGCAGCGGGGAATACAGTCGCGCCAATGGCTGTGACTCGCTGTATCCGTCAGGGTTGTGGGAGCACACGGGCGGCGCGAGCTCGGCGGATGATATCTTCATGAAACGCTACACGGACAAGACGCCCATCATTGACTCGAGTCAGCTGTACGATCTGCACGAAGCACGCAACGTGGCCAGTGAATACTTCAGCAAGACCTTCCCCAGGGCGCACTGTAATGCGGCACTGCAGCAGGCGGCGGGTGCAGGAGCGGGAGGAGCATCCACTGCATCTACAGCAACAACGAATCTGTCCAGTGGTGGAGGCTCCTCGGGTTATCCGAATGATTACGGGCTGCCACTGGTGCCGGGCGCAGAGCATCAGCACAATCATCAACTTCAGATGCATCCGCTGCAGCAGCTTCAGCAGCAGCTCAACTCCACGCTCAATCATCATCAGCAACAGCTCCAGCAGCACCAGCAGCATCACGGCTCCTCCAGCAACGGCTCCACGCATAGCGGCAGTCCGCACTTCAGTAGTCGCACCCTGCCACGCCTGCACGACGCTGGAGGCGGAGGCAGCAGCAATGGCTCAGTCAGCTCATCTCCCACGCCCGCCCAGGCAGCTGCCGCCGCCAGCTCCAGTTCCTGCTCAATACTGCCCAATGGACAGCCCATCAATGCGAAGACGATACGCGTCTGGCAGAAGGGGGGCGTGCCCGTGCTGCCCCCGGTGACGGCACTAAAGCGGGCACTAATCAGCAGCAGCCGCAACTCGCCGGATGAGGGCTATCAGGAGGGCTGCGGCACCGATGTCTAAGCAGGAGAAGCAGCAGCAGCAGGAGGAGATTCCCCAAGCAGAACTGACTAAACTTAAAACTTCAACTACAACTACAACACACCCCCACACACACATACACACATATAGACAAGTATTTTGTATGGCGAATTGCGGGCGAATTTGCGGCGAATTACTACGTTGGAATTTCGCAGCAAAACTGTTTGTGATAGTGTCTGATAAAAGATATGGCGAATGAAGATAATAACAGTAAAACAAGAAGCGATCAATGCAAAGCGAAAACTAAACTAAAACTAAAAGTAAAACTGAAAACTTAAAACTGAGAAGAAAATCGAAAAGAAGACTCGATAAATCGAATAATCGACAAACAAGTCGAGAAATGAAGTATACTTCTAGGCATAACAATGAAAGAGAGAATCTAATAAATACACCCCCCATCCCACACACTCACTCACACAAGCTTAGCAACTAAAGCAGCTACGACTAACTGTGTCAAGCCAGTCCCCATGCAACCCTGTACATACCTAACCCGACTAAACCAACTCGTTGTCAACTCTCGCAAATCCCCGCAAGTTATCGATATATCGAAAAGAAAAAGAAACACAATAATTAAAATGCGCATAGGCACCCTGTAAATGTAATTAAAGAGAACTCTACCGTAACTAAATGTTAATATAACTGTAAACCTAACTCTAACTCTAACTGTATCTGTAACTGAACGTTGTGTGTGCGTGTCTATGCGTGTTTGTGCCTGTCTGTGTGTGTCTGTGCGTGCGATTGTGAAAACTACAGCCAAAAAACAAAAACAAAAAACTATTCCGGAATGCCCCTTCTCGAAATTAAAAAAGCAACCCTTCCTATAGTTAGAGCAATACAGGCAGAAAGAGTGATTGAGTGAGTGAGAGAGAGAGAGTGTGTCCTACTAAATGGTATACTAAACTATATACGGTATAGTGCAAGCAAGGTCTACTCCATATATTTGTGTGAACAAATAGTAAGCAAAAAAAATAGCGAAAATTATTAAAGAAATTAACTAAATGTGTGACAATTCCGTAAATGTACATACCATAGATATAGATGAGTATTATGAGGATTATCGAATTCCGATTATTTGTGTACACAGAAGACAGTCGATAAGGTGAGGGGGGCGAGAAGTACTCAACTGAAAGCAATCAGTCCAAAATATAGGGAAATAGGGAAAAAAGGAAAACTAGCTAGTAATAAATGGATTATAATTTTAATCAACTTTCAGTTCACTTAGTTACTTTCTTCCAAAAATTAGTGAGTATTACAATAACTTAATAAGCCTCTTAGTTTTTATAAGTTTTAAACTACTCATTAGTTCTATCCTTTCTGAGCTATAAGTTCCTTTGCAAGGCAGTTTTGTTTAAGAAATCCATAAAATCCTGATACATTTTCTCGCTCGCTGCTTAGTTTTCAAGTAGGTTCTTAGTTTTCAAGAATCCTAATCATTTCCAATCCAATTCATTTCTCAGTTTCCCGAGTTGCGTTAATTATGATTTCTTGAGTGTTAAAGTAGGTCATAGATCAATTAGCTAACGTTTCATTTTGATGGCAGTAATCGAATTTAAGAGCACCAAACAAGGTCAGTTCGCAACCAGGCCCAGACCCAGTTAAAGTTAATTTTGAAACTTTATTACTTTACTATCAGGTTGAGTTACCCCATTGCCCTGCCCGATTATCAGCTAGAACAGAACCCACACACACGCCCTGTGAATCCAAATTGGATATTAGAAGAACCTTCGTATTCGCGGTCATCATTAGAGCAAAGTGTAACAGAAAAAAAGAAGAGAAAACAAAGCAAAGCAGAGAAAAAGAAACATAATCATCAATTCATACGTAAACAGAGACATATGTAAATGCTAGACAGGGTGCTTCAAGTACTCACACACACACACACACACATATCACTCGACTCATTCACGAATGACAATTTAAAACGTAACCACAGATATTAATTGCCTGTACGAACTAAGCAAAAAAAGTGAAAAAGAAGACAAGCAGAAGAGAAAGAGAAAACTTAATTTAAGGTAAACCAAAGACTTTTTTCTTTGCATCTATATTCGAAGCGTGGGGAGTACGAAGAACTACGACAGTCCCGAGAGAAACCATTGAACGAAGCAGAAGAAAAACAAGAGAATAATCCTAACATTTAAGTTATACCTATGTATTGTATGATATACCTAAATACATATAAAGATAATACTATACTACTATCACTTAATATAGTAATAGATATATGTACTTATCGTGTATGAGATAAAGAAACGCAAGAGAAGAAGCGGAGAAGAAGAGGAGAGTGTCGGCATTGAATGCAAGAAGAGCAGAGCAAATATATATATATAAAACATATATGCATTAATAGATATATGTGTATATATCGTATATATAACACGAACATGGCGTACTCATTACTTTTACAGCCGGTGCAGGTAGGTATGGGTCGACGGTCGAGGGGCGTGACCCAATTAACTGCAGAGACAAAGAGAGACAATCGAATTTAAATGCTGCTCCTGCTGCTCCATTGTGAACTGCTGTAGCGTTTGGCATATTAGGGCCAATCGTCTAATCGCCAATTATGCAGTTAACCTGACTCAACCTCGGCGACAGACAGAGCTGCACAAATCGATAGATGACGGGGGCGGGGGGAGGAACAAAGAGACAGAACGATACACAGAAACAGAGGGAAGAGAAAGCCATGTCAAAGTTCACCAAGGTTTAACGCGAGACATAAAACTGATCTAATTCACTGCAATCAACTTGAAATACTTTGAAAAACTCCTGAGAAAATTGTGGAAAAATTAGACAAATTGTAGAATCTCTCAGTGAATATTTCTCTGAATTATACAGAGAAAGCGTATGTGAAATAAAAAGTAATCCAAGTCATTAGGGTTCCCATAGTGTGTTAAAGCCTTAAAGCCTTGTGAGAACTGCAAAAAGTTCTGCTCACTCTATGCCAGTCTATAAGAAAGTAAAACTCGCTTCGAAGTGCACAAAAATATTTGCGCAAATTGAGAAAAATCTTCGCCATCTCTGTCTGGCATACAGACAGAAAGAATCGCAAGATTTTTCTAGCAATCAGACGACGCATGCAAATCGTATTATGGCACATCTAATTATAACTTTGCCAGCTCTCAGGCGGCTGCTCGACGCACTGGATACCCTCTCAAGCGGGTCGCGGTAGGCGACACGCATGTGTAGTTCAAGTCAAGAGGGAAGCAGCGGGTTGGGCATGAGGAAAAGCGCGTAATAAATACGGGGAGGGGGGTCTGCTATAGCAGATTATATTATGGCGTGCATGCAGCGGAGGCAGAGACTGTCTGATTCGTTGAGCCGCAGGCAGCACCCAGTAGCCAGCTTTTCCCTCACTACCCACCTCCCCCCACACTCTCACTCTCGCCCACCCCCACTGTCTGTCTGTGAATACGTATCCCTCGCCTTATTGACGACGCGCAAAGTTTGCCAACTAAACAAGTTTTGTGCCTCAAATGAAATTTAGGTTGCAACTGAAGCCCAACAAAAGCCAAACAAAACAAAGCAACAAAAACAACAAAAACAGCAGCAGCAGCAGCAACAGCAACAATGGGCGGGCAGCAAAAAAATTAGAACTTTTGCGCTGCTGCCGCTGCTGCCGAAGGAAAGTGAATTTTATTTGCTCAACTTTATTACGTATACGTGCCGTTGTTCCGCCTGTGTAAATAACCAAAATGCAAAACGTGCCCCAAGCCGTCGCCGCCGCCGACTAAACTTGCCTCAGATCTCTAATGAAGACAGCGTCGCCGTCATTGCCGCCGCCGCCTCCGCCGCCAGGTAGCGCTCTCGCATTTTATGTTCATGCAGTGCAGGCTGTTTAACGACGCAGGGCGCAGTATGTGAAATTTATAAAAAAAAACAACCCGTGTCCTCAGTGTCTCTGTGTGTGGGTCAAACTAGTCGAGAGCAGAAGCGTGCTCGCCATGTAAATACACTGTCTGTCCGCAGCAGGGTATCTGTCAGTCAGGCAATTCGCATATGTACTCAGAATACACGCTCTCTTCCACCTTTAACGGACAGCAAGCTTCTTTATGCATGCTTATCTTGACTCATCTGCCATGCCTCATCTCATCTGCCTAAGCATGTGCAATGATTGCTTAACACATGTCTGCCTACTTTTATTATTAAATACAGGGTATGTGGTAGTCGGTCTATATTTGTTTTTATTTTTCATGAAATGCTCAGCTTGCTAAACATTTCCAACAGCTACAGAGTATCTGTGAACTCACTTTTGCTTGAACTACGACATGTGCAGGGCTCAACTCGTTCTGAAGGGTAACTGGCAGTCGGGCAGCCCATCTGCAACTGCCATAATGCCGAGCAACCACTCTCATATGCCTAAGCTAACAGACCGTAAATATTGTTGAAAATGGCAGTTTATTTTTGGCCGCACTGTGCTCATCATTCAATAGGACAACAGCCGCCTGAATCGCTGATGGATGTGAACAGCAGCAGCAACAACAACAGCAACATAATGATAAACAAGAATAAGAAGAGGAAGAAGCAGAAGCAGAAGAGGAGAAACGTTTGCAGGTGCACGAGCAAGAAAGCAGCGAATAATGTTAAAGGCTTTTTGGCCGCAAGTTAAATAAGAAGCAAATAAGGCAGCAGGAAACGGCGTTGCGTAAGCAGAGAGTGCACGACTGGCAGCTACCCTGCAGCGCAAGTAAGATTTTGCTGTGCATATAATAAAAAAAAACATTAATTGAGTATTATATATTTTATTTTATTTAATCTTGATTCCGGTTAAATTTGTTATGTATTTTTAAATATTTTATTTATATGTTCAATCCAAAATGCAAGTTTTATTTGCCCACACAGTATGCTCGGCATTTTGCCAGCATTTACAGTTCGTCCCCGCTACCCTGTGGCCCCTCGGGCCGGATGTTGCTCAGACATAGCCCGGCTAATATGCGCCGCAAACATGCTTCCTCGTTCCAGCCAGCCCGCCAGCCCGTCCCCCTTCACTTCGCCTGCCATTTCATCTCAGCTTGGTTATAATGATGCACACACACGCACAGGCACACACACACACACACACAGCCACACACACACCGCAGCAGTCATAAATAGGGGCTCAACAAAGAGTTGTCATATGTGTGTGCGAGTGTGTTGCGTGTGTGTGCGCTGTCTTTGCGTGCGTCGTCGTCCCTTTAGCGTCTTCAGCATTTAATGGCCTCATTAATTTTCTATGCTTGGCCTTAAATTATTTTACTAGGCCCGCCGCCGTCGTCGTCGTCGTCGTCGTCGTTGCTGCACACTGCTCAGCAATTCCATTAACTTGGCAATGGCACTCTGTACCGTTCCCCCTCCCTATACCACGCCGCTGTCAAACTGCCCCTTGTTGAGAGCGCACGCCACGGCCAATGGCAAACTGTGTCTGCTCGCTGCCTCGACTGGTTGCGTTGTCGTTCATTTACATAAACTTAATTGTTTTATTTAATCAATAAAAATAATTAAATGCCATGTGCGTAAGTAATTAAAACAAATCGCTTTTACTGCACAACCAAATTGAAATTGCATAAACAGGCAACGCAGGCGGGGAGAGAGCGAGAGATAGCGGGGATGGGACGCAGCTACTAAACGAAATTCACATGCAACAGGGTAGTCAAAGGGTGGGTGAGGGGGGCAGAGGGGGAGCTATCTAATGATGTACTGTGCGGGAGTGTGTGTGCGTGTGTGTGTAATTATGGCACATCAAACATTAATCAGGCTCCGGCAAAATTCGAATATTGAAAACGCAGAGAGAATTCAGAGAAAGCAAAGCAACTGCAACGAATTTAGCGGGCCACAATGATAATTTTGTTGTTGGTTAGCCAGCGGGGCAACAGCAACAACAAGTGCAGCAGCAACAGCAACAGCAAATGAAACAGCTGCAATATCTATGGCAACAGCAACAGCGGCAGAGAGAAGAGCAGCAACAGCAACAGCGATTGCTGCAATTGGAGCAGCAACAACAGCAGCATAGGCAGCAACATAGACAGCAACAATTTCAAATAGAATAAATACAATAGCAACAACAGCAACATAGGCTAGTACACCTGCAACAATGGCAACTGCAGTCCAAGATACTATGGCAGCTGCAGCAGCACAATGAGCAACAAAAACAATTTTGAAAAGAGCAACAACTTCAAAATTCGCAACAACAGCAACAGCAACTTGTACAATAGCAGCAGCAAGAGAAGCAGAAATTACAACAGCAGCAATAAGTAGGGACAAGCACAACAGCAGCAACATCAAAGCGAACAACTGCAGCAGCAACATTAGCACTAACAGCAACCGCAGCAACGATTGCAACCAACAATGCAGCAACAGCAACAGCAGCAACTGCTGTAAAAATAAAGAGCGCTAGTCGTGCAACAATAACAACATTCACGGGAACAACAACCAAACTATCAGCAACAACAACAGCAGCATCATCGACGCCTCAACCGAATTGTTTTGCGACCACGCACACAAAATCCAAAAACCAAATTACTTTGTAAGCGCATCTCTCCAATCCCACCCCCCCCCCCTCCCGCGATACCCTGTAAACCATCAGAAATTTTCAATTTTTCAGCATAATTTATGGCTCACAAAGCGTAAAAACCAAAAACCCAACCAACCCAAATCAGTACGAGAAATTATGCAAAAATATTATTAGACGCAGCAGCACACCACACCCTGCCGCCTTGTGCATCCGAACATAATCTCTGTATCCTCCCGGCAGCCAACTAGCTGCTGTCTCACTCGCACGCTCGCAATATGCTGTCCAATGCGTGGCGCGGCAAATCTGGCTTCAGTCACAATTTGCCATAGGTAAAACGATTTAATGCCTAATACACACACACACACGCAGTCGCACACATGGGCACGGACACAGCTACAGATGCAAGCTAGAAATACAAATTAAACTAATGCCAGTTAGATAGATAGATACATTTATATTGATCAGCAATTTAATGTAAATTATGCTGTCTATTTCGTGGTTCGGCTCCATTCAATGTTGTTATTGTTCGCCTGTGTGTGTGTGTGGTGCGTGTGTGTGAGCACATTATGCAAATCAGTATTTTGTAGAACTGTATCTGTTGCTTTTTATTGGCATTTGTTTTATTGCCATTTCACATGAGCAACAACAGCAGAAACAACAACTGACTTCAAAAACATCAGCAGCACAAAAGGCCCCTAAAAGTATGCCATACTGGCACGCACACCCACTCACATGAACACATGCACTCACACACACCCACACAGCAATGAATTGAATTTTAAATACACTTTAAATTCCGGAAAATCGCATTTGCCATTTGCACATAAATCTGTGCAAACATATGAGCTAAGATAGTCGAAGGTTAGCTGGATGATATCAAAATCTATGAGTTTGGAGGCGGATGAGAGTGCTGCGAGTAGGTTGCAGATTATATTCGATATATTTCGTTAAAACGCTGCTAATCTGATAAATATTTGAATGAAAAAGGAAATCAATGTCAGCCTATAAAGTATTATTTATTTATGTTAAAGTTTTCAAAACTTCAAAATACGATTGAATGCATTATTTCAAGACTTTCTTTTAAATTCTTTATAGTGTACTTTATGATAAACAGAAAACTGGATTGATTGATAGATAAATATGCAGATTTTTTCGCGATTCATGGAAAGATTGATGAGTATGAATAATATATTTAAAAGTGCGTAGATAGAAGGAAAAATAACGGTAAGGTATGATAGACAACAGTTAGAAAGATTCAGTTCAACGGGAATCTGCAAACAACTTATCAACTGCTTCAAAATATCTTTCTAAAAATACCTTTATATTTCAAAATAAACTGTCAAAGTTCCTCAACTTACTAAGCATAGAAGCCTTAGTAAGTTGAGGAGCCTTGACAGGCAATTAAAAAAATTAAAAATTTAATAAACCGATGCGGACATTCCGCGCGTTGCTACGGATTCAAAAATACAAGCTGAAGTCCCGTGTTTGGAATGCACACACTCTCAAACTAATGACAGCCTTATAAATTATTTCGATATTGTATTACGAGCCCCAACCACTATTAATTCGAACAGCATGTGTTTTTGCCAGTGTGCAATGTTCAACACACGATATTTTCAATACTATTGCAGATAACGTATGCCAATGTATTTTGTCTAAAAGAGCATTTTATTCTCTTTACGATGACAAAAAAAAAATTTCTTGTATTTCCAACAACAACAACAACATGAGTAATTCATTCAAACGGTAGACTTAACAGATAAGAAAAAAATGACCACTATTAATTCGAACGCTGCGTAATATAACAAATTAATTAATATTAGAATTGTGTAACGTCGCCTCTGGCCTGTATTACACATTTAACACGTTTTGGCATTGATTTTAATAAATTTTCGCAATGTTCTCGAGAAATCGAGTCCCACATCTCTTGTAACTTAATTTTGAGGTCAGAAATGCTCCTTTGTGGCTCATTTCGAAGCTTTCTTTCCATTAGCCACCAAATATTTTCTATGGGGCTTAGATCTGGACTATTTGATGGCCAATCTAAAACCTCCATTTGCTTATTGAAGCCAATTTTTGGTTATTTTGGCTGTGTGCGATGATGCTCCGTCCTGCTGAAAAGTGAATTCACCACAATCTGCCAGTTTTGGTATTGATGGCAGCAAACTCTCTTCCAAAATATTAATATATTTTTCAGCATTCAATAAAATGCAGCTTTCCTAATCCGTTGGCAGACATACATCCCCATACCATAGTGCTTGCAGGAAACTTTACTGTCCTTTTAAGGCAGTCGTTATGGTATGTTTCTGTCTTTGTACGGATGACGCGTTTTCTCGTATCACCGACACTAACATCAAATTTAGCTTCATCGTTAAATATGATGGTGTCCCATTGCCTTTGAGTCCAAGACATCCTTTCCTGAGCCCATTGCAAACGCTTTTTTTTTGACGAAACGTTAGCAAGGGTTTTTCCTTGGCCTACAAGTCAGATAAGTTATTGGGTGTGATACATAAATAATAACAAAACATACTTTATAGAAACCATATCCAATATTTTTTAACTGCAGTCGCGTCCATTCTCGCTTGACAGTTTTGACAATTTTCTGAGACCACTCTGAAGCCAAATTTCTTAATGATTGGCACCGATCAGCCTTTACAATTTTGGCCAGTTCCCTTTTGTCACGGGGTGTTATTGCTGATGTTCGCCCTCTATTTGCAATATTATTTTCAATATTCCCAGTTTTTTTGAACAATTGGATCACCCCATGCACTGACGATTTAGACAAATGTAATTGTTTGCTTATTTCAGTAATTGTCTTCCCAGATTTAAAATAATCTCTAATCAATACTCTGATTTCGGTGCAAATAGGCTTACCAAGTACCATCGTTGCTAAACTTTTACTGATCTGCAGTAATTTAAAATTTTTTTGCATTCTGCATTGTGTTATTATTTGTAGATTATAACTAGATAGTGATCCCGTTACATTGGTTGCTTTTGTTTTGTTGTTGTTTTGAGATAACAGTAAGCTTGCGCAGTGTTCGAATTAATAGTGGTCATTTTTTTCTTATCTGTTAAGTCTACCGTTTGAATGAATTACTCATGTTGTTGTTGTTGTTGGAAATACAAGAAATTTTTTTTTGTCATCGTAAAGAGAATAAAATGCTCTTTTAGACAAAATACATTGGCATACGTTATCTGCAATAGTATTGAAAATATCGTGTGTGGAACATTGCACACTGCCAAAAACACATGCTGTTCGAATTAATAGTGGTTGGGGCTCGTATAACAGACAAAAGGTATGCTGCGGCAGCATTTGAATAAAGCAATAACAAGTATACGCAGTGTATATCCGATGCGAGGCTGGGAAGCGGAAAAGGGGCCTGGCATTGGCCTACGCGGCACATCAAGATGGCAGCTCAGCTTGTCTTTTTTTTAAATCCAATACAAAATACATTGCCAATGCAAAATTGTTGTTGCCCCGCGGCCCCGCGCCTATGCCACGCCCCCAACGACGATTACATTTTCATGCAAATCAAATTGGAAATAAGCAAAAAAAGAAGAGCGGAAAGACAGACAGAAAGCTAAGGCAAGCCGAAGTCGAAATTATAAAAACAATTTGCAGTCATTCGACAAGTGAAACACAATATAGATATCCCTATCCCCCCATTTGCCTCCCTCTCGCACAATATCAAGCATGTTTGGATAATTAGGAGCGTGTCGCAGGCAGCTACGCTTCGATGCGATGCCTTCTTTTTTGTATTGATTCATCAAGTTCGACGCCCCGGCAATAGGGAAAAATGAAGGCGGGGAGGTAGGCACGGATAGAGCCCTATTAAATTATCACAAGTCTGTGCGTGTCTGGATTGAGGCACGTGGCACGTGCATAAATTTATGACGTATCGATTGTCATTAATTCCAACGCCAGCCCCATTGTTTAGTCAATTTGTCAGGGAAAAACCTCTGCACGATTTCAGAACTTCAGTGAATCGTAGGGGGCACTAAAGGGTTAATAATTCATTTGTGCAATTTGCTGCGGCGACCCTCGACAACGACAACTTTCACTTACGATTATCATCTGTCACACCTCATCAACGCGCTGCGTGCAGCTCACTCTCTCTCTCGCTCGCTCTCACACTCTCGCTACGTCTCTCTCTCTCTCTCCGTAATTACTCCCCGGCAATATTGTCAATAATTATCTCCATATTTCACGAAAAATTGTAGACAAATGTGCGCCTACGTCCGCACGTCCCTCTATATGTCTCTCTCTTTCTCTTTGTATGTTTGTCTCCCTCTCTCCCTCTGTCTCTGTCTCTGTGTCTGCCTGTCTGCCTGTCTCTTTGTCTGTCCGTCTGTCGCTTGTTTATTTGCCGCCTGCTGCTGCCACTGACAAATATCTGTTAATGGAAGCGAACGGAAGCGGGTGGATAAGCCATGGCAAATGGCAAGTCAGAGGGAGAGCGGGGAAGCGAATGTACGAGCGGGAGGGGCGGCGTCCAGTTCAACCATGTTAATTGATATTGATACGACTCGTTGTGGCATCGAATGACGGCGTATAATGCGGCAGATGCCTATCAAATCTGGCGCGTAAGATGTCGTAGACAATTTGCAGAGATTTCATTAATCGAACATGCTTAAGAGATGTGTGGCTTCGGTAATATATAGAAAAAAAATGTGGTAAAGATTTTAAAAATAATTAAATTAACAATAAAACTTACCTGAGATGAGAGAGATGTATCCAATCTATATATAGCTCACATATAACTTAAATACTACTTTAAAATTTATTAAAGTTATAAACGAGAATTTCATGAGTTCTCTTGTCAAGAAATCACTAAGAATAAAAAGCTTTTAGATCTGACCTATAAAATTCGCATTGAACAAGCACATTTACAAATTTATGTGTAATTTATAAAAAAAACTCTTTCATGGCTTTAAAAGAAATCATTAAGCTATTACCAAACCCTATACTTATATTGAGTACAAAATCACAGTCTACCTATGCATATATTTGCTTAAATTTTTAAGTCCACAATTATGTCAGCTTAACTTTGGTACACACGCCCACAAACACGTCATCGTATTCCCGCGAATACGTCATCGATTTGCCGAAGGTGTTGATATGTAAAGATAAAAAGAAAACGAAAAACCAAACCAGAATCATAAATAAATCCAATGCCGCCCGCCTTCAATGTGCGTCATTACGCGGCGAGTGGGTCAGGTCGGGTGAGTCTATGAATCTTATGGGTTGCTGCAGTTTTTAGCCTTTAAAGCACTGCGCTACGATGCTGCTTCAGTTCAAATTGCCCGGCATTTCGACGTGCACCGCCCTGCCTTCTGTGACCTGCCTCTCACCCCCATTCATCATTATTAAGGCCTTTAATTTATGGGCCCGCGTTGTCGTTTTTTATGGCGTGTGTTTTACATTGACTATAACATCGAGTCATATATAGTATGTACGAGAGCGCACTCGCATGTTGTGTGGCACGCCAGCTGCCGCAGTCGACGTCGCTGCTGAGTTCAAAGTACGCACAGGTAGCACCAGCCGAGGCAGTGGCAGCGACAGCGGCAGTGGCAGCGACAGAGGCAGAGGAAGCTTCACATAAAATCGATAAATCTTAAAAATTCAATAACAGCCGCCGTCGCCGCACGCGAATCGCAGGCGAATCGCAGGCGGCAGCAGCAGCTACCCTCAGCTTGGGGTGGCTCAACACCGATTCTCCAGAACCACCTCACCCACTCCCTTCACTTCCCCCTCACTCGCTCCTGCCCTCACATATATCAAAATCAAAGACGAGGGTCAATGGCAAATTGGATTGCTTTGGCTTGCTGTGTTTTACTTGTATTTTGTACTTTATCTGTCTGTCGCTCTCTCTCCCCCCTCCCCCCTCTCTATATATCTTTCCTTCTCTACCTCTCCACCTTCCGCTCACCCTCTCTTGCTTTCTCTGTTGTTGTAGTTGTGGAAAAATTAAAGATTTATCAAGTCGAATCAGGCAGGGCATCACTTCTATCAAGGCAAAACTTTTAATTGGCGGCTTTAAGGTATTATGAGCCGTAGCTAAATATGCCGCCCCAGTCAGCCACGCCCACTCATCGACTGACTGACTGACTGACAGCCACACACTCTCTATCTCTCCCTCACCCTAACTGGCCATAAGCCTTCATCAGCATCGATGCAAGTAGAGCAACCGCTTCAACTGGCTGGAAAATACGGAAAACTTTTCGCTTTCATGTCGAGGCCGACGTGGAAAACTTAAAGTGAATCTCATTATTGGCCTCCTTTTCTGTGCTTTAAACGCGGCGGAGAGGGCAGGTGAAAGAGGTGATTCAGGTGGGCAACAAACAATTAATTATACACCAAAATAAAGAGCGAGAGCGCGACTGAAACTGACCGGCAGGAGGAGCAGGAGGAGCCGGGTCCGAACTGGGGCCTGGCATGGCAACAGGCAGAAACACACAAATGACGACGGATAACGGCATTTTTTATGATTTGCCACAAGGCTGCTCGCATTTATTTATTCGTATGTGTGTGTGAGGGAGGGCGACTCGTGTTTCGCATTATTTATTGCCCCTGCACACACACATATACAGTCGCAAAATATGTAAATATGCATGTGATATTTGTTTATTTTCGGCCCTAGCCGCCTGCCTCTTCCCACTCCACACCGGATACGGCAGCTGAGTGCCATCGTCTGCATTCCAGCAGCGTCTCAGCCGCCATTAAAGTTTCCATTTCCACATTTTTCGCATGACCAGCGCAGTGCCGCGACGCGACGCGACGAGACGAGGGAGGAGGGGAGGCATGCAGCATGAAGTGGATGCCTTGTTCGAGTGCATTCGCCGCGATAAGATACTTTGGTAACTCAATTAAGCCTCCAAACTGATACAGGACACCCCATTCAGGGCGACGCGGGCAAGCAGGCAGGCAGGCAGGCAGCCCGCACTAGAATGCACGCCGCACTTGATGCGATTGATTAAGCGCCTTTTTCACGCTAACCAGCGGGAAAAACTCTTGCAGTTAATTAAGCCAAATTAAAAGCGAATTTCATTTTCACAAAAATAACGAACTGCAACAAGAACAACAACGCGACGTGCGCATAAATTAAACTACTAAAGACAAGTGCGTATACGTAATGATGAAGATTGTATACGCTGCGTATACGTAATTTTATGACACAGATTGTATAAGCTGCAGCGTCACCTGCATGACAATTGCAATCGAATCGAATAAGCAAATAATATACTACGGCGATTTATAATAATATATAGCAGGGACTTTGATTAGATTTCTAGTAACAATAGAAAATATAATAAAAGTCAGAGTGCGCGAATTTTATTTACGATATTTGATAAATTAATTAATATAATCTTAAAAATTTGGTGATAAGATTCACGTCAAATTTCATAAAAAAAATAAAAATAAAATTAATAAAGTAAATATAATAAATTAAAAAAAAAAAAAAATAATTTATATAAACTAATTGTTTCTAGGTTAAATGTTCGTTAGAATGCGCCGACTTTGCTTGAATTTCTAAGAATAACAGAAAAGATAATGCTATTAAAATTTAAAGTTTGATTACGATATCTGAAAGAATAAGAAATATAAACTAATTGATTCAAGATATGTAAAAAAAAAAAGATAATAGACTTTGAATGCGGTAAGTTTGGTGCTTAGCTACGATATATAGACAGATAGTTTACAGAGCACCTTTATATATAAAGCGTGCATTTGTGCGTGAATTTCGTTGCGAGAGCTGGTTCGATGTGCCCGTAGACTAAGAATATACATGATATATAGCGAGGATATCTGCACATGTATCACTGTAATGAATCTACTGTAATGTCATGAATTAATGATATAATGAGCACTAGAAACCGCCTGGCTTATAGCTGGCTAAAGAAAGCGATAGGGGTAGGTATGGGGTAGGGGTACTCAGCTCATACATGGATAATTTAAAACTGGTAAGTCGCAGCCGAAGTGCTAGGAAAGTCGAGGTTATTGCGGCTTATCTTGCGACTCAATTGCAGGGGACTCTTTTTACTGTCAATGTTCGTTTTGTTGTCTTTGTTTTTGTTTGTTGTAGTCGCAGTTATGGTTGTTGCTATTGTTGCTGCCTGTGCCTAACAATTAAACCATTTGCAGTTTATAACCATGGCGTGCCATTAAACAGAATTAAGTCAGTCCGGCAAGCGATCCCTTCCCACAGAAGAGGCCTCCTTTCCCTTCTCCTGCCCCTGGACTCGGGGGCAGGCAAAGCAGTCAGTCAAGCGCGACGGCTTCGCCAAGCTCAAACTCCCGAGTAGCGATTCAAGTGCGGTGCTGCTGCTGCTGTGCCATAAATCGCTTATCACGCGACATTAAAACAACAACTTGGGAAACAACAACAACAACAACAATAAGAATGCTGTTGCCCGCAGCCAAATGCCAAAAATTGCCGCACACAAAAACAATACGAAAACGAGAGAGAAGCGAGAAAATGTAACGGGCAACGAGTTTTAATGTACTACCCGGAGCCACCCATTGGAGAACCTTGAAAAATGGCAACAGCAGATTAAGCGCATAAAATGGTTGCCCCAGCCAGCATGGCTGCCTCTGTGTGTGGGGCAACCCTGGCTGAAATTGGATTTTCGAGCAGCAGCGGGCGAGGGCGAAATAAAAATTAAGACGTCATCAAAATGCAATTAAAAGAGTAGGTAAAAATGAGAATAGCAGCAGATTTATTTAAGCCCAGAAAGAGAGAGAGAGAGTGTGAGAGGGAGACAATCCTGCTCTGTGCTTGTGGCATCTGGTAGCACTTCCGGTCTAAGAACAACAAATAGATTTATTGTTGATGGCATTATTAAATTTTCTTGATTTTCGCTTTTTGTTTCGCTTCTACAGCGTGTCATAATAAAAATGGTCAAGCAAAAGAGAGTGCGATGATAGCCCTCCCGGCTGGGCAGACTGGAGATTCCTACATCCTACCCTACCCCCTCCCCGGGCAGCGTTGGGCAGCACGTTAAGCAGCGCGTCGCGCATATTGGAGCAAAGCGTTAACGATGAACGTTCTGCATAAAGATAGACACAGTTGCTGCGGGGAGATGCTGTGACAAGAGAGAGAGGCCGGAGAAGGAGGCATGTCAGCGCGCGACAACATCACGGCCCCGGGGCGACAGCAGCAACAATAGCAACAGCAACAGCAACGGAATAAATGGGCGCGAGCGAACCGAAATACAAAAAAGAGCAGCAAAAAAGGCAGCTAGCGAAATTGTTAAATGTTAGCCCTGATATTAACGGCAAAGTTAACAAAAAACTATGCAGAATTAACCTTGAATGGGGTCACTAAATTATTAAAATAATAATGTACGAAATTGGTAATCAGCAACAAAATTTAATAAAGAGGATTAGTTTGCAAAATGAACACATTATCGACATAAACTGAAAACACAGAGAGAGAGAGCGAGAGAGAGAGAGAAGCAGAAGCAGGCTGGTACATAGTAAAAAGCCATAAATAAAGTACTAGATAAATCAAATACAGCAAGTGGCTAATTAGTGTTACTATATGTAATCAGGCTTTAAACAATGAAAGGAAAAACAAAAAGCCACAGTCTCGCTACTTATGGATAATCATATTTTTGTTGCCTACTTTTAGGCTGAAGTTAATTTCTTTTCACTTTCAGAGTTAAAAAAGGCAAACAAACCGTGTTAAAAAACTGATAATACATATGTATATTATAAAATAAAGGAGCTTATACTCATTTTAGATTAGTGACAACCTAATTATAATATGAGCTCCCTTCGCCTTTTGATTTCCTCTCCGTTTTAGCCATTAGCGAATCAATTGAGGCCATTAAAGTATACTGGGTGTTAGTCCTGCTTGCTGATAGGATGACAGCAAAGCTGTTTTCATTATCAGACATTGTCTGAGGAAGAGAGAGAGAGAGAGAGAGAGAGAGAGAGAGAGAGGGAGAAAGAGAGAGAGGGAGAGAGAGAGAAGGAGACGCAACGACAGCAGAGGGCTGACAGCAATCACAACGCCGATAAGAACGTAACCCATCCACACACACACACACTTACAAATCAAGAGCTACACATGTCACAAAACGGGTAGAGGATGCGGGGAAAAAGAGAGGGCGATAGAGAGGAAAAGAGAGCGAGCAAGGGAGCAGCTGGAGAAGCTGTTGCAATCAGAGTGGGCTGCTAAGCTCGCTGAGTGCGTAAGTAATCTCGATGTCGCAATTGCATTAAAGCCAAACAATATTTAAAACGTTTTATTCATTTGCCACGCCCCCTCTCGAGCAGCCAGATACCCCAGAGACATAACTGTAATTACAAGAGTACACGACGAGTCGCGCTTTACTGCTGCTGCTGCTGCTGCAGCGTTGCGACGTCTGCTGCGGAAATGCCGCAAGCAGGCAAATCGAAAATACAACGAGCAGAGAGAGAGAGAGAGACAGTGCAAAAAAGAGAAAAACAAATTAAAAAACGAAGCATGAAATAAGAAAATTTATCAGCAGAAAAGCAGTTGGGAACGCGGGCCAAAGCCAGCGCCAGACGCAGCAGAAATGCAGCAGGCAGAGGCAGCAGACGGCAGGCGGCAGGCGGCAGACGGCAGGCAGCTTCTTGCAGAGGCAGCAGCTCGCCCAGCTGCCAGGTGAGCACAATTTAATTTCTCAAGTTGTGTCTCTAATCAAAAGGATTTTTATCGCTTTGGCAACGATACAGACATCGCCTTTGACAGCATTTTTATATAGTCTGCAAGATGCCGGGCTGCTCCAACTCCGACTCCGACTGCAGACTGCGTGTGCGAGGCTAACTGAGGCACTGTGACAAGGACACGCGACATGAGTCAAGCAGGAGTTCGTATGCAGCAGGCAGGGGCGGGAGCAGGCTGAGAAAGGATCAGGCAGTGGAGCAAGCCGCAAAGCAGGCACAGCAGCAGCCAGACTTGCCACTAGCTGCTGTAGTCTGAACCAGGCAGGAGCAGGCGCTCCAGTAGCAGCCAGAAGCCGCCTGCCGCTCCACGGACTGACTGACTGAAGTGTGTGTCACAAACATGACAGACGGTGTCAAGCGCCGCCAGCAAAAAATAACGAAAGAAGAAAAAAAAAGTAGAAAGCGAGAGCGCAAGCAAGATGCTAAGAAAAACTGAGTAAATCATTTGGCCAAGCGAAGCGAAAAGCTGAGTTTAACTCGCACTCCAACAACCCCCACCCCTCCTCCCACACACACTTCATCCCGCTGCTGTTTTGATCTCTCCTTGCGAAGGCGACAACTAATTAAATTAGGCAATGCTTGCGCAATCCTTTTCGGCTGCTGCGGCTGCAAAAAAAAAGAACATAAATAAACCGAGCAGCAGCCGAGGCGCCGGCGTCGCAGTCAAGGCAAACGTCGCCGTCATTGCCTTCCGCTTCCGTGCCGGAAACCATTTTGGCGTGAACTCAGCCAAGTTTTCCAAGAGTTTCTCATTTGCAGCGTATTTCGCTTGAATTTTGCATTAGCCGAGCGAGTCGACAGTGGGGAGTGGGTGGGGGGGAGCTGGGTTGCGGGGAGGTGCGCCGGTGCTAAGTGCAGGCTCGTTTCAAATAAATATGCCGCAAAGCAAACAAACAATCAGCAGCCCGAGGGAACCAGGCTGCAGGGGGTGGGGGCGGGGGCGGGCACAAAGCAAACGACGCGTCAGGCAAACCGCAGTCCAACACAACCAGCAGGAACCGTTAGCCGGCAGGCAGCCATGCCAGCTAGAAGTCACCAGAAGCCGTTAGCCGTTAGCCGTAAGCCCGCCTGAAGCCAGCCTGGAGCGTGCTCGATTCCCCTCGATTGTTGAATGGCAGCTGTACCTGCCTCTGATGGCCTCACTTCCGTCGCCATTCGTTGGCAAACGATGCCAACGACGACGACGACGTCAACGGCCGCCATTTGCAATTCAATTGCAAGAGCGCCACCTTTTGACGAGCGCCGGAAATCGCTTACTATGCTGCTAAGCGTCGCCAAGGCAAAAGCAAAAGGTTTACCCATACTTAGCTCAGGCTCCCGCTTAACCACCGCCCCTCCCTGCCTGCTCACTTGAGTCGCCGAGAGTCGCAGCCAGAAATTGCACAATAAAATGGCAACATTTCGCCGGCGACAAGAACTAATATCATATATAAATATAGAGTGTATATACTATTGTATATATATAGAGTATATATAGGTTTGGGTTTGCGTAAGTGTGTGCGAGTGAAGGTTGATGGACGAGGGCGACAACGTGCTCACGAGCTAAACGGATAGCCGTGAGTTGGCCAAGAAGTAACCCTGGAATAGTCCAGAAATAACCTTGAAGTCAGACGGCTTAAGTAGCACGGAAATGATGCTATAGTTAGAACGGGAGTAATCTAAGTAAGTAAGACTGTATTCCTTAAACTAACTGAAATATCACTGAGGTAACACTGACTTTCCAATAGCCCGATCAATTATGGGCCAGTTTGCAGAACTGCTAGAGTTCCCATCTCCTACATGCTTTGCCCTTTTTATAAATTAACAAAACCTACTACATTACGTTGTATAAACGGTAACTATTAAATATATTATATAGATCGTGCTTTTTGGATTATTACAGTATCTCAACTTAACTTTTCTGTTTTTCCAGAAACAGATAGATTTCACTCCAATTTAGTTTTCAAACTGTTAGGCCTTTGCTACGACATAAGTTCCTTTTCGAAGGTAACATAAAGCCATAAGAAAAGTGCCCTGCAGTGGATGCAAAGCAGACTCACGCGCTCATTCCTAGGGGTCATTACGAAGGCAATCGCTGGGCAAAAATGCAAGTCAATTAAGTAGCAAACGGTTGGATGGCAACAGGGCAAACAATCGCAGCGAGAAGCATTTCAAGCATCTTCTGCATAAATCGAGAGCAAATTGAGCCAATTCCTGTATAAATACTACGCACTAACGAGATGAGAGATGAGAAGCGATGAGATGGGATGGCTGCGGGATGAGCAGAGTGGCGGGAAGGGGGTGGCAAGAGAAACGAAGGGCGGGGCGGACGATGCACGATGAGAGCCGGCGCATTACCAGCAAAAGTGCCATAAAAATGTGTATTAAAATGAGTAAAAACATTTATTTGCATAAAGTCGGCCACGAGCGAATGCAACAGCAATTGACAGAGCAAGAAAGAGAAGGCAGAAGGAGAAGAAGAGCGAAGAGAGAGAGAGAGTGAGAGAGAGAGTGAAAGAGAAGCTCTACCATATATATACTACATAGAAAACTGCACTGCTGCTGCGAGTGGGGAGCAAAAACTATTTGGAGTGGCAAAAGTTTTAGCTGCGTACACATTTAGCCCGGCTCGAGCTCTCTCGAGGATGCACTCGAGTCACGCATAAGTTGCAGCAAGCAGGTCGAAGCTGGCAACACCAACAAATGACAGCGCGGCAGGAGGAGGAGGAGGAGAAGGAGATGGAGGAGCAGGGCTAGGTGGTTGCATCAAGGAGCGGCAGCAAATTGTAAGTGAAGCCAAAAGGTCACACACACACAAGCACACACACTTGTGCACACTGCAGCGAAGTGCGTTTCAGGGTTGCAGCACCATTGGGCGCCCAACGTGCGCAGCATGGCCGGAATGCATTATAGGTCCACCATTTAGTTTGGCAATTGGAATCGGCTTAATGCAGAATCAGACTGAATTTATTGTGCCCACTTACGCATATTACAATCGAAATGCAACTCAAGGTTGCGGCCGACGTTGGGCGCCCACAATAAACATGGGTTCTCCTGCCTCTCGTCTGGCAATTTAAGCAAGTTTAATGCAGAATCAGATGAGCAACATAACAAACTTGCAATTATGGCTATCTCAAACACACGCACGCACACAGAGTTCTACAGAGAGCTGTTGGCGCCCAACGTAAGCCAATATCTTGTTACATTTGAGGTCGAATCAATTGTCTCTCTCTCTCTCTCGGTCTCCCTCTCTCTCTCACTCTTTGTTTAACATATTCGAAATGTTGTGCAAACCTCTCAAACAGCTCACAAAATGTACCTTGATTATGCATAAACAACCAATACGGTTGGCACGGCAGGGATGCCACCCGGTTGCATCTTGTTGTCGTGTTCTTGCTGCCACATACTTCAAATTCTATGCAGTATCGTAGCTAAGCACCCATCTCTCTCTCTCTCTCTCACTCTCTAGTTCATCCCGTCTCAGCTTGGAAAATGAACTTGGGCATTGCATCAGTTCCCACAAAATGAAAATACACGCAATCAATTCTGTTTACCCCTGCAGCACTCCATGTGTGGGAGTTACGACTGTTTGTAGGTATGTGTGTGTGTGTCTGTTATTCTCCATGTATTGCCTGCTGCAAGTCAAAGTCAAAGTGCCGTCAAAGTCGTGAGGGCCAACGGCGATTAACTTAAGTCAAACAGTGAGTGATTGTTTTGCACTGCCAGAGCGGGAGCAGCGGCAACTCTGGACAGTCGACGGGCTGATTAAGCCAGCTGCATTTGTTATCCAGAACCAGAACAGAGCAGCAGAGTCGGGCAGGCAGGCAGACAGGCAGGCAGACAGGCAGGCAGGCAGACAGGCTGTCGGCTGAATGCAGCAAAAGACACGCAAAACGCGTCAACATCGACGTGTTGGCAACTGGCGTAGCTGGTGCTGGAGCTGAAGCTGGAGTAGTGGCAGCCACAGCAGTGACAGGATTTCCGCGGCATCCGAACGGATAAAAATAAATTCAGAAATTGCTACCGCTTCTGCCTGCCTCGCACCGACCCCCAGGAGTCGCAGGAGCTGGAGCACAAGCATCACTCGCGACTGGCAACTTTTGCCCAAGTGTCGTTGCTGATGTTGTTGTTGCTGTCGTTCATCTTCGTTCGTTTTCTTTCTATTCGCTCTTTTCTGCTTGGCATCCGCCGGGATACGTGTGCTTTAAGTCCTTCCTCGTTCGTTGGCAATCCAGCAATATTTGCAGCTCCTCGAACTCGTCGTCGCTCGAGATTCGATTTACGTCGCTTTAACTTTTGCCGTCGATTGCGTTTTGCATTCGCATTTTAATGCGCCCTACGCCACGTGCGGCATGGTGAATGTTTTCCCAAAAGCATTTGCCGTTGATCCAGCGCGTGACACGCATCCACACTCACACATAGAGGGAGAGAGAGAGAGCGAGAGAGAGGCGGACAGATAGCCTGGTAACATAATGTGCAATCCATCAGAGTTTTGCACTTACGCCGAGTGAGCTGAGCAAAATTAACATCAATTAGTCGGCATACAAAATTGATGTCAATCAGCTTGAACGAGCCAAACAAATCCAGCGTCAGCGTGTGCGCGACTCAATTTGCTCGTCTCTTCGGAAAGCCGAAAAGCAAATGAAAATTTTCCGGGCAAGCGTGAAGTGGCGCCATCTATTAGTTTTTCCAGCTGGCGTAATTATGACGCGCCACAGCGTGTTATGACTTCAGCCTCAGTGCGATCTATGTAGTTTGCCAAACAGCTTGGCGAACGTCTTTAACGCCCTGGCATTTACCACGGTTCAGTCTCTGCCTCAGCTTTAGTCTTAGCCGCCATCTTAGCCTCACACTGCCGCGCTCTCTCTCTGTCTCTATCGCTCTATCTCGCACTGCCGCCGCTCATTGCGCTAATGATAAATGGACACTGGGATTGGCGATGCGATAATGAGAGGGCACGTGCCCTCGCTCGCGCTCCTCAGTGAGTGTGTGTGTGTGTGTGTGTGGAACGCCTTTGCCTTTACATTAATCATAGCATACTTATGAGCGTCAAGTGTAATTGAAAGACATTACGAAAACTTGTTTAATGGCCTCCGCGTTGCTGTTATGGATTTATAACAGTACTTCAACGCTTCTTCTACATCTTGTTGTTGTTGTTGTTGTTTTTTTTTTGCCAATGCATTATTGATTGTCAAAGTTAGTCCATCGGGCCGAAGACGTATCACTGCTCGAGCACGCCGGCTGCGAGCTGAACACTAATTGCGAGCGAGCCACGCCTCTAGCTCCAGCTCAATGGCAATACATGAGTACCATGGAGGCGTGCAGGCAGGGCAAGGGCAACTCATTAGGATAGTTACGCATTCGCACTGTTTTTGGTTTTCTTCTGGTGGGGGGGGGTTTGGCTTGTTTCTTTGATCAGCTGTGCAGATAAATTAAAATAAAAACCGCATTTGCATTTTACACGCACGCACACATTTTATACTTGGTACGCGCGTGGATTTGCCGGTGGTTTCGCTTGTTTTGGGTGCGCCGTGTGGCTTTTGTGGCGCTGCCCTTTGATTGATAGAAACGCAAGCTGCACAAATTGCGTAACTGAGGCGCATTCAATATTTACAGCATACTTTGCGGCGGCGCCTTTAAACGGCAGCACTTTAAAAATATCGGAAAAATGGCAGCACAAAAGTTGTGGGGCAAATTGCAAAATATGCGCTCCCACACACACATATTCCCACTCTCGCTTTCTCCCTTTTTCCTCTCCCTCTCTCTCTCTGCCTATCTCTCACACAGTTAATAAAAGTTTATGCGTAGAATCAGCTCGTAAAGCTGCCCTCTCAACTTTAGATCTAATTAAATTTGGCCAACAATGTGCCGCATTGCCTGTTCGCTCCGCCCCCCCCTGCTGCTACTATATATGAGTATATATTTTCATATTCCTTGGCAGATATAATTTGCCACAGCTTTTCTTTCTTTTCGTTTTCATTTTCATTTGTTTTCCCAACCTGTTTTGCATAAAGTACAAAGGGCAACGGCGACGGCAACTGTGAACAAGGCTAATATCTTTTTTAAATCATAACTTGCCTTATAAACGCAGGCCCAGGTACCGCCGCTTCCCCCCTGGGCAGTTGTGGAGTCGACTCCCCTTTGCATAACGCGCAAGTTAAAGTTCCGTTGGCGTTTGAATAATTGTTTGACATTTTGAATAATTTAATTCAGCGACTGTTTCTAAGTGTTGCTCGAGTGAAAATGAAATTGAAAACCAGATTTACCCAGCAACTGCCTTATAACTACGCCCCCTTCCCCCTCCACCACCACCGCCTCCACCAACTCCCTCTCTGTCTCTGGTGTGACACCCCAGTTGAAGCTCAAGATTATGGCCCTGGGAATTTCGTCGACGACGGGCCACTTTTTATTATTTGTGCAACAAAGCGCCCAGGGGCACGAGGGGACATAGGCTAGGGCGTGTCACTCCCTGGGGGCGAGGAAGGGGAAGCAAGAGAGGCGAGCCAGGCGAACTGCTCGCTAATCGAGCAATTAAACACGTCTCGCATTCGAAGCAGCAGTAGACCAGGCCAAGCGGGCAAACTGCCAACCAGCTAAACAACCGACTCAAGCAGCCCAAGCCAAGCCAAGCAAAGCCTAGGCTGCAGGTAAACCACACTCGCCTACAAAGCAGCCCAAATTGACATTGTCTGCTAAATTATTTAGTTGCCTGTCCGCTCTCTCTCTCCCGAATCTACGCTGTCGGCTGCTATGACGACTAATTCAACTCGTAACGCGTAAATTATGTCAAGTGAGACAGAGACAGAGAGATTGGGAGAGTGAGTGAGAGAAGGAGAAAATATTTAAAACAGAATTCCTTAATGCACTTGAAGCTCGACTTACAAGCCGAGTCGACTGGCATACTTGAGCAGATTATCTGAGATACTTTTATTTGCATATGCAAACCATGAGGGAATTCCGAATTATTTTATTTAAAGAGATTGCTTTATAAAAATGTAGCTGACTTTAAGATTTACTGGTATTTATTTCATATAAATATACAATTTCAACTGTTTAGCTCGAAAACTACACTGCTTATGGTACGAGATGAGGTATTTAATATTTAATATTTAATAGAATAATTATAATAATATAATAATATTATAAACTATTTAAGCTATGTGCTTATATGAAATAGAATTTTCTTTTTACTAACTAAGGAACTTCAGGCATTACTTCACTTTTGTTTAAATACAGTGTGAAAATATTAAACAAATATTTCAAATTTTCTATAAGTTGTTTTTTAGCTGATAAAGCTTAGCTTGAATAGTTTTCCAATATATATTAATTTAATTCATTTTTTTATTTCATTATTTTTTTCTATCCGAATAGCTGAAACACAACCCTGTTGCGCAGTGTACAGGATTGCTGTGGGTGACCAGGTGCTGTTGCTGCTTGTTGTTGTTTCGGCACTCAGCTCGTTGCCACCTGCTGCAACTTCAAAGCGACGCACGACGAAAAAACTAAAACAGTTTAAGTGGCACTTTTATGGCATTGCCAAGAGACCGATGCCGAGTCGCAGCCGCGGTCGACGTCGACGCTTCGCCCTGATAATTGCCAGCTGACAAAGGGACGGGACGAGACACAGAGTGGGGTGTCAAAGGGGCTTACCTGAGGCCGAAGACTTGTGCAGTGGCTTAGAGCCGGCATATTAATGGTCTAAGCAAAGCCATAGCCAATTAAAGACGGTGTCGGGGAAATGGATAAAGTGCTTATTAATTCGGCGCTTTAATTTCTTCATTTACCTGCTGCTGCAAAACAAAGCGGGAAAGACTCTCAGACAGTGCCTGCTCCATTGGCCATGCAAAGCCAATTGTGTGACTAAATGTGCTCCATTTCCAGGCCCATTTGCGCTGTCTCTTTTACAGTTTCTGCCTTTCTCTCTCTCTCTCTCTCTCTCTCTCTCTCTCTCTTTCTGCAGCTCTGTGCGCTTTTCCAACTGTCGCACATTTGACTAATGCACAACAAAAGTGGAGTGTTACAGGATATGCATAATACATCGGGTACACTTGTAAGTGAGACAATAATAGAAGAAGAAAAAGCGCTTCGTCGCACACACAGACAGCGACAGGCTCAAGCTGGCAGCAGCAGCGGCAGAGGCAGCAGCAGGAAAGAAAAAACATACAAAATAGGCAAAAGCAAAGCGAAGCGAAGCGCAGAGAGAGCGAAGACAAAAAGCAACGGCAAAAGGATGACAATACAAACTGGCGTCGCTCGACTCGCACGCAGTCTTTAGGCCAGGCTGAGTGTGCGGCTCGACGTCGACAGTATGCCGCAAGCACACACACAGACACACAGACACACACGCATACGGCAACTGGCAACTGGCAACAATAGTGTAAAAACGGACACCGACAATCCACAGAGTAAGCTTTAAAGCATGGCCTGGTCCTGACTGTCTCTGCCTCCGCCTCTGCCTCCGCCTCTGCCTCCGCCTCTGCCTCCGCCTCTGCCTCTGCCTCTCCCTCTGTCTCTGCCTCTTTCTCTGCTCCCCACACGCACATATCATTTTTTAACCAACAGTCAGAACTAGCACGACTTTTACGCAAAGCGCTATGCCCCAAGGCAGCTTCTCTCAACCTCTTCCCGGCTCACACTTCGCTTGACCCATATCCGAGGCTATGCTCACCTAATAAGCGTGCACGTTGACCTTTTCAGCTAAAATCAAAAACAACATACACGTGCGTGCAAGCGTGTGAAAGCTAATTAAAGTGGCCCACACGGCGTATGCGCAATATGTACATATAAGTGAATATAAACTGCATTTGCAGCTGCAACTCCGCGCACATATCCAAGCGATTTAAATATAAATGAATGTTCATTATGCCGGGCACTTTTTAAGCTCGCCAGCAACAAGAACAACAACGAGCGAGAGAGACAGAGAGAAAGAGATGGAGAGAGAGAGAGGACAACAACTAATGTAATATACGACAAATTTGCATATTAGCAACGTCACAACAAATATGAAAAATGCAAATATAAGGAATATGAAAAACTGTTGCGAATTGAAATCTCATTTCATAATTTTGAATTATTTTTTGCAGCTTAAAATTGCCAAACGATGTGTAAATATTAATTCAGTAGCGACATTTCGTAGCAATTTTCACAATAATAATGAAATGCAATGGAATAAGTTACTTTATTTAAAACTTCATATAGATAGATACCCTGTAGAGTCAAGCAAAATAATTATAAATCAAATAGAGCTGAGGTGTGCCTTAGTAAAAGGTATATGCTGTCTAGCTAAGCAACCTTCCTCAATAATTCCAATTTCGAAAAGACATTGAGTAATTTAAAAATAATAATAATAGTTTATCAATCTAAGGACTTAAGGCTACACAATCTGCTCGTAAACTCATTCAGTTTTTCCCATTCCGATTTGAGGCCTAAACAAATGTAATTGAATCTGCCAAATTGTTTCGCACACAAACTCAGTCAGGCGCAAAATTGTGAGTGACAGGCAACTATGCAAATATGCGAAAGAGAAATTCAATTAGCACAAAGCGCTTACTGCCACCTGCAAGGCAATAGTAAAATTTGACTTATCTCACTTATTAATTAGTAGCCGTGCTAACTAAAATTCCTATATAATGAATACAATTCTATTTGTTTTTAAAAGTTACTCATAGTATCAAAGGTCGTTGAGGGGAACGGACTAAATGATCGTAAGAGAGTTTAAAGTTTATGTTTGCAAATTGGCAAACTGAGCAAATGAAATCTGTCAAATATCTTATCAGTCAATCAATTTAAATATTAAAACTTTTGAATTGCTCATTTCTTATCAAGCATGATAACTCTTTCTACCTAAACAAAATAATCCAATTAAATTGCGATCACCTCACTTCTTGTTAGGAGTGATCGAAAGTTGTTTTCCTGTAATGTCAGAGTGCTTAAAGTCTAACTAGATTACGCTCTATCGAATACATAGGCTATCTAGATTAGCTGATGCTGATCTTATATATAGATATATATAGATTATTATACCCCCCCACAAATCGCCAAATGTTACGTACCTTATGGCCATCTGGGGGAATTATTTAAGCTTGTGGATTTATTATTAATAATCTCGCGAAAAGATAAGACTAGAGTGTGCAGTATTTGATAGAGTATTGTCCCACTTTGGACTAAACATAAGAAACCATTTGATAAGGGAATAAATCTAATGTTTGAACAGTCGCTTTCGAGTCATCGAATCGTGCAGAAGTCTTTTGTGTGTGCAGAAAAATGAATACCAGTTATGATAGTAAGGAGAAAATATGGAGTACTCCAAAACAGACTTCCATGTACAACAGGGAAACGTCTGTGGGCACAATCATATTCAGTATCATGAAAAATTGGCCCAAGAATGTGTGTCAGGTGAGCTCCAGTCGTATTTGGCCAAGACTATTTCCTTTTAAGTGTATTTTTTCACAGATTTCCGACTCCGATGGCGTTGTTGTGACCAGTGGAGAAGCCATTACCTGGGCCATACGCATAGCACAGCATTTCAAGCAACGCGGACTTAATCATCGAGATATTATCGGAATTGTGGCACGAAACACTACCTACATATTGTCCCTGGGCGTCGCTTGTCTTCTGAACGGCACTCCGTTCCATGCCGTCAATCCCTTATTCGATGAAGGTCGGTGTGCACGAAGAGTTTACCTCGATCGTAGTCAACTAACCAACTCTTATATCACGTAGAGAGTGTAAAGTTCATGTACTCGATAACGAAGCCGAAGATGGTGTTCTGCGATGGCCAGGACTACGAGATGGTGCGAGCAGCTACCCAGGATTGGAAACCAGAAATAATCACAACAACTGGCTCAATCGAAGACGTGCCTGGCATTGAGAGTCTTTTGGATGAAACAAAAACGGAACATTTTTATCAGTAAGCTAAAAAAAAAAGAAACACTTCAATGTTGCAACTTGATTTTTAATATTTATGTTATTAGACCGGAACCACTTAAAGACGGTCCCGACCAAACTGCGGTTATAATTTGCTCGTCCGGCACCACGGGAAGGCCTAAGGCGGTTTGCATATCCAACCATGTGCTGCTTATGGATAAAATGTGAGTATTAAAGATTGAATAATTCCCAATTGAAAGTATATATCTCGTGGCAGGCTGATGAATAGCGAAACGGTGTTCTTTATAATGAGTGGACTAGACTGGCTAACTGGACTGTGGGCGTTTATGTTTAGCGCCTTCCTTGGCAGCACTCGTATCATCAGCGACAAACCCTTCTCGCCAGAATACTTTGTATATTTGGTAAAGAAATATAAGATCAACCTCACCACAATGTCACCGATTCATCTGGCAGCTCTGGTCAACTGCAAGGATGCCACACCCTTTGCATTGTCCTCGCTACGTAATTTGAATTATGGCGGCGGCATTCTATCACAGGCCACGTTGCAAAAGGCTGAAAAGCTGGCCAAGAATGCCGTAATGAACTCGGCGTATGCGATGAGCGAGATTGGAGCCATAACCATAAGCTATGGTATTAATAATACAGCGAGTGCTGGTAAACCTTTGCCCGGCACTAGTATTCGGATTGTCGATGAATCTGGCAACAGTCTGGGTCCCAATGAGGTCGGAGAGATCTATGTACATACCGGGGAGATATGGAACGGTTACTATGGCAATCCGTTTGCCACGCGTCAGATTCAGGACTTCGCTGGCTGGATTCACACTGGAGATCTGGGCTATTTCGATGATGAGAATCAACTGTATATTGTCGATCGCAAGAAGGAGATACTCAAGTTCCAGGGCACACACTATTCGCCAACGGAAATCGAACATGTCATCCGTGAGTTGCCGCAGGTGAAGGAGACATGTGTTATCGGCGTGCCCGACGAACTGTTGGGCGATCCAGCCGGTGCTCTGGTCGTCAAGAACGAGGATTGCGACATCAGTGCCAAGGAGATCATAGATCATGTGGCCAAACGTCTGCCCGCCGTTGAGAAGCACCTGCACGCAGGAGTCAAGTTCGTGGAGAGACTGCCGTACAATACGAATGGAAAGACCGTACGTAGGAAGGCTCTCGATATTTTTTTGGCAACAAATTGAATTAATGATTTGAATAAAAATAAAATCCTGCCAAAATATACTCTAATTGGATTCATTTGAATATTAACAGAGGTTTACTGGAGGTTAGTTCTGAGTCTAGCCGAGGCAATTTGCTTTTTCAAACACAAACCTTAACCCATCACAGTACTCAACTTGGATAGACCAGTCAGAGTATGACAGCAGATGTAGACAAGCCGAGTAGACCTCTTCAAGCTCAGCTAAGCCAGTAGAAGCTTGCTAAACTGACTCAATCCAGACAACCCAAGTTCGAAAGCGCTTAGGACTTTATTCAAGACTTACACGCTTATTTGGCAACCTATTCTGCGAGTTGATGGATCTCTAACCGTAGAGCAACGGCAAACCAATCAGGTTTAATAGCCTAAACGGGTAATTGACTGTAATTGAGCAAATTCAGTTTTGGTTAAGGGACTAAGTGAGTTCGGTTGACACCTCGTCTCAACCCCGAGACGTATCTACCATCAGTGATTAACCCTTTCGCACAAATTGACCATAAACTGTGCGACAAATGCACACAAAACATTTGCAGGCATGTAAATGTTGTTTGCATTTATGCAAATATCCAATAAATACGATTATGTATACGCTATATCTACTGCTGTTTCCGATCACATTGAAGAGCGTGTAAAAGGCACGTAATTCGATCATGGTACACTTGCCTACAGAAGGCGAGCTAAGGTGCAGAGTTTCTGGGGCGACACAACAAATCCTTTGCCCATGCACACACGAGGACACAAGCACACACTCGCACACACTCGCACACACTCGCACACACTCGCACACACTCGCACACTTCAATCCCTTTATGTGCAGTTGAGGCTTTTCGGGCCTAACCCCGCCAGGAACGACAAGAACAACCCGCTGAGCAACAACCTGAGCACGACGCAAATGTGTCTTAAAAAGAAGCAATGCAAAAGGTTTACCAAAGTTATGTGCTGCCTACCTCTGGTTTCCCCCCACGTCTCACGCCTCTCTTCCTCCCAAGCTTTACCCTTTACGCTGCCTTTTCCTTGACTGGGCTTGGCTCACTCGTCAGGCAGCCAAGCAGGCAGGCAGGCTGGCAGGCAGGGAAAATGCAAATATTTGTAAAATATATGCGTGTAAAAATTGTTGTGCTCCATTATCCTTTTAACTGGATATGGCGAGCACATGAAGGGACTCAAGGCGAACGCAAATACCAGGAGCCATCAGCTAAGCAGGCAGATAACGGCACCAGAAGCAGCAGGTGAAGCAGGCAGGGGGGTTAAGGCAACAGGGACAGGTTCTCAGTTGGGGTAGCGCTTCGATGCGAAGCGAAGCCAGGTTGAAGGGGTTTCCGAGCCATGTCGATGCGTGCGATTTGCTAGCTTGGGCGCCAGGACAACCGACGGGACAGGTGCCCGTCTAGCTAAGTAAGTGGGTTGTCAAAGCAAACAGCAACAACGGCGGCAACAACGGCAACTTGCTGCAAATAATAATAAAGTAAAAAAGGCAGCCAAGTGCCGCGTAACGAGGCAGCAAAGCGCCAAAGCGACAGCGACCGCAACATGACACTTTAAACGTTTTACTGTCCTGATTGAACGAGCAGCTCTTCCTCCTGACAACAGCCTCTCCTCGCTCCCCTGCCTTGGCGCGGCTCACTGATAGACGACATATCCGGGGTGAAGTTGGGCGGGGGGCGTGGCGACGAGGATGAGCACAGTAAATTACTCACGCACTTGTAATCAATTGAAGTTATTGCATAATTTCGACATTGATAGAGTACGAAAGTCATTTCGATTTGATTTAATACACACGCACATACACATCCGCACACACACACACACACACACACAAACACACGCTAACTGCAGTCACACAGTTAGAGACGAAGGCACAGATACAGCGACAGATACAGATACATCTGCGGTGAGAGACTGTTATACGCCTCGTCGCATAATGTGTCACATTTCATTTGTAACGCTCTGCTGGCTACGCAGTCGACGCCTACGCAGGCAGCAAGTGTGCATACGTATGCTGTAGTATTTCTATTGCTCTCTCTCTCTTTCTCTCTCTCCCTCTGTCTCTCTTGCTATCTGCCATTCTTCTATGTCTCTTTCGATTACAATAAATGCACGTAGTACTTGTAACACACATTCGCACACACTCTTATAACCTTAGCCATATTCAATATCACACATACACACACATGCAGCATCCACACATACATGTGTAAGTACTACGTTTGTAGGTTTATAGGTTTTGCCCCACAGTGACAGCAGTCAATCAGATCCGGCGATTGTCAGTCCTCGTCGTCGTCGCCAGCGTCGTTCTCATCATACTCGATGTCGATGTCGCGAATGATTTATGACTCACTTCTTGTTGTTATACTCCTTGTTGTTGTTGTAATATTCCCATTGTCCTCGACTCGCCTTTTTGCCCCCATTCGCCCCACTGTATCCCAGCGCGCTCGCTAGAAAGAAATTGAACTGTCATACCCCCTTTGGCGAATAATCGGTTAATTCCTTGAACTGTCAAGTTGCGAAAATTAAATGATTGCGCTAGGTAACGGGCAAAATTGAAATACCCCGATTTTCCACATTATTAATAGATATACCATGTACGTGCAATGAATTTTGGTTTGTAGAATCAGTGGATGAAAACATTTGGGAAGAAAAATATTTCTGAAAACCAGAAGAATGATTTCAATATGATGAATCAGTGCACACGACGTGGTCTACATTGGTATACAAGCTGTTATACTGCTATACAATAAAGCTGTTATACAGTTATACTGTTATATTAATTAATTACTTAGAATTGCGTTGGTACAGCTTAATGCAATCTGATAAAAAGCCAGAGCAATTATAAAGCTGAAATGTTATACTGCTATACACTCAAACTGCTCTACTGTGATACGCTCACACTGTGATATTGTTATATGCAAACATTTCAAATTCTACAGTCCGTCTAGTAACATTTCGTACCGCACAAAATACAAATTGTCGCACGCTGCAAATGCACAATCAAAAAAATCACGATTATTTCCGTTCATTATGCCATGAAATTGTGCTGAAATGCTGAAATTGCCGCACTCTATGGTTTTTCGATATATATGTAGTCGATATTCCTTTGCGTTATTCCACAACGCAATGTGATGGGATATTCGCGTTTCGCCATCGCATTTAAAGCAACGTGCAGCTTAATCGGATTTTGCCACATTCAGCGCGAGCTGAAAATGGTCGACAACAAACGCTGCTGCCGTGTAATTGCTGCCACGTACAGACCTTTATGTTGACCCCAGGGCCGGGCGGAGCAGAGTACAGCATCTCTCTGCGATTTACCACTAACCCCGGCCCCGAGCCCCAGCGTCTCCCCTGCGACCAGTACGACGCGTGCAGTGGGCATATTAGCCATTCATTGAGCGCGTTTATAGCTCGCTTTTGAGAGCCCACACGCGCGTACACACACACACGGAAACACACACACATACACACTTTTACCCACACAACACAACACACATTGGCTGAAAGAAGGAACCTTTGCATTCAAAGCGAAAGGAAGGTCCTTTGGCGGATTTACTGATTGATGGCTATTAATTTATTTGTTGAGTGGTCCACAGACGATGTCCCCCCCCTCCACGCCAACCAGCCTCTTTGCCCCACTGTGCCGCACTGTGCCGCGACTCGACTGAGTACATAGCTGAGTTGTGGAACGAGGACTCCACAAAATAGTCGAATTAATAAAGATTTAGACATTGTTCGCGCCATTCATTGTTGTGTCCGCTGTCGGAGGCGCAGCTCTATTGAAAGGCGACGGCACAAAGGAACAGCGCGACGAGCAGACAGATTCATCGATGGAGCAAGCAGTCTGGGGGGGAGGAAACGCACAAATATTCCAGCGAGAGGGAGAGAGAGAGAGTGAGTAGTTTGTGCCCTGTTCAATTATTCATTCACTATTCACCATTATTATGCCAAAATTTGATCTACTAGTAGTCGCAGCTAATTCAAGTTGGCCCAAATTAATCAGTTTCTTGTACGGCTATAGGCGCACTGGACAAGTTATCCAGTTGAGATAATCAGCTGAAGCTTTAGTGCTTTATGATGGTGGATTTAAATATGCATATATTTTCAGTATTTCCCTTAAATCATATTTTCCGCTCCCGTCAAGCTCAGCGTATCATTGAACCAGTTCGGAGAGTTGGGTCGCTTTAAAGGTCAGACCAGACGCTGCGCTAATTACAGCTTGGCATGTGACTTATGACCTTAGATCCACGCTAATTCGGGTGCGCCGCAAGCCATATAGCTAAATTAAAGCCGAATGCAAGCCAAATCGTTGGCGAATCGCTTAAAAGGCAAGTTTGACGAGCTCACATGAGAAATTACCGAAAGTCATAAATATATTTGAATTGATTAAAGAAATCAATTTAATATGGGCGTTATAAAGCTCATCGACAGTGACAACAACAACAACAATAAGGGGAAGAGCGGGATAGCAACAACGAGGCGAAAATGAGCAACACCCACGCGGAAGAACTGTCGACAACATCGTGACTTACATTTGGGCGTGTTTCGCTCGCTGGATGAGTGCCCCGCTATGTGTATATGAGTGTGTGCTTAAGTGTGTGTGTATGTGTGTGTGTGACTGTGTATATGTGTAACTGTATGTGTCTGTGTGTGGCCATAGATAATCAAATTTGGCACTAATTCACAGCAGACACGCAAAGCATAAATAAACTTGCCACAGTCGGTTTCACTCTTCTTTTTTTTTCTCCTCGATGTGCTGTCGATTATTCTATGGGGTTTTGCGGTTTGTAAACCCCGCAATCAAAAATAGAAAATAACAGTATCTTCCCGACTCACTTGATACACTTAATGCTGCGATAGTTTCGCCACGCTTATCAGCATAAGCCACGATCGACGCGTAAGTGTCGCATCGACGGAAGTGATCAGAAAAGATTTACGGCACAGCAATTTGCTTAGACGGGTTTATAATGAAGTGCAGATAAGACGATTGCCGTGAATCGCCAGGAACTCCCGTCCCGACCCGCATGGTCCGATTAAAAATCACAGCTCCGGCTCCGGTATTGGCAGCGACCGTATGACCGTATGCCCGTGTGACCATACCGCTATCTCGAATGCGCCACTTGTGCTGATAAAAACACAGCTGGCAAGCTAAAATTAAAGCGCATTCTTAGCTATCTCACGCAGTGTTTGTCTGTGTGTGTGTGTGATAAGCCGAAATTGTTAAAACAATGGGAAAAAGTGCATAGTCCATTCTGCAACTCTCTCTCTCTGTCACGGTCTTTTCCTTTCCCCCTATCTCTGCTTGATAGCGGGAACAGTTTGCCCAGCTGGCTGGCTACCAAATTGAAAAGACTGCAAAACAAAAAGTGTATGGCAAATGGCATGTCTATGGTCGCAGCCATTGGGCTCATTTGCACAGAGGAGCGCTGGCACACGGGGCGTATGAGTAACATACTCGAAATAGCTCAACAACGGGCGGCGAACTGCAGAATTATGCGCAAAAACATAACAATAATTTGCTGCTGCCAGCGAAAAGAAGCATAAAATAACAACTGCAGCTGCACCCTGCCCCTCCTGCTCCTCTGCCTACTCCTTCTCCTCGTAGTGGCAGGGTGTCTTTGCCAATTCATACGCCCCGTTGTACGCCCGCCGACCGCCTGCCTGTCACGTTGGTTTATTGACTTTAGCAAATAGTTGGCAGCACAGGTAATAACATCAATGCAGTTGCCATTTTTTGCTCACCTGACATACCACACACACCCCTCGACCCGCCACCCACCCTCGCCCTTGGCTATGGTTTCCTGTTTTTCCAATGCGTTGCAATATTTACAACCTTGCCACGCCCGCTGCTCTCACTCCATCCCAGCCAGCTGGGCATTGCATTTTATTAGCAACTATTACACGTCCTCGGAGACCGCAAAGGCCTCCGGCCTGAACCACACATAGCCCAACGGCCCCATAAAGCCAAGAATTATTATAATGTGATTATTATTATGATTATGCGATCGTTATCGTAAATAATTTTCAATGCGCCGCGTGTGCTCAGACTTCGATGTGAGGCAAACCGTTGAAAGAAAAAACGAAGCAAGCTTATGGAAATGTTCGCTACTTAGAGTGAGTTTTTTTTGCTGGGCTACCCGGAAAATTGTCGTCTGGCGGAAAAACATGAAAATGAATCTAGTACGCGGTACGCGTTACGTTGCTATTGGCCAGCGAAATTATCACATAGTAAGTCAGCTAGTTAGACGCGGCAAGTGTATGCAACAGTTCATAAACCATGAGGCTGCCTTATGGCAGGGGACGAGAGAGTTGTGAAAGGGAGGGGGGGGGAGGAGCGACGACAACGGCAGCAGGAACTCATCATATTTTCCACTCGGCCACAAAGAACGAAAACGGAGCAAGCACAACGACGGAAAGGAAACTATGCAAATGCAAATTAGATGAACATAAAAATGAGAATGAGACAAAGAAATGCGATGTGCAAAAGGGGGGAGGGTGTGCAGAGAAAAAGCGGCTAAAGCGAAAGAGGCAACGTTGGTTGGAGGGGTTCAAAATAAATGAGTCTACTCGTGCCGTGTACGGCTAAGAGCAAAGTAAAGATTGGAAGAAGATAAGACCAGATCAAAAGATTCAACAAAGCAAGCGCTGCATGAACAAGCTTGATGAATGAGTGAAAAGTCCAACAGAATGAGAGCCAAAGCTGTAAAGGGACTGAAAAGAATTGACATACCGGCAAATTGAATAAATCAAATAAGTGGAATAAGGTACTACTACATACAACTACCAACAACCGGGCTCGTAGCTCGACACACTGTGTCTGGGCTTGTGTATTTGGTAGAAAGACCTGAAAACGATAGACTTAGATGAGAACGAATTGTTCGAGAGCAGAAACATACTCAAGAGCGTGGAAAATAAATTAAATACATTATTATTAAACTTTGCAGAATGAAGTTATAACAATAAATATTTTTCTTTCTTAATTATACCAATTACTTCTCGAGAATTACTGAGAAATACAATACAAGCCATAAATTTTAATTGCTGATTGAATTTAATATTTTTTGAAACATGCCTGCCTATTTTTTTGCCAGTCTGTCTCTACATCTGCCTCTCCATCTATCATTTGTCTATTTCTCCGACTTAATGTACGTACATAAGATAGATCTGCCTGCACGTCTTTCTGTCTGTACAAACGCGTATATATCGGAGACTATTAGAGCTAGTATCACAAATAATTGAGACAGCTCTTGTATGTATTGGATTAAGTTGAGGAATGTTTTAAAATTTAGCCACGCCCCCTAGCGCCTTTGAAAATCAATACAAATTTAGTTACAAGCCTAATTTAATATCTAGAAGTTGCAATTTAATTCGGTTTCGATCGGAAAAGAAAACTGATAATATCTTGAACTTATGGCATGAGAATAATTACTCAACGTTATGCTCCAATAACCTAGTTTATGTCATGCCTTTGCTTTTCCAAGAACCTCTTTCTTTTTTTCGCAGAACTCAGAACTTTTGCGCCTTGTAATGCGACACACTGCCGCGCAGAAGAGAACAGTTCGCATTAGCCCAGTCGGGACACTGCGTGGAGCAACGCCAGAGCCAACTAATCGCCTAATGGTCACTTTGCAGATAATTACCAAGGCTTATTGTTGCTTGTAGGATTAGGAAGCGCGGCGAAAAGGAAAACGGCAACGGCAAAGGCGACCCCAGCGATGGCCCTCGTTCCGGCGGAGCAACAAGCTGCAGCTGGCACCGCCCACATATCAAAAGGGTCATATCTAGTAGACAAGAAAAAAGCCGACTAACTGAATGGAGCTGGCACAGTCCGTCCCGTTGTATGTGTGTGTGTGTGTGTGTGTGTGTGTGTGTGTGTGTGTGTAGTGTTAAGCTCGGTTACTATGGGAGCACGCTGCCAGCTGGCGGCTGTATCCAATTAGGTCACATTAGGATTTGCGTGGTTTAATTAACTAATATTGGCTGCAGTCTATGCAAAAGTGGAGCACACCCCTGCCCAGACCCTCGCCTATGATGAATTGGACGATAAGCGTATTGGACGATAAGTATGTAATATGAGTTGAAAGATCTCTCAGTATCTCTGGCTTTCAACCTGTCAGTTGCTGCTGTGATTGGCTGACAAGGAGATAATTGCTCGCAAATTCAAATATCGAATTAATTAGTTCAAGTCAAATTTATGACAAATGAAAAGAAAGTAAATGGCAAGAACTTGCAGATACCCTGCAGAGAGCGAGCTCCAGGAACTAAATTCATGGAATGCTCAAGTGAATTTCTACCTTAGAAAAGGAAAAATATAAAATTGTAGATCCAGCTTCTTTCTATCTTTAAATTGTTTTCCAATTCGAAAAGTCAAATTTTTTTAAATTTCTCTTATAATTTCTTAAGTTCTTATGCTCTTGCTGAGCTATAAACCTGGTAACTTTAGGGATTTTCGTGAAATTTGTAATCTCGTTTGCATAACTGGCAACCCTACAAGCTTCTCTTTTAATCTATCTGTAATGATCCAAACGAAACCCACATTAATTTCAAGCTTCTATAGAGTTTTTATTTATGTCAGCATGTAGTATGCTCTTTTTATTGTATGATTGTGGGAATAGCTTGATGTGTATAACTTTTAAGATCTCTAAAAATATATAAATGAAATCACAATATTCAAGTTAAATATATTTTAGCCAAAACTCCTAAATACTTATTTATACTGAAAACTTTACGCCGCGTACTCTTTCCCAAATTTAAGTAGCATACTGCAAAAATTTAGCGTCTTCAGAAATCTATATACGCTTTAAAAATATCTTCGTTTTTCCTTGAGAAAACTTCTCTAAATTTCAAAGTATTAACCTGATTTACCTTGTCATTTTCTGAGCACGCAGCCTTGACAGCTCGAAGGAATTTGTTCGTTACTCAAACTATTTCTATTTTACTCAATTTTGTTTACCTTAAAGCAAAATTTAATAATTTGCTATTTCTGCCTGCCATCTTGCCTATGTATGATACCATTTTTGGCTGGAAACCTGGCCCATGTAATGACCTGACGCAGCGCAGCCCACGGCAATTGTAGCTGATTTTGAACTTTGAATTGTGCCAAAACTGGTTTCACATTCCTTATGCCACCGAGGGACTTGAGCTGCAGGAGAGCGAGCGAGAGAGAGAGTTACTCTGCTCTGCACTAGGGCACCTGCTGGCGTGCCACAAAAACCCCATAGCTCGTGCCACGAGACGCACGCAGCATGCCCCGAAAAAAGCGCCACGGCAAACTACTCCAAAACAACTGTGCAAAGTGGACTTGAAAAAGTTCGAGCACTTGAGCGGCAGCATGTGTAATAAAGGTTATTTATGTATATTTTATCGTCACGCCCCCCCCTCCCGCCTCCAGCGATCAGTGGCAACTTGAAATTGGCCAAGCTAAGCGAGAAGTTTGTCGAGTAGTTTGAGTCAAGATTTATTTTGGGCAGCAGCTCCTGCAGCGCAATTAGATGAATGAAAAGTGTCCGTCGCAGCTCGTCTAAATGCAAATTGTCCACGCCCACCGCCCACCCGTTCCACTAGCTCCACGGAAAATGCAGTTGGATGCGGCGAAAAGCTCATTACACGCTGCGGCGCACTAAAATGCAAAAGGTGACAGAAATTAAACGAGTCGAGGCAAAGTGTCGCAAACGGAAGTAATAAGTGATAAAACGGAAGACAAAGCAACATGCGGACTGAACGTAAAGTGACGCCTCCGTCCGGATGCGGATGCGAATACGGATGGTGCAGTGCAAGCAGAGAGAGAGAGAAAGCAGGGAGAGAGCAAAAAGAGCGGAGTGGAAGCGGGGCAGGCACTTCTATTGCCAGGCTAATCGTGGCATGACGTGACGAGCCGACGAAACTTGCGCCTTTTGAGGGGCAACATTCGTTCCAATTGACATGCAGCTATCGACCTTTATTAAAAAGTTTTCCACATCCTTCAAGCTGCTTCACCTCGCCTCGCCTCTCCTCTCGCTCCTCTGCCTCTGCCTCGCCGCCTTCTTTTTCGTTTGTCGGCCCCTGGCTCTCTCGCAAAAGAAGCCGCGCCCAAGACGCAATATATGGACGCCTCCATGCCCCAGCGCGCCCTCAGGGCTGGCAACCGGCATCCAATAGCTAAATGTTTGTGTTTGTGGCAACAGCAGCCGGTCCTGGCGCTGACACTCGTCCTGGCACTGGCACTGGCAATGGTCGTGGCACTGCCGCTTCTGGCACTCTACTCGTAGCCAACGCGATGACAAAAGCTTATTGACAGATTATTCAACCGTTGGCACATATTGCCGCCATAGTTTGGCGCCATCGAGCAACAATAACGAAGCCAACGGCAGCAGCAGCAGCGGCAACAACAACAACAACAACAATCCCGGGTCGCGCCACAAACAACGGGGCAACAAATCAACAGAAAAGTCGAACAAATCGAGCAGCGTTTCAAGCAAATAATTAAAAAAGTTGGCAATATTAAAACCGACGAGCGAGACGACGAAGCGTTGCCAATACTAACACTATTGCGCACAAGCAGCAAGGGGCAAAAGATACAAATGTATCTGAGAGTTACATGAAAAACGTATCACTCTGCTTGCAGTCTATGATGATGGGCAGGCAAATACAAGCAGAAGATACTATTGTATCTGATAGATACATGCAAGGTACATAAGTTCTAGTTGACTTTAAGCTAAGCCAATGGGTAGAGACATGCAGTTGCATCTACTTATTGAGCTTAAGATACAAATGTATCTATTAGATAATGCCCACCCTAATCTATGATTATGAGCGTAATTCGAGTATTTTTGTTCGTTCCTTACAGGGTATTCGCCCAGCAAGCACCCAACACTTGCCTCGACCCTGCTCGCCACCGTCCCTCCCCCTGGCAATCTCATGCTCCCCGCTTATTGTTATGGCTGCTGTTATAATCGGTCAATTGCTGCGGCCAGCAGCGTCAATCGTCTGCAACGCGCCCAGCTAAATCTGAATGAGAGAGCGGGAAGTGGCAGACAGTGTGTGGGCAGTGTGTAGCCAAGTGTCTATCGGATTGAATGCTTTATGTGCGCTTTTGCACACCCACGCGAATGGGCCCAAAAAAAATCTTCCACCGGCAACGCCCACGTTTTTATTACTTGCAAGGTTCAACTTATTTTCGCTCGTCCAAATAAAAACAGACGACGCCACATCTATAGTGGCATACATAAGTATGTGCACACTCACACACACACACACACATGCAGATACCATATTGTATTTCGTAGCACGATGTTTGTTTTTACTTTTCCGATATATATCGTGGCTTGTTTGGCATATTGCGCAATCTGCTCGCTCGCACGTAGCTGCAGCTGCAGCAGCGACCGCTCCACCTACACCCACTGTGCTCGCTGTTTGCACTGTGGGTGTGGGGGGGGGGTGGCCACTTGGCATATGCTTCGGCGGCGAGTGCTGCCAACAACTCAACGAAGATGCAGGGGACGCGCTGTGTCCAGTTTTGCAACCGGCTTGATTCATGAGCCAAATCTAATAAGCATTAGGCACAGTGAGTTTTGCGGAGGCGGAGGCGGCGTGGCATGCAGCAGCATCACCAAAAAGCCGTAGACCGCCACAAAGGAGCAGAAAAGAAAGCAGAGATTGAGAGGAGCAAATGTAACCGAGCTGAGCGTGCTGAGGCGCCACTTCTGACCAGACACACTACTAAAACCAAACCGAAACCGAAGCCGGCCCAGCCCCAGCCCCAGCCCCAGCCACGGCACCAGCCCGAGCAAGCCAACTCAGGGCAGTGAAAAACAAATCAAGTTGAAGTTTTCTCATTTCCATAACTAATGCAAAAATCCAATTTCTTATGCAAACATAAAATTTTCCACTCGCAATGCTCACAGGCGACAGGAGACAGGCAAGGGGTAAGGCAGGAGTGGGGTAGGGGCAGGGGCAGGGGCAGGGGCAGGGATAGGTGGCAGCCGGGGTAGGGGCGTGCATGCATACTATAAAATTCAGGTCAAGCAAACCATAAAATCATTCATCATTTTCGTGTAAGTGTTGCCACACGTACACACACACACACACACAGGCACAGACAGACAGACAGCTCCTTGCCGAGCCTTCGTTATGTATCTGGCTGTGTGTGTGTGTGTATCTGTGTGTGGTCTATGGCAGTTTCTGTGGTGGCTTTAAAAACGGCCGACGTTCGCATTCTTGCAATAAAAATCAAGAAAGCAGCTACAACAAGCTGCAACAACAACAAACACACATACGAGCATAAAACAAAATAAAAATAATAATAATAATAATAATGAAGCACAAACCGAATGAAATGGCTGGCTGCGTGCGAGCGAGACAGGTGACAGGCGCCCTAGACACACCGCACCGCACCGCACAGTCACATTTGCATATTAAGTTCTCCGAAAATCCTACCCAGAACTAAGGTCCCTGGCACGAGGCGACACACAGACTGGGGGCGGTGCGGGGGGTGTGAGGCAATAGAAGGTGCTCTCCGGCTGGCTGGGACTGAGAGGGGAGGGAAACTGATGAAACTGATGGCAAGGGATAAGTGTCAAAAGAATTTGACAATGCGCTCGTTTCGGTTTCGGTTTCGGTTTGTTTGTTGTTCTATTTATTGCGGCTCCTACGGCTCCATCCTCCGGTTTCCAGCGACGACCTCTGTCCGTGTGTTTTTCTTCTTCGTATTTTTTATGCATCGAGAAATGTTTTGTGCGTGTGTTTGTTTTAATGGTCTGTTCGGCGGGGGAAGCGAGTGGGGAACGAAGTGGCAGCGGTTCCTTTAAGTCTGCCCCGGTTGCGTTGCCCGCGTGGGCAATTTAAGCTTTGCTGACTCGGCCAACAAGCGGTTTTTTTATGCTTTCCCACGCCTACCTCGCTCCTCCACCTCCCCCACTCCGCATGCCCAACCGACTGTTTATCACAATTTATTGTTGTCTACCTCAGCGCATAGATAAAAGAAAAAAAATGCAGAAAGGAGCAGCGGCAGCAAGTTCAATTTCGAATTCGCCTCGGAGTAAGGCATCATTCTCGCCCGATTTCCATTTCGATTCCGGCCCGCTCTGGCTGCCATCTTAATTGCCCACTAAGTTAATATTGTAGGCAAATTTATTGGCAAATAAATTCCAATCGAGCTTGTGAGATAAGGCCAATTGTAATCGAAGACTTCAATAAATTATGTATACTATTCACATTTGGCCAGCTTGCTCCAAATGGCATATTTAATTATGGATACCCCTGACTCTTGTAGTTATTTATATTTATTAGCATGACCCCGGCATATATTTTTATTCTTAATTTTTTTTTTGCACCCCGATCATTCTTTAACAATTTTTTTCTAATATACTAGATCACTTAGTTGCAACAGATTTCTATGCTCAATTCTAATCATTTTCAACTTTGGCCCTTCCCTTTCCCTTCCCAACGTTCTGCCCCAAGCCTCCCCTTGAACTCCGAACCTTTAAGAATTGTGTTTGTGCTGCTTGCCAATCGACAGGCTGTTGCCACATGGTTCTAGGCTGCACGACAGCTTGGCTAATTGCGGGCGGATGAGTTTCAACTACATATTACGTATACGCACGTCTACCGCATGGCCGCAATTCAATTATTTTATTAGAGCAAAGAGGCCTAGGCGGCAATTGCTTTGATTGCTGTCGGAGCTAACCACAAGGCACTCACTCACTCTCTCTCTCTCTCTCTCGCTCTCTCGCCACCCCTCTCTGTTTCCACTGCTCCTCCCCCCGCTGCCGGACTAAAACCGCAGCCAAGGCGAAGACGCACGCAGGATGGCAAAAATGCGTTAAATATGAAACGAATTGAAATGCTTGCCAGGACAACTGAAGGATCGGAGGAGGGAGGGGCAGAGGGAGGGCCAGAGCAACCCTTCGCATTTGTTGGCTGCCGAGTCGATCTCAAAAATTTAACCGCGCTGTGCTGATGATGGCAGCAATTAAACCGGCAAAATGCCTGGCCAGAAATTCTCGAGAGTTTGTGGTACAAAAATTCAATTAATTTTGGGCGATGCGCGTCGTCGTCCTGAGGACAAAGCATGGCATAGGATGCCCACAGCAGCAGCAGCAGCGGGAAGGGTAGAGAAAGGGGCCAGGGTGCGAGGGGTATCCAAACGATGCGGCATTGTCATGTGTCTTGCTTGTGGTTGGGAAAACTATAATAAATTATGCTACGACATTCGCTTGTTTTGGTCTCTCCTGCTCCTTGATTAGCATAGCAACAGCTTAGCCTCCCCCCCTTCCTTTTCACAACCGCTTCACCACTTTCCCAGTCTCTGCGTGAGCTAAACAAAAAATGCTGCACAAAATTAAATAAATTACATTTTCTGAGCAGCTAACATTACCCACGGGATGCGAATTGGAACCGAAGTGCGTGGCGGGGGTAGCGCAAGCTTGGAATGTTTCTGCATTCTCCGTAAATTAGTTGCCCCCTCCCCCTCCACTACACTCCGCCGCTGCAAAAATCACATCGTGCACGCAGAGTTTCGCTATCGGAATGAAAATGCCGAAAATGAAGTTATCAAGTTGTCTGTGCCAAACTATAACCAAATTACTTTATTGAGTTATGCAATCAAACGAAGACGAGTGAGCGGGCGTGGCTAGTGATGGCACAATCTAGCGATGTTATCGGCACGTCTGTATCGTCGATAAATTGCTTGTAGAACATTGCATTTGCATTTGAACTGTCTGTACTTTAACTATTTGGTTTTTTTTTTATCTAAAATCGATTGGCAATCGAATAAAACACAACTTCTGAATGCAATTGTTAGAAATATCGATAGCTTATCGATATCTTGCCAGGGTTGTATCTTTGCTTTCACATTGAATTTTAAAGTTCATAAGATAATCATAGATTCTTCACAATTTCCAGTTCCTATCGAAAGTCTTTTTCATTTTTCAATTGCGCTCATATTTCCTGTTAAATACTTAAACACAGTATACTTTATGCGTTCTTTTTCTTTATGGCCAAAAACATAATATCGTAATAAGCTGCGAAGAATAAGATTTAATTACAGACGAAAAAGTTTTGATTGAAAACTTTGAATATTCTCGTATCTCGCTCTCGCATTTCACACGATACTTTAACGCCTTAACAGAAAGTTTACATGAGATGCAAACCAAAATCAAGTAGTCCGCACACACAGTCTACCCCTCTCTCTCTCTCTCTCTCTCACTCTCTCTTTCTCCCTCACTCTTCTACGACATTAATTAGCAGGTAGCTTGGCCAAATTTCACACTCGATTTCGAAGTTGTCTTTCAGACGTGCGTGGCAAAACAAACTTGTAGACAAATTGCCGCAGTGCAAGGGGTGTTCCTGTGCCGCTCCCGGCCAGAGGGGGGGGGGGAGTGAGAGAAAGGAGGATAAGTAGGGAAGGGATTGCAGCATACTTAGTGCCACACGCCGTCGTCGTTGCCGTCGCCGTCAACCGCCGTTTGAGGCCACTTGACGCATATGCAAAATATTTAAGTGCAGCCGGCAAAGAGCAAAGAAACCAGCTCACTCCCTCGCAGCGCCCCGCTCCCTTTCCCACTGCAAAATAAGAGCTGTCTTATGCTGCCGCAGCTCACACGCACACCCACACACCCACGTACACACACATTTCGAGTGCTGCACAAACATTTGCACAGTCAAACGGCGCGGCAGGCTGAAGCGCGCGCGTACACGCTCTCCCACTCCCCCTCGTGTTTGCCCCAAAAAGTATGCTGCATATAATTATTGATGGAGTGCGGCATCTCTCGCGCGATGAGTGCGCCGCAGCGTATGCTACACTCGCCCGTCACTTCACTATGCCAGTTAATGTAGTTAGCAGGTGCTCGAGACATTTGCATGCGCTTGCGGTTCATTGCGAGTGCGAATCCATTAAAATTAAGTGAAGTGCGCACATGGGTGCAGGTGGCTGGGGAGGGGCAAGGGACACGGGAGGGGGGAAGTATGTGGGCACACTGCCGCCTTGTATCATTCGCTCATTAGTCGGAGCCAATTTTACGCCGCTGCAATAAATTGCGCGCGAGCACAATTGAAACATGGAAAACGCAAACAGAGACGAGCGGGAAAAATGCAATATAAGGAAATTAATTTCCACATTGCCACAGTGCGGATGGGCGGATGTGGTGACCAAGACATAAAATTCAATTAACCCGCACTCACACACACAGTCGCACACACACACACACAGTCGCACAGAGCACTCGGCAGGTTCACTTGAAGGAGTTGCTCGGACTGTGGTCGCCGTTTCTGCTGCTGCACATAAAAGCAATTGAAAGAACATGCGAAAAACAATAAAAAGAAATTAAGGTAAAGTAGCTGCAAAGCGGACGGGGCAAGAGACACAAAGAGTGGGCTGGAGAGGAAGAGGAATAGAGAAAAGGGGCAGGCAGCGGGAACAGTGTAAGGGCGGCGCGAGCAATGCGAGAGGAATCATTGAATCATTTAATTAGCGTTTAGATTGCGAACAGGGCACACACACACACACTGAGCACATGTGTGTGTGTGTAGTTTATTGAATGTACATGCATATGTACGCCTTCCCCCTTCCCCTTGTCAGTGTCTCTGTGCGAGGGAGACAACCACAAGCACAAGAAGCATTTTCAATTAGTTGCCGACCAATTTATGCGGCCGGCTGAGGCGAAGCTTGTAGTCTGTGTCGGTGTGTATGTGTGTGTGTGTGTTAGCCTATGTATGTGTGCGGCTAAGTGCGCTTGTGTGTGAAATAAATTCAATGCTTTCGTCACATTTTCACTTAAAGAGGCAGCAGGCAGCAACCTCAGTCGCAGCCCCGACTCCCACTACGGCTTCAGCTACAGCACCAGCTCCTTACGGCGAGGAGGATAAAACCACGAAACCTTCGCAACAACAAAGGCCCAGCAGGCAATGCGGCCACGTCGTCGGCAGTTGAGCCAAGCGATATCGATGCTGGGCCCAGGCCTGGGTGAGCGAAAACCGCAACAAGCCAAATAAATGTGCTCTTCATGCTTTCGCTCTGCGCTGCTGCTTTTCAACTTTCCCAGTCAGCCGAGCGCCGGCTTTGGTCTCGGCACAAAGAAGCCGCGGGCATTTAACAAAAAACAGAAAAGAAACAGGATAAAAAAAAACAGATAAACGGGGCAAAAAAACAAGTACAACAAGCCAGCATAAAATATTGATTTATCTGCAATGTCCTTTATGTTTCGTTTGGACAAACTGAGCTGATCAGGTCGTTACATTACTGTAGGTGGAAATAAACATGGAAAGTAATTATTAAAGCGAGATAGAGCTGAACACGACAACAGGGTATACAGGGTATAATACATACATGTATTACAAGGAACATGCAGGCGTGCAGGCTATTAAAATGTGCACAAATTTGCAATATATATAGTACTTAAAATAATAATAATAAAACATGCTTGAGCTCTAATATCTTAAATAAATATTTTCTAGACTCCAGTTTCTCATACCCAAATTAAATAATAAAAAAATATATACTGCATATATTACTCAATCAATTTTAAACAAAACTAACGACTTTCCCAGCCACTTCTCAATAAAGCTCCAAATTCATTCAGCTTTATCTTTATTATATGTCATTTCTCATCAACAACATTTACTGTGAAGCTCACGTTATATTTTACTGATTTATTTGAAAGGTTTTTCGAATTTAATTAAAAGTTATTTCAACAAACTATGAGAGTTTATTTTAATTATTATTTTTATCTTGCCTCGATTTCGTTTAGGTCGTTTCGAATGCGACTAAAAATAATTTATACTCGAAACGTTCGGAGAGACGAGACGAATGAACGTGTGTGTATATGTGGGACAAAAGTAGTACGATATATATATATACATATATATATATATATTGTTAGTCGTGTAAATAAGAATCGTGCGCGCGCGTCGCTACATAATAAATAATGTCAACACTTAACTGGACGTCGAGTTGAGGTGATTGCAAATCATATGCTATACAGCATTATATATGCATAGCCTGGTCAATTGAAATGAAATTGGATTCTGTCAGTCGACTCGGCTCGGCTCGGCCAGCATGACATGCCATATCGATGGTCCGACGAAATGAGCCAGGCAGAGGCGGGGCGAGCGGAACGGTCGTGCCAGTTGAATGACACAAATTTTTATTGCCTTTCAACGTGGTTGCCACGCTGAAATGAGGCAAGTTAATGTAATGTGGCAAACGAGCTGCTTCTACCCAATAAAAATCACGCAAGCTGATCGCGCAGGGCTCCGATGCCGCTGTCGGTGCCGATGCAACGTGACACGACCCCGAAGGCACGAGACAATAATGCACAATAATTATATAATGGAGCTATTACCCAGTGTGTGTGAGTGTGTGAGAGCGGGAGAGATTGGCCACGGCATGTGTATGAGCCCATAAACCACTGCCGCAATTTCCACTTGCTTGATAGACTTTCGATTCGCAAACGCATCGAATTATCTGCAGAAACCGAAGGGCCCCAAACTGTCACAGCGCATACGGCGCGAGGAGGTGAGGAGGGTAGGCTCGAAACGGCGTCGGAATCAGTCAGACGTTGCTTTAAGAGCGTCCTTCAACCCGCTCCCACACGCACATCATCCTCATTCTCTCTCTCTCTTTCTCACTCTTACTACACACATGAAAAAGGGCAAACCAATGGGCCAGACACGCTAGGCTGAATACGCAGTCGAAGGGCCGCACACTAAAGCTATTTTAACAAGCCGAGAAAGTGAGAGATGTGTGCACACGACCAGCATATACCCTGCCTACAAATAGAAACACATTCTATGTCTGCGTAAAGTATTCAAACCGATTCTTACAGCAGTTGGGCGTGGCAACCAAAATTTTTAATACACACCAGCTGCATTATATACACAGACAGCTGTATTCCAAATTTAGGGTTGCCAACTCGTGTTGCGTTTGAGATCCCTGCATTCATACAAACATAGAAACGGCTAAAATAGTTGTTAGGGCAAGTGTGTACTTCGTATGATATGTCACGCCTGCAATACGCTTTCACACATCGTATACACCCCTTCGCGTGCACTCACACTACCTACAGGGTATAACAAGGGCCCGAAAAGCAGAAACGAATGTTAAGACAGCCAGCAGCAACAACAACAAAAACACTCGCACAAGGGGTTAAAAAAAGAGCTGCAGCTCCATTTACGCTTGCTTAGTTCCTTTTAGTATAAAGTTTAAGCTTAATCCAGCATAAAATCAACTGGTAAATTTTTTATGTCGACTGCGCAGAGCCTGCCGGGACCCTTCCACTCCTCCCTGCAAAAAAAAACCTACCCGAAAAAGGCTGCAAGATTAAAGAGTTAAGCGATGTGAGGCATCGAATCCGTGGAAGCGTACGAAAAATAAATATACTACATACCATATATCGAATAAAGCCCGCACAGCGTGACACAAACTACTCGCATTGATTATGCCGGCAGTAGGAGTAGGCGTGGCCGATCATAAACCAGTTATAAGCGTGTGCAGGTCCCTCATCAATTGGCTTACGCATATTACGCAGTCATAGAGGGGGAGTACTATACAAATACATCAATATCTATGTGTGTATATAGTCAGTAGGTTGCTCGGTCTATTCATTGTGTGGCAGGCAGGCAGGCTGGCAGGTGCCACGGCGCCATGGCGGAAACACGTCTGTCGGCCATTTTGTTTGCAATATGAAATCAAACCGGAAGTGTGAAAATATGCAACGTCGCTGACAGACCGCCCGCACGCCCCACTCTGCTTGCTGCCATTGTTGTTGCTGTAATCATTGTCGGGTGTTGACAAACAGACTTTTCTAGTCAGCAAAAGTGTGCGACAGAGTGAGAGAGAGCGAGCGAGAGAGCACTCATATAGTATATGAATATATATAGAGATATACAACGCGCTGCACTTGTAAGTTGCTTGGCATCGTGGCGTCTTTTGCATGTTTTATGCTTGACAAGCTTCCTGCAGCAGCGGCTGACTGGCGTGTTGAATGATGACGGGCCAGGGTTGCCAGAGTATCGAAATATTCCTACTGAAATTATAATGTGAAATCGAAAAGTGAAGTGACGACAGACAGGCAAGCAATATGGCTGCATTTGGTTGACGCTTTTTCTTCTTCGCTTTTTGGAACTTTTCGGGGCAATAAATACCTAAAGTTACAATAAAGCACTCAATATCAAGCACTATAAATACATCAGTGTTTACACATATACATACACATGTTTGTGTGTTCATCTGCCTGCCTGTTTGTCTGCCTGTCTGTCTGTTCGTCTGTTCATCTGCCTGTCTGTCTGTTTGTCTTTATAAGCGTAGCAAGCTCAGCAACTGAACAAGCTAGAGACTTCAGATTTGGCATGAAGTTTGCTCTATAGCATACGTAGATGAAGCTCACTTTAAATCTGGCATGCCACACCCACCGCCCACATAAATCGTTTATATGTATTTATAAAGTGACGTTTTCGAGTCACAATGTTCTGCTGGCAAATACTGCTTGTGCCTTTTAGCCTACTTTAGTTTAGTAACAATTAAAAATTCTAGCAGTATTTGCTAGGCTTTATATAGTATTTTTGGTATTTCCAGCTGTTGTATTTTTCGAAAATTTCACATATCATATTTTGCCTAATCATCTTGTCATAAATCATGCAACTCCATCGTCATCAATCGCCTTTAGCAGCCCCACAATGACATTTACCAAACCAAATCTGCTCTATAGCACAGCTCGTAGTGTCCTCGTCCTGCTTTTCTGCCCCTCATCCAACCTCTCCTCTATCTGCCACACAAGTAAAATAATTCCATTGCGTTACTCTCTCTCTCTCTCTCTCGCACAGAAACACTTTCGACTTTGGTCCATTGATCTATGCAGCTGCTGTGTCTGTCTCGCTTTACCTTTCTTTCTCTCTCTGCCTCTCCGTCCATCGGTGCAAGAGGCGCCAAAAGTTTGTCCTGACATCATTTTGCTGCCTTTGCTCCTTGCCTGCTTTGCCATTATAAACTGATTTATTGGTTCATTTCCAGCGACTGAGTAAAGTGGAGTAAGTGCAGCGCAGTCGAGGCCAAAGTGACCCCGCTCCCACTCTGCCCTACTTCTTCTTGCTGCTGCTGCTTTGGGTTAAAGTAGTTGTTACTTGTTGGGCACCTTTGGGTACGACCCTCAAAGATGTTGCCCGGCTACTTCAAATTGGATTTGCCACGGCCTGATGATGATGCATGCGACAAGTGACTTCAATTTACTTTCAGTTAGGGATGTGGGTGGGGCTGGCATGGGGGGAGAAGGCAGCAAGTATGGGTAACTTTAAGCCGATATCAAATCTTTAAATAATTAATATGGTAGACACACACGCTCGCACAACAGGCGACTGCACATAAATAAGCAGAGAGCGAGCGTCGAGCTTCGAGCGTCGAGCGGCGCCCAGGCAGCTGCAAAAAGTTTGCCAAGCTCAGGTAACGCGCTCGCACACTCGCTCGCACTCGACAAGCACGTGTTCATTTCCGGCTATGGCATTTACCATGCATATCCTGCCACAGTCAGGCAACTACGCAAAGCCAGCATCCTCGCCAGCCCTCCCTAATTGCTGCTGTCCTTCCTCGCTGCTCCTACAGCTCCTTCAGCTGCTGTTGCCGCTGCCTAAGCTGTGCGCCGTCGATACACAAGAAGCTTTCGGATTTAATTTTAATTAGCTGCTATTGAATTTATAAATTTTTCAACTGCTCGTAAAACTTTTGCACCGATTGAAAGTTGCCGCTGCGGGTAGCGAGCTGAGGTTTCGCTTTGCCTGTTGCCAACTGCTGCTGCTGCCTGACACTAATAACAATAATCGCAAATTATATTTTCATGAATTTTCAACTCGTAATTACTGATATTTTCTATATCAAGTCTTTTTGGCGCCCCCATTCGGCTGGCAGCATAATTAAAATTTGTGTTGTCCATGGAGAGTTCTGTGTTTGCGGGCAGCTGCTGCTGTAGGTTGCTGGAGGGCCAGACAATTGGTGCGGAAGGGGAAGGGCTGTGGAGTGCGAACATTACACTGAATAACAATGTACATTAATTTTGTTTATTAATTGTATGTTCACGTCGACGGCATATTAAAATTTCGCGCTTATCAATTTCACTCATAATAATCAATACTTTTCCAAGGGGGGGACGAAGGGGTAGCTGATTTAAGCACTAAAATCAATGTGCAACAAATAAGTCTTTGCATAGATGATCGAAAATAAATTCCAAGCATATTCCATGTGTCTTGGGTTCGAAAACGAAAGCAACTTTGTGAAATAAATTGGCATAAATTGGAAATTATTGAAGGAATTATCTGGAATTTTCTTCTTACATCTTTTATCATATATTCCTATGTATTATGTATACACTCTACTGTTTGTGGAACCTATAACAACTCAATCATTGCCTAAAGACAAAAAAAATCAAGCCTTGCTTTTGCTTTCTTTTTACTTGTTTTTAAACTAAAAGCTTAGAATATTTAATGAATATATGCAAAAGGTATTTACTTTGCTTCTTTAATCAAATTGTTTGTACCAATAATAAAATACTACTTTCTGACAAAATTCACTGTACAAAATTATTTAAATGTTTGCAAAAATCGAGCCATATTCATTGTAGCTTCACGATAGTGAAGTCAATACTCAGATTGAACCACAGTAGATAATGTATAAGGTTCTGTTGCTGGTACTATTGCTCGGACTGTGTCAGACGCTTGGCAAGGCGCATTATCGGCATTATCATGGGGAATGTCAAACTGTACGCATGGCAAACAACTGCCAAGATCGAACGTATTTAGCGTCGATGAGATTGCACGGAAATTATTGGATGTTTTCTAACAATATACGTACCAATCATGGTAATATCAGATGCTGCACGGACGGCACGTATTGCAGACATGCCGACTTTCACTACCTCGACAATATGTTGCCACAGGCCAAGCGATTGCAGGCTCCGTTAAATGCAGCTCTCCATGCAGCCGATAATGATTTTGAGCGCACTGCGAAGCGGCAAGATGAGCTCATCGAGCAATGGATTAGTTTCCAGATCTATTTCCGGGTCAAGTACATACCCGGTACAGTTTCGAATGAGGCATCAGTGGACTGCAACGATTTAATACCGAGTTTTTCCGAAGTACCACAAATAGTATATTGTGCATGGCTTATGCTGCGCTACCCTGTCAATGTGGGTTGTAGCGAAGCCAGGGATACATCGCCTATACACTGTGCAGTGATTTCCAATATAGGACTCTATCTCTCAACGGGTCTGCCCGATGAATTTATGCAAATGCTTCGCCAAACTTTATATCTTATGCAGCCGAAACGACCCATAGATATTTTCGAGAACTCCAAGAATCTCCAAATATCCAATACGCAGACCGAACTGCAGTATCAACTACTTAAAGGCAATGCTGTATCCTCTCTGTCTTTGTACCACAATGCACCCCGACTTTATAAATGGATCAACCCGTTCGTCGCAGCTGATAATCGCCTAAGCGTTTTTCATGCCACAAATCGCAAGCTTTTCGAACCTATCTATATTGGAACTCACAATGATGCTCCCTATGACGATCGTCTGAGCTGGGAGAATATGTCGCACAAGTTAACCAAGACCTATGCACTTAGTTTCAAGTGCTACGAGTTTCACAACTTGAACGTATTTCCAATGCATAAACCGTTCAAAAAGACAAAAAAAGAAAGTGATTATAGCCTGGGCTGGGCCTTGAAGCCTTATCATGAGTTGGTAAAACCAAAGAAATTTGGAAATATGTCCAACTGCAGTCTATAAAATTAGTCGAAGGGTTTTTCATAATATAAGTCTAAAATACTAGTCGAATAATTCTTACAATACTTTTGCAAAACAATCGTTTCGATCAAATCTACTACATATATTGTAATACTCTAGTACTTTTTTATATTGATACCATTTGTAGCATAATCAATAATCTATCTATGCCTTTGTCGCAATAAAAGCACTGCAAGTAAGTAATTTTTAGTAATTACTCAAACTTACATCCACTAAAACATATAACTTGCTATACCATCTGTGCGTAATTGATAGATGAATTAATATGTTTTTCTTTGGGTTGTGTAAGCTACAGTTTTCTAATTAGGCGTAACAAACTCATTACCGGACTAACCGACATATATGTAGGCTATATTGCCGCGCATATCGGATGCATCGTGTTGTCTTATTTATGCGGGGCTTTAACAACAATTACAACCACATCAAATATCGTAAAATATGAACTGCAAACCTAAATAAATATTTATTGTTTGCGTACGAGCATGGGCGGTAGACAACTGTTTGCCACGCCTCCAACAGCTAGTTGTTTGCATTGTGTAGAGTGAAAGAGAGAGAGAGAGAGTGAGAGTGAGATAGAGGACAAGGCTGCTCGGGGCTCTGGGGCCGGGAAGTTGCGTTGGCATAATTGAATATCAATTCATTTCGCATGCGTGTGCCATGGGAGGGGGCGCTGCAAGCGCAGTGAATGTTAGGGTCTAACCCCCCGCCCTGGACCGGTTACCCCCTCGACCGATTGCCACTGCAGGCTAAACCTCAAATTATGGATATGATTGTGGCAAACGGGGGAATGCATGTTGCATGAGCCGCGTGGGTTGCGCAGGGGCCCCGGCGAGGTCGAGGCGGAACAGGAGATTGTGCAATATTTATAACATAAATTATTAGCATGCAAAATGCAATTGATGCCCTCTAGTGATTAATTAAAATGTTTCACAGCACATATAAATTCATATTGTTTATGGCGATATATATGGCACGATGAATGGCGGAACAGATGATACGACCCGAGGTCGAGCGAGCCGAGCGAAATACAAAAAAAAAACGAACGAACTGTAGAACAGAAAAAGACGAAACAGCAGCAGTTCCAGCCAGTTCCGTCCGGTTCAGACTGATGCTGTCGCCATGACATGGCAACTTGGCGAAACAAAGTGAGACGAAAAGTTTTGGGGACACTAGACAAATGACGCTTAAAGTTAAAACTAACAGTGACTAAATGGAGACAGCAGCAAAAAAGAAGTACAAGTCAAGGGGCAGCAGCAGTTGCGCAGAGCAAGGAGTACATGAAATCCTTTAATTGCTGGCAGGGCAGTAGCCAAGCAAGCGAGGCAGCGCCATTTGTCTTGCAGTCAACTGCAAGGATAGGGAAAAGCAGGCAGGGCTAGTCCAGGCTTGAGCTGCTCCCGGGGGGACTAGCCCGCTCTGCCTCTCGCGTAAAATTGCAAAACCGTTTCACCTGAATGCATGTGAGCTTCGGAATAAGAAACAATACTACAATGGAATACATAAAGAACCAGACGGAATCATCTTCGGTGCGCCTGCAGCTGCACAGATGGTCGAATGGAAGTTGCAGCTGCGGCTCTACGGGAGCTGAAATAGGAATTAATAGTGAGCAGCAGGAAAGACAAAAAAAACACACACAGTCGAACAATGAACGATTGTTTGCAACGTGTCACGGCATCAATGATGGAACAAGTGTATGGACGAGGCACATCCAAGGAAACAGTTGGACAGTTGAGATTAAAAGCGAAAAAGCTGTTGATGTTGAAAATAGGCAGCAACATTTTAATTTTCAGCCTGAAAAGTGCTCCATCAATTTGCAATTTGCCTATGCAAAGACTGCAGCCAATCAAAAGGATTCCATTGAAAGATTGCAGGATGAAAGACGCGCCAGACTTGTGCATCAAAAGCTCGCAGCGAGCAAACAAGGCACAAGTTGTCCTACACTATAGATAGTCTAAGATGCATAGCTACTTGGCTGGCGTCTTGGGGAAATTGTAATTTTGATGTCAAACAGCGATTAAAAGAAACGAGATTACCTGCTGCATATTGCATGAGTGCATTAGCTGGCGCTGTTTATCTCGCACGGCGTCTTGCAAGACGGATTGGGTAAATATTTGCGGGCCTGTAGCTGCCGGCGGAGCGTGTGAGCTCATTTGCACTTCGACGCGCTGTGCAGCAGCAGGTGCAGTGCAACTGACGGCAATGATGACGTTAACGAGTCCAATAACTGTTGTTCGGCTCGATGTAGCCAAAAACCGAAGCCTGTGACGAGCAGATCGGCAACTGACAGGCAAACACAGAGCTGAGCGACCCGCTGACAGACCCACTGTACCCCGCTGTACCACTGTACCGACGCGCGACAGACACGTCCGTCATGAGCAGCACTCAGCGCATAGGTGCAGTTTAATCGCAGCCGCGGCTTTTGGCCAACCGCAATATAGAAAAGCCGCACACGCAAAAATCTGTTAAAATTTCATCATCATCGTCATGGAGACATGGACGCGAGCCAGCGAGCTGGGCAGGCAGGACGAAACCAGTGTGCAATAGGCGCTTAAAAAAGCTAATGGAACGTACGTCCATGACGGAGTGAGAGAGAGAGAGAGAGAGAGAGAGAGAGAGAGAGAGAGAGAGAGAGAGAGAGCGCGCACACACGTGCCGAGTGTAGTGACCAGTCCAAGCTGTCCCGCTGTCCCGCTGTCCGAGCTGGCAACCCCAGAACGCAAGCTGAAGCACAAATAGAACTAGTATCAATGAGAGACAGAGACAGGAGTAGAGACAGAGAGCGAGAGAGAGTGAAGCGCTGCTGCCATGGCAGCCCCAAGCCAAACCGCCCACTCATGCACTCTCCACGTACAATTTCCGGTTGAACACATTTTGTGGTCGGGCGCAAATGCATTTATATTTGAGCAGCAACAGCAACAGCAGCAGCAGCAGCAGCAGCAGCAGCAGCAGCAACAACAGCAGCAACAGCAACAACTGTGGAACAGACGCTTTAGCACAAAGCTTAAGCCATTTCATTTTTGGTTCGTTGCCGCTTGGTGGTACTAGCATTTGCTATTTTGCACTGTTCCAGCACAGTCTTTATGACCACATCGATAGAGAGAGTGGAAGTGGAAGTGGAAGTGGGACTGGGACTTGCAGCCGGCCAACGGAGCCACGGTACACTCATATTTCTTAGACCTCATATAAACACTCACAAAAACTAATAGAAAGCAAGCGCAAGTAGAAAACTACAACAACCAGGAATGTCGAAACTTCAGTTCAGTTCGGTTCAGTTCAGTTCAGTTCAGCTCGCAAGTACTTTCCCTCCAAATAATAAATAACAACAACAACTGAAATAAACTAAAAATATTTTTACTTGTGCGAGCGTAGTAGAACAGCAGCAGCAGCATCATGATATATGCTATATTAGCTGGGCAATAAGTAGGAAAATGTAAATAAATATTAGAAATGAAACTGTGCCAAGTGAAATGAGCGCAAAAATTGAGTAAGCTCAAGTGGCAAAATTATGCTTGTGGCTTTTATCCATATATTTTGATTGGTATCTTTGCTATTTTATTGAGTAAGACAGTGACGCGTCAAGTAATCACTTGAATTGAGTCAGCTAGCTAGTGCTGTCCACCTTTGGGAACAAAAAACAAGCTGTTTTTGACGGGCACCAATGCATAAAAAGCCAGACAAAAATTGCACAAAAAAGCGAGAAAACTAAAGAGTTTATTCAATAAAATATATAATTTAATAAATGAAAAAACCTAAAATTATATCTTAAATGAAAATTAAGCAACAAATTTGAAAATGATCGTTCGAAAATGTAATTTGTAATAAATTTCATAGAAAATATTGGTAATTCAAAAAAAAAAACGAAAAAAAGGTATCTTAATATAAAATAAAATAATTAAAAAAAATAAATATCAATAATAAATAATAATAACAGAATTCCCGCAAATCTTACATTTTTCCAGCAGTTCGCCTTCAAAAAACAGCCAGATTTGACGAGAAAAAAGCGAAATGGGCAGCACTGGCTGCAATTGACATCAATGCATTTAAAAGAAAAACCGATATTTATATATTCGATCTCGATCAATTTATTTCGCACTTAAATGTGTATGTATTGAGGCATATATTTCAATTCGAAACGATATGTACACACTCATTTATCGATATTCCATTTGCCAACACTAGTTTTAACGTACTTTCTGCTCGCAGCGCGCAGCTTCTCAAGAGAATTGACTCATATTCAGGAGATTGTATCGATCCGGGCGTGAGTGTGTGCGTGTGTTCGGCCAACATACTTAGGCCTAAGATACCATTTCATTTCTCTATATATACTTTATGTCATTTGGGCTTAAATGGCAGTTAGGATGTTCGAGTTGCAAGTTCATTTGTAATTTATTAAACGCAGCCATAAACAAATCGAAAGCGAGTGGCCGCAATGGCCGCATGAATTTCGTTGTAAGAGCCTTGCGCGGATGGACCCGCACCCCGACACACACATGCACATATGTATGTGTGTATGTGTGTATGTAGTTAGGTAGCGCCAATGGCTGCCGATGGCTTGGCGAGAGTCACTAAGTCAGTTGGCCGTTCTGAAGGCCGACAGCTTCTGCAATGGCAATGGCAATGGAATTGTGCCGCGTATTTGTGGGCTGCAGGCACGCACTGACCTCACCACGCCACCCTTCCGCCTCCCCGACTTCCCACATATATATACAGTATCGGGAACGTGCGTGTATGCGGCCCGAACGAGCTGGAGACGGCAACACATACATAAATAGCATGCGGCAGGCTGCTTTCCAATGGGTACTAGGCTAATTTACTTCCCATATGAACCAAACAAAACCGAACAGCTACACGCAGCGAAAGAGGGAGAGAGTGAGAGAGAGACGGGGAGTAAAGGAGAGAGATACACAACGAGCAGGAGTGATTTTCTGTGTCATTTGGTTGTAATCGTGTCTGTAGTTTGTTACTTATTACTATGCGAGTGTGCCAAATGGCGTGTGTGTGCCTGTGTGTGTGTGTGTGTGCGCGTGTGCGTGTGCGTATGCAGTTTGACTTGTCTTAATGGTCATGTTAAACAAATGTTTATCAAGCCATGCAGCTGCTGCTGCCATTGCTGCTGCAACTGCAACAACAACAGAAACGCCCAGGTCCCGGGCCAGGCCCATTAGTCATTTTGCTCGCTTGCTGCCGCTGCTCGACTGTTCTGCAGTTCTTGTTGCTGTTGTTGTAATATGGCATTAGCTACTGCACCGTCAACCATATGAGCGCCCGTCTGTGTGTGTTGTGCTCCGACAACAGCTTTCGCCCCAAAATGACTAATGCAATATGCAGTCTGCATAAGCTGCGTAGATATGGCTAAGGTTAAGGTTAAGCGGTTTGTCAAATGCGAAAGGCCGGAGCAGAGCAGAGCAGTCTTTGGTCGAAATATCAGACAAATTTCCTGTGCAAAGATAACAAGCAACAGCAGCTGCAGCTGCAGCTGGCCATTGATCCAGCTCGATTAGCCAGACTAACTGCATTTAATTAGCAAATTAACCATATTGTATGACACTGTTAACAACTGCAGCATACTGTAAATATTAATTGCACTTAACGTATATCGTATCGGCCGTCTTGTCCAACGAATCGGCCTTTATTAGCAACTATCTGCTTTTATTGGAATCTCGATCTGTGCTCCACTACAAGACGCAATCCTTTTTCAATTGCCAAAAATTGCGCATGTAATTGAACAGACAAACATGTCACTTAACTACTTATATATACATTTAATTATGCACAGTTTCCTTCAGTTTTGATTTTGCATGTCTTATTAAATTGTGCAGGCTTTATTGTTATTGCCCCGAAGGCATCGGCAGCCGGTCACACGTCAAGTGCACTTGCAGCAATTTTGTAATTTGCATTTTGCAATTTAAACAATTGGCCAACATAAACCTGCCCTACGCTCACAGCCCAAACGCAACTCAAGCAAATAATAATAATAATTGATATATGCGTCAAGCACACAAGGCTCGTTGCTATAACACGCAGCTGCGCATCGAATGCGGTAAAATTGAGATCGTGGCAGCACTGATAAGCTGAGAGCGACAAACAATTGCATGCATATCGATAATAATATCGATGAATAATAACTGGCTGCTTTTGCACGCGGTCGTTGCGTGCCGTGATTCAATGCGAAACTCTCAGTCCCATTAATATTGCACACAAACGAAAGCTAAATGCTATAAAAGGCAGCCAACATGGCGATTGCCGTCGACGTCGCCGTGGCCGCGCTGCCCGCGCTGCTCGCTCTGTGCTGTGCTCCTTCGTCGCTTCACTTGAAAGGCAAAATTAACAATATGCAAAATTCATGTTAAAATATCGGAAAAATATATTTCTTTCCTGCGCAAGCAATCCTTTTCCCATCGCATACGCTTGGCAGCCCTTTTATTTGGCAGCAGCAGCAGCAAAAAGTTTCCACATGCGAAAAGGATTGGGCTGCGAAAGGGATAGGGTTGTGTGTGCGAGTGTGTGCGGGTTTCTGTGTGTGTTGGCGGTACTTTCATATGCTCCATGCCAAGCAATAAAAATGTAGCTTCTGCTTGTTGTTGCGGAAGTTGTTGTTGGCTTTGCCGCTGCCGCCGTCGCCGTTGCTGCTGCTGCTCGTGTCGAATGAATGAAAGCGTCGACCCGTCGACGACTCCAGCACGATGATGCGAAATCGAATCTCGAATGCTTTTGCCTCGTCTGCCCGGCAAAGTGAGCGGCTTGCTGTATTAGTAGGCTAGCGAGCATGTGTGTGTGCGAGTGTGTGTCTGTGTGTCTGTGTGGGTGCGAGTGTGTGTGCATATAAAAATACAGTTATCTGTTCTATTTGCGCATTTATAAATATTTGTTTGCTTCAGTTCTGGCCATGCACATTACACAGCGTCCGCCATGTGCCTGAAATGCCACTGTGTGTGTGCGCGGGTGTGTGTGTGTTGCGGGTGTGTGTGTGTGCCTGTGATTGTGTATGTAAGTTATTGAATGGAGCCAAGCCTGCCCTGAGCCGGTTGCCGACCTTTTGCCCGCCCCAGAGAGAAAGAATGGATACGCTTGCCACAGGCCGCTACGCTCTCCCCCCTCGCCCGCTTTGGCAGCGCGCTGCTCTTTTGTTTAGTTTCGGTGCGGCAAAAAGGGCTATTTTATTTGAGTTGTTAGGCGAAGGCATAAGTACAGATCTGTCAAACCTCGAGCTCGTTGCGGAAGTGCATAAAGGGCGCAAAAGTATCTTGTGGATGCCTTTTTTAAAGACATCTGAGAGTCGAATGGCGTTGGCGTTGTCGGCAAAAGCTCAAAGGATTCAATAGGTGAGCGAGCGAGCGACCCGCAGACCTCGAGCAGACAATGTGCTGAAAGTGATTACAGATCATTTATGTGTGTGCGCAGTTCTAAATAACTGTAGATACTTATATACATAATGCATGACATTTTATTTATGTGCACATACAAGTTTTCTCTTATCTTTATTAATCTATTTTTCAGCTTTGCCAACAAATCTTTTTTTTTTATTTACTCAGCATAGACATTTATGATGTGTGTGTAAATAAGAAAATATTTTTAACAATTATTTATGAAACGCATTCCAAAATCTATTTGCCACTTAGCTTGTTTATTTGGCTATATGGCATTCCATTGCATAAGATCGAAGAAATATGTCTTTGTTTCGCCCACTAAGTGTTGCATACTTTGCGGCGCAACAGGCAGGAAAACTGATCGAACTCTGAAAGTATTTCTTAGATAACTTGCTCCTATTATGCAATTTAAATCGAATTTTTAAGAATGATTGGCATAATGGTAATTATTGTACAGACAAAAGAATAAGGCTGCTGTTCCGTTCAAAAATCCTTCTTTTTGTTTTTGGAGTTCCCTTAAATATACTAAAAATTTAAAACCAAAGACTTGCAGAGTTATTGTACTATATAGAATTCTCGTTACAGAACTGAGTTTGCCTGAAAAAAAACTAAACGAAAACTTTTTATTTCATTTTATTTCTCGGGCAAATGGAAATCTTTTTAATGCAGCCCGAGTAAGCCTCGAGTTATGCGCATATCTAGATTGCGTGTAGTTTTATAGGGCGACGTTTCAACTAGTCAAGGTCGAGCTCGATGAATGGCTGCAGGAATAAAAGTGCTGTGCGAAAATTTCATTTTCAAATTGCACCCCAGTGACACATTTCGGGGAAACCAATCCAGGACATCCTACCTAACCAGCCCCCAGCCCCCAGCAGTCATCCCTGGCGTCCCAAGACAATCGAAAAAGTTTTCTGCAGAGAGAAAGCGAGTGAGACAGAGACAGTGAGCGAGAGAGCTAGAGAGTTTTCATTGTTTTTCTTACGACTCATTTCACGTTTTAATTCCTCTTAGGTTGCTCCTCGGCGACTTTCTGCATCATTTGACACGACAAATTTGCGCGCAGCGCTCCAAGAAATCAGCTGGGCGTTCGATATCGCATTGCCAGCGTGTGGGCGTGTCTCCGCTGCCACCCCCCCCTTGCCTTCCGCGCGCGATGAGGGGGTGTGTCAAGCAAGAGTTGCGTGCAGGCAGAGCGCGCGCGATTTTAAATATTTGCCTTGCCGTGGCGCACTAAAACCAAATTGCCTGGCCCACTAAGTGTTCAATTACGGCGCACTACGGCAGGCAGCCGCCCGACCCCCCAGAATGATAAAGATGATGGGCGGTATGTGCACTGGGAGGAGCAGCACGAGTGGCTGGAAGAAACACTCGACTGTCGGCCGCGTCGATGATGGCCCACATTGATAGCAGCTGCGATTGATGGATGTCGGTTTGGGCTGAAGCCTCGGCCGGCTCACCCGGATCGTCCGGCTCGCCCGGCTCGGCTCGGCTCGGCTCTCCTAGCTAGCTGCTCATCCGGTGTCCGGCAATTGGTTTAAATTTTATTTATGAGCTGCCATCAAATCAGCATAAGTAGGTTAAACGCAAATGTCAATCGTAAATTCGCGCTGACTTTGCCGGGGCAAATAAATTAAATTGTCGCGTTTCACAGCTGAGCTGAAATGCTAACCAAAGTACGTGCCCGGCCAAGGCATCCGCATAGCAGATAGGCCTATCTGCTAAATAAAAGTGTGCCGCAATATTTCATAAACCCAAAGCGTGGGCGTGGCCTAGGCGAGAGGCAGCCCAGGCGTTGAATTAGCTAATGCTGACATAGATACAATGAATGGCATAATCCCAGGACGGCGTTTGCTTAGCCTAAGTGCCTGGCGCCAGCCTTATGTGCTAGATGCTGGAGAGGTGAAGCGGTGTAGCGGGGGTAGGCACGCGGCATGCTAATGGGGCAAGCTGGACCAAACAATTTGGCTTGCCCCTCGGGCACTTCTTGACTCCCTTTTCGAACATAATTGCTGGGATAATGTTATTAGCATTGGGCATTGGATACGCTTCGATTTAAGGTTCAAATAATATTGGAATTTCAGTGAGTGGGAGGGGGATGGGGGGGCACTGAAGTAGTTGCAGGTTGGCAGGGTGATCTTTTGATATCAAAATTAATTTTTATTTTTATTTTTTATGCTATTTTTGACTCTCAGCTTATTAATTTTTTGTTGGAGCGTGCTCTTGCAGCTGTGTTATATTTAGAAACTATTATTATAAACTAGCTACCATGGTGTCAGCCTATATTATGCAGCTTTTAAGTAGGCAGCATTTATTTTTATTTATTATTATTTTATTGATAAATCAAATCTACTTCAATTCCCTGAAGCTTCATCAAGAAATGCTTTAAATACACAAATATAATTTCTATTTATGGCAAACAGCTGCACAGCTAGAGAATATAATCGACAGGCTACAATCTTCTTAAGCTTAAGCTAAGATCATTGTTTCTATAGTACTAGCACTAGGTACTAGTCATACTGGTAGCACATCGATGCAATTGTTGATTTTCCCACGTATCTACGATTGTGAAGTTTTGAGATTGCGCCACGTGATTGTAAATAAAAAACATTTAATTATGAATGCTTCTCATTACGGGCTGCCCGTGTTGCCGGGAACTAGTTGTCCTGGATACAGACACAATCCAGGACGTTGCCACAGGAAAATCATCTCGACGGCAGCATCCACTTGGCGTGCTTTAACTTTAGTCGAATCGCTCGACTCTTAAGCCCAACACGACACTTCATGAGTGAAGCCAGCTGGCAGTCATGACAATGGTGCGGGGGCAGGCAGGAGCCAGGTATCGGCCAAATCAATCGAGCAGTGACGACTCGAGCATTGCGCACTAATGATGAGGGGGTGAGGAATGGGTGTGTGAGCGAGCTTCGTAGCTGACATACTCATGCCAGGCTTGTCCTTAGCTTGGTTAAACCTGTTAACGTTAAGTTTCGCTCGTTGTGGTGCTTGTTGGTCCATAAATTGACTGGTCGGCAGCAGGAGCAGGAGCAGGAGCAGCTCAGCCGTGCGCACTACTTGACCACACATTGGCGCATTGTCACGCGCGCGCGTTGCCTCCTCTCTGCTTCCGCTCTCCCCGGCCGGCATATTCATCAATGAAGAGCACAAGCCAAGGCAGGAGCAGGAGCAGGAGGAGGAGCAGAAGCAGGAGAAGGTTACTGCTGCTGATGCTGCTGCTGCTGCTGTCGGGTTGGGTTAACAAAAAATCTGTTAAAATAAATCACAACAATTTGTACATTTTCGCCTCGTTGGTCAGGCCGAAGACGTTGCCGGAGACGGAGCAGACATGTAGGTGACGATGATGGTAAAGGCGACACATGGCACATGCTGCACACCCAGTCGGGACCGGGCCGGCAGATTCGCTCAGCAAAAAGGACAATGTCTGCTTGGCTTGGGTTTTTTTGGCTATTAAGTTGTCATTTGGCAGCGTGTGTGTGTGTGTGTGTGTGTGTGTGTGTGTGTGTGTGTGTGTGTGTGTGTGTGTGTGTGTGTGTGTGTGTGTGTGTGTGTTAGTGTGTTTGAACGTGACCCCAGTTAACAGTCTGACAGGATGCGAGGGCGTTGCCGCCTCAACTTATGACAACTTTGATTGCAGTCAATTTATTAGCGGCTTGGCAAATAATGTTGCGACAGCTCGACGGCAGGTGGCGCACACGGCACGTGGCACGTAAGCGGACGGCGGCTGCCCGCTGTAGACGGACAAAAGCTGAGCGATTACAAAACGGCCTGACATAATTGTTTGACGCCATCTTTTTTATTTTAATTAGCCAAAGAAAAACAAAACAAAAACAAAAACAAGCGTAACGTAAACGTAAACACACAAAACCGAATCTAACGGCGTATGGCACACAAAAAAGAAAAACAAATAAAAGGGACATGACAAACGACGGCGGACGCCGCGCAACCGTAAAAGCTGCGAATGTTTGCTCGGATATGCTTAAAACCCTATTACCATGGTAATCCTTTTGACAAATGAATTTTAACATGCCCCCACACAGGCACACACGCACGCACACACACACACACTCGCATACATTAGCGGACGCAACGCACACCTTGCCGCGTACATAGACAGCGCCAGCTCACTGTCACTTGGCGTGGCGCGCGAAAGTATGCTATAAAAATGTGAATGTGCCAACACATATGTGTTTGCGTGTCGTATGCGAGTGTATGCGTTTGTCTAGCTTGTACACACACACACGCACACATGCCTGCATAGGTAAGTGTAGTTGGCAGTAGCAGTAGCCCAAAAATCAGGCAAACTTTAACCGTGATTCGAAGCGAGCGCAATTCGGATATAACCGTCTATATAATCCCCCTCCAAGCTGTAGAAAACGCTCTTAAGTTGTCGGCTTACACCTGAAGTGGTCTAGCTGGGTAATTGCTTGAAATTTTAATGAACTAACAAAAATTGCGACTTCGAAATGAAAGCTGGGCTGCTGCAGAGCTGCGTCGCCCACTTTAGGTATTATATATATTATTATAAGTTGAAAAATTGCATTCAAAATAAGAAAATACTCTTACTTGTATTTGCTAGCAATATTTCCTGTAATCTGATATGGTCTATAGAGTCAGTTCACAAGAAATACCTTTTATTGCACTGCATTCAAATATTTTATTACATTTTAAGCAACTCTTTGTACCAGCCTCGCACAAGCCCCGATTTCTTGTGCTTGTGATGCCACCTTGCGCCCATACCCTTGTTTTATATTGACGCAGGACCCGCCCAGCTGCTTTGATAACGCAACCCGCTGAATGATTCAACACGCTCAGCCATCATCGGCATCATCAATTTTTGCGCTTAGTTTTCGCTCGACACGCACTTCTGTGCTCCCATTGCGACGATATTGTTGAATATAGCCCGAAAATGCACACAGCGGGAAGCCAATTTCGGCTCCGTTCCCTTCCCCCAGCTTCTCGATTCCCGCCCTCCAGGCGAACGGCAATAAAATATTCATTTACTTGACATTTGTTGTGCCAGGTAAGAGATGCATCATACAGTTCACCAGGCAAAGAGTATGGGGAGCGGCTACCACACCATCGCACGCTGCCAAGAGGCAACAGTCAACTTGGCACCCTTCATGAAAAATGTAATTTTCAAAAACATTTGGAAATTTCAAATTGAATTTGCCGCACGCTTGAAGTTGCTTTCTACCTTCAGCAGACTCTGCATGCAAAGCGTCTTGAAGATTACGCCCAGATCCGAACAGAAGCAGGCACACACACACACACACACGCGCGCGCGCACACAAAGCCGCACCGCGTGGCAGGCTTCAGAATAGACGGACCTCCCCCGAAGACGACGTTTCAGACATGTGAAAAGTGGAAGTGACATGAAAGGCCGCGTCTTGCCTCGCACAAAGCGCAAAAACCTTTAATAACTTTACGCTTTTTGTTTTCAAGTGCACTCGCCCAGTGAGTGAGTGAGTGAGTGAGTGAGTGTGTGTGCGAGTGTGCCACGCCCCTGCACAGCAGAGAGCGCCTTCCAAAATCACCGCGCACGAATACCGACAAAGGCTGCGTAACTTCCGCTTTGAAGTTGCTTCCTGCGTCTTAGCGCGAAGGGCAAACTACACCGAGCAACAAGAGCGGGCGCGCACAGACACACACACACACACCGAGAGTGCTTTAAAATACACTGTCCAACGTGTTGTCATGCCCACACCGTCCCCCTCCCAACAGCCTGTGTAATTTATGACCTATTTATTGTCAATAAATGCAGCCTCCGAGCGACCATTTTGTGCGCCGCGACTAAATAAAGACAAATGAAGCATCGCTTTAGTGGCTGGATCGAGACACGCACGCACACTGCCACACACACACATTGCATACATATACACACACTCACGCACACGTCCCATACATACCCACACTCACGCACACAGGCACAAGCACTCATTAAATCGCTCACTGCCAAAATGGACAAGTCTTTGTTGTACTCGCAAATTTATAGCGCAAAATTTATTACCTCATTTTTTTGCGTTTTAAAATTGCATAAGCCAGTCTATTTTGAATATAGTATAGTACCCAACCCATACATATTATGGCATAGTTATATATATCTAATATTTCGACTGCTCTTAGGCGCAAATCCGATTACAAATTACAAAACTAAAGGGCATTTTTCCAGCATTTTCCTGCTGCACTCTGCAAATTCGATAAACCTCTTAAAAACCTCTCCGAAATTGTATCCAAATGGCATAGCATGCATAACTGCATAAATACACACCAAAGAGAAAGGGGGAGAGAGCAAAGTTTAAACAGCAAATGCTGTCTCTTTTCACTTTCAGCAAGATCTCCGAGTTCTGCCGTCGTGCAGCTATTAAATTTGAGTTCTAGCTTTTGTTTTTCAAATTACATTGCATTACCATATACTCTTTTGATAAACATGATATAAGTAAAATTGTATTAAAGCACTTTCATTTGACACATTACATATCTAGCTAGATCTTTGAGTTCTTCAGGCATACAGCTACGAAATTTGAAAAACAACTGAATTTATGCTATATGCAGCTAAGTGTTTTTTCAAATTACAGTTATCTGAGATATCGCAGAGGTCTTACAGCGACTTCCTATGTATTTCATAGTTCAAATTTAATTTACATTTTGTACATTTCCGCATCAGATGCCGGATTATCCATTTACCGGCAGCTTACAAGTGATTGTCTAAGTTTCGCACAATGTTGTGTCGTATCCCTGGCGTATACGTGATCTACAACACCTCACAGCGTGCGAGTGTGCCTGTCTCTGTGTGTGCGTGTGTGTGGCTCTACACAAAGTTAAAATATCCCTTTAAACGATGCCGCTGCTCAATGCGTGTAAGTAGAATGGCATCAAATATAATAACGACCACAACAATGCGTGACGTGCATGGGAAATTCGCTGCCAAAGCGCCTCACAGCGTTTGCATTAGCCGGGTGTGTGTGTGCGAGGGTGTGTGTGTTGGGAGTGTGTAATATTTTACATATGCGCCAAATCACTTTCTAAATGCAATGCCAATAAAAAAGCAAGGCAAAAGTGTTGAAATATATAAATAGATATAGTATGTACGAGTGTGTGTGTGTGGGTGAGTGTATGTGTGTGTGTGTTTGTGTGTGTGTGGCATACTCAGATATAATTTGTTGTCGCTGACAGTAGCGGGTCATCACAAGGAAGCCGGAGGGAGGCTCAAGCAGAGAGAAATGGACGCGCTACGTGACAATAACAGGCCGAGATGACAAGGCTAAAAAGCCTACGGAACTCTGTCCAAAAATAGCTAACTTTCCAACAGCTAAGCCTGATGCTATAATCAATTCACTTTATTAATTAAAACGAATGCTGTGGTAGAAAGGCATGTATTCCCAAGGAAAAGAAAGAAACCTTTATCCATTCTAATTTAATTTAAAATTCAAGCTGCTGAAAATTAGCGAGCAAAAATATCGTTAAGCAAAGAGTTTACTATTAAATTATAGCCAATAACTTGTATATATAGATATATATTTTTAAAAGATATTACTTTCCCAGAAACTTTATAGAAATAAGTTAGAAATGCTATCCAAAGTCGCTTCAAAAAATCAACAATTTAACTATTTTTTTTTTACACATTTCTGTTTGTAAAATATCCCAAAAACAACTCAAACCTCGGGTAAAATTATGCAAATTTAGACAACGTATTGAAATTTATTCATTCAAACGCCCTCTAGCGGGCACTGGGGCAAGACACGAAAGCTTTTATCGAAAAGCTGCGGCTGCATTCGAGGTACACACGGTCTGTGGAATGGTGCAAAGCTTTTTTTTTTTTGGTTTTGGTTCATTTAGTTCATTTCTACTTAACCGTTACGTGTTTTGGTTCGAGTTCAACTTAGACTAAAAAAAACAGTTTGAAAAGTTAACACAACTGTACTTAAGCAAGGCACTTATCATAGAACGAGATAGAGTCCATCATGTACATATTACTAGAAATGGAACTATACGTTTTCGTCGGCTTCCGTAGGTATTACGGCATCCACTTCGACGGCGTTCAGTTCCTCGGCTGCATTCGCTGCGTTATTGGGTGCCTTCTTTATCTACATTCGTGGGTAGAACGACAGTTTCAGACCATTAGTGTGAACTCTATTTATCTAATTACTTCACATAATACTTATCAGATCATGCAATTCGATGCGGTTACTCATGCGTTTTCTCGTTTAGAGTTACCATGCACTTAAACTTACAATTGATTTAGTATTTATTTACTTAGGTCTAGATTAAGTTGTTTTATGATTAATAATAACATTGGGTGGACTTTACCATAGCTTATAAAGCGAGTATGGATTCACTTAAATTTAGACCAGAGCGAAGCGAGGCGAGGCGAGGCGAAAGAGAATTTTGTGACACCCAAATTAAAATATCACATACAAAATGGCCACCCCTTTTTTCGGTATCTTTTCAGTATTTTGCTTGATTTCCTTGATTTGGTTTAGTTAGTTATGAAATTAGTTTCAATGACCTTTCAGCATTTTGTTATTGTTCTTTGATGATTTCCCAGTAGAATCTCGGCGATATTTTCTTACTTTGAAGCAGCGTATATTGAAATGATCGCACATTTCCGTGACCTGTACGGCGAAAGATAGACAATATAGTTTGGGCATGATCAAAGTCAATCTTAGTGATTAAAATACTTACAACTCCGTAGCCATAATGCCAATGTGCTAATGTAGCGAATATGGTCAGACCATGCACGATCCAACGCTCGCCCTCTGGCGATAGATCCATACCGAAGAACTTCTCGTACCAGGGGAAACAGCAGACGCCCACTGTTGCGGCCAGTGGCCACATGAGTATATTGAAGCCATCGCAGCGTGTGTCGGACATCTGTGCTACGATCAGGCGGCACTAGGTAAGGGATTGCAAGATATAGAAGGTAGCATGACTCTCTCTCTCTCTCCCTGTCTTACGGCTATGTTGGAGAAGATAGTGCCATAGAGTATCCACAGCACACGCGGCTCCAGATTGATCACATTGTTGCGCGAGCACAGCGACCAGATCAGCGTGATCACAAAGAGCCAGAGGAAGGCAAAGAAGGGACGCAGCATTTCCAGCGTGGGTCGCATCTTGCCGGTCTTATTCTTGTACGATCTAGAATGATCCAGGATCTTACATTGCGTTCAAACTTAAGACAATCGAAATACAAACAGATATATGTTCCTGATGATGATGGGATGACTAGACAGCATGCCGGAACCGATTAGACCAATTTCAAAGAAATTCGCTATGGTAAAGCCGTGGAAGCTCGTTCGATAGATCTCGGGACCCATCAGTGTGGCCACAAACATCATTATGCTGACGCCCTGAGATAGAAGCAGAATATATGAGTTGATTTAAATCAAAAACTTAAATATATAGTAAAAACTATACAATGTTAATCGCATTTGAATTATTGTTACCTACCCACATGGTAAAATCGTAACCCCAAGGCAAGAACATGACGCCCGTATTGTATTTTTCAACATGCGTGAAATAGAAATTGAGAAATACGTTCCAAATTACGAAGAACATACGAATCGGTGGCAGATCAACTGTGCCAAACAACGAGAATATATAGATGGGTATGAGAGCGGCCGAATAGGAATCCAATCCATGATCAAAGAGCTCGCCCAACGGACCACTTGTGCCCGTACGACGCGCCTGCTTGCCATCCATGCCATCTGTAAAATTATGTTCAGGATTACAAAGATTACTTTCCCCTCCATGTCACGCACTACTCACCCAAATTATAGTAGATAATTATATTTATTGCCGCCACCGTCCACACCCAGCCGGGCACTGTATTACCGATTTCCTTATTATTGGCCGCATCGAAGTTCCAATCGTAGTAGGATATCAGTATAAAGTTAACCACCGTCATGAGAAAACCCACAAATGTTAGTACGTTGGGAGCCAGCCACATGGGTAAATACTGCAGCACGAAACAATAGCATAATAATTTGGATGTCCAGGGTTTTAGACCCGGGCTAGAACGGTATACTCACCTTCACGCAAACATTCCAGAAGGGATGCATTACATAGACACTCAGCCAACTTGTGTCTATGCTGTTGTACTGTGGGGGCGGCAAAGAAAATATGAAGAAAAAAATGCAATAATAAAATAGGGTAAAAACACATTAAAGAGCTTAAAAAGAAAACTGTGCGGTAACTTTTGGAAACTTCGAAAGTGCTGTATTATTATAGTTTTCTTAGGGGTTCCGCAAAATAAGTTGGTTTCTGTTTAAGTAGATAGGAGTTATAAAAATTTATTAAATACAATTTTTTCCCAAACCTATTTTAGTGTAAATTAAAATTCTTAAATATAAACAGCTAACTGCTGAATATTCGTCAAGGAAGTTTCCCAGCATTTTTTAATTTGCTTAATTAATAATTTACTACTCTTATATTAATTGAGTAATTTCAGCCCATATAAAATAAGTATGTAAAGCTCTATCTCACTCTTTGCTAATCTACTCAGTGCAAATTCCAGTCTGCACATACAACAACTATCTTTCCCCCCCCCACTCCGTTCCCAGCACATGCTTATTCTATACGCTCACAGTTCAATGCCTTCTGTGGGATTTACGAAACACACACAAAGCGTTTCGATCGTGATCATCCATCCGGTGCTGTATTTATTTATGACCCCAGGCCTAGTCATCTCAGCCAAGCTTTCCGGTAATTTGATAAGAACTGACTGAGTACCGTACCACACGACAACGACATCTGCCCATTATAGCTTAATTATGTTTATGCGAGTGAGAACGAGAACAAGGCTAGCTATGTCGAAACCGGAACTTGTCGTAATACTAATACGTACGAGTTATCAGGAAATTGATTGATTGATGAAGTCGCTTGAAATATGCATGGACATTGATTTTAATGGTACCAGCTGCAGGTGGGACAACCTCTATTGGTATTTCATAACCCCAACCCCCTCCCCCACCCCATCCACTAACCACCCTTGACCCGCACTTAGCAGGAGGTTTTCGTTTTCGTACTCACCTTGTAGCGCTCGAAGCCCCGCAAATGTGTCTCCGTCAAATAGCGCATGCCACTCATTTTGCAATTGTTTTGTTTTTATTTTTCCCGTTGCAGTTGTTCTGTTCGTTGCTAAAGTTGTTGTTGTTGGTGTTCAGTTTTCGTTGTTGCTGCAGTGATAACAGCTGAGAGCGCGACTCGATTGACGAACTTTGACTTCGATTATTAAAACGTGTTCGCACACATTGTATGAACGACACTGCTAACTGTAATTACTGTCTCTCTTTCTATCTGTCTATCTATCTATCTCTCGCTGACACTATCACTTTACTATTTTTAGTATTTATCTAGTATTTATTGTTCTTCGCGAAGGTGCGCCGGCAGCACGCACGCACTCGCTAACTCACGCACTTTCGCTCACTAAGCCGACTGAAACGTTGTTCTACGTATGACAGTCAATTAAATAATCGCATGCAGACAGACAGACACACACACATACACACTGGCAGAGGCACAGGCACAGGCACAGGCAGGCAGACAAGCAAGCGCACGCTCTCACACGGATGCGAGTTACTCTCTTGCTCTATTCCGCTGTGCACTCCACCTACTGCTTCGCACGCAAACAGCCGTTACTTCAAACGCAAACACACACACACACAGACACGCACTCAAGACACTTGAGACTTGCGACTGCGACTGGCACGGCGAGTGCGACTGCGACTGCGAATGCGACTGGCTCGGGACTATTATCAAGACTGAAGACGAATTGTGCTCTCGGCACAGCGACGCGACGCGACGCGACGCAGCAAAACGGTAGCGCGCAGCGAGCTCAGCCCGAAAAATCCGAAAAGCGCTTAATTTACAACGTCGACTGCAGCAGCGACGAGAACTGAGCTGCCGGCTCGAGCGCTGCTTTCATAAATCCGCACACACACACACATTGCTATCGCCCCGCGCTCTCGCTCTCCCTCTCTCTGTCACTCTCCGATGTTATGTTGTTGATTCTGATTTTGCATTGAATGAATTGAAAATTGTAAAAACTGAAATAAGTGTCAAGCAGCTGCGACGACATGAACGTCGACGACGACGCTGGCAGAGGTTATTGGTTATCGTTGCGCTGCGCGCAAGGTTTAAACTGTCGCTGATAGCCTCAATCTCTTGGACAAATTCAACCATACTTAACGGGAAATTAGTAGTAATTTACAGGTTTTATTTTTTATTTTTTATAGCGCTCACCAAATAAAACGCACTCAAATTCGAAACAGAATACGATTATGATTGTGCGATTGCGATTGCGATCGCGAAAGCACGTCAGAGTCAGGTGACTGTGGGAACTAACGGGACTTGCACTTGAACTAAATATAGATGGGATTAGTAAGACACACATGTACGCAAACTTTGCGGGGATCTATAGGTTACCCCTATTTCGAAAACATTAGTTCAACTCGGCACCGATAACCCCCAGGAAATCAACGAGTTCAATGAGTTGCCATGTGCCGTTACGGACTAGTATATTCTGAGTTTCGTTCAGTTTATTTTGCCTGCACATGGCAAATTCCCAAGCGATAACTAGAGAGCCTTCTTCCGATTGTTTATGCTAATGAAATAAATAAAAAAATTATTATAGCAGGTTTTAGCAGGTAGCTTACAAAACTATAAGTCAATAACAAGATACTAACATAATGTCTTTGTGCACACTGCAGTCTTATCTAGAACTTACAGGGTGTGCCCGAAAATGATAACAATAAAGATAGTTAAAAAAAATAACGAATCACTTAGTTGAGACATATGTAGGTTGCCATGGCAGTTCGACTGCAGATGGGTAGAAAATAGCTGGAGAGTTGGGGAATAGGATCTAGCATATAATTGAGAATACGAGCAAGATCCTCTAGAATTCACAATCTTCCAACTTACCTGGTTAGCTCTAGAATGAACTCTTCAATGGAACGCGATAATTGCCAGAACAAGTCGAATAGATAGCGAAATGAATAGGAAATTGCATATAAATAAACTGTTAGCGAGGGTAGGACAAATAGTTACGAGGTCAAGCTGCACATGTAGCTTCCTTTCACTCGCTAAAATAAAAAAAAAACAAAGAGCATACAAACATTTTCATTCAATAATAATTTGGTTATAACATTTTTCAGGCGATTATACAGACTAATCGAAATCAGCTCCGGTTTCATAAGAAACTATAGACGTAAGTACATATCAAACACAATGGCTTAACTATCTTATCTTATCTAAATCTTGTAAATAGATCTTATAAATAGAAATAAGAAGAATCAACAAGCAACTCCCGATTGCGAGCACAAGGCTAAAGCAATCAAGTAGCAAGACCCTAAGTCATTCCTGGTCGAACGACTTAGTTGAGCCATCTGGAGGTCTCCGTGGCAGTCAGTCCCTCGGAGCGCAGACGCTGCAACATGGGTCGATAGATATCTGGTGTGAAGGGCAATAGGACGCCACGTTCTTGGATTTCGCCTGTACAAAGAATCGCGAATTAGCCTACTCGTGTATAAAGAAGGTACTCTAGAACTCACCGTCCAAAATCATTTTGGCTGCAATTGCCGCTGGTTTGCCCACGGTCATTGCCATGGCGGAGTGACCTTGCGGCTGTCCGTAGACCACAAAGTTAATGCCGCGTTCCTCGCGACGACCGTCGGGCCAACGAATGCCAACCTCGTGACGCAGCACAACCAGATCGCGTTCATCACGCTCTGCAATGATCAAGAGGTTTGAAACATTGTACGCCGCATGCATATATACAGGAGGAACCTACCGAAGGCCAAACGCTTGGATAGATAATGGCTAAGCGTGTCCAGCGGCGAGTTCAGCTTCACCACAGGCGTTTCGTCTAGCAGACCCAGGCTCTCGATGCATTCCACATCCCCAATGCGCTCTACCAGCTTTTGCTTCAGGTTCTCGTAGAAGATGCTTGTGTCCGACATGCCCATCAGATGCGTAACCAGCTGACGCCACGTTACCTCTGGCCCACTGGGATGCAACAGCGCATGTGGCTCGGGATCAATCAGGCCAAGCAGCTGCATGGGCTCAATGGATTCCGAAAAGCCCTTGTAGCGTATGGTGCCGCGCAGCAGGGTGTGCACGTCCCTGCCCAGTCCATAGAGTGTGCCATATTTGGTGGAATCACGATTCGGGAAACCTTCGAGCGCAAAACCGGGCAAGAAATCCAAACTGCGTCGCGTCGACATCAGTTCACCGCCGCCGGAGATCTCAACGATCTGACCCTGACTCAGATACTTCGCTGCCGACAACGTGTTGAGCAGAACGCCACGCGGCGACCAGGAGAACTTGTAGCGCAACGCATTATTGGAGTGCTCCGGCGCGGGTAAGCCACCGCAGTAACTGACAAAGGACTCGATAACCGCGCCCTTCTCCTGCACCTCGTGTATGCATTCGAGTGCCAGCAGATGATCGATACCCGGATCGAGACCCACCTCGTTCATAATGGTTACTCCGTTTGCGCGCGCCTGGTCATGCAACTCGGAGATCTCGTCGTTCAGGTAACTGGCCGTAACCATATGCGTGCGTTCGGCCACGCAGTAGCGTGCGATCATGCCGTGCAGACTGTAGGGCAGCAACGATACCACCACATCAGCCTTGCCACACAGCTCCTGCAGATGGCCGGTGCTTTCGTTTACGTCCAGATAGACACTGTCGACGCCGGCGTATTGCTGCGCCAGGCGATCAGCCTCCTCCTTCACCTGCGAACACACTGTAATGCTCACATCCTTCTCGCGATGTAGCCATTCCACTAACGGAGCCGAGACCATGCCGGCACCCAATACCAGCACCTTCTTGTGCGACTCGGAACGGCCTTCGATCTTGTGGCGCGAGCGATTGGTCTGCGATTCGCGTAACTCCTGGATGTACTGGAAACCATCGGTCAGCGCGCCGTTGCTCGCAATTATGGCCTAAACGGGACGAAGAGGCAGGAAGAGTGACGGTTGACTAGTCAGTATTGAGATGAAGCCATGTTTGCTTACCGATTGAATAGGGTAGCTGAACTGTTCCTCGTGCAGCGGTTTCTTGGCGTCACTCTTGATAATGTCGTGGACGTGCGGCGATAACAGTTCTCCAAAGAGATCGGTCGACTCTCTGGGCAGCTGCGTGGGCATGTTGTCGATGGAGCAGACCAACACTCCGGGACCCTTAAAGCTTTTCGTGTCCTTATTGCGATCGGCATCGTAAAGGCAGAAGGGTGTGTCGATCGTGGTGCACTCGTTCATGAATTCAATTGAGCCGCCAGGATCGGCGGATATGTCGCAAATGGCGAGCATACGATGCGGTAGCGCTGGACTACCCTTGCTGGTGGGTAGCCACGGGGTATTGGCCGGACGCAGTAAGTTCTTGGCATCCGGAATACTGATCAGTTTGGGACTACCCACAGCCCAGTAGATGCCATTAACGATCACCGAGGCGTAGGGTGCAATTTTCTGATTGAAAGTGGAAATGTAACGCTCGGGAAACTCATCATACTCCTTGGCATCGAAGCCACCGCCTTCGCGACGTTCCAGATGATCGGATCGGCTTACCTCGCAGCCGTAAAGCTTGTTCTGATCTGCATGTTTAAACGTTAAGGATCGTGATGCAACTAAGCATGGATCATTTGATACTTACTGCCATGCTCGGCGACCTTGCGTAGCATCTCTGGCGGAACATACTCTATGGGCAGTTCGGAGAACACCTCCTGCGCTCCCTGCGATACGTTACCGGAGCCAGTGAACACAAAGGTCAGTGGACCAATCGATTTGGGCATCATGCCCAGTGAGATCTCGTATCCACAATCTCGGATCGCTTGGCGAGCCATTGAAGAGTTGCGATAGTTATGAGCGGGCCCGATGTGCATGAAGGGAGTGTGATGACCCAGGGCCAATAGACGCAACCCGATACCGTGCAGTATATTAACCATACCGGCAACACCTGCGTATTTCCCGAAGGCTACCAAACGCGAGCCACGTTCATCAATGATGCGTTCATAGTCGATCAGACGGATTTTCTGTGAATCACAAAATGATACAGTTTGATAAATTGTGAGCAAGCACTTCTAGCCGGGAGTGTTACCTTCTCGAGTATGGCATCCAGCAGCGGCATATTCGATTCCTGCGCCTTAATCGTGTGCGAGAAGAAGCAGTAAGTCTTGCCCGGAATGAGCGCATCGATGGGCACCTGCTTGACTCCAAAGATGACCGATGCATCGCTTATATCTTCCTGTATCTGAGCACCCGCATGCATGTAAGCCTAAACAATTAGAGAATTTCGTAGGGCTTATGAAATATTTCCAGTAAACCTGGCAGATTTGTAATCGAAATCATAGAGCTTACAGCTAAAACCTTTGCTATGTTAAGACTAATAGATCGTATATATATCGATCAAAAATTCGACTACGTTTGACTCTCATTATTGTAGAAAGCTTTCTGAGAACCATACACATATTCAATTTAGATATCGATCATAAATCGAAAAGAACGTGAAAATCGATTAGCATTTCTTGCACTTGATCGTACGACTCGTGCTCCATCTTGTTACTTGGCAACCAGTCGAAGCATAATCTACAATTTCCGTATACTTTAGAAACACACATTTGTTTAGGAAATTGTTAATCATGAACTTGTTTTTGTTTTTTCTTTGAGAGCACGATTATTTTAGTTTATCTGGGAAAGGAATCAATTGAGTTTAGTACAACGAAAGTATGAGTGAAAATGCAAGTATAAACAACCATTTTAGTGTCAGATAACGTGGGGTTTCGGCCGGATTCAAGGCCAACAACTGCCAAAATTTATGGTTTATAAGTAGGGAGGCTTATCTACCCGAAAATTTTACGATGCAACATATGCTATAAATATGATGCGAACATACTTGGCAACGCTTTGATAGAGCTAATCGTTTGTGCTTGATTTTGAACATGAACATGAATATATATAGTGGTCTCACCTGCATGGGATAGGCACGTCGATTCGAGGGCTGCACAATGACCTTGACACCCTGCTTAACCAGCTTCTGCACATGCGTGGGCCCAAATGGAGCACGTCGCTCCCAAACCGACTGATCCTCCCGTCGTATGGCAATCACGGGACCATGCTGCAATTGAAGAGGCAGACGCATCAGTCGCAAATCTTTTCATTTGCATATCTGCATCATTTGACGCCCACACTTACATGACGTTGTCGGGTGAGAGCAGGCGCTATTGTCGAGCGCAATTGAAGCAGACGCCACATATTTTGTTGCTGCGAATCCGCCTGATTAAGATGAGCAAGCGTAGATCAGACAGAGAGAGAGAGAGAGAGAGAGGGGAGAGTAAAGCTTATTCCAAATATCGTATATTTTCGGTGATGCCAAAGTTGATGCCGCGATGCACCATCCGTCAACTCTGAGCACTGGCAGCGTTCTAACCCCGAGCGGCAACGACGACCACGACGCGCCCCTATCAGCAGCAGCAGCAGCAGCAGCAGCAGCGGACCGAACGGACGAGCGGACAGGCGAACGGACTGGGAAGGCGATAAGCCGTCGCAGAGGCAGCAGATCGTCTCCCTAATAAAGAAAGAGAGCAGCACGTTAAGAGTTCCCGCTGTGTGTGCTCCTCACTCGCATAGTCTGAATGTGCGTGTGAACAGAAAATAAATAAAATTTTCCATTCACAAAAATTTCCATTTAGGAAAGTGCAGGAAAACCCATTAGTCTGTGATTCTTTTTGGTGTGTTTAAAGCATAGTTTTATTTATAATTGCAATTCATCGTTTCGTACACTGCACAAGCAGTGTGTAGTATGCACATCAAAAACAAGTATACTCTTATCACTAACAATCATTAAAGCTACGTAGGGGGGGAGGCGGGTGGCTATGTACGTAGGGCCGATCCACGCCCACAGACGATAGGGAGAGAGAGAGATACATACATTTATAAATATACATTAATTCGTTTAATTGTTTTAAAAAACAAATTATTGCAAAAATTCAGGTATGCATAAAATAATAGATAACATTCATCAATGATGATCAGGATGATGATGATGATGATGGGTATATTACGCATAATGTCCAGAGGTCATACAAGGATCGACTGTGGGATCTCGTCTGTCCGTCTGTCTGTCATGTCTCGCCACGCCTGTCTTACAGCGCCGGTGCCTCGGGCAGCAGCGACGTAAAGAAAGTTATGACAAAAGTGCGCACAATTGAAATCACAGAGTTATTGGCATTGGGTGGCTCCACGGCAACGGCTTCGGCAGCTGCCGCAGCCGCATCGGTTTGATCGGCACCAGCAGCGCTGGCCACTGGTGCAGCAGCATCCTGTGCTGGAGCAGCAGCAGCAACTGCTGCTGCGGCTGGTTCACCGGCCGGAGGAGGAGGAGGAGGAGGAGCCGCAGCAGCAGCAGCTGCTGCAGCCTGTGGATTATTGTCCGGTTCAACAGCAGCGTCCATCATGCGTTGTATTTGCTGCACTGCCACAAAGGCGGCCACATCATTGCCAGCGTTATTATTACGATTGATATTGTTGTTATTGCGCTCGCGACGACGACGGAGCACGCCAATATGATAACTGCAAAGGATTGACACGATAAGTCGCAAAGTTACATCAACCCAAATTTTCGCTTTTCAACTCACAGATAAATCACGCTGGCGATTAGCATGACAAGCAGACAACGCAGCGGCGACGAATTGAAGTACAAAACAGTTATAAAAATTGCCAAACGTGTAAAGCTAAAGAAACTGTCCAGCCAGTCATGATTCTCCGGCTCCTCCTGTATGTTAGGAAAGTGGGGACCATCCACTTGTCGATTGGCAGCCGCCTGCTGCTGCTGCTGCTGGGCCACGACGGGCGCATCATTGACCGGCGCCGCAACGCCAGGAGCAGCAGCCGCCGCCATTGGTTGCGGCACCACAAAAGGCACTCTCATATTGTTGGCTATCATAGACGAACCTTGCAGCAGCGGATGTAACATGGGAGCAGCTGTGGCTTCAGTGTTCTGACCGCCAGTCGCCGATCTGCAGAGCAAAAATACACATTAGAAGAGGTTTGGCATCGGGGAGCCCAAGGCTGCAACTTACCGTTGCATCATTTGCTGCATATACGCCGCATAACACTGTTGCAACCAAGCATTATAGATGGCCTGCTGCTGCTGGAACGCAAAGTGATGCGCACTGGTCGACATTGCCCCAGCCGCTTGACCCGTTGCCAATTGATGTGCCTGCATCCAAAAGTGTGCTGCATTTGCATGATCTGATAAAGGAAACTGTTGCTGCTGCTGATAAGGTAACTGTGCTGCAGCGGCTGAAGCAACGGCAGCGGCAGAAGTCGCATGACGTTGTCGAAGCTCATTATCATTGGTATTGGTCTGCACGCGAGGCGTGGCGGTGGTGTCCTTTGGTGGCGCAGTCATCATATGCGGCGTCTTTGCTATATTCTTATTGGCACACACCAAATGGAAGATGTGATGTTGCTGATAGACATCCTTATAGCTGCGTATTACTTCCGAAAGCTTTTGGGCATCGTGCAGCAGTTTGCCCGAATATATCAGCTTTTGGTCTGTTATGTTCTGCAATATGAGATGGATAGATAGTTATTAAGGTTGTCTGGGGAATCCAATATGAATTCTAATTCTGAAAGTGTAACTGAGGGTATTTCGCAGGGTATTCACACAGTCTGCTAATTCGCATACTTATCTATTGCTCTAAATATGACAACTATACGCAATTAATTGCAATATATTAAATCTAAACAAAGAACTATCTTTAAGCGTCAAAGGTTCGTGGAATATCAAAGACCTTCACTATAAAGAAATATTTAAACAGCTGTACGGATAGTAATTTTTTGGAAATATTTCAGCCTATCTCCAGTCAGTTGAATATTTACATACGGTATAATTGCTACAAATAGTTTGTATCTGGAAACAATGCGTGACGTGTGCTTGGAAAGCGAACGTCAATTAAGACGCAATTGCAAACTTGGAAGGCACTTGTGACTCGCGTGTCTCGCGAAAAGGAGATAAAGATAGAAAGAGAACGCAAAAATAGACTGCAGATTGAGCAGAAGCTCTGATAAGATATAACGCCCCGCTAAATAACGAAAACACTGACGTCAATTCATGCTAAGCTTATGCTGATTTAAATGTGTGTGTGTGTGTGTTTTTTTGTGTATGTTTGTTTTTGTGTGTGCGGCTGTACCTACCGGCTTGCCGGGATACACCAGGGACAGCTGCTTCTTGAGACGCTCTACTGTCCAGCCTAGGTCACTCTCGACGTTCATGTCATCGTATTGCTGATTCGACGATTTAATTAAAAGTCTAACACTGGTGCCGCTGCTGCTGTTTGCCGCGACAGAAGCGGCGACGTTGCCGCTGTTGTTTTTGTTGTTTGTTTGTTTGTCGCGCGCAGCATCGTAGCCAGCGGCCGTGGCTGTTGCCGTTGACGGCGACGGCGTTGTGGCTGTGCTATCATCCATTTGTGAAACCTCACCGAACTTCACCCTCCGCGGGCACTCTTACTAAGACTTTGCTAATTGCTAGACACGATTTCGATTCGAAAGACTCGATTCGACGACTCAAATTCAGAAGCAACAATCGCAGCGACAAGTGTTTCTCGGCTTGCGATTGTGTGTGTTGTCGGACTCGTCGTGTCAGCGCTTGCAGTTTACGGCTTGCTGGGCGTAAAGCAGGGAGGAGTGTTGGGTGGTGCAGCAGCGATGATTTTCTTCTGTATTTGTACGAGTGTACGAGCGAGTGAGTACTTATTGTTGTTGTTGTTGTTGTTTTTGTTGTGTAGACACTTCCACGGTCACTTCCTCCTCCTACCCACTGGAATGAATTTTCTTGACAATAAATTTTGCTTTTCCAGATTGTTATTGTTGACTGTATTCTACTGAAAACGTATATGTTGTTTTGTTTTGATTCGTACCGTGCATTAAGTTGTAAACGGTTGTTGATTATGAAACGAGTCTCCAGGCGGAGCCGAGCTGAGTGAAATACATAAATAATCAAAGTCCCTTTCGTCTACAGCAGCACTTGTTTTAATTCGCTGACAGGGTTGCTTTGGATATGACAGCGTTGCCACTCTTGTTGACATGACGTGTAACAACACAAAGTAAATTAACAAACATATACCACATAGTTACAGTAAAAATTAAAGTTATCAAGTTTAATAAAAATAAATAAATAAATAGAAAATAAAAAATGCTTACTTGTTTTGAAAAGTGAGCAGAATAATTGTGCACCAAATTTAGTGTATTTTATTCTCACGCATTTGGCAACACTGGTAGCTTGACAATATTCAAGAATTTTTAAAGCAACACCAAAATTTACCATATTCTATACAAAACGCAATCCAAATAGCTTACCTTGTTGCCCATGGAAAATAAATCATCAGTTTCCGCGCTTCAGGAGTATTGTGCTCAAGCCAAAACAGGCAACCCCGTATACGATTACATTGACGGCGATGGTGGCGGGTATGTTTGCAAAGTGGTTCTAATGGATATCGAAGCATATGGAAATGGTATTGTTTTTTTATTGCTTCCTATTCAATTAGAATGCGTTTTACTGACACATCTTCTTTTTCAGGGCGTTCGAAACGCGATGCCAAACATCTGGCGGCAGCCAACATAATGCGTAAGCTAAGCAAGCTGCCCGGATTCACCAGCTTCGGCTTGGCTGCCGATGCCAATAACGATGAGGCAACCAGCGGGATCGTTGACGAAATGACAAACATAAATCGCGATATGCTAAAGGAGCTGCGCGACTATTGTGTACGCAATGACATGCCACTGCCCACCATTGAGATAGTACAGCAAAGCGGCACACCGAACGCACCCGAATTTGTCGCCTGCTGCTCGGTGGCATCCATTAAGCGGTACGGCAAGTCTGACAAGAAGAAGGATGCACGTCAACGTGCTGCAATCGAAATGCTCTGGATTATCTCGAATGACACGGACAAATTAAAGCCAAACAATCAGGTCGTAAGCACAAAACCACAAGTTGCTATTTCGACTGATTTGGAAACGAGTTTCGATGATGCTGAAACCGAGCGCAGGCGCAAGTTTAAAACATATCGCGAACTAACTGATGCTGGAAGTGACCAGAATCCATCGATCAAGCTGTGCGATCGTCACAACTACTTCAAAACATACTTTCCTAATCTGAAAAACGAAGCTTTTGAAGCACTCAGATCCAATGAATACGACTCACCCAAGGCGCTGATAATGTCGGTGTTTACGGCACTGAAACTAACGCCTCGTATTACTCCACTGGATAGTAATTCAATGATACCTATGCTACAAATAGAACTGAACTGCGATTACGATTGCGTCTTTATGGGTCTCGAGAATCAGATTTTTTTGGATATAAAGCAGTACTTTCTAGATATGTTAAATTAAGACAGAAATGGAATGCATTTCAGTTTTAGATGGTGTATATAACGCATATATTTCAACTAATACTTAAAACTAAATAAACGTGTTATTTACAGGAGTCAAGAACTAATGCACATCAATCTTTATATATATAGATATATCTATATATAAATGTATATTAATAACTATTACCTAGGGGCATATATATTATTATCTTATTGCATTAATTTAATAAACATTGTTTCCTAAAATACGTGTGTGTAAAATACTAAAGCGAAATTGTTTGTTTCTCCTTAAGGTCATCATGTACAATCGTTGTTAACTTTCTACAGTTGTTATTCGGATTATAGCAATTCGACGAAGGAACGAAACCGCATTATCTTCGCGCTAAAGTACACAAATTGGTCGAGGCTTGAACGCTTTGATTTGATGTATTTATTATGTGCAACCAAGGTTAACGCATTTGCATAATTGCGTGTAGTATGGAACTTTTCCGTCAATTGAAAGTCGCTTGTCACACATCCCAGATAGCTGGCAATATTATATAGTACTACTATACCTGCCCGAAACTTGATACGCCTGCAGTTGATAAAGAAAATTCGGGGTTAATAAAGTTGTTGCTTGTTGCAGCGAAGAACTGCGGTTCCATTCCCTTTCGTTACGATTAACAAGACACAATTCTTTTTATATTGTGAAGCTACCTGTAAATTTTACTATTTTCTTATAAGCTAATAAAAAAATATATATATATCGTTAAAATCGTAGCAGCAATAGCAGTTGCAGCAACTCTAATATAACCGGCGCCTCCTCGTTCTAATAGCTGATCTTCTTGCGCAGCTTCAGATGCTGTTGTTGAGGATGATGGTGATGATGATGATGATGATGCGGCTCCCGGAGTTCTCGTTCTCTTTCCCGTTCGCTGCTCAGTCGACTGGTGCCGCGAGTCACTTGTTGCTGCTGCCACTGCGGATTAGTTGGCGGTGCCGTGGGCGTTGGTATGCCCGAATTTGAGGCTGAGGTGGAGGCCGATGAAGCTGATTCGGCGAAAATGCGACGCGAGAGACGAAAACTGCCGCCAACGATGCTATTGCTACTGCCGTTGCCGCTGCTGCTGTTGTTGTTGTTGTTGCTCTTGCTTATTGCTGCAGCAGCTGCAGCTGCGGCGGCAGCAACGCTCGTCTTGCGCAACAGCTTCGTATTGTACTCATCACATTTATCCTTTTCAATGCGGGTGGAGCTCAGCGAACGCTTGTTCCGTTTGCTGCTACCCAGACTGAAGCTGCTGTACTCGATCATTGCCTGCTGTTCCTCGCCGGAGATGATGGCCATGGTGCTGCTGCTAAGCCGGCTTGTGTCTAGGGAAGGTGTAGAAGAATGCGAATTACTCAATGTGCAGTTGTTGTTTATGTTGTTGTTGCTGTTGTTGTGGTTGTTGTTCAAGTTGGGTATCTTTGACTTGGCGGCGGCGGATGTTGTTGTTGTTGTGGCTGCTGTTGTTGTTGTTGTGGTTATATTTATGCTTGCTGGCAACGGATTTGAGTTAAGATCAAGCGTGGCGGACGAAGAGCGTGTCGCCATGCCGTAGCCGGCACCACCAAAAGCACTACTACTGCCCAACGACGTAGACGACCCGGTATTGGTGGTGGGTATTGCGGACACATCCCGATAATAGCGTGCCGTTGCCATGGTGCACGCCTGCTGACCGCCGCCACCAGCCCCAGCCTGCTCCCCAGACTGCCCGCCCGGACGCTGGTAACGAATGCGTGAGCGACCACGCAGCGTCATGTGATGATGCGAGCTGCGTGTGGCGCTGCTGCGTATGGGTGGTATCGTCGCAGAGCTGCCGGCACAGCCAACACCAATGGGTATTTTACTTTCGCTTATCGTTGCGTAGGGTTTTAATTGCTTATCGATAACAGCGGCTATCGCCGAGGCAGCAACAGGCTGCTGCTGCTGCTGCTGCTGTTCTTGTTGCTGTTGTTGTTGTTGTTCCGCTTTGCGCAAGTGTTTCAACTCCATTCTGCCGATTGTGGACGGTGTTGGCGGTGGTTGTGTTGTTTGGGGTTGGGCGAAAGTGGTGAGAGTGAGTGGAGCCCACAGCCAAGCACAAGAGACAAAGAGAAATAGAAAGAGATGGTGTAGAGGGCCACACTGAGAGCTAAAGACAATTTGCACTCAAAACCGACAATACATATAACAATTATCGATATGTATTTCTACGCCAAAAATAATAGAGCAACAAATAGACAACGTTGACAAAAGAGAGGGTTGGGAGGGTTGGTGTGATGGTAACAACAAAATAAAAGCAAGCTTCAAATAAATTTTGAATTTTTATTATTATTATTTTTTTTTTCTTGTAATTTGGCATGCACAAACAAATTGTAAAACTAATAAAAAGAAATAAGTAAGTACATACACGAAACGACAATACAATAAATTAGCAGTTAAATAAGTGTTACCAAAGCGTCAAACCAAAACAAAAGTGCTACCAATTGGCAGTTGCTTTCGCCTGGCGCTTCTCGATCAACAGCAATCGATAATTTTTCGTCTGTGCAAATGTATCGATAGCCGTTGCGTTAGTTGCGCTTTATTGTTAAATATTTGTGCATAAGAACGGTTAGGCGGGAGAAAATTATAAAACATGTTTGTGTATGCTAAAAACTAAATTAAATTTATGCTTTATATACTTAAAAAATATTTACAATTGCCAAACTGAGGTGCAAACTGGGCGAGGACACCAGAAAATGGGGAAGAACAACGAAAAAGCTAAATACTAAACGAGAATACAAAAGCCGCCGCACAATACGCAGAACTCAAATCAAATTGTGTTCAATATAACAAAGTGTTTGTGTGTGTGTGTGTGTATTGTTGTTGTTGTTGTTGTTGTTGAATTTAAGTGGAGGGACGGAGAGGTTTTAATTGAAACTTACCTTTTACTGTAGATGGCCAAGCTGCGGGTGCGACTGGCCAAATTGTTCTGCACATTGTTGCTGTTGTTGTTGTTGTTGTTAGTGCTATTATTGTTACAGTTATGCAAGCTGTTGCTTATATTATTCAAGTTGTTGCTGTTGTTGTTGCTGCTGCTGTTAATATTGTTGCTGTTTATAAGGTTATGTACAACTGCCGTTGTTGCTATGGGCGCGGACTGGCAACCGCCGGCCTTAATGCCTAAGGGCATCGTGGACATCTGCACCACATTGTTCTGGTTTCTAAATGGCTGCGAGCGGGCGCGTGTATGTCGCAAATTCGTCTCGGATTCGCTGTAGGATCAGAGAGTTATGAATTACAATTAGTATCTGTATGTAAGCAGCAACAAGATCTACCCACCTGTTGCTGTTGACGGAGCGCGAATGATGACGCCGCAGCGCTTTGATCTGATTAAGTTTGTCACCCTGCGTCTGCGCCTGCTTCTTCTCCAGCGCCGTCTGCGTCATGCGCACCGAAGAAGCTATCGTGTGCCGTGCTGCCTCAAAGGCGCTCGGTTTGCGCAGTTTCTTCTCCGTACAGCTGCCCGCTGCATCCACGCTGCTGCTGACCACAGCACTGTTATTGTTATTGTTGTTGTTGTTGTTGCTGCTGCTGCTGATATTGCGCCCTGCATTGGGATTGACGAGCCGTCGCAACGAGTGAGCCAATATCGTAGGTTTGTTGGCATTTGACGGTGACTTGCGTCTTCTCGTCGAGATTGTATATGTGGAGCTTAGTGGCTGCTCAGCGGCTGCACTAGCTGTATCCGTATCGTTGTCGCTGCCATTGCAATTGGCCTCGTCTGTGGACTGATAGTGCAAGTCGCGCTCCTGTTGTTCCAGCTGCTGTTGTTCCGATATCTCGTCATCGGTTTGCTCGCCAAATCCGACACCACCCGCATCGACAGTATCGCGATCATTCAAATGCATCGTATCCACACGCTGTGAGATGCCCTTGACTCGAGTCAAAAGTAGATCCACATTGTCGAAGCGATCCAATGTCAAAGTTTGCTGCTGCTCCAGTTCGCTCTCGGACAGCTTCGACTTTAGCTCCAAGCTGTAGATGCCATACTTGTGCTGCAGCATGGGCAACGAGCTGCGACGTCGCATTCGTTCACCCTCGCCCCACAGCCAACTCTGTTTGCTGCAAAAAGGGATTAAAACGAGTTAATAAGCACTTCTGCAATTCTGCAGTCTGCAGTCCACTTACTCCTCCATCCACTGCTGCTGGTGTCCAATCACAGAGCCAGGCCGGCACAATCGCAACCAGGCGATTGCCTCCAGCGCCGTAAACCCATAGTGTTTCATAATGTATGCACCGATAAGGCTGCCGGTGCGTCCCAGTCCCGCCTTACAGTGCACCGCAATGGCACCCTTAGTCGTCTCACAGATCGATAAGAATTTCTTCAGTATTATATCACTCGGTGTACTGCCATCGATAAAGAACAGATCCTTGTGCTCAAAGCCAGCGTTCTCAAACGACGAGGCATGATAAACCTTTGCATTGAGCCTTATCACGGTGGTCACAAAATTGTCCCTGAAATAGTTAAAGTAACGTTCCGGCGCATGACATGGATATCCATTGGGCAATGTCTTCGACTTCTGATGTGGCCCACAGAAGGCTATAAACTTTTGCGGTACTATCCAATTGAAATCACCGTTCTCCACACGCTCAAAGTACTCGTACTCTTCTGCATCAAAGTCATTGAAATTAACGAAGCCCGCCTGCAGGCCCTTGTGTATGGCATTGAGGCAGTCGAGCAGAGATATTTTGAAATTACTCGGGCCGTAGCTGGCATCACAGAAACGCGTATACGCGGGTATGTCCGCGGCAGCGAGTAGTTTATAGGCCTCCTCGGGAGTTTTGTTCAGGTATAATATCTGAAACGGGTAACGAGTAACGTGATTATTGAGGAAATTGTATCGAAATTCATTAAACTAAATACTAAACGTACTAGTTGTTTCTGATTTAAATGTATCTCTCGCTACTATCTATCAACAAAGGTCACACTTACTGCATACGAACCAATCAGGTAGGCCGCATTTAGCCGCTTGGCCGGATTCATGGAGGTGTAATGCACGATTTTCTTGTTTGCGTGACTCTTGGCACTCAGTTTGGTGTTAAGCTTCATGCAGTAACGATATAATATGCATATGTTCAGAGGCCCGAAGTCATTGTAAAAGTTCTCATACACGAATTCCTCATCGATGTTGAAGTAATGTGTAATGGCCGTGTTCTTTGGCTTAATGTTCTTCTTGAAGACCACAAAATAGAGGCGATCTGTAAATGAATAGATACCAGTAATAAAATAAAGATAAAGTTCAATCACATTCAAACCACCAACCTGGTTGCATCGCTGTGGCACAGACGAGCATATCTGAATTATCATCGTCCAGCATCATGTTTGATTTTAGCGACTGTAAAGATAAAGCATATAGATATATGGTATAAGTAGCTGTATCTGTTTATTGAAAGTCAATGCAAACTCTCTGACATTCGCCGTATAATCTTTTGCAAACAAGATACGAGCCCAGCCCACACACAGTACCTCACTTTGCTATAACGCTTCCGCTTCTTTTCATAATAAATACAAATTTTTTTTTATTTTTCAACTTTAGCTAATAAATTCGCCCACTAACTCAACCACGACTTTGCCTTATTGGACAGCGTAAATGCTGTTTTCCGCAAAAGGTTTTTACACACACGCACATAGACATCAATTTACAATGTATGTATGTACTATATAGTCGTAAATTACATACATATTGTGAAAAACATGTGTTCAATTCAATATACGAATTGGCCTCCTTCGCCGATGCCTTAGCACCCAACGACGCGCTCCATGCGGCAATTTCCCTTTCTGGCCCACTTTCCATAGTACACTTACTCATAGAGTAGGCCGCCCTGTACTATATGTAGGTGATGGCTATATTGATATGCATATAACCATCAAACAGACAGACAGCGAGACTGACAGTCAGTCCGCACGTCAGGCAGTCATTTGCCGACATCCGCATCCTAATAAACTACGAAAAGGACTATAAAACCCATGTGTGCCAAGACAAGACAGCATAGCGACCAGTAAATGCTCTTTCGCTAAAATGATACATTGAAATCAATCGATATGTGTGCAAGCTATAAATCTCAGAGCATGTATTGAGGGTAAACATGGTAAACATGCTATGTATTTACTACCAAATGGCAAAACTAGCATTTTTGAGCATGCAATACTAAAGATTGAAGTATCGTATTGTATTATGTCATATTTGTATGCTAAACTAAACTTTTCTTTTATTACTTTAGCATAGTTACTGAGTACACGACTTGGCCAGTATCGATTCGAGCACAGCACTTGCAACTAGTTAAGTGTGCTCTCTTTCAGCATTTAAACGAATCTTGTGGAGTCTTGCCCCACCTTTCCTCGAAAAAGTTTATGATACTGGCCTGGCCACAAGACGAGGAATGTGTGTCGCTTGCACACTTACGCACGCACACACACACACACACACCACGCACACACATATTTATGTACACCATGGTATTGGTATTGTATTATAATATTCGATTTTATGCAAATTTTTAACCTTTTGCCTAGTCACTCCAAAGAGCAGTTGGCGTGCCGATAGGGAATTTTAGCTTAGGGATCACTGTATACTACGCTTTCCGGATTTAAAGTTTAAAAGTCGAGGAAGCCCACCTTTTTATGGCGAATTTGCATGTCTTGCCGGGTTATGGGAGGTGAGACCAAAGGCTAAAGATCTAAAGATAGATTGAAATCAGAGCACAAAAACGATGCAGAAGGCAGCACACGTACTACATATGTAACGAGAGAGGGGGGAGAGGGCGCTCAATAGGATATATTGGAAGGGCAGGTAGTGTCTTGCCTTGCATTTACGCCAAAGATAAATCACTTGTTTTACTAGAAGTTAAATTAACGGTTTACTTTCCAGTGTAATAAAACTGGAATTCTTTAGAGTTTTAAATTCATTTTGCATTACTCAAAACAAAATTGAATTAGCGAATCCACCATGTCGAGTCGAGTGGAAATTGCTGCATTGGCTATATAATTGAAATGTAGAATAAAAGACAACTGACAAGCGGCTAAATGAGAAACTTGCAATGAAAAGTTTCGACAAGCGGTAAGGCACTTGCCATGGCATTCCAACGCGCCAAAACAAAACACACACACACACACATATATGGGGCGCATACGTGTGTGTGTGTGAGCGCTCCACGTGACGACAACAAAACATATCTCCAAAAACAATCACACAAGTACACGAACACACACACACACACTCACGCACTCACACTACGCTTATCGATGCATACAGCGCGTAAACATTGAAAAGGGGGAGGCAAATAAAGAAAAACTAACTGTACACAGTACGTCGCGATGTACGACTGCATTGAAAAAAAGGCGGATCACTTTGACGGCGTGTATATGCATGTATGTTGGGGTATGTATGTATATAGGTTGCTGCGCTCGGCTAAAACGGCAAACTATTGTCAAACAATAAGCATTTTAAAACAAGTTTTTAAATAAAGCCCCTGCTAATGACGTCACCAATCCACAAACACAATACCTCTAGAAACAACAATACTACATAAAGCGAGACTCTCTGTTGTCAGCGATGGCGATGGCGATGTGGAAGTCGATGTCGATGTCGATGGGCGAAGGCGATGTTCGGGCTGCGTTTCAAAGTTAGTTGTCACATTTATAAACGAACGCGCAGCGCAGCCCAACGTACGCGGCAGCGGTGTCGGCGGACAAGTCAGAGATTTTGCCGCGCGCATACCGTACAAACACAGAAAGTAATTCACAACGATAACCAGCAGCAAGAGCAACAGCTCCTCTCAAACTACAACTCCCCTTCCCCCCAAACCGTTACCCGTTTGCCCACTAACACTGCGCACGCTCTCTCTTGTTCTCTCACTCTCTCTCTCTCGCCTTCTTTCTGAAAAGCTGATGTTATGCTTGCGCGCGCTCTCCCTCATTTACACTTGTTCGCGCGCGTGTGTGTGTGTATTGGTGTTGTATTAATAAAAGCAACCAACGCACTTTTCTTTCAAATCCAACACAAAATGAAACTGAAACGCGAATGGTCGAAGAAGAACTTGGTTGGGTGTGCTATGTGCGCGCTACTGCGTAATCATTTTTAGGGTATTCGCAGGGAGACTGGGAGCAGAGGCAGCGGCAGAGGCAACGGCAGTCGTTGTTGCTTGCTGGACTATTTTCGTGTGAATGGTGGGGGAGTTGGAGCGGGATGAAGGTGAAGTAGGAAATAGGGTAACAGTTGCACAGTTGGCAGGGCAGGTACGTTCGCCTCAGCCTGCCTGCCTGCGACTCACCTAAATATTTTTGGGTATTTGTGGTGTATAGATATGCACAACACGATGGGGCAACTGCAGCCGTACACACACCATGGAACTAGAAATTTAGTTATGACAAAAAATTTCGCTTAGAATAACACGGCACAATACAGTTTACTGAATTTTTTTTTGTTGTTTTATGTTTCTGTGTTTGAGTTATAAATTTTGAAAACGATTAGAATTTATTAAACAACATTGTCGATGTAACTTGTTATAGTTTAGCTTCGTACATCATTTATTATAGTATATGTATGTATTTTTTTTATATTTAAAATCGTAATGATCACATAGAAAAGGCGCTCGGCTCGAGTTTAAATGCGATCGACTGCTCTTAGCGAGCTCCCACAGTGAACTGACAATTCGATGCGGCGTTGGCGCTTTTTCCGTTGCATTTTGTGCTCTCTTTCGTTTTGTATTTGTGTTAGTGTGTGAGCAGTGTTTGTCCCCATACGAAAGCCATGTTGGCGCTTTGAAATCACCAACACTTAGATAACCGTTTCAGCTCTCTCGCTCTCTATTTATACTTACTACACAGGGTTGCATTTCTAGCTATATCGCGTTGGCAACTATTTTAAATGGTAGCGTTACCAATCATTTCAGCATATTTGGCGTTAAGTTTGAATTTTATGACAAATTATATGTATGTTAATCTTTCGGCAAATTTTTAATAGATTTAAACGACTAGATAATTGTATGGCAAATTGTTATATTAAAAATAAAAACAATGCTTGTATGTATGTGTGTGCGTGCATGCAGTTTTGGTCAAAGGAAACATAACGGACCCAGCATGCAAGTCAGGTAGAGAACATTATCCCACACAGTTCACACACATACAGATGAACCCATGCAGATGTCCATTCACTTGTTGCAGCGATACGTGAGAGCGAGCCGACGCTCTCTTCGAAGCAGTCTCTCTTCGTGTTATGTTTTACTTGTGGTCTACAGAAAATCCTAAAAAAGGAGTTTTTATATTTAAAAATCAATTAAAATTGCAGAATTTTATTTTAAAAAATTTTTTAATTTCATTTTACATTTAATTATAAAAAAAAACTAGCAAAATAAGTTTCAAACAAGAGCCTGCTAAGAAGAAATTTGAAATTATCATGCATTTCAATCTCCTCAGTTGCCTCTCTTCCTTTGCTTCGCGCTCTTCGGCGCTCTCGTTTAGGAGTATCTGTTGAATATCTGTCTTGAACAAGCCGATCGCGTCGGCTGCGCTCAGTAACGAGTGTGGATCTTAGCCGAACGGACGGGTTTTTCGGTGATCCGGAGTTTTCTTTCGACCGTGCGTCCCTCCGATTGTCATTGCTTGGGGAAAATATCTTCTCAGCGCGTACGTGTGTGTATGTGTGTGAGCAGTCAGTGTGCTCCCTTCAAGTTTATAAAAAGAAGTCGAAAAGTGTTTGCTGCGGCAACAGCAACAACAACAACTGTGCTGAGTGTGTGTTTGTTGTTTTTGTGTATAACAGAAAATGTTTTTTGGAAACGGCGCGGAGTAGGAGCTGCAGCTCCGCATGGTAAGGAAAAACTACAACCAAAAAAAAAAAAAAAAAAACAAATGCAGATTGTGAATTTGAAATGATTTTCATCGCGGAGTTGCTTACGCGACTCGTGTTGGGAGGCAGCCAGGCAGGCAGGCAGGCAGGCGCAGCTGTTATCGGTTTTCTTGTGTCGTTTGTTATTCCACCTACTTCTTTACTACGCTGCATCCGTTGTTTCGCCGTTGTTGTTGATGTTGTTTTTTATCTTACTTGCTTGCTGTGATTTATTTCTTACTTCTACTTTGGAATGATTTCATATTTGTCACATAAAAAAGTTTACATTGCGAAGCACGAGAACTCTTTCCCGCACACACACACGCACACTGGCATGACATATGTTGTACGTGTGTGTGTGTGTGTGTGCACATATGACTGGGTAACTTGATACCTCAGGCCAAAACCCATTTGAGAATGCCTTGCCTTGCATATGCAGCAAGATATGTGCCCATGTGTGTGTGTGTGTGTGTGTGTGCATGTGCATTCGAACCTACGAGGGCGGTTCAAACTGAATGAACTGCCAAAAACACACTCGATTTTAATTGATTTTGTTTGTTTTGCAAGATTAAGTCAATAACTTGATTTAAAGAAAATTTGAACGAAAATATTGAAGAAAAAACATGATGCTGCCCTCTCTACTTATAATATAATTTATATAAAAAAATTCGCCCTAAACTCATCGAGCCACCCGCGCAAACTGCATACCTTAGCATGCACTACCGCATACATATGCATTTGTATCTGTGTGGGTGTGCACTGTAGCGGGCAGGAATAGTGCATCAAAAAAAAAAAAAAAAATTAAAAAAAAATACTGCATAGCTAAGCAAATTGTCGCATAACGAACGAGGCAACTAATTAAGAATTTTTAAAGCTAAGCTTGACCCTGGCGCAGATGTGCATCCAACAGATACAGAGATGCATCTAATCTAGATACGCGTTCTATTATGCGGCGGCATTGTGGGCAGGACTTAGTTCAAGTTCTTAAAATAGTCTCGTGTCAGCATGCTGATCTCATTTTCTTGTTCGGCCCCATGCACACATGTTGCCCATAAGCGAAACAGTTCCAGCTAAGCCAAGGGGGCAGAGGATGTGCTGCGGTCAATTTTCTAACGCGATTTGACGGAATTGAAAATATAAACATGGCAAAGCCAAGAAAACATCATATGCATGTGTGCACAACGTTTGTACAATGAGTAATTTTATGAACTTGCCCGCACTAACATACGGATCTGAAGTCATTCAGCTAGTACAGTATATATATATATATATATGTGTGTGCTATATGAAGACACCAAGAGATATGTACACAAGGAATACAAACATAAAGCACATGCCAGAATGAAGTCGAAATCGGTTTGCGTTGCCTGCTGCGGCTGCTGCTCCAGTGCTGGCTTCATTTTGATACCCTATAGCCGACGCGTAGCGGGCATATTTGTTGTCCAACTAGTTGAAAAAATAATGAATTAATCAGCAATAAATTCATCGATATATTGAAGTATTATAATTGACAAGAAAGAAAACCTTGGCACGTTCAATCAATACTTATAAATTCGGAAATTTCTCTGCTGAAAATTATAATTAATTTAAGGGTATAAGAGTAGTCATACATGTTAGTATTTAATCATACTTGTAAACACTTAAACAAATATATCATACGCACACACACAGGCAGGGTATCTGCAGGTCAAGCATTGATTGCCTTCGCTGGGCACTTGTTTACCCATACAAATTCATAAGCACAAACACATACATACATATCTCTCGTGCGTGCATGTGTGTGTGCGTGCGTCTCAATGTGTTTGTGTGCTTGGTAAATTAACGTTTTGTTTAGTTCCTTCCTTGCTTATTTGTTTATTTGCCGTTCCCCCGTCTACGCATTGTGAATTTTTCTGCGCGCAAACGAAAATGAAATTAACAATGCCAAAGAGAACAACGAAAAAGTTTGCAGCAATTAGAAAAAGAACAAAAGCAGAGTAATAACCGGGTTGACGATCAGCAGATACCCTAACAAAAACACTTCTCCGTTTACACCAAGATCGAAATATGTATATGAGTATGCCCTTTTATTGATTTAAAGTTGTCCTACACAAAATTTCGAGTCTCTTCTATATATATAAGTTTAAAGATGAATACTATACAACGTTTCTATTCTTCTTCAAAAATAAATAATTTTAAAGATGAATTAAAGCTATTAAAACTGCAAACCCGTATTTTATATATCATACAAACGATTTTGAAACATTTAAATTTATCTTTTAAGTTTATAAAAGTAGCAGAGTTCTAAAAGGTTTTCTTAAGTATCTTTCTGTCTCAACTGGTGTAGTAAGCCGAAAATACCCTTTCGTCAAGTCTTTTATACTAAAACACTCTCGCAGCACCCAGACACACACACACACACACACGGTGAATACATAAACATACACACATTATGTGGCACATTAGTCGCATCTGTGAATGAACTCTTATCGGGCCATGTCCCGCTCGAAGTTACGAAATACTTGAGAAAGCCTCTCATCAGGCAACGAGTGAGAGACTGAGAGAGTGTGGCACGTCGTCGATGCGATGCTCCGTGCCCAGTTCCAATTTCGATGGTGATCCCAAACCAAATCCCAGTCGTATCACTGTCCACATCTTGAGCAGCGTATTCCGCCTGTGCCTCTTATCGTTGGCATTCTGCCGCGGCACAATTTTTGTGTGCCGCAGTAGCTTAGCTCGTTGCGTGTCTAATGAATCCGGACTGATAAGACAAAGACCCAGATTTAGAGCTGGAACTATAATAAATATAATTAAAATAAAAAGCGAGAGAACTGCCTGATGAGACTGCAACCGGTTCGAAATAAATTCTTATTTAACTATTTGTGGATCACAATAAAAACGTACAATGAACCTCAAAAAGGGAGATAGATAAGCCCATAGATAATAATAATAGTAATAATAATTGTTCCCTGACTTGCTTAAATATCAGAACGATCATAACTAGTCTGGCCACAAGTACTTGAAACACTTTCTTGGTATTGGCTAGAGCGATTTACGAGCATCAGTTTTGGCATGATGAGATCATGAGATCAAACAACTCTTTCGAGTCTTTTAAACGCTTGGATTTTACGAGTCTAAAAATAATCATCATCGTCTCGACGAGAGAGCGCATTTAGTACAAGTCTTGAAGCTGATAAACTAAACGAAACGCACCAAGCAACAACGGATTAAACATTGTACTTAGCATATTGTTTATCGCCCTATACAGTGAGTCGAACTTATGTGGGACCTACGACGTTTCATTCACATCGCCGATCAGTTTGTGCGTAAGAGTCGTTCGTTGCAGACGTCTCTCGGTTTTGTGGTCCGAGGTGGGTTTTCGGGGGAGGGGGAATACAAAATCTGGAATTGATTTGGCAATAAGAATTGACTGTATATTTTATATATACAAAACATCTAATCCGATTTCCTGTTTCCCATGCAGTAACTCAACTTGAAGGCTCGGCATGCGTCTACACAGTTTGTAGAGCAGGAGCAAAGCCAGACGAATTAGTGGAAGCAGTAGAAGAATTAGGTAAGATCAAGAAAATATATATTTAATTTTCAAATGGAATAACAATTGAGCTTTGCCTATTATAGCTAATCCTTTGGAAAGGAACTTTTACACGTGGTCGACGATCAAATTCATCCCAATTTCAAAGGGAAACTAAACGAACGAGCGCTGATTATAAAGCGGGGCCGGAAACACTCTAGTGGGACACGACCCCAAAGCTCAGACAGAGAGCGCAAGAGCGAGCGAGAGAGAGAGGAGAGTGAGCTAGTGAACGTGCGAGCGAGGGAGAAAAGTAGCTGCAAACGCGATGTCGCTTCGTAGCGGCCTTATCGCGGTTTTCTTTGTGCTCGCCGTGCTGAGCAACTTGCTCGATGCGCAACGAGCGCCACAGACACAGCCACAGCATGGACGACCCGACCGACCCCACAATCCCCCGCGGCAGTATGTAAAAACGCATCCGTGCGAGCGTTCGTCGTGTTATCCGGCAACGGGTAACTTGCTCATTGGCCGCGAGAATCGTTTGACTGCGAGCTCGACTTGTGGTCTGAAATCGCCGGAACGATTCTGCATTCTATCGCATTTGCAGGACAGAAAGTGTTTCCTATGCGATTCACGCGAGGCAACACGCAACGATCCGTACAAGAATCATCGTATTGGACAGATCATCTATAAGACTAAGCAGGGCACATTCATTCCCACCTGGTGGCAATCGGAGAACGGCAAGGAGAATGTCACCATACAATTGGATCTGGAGGCTGAATTTCATTTTACCCATTTGATCATTACCTTCACTACCTTCCGCCCCGCTGCGATGTACATTGAGCGCAGTTTTGATTTTGGCGAGACATGGCATGTGTATCGTTACTTTGCCTACAACTGTGAGCAATCGTTTCCGGGTGTACCCACGGTGCTGCACAACATCACCGACGTGATGTGCACATCACGTTATTCATCCGTCGAGCCATCGCGTAACGGTGAAGTCATTTTCCGTGTACTACCGCCAAACATCAACGTATCCGATCCATACGCGGAACATGTACAGAATCAACTGAAGATGACCAATTTGCGTATACAGATGACCAAGCTGCACAAGCTCGGCGACAATTTGCTCGACAATCGGCTGGAGAACGAGGAGAAATACTATTATGGTATCTTGAATATGGTGGTGCGTGGCTCGTGTTCCTGCTACGGTCATGCTTCGCAATGTCTGCCGCTCGACAATGTCGGTACCCAGGATTTCGAGATGGTTCACGGACGCTGCGATTGTACGCACAACACGAAGGGTTTGAATTGCGAAACCTGCGAGGATTTCTACAATGATCTGCCATGGAAGCCGGCGTTCGGCAAACAGACAAACGCGTGCAAGAAATGCGAATGCAATAGACACGCGTTCAGTTGTCACTTCGATGAGAAGGTCTTTGTCGCCTCGGGACATGTGTCGGGCGGTGTCTGCGATAATTGTTTGCATAATACGCAGGGTCAGCATTGTCAGGAGTGCATGCCGTTCTTCTATCGCGATCCGCAGGAGGATGTAAGCAGTCCGTATATGTGCAGGGCTTGCGATTGTAATCCGAATGGTTCGCTAGATGAGGGTATCTGTGATTCGGTCAATGATCCCGAGAATGGCATCGAAGCCGGCGCATGTCACTGCAAGCCGAACGTGAAGGGACGTGCCTGTGATCAGTGCAAAGATGGTTTCTGGAATCTTGATCCGAACAACGCAGAGGGTTGCGAAGCCTGCACGTGCAACACACTGGGCACTGTCAACAATTCTGGCTGCAATATGAATAACGGGGAATGCCAGTGCAAGCGTCTGGTCACCGGCAAAGACTGCAATCAGTGTCAGCCCGAAACGTTTGGCCTCTCCGAATCCGAGGATGGCTGCACGCTTTGCAATTGCGATTCGGGCGGTTCGTACGATAATTACTGTGACGTGCTGACGGGTCAATGTCGTTGCCGTTCGCACATGACCGGACGCACTTGCTCGCAACCCAAGCAGAATTACTTTATACCCGATTTGCATGTGGTGCACGACGCGGAGGTTGCCGATCTGTGCATCTCGTATGGCAACAATGGTAATTGCAGCACTGTGCCGCAACCGATACCCAGCAATCAGGATCCCCATTCGGCCATATTCACGGGCATCGGATATACGCGAGTGCCCGAAAACTCGGAGATGACCATTGTCGTGGACGATGTGCCACGTTCGATGCCGTACGATATTGTAATACGCTATCAGAGTGCTTCGCGTGGTGACTGGGAAGATGCGTACATAACACTGGTGCGACCGGATCAGGTTGATCCGGAGGGTGAATGCGCCGAGCTGTTGCAATCCCCGCCGGCCGAGGCACATGTACCCTTCTCGCTGCCCGAACACGATCGTCAGGTTGTGGCGCTGCATGATGTCTGCCTGGAGGCGGGCAAAGAGTACAAGTTCCGTATCTTCTTCGAGCGTCGTCGCCACAACGAGGACAATCCCACTGCGACAATTCTAATCGATTCACTGACACTGATACCACGCATCGATGTGACACCGATCTTCACCGGCTCTCCGGTTGCAGATCTACGCCTGCGCGAATACATTAACCAAAACTGCAATCAGTCGTTGTATGATCTGCGATACAAGGGACAGAGCTCAGCGATTTGCCGTGATCTGGAGCAGGATGCCAGCAAGTATATCTACGACGGTGCCAGCATGTGTAATTGCAATCCGACCGGTTCGTTGAGCAAGGAGTGCGACGCCGACGGCGGCTTCTGTCAGTGCAAACCCAATGTGGTCGGCCGTCAGTGCGATCAGTGTGCTCCGGGTACCTATGGCTTCGGACCGGAGGGTTGCATGGCCTGCGACTGTAACAGTATCGGTAGCAAGGACAACAATTGTGATCTGCTGACGGGTCAGTGTGCCTGCCATCCGAATACCTATGGACGGGAGTGCAATCAATGCCAGCCCGGTTACTGGAACTTCCCGTCGTGCCGCGTCTGCGAGTGTAACGGACACGCAGCACTCTGTGATCCGTTGACGGGACAGTGCCTTAATTGCCAGGATTCGACCACGGGCTTTGGCTGCGATGCTTGTCTCGATGGCTACTATGGTAATCCGTTGTTGGGTAATGAGATCGGTTGTCGCGCCTGTCGCTGTCCCGACACCTTTGCCAGCGGGAACTCGCATGCCGAGGGTTGCTCGCTGGACACGCGCGATAACAACATGTTGTGCCACTGCAAGGATGGCTATGCGGGTGCTCGTTGCGAGATCTGTGCGGACAATCACTACGGTTCGCCCGAGAACGGAGGCAGCTGCAGCAAGTGTGAGTGCAGCAACAACATCGATCTCTACGATGCGGGCAACTGTGATCGTCAGACGGGTGCGTGCCTCAAGTGTCTGTATGACACGACGGGCGATCATTGTGAGCTTTGTCGCGATGGTTTCTTTGGTGATGCACTGCAGCAGAACTGTCGGCAATGTGAATGCGATTTCCTGGGCACCAATAAGACAATAGCGCACTGCGATCGCTTCACGGGACAGTGTCCGTGTCTGCCGAATGTGGAGGGTCTGCACTGCAGTCAGTGTGCGTTGAATCACTGGAAAATCGGTTCCGGCGAGGGTTGTGAGGCTTGCAATTGTGATGCCATTGGCGCCGTACAGGAGCAATGCCATACCTTTACCGGACAATGCGAATGCAAGCCAGGCTTCGGCGGCAGAGCATGCAATCAGTGCCAGGAACACTACTGGGGTAATCCGAACGAGAAGTGTCAGCCCTGCGAGTGCGATCAGTTCGGTGCCGCAGACTTCCAGTGCGATCGTGAGACGGGTCAGTGTGTCTGTCACGAGGGCATCGGTAGCTACAAGTGCAACGAGTGCGCCCGCGGTTACCTGGGACAGTTTCCTCATTGTGCACCCTGTGGCGAATGCTTCAACAACTGGGATATCATACTCGGCGCACTCGACGAATCCACACAGGCAACCATACAGCGTGCCAAGGATATCAAACAGGTTGGTGCCACGGGTGCCTATACAGCCGAGTTCAGCGAGCTGGACAAGAAGCTTCAGCACATACGCGATCTACTGCAGAATACCACGGTCAGTCTGAAGGATATCGATCAGTTGGACAGCGAAGCGACTGCACTTAAGAATCAACTGGTTGCCTCGCATCAGCGTCTAGCCGAAACCGAGGTAAATCTGGATGAGATTTACAATTTGCTTAGTTTGTCGGCTGTCGAGCTGGAGGGACTGCAGAATCATTCGCGACTCGTACAGCAGCTGTCCAAGGAGCTCAAGGAGAACGGCATTCACTTGCAGGAATCCAACATTGAGGGTGCACTCAATCTGACGCGTCACGCGTACGAAAGGGTGAGCGGTCTGTCCGCACTCAAGGATGAGGCTAGAGAGCTGGCTTCCAACACTGATCGCAACTGCAAGCGTGTCGAAACACTGTCGAACAAGATTAAGGACGAGCAAGCCGATATTGATAACAATGATCAGACCATTGCCGAGTATCGTGCGGAATTGAATACGCTTGCCTCGCAGATACCCGATCTGAATAACCAGGTTTGCGGCAAACCGGGTGATCCGTGCGACAATCTTTGCGGTGGTGCTGGCTGCGGTAAGTGCGGTGGTTTCCTATCCTGCGAGCACGGCGCTCGCGCTCACTCTGAAGAAGCTCTGAAGATGGCAAAGGAAACGGAGCAGGCCATAACCAGAAAGAAGGACGAAGCCGATCAAACCATACGTGCCCTGACCCAGGCCAAACTGAATGCCTCGGAAGCGTATCAGAAGGCCAAGTCCGGCTTTGAACAGTCCGAGCGCTATCTGAATCAAACCGAGGAAGCCATCAAGGTGGCCACAAATCTGATCACTGCCGTCAATGATTTCCAACAAAACAAAACCGCGTTGCCCAGCGAGAGCCAGCAATTGGCACAGGATACACTGTTGCTCGATCTAACGCTGGATCCCAAGGAGATCGATACGTTGGGCATAAAGATAAACGAAGCTGTCGCTTCGTTGAAGAACGTCGAATCGATTATTCTGAATACGCGACCGGATCTGGAGCGTGTTAACAAGCTGCAGAGCAGAGCCAATAGCACCAAGGAGACGGCTAACAGTATCCTGGAGACAGCAAATTCGGTGGTGGCCAATCTGGCTTTGGCCGACGAATCGCAGACTCTGGCCCAGGATGCCATTCAGCTGGCTAATAGCAACATCGAGCTGGCCGATAATGATCTCGAGCAGATCGATTTGGAGACCAAAGAGGCCGAATCGCCGGCCAATGCGACGGCACAACAGGTTGAGGATCTGGCCCGTAAGGTGCAAAGTCTGCAGAAGAGTATACTCAAGAACAATCTCGATGCCAATGAGATTACCAAGGAGGCGAACCAAGTGAAACTCGAAGCGTTGCGGGCACGTGGTGAGGCCAGCAATCTGCAGTCCTCAACCAGTGCCACCAATCAGACACTCACCGATCGTGCCAGTCGCTCGGAGAATGCTCGCGAACGTGCCAAACTGCTGCTACAACGCGCCTCCAAGCTGACTGTGGACACCAACGAGAAGTTGGAGGAGCTCAATATGCTGCAGGAAACTTATCTGGATAAGAATCAGAAGTTGGCTCAGCTTCAGGATCGTATACAGCCGCTGAACGATCAGCTGACCGTGTATCTGCGCAATATCCAGGATAACGCCGATCGCTATAGGCAGTGCACAGTCTAAAGAGATAGACAGACAGAGAGAGAGAGAGAGAGAGAGAGAGAGGGAGAGAGAGGGAAAGAAATGTGGGTATTCTTATTTGTCATAATAAAATTTGCATTGTTAAATAATACTTCCACTTTCAGCTCCTCTGCGGTTGATTACGCTCTCTCATCATCATTGCCATATTTTATGAACAAACGCGAATAGCAACAACGAAAGCAAACGGCAAAAGTTTTTTCTGTTAAGTGTACCGTTACGTTTTGTAATCATAAGTATCCATGTTAACTGCAATGTTCACTTTCAATCTACATATGCCATTTTTTCATAGTGTGTACACACTCTACGAAGTTTTCAATTTCAATCGAAACAAACGCACAAGCTCTAATTAAGTAAACGGAACAAAACACTAATTTGTGTGTAATGCAACAAAACTAAATACAAATACAAATACAATAAATATAATTAATATACTACTTAAAAATTGTTGTCTGTTTATTTCACTGAGAGAGAGCGCGTCAGAGTCGGACGGTTGGGAGAAAATTGTCAAATGAGCGAAACATCCCTTCGCAAATGGGTTTATTTAAATAAATCGCGACACTTCACAAACACACACACAAGTGTACGATTCGCAATTGCATGTGATGGGCAATGGTAAAGCATAATAAATAATACTATATATTCAAGTAGAATATCGAAATGCTGCCAGTTGGCGGTTTGTCGTTTCGTTTTGTTGTTGCAGTTCTTCTTCAGGTCGCGTGCAGCGCTTGTTTTGCTTTTCATTTTAATATTTGTATGCATAAACATTGTGTTAATTTGTTTTAAACAATTGAAAATGATAGGAAACACAGTTGGCGTATAAACTGTAGAAAATGGATCGACGATATAAGCACGCAATGCGCAGCTCAGCAGGTATTAATTTTAATATCGAAGATTTATTTTTTGTACATTTGGATAAAAACAAACAGTTAACCCTCAAAAACTGTGGGTACATAGCTTATAAAATCTGAATATCTACAGCAATAACAGTGCAAGTCCCATATCACTTAACATCTTCATTAAATTTATTATATTATTTGCTGTCATTTCAATTTAATTAAAATCGCAAAACATTAAATCAAATTAACGGAACACCTCTAAGATTGTGCGCTATTTTTAGTTCAAAACTATCGAAAGTGAAAATAAATTGAGGCTATCGATAGAAACACGCCGGCAACCCTGGTTCAATATGTAGCACGTATAATGGCGACATTCCTTACAGCTGTGCTCTGATATAGCGAACACTGTCAAAGCAAAACGCAAACAATAAGCACAAACACAAAAATGCTTGGCGCAGTCTATCGTTCGTACTTTCGACTTGTCATTCAATTGTTGGTTCCACATAAAGCTTGCTTTCAAATTATTATTTGGTCTGTGTTATTCTAGTAAAATAGAAATACTTATGCCGGTTCGCTGATCGGGGCACTTTACTGAATTTGTACTGTAGCAATACGTACACATGTGTTAGCATATGTACATATGTATTTACGCATAGCACGCACACAAATAAAACGCACACATCAACACACATCGTGTATAAGCGGATGTTGTTCTTGTTTTTGTTTTATGCAAGCAACAGAGGCTATTAATAAGAATATTCTGAAATAATATAATGCCACAAAAAGACGGCCGAATCTGCCTGTGCAATAATACGTCAAATAATGAGAACGACACAAAGCAGAAGTCTATGAGGAAAAGAGAATAATACGAAGTATAAAGTGAAAAGGGACGGTTGACGAAACGAAAACAGTGCGCAAATTAATAAAAACGAATTTTCAATTTCGAACCAAGTGTTTTTGGCTCATTGCTCTCGGATTGTGCTGTGCCGTTGTGCTGTGTGTGCTGTGCTCTAAAAGTTTTCTTTTTTTTTTTTTTACAAAATTGCAACAGTTATACAGATATACATATTAGAGAGAGACATACATACATTAATACTCGCATACACACTACGTAGCAAATAGAGCGTTAATACTAGATTTAGTGAACAGAAAACCAAACGAACGAAGTCCAGTTCAATGGATGATGAATTGGAAGACAAGATCTTTTATCAGACATACGTATCGCACATGAAAATCCTTTCGAAATTCGCGGTGGGCTTCTCGTCCATCAACTCGCCCCTGGCCTATTTATGGAAACTATGCCGCATCTACGTGCTCCGGCCCGAGGTCATATTCTGCGGCATCATTCTGTTTGTGTTGTTGATCTATTTGCAAGCGGTTGATGTCTGGAGTCGCAGCATTTTGGGTCGCATACAGGCGACGCTGGGCCGCCAGAAGTCTGCTTCACGCGTTATGGACACGTCGGGCAGTGCCGGAGACCATCAGTGCTGGGAGGAGGTGCGTCAACAGAGCGCTGCCTTTGCCGTACTAGGTCGCAGGCCGCACATGGAGGACAGGTGAGTGTGCTAAATGTACAGCGTGTACTTGTCCAATTCTTAAATCGGACTCGCCTTGTAGATTCATCATCGAGGAGAACATCAACAACAACACGGACATCTCTTTCTTTGCCGTCTTCGATGGACATGGTGGCGAATTTGCCGCTGACTTTGCACGCGATGTGCTGGTCAAGCATATCTATAGCAAAATCATTGAGGCCAGCAAGCTGCTGAAGACTGAATCGCAGTCGGAACACGGTGGCTTCGATAAGAGTCCGTACTTGGCACGCAAACAGAGTCGCAACGACGGGGCCAACAAGGAGAACTCGGAACCTGTGGTACGACGCGACAGTTTGCGTAAGGCGCACAGTACCACAGCCGATTGCAGTGTCATCAAGCAGAAGACAACGGAGGCATCCATAGCCGACTTCTATACAGCGCAGCTAAACAGCGCCATGCGAGCCAATGGTGGCAACAACAATGTGCTCAAGGATCCCTTCTTGAACAACAACAACAATGCGCAGAAGATTGGCGGTAGCGGCGGCACAGCAGCACCGCCTACCTATGAGGCGCAATGCTATATCGAGCATGGACGCATCAATTTTGGCAAACTCATTACGGATGAGATACTGTCGGCGGATCACAAGCTGGTGCAGCAAGCCAAGCTTGCGGTAAGCAGAGGTGTTCTTAATTAACACAGAATTCACTCGCTAATCCTTTATCCTTGCAGACCAACATAGCTGGCACAACAGCACTGATTGCTATACTTCAGGGCAGCAAGCTGATTGTGGCCAATGTGGGTGATTCGCGTGGTGTCATGTACGACGCGCGTAGCATTGCCATCCCGTTGTCTTTCGACCATAAACCGCAGCAGGTTCGCGAGCGCAAGCGTATTCATGATGCTGGCGGCTTTATAGCCTTTCGCGGCGTTTGGCGCGTGGCTGGCGTGTTGGCTACGTCACGGGCGCTGGGTGATTATCCCCTCAAAGATAAGGTATGGCGTGATGAGTAAATCTCGCAACAAAATCTATAGCTAATCATCTCACGCTTTCTGCTACTACCTACACAGAATCTAGTCATAGCCACGCCGGACATTCTGACCTTCGAGCTAAATGATCACAAGTGAGTTCATCTGCACCCGTGTTAATGACCCCATTGCAACGACGTCATCTTACTCTCTCTCTCTGTTTCTCTTTGTTTACACTAGGCCACGATTTCTGATACTTGCCTCCGACGGGCTCTGGGATACATTCAGCAACGAGGAGGCCTGCAGCTTTGTGCAGGATCATCTTAAGGAGGCCGATTTCGGTGCCAAGTCCCTGGCCATGGAATCCTACAAGCGTGGTTCGGTGGACAACATCACAGTGCTGATTATAGCCTTCAAGAATGATGTCTACAGGATTGCAAGTTCCACTGGCAAGGCAGGCGATGCTGCTTCGCAGCCTGCTAAATCACCTACGGCATCTGCCGCCACTGCTTCGGCTGCTGTCCAGCGCTCCAATTCGATTAAAACCAAGTGATGGGTATAGCCACGCGCCCGTAAACCCCTCGCTTCATAGTACAGTTCGCCAGACACACCCAACAAAAAAAAAAGTGCCCAAATATTTCAACGCATACGCGCGATGCTTTTTTCGCCATCGCCAGACACGCGAGCAAATTGAATCTATTTGGTTTCGATATATACTACATAAGATTGTTTTTAGAAATTTGTTGTTTTGTACAAATTGTTTAGCCATCTTTTCATACGTCATGCATGCTGTTCACCCCACAGTTCCCCTCATCCGCCGTCACTCGATCAGCCATTAAATTCATCATTATTTATTTAATTTATTTTGTTATGCACTTATATTTGTGAGCGAAAAACAAAAACAAAAACTTTTTTAACTTATGAACTCGTTTACAAATAAATAATCGAAAAATATAGACAAATTACGTTTTATTTATTATGATTATACAGATAATTTTGAATTTCTTAGAATACCTAAAGAGGTATCGACTATTTTAATCTTAATGACAATCTAAATCTAAATATGACAATGAGTCGTTTTCTCATAAATACATATAGCAGGGCAAAGGGATAGTCGCTTATGAAGAACGGAAATCTGTGATAATATCCGCATCGATTTATCTTATACAAATTGCTTATCCACTTCGCTTTTCTAAAATCGGCGCAATAACCCACAGGATAAAAGAAATGATTGTACAAGTAGTAAAAATACTATTTTATTTTATCTGTGTATGCGTCGCTTCATGTTTTATTATATCGTTTTTAGCATAGGAAAAAATCAACCAGCAACCGATTTACACATGCTATGTCAAATATAGATAATGCAATCCGTTTAGTGAGCTGATACAGACACTTGCCAGACGCGGATGGTGTTGTCGGAGTAGCCGGCAAACAGAGTCTGGCCATCGGTGGACCAAGCCAGGGACAGGCACTGGGGCTGCTCGGCCTTGGAGTTGGGCGAGACGACCTCTGGGCGCAGCTCCTCGACGGTCTTCTTGCATGCCAGATCCCAGATCTTGATCGATGGACCGTAGGCAACGCACAGCCAGTAACGGTTGGGCGAGAAGCACAGGGCATTGATGATGTCGTTGTGCTCCAGAGTGTACAGGTTCTTGCCGTCATTCAGATCCCACAGCAAAGCCTTGGAGTCCTTGCCGCCAGATGTGCACAGCGAACCATCAGGAGAGACGGTGACGGTGTTCAAGTAGCCGTTGTGGCCGTGGTGGTTGTTCTTCAGCTTGCAGTTAGCCAAGTTCCAGACCTTGACGGTACGATCCCAGCCGCAAGACACAATGATTGGGTTGGAGTGGTTGGGCGAGAAACGCACGCACGACACCCAGTCAGTGTGGCCATCCTCCTGGATGGTGAATTTGCACTCGGCAAGAGTGTTCCACAGCTTGATGGTCTTGTCCCGAGAGCCCGAGACGATCTGACGGTTATCAGCCGAGAAGGCAACCGACAGCACATCCTGAAAACCAAAATCCAGAAATTATTAGCAAATGAATGGGACAATTAGATCAGTTTTTAAATTAAAAGCAGGTGCAGTATATATGTTGCCTACTTACGAGAGTGATTCACACAAAAGTACGTAGACTCAGGCGTAGAACAAAACGTACAGATGTCAACCAGAAATTCTGCCTCGCATAGGCGCAACATTTTTCATGTATGTATTGGTATTGGTGGCATGCTAACTAAGCCTAACCGTACTCTATGGGTCGCTCGTGCACCAATACCATTGGGAGAGGAATATTCAAATGATTTCAAAACTAAACCCTGTTCTCGAAACACTTTCAATCACTTGGAAACTTATCCCACCTTGGTGTGTCCCTCGAAGCGGCGAGTGGTCTTGCCGGCAGCCAAATCCCACAGGCGCAGAGTCTGATCCCAGGAACCGGACAGAGCGTAGTTGCCGTCGGACGAGAGCACAACGTCGCTGATGAAGTGCGAGTGTCCGTACAGACGCTTCTGAGGGTAACCGTAGTTGGTATCCTCATCGCGGGTCAACTTCCAGACAATCAAAGTCTTGTCTACAAACGTAGAAACATATTGTTCATTATTTGCACAAATATATAAACATATTTCAAGGATGGTTAGGATATTTGGCGATTAAACAGATTAAATCTAACCTCACCACGGCGGCAACGTATACATACCACGGGAAGCCGAGATGATGGTGTCGGGGTCCTTGGGGTTGGTGGCGATCTGGGTAACCCAGCCATTGTGGCCGATCAGGGTACCACGCAATTGCAATGTCTCAGACATAATTTAAAATTTTTAATAAATTGCAACGGGAGCGCAATTGAAACACGTCCAAAGGCGCTGCAAGCTGGCAGAAAAAGAGGCGGAAATGCACAGAGTTGCTTAGTAAAAACAATCGAATCAATCAAATTATATCGATAGGACTGCCAACTCGTGCCAGAAATTATAGAAGTGTAATTTAAATCATGTAGAACAACTTAAATCTTCTCATATTTCCTCTGAAATTAGTATATTCAGAAATATTGGAGATTCAATAATACGCAGCACAACTACGTCTATTACACACGGATTTGATTGTACCATCACAATTGTGCCATAATTAGGTATTGCCATGAGCACTTCCCACGGTCACACTTTGTTACACCATTAGGTCAAAGTAGTCCCTGTATATACTGATCGCTTTTTAAAACCTCCCACACACTCAGCATGAGCCTGCAGCAACAACAGAGTTCCGGGACCGATCCTCGAAATCCCCATGGACTTGGTATGGTGCAGAAGAACAAATATTTTAAGCGGATAATCATCTAGTTGCCGGCTTTGCAGGTGATCCAAATGACACAACGTTGCGCAAGGTGGAAAGAGAGGTGCTGATACCGAAAATAATGAGGGATAAGGCCCGTGATGAGCTTTGCAATAAGGAAGTGGCCGATTTTGAGGAGTGCTGCAAGGCGAGCAGCGTCTTCATGGTAGCCACCTGTCGCAAACAGAACTCTGCGCTCAGGGATTGCCTGACTCGTTGGTACCAGGATGAGGGCTTTAAGGAGGAATGCAAACGTATTTATCTGCAGGAACGAGCGGACTACCGCAGCACCGGAATACCCAAGAAACACCGAGTCGAGAAACTGTAGTTTAGTAGTTATTGTGTATTATTGTTTTTGTTTACTTTGCACAAAAGATGTGTAGTTAAATCGACGTATCACAGTCTCATCTATGGTCAGGGATTCTAATGCTGCTGGTGTGGCTAGCGTGGCATCAAAGTCAGCAGGTTGCTGAACAACAAGAACGAGCACGTCCTTGTCAGAGGTCTCTGCGACGCGTTGAACTCCCTTTAGATTCTTGGCAACATAATGGGAATCTTGGCCCTGTTGAGGCACTTGAACGATTACCAGAAAACTCGCATGAAACTGCGAAGGGCCTTGCTTGTAGATGACTAAAATATCGAAAGATAAATAAAACAGATTTTTTATATGCCTTCTAACACCTTACGAAAATCCCCGCCAAACTTAATGCCGCTCTTAATAATCCAATTCTTTGATTTAAGATAAAGATATGCAGCCAATTTAAGTACGAAATCCTGATCATATTCGAGCGCCGCTTGCAGATATGATTGCCAGTTCATTTCAGCGCCCGACATATCACTGATTTGCAAAACGTCCAGAAAGTAGGCCAGCAGACATGCCTCCTCCAGTCCAAGCAGCAATGTTTCAATTGGATTTCCAGACACGGGTCCTCCGCGCGATAAGCTTCCTTTGCCAAAGCAACCATTATCGTGTAACGTTCGAATTTGGGCCTGTTCAGAATCTTTTACTTCCACGCAAAGTCCTGTGAACACGCCCTGATAGTGTCCTCCATCCGAACATTGTGGAAATGGAGAATTTTTCACATTAAATTGAGTTGTTTTTCGTTTGCGCTTGAAATTCGCTGTGAAGTCCATTTTGAGTTTGCCAGTCACTGTTTATTGTCGAATGACACTTGTTAGCTATGTATGGCAAGCACACACAAGCTGGCTCGTCATACAACTTTAATTAGAGCTAAAATGTAAAGCTATTCATCAATATACATTTGACAAGCATTTTCCCAGCGGTTTCACAATATTCCGATATATATATTCCACAATGAATTAGCTTATTTAATTGTATGTATTCAACGAGTATCATTGTAGCATAATAATGCCATTCACAGCGCAGTGGCAACACACACATAGGCCAGACAAGTGGCAACGCCAACAGCGCGGCGAACACGGCGAATAAGTCACAAGACCAGTCAGCTGAATTTCGGTGCTGTCGCATTAGTGTGAAAAGACACTCGTAATTTTCTAATAAATCATATATTTTTCTCTAGATTTTGCTTGAAATTGTGTGCATAGGCGCGCAACAGTTTTACACTCAACACACTTAGTAAACAGCCAGCAGCAAAATGACTACCGCACTGTATCTGCCCGAGGAAAACATTGGTAAGCGAAAGAATGAACGAACAAGGGGGCTAAATGAGGCAGCTGACCTCTGTGAAAAATCGAAGTGATGCCAGTGCAGCGCCACCCTTCTCATTCCACTGGGAGCGTGACAATGTCTGTGAAAATGCATTTGCAATTTTGTGTGTTTTTTGGTTTTTTACAGACATGATTGCTGCCACTTCGGTGCTGCAACAGCAGGCTGCGGATATACGCACCCGGACCATTAACTGGGCCTCGTACATGCAATCGCAGATGATCACGCAGGAGGACTTTCAGGCAATTAGCTCGTTGGACAAATCACGTGCTGCTTATCTCGCTCAGAATTCGACGCAAGTGGTTAAGACGCTGCTGAATCTGGTCTCGCATCTGTCCAAGGACTCGACCATTCAGTATATACTTGTGCTGTTGGACGATTTGTTGCAAGAGGATCGTTCGCGTGTGGATCTCTTCCACGAGACATCTGGCAAGATCAAGCAGTGTGTCTGGGGTCCGTTCCTCAATCTGCTGAACCGCCAGGATGGCTTCATTGTCAACATGGCATCGCGCATTCTGGCCAAGTTTGCCTGCTGGGGCCACGAGACCATGCCCAAGTCCGATCTTAACTTCTACTTGCAGTTCCTCAAGGATCAATTGGCCGCCAATGTAAGTAGGACGCAGCACAACCTGTTCCCAAGTCACGCAGCTCCCCCAAATTGCATGTCTATGTTGTATATACAATATCTGAATACACTTCCATGTAGGATGTGCCTGCAGCACCTTCGTATCTGCACACACTTAAATATGGTAGCATGCTGCATGTCATTTTCTTGTTGAGTTCTTAATGTTAATGTGGAATCTATGTAGATTTCGAAACATATGGAATCATTTTCTAGCCTTCTGCTAGATCTCGTGGTTTCCTTGACAGGCTACTGGTTTTCACTTTCTAGTGATGAACTAGGGTAAAAGATCACGCTATAAGCAACTGATTCGAATACATATTCAAATATTTTCAAGCTTAATCAGCGCAAATACAAAAAAGTATCTAATAGATTCCTCTCAGAATTCGTATTTATATAGCAACAAATAGACAGACATTTTTAGGAGCATGATTGGAGTGCATGTTTCATTGTTTTGTAAATAGAATATGGTATAAAGATTGTACAATGAGTAAAGTAAATATCGTTTCGCAGCTCGATGGAGCCTAAAACAAATGTATACAACAATCCCAACAACTAAACCCAATAACCCAAGAATACTATAGTTCATATAACCGTCTATTTTAATCTATTACACATTGTATAAAAGTTAAGTTATTCTGCTATTATAATCTATCGAATCTCGTTGGTTTATCTAAATAGTTAGAGTTGCATTCACTGTGCCTAAATTTCGCACGCTTCGCTAGTTTTGCTTGCTTTTCTTTGTGCACTAAAACTATTATAACTGACACTATATAATATACGAAACATAATGGTGAAAACTCTAAAAATGAGCCGTAATATAACCGTGGTTACTGCGAGCAGGCAAAATACCGTTCGTTCTATAGTTCTCGTGCCTGTTCACATGATATTTTCATGCAATTCTCGTGTCCACACTCACGAAACTGTCACACTAAATCACGCACCAAAATTTGTCACTATTTGGAAAATGAAAAAAAAATAAAAAAAAACCCTTTCCATCAATAATGTTCGTATAACCGTTGAGAAAATTCAAAATTTGTACTCTTGTCTATCACACTACACCACACCATACCACATTTACACGCAACAAAGAGACGAGAAATGTGAAAAACAATCGATCAAGATGCAAATAATCAATGAATATATAATCCATATTGTTCTACGATCTCTCTTCTATATGTTTATCTATATATAATTCTGTGTTCCTCGTCAAAGTTCAACTGTAAACTGCACACATTTTCTGAATCGACATATTTTCTTGTATGTATTTTAATTTTATTGCAATTTACAATCCCCGTACCTCCCGAACAACAACAACGACAACAATAAATCAATGTTGAAACACCGAAAATCAAAAATCAAATATCAAAAAACAAAAATATAAAAACCGCAAAACCTAAACTGCGACTGCAAACTGAATCTGCGATCTCTGCACGCCGATGCTGCCCCGCACTGAATCTCCTACCCCACCCCACAAAGAGCACTGCCTATTTGCAAGAGATGGCCCAGCTGGCCAAGCGGGCGCAAACGATCATTGTGCACTCGCATGGACAGCATGGTAAAGATCATCACGGCAACCAGTACAGTCCCAGTGTGGCGCAGCTGCAGCAACGCCATGATCTGGCCAATGAGAGTTACCGCGAGGTGCGCTCCTCCTCCGATGCGCAGCAGCAGGATGGCAAATGTGTTATACCGGTATTCCAACTGCAGCCCTTAACAATGCTGCCAATCACTCACCCACCACCACCACCACCACAACAACAACAACGCACACACTCAAACCCAACACACACACACACACAGGCAAACAAGAGGAAACCCACGCACACATGCACAACCAATCTAAGAAACATACACACACACACAGGAGTCGCGCTATTTCGATCGTGTTGGATCTCATTACAGATACAATTCATGTCTCGAATTTAACCAAATTTAACAGATTATAACAAACTGTAAATACTGGGTGTGGTTTCTTTTGTAGCTTCATCCATTATTGAAAATGATATGGTACGGTAAAGTTCGTTATCTAACACCTTGACTGATAACAACGAAAATCACACACATAATTAGTAAAGAAATTGTAAAACAAACAATATGATGATGATCCACAAGGCACAAGCGTGTTGTGCGCGTGTGTGTGTGTGTGTGTTTGAAACTAAATACCTACATATCTGTTCTACTAACCCCACTAAATACCATCGATCTAAATTAAAAACAAAGCAAGCTACAGGAAGATATGCTATAATGCGTTTATACGAGTGTGTATGGTACAAGGTAACGGTGATTCCTAATAACGGTGACGGTGTAAACGAACTAAAAAAAAAATACGGATACAAATTCTACTCGTCTTGGATTCTACGGCAGGATTGCGACTACGTCTTCCTCTGTCTTCCATTTGTAGTGATTTTTTAGAGCACACACGTCTCCTACTGTTCTTCTACTTTCTTATTACTCTCTCTCTATTTCACTCTGTAGTTGTAGCTGTAGTAACTGTTGTGTTGCTGTTGTTGTAGCGCATAGAACAACCATTGGTTGTCAATTAGAAAAACCAAAAAAAAAAAAAAATGAAAAAGCATAAACCAAACAACTGCAAAAAAATAAATCTAGAAACTGTCATTACTAACTCGCTACTAAATACAAAAGTTTCGCAAGTAATTCGAATGCCATGTCTAATATCCTGTATTTGAATTTCACAGAACAACGAGTACATTCAGTCGGTGGCACGTTGCCTGCAGATGATGTTGCGCGTCGATGAGTACCGTTTCGCCTTTGTCAATGTCGATGGCATCAGCACGCTGATCCGCATCCTCTCGACACGTGTGAACTTCCAGGTGAGTTTGAAATTGAAATGTGTAAATTGTTTGGTACAATTTAAATTCGATTTCTTATTCATAGGTACAATACCAATTGGTCTTCTGCCTGTGGGTGCTCACCTTCAATCCCCTGCTGGCCGCCAAGATGAACAAGTTCAGTGTCATACCCATATTGGCCGATATACTAAGCGATTGTGCCAAAGAGAAGGTGACACGTATCATTTTGGCTGTCTTCCGTAATCTGATTGAGAAGCCAGAAGATTCATCGGTGGCCAAGGATCATTGTATTGCCATGGTCCAGTGCAAGGTGTTGAAGCAGTTGTCGATTTTGGAGCAGCGTCGCTTCGATGACGAGGACATCACCGCCGATGTCGAGTATCTGAGCGAGAAGCTGCAGAATTCGGTGCAGGATCTAAGCTCGTTCGATGAGTACGCGACAGAGGTGCGCAGCGGTCGCCTGGAATGGTCGCCAGTGCACAAATCTGCCAAGTTCTGGCGCGAGAATGCTCAACGTCTCAACGAGAAGAACTACGAATTGCTGCGCATACTTGTCCATCTGCTAGAGACCTCCAAGGATGCCATCATTTTGTCTGTTGCCTGTTTCGATATTGGAGAGTATGTGCGTCACTATCCCCGCGGCAAGCAGTAAGTTGATGCAGTTCAGTACTCACTCGTTGCAGCTAAAACTGATTCTCGTCCTGATGCTTTCTTTTTGTAGCGTGCTGGAACAGCTGGGCGGCAAACAGATTGTTATGCAGCACTTGGGCCACGAGGATCCCAATGTGCGTTACGAGGCTCTGCTGGCTGTGCAGAAACTGATGGTACACAACTGGTTAGTATGGCATATGCGATTATTTTGTCTCATACTCCCTATCGCACTCAGGTGCCGCTCGATACCCACACCTATATTATACCCCAAACCACTCCCGAATAATTATTTCCAGTTTCCCCCTCATTCAATCAAAATTTTCTGCAATTATTCAAAATCGAATTGTGTTTTTATCTTTCTTTACTCTTTACCTCTAAAAAGGGAATACCTCGGCAAGCAGTTGGAGAAGGAGAACGAGAACCAGAAGCAAGGCGCTGCACCCATCGCTGGCAAGGCCTAAGCGACACACATCGAACACACACAAACACACCTAACATCGCACAGCTACCATGTACAACCGAGAGTTAGCCAGGGGTCGCCAGTCGCCATCAAACTTAACTAACAATAAGAGTTGGATGGGCTCCTGCCCCACCCACTCCTTACATCATCGTTAATTGTTTACTTCTTCTTGTTCTTCTCCTTGGTACCCATTAAGCGCATGTGTTTCTTTCCTAATCTTTAAACTTTAAGTTACGCAGTTAGTTGCAATGTGGTGCCCAGCATTCTAAACTGTTTAATTGATGCTCTTGCTTGGCATTCCAAATTAACCACACTAGCATGATGATGTATACAGACAGATAATATTGAGAGAAATTCACATCGAGAGAACCGAAGAAAATACACCGATTCTATATACATTATCTATGTCTATGTTTTGTTGTTATTATTACTGTTTATATTTTGTTTATAATATGCGTGTGCGTAGTCTTTGCGCAGCTGTACAGAGTTTGTCTCACGATTTCTGCAAGTCTATAGTAAAATTTGTATTATATATATTCGCATCGGCGCACATGCAAGAAAAAAAACAACACCTATAAAGTATTTCTTTTAAAGCAAATTATATAAATAAATCAAACGAATAAATAAACTGCAATATTATTGTAAATGTTATATCGCGTGTGAAATAAATGATCGATCATTTAATCGATCACATCAAAAGCAAAATTCAGTCAGTTGTTATATAAAGAGAAAAGTGTATAATAAAAATTTTTAAAAATAAAGTATCTACATAATTGTAAAATGTATACCATATGTAATTTTTCTAAACTCTTTGACCAAGGTAACAGCTTATGGTATACTTTTGAAAAATAAGCAGAGTATTTCCCAAAGCTTTGAATAAGCTTTGCACAGAGCTTTTTCACGACAGCTTTTTTGCGTGGGTGGCTATCGCTCCCTGAATAAATCAGAAAATACAGATTTTTTTGTTTTTTAAATTATTTAATTTTTGTTGTTCTTTGTTTCGTGGTCATTACAATTACATGGTTTTTAAATTATTTAGTATTTCCACTTTTAAAATTAAATAATGTAATTTTCCTATTTAAACTTTAAATTAATATAATTGTAGTTTAAGTTCTGCTGTGTTTGTTGTTGGTTTTTCGTCTATTGTGACCGGAACACACATGGCATCAACATCGTCGAGATTAGCACAGTGACGACACAGCTGCCACGTCGCCGCCAATCATATTGATCATAATACAGAGTTGGAGCTGGTTTCGTCTGAGTGTGTGTGTGTGCTAGGTACGTGGGGTATTCGGGATTTACTTGGTGGCCGACTTCAGGTAGGCAATCAGATCGCCACGCTCGTTGGGCTTCTTAAGACCGGCGAAGATCATCTTGGTGCCGGGGATGTACTTCTTGGGGTTCTCCAGGTACTCGAACAGCGTATCTTCGTTCCAGGTAATTCCCTTAGCCTTGTTGGCATCTGTGTAGGCGAAGCCGGGAGCCTGGCCGGTCTTGCGACCGATCAGACCGTGCAGGTTGGGTCCAACCTTGTGCTTGCCACCGGCCTCCACAGTGTGGCACTGTGCGCAACGCTGAACGAACAGCTTCTTGCCCTTCTCAACATCACCAGCTGGCACGCCCATTATAGCTTAAATGTATTTGATGTGTTAACACCGACTCGACTGCAAATCAATAAGGAAGAAGAATGATTAAATAACGTTACATAAACAAATAATATATAACAATTGCTAACGTGTGCAGCAGATTGCCTTATCAGTCTGTCGCGTATGGGCGTCCGTGCTACGCTGATAAGGCCAGCAATTAGTAATGCACATTCTAACAAACTTTATATTGGCTTCTATACTGTTATCTAACTCCGTTTTGCACCTTAATCTGCTCGCCCATAGTTCATTCATCGCACTTCAAGCACGCGTAAGAGAGCAGCTACGTCACCAGACACACTCACACACTTAAGCTGATCACATGTTCGAGTCGACGTCGCGTTTCTGCTGCCGCACAGCAACAGGCAAAATTTTCCAGAGAGTCTACTGCGCTGGCTTCAGGGTCTCTGTCGCCGTCAATGCGGCTAATGTTGTGACTAACGGAATTGCGTGCAGTTACGCGAACTTGAACGTTCATTGCATGTGACTGCAGCAAGTTAGTCACCTACACACACACACACACAGAGCAGAGAGAGCACAGCAAAGAGAGTGAGAGCAAGCAGTATTACATAAAAAGTGACAATGTCGTCTAGTCGCGGCCTTGATGAGATCTAAAATCACTTTTTCTCTATTGGGAGCTGGCCAAAGAGTGAGCAAATACATATAGAGCTGTATGAGATGACTGTGTATGTGCGCATTGTTGGGAGAATGCGTGAAATTGGGCCAGTGCTACTGCAAAATCTGACCCACTTACATAATCGACCTCTAACATATTTAAAGGCGGCATTGTGGGCAGATAAAAATCCGCCTCAAAAGGGAACTTGCAACTTGTCCAGCAACCACGTGGCTTGCGAAAATTTAGCTCCATTTCGGCTGGAATGAGCGAGATAGGTAATCGACTCGCACTATTTTCAATGCCAATGTGACTTTTCACGCATTTCAAGGAAAATATGCATATTTAATATAGATCATTTGCGAACTTTATCACCTTTGCTCACTCTGGCACTCATAACATTTTCGTATAGAGATATAAACACACACACATAAGAGTATCTATAGGAAGCATCACACGTTTATGTAACGCAAACAACCCCCAAAAAATTATTTGTATCGACAATTTGCCTTTGAACTCGCCCACAACATTCAAATCATTTTTATGCGGGTAACTTTCAAGGTGTCCCACACAATACTATAATTTAACTTTAATAGCACTTAATCAATACTGCAGAGCTTTTTTTTTTTAAATATTTTTAAACACATATTTACGTCATTGCAAAAATCCCGCTACTTACATTGAACACAAACCGTCGTTTACTGCGAACAGTTAGCTAGCGAATGAGACAAAAGATCCCAATTGGCAAATCAGATATGTTACGTTATCGATATAAGCACTGGAAATTATTTGAGGTATTCTGCATCGGCACCCATATTAAAATAGATTTACATGTAATAAGGCTCAACATTTGAAGTTCTGAAAACACATTCAAATTAATAAGCATTGTTTTACCGTAGCTTTAAAGCTACATTTATAATAATTACGGTATAATTAATTATTTTGGTTTTGTGAAAATAATGAATCGATATATCGATAGTTTAGTAAATTCAAGTCTTTATATTATATGTTAAATTGAAATAAATTGAGCCCGTTCCAAATAAATGAAACATTAAAATAATATGATTCCAAAAGATTTATCAACATTCAAATCGGCTAATTTTGTTATATATTTATATATTCTGTGTTCATGCTTAACAACAGAACAATCGTTCTGCTGTTATGTTAACAAACAAGCGTAACAGTCAGAAAGCTGATTGCTATGTCAATTCAGCTAACATTTATGTTATAATAGCGCGTTCCATCAATTTCAAAATTATTAATTTTTTTGCAGGCTAATATAACATATTTCTATCGAATGAAGTAACTTTGTTTTTGTCTAATTAAAATAAATGATACTATTTAAATAATTCTATTTCTTCGACCTATTTGCCACGCTTGAGGAAAGCAATCAAATCGGCGCGATCTTCAGCTTTCTTAAGCCCTGGGAAAACCATCTTGGTACCAGGAATATATTTCTTTGGATCCTTCAGGTATTCATCCAGATTGCCTTCGGTCCAGCTGACGCCCTTTGAGACATTAGCATCGGTATATTTGTAGCCTGCTGCAGTGCCGCATTTGCGTCCCACAATGCCGCCCAAATTAGGACCTTGCTTGTGCGGGCCACCGGACTCGTAGGTGTGACATTGTGCGCATTTTTGAACAAAGATTTTCTTACCATTATCTGCATCGGCACCCATATTAGAATGCGGATTGCCTGTCAAAAATAATAAAAGATAAATAAATAAATAAAGTTAAAGTCGCAGTCGCGTTTGTCTTTAATAGTTGCCCGGCTAAAAAAAAACAGAAACAAAGCCTCACGTGGCCTTCTGCCCACGCCTCAAGGACATTGGTGACACGATAGGGCTATAACTGGGTGAATTGGGAAATGGGTTGGGTTGGGTTGCTCTGCGCTGGTTTTATGCTTTGTGCTAAGTGCTGCTTCTACTCTTATGTCACGACAACGACAACGGCACGCGCCTGAGCCTGAGCCTGAGCCACGCAGTCTGCCATGTTAATTGCCCTGTTGGGAGTGGGTGTAGGTGTGGGTGTGGGTGGGAATGCGGGTCGTTACGTGCGTGACAGGCAAATGTGGCAAACGTGGCTAACTGCAGTTGCTGCTTACTCACATGCAGAAAATAGAAGTCGCAGTCATAACCAAAAAAAAAACAACAATAACAACATTTATATGCTGCTGTGTGTGTGTGAGTGCGCAACAATTTTTTGGCATGTTCATTTTGCTGTCTCCCGTTCTATTCATAGTTTTTGGCTTGGGCTCTCCGAGAACATTTAATTGCCGACTCTGTGCATGTAAGTGTGAGTGTGTCTGTGCGTGCACTTAAATTGAATTAAATATGTATCGATGATGACAGGCACGATGACAAATGCACGCTCTTAGTTTGTTTTGCTTGTGTCTGTGTGTCATGCTGCTGCTGCACATGACTGCAGCGCACGAGAGCGATACTTAGAGAAAGAGAGAGAGAGATTGTGAGAGGCAGGGAGCAAGAGAGCCTGCTGCTGCTGCTGGCAATTGGAATTGGGTCAGGCAAATGAAAATGGAATAAAGAAAAAGCAGAACATGGCGCACGACTTTTGCGTTGCTGTCTCTCTTGCTGTTGTTGTTGTTGTTGTTGTTGTCTAATGCCAAAAGTAAACGGCGGCTGTAAAGAAAATTACAAGCATATAAATATGTAAGTATATAGTGTGTATGTGCGTGTGTGCGTTCGTACATAATTCAATTAGCAGCCCAGCCCTTACGCTTTGAACATTTCCTTTCAATTAAAACGCATTTTACGCATGTTCTTTGGCAACGGGAAAAACCCAGATGACGCCAAACAAAACACAGGAAACAGTTGAAGGGGCAAAAGCTCTTGTTGTTGTTTGCGGTTCTCTGTATTATCTTTAGACGCGTGTAACAGGCTCTCCCACCCGCGCACATCAGGTGCTTTGGTCTAGCCGCGTATCCTGGCACTGTCGGCCCCTGCTGCCGCTGCTGCTGACCTAACCCAATTTGTGCTAACCATAAATCTTGCACAGACAGCTCTGCGGCTGTGGCTGTGACTGCGGCTCCTCCTGACCGATGGTCACTATAAATAAATGGCGCTTGGAATTGAATTACGCCTGAGCAAACATTTGTGGAGCACGATGTGGATGAGAGGGGTTTGAGCACAGGACGAGCTGACGAAAGCGGATGGGGTCAATTATTGTCTGCGAGATGCATTGCTGCGGCAGTTTATAAAGGGCAGGCAGCAGCCTCCTGCTTGCGGATTAAGGTCGATTCGAACGTCGTTGTGTCGTCAGTTTAATCAAGTAGACCATAATAAAAAAAATTGAAAAAAAAAGTTGTAAGAAAATTGAAAAAATAAAGTTGATAGAACAAAAACAACATTCGCATTTGCTCACGTGGGGCCACACGAGGATTTTTGTTTTTGTTTTTGTTGTTACTGCTGCTGCTGTTGCGCAATTTCGTTTGGGTCGCTTTGATGTCACCTCATCCGCCTCACCCACAGCACTCGTCACCCGCTGTGGCTGCATAGAGAGAAAACCCTACGTTTTCATTGTGTATCTTTTCAGCATGTTTATACTGCGTTCTGTGTTGTTCCTGCTGCCGCTGCCGCAGCTGCTGCGGCTATGGGGCTGCCTTTTTTCTAGAACGAGGTCGCTGACTGCCCTTCAGCGTCGCCCGAGACGGAGACGTTACATAAACAGCAGCAGCGCCAGCTACGTCGTTAGTTGGCTTTGGCTTTGGATTTTTATGCTGTTACTTTTTTTTTTGCCAAATTTCCCCAATTTACATTTATATGCAGCGCAGAGAGAGAGAGAGAGAGTAACAGAGCGCGCTCACGAGCACAAATTAATACGCAGAGAGCGTATTTGACATTTGCCATGCAGACACGATGCAGCGTGGGAAAAGTGAATGAAATATTGCGCTACAAATTTTTATCAAACGTTATGCATCAGTGTTTCGTTGTGCGTGTGTGTGTGTTTGCTCTCTCTCAGCCTCTGCCGCTCTTTGACTGCATGCGAGTGCAGCAGCGCGTGGGCTTCAGCTTACCTGCTAGGCGACTCTCAGTTGAAAACGATGCCTGTGCTTGTTGCTCTGCCTCCCACTATTTTTTCGTTGAGCGTCAAGCTTCGCCTCTATGTCGTGCTGCTCTCTTCCTCTCTTTGCTGCTTTTACGTTCGGGCTGCTGTCGCTGTCGTTGCCGTTGCCGTTGCTGTTCTCGTGCTGCTTTTGCTGCGTGCGTTTTCATTCAGTCAGCTGAGTTCGCGGCGCACGGTTCTCGTTTGCTCTTGCAATAATTCTCAATCAGTTTGCTATTTGTTTGCTACTACGCGTCGTACGAGTGTTGGATTTAAATAAATACAATATAAATCTATGTTCGTCAATTTTGTTCTATAGTACGAGAATTTGGTATACTAGCAGCTGTTGATTATCGAAAGCCAGCTGCGTTCTGATTTAAATTTACACTCAGACACACACACACAGACACCGATTGTGCAAAAAGCCTACTAGGAAGACTCCTATATTAGTGGCCAGATAGGAGCTGCTAACTCCATATTTTACGGTAAGTCTCGCCAAAATCGTAAGCACAGCATTATTTTTGTTTTGAGTGTTGTATAATGTTTTTATGTGTCGCGCTAGAAGAAGGCGTCATTTTATTTTGTGTCCTTGGGCCGCACGTGTCCTTGAAATCGTTAACCCAAGTGACTGTCTTCTTTTTCGTACATCTGCCTGTCTGTCTGTATGTAGTAGGTCTCTATGTGTGTCTGTGCCACGCATTTTACGTAATGCGAACGACAAGTTTATGCTTGGCATTTCAGTCGAGCGTAAATCAGGGCTCGTTTTCCATTTGTTTTTATGAACCTATTTAAAGTTCGCTCACAATTCGAGCATAAATTCCATACAGACGACGCTTTCGGAATTTCCAGCTAAGCAATAACATTAGAATACACATAGGATAGGTATATGGTGTACTTTTGTTGGAAAATTCATGTGTAACTTTTGAGTTATGTTTAAGAAGCGGATATCCGTTCAAACAAAACTAAATACCAAGTTTTTTCGTAATGTTTTCTTTTAGTAAACTTGAGAAACTTGAAAGAGGGAGAGAGAGAGAGATATTGCAAGCTGGTCTCATGTGTAGAGTTAGTGAGTTCTTTTACGGTAACGAGTCCCAGCATCATCATTATGTCAATTACTTTGTTGCGACTCGTTTCTATGGGCCAATAAGCATTACGCGGGGAACAGTCATCCAATTTGCGAGCAGCTGTTGTTATCATTTTCTTATAGAGTGTGCATAATTATTGTGAATTAATAATAACACACAGATAGACACCCATTCGCATCATTCGCTCCATCATGCATTCAATTTATTGGCATTTAACGTTTAATTGAACGTTATTCTCAAGCCACACGACACACTCGTATCTAGGACGTCACAGTTCTTATATAGCATATATGTATGTGCATATATGTATGTCCGTTATGTGCTTACCCAGCTGTGCTCGACACGCTGTATTTGGGTCAACTTTATTGTTGGCCACATTGCCCAATCTTTTATGTGCTCCGCACTTTTATCATATCGTTAAATGCACTTGGCTCAGAAAAAAAAAAAAAAAAAAAAAAAAAACTATTCCCGAAATACGCATACTTTATAGTGTACCCGATACACACACACACACATACAGTACGAATGCTTGTGCTTATCGCACTGTTATCGCTTTGGTTACACACTTACATAAATGGAGAGGTAGAGAGAGAGAGAGAGAGAGAGAGGGAATGAGGGAGAGCATGCTCCCGCAGGAAATCAATATTTGTGTGTCCCAAATAGTTCTAATAAAACAGTCCAACTGAACTAGAGTTGTACCCAAAACGAAATACCGAAACTCATTAAGCAGATTATATCGCTGTGTGTTTCTTGAGTTTCACTAGGGGGCGTCCAAGCACTTGCCCGATAAGAATGTGTCCCCAAACATTTGAGCCGCATAAGCCATGTAATCATCATGGAAATTGAGAAAAGCTGCGAGTTATGGTGTAAAACAAGAGTTTTTTTAAGTTTCTTCCACCATAAATGGAAAACAAACAATAACAAGCGTAATTTCCGAGCTAAATCTTTAATTTCTGGTCTGTACAAGAACAATTACCATACAACTGATTACTGAAAATTTCAACAAATCATAAACATAAAATTTATTAAAGAAATTATGTATTTTTTAGAATAATAACATTAATTAAAAGTTTAAATAGAATACAAATGAATTCAGTATGCTTTAAAACCATTTCGAATCGATCGCCATATATTTTCCTTGCACAATATAAAAGAAAAACATTAATCTATTTGTTTTATCCACTACGATTCGAAGCATTTTTGATTAAGCTGTAGCCGGGAAAATGAAAGACTTGAGTTATTTGTTGGGCTGACTTAACGAATGTAGAGGGATTTGGCAAAAGGCTATTGACGAATTGCGACCGAACCTGACCCAACTCCAGGCAACTAAAGACTCACCCAAAGCTTTCGAGCAATAAACAAGATTGCGCTGCAAGAGGAAGACGCTGACGAGGATGGACGCATAAATAATGCGAGCAAGAGGAAATAAACAAGAGGTAGAGGACTGGCAAGCAGAGAGAGAGAGAGAGAGAGAAAGAAAGAGAGAGGGGTGGAGGGAACCGGTGGTCGAGGATATTTATTAAATTCTGAAGTTATGCAATTAGTTGACAGACAGACAGACAGCTGGGCGCGTCCGTGAGCGCCTGACCGGGCTTGCCAATTAAAGATAATCGAAAATCGATTGCGGGCGCGAAAGACAAAAGGTCAAAAGGCCAAAAGTGGGTTAGAGAGGGCCAGAGAACGTTGATCAAATATGCAAATGTGTGCAGGTGTGGCTCAACTCACTCAGGTGTGTGTATGTGCGTGTGTGTGGTCCGCAATAAACCGAAAGTCATCTTTGTTTACCCAAAGCAGAGAAGTGGCAAAATAGAAAGAAAAAACATTCAAGAGGCATAAGAAAAGCGGTCTCTGTCTCTAGCCCATTTTCAATTTTAATTTAAATTTTATTTCTTTTTGTGTGTGTGTCTGTGTGTTAATTAATTAAAGACACGTCGTCGCCGCCGCCGTCGCCGCCGTTTTACGAGCTTGAAATGATGCTGAAAAACTGTTTACAAACTGCCCGCAATGAGGTGGAGGCCATTAGTCGCGCTGCTTCTTATCGGCCAACGGAAACAAAACAGTTTCCCATCATTATGCAATCGTCGCTAAGCCCCGCCCCCCAAACCCTCTCCCTTATCCACTCGACTGACCAAGTGGAGTGTTGTGTGTGTGGAGAGGGGAGTGAGGAATTCTCTAGCTGTGCTAATGAGCTGAGCAGCAACGACAGCGTCGCCATTTCTTGTGGCCAACTTTGAACTTCAGGTTTTTCCTCGTCTTTTATTTTTGTTTTATTGATTTTCTCTCTTTTGTTTTGTTTATTGTTTATTGCCTTTGGCGTACACTGCATATGCGCAATAATGATTCAATATTTGCATTTGTAGTTTTCATGGGGCGTATGCGTAATATTGGCCAAGCAGGAAATGAATAACGTGGCCAAAGACGCAATATTGCCTTGCGCCAGACAGGCTGGGAGAGAGAGAGTGAGGGAGAAGGTTCTGTCTGTCGGTCTATAGCCGATATAAAGAAAACAGTCTAAATTCAATTTTCGAATTCTTTTTCAGGCAATAGTTTTGCAAATAGTAAACAAATTAGCACAGACAAATGCACGTGAATAATGTTATTGATAAACAATTTGGGGAAGATATATGTGATATCAATGATATTCGCTGTTTATTGCTTTCGTTTCTGCTTCATAAAGAGTGAATAACTTGGGAAATAATTGACTATATGCTATGAAATACAGCGTATATAGCTATTGATTTTGAAATAATACTTTCAGCTATAATAAGAATAGATTAATGAGCTTCTTTGACGAAATTTTGTTTAGCTTATATTCATTTGGTTTTCTTAAGAAATATATTATAATATATGTTAGTATTTTGTTCATAAAATGAATATCTTTAAAAATATGCCATAATTATCAATGATATTTGTGATCTACTATGACAATCATTACATTTAATTCACCTCTAAAGACTGTGCATATTTTACGAAATTTTTGAGTACTATTTAATGATTTTTGATATATATGATAATAATATTTTTTTCTTGTCTCTGTATTTACGAAATATTTGGTGATTTGCTTTGAAACTGTTTTGCTTTCGGAATATTGCTTTCGGCTCCAAAAATCATTAGGTTGTTGGCAGATAAGTACCATTTTTTTAGTTTTTTTTCGGCAGAGCTTAATTCCATTTTTATACACCAGAGAGATTCCAAAACCTTAAAGCGTACACTGTAAAATTGTTTTAATTGTGTTGTAAAAAGGGGTTTTCTCGCAATCTGCAACTGCTGTGTAGTATCTCCTAGTTAAGCCCAAAGATAGATAGTTACAGTAGTTTCTACGGGTTGTTTAATTGAATTCTTGCCATTTTCTTGGGCTGTTTACTGCGGCCAGCTGACAAGGTACATGGCATGTACATACTATAGGCCATTGTCTACTTAGACGGGGTAGTGAGGGATCCGTAGGAGGGGTAACTGTCTTGCATTATGTTTGTATTTCTCAGGCTCAAGACGTTCTCTGTTTACACAGTGTTTCGATAGAAAGAGAGAGAGAGGGAGAGAGAGAGAGAGAGAGAGAGAAAGAGAGAGAGAGAGGGAGAAAGATCTACAGCAAGGTACATTTTTTGGTTAATTTACATGACAACACGTTTCGAAAGTCAGCTAACAACAAGAACAACAACAAGTAGGGGAAACGACAACAAGATACAGCTGGGTAGGTTGGTTGAGGGGCAAGGGGGATTGTTGTGTGTAACTTGCAGATACATTTCGTTCATTTGTAGCTGCAAGCTAACTAGGCTGTTACAACTGTTTGCCATAGTTAAAAAAAGGGCGTCATTTGGGAGGGGGGCAGCCCTAGAGGCACTTGCTGTCGCTGCTTGCGGTTTGCGGCCCTGTGCGCTGTGCTCCACTGCGGTTCTGGGCCAAAAGCAACGCGGCGCATCTGCCAGATACAGTATCTTCTGCTGCAGCTGCTGTGCGACTTTTCGCAGACGATCGCAGTCGCTTGTTTACAGTTACAGCGAGAGCAGCAACAACAACAATGGCAGGCTAAATTAGCATTGTTTTGAATATTAATGCGGCTTTCCCGCACTTGGCAAATACCCTGCCCCTTTTTTCTTGGCACTGTCTCTCGCTCTCTCTGCCTCTCTCTCTCTCTTTCCTGCTCTTTCAGCTGCTGAGCCGTGATTATCGGCTGCATGTTGTAAATATTTATGAGCTGCCAATTCAAGTTGAACTGGAAACTGGTCGCCAGCGGTGTCTCGCGGTCCGTCTCGTCTCTCGTCTGATGTCATATTGTGTGAATTGCTGAGCGCATGGCGCGCCCAAAAGACCAGGCAAGACATCTAGAGAGAGAGAGATAGAGATATGTGAGATCATGGCTGGAAAAGCGCTGTCAAGGCAGTCAAGTTCAACGTATTTCGATAGATTCACCATTGCGTCAGCCCAATTAGTGGCTGTAAGTACAGTGTAAAGCCGCTAAATTTGAACAGCTGTTAGCTAAGTGCACAATCGAAAACAATCGATAACAAATACAAATAATTTGTAAGTTACTTTGCTGCGCCACTTTATCGCGCGTTCACTGTACTTATTCAATCATCAATCATCAAGCTAACCCACTGTCATACGCGTCGCGTTCGTTTACAGCTCGAGAACATTTGACAAGCGATATTGAAGCCTCATTAAGACGTACACACACATATGTAACAGTAAGAGGAGAGCGAGAGCGAGAGCGAGTGCGGAGAGGCAGAGCAAGCCGTGTGTTAGGCTATGTCAGTCAGTCAGTCAGGGACGCGCTCAGCTGGCACGCTTTGATAGCAAAATGAGAAGACGCATTTCAAATGCAATTGGAGCCGCAAGCGACAGCACACACGCACGCACATGCACACACACACACAGTCAACCCGTTTGACGCTCACTCTTCTACAAGCACTAACTAAGGCCAGCCCATTGTCTCTTACACTACTACAACAACAATAACCACACACATTGTCGCTCACGACGCCCCGCTCTCTCACGCGTTCGCTCTCTTCTCCTGATTGCGCTGCCTGCTGCTGTCAATTGTAGAAATGCGGCACACGTCTCAGGCAATTGCAAACGGATGAAATAGAGACAGAAGGTGAAGCAGCAGCAGCAGCAGCAAACGCAGCAGCAGCAGTGCACAGGGAGCGACGTTGGCAGCGGCAGAGGCAGCGTGAACGGGAGCCAAGCAATAGCAGGCAGGCAAACAGAGTGCGAGTGAAGTAGACAGTGGCAGCGGGATCAAGAGCGCATTAAGCAGAGACTGAGAGAGGCAGTGGGCAGGCAGAGGGAAGGCAGCAATAGAAGCAGCGACTGCGGCTGGCAAATGAAATATGCATGTGCGAGAAATGAAAAGCGCAAATTGATAATTGAGTTTGGCACAGGCTCAAACTGCATGCGACTGCAAGAGAGCGGTAGGCAGAGGCAGCAACAGCAGCGCCAGCCGAGGCAGAGGCAGAGGCAGCGGCTCGAGAGGTGCCAAGTGGGTCAATGCGAGCATGTGACACGGCGCGGCAGCGGTGTCGTTTGTGTGAGAGTGTGTGTGCGTGCCAGAGGTTACCGGATTCAGTCAGTCATAAGAATGGAAGAGAAGAGGCAGCTAGAAATGTACTTTAAATATAGAGATATAGAAATTAATGAATTCTAGAAGCGAGAACACATTAATGATATAATGTTAAAAGCTATATATAGTCTTAAGATACTAAAAGTCCTAAAAGAATTTATAATTTCTGCTTCCTCATTGATTCTCGGAAATTCTAGAGATTCTTTCGGCTCGATATGGAAAATTTGTTCACAATAACTTCTAGAGAGCCTCCTCCCTCTCTATAGATATTTATGGCATCCACAAATTAGCATGGCGCACAAGGCTAATCATTCCGATGGTTATTGGAATTCGACACTGCGTACTCATAAATATGCCCAGCTGGCGCCGCATAGCTCCCAGCCGCCCCACTGTACCCGCCTCCCATTCCACATGCGCCTGTGATTAGGACGCAGATCTTCCTGCGTTGACATCTCTCTCACTCTCTTTCTCATTTCTCTGCTTGCTCTTTGGTTCTTTTAATTTAATGGTAATAAAAACATCACGTATACGCCCCGCGGCTAACGGGACAATTCAATAAAACAGAGCGCACGCCCCCGCGGGGGCAGAGCAGGCCAGGGAATGGCTTAATCATTTGCTTGCCACGTTGCGCTGACAAAAGTGTCAACCAAAAGAGGAAGGGAGGAGAGTGAGTGGAGGGAGACTAGAAGAAGGGAAGGGAAAGGCAGCGTGGGCAGCAGCAGCAGCAGCAGCTGCTGCACAGCTCGCTCGCATCAAAAGATTAAAGCGCAACACGAAACCAACAGAAAATTTCCCTCTCCTCCTCCTGCCGCCATTAGCATTTTCAAATATCTATGCCGAAGCAGAGAGAATGGAATGGAAACCGTTGCAGCGCAGCGGCGGGCAAGAAATGTTTCAAGCGAATTCAAATGACAAGACGAAGAATGAGTTTAAGACGACTGGCGGATACGCTGCAAGAGAAAAACGTTGGTTCGTGATGAAAATACTATTAAATCGCTTAACAAACACGTTCCACAAGCAATGCCAGCTAGTCGTAGTACCACACTTTTTCGGTTAGGGCAACAAAAAGGTTAAAAAATTGCGCGGGCGTTCGAGCAGCTCAAGTTTTAAAAGCGCAACAAAACACACACACGCACGCAACTATAATATATATACATACATATACAATATACACATGTAACAGTGTGTGTGTGGTTGTTTCTACAAAATAATTTTGCTCTTTTGGCGTGTGCAACAACAACAACAAATTGCTTTGTACATAAATAAAACGTTGTCGCGTGGTCGACACATTCAGCTGTTGCATTTCGTATGCTTGCTTGTTGTTGTTGCTCTGCTTGCTTGTTCTTGTTTGTCAGCTGTCTGCGCTGCGACAACAAAAAGCGCTGAGATTGTAAAAATTTAAATGAGAATTGAAATTAATTTGCTGGCGATGGCGACGGCGACGTCACGTCGTGCATGGGCAGCAAGACAGTGAGCGCTAGAGTGAGAGTGGACTGAAGTGGAGTGTGAGAGCGGAGTGGACTGTATGCTGTGTGGATTGCATTGCGTAATTGCGAATGACGTAGAACGTTGTTCGACAGGATTTCGTTTAATTTGCTCGCTCAATGGAAGCGCGCGTGTGTGTGTGGGCTGGCTACATATGCAGGCACTTAAGCTCTCTCACACGCACACACACACACACACGAACCGTTCTGCCTTTCGCTGCCGAACATTGGCTCAATTCGAATCAGTTGCGGGAGGGGGAAAACTGGAGCAGGCCGCACAAATTCGGGCACGGCAAGGTCATGCATTTGTTGGAACCTAGAAAGCCGTTGGTGAGGGAGGGGGGCAGAGAGAGAGAGAGAGAGCGGCATAGCCAATGGAGCATTAACAAAGTTTTGCGTACACTGTCAGCAATTTCCTCTGCCTATGGCCGTTCAAATGTCACGCTCCATAAAATCCATAGTACCCACTCCCATTGCGTCGCACTCAGCTGTCACTTGCCCCTTCTCGTCGTGCTGCTGCTTCTCCTTTCAGCGAGTGGCTTTTGTATTGAGTTGCTCTTGACAGCGCCACTCGACACTTGACTGTAGTATGTATGTGTGTGTGTGCGTGTGTGTGTGTGTGTGTGCGTGTGCGTGTGTGTATCTCTCTGATCCTAATACTAATTTCGTTTACTTTTTTTGCAGCACGTGCGTTTTGCTTTTTTCTCGCTCCCCCTCCGTTGCCACGCCCCATTGCGGCGTGCGCCCCCACAGCCGTCAAGACGACTTACTCGATTATGAAGATGAGCTCGCCCAGGATAATGCAGCAGAAACGCAGCAGTAAATCCTCCAATTCGTCGCGGGTCTCGATGACCACATCGACGGCGGAGGAGAATCTCATCGAGTCGAAGCTCTTCAGCTGGATGCGACTCTTTCGCTTCGCCTCGCTGCTCTGTCGCGCCGAGTAGAGCAGAGCGAGAGAGAGCACGCGTGCGAGAGAGGAAGAGAATGCTGCGTAGTAGGGGCCCCCAAACCCAATAAGATAATGGAAATGCATTACAAAAACCGATAAAGTAAACGATATTCGAACTAGTTGCCGCTTTCGATTCAAGTTTTCCTATAAACAAAAATAAAAAAGAAATGAAATAAAAACAACAACAAAAATAAAAAAAACTTTAAAGATTCTGCAATGTAGAGCGTAAGAAGAATTGGAAACTTCGTTAGTTATCGATTTGCTTTCAAACTTGTTCACAATTAAGTCAATTTTTAGTGTAAATTTCGCCCACAGCGAGATTTGTCGCGCCTTTCGTACCTTTTGTATTGTAATAAGAAAATAATCATACGTGCTCGCATACATACATACAATAAGTATATTGTAGAATGCGAATGGCAGAAATCGTTTATTACCGTTAAGTTCGATAACAGAAACAACAGCAGCAACAACAACAGAAGCAAACCACAACAACAACAACAACAACAGCCGTAGCAACCACAACAAGAAAACGAAATATATTTTTGTAATTTACAACACTGTTTTTGCGTGTCACAAATGAAAAACGCCACAGAAATGTTTACGAATAGTTGAAATCGTAATTGAAAACTAATGCTAGAAGGCAATATTAACAATAATAATACAATGTATACATATACATGCATATGTAGAGGATATATTTACAGATCTAATTGACTCGATGCGAGCAAAATGCGCTTACAATACACACACACAAGCACACACACAGACACAATGATTTGCATAAACTGCAGCTGCACACAGGCTATATAACAGATACGAAATGTTTCCCCCTCTCTATGAACCAACACACACTCAGTACATGTAAATTGCATTTAATCCAAAGATGTTGCCAATCAAGCGTAGTTTAGATTAGCCAAGCAAAAGTACACACTAAATCTAAATGCAATACTGTTTGAACATGAATAGAAACATATAGACATTTATATAGAGAAAGTACATACCAATTTGAATTCAACATAACCTCAACATGACAGCAACAATTAATTGCAACAACAGCAAGAAATATCATAAATACATTTTCGAAACTAATTTTTAATTATTAATTAGTTCGTAAGCAATCTACATCATATATGAGATAAACAAGAGCAAACAAAACACTGTACTAAAAACAAATTCTATATGGCAAAAAAAACAATGCAAAACAGCAGAAAAATGTTAATGAAGTAAGGCGAAGAAATACCATGCAATAAATCGATATCGATAAATAAATAAAGTCTTTAAGCATGTTGTGTGTTCAATGCAAATAAAAAGAGCTGAGTTTATTTCATTGAGTTGGGAAATATTAAATGGATCATGGATTTCTTTTGAATGTATCGCCAACTTTCATTTAAAGTAGTTCATTTTTAAGTTATCAACGATGGATGGCGCTGTTCCATTATAAAATCTGCGTAATACTAGCTGACAAGAGCTGCTTAGCACGGCTTGCTCCACGCGCAACAGCGACTGCTCCAGTGTGGAGCATGCTTGTTGTTAACATAGCATTGCTATGTTAATAGATATGCAACTTAATCAGTGCTGCCAACTTTTGTTAACTAAAACGAGCTGGTTTGCAATTGGAGGCAAAACAAATTAAAAATTGCTTAGGAAATTTAAAAAAAAGTGCATAAGCTTTAAAATACATTTTTAAACTGTTTAGCATGTTTTATATTCATACGTAACAGCATTGAAAATAATTTATGTCCTAAAATATTAACATTATTAAGCTTTCTCAGTTTTCCACCATGGTTTTGTTTTTGGCGCCAAAAGCAATCGCCGCCTTGCTTCATCTGGTCATTCTGTTTAGAATGCGATGTGTAAACAAAGAAACGGAGCATCTGCCCAAGATCTCGCTTCCCTTGGAGCATGCGCCCTATGCGGCACCGGCAAAAAGGGGAGCGAGAGCGCATCCGAAAGAAAAGCGCGCGAGCACTTAAGTGGAAAACGATGTGACGAGTCTCGGCTGCCGAAGAAAATGCGAAGATGCTTCGTGACGCATCTTTTTCCACCAAGCTCACCCCCCGCCCCCTGCCCACACCATACGCTCCACAGCTGCCTGAAGATCGCGCATAGCCGCCTCCTGCCAGTCACAGTGCGCTTGGCGAGATTCAGTTAGTGTTTCGTGCTCGTCGAGTGTTGTTCTCGGTTTTTCCTCAACAATATCATCGAAAGTTTTTCTTCTGCCTGCCTGCCACACACACACACACACGCACATATATTCGCCTATATATACAAGTGCATATATATATAGAAATCGAAATAGAAATTGGAATTGTTCCGTAGTTGAATCGAAACCGATTTTGCTGTGTAGTGTGAGATCAAAAAATAAAAAAAGCAAAATCAAATTCAAAAGTTAATTCAATATCGTGCTTTGTTAGCTGAATGGTGGGTTTTATCATTCGATTTGGAATCTCTCGCAAATGGATTACATAATCGCAGCATTGTTTTCGAATTCGAAATTGAAGAGCACGAGAAAAACGTGGCCGAACACGTTTTCCACTTGAGTTCTGTTTTGAGAAACCACGTATAGACATTATCGCTTAGAGAAATTACATTGAGAATATCGTTAAACGTTTGCTGGATCGGTCTAGGCTCCTAAAAGTTGCCTCGATAGGCAACATCTTGGCACGCTGCATTCGCGTACTCGCACTCGGAGAACTCGCGCAGCATGATTTTTCCGAGCAAAAGTTTAACGAACTGAGTTCATTTCTATTTTTGAATAATTCGAAAGCACCCAACGCAACGCGGCCACAAAAGTGAAAAGTCTGCATGGTTTTTCCCGCCTCCCCCGCCCCTACACGACGACTGCCGGACTGATGTGTGGACTGATCTATAAGACCGCCTACACTGTGCAAATTTTCAGTTTCGACTGGACATAAAGCGAAAATGAATGCAGATTGGGAACAGCTGACAGACGTTAAAGAATCATGAAAATGAACTGAGCAAGCACAGTGGGAACTAGCGAAAGTGGAACAGGTCTAAAAGTAGGTTGTTGAAATACCGTTAACTAGAGGAAGTTTTTTTTAGAGTAATAATGTTTAAATATAGATTAAACTGGGAAAATAAAAGAGTTATTTTAAAGTAATATATAAATCGAAAACTAAAAAATATTTTAAACTGTTCTAGTTTCACTGTCGTTAACATTTCGATAAAGATAGTTTTATAGCCAGTTATCGATATTTACTAGTTAGTTTTTATATTTTTTTCGTATATTGACAGTTCACTGTAGTTTGAAAAAATTATGAGTATACACTGTTTGTGCTAATTTTGAAATTGCTTTCATTTCGCTAATTTCACTTTCATATGTTGTAGATTTCTAGTACTATTCCATATTCACTTGAAATGCAATTAATTTGGAATTCTCTTCGTTTCCTTCATTTTTTTTGTGAAAGTCATTACCGCACGCAGAATTTCACTCAGCCTAAGTTTATGAATGATATCAGTGTTGTCCTTGTATATCGCACAAGCATATAGCCGACATATATCATAACGCATCTGCGTCCGCCGTGCAGGCCTTCAAACCGTGACAGCGGCTAATCTGCGTGCGCTTTCGCAGCGAGAGCATTATAAATTATCTGAAAAACATACCAAGTATATATATAGATAGTATGATGATATTTTTTAGAATATTTCAAATATTAAATGTGACAGTTAACTAAAAAAGAAAAAACAAAAAAATGTTTCGAATACGTTCGGCTGGTCTGGGATGGCGTCAGCGCCAGATTTAAAGGATAGCAAAGGTGGCCAAATCAGCGAGTCGAGTGCGAATCGAGTCGTATAAACATTTTAGCCCACTTCCGTTTGAAAATAGCCCAAAGTATCTATACTAAACCGAATGTATGCTAGTATATATAGGTCTATAGTTGGCAAAAGCAATTTCACCAGACGCAGAATAGGTCATGATTTATTTTATTTTGTTTGACATAATTGGGTTGGGCATGTTCAGGTGATCGTCGCCAGCTAATATAATGAGTAACAAATTGTGATTGATGTTTTCAACAGCCTATAGCATATATTAGACTGCGGCCAGAGACAAGACTGTGCCAAAGATTGAAACGAAATCGAGACAATGCTGTGTACATTTCCAATTTTGCTTGAGATCGTTAAATCTATCGAAGACTTTTCCGAAAATCGAAAAGTTCTAAAGAGACTCGAAATAGGTTTTTGTTTCTATTAAGTTCGGCATCGATTTGTGCGTGATATATATCGTTTGTTCTTTGTATCCACAGTGTAATATGTTAAATTGAAGTGCCATCGTAACCCCATTGTATCCAGTGCAAATCAAATTTATCGAAAATAGAACCCATACAACCATTATATATATAGTCGCGTGTGCAATAAATCTGTGAGGACTGCCTGAAGATGTCCGGGCCGCCGCCGTTTGGCACTGGGCCACGTGGCTGGAATCCACGCGCACCGAATCCTGCCTCACCGTCGCCATCTTCGTTTCTCTATCGTCCGCCATCGCCGTGGACTACAGCGCCAAGTCCACCCCCGATAATATCCGGACCACGTGCCTATCCCGGGCATGCCATGTCGCCGGCACCGCAGCTGCGCGGGCAGCGTCCAAGTGTTAGCAACAACAACAATATGCCGCATCCGCGTCCACAATGGCCAAGCGGAAATCAATCGCCAGCACCATATCAGCCGCAGCAGCTTTATGAATCGCCCGGATATGCACCAGTTCCGCCCGCACTCCGTCCCTATCGACCGGCCCCGTTGCAGCATCAGAACTCATATGGCGCTCCAACCAGTTCGTTTCAATTGTCGCCGACGCCGTCGCCCATTGTCTGCGGCACGCCCAGTTCGGATTTCACCTACAGCAGCCGACAGACGCCGCTGTCGCATCATCAGCAGCAGCCTCCGCTGGGCCAGCAATATTCGCAGCCGGCACCGCCGCCACAATATCTACGCCAAACAGGCGCCCCACCACTGCCCCCACAACCGAGACAGCACGGACAGGATCACATTGATTTCGTCGGTGTGCCGCTGGAGCCGCCGCAGCCCAAGTCCTATGTCATCTACGACGACGAGGAGGAGTTTGGGCCATCGACAGCCGAGATCATTGCGAACCAGTCGCAGGACTATATCGACGAGAAGCTTGCCGAATATCAGATGACGATTTTGCAGCTGCAGGGTGAGTTTCTAAACAGAAATATATATCTAACTTATAGTATATAATCTTCGTATATAGCTCTTTATTAATAAGAATTGATTGAAGAAGAAAACTTCTAATTGCACCAATTTACAGTCCTATAGAATTTGCATATTCTATGCATCTTTGATGCTGAGTTCTTATTGTTGTTTAAGTTCGTTATTGCCTTCCGGAGTTCTACATAATATATGGAAGTCTTATTAGAGAAATTGCAATATCTTGTGCTCTGAGAAAATGTTCTTCGTCATCAGTTTGGAAGTTTGGGTTGATTGTCCTACTTAAATATCAAAAAGATTAAGAGAATTAGTTGGGCAGCTGTTTTAAATGATATATGAATGATTGCTTACCTTATGTGCGTAGAATTGAGTCTATAGGCTGATTTCTACTTTAATATATTGAAATACTATTAGCTTTCGATTTCGATGTGTCTACTTGGGCGGAACGATCTCAATCATAGAATTTGACAGTGTAATGCAGTCGAGTATATCGAGTAGCTTTTGTATATCCTGAATGCATGTGACCGCCTCGGGAGCTCCATTCAAATTAACATGTTTGCCATCGATGTTGACATTGAAGTATTTGTGCTTGAAAATGACGACACGATCGAAGGGCACGTGGTACTTGCAACGTTCGACCACGGGAAGCTCCGCTGATGCTGCTGCACTGCGTCGAAAGATCACACACGAAGGCTGATATTTGTAGCGATCCTTTTCGGGGATTTTGTGTACCTTCAGGTCGCCGGTGAATATGGTTAGCGTGTGCCTTTGCAACACGGCCGGCCTCACTTTGTACAGTGTCACTTTGCTACTCCAGTGCACGGACGGTAACTTCATGCAGGCCGTGGCATTGGCCAGCTTGACCAGCGGTAATTGCAGATAATGACGTTGATGAGGCGGCTCGCTGGGCAGCTCGTGCGGTCTTATCACATACCACGTATCGTATATGGTTTCCTTTTTCACAATCTGTCCGTTGCGTTTCAATAGTGTGCTGCGTTTGGTGTGCTTATTCTTTCCCGTACTTATATCAATATTTTGCTGGTTCTCTTTATTTTCATAGCCCATTTTATTAGCTTTATCCATACTATTGCGAGGGTATTGCAGCGTATCGTTTGTTATTTCGTCTGGCACACACCTATTGCCTATTGCCGGTGTGGTATGGTTTTGCGGGTACGTGTCCATCTTGCTGTCAACTCCAGTCAAAAGCAAGTCATCCTCGATAACAATTTCATCAACTAATAATTGATGGAGTTTCCTTTTTCGCTTGTCTGCTTGCCCCGCATTCATACTGAAGTCGTTGTCGTTTTTTTTCTGTGACTTTTTCGATCTTCAATCTGTTTGATCTCGTTGGCAATATACTATTTTAAGCGCTTTTCATTTATGCAAGTTTTAGTTCTTTGACAAGTTGGAGACTCTCAAATGTCGATATTCAATTGAATTCTAGAACGTTCTCTATCGCAAGCTATCGAGTTTTCGCTAGCATAGTGCAGTGGCATTTATTTATTTTCTTGCTTTGAATGCTTGAATCGATATTTTTCAACGCTTTTATAGTAAGCAGCTTTTCATCAGCCACTGCTGTTAAAGAGACTTTGCAGATTGCATAGCAGGCAGAAAATACAATAAGTTTTCGATGCCTAACTTCGATGCCATATTTCGAGTATTAGACTTTGCAGCTTGCATAGCAGACAGAAAATAAGTTATGTTTTCGATGCCTAACTACGATGCCATATTTCGATTAATCTAGAAGGCAGTTCATAAATTCTAAATAAACTTTTCATTCGTTGTAAAGCAATATGATTGTTTCTTTACACATGTATGCATGTGTGTGTCTCTTAGTCTTTTATTCTTGGCAATGCTCTGAAAATTGTTGAATCAGCCTCTTGGGGGCCAGCAAATGTGTCACCTGAACTTGACCCAGTCGCCCACGTCGCTCAGCGATGCTGCTGCTTTTTACGCGCCCAGCGTAAAAAGTAGACTACTCAGATATTCCTTGTAAATGTTATTGCTGGCAAGTATACATATTCACTATATACCCTGTACTTTTTAACCAGTTGAATTTCAATAGAATATATCTTTTTAACAATGTATAAATATCTAGACAAAAATCTTGCTCAAATTTGAAATTTGGTAGCTGAGCAGAGGGTATCTCTCGGTCAGGTATGCTTCTGAAAAGCATTCATTGATTTATTTCTGGCATTGGCGCAGAATTCGGAAAGAACCGAAGCAAACGTTGTGCATCGAATGTCAACGAAACAATAAATTGTTCTGTTCTTGGTCAACTTTAGGCAGATACAGGGTATATGAAGGGCATATAAATAGGTGTGAATATAAAAGAAATCTTGTTAAAGCAAGTTGTGAGACAAGCAATTCTAAAACTTAAATCTGCAGTCTCTTCCCGTGTATTTTGATATAACGATTTAAATATTATAAACTAGACTGAAAGTAATCTAAACCTAGGGAAATAGATCCTAGTTCAGTTCTTCGCCAGCGACATTGTGCTGGCCACACTGACGCATTCCGTGCGTGTTCCATCCTCAATCTGATCCAGCGATTCCACAGATTGTGTAGGGTGCGCATCGGCATGGAGTTCCTGGCTGAGAGCATGCATGTTATAGCAGAGCACGAGGCGAGTTTTGAGTCCTTCGAAAATGCTAACCACGCTGGGTTTGAGATTAAAGAATATGATTTTCTGTTGCATGCGGCCGAAATCGTCAACCATTGACGAAATGACCTTGGCGGCAGTGAAATCAGCCGCATAGATATAGGTGCAGTCGAGGACGATGGGCACCGTGGACTTGCTGCCCGATTTGAGTACCATGTTGCGCACAAACTCGACAGAAGGAAAGATCAGGCAACGATCCGGAGTTATTTTTATAAATCTGACACCCTGCTCGGTCTCCAGTTGCTCCAGTGTGATCTTCGGCCTTGCCGAGTGATAGAGTATGTACAATTGATTGGCTCCAATGGCGGCCAGGATGCCCACCTCCAGCGGCAAGATCAGGCACAGCACAAAGGCAAGCAGACCGGGCACCAGGTCCAAACCTGCAAAGCAATAGGGGAAAACATAAGGAAAATATCAACAGAGCATCTGGCAAACTTACGCTTGCTGCGCCACATGGGCAATATGATCTGGTACTGCACCTGAAAGATCACGGCCGAAATAAGAATGGCGGCCAGCACCGTTCGCGGTATAAAGCAGAAGTATTCGGTGAGAAAGCTGAGCGCCACTACAACCACCAAGCCAATGTACAAATTGGACATAGTGGTGCGGCAACCACTCGCATTGTTGATGGCCGAGCGGGCCAAGCCGCAGTTACTGCGATAGCCACTGACTAGCGAATTGGCAATGTTGGCCACGCCCGTAGCGATAATCTCCTGCGTAACATCGATCTGTTTGCCCTTGGCAAAGGCCTTGCAAACGGAGACGCTTTCGAGAAGCGCAATAAGCGGTACTATGACCAGACCGTAGCCTAGACTCTGCACCATTTCCAGGAAACTCTCGGCGGGCACGGGCACAATGCCTTCGGTCACATTTCCCGGCTGTGCTTCAATCGAGAACGGCGGTAGCGACACTGACGGCAAACCAGTTGGTATGTAACCAGTTAGAACAAAAGGATTCATATTTCTGGCTTCCAGCTGCATGGCCATCACTGTCGTGGCCACCACAACAGTTGCATTACGTGAGATGCCCATAAAACGTATAAGTCGATTCAGTAGCCGCTGCAATCTGCTCTGCTGCGTTGTATCCACGGGACCCACACGCATCCGGCCCAGGCTACGCATTAAGAGTAGCACTACAACACAAGCCAGTCCCAGGCAGCTGTCTGCCAATTTTATATTTCCAATATCACGCATTATGCTAATCCAACGCTGCAGAAACGATGCCCCCTCGCTATTCACGCCCAGTATGTACTTCATCTGCGAGGTGCAGACAATCAGTGCGACGGCACTGGTAAAGCCCGCACTCACCGGACCCGATACGAATTCCACCAGTGATCCCAACTGGAAGGCAGCCATTAGCAGCTCGATGAAACCAGTCAGAAAGGTTAGCAGCACCGAACGCTGCCACGAGCCCTTGGCGAACTGATATGTCATTAGGGAGGCCACTGCGGTGCTGCCCACGGTGCAGTCCTTGCAGGTGCCCAGCAACACATACACAAAACAGCCCATGAACGCGCCATACAGACCGTACTGTGGGCGGAAAGAAGAGAAAATTCAGCAGAAGTTATGGTATTTTCATTATCAGAAAAAAAAAAATAAAAACTCAAAATATTTTGTATAAAAAGTACAGCTAAATATCTATCTATCTATCTACCTTTCTATCTATCTATCTATGTATGTATCTATCTATCTATCTATCTATCTATCTATCTATGTATCTATCTATGTATCTATCTATCTATCTATGTATGTATCTATCTATCTATCTATCTATCTATATATCTATCTATCTTCTCTATCTATCTATCTATCTATATATCTATCTATCTTTCTATCTATCTCTATATCTATCTTTCTACCTAACTATCTATTTATCTATATCTATATCTATCTATATATCTATCTATCTATCTATCATCAGTATATCTATCCATATATCATCTTTTTATCTATCGAAATATATCCATATATCTTTATATGTCTCTGTCTGCCACACTACGAAATGGTTTTATACACCATTACCTCCCGGTACTGTGATTAACTCGCGCATATATCACAGATAAATCTCTTTAAACATAACTACATAGTACGTATGTATTTAGACGATTAGCTCGTTCGCACTTCTCTCACCTGAGGTGGCAAGCCGACAACACCCGAGTAGGCCAGACCTTGGGGAATGACAGTGAGGCCTACTGTGAGACCCGCTATAAGGTCGCCAAGCGCATCGTTGCGACTATATCGGGGTAACCATTTGAGTATGGGTAGCCGTCGCTTCAGGGTCTTCATGCTGCACAGAGTGCGAGCATATCTACTGCATCGGGATGCGGGTCTCGATTCATCTGCCTCAAGCTGCTCAAGACTTTTGCATTTTGAGGTGCGATGATCCGTAATCAATATGTAGTCGGTCGAGGAGCTACGAAACTGCGCCTCCAGATTCTGATTGAGTTCTTTTTGCCGACGAAACGTTACTTCGTTCTCGAGCGTTGACATTGTAACTTGTGCAAGATCTAACTGAAGTAGATCTACTTCAGGCGGCGACTGATATAACCGGAATGATGCTGCGCAGCTTCTGCGTCTGCGTCTGCGACTGCGACTGCGATATCTTGGGGCGCTTATCATAGCGCCGCACGCGCTGTTTATACAGCCAATCGCGTAAATGTGGGAGCGGGATATAGGTTGTATGTTTCAGTTTCAGTTGTGTTTTGACTTTATCTCGGCTCACGAATCTCGACAATGACAGTGACCAGCCCCCCACAGTATGTCTGTTTGTTTGCTCTCTGCCTTCAAAGTTTCTATTTCACCATGATTATATTATTTTTTTTTCGATTTAATTGGGCCTACAAATATTGATGCATACTGATTTCTATTGTTGCCAACTGCTGAACCACATGATCGCGGTACACATCTTCTGTGGAATATTCCAATAATTTAGTTCAATTATGACTGCAAGCTTTTATTTCACAATTCTTTGGTATTTTTGCAAAATTACCCACCGTATAGAGACGATTTCCTGTGAACAATATACATGAAAATGCGACTTGCCAATTCGTTAAGAGTTTTTCTTCTAAAAGGTATTTTTAATAGATTTCTAGAGGTGTTTCGGATCTTCAAAAATATTTTATGTTCTATATACATATGTATTACAAAATTTAATACCTTGACAATATACCTACGAGTACGGGTAATAAATTAAAAATACAAGTATATTATATTTTTTGAATTTAATTGAAACACAGTTGAGGTTGCCTTTATAAATTGCCTGAGAATTTCTTTTAAGAATTTAATATTTCTGTTCTTCGATTCAAATTTTGATTTGAAGTTTTTGCAAATTAAGTCAGTCTGAAAATTGAATTTAAAAATGTTTACTTTGCAATGAATTCAACTGAAACAATTTTCAATTAAGCCAGAATATATGTGGAAAATGCTTTTATTTTCAACGAATTGACCCAATTAGTTTTTCCTTTCAAACAGAGTGTCATAGAAATTATCTGTAGATAAAACATTCACGCGGCACAAGTCAATTCTATAAGCCGAAACTGAATAAAAAGTGATCACACTTTGTGTTGACAAGGCTTACTGGCTATCAAAAAGCCTTTTTGTCGGCCAACAACAACAGGCAATGAGATCACTGTTTTCGCATTGAAACACGGCTCGCAGCTGTGTGTGTGTGTGTGAGTGTGCCCTGTCTATGGGTAATTTGAAAAGTCGTTTATAGTTAGACAAAGCACAGTGAGATTCGACTTGCTGATGCTGGTGCGCTGATGTCAGAGTGGAAATGCCTTCATTCGTTTATTTATAAACTGCATTTGCCTTTTGCTTTGCACCTTATTGTTGTCTCGTTAGGCAACGAAAGTGGCCAGAAAGAGAGCGAAGAAAAACTGCTGTCACATTTCTTTCATTTCTCGTTTCCAAGTTTATTTTTAAAAAATTTTTCATGTTTGGTATAAAATGTCGCAAGGGATCTACATCGACTGGGATCGACGCTAATTATTTTTAGCTACTAATTTCTTCGGGCGCCCTGTATTTCTGGCTATTTTCAATTTTAGCCATTTTTCACTTAGCTCTTGCCACGCCGCCGAAGGTGATTAAAAATAGAGTTTCAACTTTTGGGCATGCGCTCTGGTTTTTATCTGGGACTTTTCTTGTTAATGTCTATTTATTTTCTAAATATTTTTCGGGGTTTCTGTTGCCGTCTTTGTTTAAAACTGAAACAAGTTGAGAACTTGAAGATGAAGAGGAATTTGTAGTTTATATGGTGATCAATTGATTTTCATCTAAATAAGTGGAAATTATAACTTTTATTTTATTATAGTATAAAAAATGGATGGACAATAATGAATTGAGGTCAGCTTGATTGAATAATTATTATAGGGTATTTAAAAGTAGGCTCCGCTTGTATGTAGGTTTCATGAACTGTCAGTTTTGATTAATTATTAATGCTTTGTTGTGTGGGAAATTTGAAATTAGTTTATTATGAGCAGGGTAATTAAACAATAATGAATGAGATTCATATATCTGAATTCACCGAATTAAAGTCTTTTGCGTTTAAGCACTTGATCCACTATAATGACATTAGGTGTATTCGAAATGGCGCTATAAGCATGATTGTACTGCATTTAATATTTCGAAATTTGGCAAAAATATATTGAACAAGTCGGAAAGGCTACAGTCGAGCTGACTCGACTGTGATATACCCGCTACAATTCTTCGGAAAAACACGTGCCAAATGTGAACAATGCGTTCTTGCTTTTTATTTCTTTCTGTCTCTAATTTGTTTTGCCTATGCAAGTTCCACTCGATTCTTATTGGATGTTGCCCATTGCTTTTATTACTTTGCAGTTATAAATTATATATGTTGCTGCTCAATGTCTCTTTCGATTCTAAGTGGCTTTAAATATACTAAAAATGTATTTTGAATTTTGTAACACACCATAAAATAAAAAAAATATAAGATACAAAAAAAAAAATATAATTCGCCGCGGCACCCAGGAGTTGAACTCCGGACCTCTCGCTTAACAGTCAACTACCATCACCACTCGACCACTGCATTTCTAACGCAATGGCCAATAAAATTGCACTATGAATATTTTCGGTGCACATCATTAAAAAAAAAAGTTGCCACATAATTTAAAAAAAAGTTGCCACATAATTAAAAAAAAAAAGGTTGCCACATATTTAAAAAAAGTTGTCTTGTGCTGGTGTTGAACTCGGGTACTAACATTAGGAAAAACCGACACAGGCACATGGCCACAAGGCAATACTATTTCTTGAATATCTTCCTTATTTATCGGCCGATCTTATTGAAACTTTCGCAACACGCCCGGATGGTGGTTTTTATCACATGGATAAAAAAATGAATGCTGTAGAGCTATATTTGCAGCTATTATCGATTTATTATCGATTTTTGGGGGCGGATGGAGGCGTGGCAAAAATCCAAAATAAACTTGATCTGCGGGCATAATTAACACATATTGTCTCCAAATTTGGTAGCTCTAGCTCTTATAATAGCTGAGATCTAGGTTTTCATACGGACAGACAGACGGACAGACGGACAGACGGACAGACGGACAGACGGACAGACGGACAGACGGACAGACGGACATGGCTATATCGACTCGGCTGTTCATGCTGATTCAGAATATATATACTTTATGGGGTCGGAGATGTCTCCTTCTGCCTGTTACAAACATTTTCGGTTGGCACAAAGTTATAATACCCTTATACTCTTCGAGTAGCGGGTATAAAAATTTGCAAATGTAAAGATTTCAACGCAACGCCCACAGAGCCAAATGGCTAGCGAATGATATCCACATCTATAATTAGATATATCTAAACTAATTTTAATATTTTTCGCACGTAAAATCCGTACGGACCGATCATTTCTCGACATATGCAAATGCCGCCAGTCGAACAAATCAAAAAGCCGAAAGTTCTTGCAGCGAATGTTAATTGCTTTTTTATGTACCTACCTATCTAGACACCTAAATATCTATTATGGGTCTTGGTATACCAAAAGCAATTACGTCTAATAGTTTCGCCAATTTACATTGCTTAATTTTGGGCAAATATTTTGGTTGCTCTTTAAAGTGAATTTGGGACAATTTGCCTTCTTTTTTTTTAATTGATTCTGCCTTTGTTTTTTGTCGATTTTCGATTGCTTATGCACGAAACTGGTTGAATATCTATCTATGTATTTATGTATACAAAGCGCTTTTAGCACTAAAGTCAATATTTGCAAAATTAAACAGAAATGGAGAACCGCATTTGTCTATCCATTAAAGTGGGCAACTTTATGGTTAGGTGCGAAATGAATATTGAAACAGAGAAAGAATAAGCCCAATCGAATGTATTTTTAGCGAAAAGTCTTGAAGAGTGCTGAAAAGTTCGATCTTAAGGAGGAAACCATTGTTTATGCGAATTTTTTTTTCCACTAAAACCAAACAGTGAAAAATAAACAATGCAGATTGATGAAGATATTACTAAATATAGTCTACATGCTGAAAATATATAATGTAGAAACTCAAGTCAGCGGGAAGTCTGCGTATTATTTAAAAAAAAACGAATTTTTCAAGTCTTATGATTTATTTTGGTTAGAATATGCTTGGAAATTAATTAGCTAGCCGTGTGGCTAGAAAACATAATTTCATAGACATAAATCTATTTTTCTCGAACGCATGACTAGACACGGTACTTGTGTTGCGGCCTCTGTTATCATTAGCATTACAGTGGGCTATTAATAACAGCGCTGGCCTGTCGGTTGCCGCCGCCACTTAACATTTTACAGCCGGCTAGGCTAGGTAGGCAGGCAGCACTTCGTAAACAAAATTGGGCCATAAAATTTACATGTACAACTGTTGTTGTTGTTGTTGTTCGTTGGTTGAGACCATTGTTTACTTCCCAATTAATTCATGTGTTCTTTGCTGTCTAATGGGTTTAAGTGCTTGTTTTTATAGCTTGCCAGACGAGAAATTGTACAAGAGTTGCCTGCGCCACTCCAAATGGTTTCTCTGTTAATGAATATTATTTGCAATATTAGTGGCGCCTGTTAACAGCTGTTAAATGTAACATAACATAACTAAGAGTAGTCCAGTTTGCTTGAGATTTGTGAGATTGCAAACAATTATAAAAATAACATTAAACAACGACCTTGGGTACAAACTGAAAAATCCAATCTGAATTTAGAATAGATGTCTATGCATAAATAATTTTGCTGAGTGTAAGGTCAACAGGGAATACAATCACCAATGTGTGACGTCATTAGTCTCACTCTCCGTGTGTGTGTGTATTTACAATCAAAGCGTAGTAGGTTCCAAACTTGTTTATGCATGTGATAAACACACACACACGCACACGAAACACACTGTGATTATGTAAGCCGCAAACAAACATTTGTTTTCGCTCTTGTCGCTCGCACACGATCGCATTCATGAATGAGCATTCATTAACTGCTGCGAGCGAGTAAATCGAGTATTATTAAACACTGACCCACATCGGACGAAACGGGCGTGCGTCTCTTTAAAGTGGCGCAAGCTGCAGTAAGCTGAAACTATGTAATTGCCCTGTGCGAGCTCATCCCGACACACAAGCCGCTCTCTGTAATTGATATTTTCTCACGCTCGCGTGATGTCACACGCAACAAGGCGCAAAAGTACTCCAATAATAACGAAGTAGACGAAGCACCAGGCAAAGGCGCAATAAGAAGTTCGTAAATGTCAAAGCGTGGACAATGTGTAGAAGGGCAGAAAGTGAGAGGCCGATTACAAGAGAGGCAGAGCGGGCATGAATGAGTTATTACACAAGAGAGAGCGTAGAACGCAGTGAGAGAGTAATTTACAATGCATTAAGCTGCATTCCCACATTAAACACCCCAAGAGCTTTGCTGCGTATCGGTATTTCAACACAGACGTAGAGCAAAAGCTTTTCTGCTAGACAAAAACCAAGTAGGCTGTGTCTAAATAAATTCCAAATGATATAAAAAAAGGAAATAGCAAACAACACGGCAAAACAATTGAAGCGTTATTTCGCACTCGCAAATCCCTCTTACGATCAGCAGAAACTGCGCCACTGCTGTGATAACACAAACTCACACGGTGCAAAGGTGGTACGTGCTGCCGAAGCAGCAAGCGAACGGAGTAGGTAAACATACACATCGAAATGCGTAAATAACATAAATGCGCGCTCTCTCGTGCTCTCGCGCTCTCCCAAGCCTATGCGAACTTGAGCTTTACTACGACTACTACCGCGCTCTCGGCTGCTGCTACTCCGCTAACACACTCTCTCGCTCTCACTGTCGTCGCGCTGCTGTTACTGTCTACTGTGCTGCTCATCGCAGCGCACATTAACGAATCAGTATCGAACCGGCTTTCTACGACAGCGGATTGAAAACGGAGTAAACGAGACTTGAGCTCGACTGAAATGTGAATGTGTCTCGTCTGCCGAAGGCACGGCATATGAGAGTGTATTAGTAATAGTAGCTCCCTAGTATTATTATTATTGTGCGTGTGTGCGTGGAGCCCGTGAAGCATCTTAATTTTGCCCAAAACAAAACTAATTAGAATTTGTTCAAGGTAAACTCGTCGTATCTCGCGTCGTACGTGAGATTTGTGGATTGTGTCATAAAAAGCCGAAAAAATAAAAAAAGCTTCCTGCGCCGGTGATTAAAAAAAAAGTGTGTGTGCTTTTAGCAAATTAAAGTCGAATTACGCGAGGAAGTCAAAGACAGTCAACGGCAGCAGGAGCGCGGGGGGTGAAGTAAAGGCCACTCGGGGGTTGTTGAGGCACGAACACGGACACGGAAAACTCTATGTGAGGAAAAGCCGTGCTCTCGTTGTTGTTGTTGGTTGCGTGAGAAAAATCAATTTTGCATTGCAACTGCCAAGAGAACGGCAGATTGAGAGAGAGAGAGAGTGAAGGAGAGAGAGAAGGCGAGAGAGCAGGACAAAGAGGACAAGTCGCCAGAAACCCGATGACATTTTGGCCTAAGGACAAACGAATTATAAAACCGATGCTATCATGGCTGATAGCACAGATCCAGGTAGGCACAAGGATCCAACCTTAGAGACCGGCGGCGTCCATGAAGGCGGTCGGGAACAGGATGACGTGCCCCCAATACCAGCTGTTCGACGTCGTCATGCGCAAGCGCAGAGAACGGTCGAGCAAGTGAAGGAGGAGGACACGGCAAGCAAACAGCTGGAGACATCGACAGTGACACGAACGTACATGAAGACCATTACCACGTCACTGACCACCGCGAGCAGCAGCAGCGGTGCCGGCAGCAGCAGTACCCAGCAGTTCGAGCACGTTGCCCACGAGATTCCCACGCAACGTTTGCGCCAGAAGGTCGCACAGTACGAGAAGGTCTGGTCCGATGGCGGCGGCGGCGAAGAGCTGCTGCGTCAGGAGCAGCAGCACTCGACTGATGATTACGATGCCGAGAATCCCTTCGAAATCGATGTCCATGAAATCGAGCGACGTTTGCGAGAGGAACGACAGCGTGGCTTGGCCGAGGCGGAGGCAGCTAAGCTTGCGTTTCAGCAGGTGCATTTGCGCCACACGCCGCAGTCCACGCCACGTCGCGTCGAGGTGACCAGCGAGCAGATACCCAGTCCCTTTAATGTCACCCTGAAGACCACCAGTCGCATCAGTCCCGGCGCAGAGCTGGGCAGTGTGGAGGAGCAGCTGTCGCCGTTCAATGTCACGCTGCGCACCACGCGGCGCACGATGAAGAGCAGCGAGAGTCAGAGCCAGAGCCGCAATAAGGAACTGGAGCGTTTCCTGGACGGCGAACGTACGGTGCGTGAGGTGCAGGCTGCCGATGGAGTACGCACTATTATAACCTCATCGATGACCAGCGATGGCGGCTATGCCGAGGAGAAGATCTATCGTCATGGCGAGGGTTATGTGTCACCGCGTGATTCGCCGTCGTGGTCGAGTGTGTCCAGTGAACGGTCGAGTGTCACGTCGCCGCATAGCGTCGATATGACCGCCGGCGGCAGGCGTATTCTGATCAAATTGGAGGACGAAACGGACGCGACACCACGATGCAGGCACGAGCAGCAGCGCGATGAAACTGATGATGGTTCAGTCCGCGCACGCATACGGCAATTCGCTGGACTGGACGAACAGGGTGGGCCTGATGGCGGTGCCATGGCAACCATGGCGGGTAACATTGACATTACTGTGGGTAGCAACCCCCGCAGGCGGCGTTTGTACCAGCAAACAATACTGCAAGTGGGTGGCAACGAGACGACAACAACGAGCCCACAACAACAGCAGCAGCAGCAGGAGGAGCAGCAGCAGGAGCAGCAAGCACGAGCAGTGCGTCCAAGTGAACTGTCATGGCAAACGGGTAAATCAACAAAAACAACAACAACAACAATGAAGACAAGAACAACAACAAGCAAGACAATGCTTACATCGACGCCAATTGGCACGAAGGAGCAACCGCAAACAGTAACAGTGACGACGCCAGCGACGACGCCAGCGACACCGGCGGTGGACGAGGCGTTAGTTAGTCCAGTTGCAACGTGCCAATTGCGCGGTTCTTCGACGGAAGAATCCCGAAAAATTGTAAGCCACAAAACGATAACCAGCACCAGCACGACAAAATCATCGTCCAGCTCCTCCGGTTCCGCCGCAGCCAGCACGTCGCGCAAATCTATCGCATTTAACGCATCACACAATCCGCCACACGCCGCCGATAACTCGTTTACCGTGAACGCGAACGCGCACGTCATCGATAACAACGACGACGATTCCGATACTGAGGGCGTGCCGGCCAGCAGTCTTGTGATTGTGTCCACGCCCACGCGCACGCCCACGCCCACACAATCGCCGTGTACGCCGCACTCGCTGAGCGGCATCGGTACTTTCAGCAAGAGTCTGCGTCAGGATTATCAGACTCAAGCAGCACAAAGTACGCGAAGCGGCAACGAACAGGAACAGGAAATTCAAGAATTCCAATCCACAATGGCGTCGATCAATTTCGCACGCAGCAATTCCCAGTACGATAGTCACATCAAGGAGAAACGAGGTAAAGAAACGCTAAAAGAGATCAAAAGCTGCGAATATTAATCGAAAGTATTTGTATAATATGTAAACGATAATATCGATAGTATTGTAGGCTAGCTACTATGAAAAAACGCTATGGCATTGATAGTTGCTGCAAAAAGAAGGGAAATCTACAAAACTGAAGAATAAACTATTTGAAAATGTGGTTATTATCTTAAAACCGATACTATCGATTGTATTTCGATGGTATTTGAAGTAAACTTTGCAAACAGAAAGGAAATCTATAGAAATGATAAATAAACTATTTTAAAATGTTGATATTTTCTAAAAACCGATAGTATCGATAGTATATTTCAACTAGCTATCTATAAAAACTTGATAATATCCATAAAAAGTCTTAAAAGAATAAAAATATCCAATAAATCTAAATAGTCGGAAATGTCGCAAGCGATAGTATCGATAGTAATTTGATAGCTTTGTAGCTAAACTACTATGAAAATACGCAAGATTATTTATAGTTCTTGCAAAGAGCAGGAAAATCAACAAATCTTCAGAATGCACTTGCCGAAAATATTTGTATTTTCCAAAAATTCGATAATATCGATAGTATTTCGATCAGTTCAGTAGCTTTGGTACTTAAGTTTTGGCTTGTTAAGCTCTACAAGCTCCATCGATCATCGTGTATTAATTTCATTGGATTTCTATGTCCCCCCCTCCTCCCTTACCGCATTACTGATAAGCTCTATTCTGTCGTATCAGTTTGCACTTCTGTGTTAATCCTTATCGCGATTGTGGCTTATATAATAAGCCATGTGCGAAATTATTTTTGCTAGAAATTATTTTGGCAATAGATATGCAAACATTGTATAAACAATAAATAAAATCACTGAGATACAAATGTTGTGGATATTTCAATACTTTTTCACTTAATCCGCAGATTAATTTAATGAAAAAAAAAGTAAGGTATGTCAAAAATCAACTACATATGAAATCGTTTAATTTGGCAATTACAGGCAATTAGCTCGGCTACTTTGTATGATGATTATATGGGAATGTGGGGGGGATAACGAGTAGACTGTCGGATTATCCACTTTATAATCTGATCTTTGCATGCCATTATTACTCATTTGTCGAGAAGTCAGCAGTTTAATTTATATCATCATTATGAGGCTCTTTCAGCAGCAAATAATTAAAAGATTCTTAATGTTTTCTGGGAAATTTCGATTTTTCGATTGAAACATTTCTCGAGCTGTAAATTATCGAAATCATAAATCATATTTCTATTATTATACTATTGTTTATTGGCTTACATATGGCAAATTAAAGACGCACCCATTTCTGACGTCTACGTCTTCGTGTGTCAAGGTCAATTCACTTGGGGTCACTTTGTGCTACATTTTAAGTACGTATTTCGATAAAATCGATAAAACTCTGCCCAAAAACAAAATGACATCATCATCATCACCTGCTGCCGGTTTTAGCCAGCTCTACACATACCGTATACCTGGCTATATATAATATACACCTGCTTGTACGCACACATAAATCGTCTGTTTTGTATTTATTATAAGTCGGTCTGTTGGTCGCGCCGTGTTGAACTTTTACTTGGCAATTTCTATTATTTATATGCTTGCACAGTGCGTTTGTTATGTACGCGTATTCACCCTCGTCGCCCACTGTTGGCAAGCAGCGCACGCCATAACGTAGTACCACGTCCTACCTCTTTTTCTTTCCCGTTTACAGCAATTTATTGGCAGCCAAAACACTCGAGCAACCATCCGAGAGAGAGCGAGAGAGAGAGCGTGACAGTGTCTGCGAGGAGTAAAGGGGTGATCCCCACAGTCTCGTTTGACTGTTATGTGACCTCCTCGGCGCTGTTATTATGTTAAATACAACAAGCAATTAAGTGCCCGATTCTCTCACTTGTTTTCGTTCATTATATCTTGTTCAATTCCCCTCAAAGTTCGCGTTAAATATTTCTCTGATCAGCTACAAAATGTATGTGCAATTATGCTCGAGGGGTGCGAGCTCTATCTATTATTATCTATCAGTCTTTATAGGTTATGGCAATTTTAATGTTCAACTTTTACGGGGTTATAGCTTAGTGAACTTTTATCGATTGTAGCAGGACTGAAGTTCAATAAATTACGTACTACATAGTTAGCTCATAGTTTTTTTAATGTAAAGAAAAAAATATATGGTTTAAGTAATTATCATTTTCACTTAGTTACGAAATGAACTTGTTAAAGATTTAATAATTACAGAGTTTAGTATGTTATTATACAGGAAACATGAAAATAATGAGAAAACTGTGAGATGTTCATGCAATAACAAAGATTAACGAATATTCGAAAACTTTAAGTTAATCTTTTAAAGATATAATGGGTTAAAATTGCTATTTAATCTAGTAAATAGTATTTAGCGTATATGAACTACATATAACCATCAAAAACTCTTGTTCAGTTAGCACATTAGTCAATCTAATGCGACAGTTAGTTTGCCATAAATAGTTGGCGTGTCGTCTGAGCCATCTCCGTCTGCATGTACCGTCATTTTTGTTGCTTTTCATAGTTTGTTATAAACATACACACAGCCATATTGTAACCGTATTCGCGTTGCGTGTTTTGGCCAATTTTGTTGTTGGCTTCAATAAATTTGTCTGTGAAATGTTTGATTTTCGCTATGATTGAGTGCTATAAGACTGGCATATCGGTTAAAGAGCAAGACGGTCTTTCGATAAATTGCGTGCAGCTCTTAACAGAAATGTAGTTTAAGCCGTATGTCATGGCATGTCAAGCGCATGCTAATTGACAAGCCTCGTAGTAAGTTTAACTATCGATTAGTTGCCTGGTTGCCTGATTAGTTGCCTTTCCAACATCTTTGGAGTGGAATATTATCGACGTCCATATACAGGTCAATCAAGTGTTTGGCCTAATGCAGTTTTAATAGTTGATTAATTGCCAAGCGAAATGTTGTTCGCATATTCCGAATATATCAGTTACTATGTCAACAGACTTTCGTTTGGAATTTAAATTTGAATGGGATTTCTATGTTTGTTTGTGTTGACAGATATTCAATTCCGGGCTCATGGCTATGGTAAATGAAAAATGAAATCGAAAATAAACAAACAACAGTTGAAATAACAATACTCGCATAGCGTTATCTATCTTTTAAATCTGTCTGTCTGTCTGTCAAATGTTCAGAACGATCAGCAAGCCGTACAACTGTCTGTCTGATCTGTCTGATTCTCTCGGTTTCTCTGAGATCATCGTTGAATAATTTATTGATGCTGTTGCTTTAAGCTTTGCCTCGGTATTCGTATACCCCATACAACTTTAGCGTCGTTTAATTGATGTCTAAAATGTGGTTACGATCGGCAACTCGAGAGAGATTTCAAGAAAGAGAGACGAAGAGGGAGCAAGAGAAGTTGTCGGCGCCCCGTTGTGCTATTGAAATTTGAACTGTGATTTGTAAAATTAGATGCGAAACAAGTTTATCCAAATGATTTCAAGTGCCAGCAATGTTTGCACACTCTGCTCTCTGCGTTTTCCATGCCCAATAATCTACTTAACCCATAAAACGTACTGGAACTTTGCATAGATCTTCAAAGCGGAGACAAACGCCCACATAAATAATATTATGAGGACAGCTGCTGCGCATGTGGCATAGAAATCTCATTCTCATCTATAATAATTTTTTTTCTTGGAAACTCATTGAACTATGCAAAACTACTGTGCGGTATTCTACTTCTCCATAAATCGTTCCGTGCTCGTGGGCAGCCTTTTGAAATCTTTTTATGGCAGCCTCTTTCTTTGCGACTTTGCGGGGTTACCAAAAACAAAAAATGACCACATTAATTTTTTGTTTGTTTTTAGTTTTGGGGCTGCTTAATCATTTATTTGTGCGCTATCGCTATCTGCGAGTTTAGTGAGTGATATTAATAGAAGAGATAAATAAACTTAAATGCCCTTTTTTTTTTTTTGGCAAACATATACTTTTGTACTTGTTATAGCCATGACGCAACATGTACGCATATCTATAGTTATATATATATGGGCATATCTAACTATTTGCTTACAATATTTTCAAGTAGCTGCGAAATCGCTGTGGCTGCTGCTCCGTGTGCCCAGCGAAGCGTCAAATATGCCATATCAGAAGTATAGATATCTGCTGACAGCAATTTATGCACACACACACACACACACACACTCTTGGGCGCCGATCACCTGTCAGGTAACCCGCCCCCGCACACACACCTGTAACAGGTGCGAGTAACCTCAGGACACACCTCAGTGAACTCAGCTGTTTAAGAATTTGTCGGTATTAAAATCACTACTTGAAATTCCATTCTATATTCTGGGCAAAACCCTGTTCTTATATAAAAAAATATAACTTATGCAATGTGTCATCTTGGCAACAATTAACTGTCAATAAATATCAGTATACATCATAACTGTCTAATTGGCTAAAACATTAATGCAATTCAAGAAAATACGACTTGAGTTGTCAATAGGAAGCTATATAGTATATGCGAATAATTTTGTTATATCATTTACACTTTAAGCGATCTTTACGATTATAATAAATCTTACTTTTTGAAATACTATTAATAACTTCAATTCCCGTTTAAACGAATGAAACGTTGCGGAAAAATCTCATTTGCATGTGCCTCAAGCTGTTCGATTTCGATATTACATGCTCGGAAAATATTCTCTCAGTGCGCTGCTCTAGGACAAATAAACAATTTTATATATAGTTGTGGGCGGGGTATTACGGAAATGAGCAACACACACGTACGCACAATATTTCCGTTGGCATATGGTAAATTTCAAGCATATTCTCTTACAACTTGAGACCTGCTTGGAGCCCTGCTCGGAGCCCTGCTCGGGGGGTCGGCAACATTTACAGTATGTTCGACAACGTTTTGTTTATGCAAATCAGAAGCATTCTTCTTTCTTTTTTTTGTGGTCTTTTATTGGGGGAAACCCAAACAATTACAGGAAAATAGACTATTTTTACTGCACATTCCTAGTCTATCTTCTATTTCTGTGTGCAACTAGGCCAACTCAGGGAAACTTTTACTGGCTTCCTCTATTGCTTTCAAACTTTACAAAAATTTTTTGCAGTTATAGTTTTTTGTGTATACTATTTATATATTTACTATACTATCATTTAATTAAGAGTCGAGTCGAGTGCAGTGCACATTTTTTGAAGTACTTTTTCACGCTCAATAAAATAGAATGAAATTGAAAAGTTGCTTTACATTTCTCTTCCGTCGAACAGGGTCTATTCATTAAACTGGCAACAAGCGTGTATAATTATTGAGAGACGCATCATTATAATTATCATCATTAACTCACTGACTGACTGACTGACTGAACCATCTATCGAAACAAAAAAGAACTACAACTTTTAAGTTTCTATCGCTTCTTTTCGTCTGTGAATAATTTGTTTGTTTGGCCTTTTTGCCCGAGGGTTTATTTTGTTTTTTTTTTTTTTTTGATTTTCGCGTCCGTTGAGCATTTCCAGCTGGTTCTTTGTTTGCCTGTCTGCCTGCTGATCAACATTATAGAAATTGAATTTTACTAGGTATCCAAAGTCATTCAACCTAAACGATTCATTCATTCGCACGCTCGCACAGACTACAGGCATGTTTATAGGGCTTGACCTGCTTGGCTTCGTTAATTGTTCTTTCGCTTTTCGCTACGCTGTGTGTGTGGTTTATTCGTACACCGGGATCGGACCTCTCCAGGCTTTTACTTTTAGTTTGTGAGCGATACTCAACGGTACAGTTTTTATCGTTGGTTTTCTCAAAAACATAAAATATCTTACGTTTTTTGTCTAATCTACACAAGAAATTGGTATTATATAAGACAAATTATTATTTATTTTTCTACGCTCAGTAAAAAGAAATACTGCACTTATATTATATATAAATTCCCGAAACTTTCGAAAAAACGTTCGATTTTCGCAGAGAAATACATCAGATTTTATTTTGTTTTGAGTGCAGTTGTCAAGTTTGACAGTTGATATATATATATATATTTGCCTCGGTCGGGCAGCGCAGACACGTCTCGAAGCAGTTAGTCGAGCTATTTGCTAGGTTTGACATTGTATTTCCATACATTTAGCCTTTATTTATAAACCCAGTGCGATTGTAGTATAAGTTTACATATAGATCGAGCCTTATCTAATACAATTTTCAAGTGCATTTTATCTCTTATCTTTGAGCACAATTAGCGAAAGTATTTGCTGATTAGTTTTAATGCTTCGATGTATACACACTTTATAAGTGGACAAAAAAAGGAACGAAATACTAAAATATACTTATCGGCATTTCGCATGTGTCTGAGGTATATAAATATATTTTTGGACAACACAATAAAGAAATCTCACGTCATACATGAATTTAGTGTTCGTATAAGTAAACACACTTAATTGATAACTAGTTTTCAAATTAGAAAAACCAGAAAATGCCAAAAACAAACAGAAATCGTTGTGGCCGCCTTTAATTTATTCCCGCTGCGTTCGGTTTTGGATTCAAAATTCAGGTTTAATACATATTGAAAAACGAGTAGGCGACCATCCATAATATATAGCTGAAACAACTTTTGCGAAACGTTGTCTTAATATGATTTCAGTCAAAAATTGATGAACTACTTGCCTGAGGCTGAATTGCAAGCGATATATCAACGTAATTATTGTATATTGTTTCTTGTTCAATTTCCTTATTGATCAGCCATAAATGAAATACATAAAGATCTTATTTGGGAAACACTTTACCATGTTCAGCCCAGATTAGCTTTTCTTAAAATACTTTAAACACAAAAACATAATTCTATTGTTTATTATAGGGCTTACTAAATAAAATACTTACAGGCCATTAGAAAACTTTTAAATTGTCATATGAAAATACATAAATTTCTCGACTAGTTGCCTTGTGCCAAGTTCATTTTGTTGCTTTATCTTTCATAGAGATATTCATAAGAGGCTTTCGTTTTAGTCTAAAATATACAAAGACGAAATATTATGCGATTTACGTTTGCTTGCAAATTGTGCGACCTTGACTTAATTTCTATTTAAATAATATTTTTAAAATCCTTAAGCAATAGACCCAAACAAATTACGTCACATGCGCAAGAGAAATTCAAAAATTCTTAATTAGAATTTCATTCTAAAGTCGATTGCAAACGTAAACGTAGAGTGTGTTAACAATTAGCTCAGAATTTGATGTTTTAACAGTATTCTGTCTGTCTAATTTCATGACATTATTTATTTTATGTAATATTATTTCCATGCGTTCGGCAAAGAAATTTTCCATTTAAAAAAATTTGCTATTTATTACGGGAAACCTATTTTCGGTCAATAATATATGGCATATATGTATTGGCTAATTGCCAGAGCGCAAGATACCACGCACCACGTTCCATCCGCAGCAGCCAAAAATGATGGGGCAGAAGAGGAAGATGCTTAGACAGCTGTTCTTTTATGACTTATGACTGGGCAAGAATCCATTCGACCGACCGAACCGCGCATCATCATCAGCATCATCATCTTCTTTGTTGCACTCTTTCACAATGAATCATATGCCACATGTCTTTCAATTTGACAATTATTTACAAATTGAATGATTTTTTAACGCATTGTTTATTATTTTTAATTTTGTATGCCGAAATTAAATGGAGGTAATCAAATCAGATCTTTAAAAGTCAAGTAAATATTTATGTTTGCTCTTTGACGTCGAGCAATACTCGTTGAAAATATTCTCGCGATGAGTTGAAGGATATTTCGCCAGAGCATATATACTACTTGAATATTATCAACAAGAATGCCGTGATTTAGATAGGTAAAGAACCGTATTCATAAAGATATAACTTGTGTACAATTTTAGCCAACATGACATCATGTTGTGTTAATTTGGCCGACAGAACTGATAATTCAATTAATGCAAACATTAGCTACATGCGTCGACTGAAAACAGGTATCCACTTAATGGGAAATGTATCTTATCGGTTTGTCTTTGAAGACGGTATCTTTATTTGCAGTCAACTGCAGCGTCATTGGCTTTTTTGCCTGCCTGCTTTATCTACACTTGTCTTACATTCAATTACACGATATTCCAAACGCAATTTCTTATGTTCTTTCTTTTCGTATCGTCTTTTTCTTTACAGAGGAGCAAGAACGTGTGCAGAAGAAGACTTTCACTAATTGGATTAATTCATACCTATCGAAGGTGAGTTCCTTGACGTCTCAATGTTATTCTACCTCGCTATCTATCTATCTATCGGATTTCAATCGATTTGCCATTGAAATTTGCATATCAAGACGTGAGACATTTGTTTTTACCCCTCGACTGCGGTGAGTTTTTGAAGGCAGTTGCGGGGCGTGACCATGAAGCAGATATAGCAAATAATTTAAACGTGTCGAAATTCATGAAATTTTTAATTAGCAAATTTCAATTTTGTTATATGTTAGAGAGCTATGAGATAGAGATTCTTTGAGTTGATGTGCGATTGTCAACTGCAGAGCAATTTACAACTCTGACTGTCTTCTAGCCCACTTTCACAATGCCATATCTGACACATCCTTTCTAATTTAAGCGTCAATTTTTGCGTGCATCTAAACATTCACTCTAGATAATTGCAAGAAAAAAACCGGTGACAGGTGGCAGACAGCTGTATAGATATCGGAGGTGGATCGTTATAGAGCAATTTAAAGAAAAAGTGCTTAAAATGATTGATTACAAGTTGTGAAGCTTTGTCTCAGAAAAACTATTATATTTACAAATTGAAACACAACATCAAATATATATAAATACTATATAAATACTTAGGCAGTTATATCAAAATTGCTGTGTGAAATCAAATAAACTAAACTCCAACTTGACCTTGCACAAAGTTGCAAAGGAAAGTAAGTTTGCTTTAGACTGCTGCAGGTAGCATCAAATTGCAAGTCAGAGATATATATCTCTTGCCAAAAAGGCACTCCCATAAAAGTCAGTTAAGTCATGAGCTGTCAGCCCCGGGGGCCTGAGATAATAAACAGAGAGAGAGAGAGAGGGCGTGAGTGAGATCCACAGATCCGAGTAGGGAAAAAATTCGGCATCGTGCGGCTGTGCGATAGGCACGATGGTTTCATTGTTATTGTTATGTTATTGTTCGCATGAATTAGTTAATAAATTTTAATCAAATTCTGTGCACAGCACGAGCACATTCGGGTCGCCTAGCTGGAATGAATGATGGAATGATGGAGTGCGTGAATGATGGCATAAATTGTTAGTCGACTGACGTAACAGGTTCACCTTGAACTGAAAATAGTTAAGGCTGTAAAAGTTGAAGCATCCGAAAGTTGTATTTTTATTTAGTACGTCAAATTGTATCTAGATACAAATTGGCATGAAAATAGTGAAAGAAAAACGACACGGGAGGAGAGCGATGCAAATTGACAGCGCACTGACAAATGCTCAATAAACAAGTACAAATTAAATAAATTACTTTTGATTTGCACGTTGAACGAGTGCGAGTGTGTGTGTGTGTTTGTGTGTGTGTATCTATGTGTTTGTATGCAGTACGCTAATGAAGTGTTTGTTGCAGAATTGCAACGAATTGCCGTGTCATTATCAACGGTAAATGAGTCATTTGCATATTACATAACGCAGCGCAGCCAAAGGGCGAAAATATGGCTTCAATCCACCAATCTCCCATGCACAACTGCCCACGCCTTAAAAAAACATGTTGCCAAGTATCCATGCGGATACATATTCTGCCTGTATATACGTATTTGTGGAACTCCTTTTATTGCCGCAGTCGATAAGGCGCGTGAGAGGTTTACGACGCGTTGTCGTTCTCTTGGCTCGAAGCCAGTCAAACTGGTTTCACACTCTGCCGGCCGGCTAAATTCCTATTCGAATCGAGAAATGCGTCGACTTATGTCTGCAGATTGCAGTTGTATTCAAAGATAAACAATAGACAGAAAGAGAGAGAGAGAAAGAGAGATGGAGCACGATCGAGTGCATTAAATCAACGTTCAAGGTAAAAGTAAGTCAGTGGGCGTTGGGCGTTGCGTGGGTTGCATTGCTCCCGCGGGGCATTCGCAGCTGCCACTCGCCCGTTTGGGACCACACAAGAAACGGAACTGCTGAACCTACCTCCCCCCTTCCCCACAACTGTCTGTGAACTTGGCTCACACACACACACACAAGAGAAAACACATCCGTCTACCCGTTTTTCTTTTTTGCCCATTTCCACGGCCATGGAATGCCATTCCATAGACGTTTCTGTCTCGGGTGCGTGCCCCATACGCCGTGCGATGGGCTCAATTGCAAAGAGCTTAAGCAAATGCAAAGTCTTCCAGCTGCCTGATGGATGGAATGCAGAGCTACTGCTCAGCTGCTAAGCAGTTGGCTCAGTCAGACAAAGCTACTCAGATACAGGCATGTTGCATATTTCTCCACACTTATACCAAACAGAACTTGAACTATATTTGGCATTTACTGTAGCCAACTTTCCAAAAAGGTGCAGCAACTTTAGGGTGTGACAGAACCCTATCAGGTTTCATTTATAAAGCAGTTGCTAAGCTGACAGACTTTATTAAAAAGTGGAGTGATGAAACTTATCAAAAATGAGTATATTAACTTTGTGTACTACAGACCCCATACAGTATGTATGTATATGCTTGCTCAGGATCGCTAGTCCAGTCGTCAGTCTGTCTGGCGTCTGTATGAACGCGCAGATCTCAGTTATTATAAAAGCTAGACACACTAAATTTGCCATACGGCTTCCTGTAAGGCATAGGCTGCTGGAGTTCATTTCAAATATTGGGTGCTACACCCAACGCCCAAGAAAATCGAGCATTTTATATTAGACACTGTGCTATAGTTTTTAATTTCGGCTTGAAATTGTATATGTTTAAATGCTAGTTGCACTTATCTGCCAAATAACAAAACGATTGGACCCTCAACCCGGATGTAGTTCAAGTAAATGTTTCCCCTAGTTCCAAGCAGCTTGGGGCTTACAAGGTTTTTTTTTTCAAGTTATCCGCAGGGTATATTACTGACTATAACGTTCCTTACTTGTTTCCTTAACCGTTGTACTGCTATATAGTGTGCAGATCCTTAGCTAGAAACCGCAATCGCTTAAGTGACTTAAGTAAGTACAAAACAATACAAAAAATGAATAACATTGCAAGACAAAAAGTTGTTTCGAAAAGTTTGACACAATTGCGAGACAACGCGTGCTGGAGAGGGAGCAGGGTAGCCAAGAAATAAAACAGGAAACACAGAAAATTGATTTCGCATTGTAAGTAGCATAGTTCTTTGAAGTTGAATTGAGAAACAAGCAAACAGAACTTTTACGAGACTCAACTTTGCCGTCATTTGCATGTCCGCAACAGTTGAGCAAAGTTTTCTTTACCCCGCCCCTCGCACCGCCCCTAAGACTAGGCTTTACCCATAACTGCAGTCTGAGTTCCCGTCTGACTGTCTGCAGTCACACAAATACTTTGAGTCTAGCGCAATTAAGTGATACACTGCGATTTGTTGTCAGTCGCACTTCCGAGGCATGTAATGATTCTAAACTGAAATCGCAATCTTTTGTGGCCAAGTTTGCTTAATCGACTATGCGTGCCGCTCACTAATTTGGCTAAATGAAGAGAGGCAAAACAAATTATCGCCAAACGATTTCAAACTATTTTAATTGATATAATGTTGTAGAATGTGGCGTATTGTGCTGCAACCTGTGCTCTCTCTCAATAAACTATATCGATTGAGTTGTCTGTATTTTGCATATAATGTTCAGTTTTTTTTAACATACATACATTATGCACTCACTTGCTTAATTGGCCCATAAAAATGCCGTTACGAGCTGCTGCTGCAGGCACATCAAAGTCGCTGCTCATTTGGCTTTATTGGCCATTAAATAGCTCGGATATGCCGAGCGTTACGCGTATATATCTATGTATACTATGCATACTATATACTCGAAAAGTGTTAACTTTATAACAGTTTCCATTGTTGTTTGTTCAATCAACTTGCATTAGTGCGAAATCGGTTTAATTATCTGTTATAGTACAGTCAGGACTGAAACCCATAGATAAACTCAAATTTAAAGAAACTGAACAATCTATCTATACTATCTTCTACAAGTATGAGTATGATGATATCTATATGCATTTATTAAACCTTGAAAAAGTAATTTACAACTTGACAATACTTCACGCTTTTTAATAACAGATCGTTAGCTTTCGGAATATATCTCTAGTAAGCACACATTACATCTTATATGGAGGCCCCTGCATGATATCATACAAATATTAATAGAACTCTACTCAAACTGAATAAGATTAAATAACCATATTATTTTCCTTTTAATCTTCTTCGACAGCGTGTTCCACCGCTTCGTATCGATGATTTAATCAATGATTTACGCGATGGTACAAAACTGATTGCATTGCTCGAAGTACTGTCCGGCGAACGTTTGCCCGTGGAGAAGGGTCGCGTTCTGAGACGTCCACATTTCCTCAGCAATGCCAATACGGCACTACAATTTCTGGCCAGCAAACGTATCAAATTGGTCAATATTAATCCCGCAGATCTGGTGGATGGGAGACCACCAGTTGTGTTGGGTCTGATATGGACGATCATATTGTACTTCCAGGTGAGTTGGTATCCGAATACAACATTGATCAGACCTACTTTCATCTAACGGAGCACAAATTGGCACTACAACATGAAGCCCGAATCGGTCGCTAGTTGAACACTTTTGGCACCTTGAGTTTAGACCAGCAATCGTTTTACCATATCATATGTGAAGCACCAACTTGCTTACCACAAACTCGCATTTTTATCAGCGTAATTAACCCTCTCTATATATCTATCTTTTCTGTACTTTATTTAAAAACTTTAAAAACAAAAACATAAAAATTTATCGAAACACAAGCTTCGTAAAAAGAGGCGGAAAAACTTAGTTGTAGTTATAAATTATGCGCCACAGGTAGGTCGAAATCGATGTAATCAGTTGTTGATGTTTTTCTTTGTATACGTAATCATATTTCGAATTTCGGTAGTAAAATTCTTCAGTTTGGTAGTACCATAGCTCTTATTATTATTATGAAAACGCACCCTGATTATGATTTAACCATCTCATGTCGATCCCTTGACTGTAGAATCGTGTTTCAAAACTCATGCATGCTATCGATTTCCACAGATCGAGGAGAATAGCCGCAACCTTGAATATTTGGGTCATGGTATTGGCGGTTCGGTTAGCTCGCTCGACAGTGTTGGCAACCACAAAGCCGGTGGTGATTTGCGGGCCGAGAAATGGAAGCAAGGTGCCAAGAAAACGCTACTCAATTGGGTAACGAATGCCTTGCCAAAGTGAGTATAGAAAACCTTTAGAGAGTACTATCGATAACGATTGTAAACCTATATAATTTTGGTCTTGCAGAGACATTGGTGTGGAGGTTAAAGATTTCGGCGCTAGCTGGAGAGATGGCGTCGCTTTCCTCGCACTTATCGATGCAATCAAAGCGAATCTGGTCAATTTGGCTGATCTGAAGAAGACCAGTAATCGTCAGCGTTTGGAGACTGCCTTCGATGTGGCCGAAAGCAAGCTCGGAATTGCCAAAATTTTGGATGCTGAAGATGTGGACGTACCCAAACCGGATGAGAAGAGTATAATGACATATGTGGCGCAATTCTTGCACAAGTATCCCGAACCAAAGGTGAGAAAAAACAGAAGCCGATAGTAATACCGATAGTCATCAATAATATACGTTATGTTATTATTTCCCAGGGTGCATCCCGCGACGAGTCGCATGTGCAACAAGAAGTGAACGAATTGCGTCGTTTCCTGCTGGAAAAGACCAACGAATACGAACCGATGGTTAGGACGAATTCGTTCCCGCGTGATTTCGGTGAATATCTACTGGCACGTTCTGAGGTGGATGCACATTTGCCTGCCTATAATCGCATCAAGCAACTGATCGAGAGTCAGAGCGGTTTTCTGCAGGTCTCACGTCAATCGTGGGACGAGATAAACGAGCTGTGGCAGCGCCTACAATACCAGATGATGTACTGGCTCTGGCTATTGGATGCCGAGCTGCCCGGCGAATTCGGCATTGTTGGCAAATGGCTTGCCGAGGCCGAGAAACTGTTGATGGACAACGATATACCCAATGCCATGAATGAGGACACAGCGGCTGTCATTAGTAGAAAGCTGGAGGAGCACAAGCTATTCTTTGCCGATCTACCACGTTATGTGGCCATGTTTGAGAATGCCAAGCGTTCGCCGCTGGCCCAGCAGCTGCCGCTCGAGCAGCTGCGCAACATGGAACGTCGCCTGCAGGAGGTTGGACCCCGAGCGGCTGAGCGTCGAATACGCCTGAAGTTCCTCGAACACAAATGCTGTCTGATTGCCTTCCTCAATCTGGTCGAGAACAAGATGCGTGGCTGGACTGGCAAATACGGTCACGAGGAGAAGGTCGCACAGCAGCTGGAGCAATACAAGAACTTTGTGTCGCGCAACAAGATCTTCCAGGAGTTCCAGAAGGCCTTTGTCGATATGCAGCAGGTGGTCGATGAGTACAAGCGCGATGGCAATGTCGCACGCAAAGATATCAACGAAATCGATCGTTTCATGTACGATACCGAGGAACGCTGGAAGCGTGTCTCGATGGAACTGAAATGCTGCCAGAATTCGCTGGAGGAGGTTGTCAATTGTTGGCGCAATTGGAATCAGTTGGCACCCAACTGCGAGGAATGGCTATCGTTGGCCGAACAGAAACTGAATCAGAGCGAAGACGATCGTCTCGAGTTCTTCCAGGATATCACGGTGTGGAAGGATAAATTCGATGCGCTGGGCAATGCAGCCAACTATCTGATTGCCTCGTGTGAGGAACCAATTGCACAGCAACTGCGTCAACGTCATGCTGCACTGGCCGAACGTTTCGAGCGTCTGTTTGCCAATACCAAGCAATATATGCATGCTGGCGATATAATCCGCTCGCGTCAGGAATACAAGTCCGGCATCGAGCGCCTGTCCAAGTGGCTGCGCGGCGCCGAGAGCGTGCTGGATCAACGCCAGGTGTTGGGTAACAGTGAGCAGATACGTCGTTATGGCGAACAGCTGCAGCAACTGGCCAGCGAGATCGATGATAACGAGGAGCTGTTCAAGACCATCAGTCGCACCTTCCAGTCACTCATACAGGATTTGTCGCGCGATGAGGTCGATAAAATGATGAAGTTACTCAAGCAGGAAAAGGAATCGCTGGTGCGCATACGCGCCCAGCTGCCCGCCAAGCTGCATCTGTTCCATCAGCTGCAGATACAGCAGGAATCGCTCGAGGCCGGCCAGAAGGAAATCCATCAATGGCTGAGCGAAGCCGAGCAGCTGCTGGGCACGCACAATCTAACCGGCGGTCGCGACGTGCTCAACGAGCAACTGCAAAAGCACAAGACCTACTTCTCGCGTACGGTTTACTATCGTTCCATGTTGGAGAGCAAGAACAAGGTGTTCCAGAATTTGGTTAAGGCCGTGGCCAGCGACGACAAGATCGATACGGCACCTGCTGCCCAGCAGATGCAGCAGCTCAACGAACGCTTCAACTATGTTATACAGAATGCTGGCAAATGGGAGCAACGTTTGAGCGATGCCGCCGGCGGCTGGAGTCAGTTCAAGGATAACGAGCGCGTTGTGACCGAGTGGCTTACTCAGGCCGAGTCCATGCTTGTGGAGAAGCACATTGAGTCGAAGACAACGATTGAGACGCAGAAATATTTCTTCGAGCAGGTCAACGATCGCTGGATAAACGATCTGGTGCAGTCCGCACAACAGTTGCTGAATACGTTGCCTGCCGCGGAGCAACCTGCGGTGGTGCAGAGCGTCGAACAGCTGCAAACGCGCTGGAAGAACGTACTGGCTCAGGCACCGCAGCATCTGATGAAACTCGAGTTCCGTTTGGACGAGAATGCGTTCTATCAATCACTGAAGGATGTTGAGAAGGAGTTACAGCTGGAACAGCAAGCTCTCAATCGCAACGAGGATGTCGAATCGATTTTGCAGCGCAATCAGCAATTCCTGTTGCAACAAGATGTCGTGCCACGTCTGGAACGGTGTCTGCAGAACATGCAACGCCTGGCACAGGCGCACAGGCAACAGCAGCCCGGCGATATTAGTCTCGATCAGGCCTACGATAATGCCAAGGCGCAGTGGCAACAGATGTCCAATCGTTTGGCCGATATGCGTCAAACCCTACAACAGATACCCGCCCAATGGCAGGGCTATCATCAGAAATTCAACGAGATGATCAACTGGATGAACAGCGTCGATCAGAGCCTGAAGAACATTGTCAACGAGGTGAACAGCATGGAGGAGTTCGAGAAGGAGAAGGTTGTTTTCCAGGTGAGTGAACGTGTGGTTATGCCTAACCTGTATCATGATCATACTAAAATCTTTGCTAAAATCCATAACGCATGCATCCAGCTGAGGGAACTAGTGGTAATTTAACTATTTTTTCTGAAACTAAAGCTTCGAAACTATATACATTTATTAGAATTGTTTCGAAACTGCAGTTTTCAGAACGGAATCGGCTAGATCGCTTGCAATATTATACTGATAAAACTCTTTCTGTTCATAGAAAATCTGCCAAGATGCAGATAACAAACGTGAGGACATGAAGTGGCTGGTCAAAACGCTGGATTCCCTGCTCAGCTACGCCAGCGAAGATGAGGCGAATCTGGAGCAAAAGAAACTGGAAGATCTGATCGCTCGCTACAAGAACCTGATACCAACTATCGAGATTACCATGGTTAAGACGGAGGTGTTCTCCAAATGCTACACGTATCGTCGTGAGGTTCACGAAGTTGTCTGCCTGCTGACCAAGGTCAAGGATCAGACGGCAAATATACCGGCACCCGAGAGTCTCGAACGTGTCAATCGTTTGATTGAAGAGCAACAGTATGCCATCAATCAGCTTGATCATCAGCGTCCGCATATTATGTCAATGCTACAGCGTGGACGTGATCTCAGCAAGGATGTACATGCTCCGGCGTTCGTTAATACCGAAGTCAAGAATCTGGAGACCGGCTGGAATCAGGCCTACACAGAGTCCTCCGATAAGCTGCAGGCGCTGAAGGGCACCCAGGCCGTATGGAGTGAGTTTGTCGATCAGAAGAACGACATTTTCTCCATGCTGCAGACGGCCGAGACCGAGCTGCGTGCCCTGACACCACTGCAGACGGATCCCAAGAACGTTAGTCAAGATCTGAAATCGAAACGCGATCTGAACGTGCAACTGCAACAGGCATCACATCAATTGTTGCCCAAGTTGCATGCCCTCAAGTCAGAGCTGGCTCCACTGGCCGCGGCCGACAAACGTCCCATACTCGAGAAGGAGGTAACCGAAGTGGAAAAGATGTTCTTCAATACGATGGAACATGTTAAGGATCGCGTGGGCTACTTGGAAGACTACAGTGCCAAGTGGAATAACTACAAGACACGTCTGGCCGAACTGCAGGAATGGGCCAACAAGGTGGCGCCCAAGAATATCGAAGCACTACAGTCCGAGGATCTTACGCCCGAAGAACGTGTTGTCAAGGTGCAATCGTTTAAGCGTGTGCTGGGCGAACGTATGAAGCAATTGGATCTACTGGCCGCCGATGCATCCGAACTGGCGCCGAAGGAGGGCAACGTTGCCGAGGCGAAGCGACTGAAGGGCGAAATCTCGAAATTGCAGGAGGTACTCAGCGCAATCAATCGCAATGTCGATCATCAGTCGCAGGCTGTCCAAGAGGATCTGGTCAACTGGCAGCAATTCCAGGCTGGACTGCAACAAATCAAACCCGCCGTGGAGCAAAGCGAAGTCAAGGTAAATAATATAGTTCCTAAGCCCATCACACTTGACGAAGCCGTTGCCATGCAACAAAATGCCAAACAATTTGAAACACAATGCCTGGAGCAGTTGGACAAACTCCATGGCATATCAAACATCAGTCATAAAATGTTATGCAAAACCAATGCCCCCGATGAATTAGATGCCATGCACTCGCGTTGGACGGCAGTCCATGAAAATGCAAAACAGGCGAGCGCCAAGCTCGAGAAACTCGTCGCCAATTGGCAGTCGTTCGACGGCGATACGGCCAAGTTGGAGGATTGGATTAATCAGGGTGAACAGCAGATGGGTAAGCGTCCGACTGTTCTGAATACGCCGCATATTGATAAGCTCGAAAAGGAGCTGGTCAAATTGAAATCGTTCAACAATGAGATATCGCAGCAACAGGCCAAGTTAGTAGCTCTTGGTCAAAATGCCGATCAGATTAGTTTGCATTTGGCGCCCGAGGGTGCTGCCGCGGTCAAGGATCGTGTCAACAATATGAAGGGTAAATTGCATAAGCTCTCCGAGATCACACGCGGTAATATCAATGAGGTTTCCGATGCCATAATATCGCGACAGGATTTCAATGCTAAGCTTGTCAATTTCTCCAACTGGATGGAACAGCTACGCAACCAGGTCACGCAAGTCGAAGAGATCAATCCCGAACGTGTGGAGACTAGTCTGCACGTGATACACGCCTTGCTGCAAGAGCACGCGGACAAAAAGCCCAGTTTCAATGCCATCTACGATGAGGTAAAGCAATTGGCTTTGGGTGCGACACCCGAAGAGTCGAATGCTCTGAACGATGCCTACACGGCACTCGTTGTTAACTATCAGAACCTCGAATCGAATATGCTGCAAAAGAAGGCTGCCCTGGAGAAATGGACCGAGTTGTTGGGCTGGAAACATGATACCGAATCGCATTTGAATTACTTGAAACATCAGTTGGACAAACCGGAAGGACCTGCTGTCGAGGAGTTGACAAAGGTTGCCGAAGAGATTGATAATCTCGGTGAGGGTCTTCCCTACTGGAAGGGTCAAGCCAAGGAGATCGATGAGAATCCAGCCATTCAATTACGCGATGCACTCTCTCGTCGTCCACTGATCGCCACACAGATCGTCAATGATGTCGAAAACAAGCTGGAGAATCTCAAGTTGCGTTCACAGAATCAGCAGCAACAACTGCAACAGATGAATGTGCGAAAGGACAAGTTCCACGCGTTGGAACACAACTTTGGTCAGGCTCTGCAAGAGAATCGCGCGAAGCTCGAACAGATACTGAAACAGCATCCCACACTGAACAATATCGATCAGATCATTGCCGATCTGGTCGCACTCAACGACGCACTCAAGTATCAGGCAGATTTGAAGAATCGCATACACGACGAGGGATCCCTATTGATGCGCGAGGATATTGCCAGCATGCCGGCCATACAGGAGAGTCTTCTGGTGCTCGATAAGAACTACGATTCGTTGCAGAACGAAATTGCTGATCGTATTCAGAAATACAATCTCATAAGCCAGGCTTTGCGTGAGTACGCCGAGTCGAAAGACAAGTTCTCCAGGGAACTGAAGAAGGCTGAGGATCTTTTCAATACCATACCACAGCAGCCAGGCGATGAGACCGAGCTGCATCAGGCGTCGGAAAAGACTCGCAAGACAATGGAACAATTGCGCAAATCGAAGATGAATCTCGACGAATTGGAACGTCGTGGTAATAATGTGTGCAAGTTGTTCAGTGCCATAGGCGAAGCAGTGCCTCAGGAGGTGCCACAAGAAGTGGCCACGGCCAAGCAAAGTTGGCAGGATCTGCACGACAAGACTGCGAAGAATGCACATGTCTATGAAACGGAAGCAGTTATCTGGTCACAGATTGAGGATGCCAAAAAGGATCTGTTGCCTTGGCTTTCGGAAACCAATCAGGGATTGTGCGATGCCGCCGATAATTCTATCGAAATCGAATTCGGACCTATGCGTCTTAGTAAATATCGCACCGAGTTGCCGTCGTATGTGGCCCTGAAAGATACCATAGCCGAGAAGACAAACGATCTGGTTAGGACCAATAATGGCACCCAGATTCCCGCGCTGACGGCACTCAATAAGCTGCTTGCCGAGCAATTCGCCGAGGTCAACAACAATGCGGATCGATTGAGCGCAGTCACCACATCCTTCAATGATCAGGAGCAGGAGTTACGCAGACGCACCAAGGTCGCCGGCGAGCAGGTTAGCAGGCTACGCGAACAGCTCATCAAGTGCGATGACATGTCCGGCGATAACAATAAGATCATGGAGCGATTGTTGCAGTGTCGTGCCATACGCGCGCAGCTGGAGCACAGTGGCAACGAAATCGAAAATATCAAGCAAAATGTGGACGAGCTACGTAATCTGTATCCCACATTCAATGAGTCCATAATACCCAAGGAGCTGAACAATGTGCAGAAACGTTACGAGGGTGTCGATCTGTATGCCAAGAAGATCGAGAGCTCGCTACTGCAATTCCTCAAGAAGTTCCATGCCGATAAGGTCGGCATGCTGAAGCGCATCATTGCCACACAACGCGAGAAGGTGGCATGGTGTCAGCCGGAATCGACAAGCGATAAATACAATCTGGATGTGAAGAAATCCTCGTTGCAGGAGGTCAGCAAGAGCATCGATGATTGTAGGCAGCGACACGCCGAGACTCTGAAATCGCTCGAAATGCTGAAGGCGGTTGAGTCGCCACAAAATCTGGCCGAGCTCACGCACGATGCTCAGTTGCTCGACAAAGAAATGAAGGCATTGCAGGATAGCTTTGATAATATCAAGGGTATTCTCGATGAGAATGTTGACTTGTGGTCACAATACGAACAATCGAATGAGCAAATATCGAATTGGTTGCGTGACGTTGAGGGTCGCATTAAGTCGGAGACAAGCAGCCAGGTCAATTTGCCGGAAGTTCCACAGAAACTACAAGAGTTGGCCGTACTGCAACAGGATGTACTCGCACACGAACCAATAATCAATAGTTTGGAGCAAACATCGCAACAGCTGATTGCCAAGAATCCCGAGGCTCGAATTGGACAATTTGTTAGCCATCTGGTGCAACGTTATCAGACCGTCGCAAAGAGTCTAGCCGCACATATCGATAAAATACGCGGTGCACAAGCATCGAATGCCAATTTCGCCAAGGCATCGAAGGACTTTAACGAATGGTTCGGTGATGCCAAGATTGAGTTCCAGGAATTGGCACGCATGGGCTCACCGGGTTCATCTTCGGCTACGGCACAGCAATTGCAGACCATTAAGAACTACATCAGAACCTTCGACAATGGACAATTGTTACTGAACAATGCGGTCGATATTGGCGAGGCACTGTACCCAGTTGTTTCCCCGGAAAATCGCGAACGCATTCGTGCCGATCTGCGACAGATGCGAGAGAAATACGATTATCTTCGTGACGAGGCAAATGGTCTGTTGCAGCAGGTCGAAGGCGTACTTATTCAGAAGACATCGATTGAGGAGAGCTACACTCAGGTATCGCACTATCTCAACGAGTCGAAGGCAAAGGTATCCGCTGGCAATGAACTGTATCCCACGTTGGCCAGCAAAAAGGCGGCGCTACAGAACTACAAGACGCAATTGCAGGAGATTACTTTGCACAAGAACGCGTTGAAGCAGCTGCACGATAAGGCTGTCACACTCTGCGATGATGAGTCCGAGCGTAAAACGGATGAATCCATTCAGGAGTATAATGCACTCTCCAAACAGATCACCGATCGCATCAACACGGTTGGCAATCATGTGGTCAAACACGAAGCCTACGATCAGGTGCTGGAAAAGGCACAGGATTGGCTGAACACCATCAAGTCGGAAGCCATCGATATACTCAACGAGACAACGTTCGAGAAAGAAGGTGCCGAAGAGAAACTGATCGTGGTGGAAAATCTATTGCAACACAAGCCCGAAGGTGATTCCATATTCGATACGTGCCACAAGCTATTGGAGACAGTACTCACCCAAACCCATCCGTCCGGTCATCCAGCCTTGCTGAAAGGTTTCGAGGAACCCAAACATGCTTGGGAAGAATTCATGTCACTCTGTGAGGACTCGTTGGTGAAACTGAAGCAGCTTTGCTCGAAATGGGATGAGTTCGATTCAATTATCGAGGAACTCGATAACTGGATGAAGAATGTTGAGGCTGTTGTGAAGAATCAGAACTTGAAGAGCACTGCCGAGGCTAAGGCGGCACATCTTAAGCAGCTTCAGGAAAGTTCGAAGGATATCGAACGACGCGGTGCTGCGATTAATCAGCTAATGGATCAGGGCCGTGAAATCGAAGGTGAAACCGATCTGAATCTGAAACTGTCGCGTTTGAATACACGTTACCAGACACTCAAGAATCTTTGCAAGGAATCGATTGCCAAATATGTAAACTACGTCAAGGATCACGATAGCTTTGATAAGGACTACGAACAGTTCAAGCAAGATCTGCAAGCTTGTGTCAATGCGTTGGCTAAGACGAACGAGATCGTTGGCGATCAAAGTAAATTGCAGGATCAACAGAATAAGCTGCGCGAAATGTCCGACAAGCGTATTACAGACTCGACTGTCTTCGAGAGCCTTATTGATCGTGGCGAGAAGCTCTACGGGCACACCAGTCCCGATGGCCGTGAAATCATTCGCCAACAGTTGCGCAATTTGCGCACCATGTGGGATAACTATACGGATGATCTGAACTCTGCGACACATAAGATCGATCAGTGTCTGCTGCAGTTCAATGAGTTCAGCATTGCGCAAGATCAGTTGACCAAGTGGCTCAAGGATGTGGATAAGGCCATGCAGAGTCATACCGAGCCGAAAACAACATTGCAAGAGAAACGTGCCCAGTTGCAAAACCATAAGCTGCTGCATCAGGAGATAACCACGCACAATGTGCTGGTTGATAATGTGTGCGATAAGGCACAGATCTTGGTCGATCAAATCAAGGATAACTCACTGAATGTTTATCTGCAATCGATCAAGCAACTCTTCCAGAATATTGTGAAGAAATCCGATGAGATCTTGCACAATCTTGAGAACTGTGTGCAGAAGCACAACGAGCTGAACAACGCACTGAATGCGGCCAAGACCTGGATATCGAATGAGAAGGCAAAGTTACTGGAATGTGACGATGCTTACGGAGAGAAGGCTGATATTAAGCGAAAGATCGAAACGCTCGGACAGCTGGCCCAAAACAAACCGCAAGCTATGAGCCTGATCAGCGATATTCGAGCTCAGTTCGATAATGTGAAGCCGGCGACCTCAGAGAAGGGTATCGAAGTACTTGAGAAAGAAATCGATGAACTGGAGACCACCATGAAGAGTCACTTCGATGACATCGAGGGCATTGAGGGCAAGCAAAAGGATGTGCTGGCTCAATGGGATAAGTTCGAGAATAATCTGGAGGAACTAACCAAATGGTGTCGCAATGCTGAGGCTGTATTCCGTGATCAGCAACTGAAATCGACGTTACACGAGAAGGTCGAGCAGCTCGATAAGTATAAGATACAACGCGAACTGATTTTGCAGAAGGAAAAGGAGATCGACGCTTTCGGAGATATGGCCCATGCCTTGCTGAACAACAGCGGAGCCGATCGCCTGAAGACGCTGACTACTCAGATTACAAATCGTTATCAGTTGCTGCAGGTTCTCAGCAAGGAAGTTGTCAATCGCTGGTCCAGTCTGGTCGACGATCATCAGTTCTTCCAGGATAAATACAACGAGGTCGACTTATGGTTGCAGCCAATCGAAACGCAATTGAAGAAGGTCCTGACCGACGAATCCGCGCAGAGCTCAAATATTTTGCAGGTTCTGTTATCCGAAAAGGAGCAGGCCGAGAGCCTGTTCGCCGCGTTGAATGCAGCTGGCGAAAAGGCATTGCCGGAAACCTCCACACAGGGTAGAGAAAAGATACGCAAGGATTTGCGTGATATTCGTGATCGTTGGGACAAACTTGACGAGGGTATTCGCAATCTGGAGAAACGTCAAGAGGCTCAGACTGTGCAACTCTCCAGCTACCAGGATATATTGGGCCAGACAGTCAACTGGCTGGATCAGGTGGAGAAATTGATTCATAACGAGAATCCTGCCACGTGGACGAGCGCACAAGAGATCCGTTCCAAGCTCTACAAGTACAAGGCAACGAATCAGGATATCAACTCGCACAAACGCATTGTGGAGGCCGTTAACGAGAAGGCAGCAACCCTGCTCGCCAGTGCAGCTCCAGCCAATGCCGATGAGATCTCGAAGTCGGTTGCCGATGTCAATAAGCGTTACGAACAAGTTGCACAGGATTGTGCCAAACTGGTGGCTGATCTTGATGCTGCCTTCGATGTGTATCAACAGTTCAGTGAACACCAGAAGGCACAGCAGGATTACCAGAAGAACCTGTGGGATCGTCTGACTGGTTACTCGGACTACTCGGGCAATAAAGCAGCTCTACAGGCGCGATTGCAGAAGATCAACGAGATTCAAGATGCATTGCCCGAAGGTGTGGCCAAGCTGAAGGCTCTGGAGGAACATATCGAGCAACATGCCGGCAATATACCAGCTCGCTCCAAGGAAGCAATGACCCGTGATTTGGGCAATTTGAATGCCGATTTCGAGAAGTTCAGCGGATCTTTGTCCGATGTGAAGAGTGGCCTGGAGAATCGTTTGCAGCAGTGGAACGATTACGAAGTCGACTTGGATCGTCTGATCAATTGGCTGGGCGAGGCTGAGAATGCACTAAAGAACTACAACCTGAAGTCATCGTATGAGGAGAAGGAAGATCAATTGAATCGTTTCCAGTCTCTCACTCAATCGCTGCGTCAGAATGAGGCAGACTTTGAGAAAATGAAAGATGATACCTCGGAGTTGGTTCAAAGTTCGGGTGAAACAAGGATTGCTGTCAATGTGCAGCAGGTGTCATCGCGTTTCCAGTCCATTCAGGCTACGACCAAGGAAATCCTGAAGAAGTGCGAGCAAGCGGTACAGGATCATGGTCACTTTAACGACAAGTACAAGCAATGCGCCGATTGGTTGGCCAATGCTCAAGCCAAATACGATGATTGCAGCGATTTGTCAACGGTTGCGTCACGTGATGATCTGCTGAAGAAACAATTGATCATACAGGAACTGTTGGCACAGCAGCCAACGGCCACGCAATTGCTGAACAGCACCGTGGAGCTGGGCGAAAAATGCTACAGCTCCACAGCCACCGAGGGACGCGAAGCGATTCGAAGTCAGCTTGAAGATTTGACATTCGATCAGTTATTCGATAATATTGCAAGTACAGCGCGTAAGATTCAGGATAAGATCTCCAAGTGGTCTGGATTCGATGATACGGCTGACAATCTGCGGACATGGTTGGATGCCGTGGAACAGGAACTGCCTGCGGATATCGAGCTGAAGACTACGTTAGATGAAAAACGCAATAGATTGCAAGCTTATCGCGACACACTCAACGACATCAATAATCATCAGGTTGAAGTGGGAAATCTGCAAGAGATCGCAGCTAATTTGCCGGAAAAAACCGAACATGTTGATCGCATACTTAAGGATATTGCCGATCGTTTTGGCAAGCTACAAAAACGCGCACAGAACTTTGTCGAACGATATGAGGGTATTGTGAGTGCCCACCAGCAGTACTCGAAGGCTGTCATGGACGCGCAGGAGTTCATTGATGCTACACAGAATACCGTGCACTATTGGGGTGATCTTGATTTGGAACAAACATCGTTGCACACGAATTTGGATCGTCTGAAGAATTTGAAAGCCAGTCTCGCCGACGAGTTTCCACGCGTGGATCAGGTACGTGCGCTGGGCGAGAAGGTTATACCCGGTACCGTCGATGTGGGACAGGTGAATATCAAGTCGCAGATCGATACTACGCAACAGGAATGGGAAGGTCTGCTGGCGGCAATCAGTTCAACGATTGAGGGCATTGAGGCTCGGCTGCAGCAATGGTCTGAGTACGAACAGCTGCGCGATCAGTGCCTGGCTTGGATTCGTGATACCGATAATGATCTGCATGCCATCGATCTGAAGGAGGATTTGCCAAAGAAGCGTGCTCAGTTGGATGCGCTTAAGGCGCTGCAGGGCGATGTGCGTGCCAAGGAATTGGAAGTGGATAATGTTACCGAAAAGGCACAGACCCTGTTGAAGGGATCGACATCGACCAGAGCATCTGGGCCCGAGTTGGTCACGAAATATCAACAAATCTTCCATAAGGTCAAGGATCTTAATAATCGCTGGCAACAGTATGTCAGCTCGCACGAGGACTTTGACAATTCCATTTCAGAGTGTGCGTCGTGGATAAACAATATCAAGGAAAAGCTTGACTACTGCTCCGACATGTCCTCGATGAGCCAGAAGGAATTGGATAAGAAACTGGCTACCATACAGGATGTTATACTTCTCAAAGACGAAGGTTCCGCACGCGTGCTTAAGATCTTGGAGCAGGCTCAGCATGTGCTAGCCAATACCGCGCCTGGTGGCCACGAGGCCATCAATAAGGAGCTCTCCGAGCTGCAGGATCTTTGGTCTGGTATTGCATTGCGCATCATGGATGTAAAATCCAATTTGGATGACTCAATTACCCAATGGTCTGGCTTTTTGGATCAGGTACAGAATGTACGTAAGTTCAACGAACGATTGGAAACTCTGCTCAAGGAGCTGGGCGAGCATCAGACCACAATGACGGAGAAGCGTGCACAGCTCGATCGCGTTAAGTCCACCGAAGAGAAGGTGCGTGTGGAGAAGATCGATGTGGATTCGCTGAAAATCCAAGCAAAGGAAATGATTGCCAGCGGTCAACAGAGTCAGGCTGCGTTCCAGGCACAAAAAGTGTTGGACACGTTCGACGAATTGTTTGCGAAGACACAGAAACTGTTGTCCGATCGTCAGGATCAGTACAGGGATCATCGTTTGTTCAAAGAGGCCTACGATGATCTTGTCAGCTGGATAAGTCGAGCACGTGAGAAGTTCCCAGCATTGAAACAGAGTAGTCTAAGCGATAAGCTTGCCATCGAGAATGCCGTGCAGGCCACCGAAGCCCTACTCAATAAGCAAGCGCAGGGCGAACTCCTTGTGGAGCATTTGGTGCACACCGGTGAAGTTGTTCTGGCAAGTACGTCGACTCAGGGCCAAGAGATCATACGCAATGATATACGCGCACTACGTGATAGCTTCGAAAGTTTGTTCCGCGAGATCAATCAGCAGAAAGAGAACTTGGAAGTTACCATGGTGCAATGGCGCGCATATAAAGAGGAGTATGAACGTCTCATGGAATGGCTGCAGCAGATCGATATACTTGTTAAGAATCACAAGCTGAACCTATGCCCAAATCTGCCCGACAAGGAGAAGCAGGTGGCCGATATGGGTGATGTGATGGGACGTCTTGTGAAGGGCAAGGAAGACATTGATAGGTTTAATGCCTCAGCCGCTGGACTACTCAAGTCACATCTGGATAGTTATGTGAATAATCAGCTCAGGCATCTGGGCTCCATGTATCAGGTGCAGGTGAATTTGGCCAAGGATGTTCTGAAAAAGGTCGAAACCAATCGCGATCAGCATCGCGAATACAATGCGAACATGAAGTCGGCCCAGGAATGGATTGCCAATGCCAAGCAGACTATTCAATCGGCCGGCGAAGGAGCCGGTTCGAAGGAAGCACTACAGCGTCGCTTGAAACAAATCCAGGACTTGATTCGCAATCGCGAACTGGGACAGAACCTGGTTCACACCGCGATCAATAATGGCGAAAAGATCATTCGCAATACGCGATCCGACGGTCGCGATGCCATCAACAACGAGATGAAAGAATTGCAAACCGATTGGGATCGTCTTGTCAAGAAAATGTCAACTGCCAAGGTGCAGTTAGAGACAAATCTGCTGCAATGGGCCGACTACAGTTCGAGCTACTCGCAGTTGCAGCAATGGATTACCGACCGGGAGGCCAAGCTACAGCAGGCCTGTGAACAGAAGATCATTAAATCACAACGTGGTCAACCGGGTCTGAGCTGTGGCCTAAGCGAACGCAAGGCTAATCTGCGTCAAACCAACAACATTGTTCAGGATATTGTCTCGTTCGAGCCGATGATACAATCGGTGACTTCGAAGGCCTCCGACCTGCAACAGGGTGCCCCGGCTACCGAGATATCCGACAAGTACGAGAATCTTACCAAGCAAGCCAAGGATCTGTATGCCAAACAGAAGAACACTATCGATAGTTATCAAGCACTTATCGATGCAGGCAACGATTTTGCCAGCTGGTTGCGCAATGCCAAGGAGCGGCTGAGCAAGTGCTCCGAGCCGACTGGTGATAAGCAAGCCTTGGCAGAGAAGACACATCAGTTGAAGATATTGCAGGGCGAAGTGCCGGAGGGTTCGACGAAACTGCAAAATGCCTTGGCTCAAGGCGAGATCGCCTGTCGCACCGCAGAGCCCGAAGATTGTGCAATAATCGAAGAGGAAGTTGCACTTCTGCAAGAGGAATTCGATGCGTATGTCGAAGCGCTCAACAAGGCAAAGGATTATCTGGAAGTGGGCATTGTCAAGTGGTCCGACTATCAGGATCAATATACCGAAGCTCTGGAATGGTTGACAAAGACCGAAGCTCTGGTACAATCCTACAACAAGCTGCAGGACAGTCTCACGCAGAAGAAGATTGTACTGGAACAATTCCAGGGACATCTGCAAACACTCTTCGACTGGCAAAAGACCTTGGATCATCTTAACATGAAGGCCCAGGTTCTGCTGGAAACCTGCTCCGATACACGCATCAGTAATGCCATCATGCAGCTGACAACCAAATATAACGCGCTGCTCACGCTCGCCAAGGAGGTAATGCGTCGTCTGGAGCTGCACTATCAAGAACACCAGCAGCATCATACCCTATACGAGGAGTGTCAGTCGTGGATCGAAAACACACGCGAGAAACTGGCCGATTGCGAACAGATACCCGGTACGCTGAACGAGGTGCAGATCAAGCTGAACACAGTCAAGAATTTACGTCAAGGTTTCGAAACCGGTCAGAACAAACTGCGCTATCTGCTCGAGCTGAAGGAGAAGGTTATAATGAATACCGAACAGAATGGCGCAGCCAAGATCCAGGAGGATACCGAGGCGCTGAAACAGGACTTCGACAAACTGTTGATCGATCTGAACGATGTGCGTCAGAAGCTGGCCAATCGTCTGGCTCAGCTGGAGGAGATCTTCAAGCTGTATAAGATTCTACTCGAATGGCTCGAAGATATTGAGCCCAGTGTTAAGGCCAGCGATGAGTATCTGAATGATTTAAGTGAAAAGCGTGCAGCTCTTGAAAAATTCCGCGTTACGCAACGCGACATTAATGGACACAACGACATCGTGGAGAAGATCAATGTGCGTTTGCGTGAGGATAACGGTCTCAATAAGAACGATTTCCAGCCGGGTCTAAGCAAGTTCGAGAATCTGCAGGCTCAGGTGAATAAGATCATTGAGTCGCTCGAGAATCAAGTAAACAATCACGAGAAATACAAGCAAGCCTACAACGAGCTGCAAGATTGGCTGCGTCGCACTCGCATCGAGGTCGAGCAATGCGCCGACTGTCATGGCGAAAAGGATCAGGTCGAAGATCGTCTGAATCGTCTTGGCGACATACAGGCCACATCGCTTGAGGGTAAATCACTGCTAGACGCCTGCGAAGAACTTAGCCAGGCTGTGATTGCAACCAGTGGCAGTGAGGGACAGGATAATGTGGCGCAGGAGATCAAGCATCTGAATGCCGAATGGGACGGACTGCAAGCTCTGTCGCGGGATGCACGCAGCGGCCTGGAGACTTGTCTGGCCGCCTGGCAAACGTTCCTACAGAAATTCAACAAGATTCATTTGTGGATCGATACCATGAGCAAGCGCGTTGCCAAATCTCAGGAAGCCGAGAACAAAGCGCCCGAAGATTTGGTCAATGCCAAGGTAAGCCATACCCGTCTCGCTCTCTCTCTCTCACACAAAAATGTAGCACTCTCTCACGCAAATGCTAATCAAATTGTAATACAACTAATCAAGCGCTAATACAGAGTGCACTCACGTAGTACCTACCACTAAATTACTAATCAGAATTGCTAACTTTTCAGCTAAACTAAAACCCAATCACAATTGCAGCTAATCATTTTACACACAGACTAATGCTTTAATATGCTTAATGTAACATTATCGATCTGGCTCGAATAACTGATTAACTGCGGACTCTCTCTTCCCGCAGAAACTGTTGGACGAGGTGCTTGCCGAGAAGGAGAATGTCGAGGATCTTAACGATAACTGCGAACTGTTGATGGAGCAGAGCGCGTGCACTCGCATTCGCGATCAAACCATCGAGACCCAGGCCAATTACACTAAATTGTTAACAGCTGCACAGGGTCTGGTGGCCAAGATCGAGAAGAATCTATCGGATCATACCGAATTCCTTAACTACAAAAAGGAAATGGATGCATGGATTGAGAAGGCACAGCAAGTACTCAACGATTGCAGTGTCGATGGCGATTCGGCAGTTATTGCGCAAAAGTTGGAGACAGTCAATGTGAGTTGTGTGTGTGCAGTCTTCCAGAATCTCGCTTGACCTTTTCTTCTATAATCTTTCCCTACAGTCTCTTGCCTCGCATCTGCCTGAGGGACAGCATTTGTTGGCCATGGTGCAGGATGCCTACTCGAAGGCCTCGAACATTACGCCCGAGGATAAGCAGGAGAAACTGCGTGAACTGATGACCAAGGTGCGTGAGGATTGGGATGCCTTGGGTCTGGCTGTCAAACAGAAGCTGAGCGATCTGAAGCAGGCCCAGAATCGTTGGAACGATTTTGCTGCCAACAAGGAGCGCGTGGACAAATGGCTCATGGCCACCGAGAAGACAATGAAGACGGCGCCCGAGACCAAGGGTGAGCTGAGTGAAATGAAGACGCTTCTGGAACGCTACAAGACACTGGCCAATGAGATCAAGCAGAAGGGCAGCGATCTGGATCATTTGTTGTCCGAGGCGCGAGATTTGGGCACCGAAGTCGATGCCGTCAATCGTTTGCAATCGCGTTGCGATAAACTGAAGAACGATTGTGCCGCCTACATTAAGGATCTGGAGCAGGAGATGCTCGACTACAATGCCTATCATCAGAGCCTGCAGGATGTGGAGAAATGGTTGCTACAGATCTCGTTCCAACTGATGGCACACAACTCGCTTTTCATTTCGAATCGCGAACAAACGCAGGAGCAAATCAAACAGCATGAAGCGCTGCTCACGGAAATCCAGAAATACCAGACCAACTTGGATGATCTTAACGCCAAGGGACAGGCTCAAATCAAACGCTACGAGCCCACAACTCGTGAGATACGTCCCACAGTCGAATCGCAACTGAAGAACATTCAGGACAGCTACAACTCGCTTCTCCAGACATCGGTTCAGATCAAGAATCGTCTGCTTGAATCGTTGGCCAAGTTCCAGGAATACGAAGATACGCTCGAGAATATTATGCGTAATCTGGAGACGTACGAGCCAATCATTCAGACCGAACTTGATGCTCCGGCCACCAGCTTGGAACTGGCGCAGAATCAACTGAAGTGCGCCCAGGACATGCAGAATAAGCTGAACAATGAGAAATCTAGGCTGGCGGCCGCGGTTCAGGCATGTGAAGCCGCAACCGCATCGATAAGTCGTCCAAGCTCGCCGCTGGAGACGGCAATGCATGCCATACCCGAACGTGAGCTTATGGTGCGCGCCAAGCTTGAAGATCTGCTGGATCAGGTGGGTTATACGAATTTGTGGCTTGTTCTTTATATGCTTCTACTTCTAGCTGATCCCTATCGAGCATTAACTTGTAGAAACCCCAAACCCCTTAGTACTGCTTCGATTTGTTTTGCCCCATAAAGTAGATCGGTAGAGACTTGCGATCTTTTTATAATCTGTTTATCACCCTGTATACTTTATGCCGCCCTGTACTTTTATTTTGTAACCTTACATGATTTCTTACTTTTACTTTTATTTCTAACCCGATTACACCAAAATCTACCCAAACACCGTTCTAACCTTTGTTGACTTGCCGCACCGTAATTGTTGTTGTACTACCTCACTACCAACCATGCCACGCCTACAATTTTACCCGCCTGCCAATGCGAATGCTTGCTTTGATTGATAACAAAACACAGTCGCCGTCAAAGACTCGCCGCAGCTCAACGGACCATGTCGACGATGTCGACGACGATCTAAACGTTGAGCTGGCCGAGATACATGATGATGCGTTATCGGATCCGATTGCTCACGAGCGTATTGCCAACTATCGTCGCATAGTACGCTTGAATAATGCCCACGTGAGCAAGCTGAATACACTAATCGCTAAGGTAAGCGTCCGCCGAGCTCCTTTTTCTCCACTGGACACTCTAAGAAGAAACATGCATATCTATACTAATACTGGATTTTAATCCTAACCAAGTCTGCAAAATAAAACTGCGTATTAATCGATTCATTTCGCTGTTTTAGGTGCAATCCCACTTGGGTGGCTTGACTGCATCCGTTAGCGAGCTGGAGCAACAGCAGAAACAGCGCGCCGAGCTGCAAGATTGGGTTAAGAAGCAGCAGGGCTCCGTCTCGGACTGGCTAATGCGTCCGTGCAAGCTGCGTTCCGAGGCCGCTCAGCAGGAGCTGGTCGCCATGAACGATCTGCTCAACTCGATTGGAGACAAGCGATCGCAGCTCATGCTCGAGATGACCGGTTCATGTAAGTATCAAATCAACTAACCAGTTCAGCTAGCTCTCAAACTGATCGCATTACTCTAAACTTCTTCAAAGTGGGCGATGAGGACACTGATCTCGATGATAATATCGACAAACTGGAATCGGAACTGATGGATGCCATTGCCAAGAAGCAGGCCGGACAGAATGTCATCGATGGCTATCGTCAGGGTATGCAAGATGTGCAGAACTGGTTCGATACGCTGATCAAGCGCATGGATGTGTTGGATCGCGGTTCGGGATTGAATTGTGCCCAGAAAATGGCGGCCATAAATGAGATCAAGAACGAATACGAACTGCAGGGACATCCGAAGATACAAGAGCTCAAGGGCAAGGCTGCACAGGTTGCCGAAGTTATTAGTAATCTGGATGGTCAGCAGGTTGAGGAGCAAATGAAGTCATTGGATCGTCGTTTCGCCGATCTGGGCAAGCGCATCGATCGCAAGGCACAGCTGCTCGATGTGACCAACAAGGGAGTCGATGGCGCCAAGGGTGAAATCGATCAGCTGCAGCAATGGGTGAGACAGCAAATCGATGAGCTGCAGGCACCCATCGCGCTGGGTTTCTCGCCCAAAGATGCCGAGGCGCGACAGCAGAAGATCAAGAGCCTGATGAAGGATGCCGAGGCCAAGCAGTCGCTGGCCGATGTGCTCGAGAAACGCATTGCCAACATGCAGCCCGAGCTCGAGTCCGCCGAGTACGCTCAACTGGAGTCGGCTCTGCGTAATCTCAATAGCGAGAATCGCAATTTATCGGGAGTCCTAAAAGCCGAACTGGATCGTGCGCTCGATGCGAGCAGAGCACGCAAAGCACTCGAAAATGATCTCGACAAAGCTCGACAATGGTTGAAGACAAAAATCTCGGAAGTACGCAAGTTGCCAGTGTATCATCCGTTGACCTCGGGCGAGATTGAAAAGAAGATCCAAGAGAACAAGAAATACGATGACGATGCTAAGCAGTTCAACGACAGCGTCCTAAGCGATGTGCAGCGTCAGGCGGCGAACATTATGAAGGATTGCGGTGATGCCGACAAGGCAGCATTACAGAAAATACTGGATGAAATCGCAGCCGACTATCAGACTCTCAAGGATGAGAGTGGCAAGCGTGGCAAGTCGTTGGATGATCTACTGCAGGGACGCAAGTCCTTCGAGGATGCAATGAAGAAAATGGGCGATTGGTTGAATGAAATGGAGACCGCAACCGAGGGTGAATTGCGCACAACCAGCCTGCCTGTGTTGGAGGAACAGTTGGCGCACTACAAGAAGCTGCTGAAGAATGCCGACGATATGGGCGGTCTGATCAACGATGTGTCCGAGCAGGGCAAGAGCATACTGCCCACGTTGAGCAACGCCGACAAGCTGAAGCTGAACGATGACATCAAGAACATGAAGGATCGCTATGGACGCATCAAGCAGACGATCGACGATCGTGCCAACACGCTGGGCGATCATATCAAGAAGTACAAGGATGCCAAGAATCGATTGGCCGACTGCAGTCAATTCCTGGGCACGATCCAGCAGCGTTTGCGTGAATTGAATCGTCCGATCGGCTCAAGGATCGAGGATGTGCAAGATCTGTTGGGTGCCTATGAGGGCATCTTGAAGGAGCTGAAGGATAGCAAGAGCAAAATGGGTGACATGCAAATGGATGATCTGCCCGAGTTGCAGAGCATCTTGGCACAGCAAGATGACATGATCAAGCTGATCGAGGATCAGTTGGCCCATCTGCGTCAGCTGCTACTGTTGCGCGAACAGTTCATTGCGCTGATCAACGAGATCATTGCGTTCATCATGAAGTATACCGATGTTATTATCGATATCGAGAATTCACCCGACAGTCTCGAGGATAAGATCAACAAATACGACAATGTTATTGTGAAGATTCAGGAGTGCGAAGGTCTCTTGGCCTCGGCCAACGATAAGGGCCAAAAGATTGCGTCCGAGGGTAATGCCGCGGATAAGAACAGCATTACGGAGCAATTGCAATCGCTGAAGAATCAATTGCAGAATCTGCGCAAGGCTGTGGAATCGCAGCGTCAGAAGCATCAGCTGCAACTGGAATCGCACAAGAAGATGGCCGCCGAGCTGAGCGACATCCTGGACTGGTTGCACAATAACGAGGCAGCTGCCAAATCGCGTCCTCTGCTAGATCGTGATCCCGAGTCCGTGGAACGTGAACTGCAGAAGCATCACACGTTGAGCAAGGATATCGAGGAGCATTTGCAAAAGTTCAACAAGATCAACGACAGTGTGAAGACCGAATTGGGAATGCCCAGCTCGTTGCTTGAGATGCTGTCGGAAGGTCGCTCCCTGGTCGCTTCACTGCCCCACGAGCTCGAGGAGCGTGAGAAATACTTGAAGAACAATCGCGATTCCCGGCTGGAGTACATGCAGCTGGTGGCCAAGTTCAACGACTGGGTGCACGAGGCCGAGCTGCGTTTGCAGAACAGTCAACATGGCATCGACTACGAGCATCTGGTGCACGATCTGGACGAGCACAAGGTATTCTTTGGCAACGAGGCGCCCATACGCAATCTGGTGCACAAACAGATACAGGAGGCATCCGATAAGATTTGGCCCTCGCTCAATAGTTACGAGCAGTCCGAGCTGTCCACCGAAGTCGCTCAGTTCCAGACGAAGCTGGCCAACACGCTGGCCAATGCCAAGACGCAGCAGAGTGAACTGGAGAAGGAGGCCGAGCGCTGGCGTGAATACCAACTGTCCATCGATCGCGTCAAGGCCACCATCGAACGTACCAAATTCAACGATGAGCCTGTCCAGAATTTAGCTGGTGTACACTTTAATATTCAGAAGTTGTCGCACGCCATCGGAAATGTTCAGGTGAGTTGAGGTTTCGAGAAGAAATTTATCGATTAACGTAATGTTCATACACCGAAAACTTTTTAAGTTTCTAAGACATACACATTTGAAACCCAACTGACTGACTGTTTAAATATTAAACTTAAAACTTTGTGAATTAATTTTTCAAATGAAAATGAACTTTGAAACTAGTAAAAAATAAATGTGGAATCGCTTTTATAAGATTATATTAGGCAGATAGCTGCACAGAGAAAAGTTTGCTTGGGTTTGTAATATAATAACTTAATATTCTAAACTGAGTACTAGGTACACTAGAAAAGAAAAGCTCAGTATTGAGATTAGCTCTAAAAAAAATAGGAAATAGTTTATTATAACATACTTTATGTGAGAAAGAAAAGTTTGCTACGTTAAAGGGGAAAAAGAAACATAATTTCAACATTCAACAATAAAGAAAACCAACTAGACAGATAGGCCCGACTGCTTTTAGGATCTGCATATACGACATTAAAATGTGTATATGCAATTCTTCGTATGATTAACACATGTGTATGTGCTCCATGTGTGTGTGAATATAATGTGCGAATGCCTGGAAGACCTGTTTCGTTTTGGAGTGTGACACAGCGCGAGACTTTCGAAAAGTCGCCAATCTCGAGCAGGAAAAAAGAAAAAAAGAAACAGCCAGAAAAATGTATCTGCAACATACTGTGCGAATTAATCTGCAGTCCGTCGGGCTGCATGCGCAGCGAGTGCAGTTTTGCCGGCCGGCAAAAGCAAAGACGAGTATGCTCTCTTAAACAGACAGCGCTCTCTCTCTCTCTCTTGTCGCGCTCTTTGGCGCTGCGCTCTTGCCGCGCCGTGTGCATGGTTGTTTACTTTCATGCATCGTCTGTCAATATGTGTGTGTGCTCTGTCTGTGTGTGTCTGTCTGTTTTTACCTTGAAAACTCATTAATGATTTAAACTATAACCTGCCTCTACACTCGACGCGGCTTATCAAACATTGCTCAATGCGCAGCACAGAGCACGCATATTTTCCACAGCTGTTTTTGTTGTTTTCGTTGCCGCTGTCATTGAGGCTTCGGCTAAGCTCTCATGACATCATCGGCGACGGCGAAACCAGTTTCGCTCAAGGGATGCGTGAACAGCGCTCAAGTTTGAGTAAAATGCTCAGCAATTCCTTTTATTTGTTGTAGCTACTTTGATAAACAACAATTAAAACACTAAATATGTAATTCGAAAACAGATTAAATATAAATTTAATACGCTTTAGGCAGCAATTCGGTTTCCCAACCCTTTAGGCATGCGACTCAAGCACGAACACATGTTTATTAGTTTTCGGCGCTGAGCGAGCTTTAAGAGCACGAAAGAGCACGAGAGAGAGAGAGAGCGCGTGAGAGCAGACAGCTGTTTGTTGTTGTTGGCAGCGCATGCCGGCTTACATACTCACTCACTCACACACGCACACACAGCCTATGGCTGCGCTGGCGTATGCGCTATGTTGCCAGTGTGTGTGTGTGTGTGTGTGTGTGCTGTGTGACGTTGCTGCCTTTAGGCAAACTTAGTATTGGTCGTAGAAGTGTGTGCGCTCTAAACTGCCCACGCCTACGACCACCCCGCACCCCACATCAAAGCACAATCCACACGCAGCCATGTAAACTGTGTGGACGAAAAGAAACGTGTTTGTTCAACCAAACATATTGGAGCGACATTCATTTCGCCATTCCGGTTGCAAAACGTACGCTCTCCCGCTCACTTGCGCTCTTGTGCTTTTGCGCTCTCTCGCGCGCTCTTTAGTTCTAACTCGTGCTTGGGCCGTGGCGTGTGTGTAGTTATTTTTTGTGAAATTCACTTCTAGTTGAGACGTTTATCTGTGCGGTTGCCCGTTCCGGCGTTACAAGCGGCTTTTCTACACACATTGTGACGAAGCAAGGCAAAGCAAAGCGAAGCGAAGCGAAGAGTAGTATCAGCAGCAATAGAAAAAGAAGAAGAAGAAGAAGAAGAGGAAACTAGTGATATTTTGTTTCAGTGTTTCAATTTTTGAATTACACGTTTTGCTTGCTTGCCACACCAAAAACATGTGCTTGAATTGAGAGAGAGAAAAAGAGGAGAACAAGAAGAAGAAGAAGAAGAAGCAGCGACAAAACGCAGACAGCAATCGACACAAAAATTTTGAAAGCTAACGTCATCATCAACAAAAGAAATACATATACGTATACATAATATAAAAAGAGCAAGAAGAGAAGCAGCAAATCTAGCTACATGCATACACACAAATATATATACACTTGTGTGTTGTATATGAAAAATACTTTTAAGTGCTGCAATTAGCAAGTGCTCATCGCGCGCGCGAGTGTGTGTGTGAATGCTACGTGCGACCCTCGCGTGTGTGAGCCCCCCCTTTATAGGTGAGCAACCCCGCTATCGCTCCCCATTCTTACATATGTCAAAGTTGACCGAATCTGTACGTAGCAGGCGCTGCTCGAAAACAAAATGAACCCAAGCAAACCAAACCCAAACTAAACCACAAACAAGTCTCTAGGGAGTGTTACATACTAATTCTATTTATATACCTCTATATATCTGTACATTATCTTTTATATACACATGTACACAGACGCGACTGTGAGACGACAAATAATTCTTACTCAATCTGAAACGGTTCACGCATCTTTCGGTTAATCCACAAACATATCTATTGTTGTTGTTGTTGTTGTTGTTGTCGATTGCAGGGCCAGAACAGCGATCTAGCGGCAGTTAATCAACAGGCTCAGTCACTGAAACGCGAAGCGGACGCCCGCAATCGTCAGCTAATCGAACAGGATAACGCCGCGTTGAATCGCGATTGGCAGGATCTGGTCAGAAGTCTGGAACAGCGACGCGAGCAGTTGCAACAGTTGGCCGAACACTGGGATAGTTTCGAGAACGGCTTGCACGGCTGGGAGAAGGCATTAGGTCGCTTGGAGGATAAGTTCCGCAATGTCGACCCGACTGTAAGGTCGCGACGTCACTTGGAAGATACAAAGAATGCCATTCAGGTGAGTGAAGATGATGCTGTGGGGCAGCAGACGATGCTGCAGATGAGCTCATGCGGCTGGCTTAATTGATTTATTATCACATACAGCCTACGAAATTTCATTCATACACTGGCCTGACCCTCCCCACTGTGCCGCAATTGTTTTAACTAATGTCGCAGCCGATAGGCGGCGATATATAGACATGTATATAAACATGTGAGCATGAGTGTGTCCGTCCGCCCTACTGTATATACCGACACAGGCGCGTAGTATACGTCGCCGTCAAGTTCATGGTCACGCGAGAGAGCGGCAGAGCTTGCGCTCTCTTAGCTTGCGCGCTCTCTCTCTCTCTCTGTGCGTCTCTCTCTCGCGCACCCCTGCCGAGGCGAGCTTTAGCAGCTGTCCGAACTATTGTCAATTAAGGCTTGTGTAGAATGTGAAAAACAAAAGTCAAGACGAAAAAAAAAAAATCGCAACTTTCAGTTTCTTTTTTGGTCTTCTATAGCGACTATTTATAGAGACAGAGTATTGGGGGTTAGCTTGAGGTAGGGTGGTGTGATTAATTACGGCTTTAAGCTGTGTATTACTTAAAAATCTGTTTCCAACTGAAAAACTCGCTTAACGCTGCGTCGTCTTGACGGGTTTGTCGCGGCGTTGTTTTTCTTTTTATCAACTTGATTTGTTGTTGTTATTGACGCTAGCATGACCTCATGGCGATAATTACTGATTGTGAACCCAACAACGAGTGGGAGGAGGGTAGAAACTAAAAATAGTTTGTAAAGTTTATGCAAAACGGCGCTAAAGGCTTAAAGCATTTCATTTTAAATAACTTCAGGGATCTTACTACTATTAATATAAAGAAAAACTCAAGTAATTGCTAAGATAAGACTTGAAATGCCGCAATTAATTAATAATAATTGTTAAAGGAATATCGAAATACTCAATCAATTTAAAGCGACACCATATTGAGTCTACACTGAGCCTAGGCCTAGGCCATTATTATACTTTATATATTCATGATGTTGTCATTCGAGCGCCATATACAGTTCCTCGAGAATACTATACTATATGGATATGTGCTCGCAGTCCGAGCCTCTACATAATATAAATGTTTTTTCTTGTCTTTTATTTATGTGAATGAATTTTAAGTTTTTTTTTTTTTTATTCGAGATCGTGTTTGGCTTACCGCAAATATTTCACGTTGTCTCTCTATTCCTTAGTTGCTTTCGAGCCTCATTCGCAGTCCACGTTTTTTTTCGTTTTCGTTACTTTTGTTGTTGTTTTTGGTGCTGACCTTCGTTCACTTCACCGAAAAAAAAAGAAACTGGAATCGAATTAAAACTGTATAAAAACCGACCGATCGATCTTCAAGGCGATCGCGATTGTTTAACTTACACTGCTTGGCAAAGCTAATAAAATATATATTTTGTGTCTCTAAAAACAGGAATTGCGTGAAGAATCAAATGAACTTAAATCATCACATAAAGAAATCGAGGCGCTCTCAAAATCCATCCTCACATTCCTTGGGGAAGTACACAAACCCTCGGCGGAGGCCATACAGGCCAAAGTGGATAAGTTAGTTGAACAGCAATCAAAGTGAGTATAGAACAAAAATACCGAGCCCCTTTACCATACCCCCCAGCCCCTTCCTCACCCTACATCTGTTGCGAAACTCAACAAGTGCGCGCGCCACCCTAATTGGGGTGACCCGCAGCTACAGTGTGTTTAATTGTGCGTAACGTTTATGCAATTTATCATGCTGCGTTTGCCGGAAATCGAATTGGTCGCAAGTTCTAAAATTGATTTGCGTTTAATGGAAATTTATTTATGTTGCTAAATTAACCAGTTACCGCCTCGATCACTGTATAAATCACTGTATAACGGGTTCTCTACTCTACTCTACTCTACATCGGAGACAAGTTTAAATTTCGAGCAGCCCTCGCTGCTTGCGGATGCGCTGACGTCATTGGCGTCAACGGTTACGCTCCGTTTGCGGCTTACATAAGCCACGGCAGAGCCAAGAGTTCTGTGTAAGGCCTTAAGTACAGGCAACATTAAACTCGAGTTCCGAGAATGGTAAATCATTAAATTTGATGGAGAGAGGCAGGAGGCAGGTACTCCTTGGTTCTTTCGTTATTTACACAGTGTATAGACCCCAGCTAGCTACATATATATATAAGGCCATATCTACTACAACTGATAGCACAGCTGGACTAGGGCATGCCCGATGTCTACGACAAACTGTGCCAAACTGTGTCGGCCTTATCACTCGCAATGCCTTATAGACATTACCTGCGATAGTGGTAGACAAAGCGTAGTGACAATAAATTTCTTAAGGTATGTGTATAAACATATATGTACAGATAGCTATATAATATATTGATAACATTCTCTAGTCTATTTTTGCTCGTTTTTTGCGGAAATTCTTTTCACTGGCGCTAACGGCTAAAAGAGAAAAAAATAAAAACAAAAAACACGTTTGCCAATTTGTTAATTGAGTTGGCTCTATGCATATACAGTGGGTGCAAAAAGTAAAAATACGATTAAAATATTTTTCCAATATTATTATATGCCAGTACATACATACATATATATATTTCGTATTGGGAAATCCTTAAAAATGTTGTTTATACTAAAATAATGCCAAAATTGTGTTTAAGCACACTGTAGCCCGTGCATGTTTAGCAACATGTTGCTGTCAACATTTGTGCCTAACAGCGCTTTAACAGCGTGAAAAATTCACCACGACTCGCGTGTGTCTGCGATCACGTAAACAATTTCGGTAAAGAAAGCCGAAGCGGGGCAACAATTGTGGGCTATATGGGTGAAAATAGAGGAAAACAAGAGGCCACACAGCGTGGCCTTTCTTAATGCAGCACTGACACAATTTTCATCCGCAAGCGACACATGTGTATTTTCAGCGGCGTCAATTTTTATTTTATTTTTATACACATTTTCTTTTCGTTTTGTTTTTTTCGTGTTTCATCCGGCTATTTGCTTGACAGCCGCCTCAATCGCGCCGTTGTTTATGGGAAACGAGAGCAGCAGCTGCGTCTACGAGTATTTTCTTTTATTTTCCCCCTAACCCAAAGTCGTGCAACAATATTTGTGACGTTTACGGAACGCAGATAACAAGCATAATTAGCGTAGATCATTTCTGAGGGTTCATAAATAGTTATATGAGGATTTAAATTGTAAGATTCGCATTTCTCTTCATCTTAAACTCAAGAGAACTCCATCTTTACTAGACTTTGCATTCTACATAACCATCGAGAGCTGTATTTGTTATTATTTGAGTTTATTGTGCGACAGCAGGTGTATCTCGATTTACCGAACACTTGTCCATTTACTTTAATGTTTTCTCTTCACCTAAAACAGCTGTCGACCAAAAAAATGTATTCCAAAATGTAATTTACTACAGTAAATGTAATTAGTACGTAAGATCTCTAACCAATTTACATGTTGACCAAATCTTGTCGCTTCATTGTATGAGCCGACCGAATGCCATCATCAAAGCAAAATGATCTAATACTCGAATGCTTTGTCATCGACAATTATACACCCCGAAAACTATAATGTGTGTGCTGTATTCATATGTCGTATATACTATATACTAGAAATGCTTCGAACTGCGACGCAAATTCCAATGCATTTCGGAGACTTGTGAGATTTATTTTTTTGTTTGAACTTGCAAAGATCTAATCAACTATGAAGACGGAGTACTCCTTCAAGATAGTATTGCGTAAGCTTCGTGAATTTCAAAAGTATTTTCATGTCTTTGCTGTGAGGAATTGTGATATAGATAAATATGAACTTCATAAGCGCAAAATTCGGCAGTCAAATTATTTTATTTTTTATTTAGCAACAAGGCGAAAGTGTGCAAGACGTGTTTGACTTTGAAATACCCTGCACTGAGTGCATAAAATGTATTTTATGTATTGGACAAGAACTTCAGCTTGTGTTTTTAAGTTGCGAAGCCTGTATAAGGCTTGAGTAATTAAAAAAAAATGATTTTTGATGAAATGATAATTATAAATAATAGAACACTGCAACAAATATTTTTAATTGAATTTATATACAATTTTTGATTTGCCTATTTAAATTAGGCTACAAGTTTTATTTTTCTTACAATAATATAATGATTTTTCAAAAGTTGCAAAAATCACCATGTGGAAAATTATAGGAGAGAGTCTTTCGATTTTCAAAAAACTTTTAAGTGCAGAAAATATGGACAAGCAGAAATTAATACTCTGTATACCGCTTTCTCATGCACGTACAGTGGGTATAGAGTAATAAAAAGTAAATAAAATAAACAGAAGGTAAACTGAAAATTGAAATCGCATTGCTGACTTCATCGGCTTCATTGTGCAAATAGACGCGAACAGAAATGAGAATGAGAAACCACGCATTTTGAATCTGCAAAATTGTAAGCAAGGTACTTCCTCGCTCCCCGCCGGGAGGGATGGAAATGCAGGGCATTGCGATAGGTTGCCCGAAAACAAAATGTATAGGAATTGCGGCGAAAATATAAATACAGCGGCGTCTTTAATTGCCGCCGAGCAGCAAGTAAACAAAATAAAACGGGAAATACGTATACGTATTAAAACAATGCGGGCATCTGCATTGACAATTTGTCGTTTTGCATAAAAAACACACGCGAAGCGATAGACAGAGAGAGAAAAGAAGAGAGAGAGAAAGAGAGACAGAGAGAGATAGAAACGGGTAACAATAACAATGAAGCGCAAAACGTTGCCCAAATGAGGTAATCGCGTAATTATAAATTTATTTTCGCCTTGGCCGGCTGGCTGGCGGCCGGCGCTCACACTGTTAGGCGATTAACAGTGCGTTAACAGCATGTTTGCTCATGTCATGTTCCATTGCCATAACATTTCAAAGGGTACGTGTGCTCTCTCTCCTCGCTCACTCTCTCTCTACCTCTATCAGACACTGCCGGCTTATGCTTATCTATACCGGCAAAGTGATTTGTTTCCTTTCACTTATCACTTGCCAAATTGCCACAACAACAAAAACAACAACAACAGCAACATAATAATTTGCAAAAAAGGTTGCATTTTTTCGGATTACTGCAACATTGTTGAGCAAGCGTCAATGCCAAGCGCAATATGCAAAGCATATGCGGCCTGCCTTTCTCTTCGCTCGCTCACACACTCACTCACTCACGCTCTCTCGCACTAGTTTTTTGTGCGTGCGTGTTCCGCTCTCTGCATATCTCTGTGGTGAGTCGCTGTCGCTGCTGCTGCTGCTGCTGCCGCTCTCTTTAGCAGTTTTCGTTCTTTTATTTCCGTCTCGCCTGGCGCTGTTAACGATCGCTCGCACCAACAGCGAAAGCGACTGCGACTGCGACCGCGACTGCGACAGCTTTTTGGCAATATTTTGCGCTGAGAATATTTTAGTTTTCACTTAGAGTTAGTTGCAAGCGGACGTGTTTTTTAACTGGATGGCTGGAAACCAAATACGAGCAAGAAGCGAACGCGAACACACACACACACGCCCGAGCATAGAATACGCATACATATAGACGCATATTTTTAAATCAAATAAAATTTAACTTAATTAAGAAGCAGTAGAAATAGAAGCAGCAAAACCAAACACACACTCAAACCGAAAGAAGAAAAGAGCAAGCAGAAGTGGATGCCAAAGAGAAACGCTAGAAAAGTATAAAAAAATCCACAGTTAACTGTGCTGCCCCGTTAGCCAGCAAACTTAACGATATATGTTTTTTTTATCTTCTCTCTTGATATTATTTTTTTCATTATGCACTCTTGATGCACTAACGCCGCTTTGTGGATTACCAGGCGTATACGCAACACAATTATAGCTGCTGAATTTCGCAAGAAATTCGAGAGCAGAAAGTGGAAGAGATTAACAAGGCAGAGTTAGGCCAAGCACACGTCTGCCTCCCCATCGAAAAAGGCGGGAGGCGTGACTGTTGTCGCTAACGAGAACAAGAACGAGAACGTGAACGAGACAAGCAGCAGCAGCTAAGAAGAGAGCAGAAAAGAAGCGATAGAAGAAGCGAATGCTAATTGCTAACACGCACTCTCTAAAAACGTCGTCAAAAGCAAAAGGTGAATGTTTGTAAGACACTTGACTTGGCTCACACGACGCGATTCAACACGATACGGCGCGATGCGACACGATTCGACTTGAGTAGACAGTTTCAAGCATGATTAAGTCATCGCTAAAGAGAGATAGAGACAGAGACAGAGACAGAAATGCAAAAATCAGCCTCAATCTTGGGGTGAAGAGTCCGCTTTGCTGGCGAGGTCGTCCGCATAGCTCGATGACGTCGAAAACGAACCATAACAAAAGGCAGAAAAAAAACCGCTTATCGATAAACTAACTGATTGCAATAATTGATCAAACTCGCAACTGTCAGCTGGTTGTTATAGCACTCACACAAACTCGATAACACACACACGCACACACTCGCGTGCTGCTTTCGATTTTCTTTGCGCATCACGCTCGCATTTCTCGCATACTTTGCCATTTAAATCTTGAGTTATGCACTAAATTTAATACGACTAATTTGTTCACACACACACACACACATACAAGAGAAAATGCCGCAAAGCAAAAAGAAAAATAGAAAAACAAGAAAAAAGCTGAAAATAGCTTTAGCAAAACAAACGAAACGCAAAGCAAAGCAAAATATGTTATGCGTACTTCGATTTCCATTGCCTTGCTGCCTTTGCGTGGTATCTGCGCGTCGTGCTTGCGGCACTTAAAAAAAAAAAAAAACATTCGAAAAACATTTTCGAAAATGTGTTTCGGCCGCTTTTCAACAATTTGGCCAATAGCCAAAACTGTTGACTTGGCCTCATCACGGCGCGTTGCTCTTCCGTTTTTTTTTTTTCATTTTAATGTTATAAAGGGCAGACGACGGCGTCCTTCACGGCGCCCTGCTGCTGCGGCTGCAGTCACGAATTGGCGAAACACTTGTTGGCATCAATTGTGCCATGTCGCGCCCACATGGCGTATGAGTTATATGCGTCACGGCCTGGAATTAACAAGGCATTTCGAACGACTTTAGTCGTGTGGCAAATGGAAAATTGCAAGCAGCAGCGTGTTATAGCTATTATTCTCTACCTCCCTCGCACTCTCTCCCACTCCCTCGCTCTTTCTCTGATTCACAACTTGCAGCACGCCGTCGATGACGTCAGCTGCAGTTTCGCTCAATTTTCTTTTCTTGGACTTGTGCGGACTGTGAACAATAAATAAACATAAATACGAATTTTAAATATAAATGCGAAGCATAAAAATAAACTCAGAGGCTGCGCGTTAAGCAGGCCAAGCATAAATAATAATACTACGCGATAATAATGTGTAATAATAATAGAAGAAGAGCGAAGGAAGACAGAAGAAGCAGACAGGCGCAGACACAGAAATCTCGAACAATTTTCGTACTCGCGCGCCCGCTCTCTCTCTCTCTGAAACAGTTCAAGGTGCTTTGGCAACGTTTTCGAACTCGAATTGGATTTCGAAAAAATGTTGATATTCTGGGGGGCCTGCTAGCGCAAAATTTTCAACATGGCATTTCATTTAGAAAACTCTCTTGTAGCGCAAAGGCAGCAGCACATTTTCACGGAAATCTTCGCAAACGCACGCCTAGCAAGGCCAGTGGAAAATACACCCATATACCATATCATATACTATATGGGATTTTTCGTATATTGAAAAAAAAAAAAAAAACTTCAGAACGTTTCATCTGTGTATACCATATATATGCGATCATCTCGCATATACCCTACATATATCTAACGGAAGGATACATATATTATTGTTTCTATAGAGAGACAGTGCAGCACGCGTAGCTAAGTTCTATTCTAGAGCAAAAGACGACCGCGTGGTTTTTCAACACACACACACACACACACACTCACACACTGATTACCCCCCTCTTACTCTATCAATTCTATTGTCTACGTCATTGAGTAATACGCCCCGGGCAACAATTTCGTTTGCTCTTCTCTTTTTCTCTCTCTTTGTTACATTTTTGCAGATTGAACGACACTCTACGCGACAGGGACCAACAGGTTAGCAAGGATCTCGAAGAGATCGAACAAGTGTTCAGACGCATCTCGCAGCTGCAGGATAAATTGAACGGATTACACGATCAATTGCAATCGGTGCACGTATACGACGAGCATATATCGCAGACGGAACAAGTGCTCATTCAGCTGAACGGACAGGTGAAACAGGCCGCCGAAGAGAGTCGTGCTCTGGTGGCACAGACCCAAGCACATTATCAGGCCAAACAGAATCTGTTGCCCAGCGATATTGCACAGGAGTTTACCGCACTCGAGTTACTCGCCGAACGTGTACAGGTTGCGATGGAGACCAAAGAGAAGGATTTCAAGCGTGCCAAGACGGTGCGCACCGAATATATTGCCGGCGTCGATGAGATACAGCGTTGGCTGTTGCAGGCCGAGGTGCAGGTGCAGGAACGTACACTGGAACCGACACAGATGAAGGAAGTGTTGCAGCGTATCAATCATGAGATCGGCGCGATATACGAACGCTTCACACTGGTCAAGACCAATGGGCAATTGATCATCGAGAATTGTCGCAACAGTGAGGAGAAGACGCTGGTGCAGACAACGATCGATCAATTGGCCGCTCAGTTGGCTCAGGTGCGTGGCTGGTTGGATGAGAAGAAACAGGCGGTGGGCGATAGTTTGGATGCGTGGACGCGCTTCATGAATCTGTACCAGATTGTGATGTCGTGGGTTGCCGATAAACGTGCGTTTATCGATCAGACAATCGAGCTGCGCACCCTGCCCGAGGCACGCAACAAGCTTGGCGATTATGCGGCGGCTGTGAAGAGTATTAAACCGATTGTGAAGCATTTGAGCGAAATGGACAAAGAACTGGAACACATTGGTCAGGTGACCACCGTGGGCGATCTCAAGGATAAACTGCAGGAGGCCGAGGATGCGAAGATAGCCGTGGAAGCGGTGCTGCTGGAGAGGGTAAAGATAAAGAAGAAGATTACTCGTTTAATTGAACAACTTCTATGATATTACTGGTCTCCTCTCTCTCTCTCTCTTCCTTTCTCTTCTGTAGAACTCGCTGCTGCAGGAAGCTTGCGAAGAATGGGATCAATGTGAACGCAAGATCAAGGATATACGCGTATGGCACGAAAAGACCAAACAGACCCTGGAATCCTCGCCGCAACTGAAGAAGCCACTGCGCGATCAGTTGGGCTACTGTGAGAAGACACTGGCCGACATCAATGTGCAAAAGACCAAACTGAGATTGTCTATCGAGAAACTGGAGGTAAGTATAGCCAATGTTTGGCTTGACTCCGCCTTTCCATACTCAATCGATCGCTTGCAGGTACATTTCCGCAACGGCATGGGTGGTGATCCACGTCTGAGCGAGAATGTTGACGATCTGGTGCGTTTGCTCGACGGACTCGGCGATGTGGTTAAAACCAAATCGCAGAGCCTCGAGCAGACGTTGTCCCAGATCGATGTGTATCAACAGCAAATGCAAACGCTGCGACAGCGTATCATACAGGAGGAACAGCAGCTGCGTCTAGTCATGGCGCCGACGTACTTGCCCCACGATCGTGAGCGCGCATTAGTAGAGCAACAGGTACGTAAAGCAGGCCGCTCAGTTACTGAGTCGAGTCTATGTAGAGCACCCAGTTAGCAGTTGTTATCTATCTGAAGCTAGCAGTCTTAATCAGGATCCCAGTTTAGGAGACCCCACTTACTCTCTCTCTCTCTCGCGATCTATCTATATCTCTCTGTTGATCTCTCTCTCTTTAAATATATATGCATATGTCTCTTTAAAGTAGCTCGTAAATAACAGCAACTTTAGGCTAAGCGAGATCATCGATTGATCGATCGTCCCCTTCCCTCGTACCATATCATACTATATCATGCTACGTACTAGATTTGAACGATTCTTTTGCTATGCCAACAGTTGACAGAACAACTTGTTTGATGGCCCCCAACCAAAACAAAAAGAAGTTATTAACCCTCAAGTAACCAAATATTTAGTCCACAAGAATTCAGTTTAAATAATAACTTAAACTATCTATATTATATACAATCTCATATTATGCGAATAGGTCTGAAAAACAAAAAACAGAAAGCGAAACAAAAGTTGCACGGTGGCTGCGTATTTAATTTAATTTCACATTTTTCGTTTTGTTTTAGTTTTCTATTCTATCTATTGTTTTCTTTTTTTTTTTTAATTTTCTTATTGTTTTCAAGTGCGCATTTATTACAATTTTAGTATTTCATTTTCCTTTTTCGTTTTTATGCGGCATATTTATTTCTTTCTTTCGTTTTTCCTTGATTTGCTCAGCGAAAAATTACGTTTTTATTATTTTCGAATTCGATTTATGCCATCCACATTTCAAAAACATCATCATCATCAAGCAAACATTCATACAGACCTACATACAAACATTCACATAGACTCATCCATATTTGAACCGATTTCGTCTTTGTGCTTTCTTCAATTTCCCCTTTTCATTTGCGATTCGCTTGTATTGTGCCATACACCAACCGTGCAGCTCTCTCTCTCTCTTTCTCTCTCTCTCTTTCTCACCCTTCAACCCGAGACTAGCATGTAGTCTGTATGCCCCGTCATATCATCATACATTATACATATACTCTCGAATGCTCGACCCATCATTGTTTTGTCTGCCGCATCTCGAACACATTTGTTGTTGTGTCTGTAAAAACGACAAGAACCGATCCATTGTCACGTGCCGAGAAACCGAACAAAAAAATATGCAAGAGAATCGAGAATGACATAGGTTCTTGTTGCCGGGGGTAGCCCACCGACGGTGATATCAACATAAATTCTTGCTCCAGCCCGATTATTCAGCAAGCTATTTATAAACAATCGGCGCGATTAACAACGCGCCTTCAGCCAATGAACTATTTCACACGCGATGCCATAGGATTCAAGACCAAAAATATATATCGTATACATATAAGTAGGGCGCGATTTTCATAGAATTCTATTATAGTTTAGCTAGAATTAAACAAAATTCGTTTTAAGTTTACATTGCGAATTGCAGTGTCGGCGGTAAGTGGCAAAAACATTAACAAGTTACGAATTTTAACCACAATTTCTATATGATTTGTTAGTAATTCCTTTATCGAAAGTAGTTAAATAATTGGGGCAACAATCTCTCTCAATATATCTCTCTCTCTCTCTCTCTCTCTTGTTATACGAACTTATTTTTCTTGCCGACGCATAAGCTCACACGTACAGCAGTTGTTTGCATATGTATTCGAAAGTACAGTCAACAAATCACTCCACTTCGTGTCACCCCACTTCACCCCACACGCATCTCACTCATTTTTTGGCACCTTTACCACACATTATGCTTTCGCTTAGACATTTTCCCATTTATGATTTCTTAATTTCGTACTTAATTAGTTAGCTTAATGGCCGGGCAGACATTCTCGCTCGCTCTCTCTCTATCTCTCTCTCTCTCTCAATTTACCTAAATCTCTCTCTTAATCTCAACCGTAATAGCGCTCTCTCAGTTATCTTTTAGTTACTAGTATGGTTACGGTTTTCATTTGACTTATATATTTTATTTTGACATTTTTGTATTTCTTTTTATCTTTTCTTGAAAATACAAAAACAAATCTGGTGTCGTTGCGCTTTAAAAAAAACATACAAATTTTCACACAATATTCGTAAAAAAAACAAAAACGAAATTTAAACAACCTTTTTTTAACTAATACTCGAAATATATATTTAAATCTATATCTAATCTGGGTTAATCTGGGCTTTGCTCGCTTGCCTCTTGTGATACTTGCTAATCCAATACTAAACCAAACATGTGACTAACCCCATGAAACTCGCTTCGATAATGCTGCTTCTACTACTGCTCATTACAATACTTAATGTAACACCCATACCCACGCCCCCCACCCCCACTCACACACACACTCACATACACACTCGATCATACACATGGGTATTGCGTGCTTCTCAAAACCAAAACAAACAAACAAACAAAACAAAAACCTGGTATATGGTTGCTTCCCCAATGGCATATTATGCTCGCTGCCAAACAAATATTATCGTTATCGATTGTGTCTCTTCTCTAAATGCTCACGCCAAACATTCTCTCTCTCTCTCTCTCTCTCTCTCTCTCGCTCTCTGTCTGTCTCTGCAACGAATTGCACCCAACGCATAAACGAACTCTCTCGCTCTCTCTCTCTCTCTCTCTATATATATATATATATATATATACACACACCGAACTCGATCAATATCGAATAGGCATGTCGTGAACGTGTCAAAAATTTGCATTCGAAAATAACCGCACGTAATGAGCGCATCAAGTTGTTAATACATCGCGGCACGCCGGACGATGCTAGGCTAGAGATTTAGAGATGCCGTTAAGGCAAATGGCAAACAACAGTACTTATAAGTAATAAAATCGAGCAAGATACGGCAACGGCCGCCCGCCCACACATACACACACACAACTAGGAATAGATCGCCAAAGATAATTGAAAACCAAAGCAAAGCCAAAGCAAAGCAGCCACCGCAGCGCCCTCTGGTGCCTAGTTCCCACAGTCTCCCAATGTGGCTGAACGAACAGCGCCAGAGTTGCCAGGCGTACTTATTTAATATTTACTACTTATTATGATTATCATACACATGACCCATGCTTAAGAAAATACCAAAAAAAAAGAAGATTAACTATTAAATTATATATTTTTAAAATGAAACCCAAAGAGTATTATTATTTATTTATTTATTTAAACTAGACCCCCCCATCCAGTCAGAGTTGTTAGTAGTGTTAGGTAGCTATGTGAGGCCCTTAAAAACTTTCAAAACCGAATGAAAGCTAACCGTTTTTTGGCAAATCTCCCCCCCATTTCTCTCTCTCTCTCTCTCGATCGATCACTCCAACATAAACGCACAGGCAATGCGACAATCAATCGATGGCATGCAGCAAACCTACGACGCAACCGCCGCCCAATCCTATGCACTGGATCCACATTCAGTGGTAACCACTTCATCGACTGTCTCGTTGCTTATGAAGCCAACGGCAGTAGGTCTAACCTATGCTGAAGTGTTATCAGGACATGCGAGTCCGGTAAGCGGTAATGAAACGGCGACGGTATCAAGACAAGAAAAACGCGAACGAAACCAAGACAAAAATACGACGACAATGGCAACCAGAACTGAAACGACGACAAGGCAACAACACCAACAACAGCAACAACAACAAACGAACGATACAAACAATCAAGCAACAATTACAACTATTACAACAACCACTCGCACGACAACAACAACGCGCACGCACGAGGGCGAGATAACCGAAACCCAGGAGACATCGCAACCCAATGTGGTTTACGAGATCCGCGAACAACTTGTTACACCACCAACTGCGAGCAGCAATAGCTCCTCGGTCTATGAGCAAATAATCGAGCAACCGCACACGGAAACCAACGTAACCAGCAGCAGTAGCCGAAGCAGCAGCAGCATTGTAGCAGCAACACCAGAGCAACAACAACCGCAACAACAACAGCAACAACAAGTTCCTAGCACAAGCGATCACATCAGTCAGTTTATCGAGCATGAGCAAAATCAAAATCGTATTAATCAAACGGGTAAGAAACTTCAGGCACCGCGGCCCGAACGTCGTGGACGTTCGCCGCGACGCAGGCGAGAGCCGCCCGCACAGGCCGCAGGTTTTCAGGTCGAGAGCACTCAACTGGAGCACCACAACAATACTCAATATCAGCTACAGAGTCAGCAGCAACAACTCTTCATACCTCAAGCGGATCGCGCGCGTTCACGCAGCCCCATGTGGGTGCCCGGCTCGACGTCGTATGCCGAGGTACTACGTGGCCAGGAACTGGAACGTCTGCGAGTCGAGGAGTTGGCCAGGCAAGCAGCACAACCACGTACGGATCTTACCATTCAAGATGTGGTTGATGCAGCAGCAGCAGCATCGGCCGGCAGCATCTATGTAGCTCAATCGGAGCCCGAACAACGGGCTCCTCAGTTGGAGCAGTTTGTGGTTGGCGAGCCGACGACAACGGAGATCAGTTATATACAGCAGCAGCCGCAACTGGAGCCAAAGCAATTGCTTAGCTACGAGGCGCCCATGACGGCCGAGGAGATTACGGCCACCTATTTGCAACCGGATCCGCAGTTATACAAGACCATGTACGAGAATGTGGCCGACAGTGGACAGTGGGCCTACGTCACCGAATCTGATGCTCAGCAGCAACAGCAACAGCAACATCAGCAGCAGCAACAGCAACAGCAGCAGGCGCTCACACAGAACTACTATGATCAAATGCTGCAGTTGCAGTATCCCATACAATATCAGCCGGTAGCGGTGCCATCTACGGCAACACAGTATCAATTGCTGGCCGGCTATTATCAGCCCGTTGCGCCAGCAGAGACCTACCCTGCGGTCTACGCAACTGACTCAGCGTCGCAAATCTACTACACTACTCAGCAGACCGCGGAATACGCGCAAGAGTATCAGCAGGCGCAGCAGCAGCCACAGCAGCAGCAGCTGTCGGAACTGAACCCCAAAGTGGCCGCCTATCAGCCGGAAATTGCTGATCAGGCCTATCTCTTGGAGCCATATCGTACGGAAGTTAATCTGGCCGAGACCTCGACAACCGGAAACAGTGTACTCGATCGGGTGGTAACCACACTTGCATCTATGGTGCAGCAGAGTGCCGAACCGCTGACCACGAGCACGCAGCAAATCCAACCGGCTGTGGTCGGACCACATGTCGAGCTCGAGGAGCCAGTGCAACCGCAGCAGGTGTACATTGAGGAACACGTGCAAATGTTGCGCCCGGTGGAACCGCAAGAATTCGAAATGAATGAACCGCGCCCGGACATCACCTTTGGTCAGTTCGAAGTCGATGCCATTGAGACGATACCCATTGAGGTACCACAGGTTCAAGCTCAACCACAACTTCTACCACAACCCCAACAGCAACCTCAGCCCCAGCAGCAACCACAAACGAACGTAACCACAACGAGCTATGTGGAGGAAAGAATTGTCTCGCAACAAATACAGCCAACTGTGATAGCACAACAAAAGACTCAGGAAGTCGTTGCAGCCCCCGAAACTGTCGTCGTCCGTCCCCAAGTGCAACAGCCCACGCAGCATGTCTATCAGCAATCAGCAGCAACAAGTCAAGATTCGAGTACAGGCAGCACCTACGCCGAAGTGCTCTTTGGCCAACAACATAGGGCCCATCCAGTTTTCCAGCCATCCAGTCAACAATTGATACCAGTACGTATCGCAGAACCGGTGCCGCCGCCGCAACCGCGCAATGCTGAGCAATACACAACTTCAAGACATACTACAACAACAACTACGACAAGCACTGCAACAACCAAGAGTCAGCGAAGACCAGAGAAGAGCGATGATAATAACGAAGCGAAGATTGCCAAACCCAAACGACAGAGACATGAACCACAACCCGAACCATTGCCGATCAAGGTGGTAAGTCGAAAGGATTCGCGAACAGGCAAGAAGAACAAGTCACCCGATTCGCATCCGGAGAAAACGACAATTGTCGAAGAGACGGCAATTAAAGTCAGCTTACCGGAAGAACCGTCTAAACAGCCGGAACCAAAGCCCAGGAAATTGAAGAAGGCCAAGAAGCCTACTGAGCCGGCAATCACAGCAGAAACAACAACTAAAACCGAAAAAATCGCTGAACTTATCAACGTGGCAAATGCACCTGCCGAAGAGAAGAAAAAGAAATCTACAAATGTTGTGGAAACAACAATTGTGACAAAGACGACGGTAAAGCCCGCAGAAGAAATCACAATTGTCCAGGAAAATATCCCTGTGGTAGAGCCAACTGCATCTGCTGAGGCTGTTCCCACGAAGAAGGATAGAAAGAAGCACACGAAGGAAGTTGCTGTTCAAATTGTGACAAAGAAAACGGTTGAGCCGGTCGCAGAAGAAACTGTAGAAAAAACTGTAGAAATCCCTGCAATTGTAAAGCCAACTATTGAGGCAGCACCAACGCCTGCCGTACCGTCAAAGAAGGACAAAAAGACGAAGTCGAAGACTGTGGTCGAAACAACTACAACTACATCGAAGAAAACAGTTGAGCCAGTTGAGGAACTTGTGCAGAAAGTAGAGGCGATATCTGTAGTTGAACCAACCGTGGAACCAACTGTTTCAGTTACTACCAAAAAGGACAAGAAGAAGACTACAACTACGACCATCACAAAAGATACAACTGTAGTTCCTGTCGAATTCGTTGAAGAGGTTCAGGCTTCAACCAAAGTTGAGCCTATTGTGGAAACCAAAATTGATGTCATCGAAGCAGCAGAGCCAGAAGAAGAAATCAAAGAAGTTGTAAAACCTGCAACTGACAAGGCTCCATCGAAGAAGGAAAAGAAACGTGGAAAGGTAGCGGAGGTGACATCAGAGCAAACAGCACAAATACCAGCTGAAATACCTCAATTACCCGTTAAAGCAGATGTTACTACGAAAGTTGACATCACTCAGCAGATTTCTACTTTGGAACCAAATCCAGAGGTAGTCGAGGAACTTCCTCAAGCTGTACCAGAGTCCTCAGTGAGTACCGAAATCAACGAAACGATAACCGAAAGCGAGCCAACGGTAACAACATCGACAAACACAATTTGCACCGAGAGTGGCACAACAACAATCACCACGAGAACTATTACCAAACACATTACAAAGCGCATAGTCAAACGCATTGTAGATGGCAGGGAAGAGATTGTCGAGGAAGATGTTATCGACGATTTGCCCGAAGAAAATATATCTGTTGAACAATTCGATATACCTGCAACTGAAACGACAAGCATCAGTTCGCCGGGCAGTATAATTATTCCCGGACTAAATGCAACTCAAGATACAACGGTTGTACAGGGCGGTTCCATTACCAAGACGACAATTACCAAAACGAAGCGAATTCTGAAGCGCATCACCGCCGATGGCGAAGAAGTTGTTGAGGAGTATTTCGAGGATGAACCCGAGGTGGAAAGGGACGTCACTTTGCTTCCAACCACAGTGCTGACTTCGACGAGATCAACAGCTGAAGAGCAACCAGCGACTACAATTGAAGAGTCCATACAAGACGTGGCCAAACAAACTGTTGAGGAAATTGTTGAAAAGGCCGAGAAAATAATCTTGCCAGAACCTGAAAAACCATCGCGTAAGGATAAAAATAAGTTGGAATCTTCAATTGTAAAGGAAACGGTTGATTTTATTGCCGCCGAAGCTGAACAGCCACAAAAACCTAGTCGAAAGGATAAGAAAAAATCGAAGTCAAAGAGCGAAGAAGTAAAACCGAACATTGATGCCATAGAAATACCAATTATGCAAAACGTAGCCGAAATTACCGAGCCGCAAGTAACATTAGAAACCACAGAGCCCCTGAATACAACAAGTGCAATTACAACTGATGAAAATCAAACCCAGTCAACTGAAGGAACTGTTATCAGCGATGATGGCAGCTTAATCAAAACAACTGTTATACGTACAACAAAGATTGTGAAAAAGATCAATCAACAGGATAATCAGGAAATGTCAACATCGACATATTCGGACGTACAGTCGCTGGATTCCTTCGAGCTACCCGATGAAACCGTAGAAGAACCCAAAGTTGAGAAATCCGAAATGAACAGTCGCGAGGTTAGCGATGAGGGTGTTGTTAAGACAACAAAAACAACAACAATACGTACAATTAAGAATGCCAAAATCGAAGCCGAAAAGGATGTTGTCGTTGAGCCCGTACGGGAGATTCAAATTCTACCAGAAACCAAATCTTTGGAGGAAGATGACGAATCTGTGCTGAAAAAAATAATTGTACGCACAACGAAAATTGTGAAGAAAATCACGCAGGATAGCGAAAACGTCAGCGAAACCAGTAGTATTTCGGAAACCGATCTGCCTGCTGTTGAAACCATAATTCAGGATGCTCCAGTGATTGCCGAATCCGTTACTACAGAATCAAATAGCGAGGGTATTACAAAAACTATTACTACTCGCACCACAAAGGCTGTAACGGAGGTAGTAAACGAACCGTCTGTTCCTTCTGTTCAAACCGTTTTCGAACCGGTCGAAAATGTTGAAAAATTGCTCATTGCTCCAACTAGCGAGGATAAAAACATAAAATCAACTACCATCGATTTTATTGCCGCGGAACAACAAAGCGCTGCACCGAAACCCGACAAAAAGCCCCGCAAGTCAAAGAAACAACCCAAGACTCAGTTAACCGAAGCTCCACTTACAGAAGAGCCCAAACCTGTTCAAGATACACCTCTTACGACGTCTGAGCAACTTCCAGTTGTAGAATCAGAGCCCGAGCTTAAAGTGGAAAGCACAGAAATGGTTACTGAGCCTACAGCTGCTAATGTGGGTAATGATGTGGTTAAAACTACAATTGTGCGAACAACGAAAATTGTTAAGAAAGTTGCACAAAATGTTGATAATCAGAACGTCGTCGAAATCGAGAAACCCGATGAACCTGCACCCGTTGCTGATGAGCCAACAACAACAACAACAACAACTGACGATATTGGTGGTGTAACAAAGACAACAACTGTGCGTACAACGAAAATCGTAAAGAAACTGAATGAAGATGGCGAAACAACTACGGAGGAAAGTAGTACAATCAGTGAACCGGTTACCGTGCGAGAAGGTTCTCCAACCATTTCGGAAATACCGAGCGAAACTTCAACAACATCAAGCCAAATCGATGGCGCCATCATCAAGACAACTACAATTCGTACCATGCGTATTACCAAGAGAATTACAAACGACGGACGTATAGTTCTTACCGAAACGGACGCCCCCAGTGATGTTGTTGTAACATCCAGTATTGAAATGCCCGATCAAAGGCCAGTTAGTCCCGTTGTATCTTCGCGTACAGCATCACCAGTTGTAGTGTCTAGCGCCGCAATTAATACAGCTAACGTTGGTGTCAATATCGATTTGGGTCTTAACGAACCGCTTAGCAGATCAGGCATTAAGATTCTAGACATCAAGACAACTGAATTGCCGAATGTACAAACTCAGGAGACGCATACTTCAACGAATGGGGCTACTACTGAGACAGAAAACTTTGCCACTTCTACAACAATTACTAAGAATACGATCCTTACGACAACCCAACGACGTAGCTTCGAAACCGAAGATGGCACAAATGTTCTTTTCGTGGGAGAAGGCATTGACGGTGCCTATCCACCAGGCACAGTACAGAAAATCTCTCTTATCACGCACGAAGAGAAATTGAAGACTCCAATTGTGAAAATGCATTTAGATTTTCCAGAGGTTAGTCTTCGTGTGACAGAGACTGTGACCGAAAATGTAGAATCCGTTCAGAGAACTGCCGAAAATAGTGAAACTCATTCTGTTGAGCTTACTAGCGTGCCAGAAATTGTAGAATCAATCGAACCGACTATCACAAGTATAGAAGAGAAACAGAATGACCAAGTGACAGAGACGGTAACGGTAGAACAGGTTGACAAGCCCATCGACGTTAGCAAGGATAGTGAACCTTCCCTTTCTGAGTTAAGTCCCGAAGAGCAAGTCCTATTCGAAGACATTCAAAAGAAATTGTCCAAGAAAGATAAGAAAAAACGACCTGCAATTCCCGAAGAATTTATTAAGCAAGAAACAATTAAAATCCTTGTAGAAGAAACAAAGAGCCACGACACGTTAGGTAAGACTCCTGTAGATCAAATACAATCTGTTATTGATATACCTGAAATCACCAATAAACCAGAGCAATTAGTTGAGAATATCGCTCAAGATGCTACGTTGATTCAAAAAGCGAAAACAATCGAGCATGCCAGAGCTTATACACTTTACCATGAGAAAATTCAAGAAACACCAGTTGTTCCTTCTGATAAAACTCAAAAAGAAACGCAACAAGATATTCCATGTGAGGTTCAGTTGTTCCCAGCTCCTACTAATACCGCTAATCAAATTGTTCCTGCCAAGCCAAGCGCATTAATTGCTGAAGCATTTGTTGCTAACACGGTAAGCACTTTAAATATCACTAATATCCAAAATATTTGCCCCCATGACAGGATCTATGAAATTCCAAAATACAATATATCTCAATTTAAAAATGCCGAGGTTAACTATCACTTTGTTAATTCTAAGCCAACTCCTGTAGAATCTCCTTTACCATATGAACAACCCCAAGTTGCAGAGCCTTCTCCGATTGTAAGTTCGGATGACTCTACAACTTTAACCGACTTGGTTGTTATTTCCCCTGAAAAACTAGTAGAAGTCCCTAAAGAAACTAAGGTATACGATATTCCCAAATACGACATATCCACATTTAAAGCAGCTGAAGGTAATTATCACATAATAAATTCCAAGCCGATTGAGGCAGAAATAATACCAACACCAACTGAGAAATCAGAGGAAATTAAAGAGCCTGAAAATGCTGTTATATCGGAAAAAACATTAACACTTGAAACTAAAACAGTCGAAGACAAATCAATAGAAATTGCTCCTTCCAAAACGGAAAGAATATATGAAATACCCAGATACAACACAATCGTTTTGAACGCGGCTGAGGTTTATTATGAGAAAAACAAGGTGCCGGAAGAACCACTTTCTATATCAACGAATGAAGAACCAACCGACAAGAGAGTACAAATTGAAAATGCAGTTAACTTTTCTACAACAACAACAGTCGCTACGACCACAATTAGTTCAATTGTGCCAATACCGGTAGATGCTTTAAAGACAGTTGAAACAAAGGAATTAATTAAAGAAGAAGAACAACCATCCTTCTATTACTTTGAGGTTCCAAAATACAATATTGGTGCACAACAATCTGCTGAAAATAACTTTAGAAAACACCTTTCAAGCCAAACTAAGTCCATTGAACCTACTAAGGAAAACAAGCAAGCAACTGAAACTGTGGAAACAGATTTAGCCAGTGAGCCCAGCGATATTCCCCATAGTGTAGAACCTATAAAGGAAGTACCTGTTGTTTCTTTCGATTCGAAAGAAATAGTGGAATCTTCGGTTTCCGAAGACAGCAAGACCACTGTGACCGTCACAACAACCACCACTGTAACTGAAACGGTCAACGAGTCTGTGATTCCGGAACAACCTAAGGCTGTGGAACCTGAGAAGAAACCCGAAGAGCATAAAAAACCAGAATCTGCAAAGGAAGTCGCTGTTAAGCCAGTTGTCGAGCCTGTTATCGAGCCAGTTGTCGAGCCAACTAAGGACGTACCAGTTGTCGAGCAAACGAAGGAATTACCTGTTGCTCCTGTTGAGTCGAAGGAGGTAATCGAATCATCGGTTTCTGAAGACAGCAAGACCACTGTGACCGTAACCACAACAACTACTGTAACTGAAACGGTCAACGAGTCTGTGATTCCGGAACAACCTAAGGCTGTGGAACCTGAGAAGAAACCCGAAGAGCCAAAGAAACCAGCATATGCTGGCTTGCCTGTTGATGACTCAACCAGTTCTTGGATGGACGTTTTGGATGAACCTATGACATTCTCCGACGAAGAAGATGAACCTTCTGTTGAACCTACAAAGGAAGTCGCTGTTAAGCCAGTTGTCGAGTCAGTTGTCGAGCCAACTAAGGACGTACCAGTTGTCGAGCAAACGAAGGAAGTACCTGTTGCTCCTGTTGAGTCGAAGGAGGTAATCGAATCATCGGTTTCTGAAGACAGCAAGACCACTGTGACCGTCACCACAACAACTACTGTAACTGAAACGGTCAACGAGTCTGTGATTCCGGAACAACCTAAGGCTGTGGAACCTGAGAAGAAACCCGAAGAGCCAAAGAAACCAGCATATGCTGGCTTGCCTGTTGATGACTCAACCAGTTCTTGGATGGACGTTTTGGATGAACCTATGACATTCTCCGACGAAGAAGATGAACCTTCTGTTGAACCTGCAAAAGAAGTCGCTGTTAAGCCAGTTGTCGAGCCAGTTGTCGAGCAAACGAAGGAATTACCTATTGCTCCTGTTGAGTCAAAGGAGGTAATCGAATCTTCAGTTTCTGAAGACAGCAAGACCACTGTGACCGTCACCACAACAACTACTGTAACTGAAACGGTCAACGAGTCTGTGATTCCGGAACAACCTAAGGCTGTGGAACCTGAGAAGAAACCCGAAGAGCCAAAGAAACCAGCATATGCTGGCTTGCCTGTTGATGACTCAACCAGTTCTTGGATGGACGTTTTGGATGAGCCTATGACATTCTCCGACGAAGAAGATGAACCTTCTGTTGAACCTGCAAAGGAAGTCGCTGTTAAGCCAGTTGTCGAGCCAACTAAGGACGTACCCGTTGTCGAGCAAACGAAGGAATTACCTGTTGCTCCTGTTGAGTCGAAGGAGGTAATCGAATCATCGGTTTCTGAAGACAGCAAGACCACTGTGACCGTCACCACAACAACTACTGTAACTGAAACGGTCAACGAGTCTGTGATTCCGGAACAACCTAAGGCTGTGGAACCTGAGAAGAAACCCGAAGAGCCAAAGAAACCAGCATATGCTGGCTTGCCTGTTGATGACTCAACCAGTTCTTGGATGGACGTTTTGGATGAGCCTATGACATTCTCCGACGAAGAAGATGAACCTTCTGTTGAACCTGCAAAGGAAGTCGCTGTTAAGCCAGTTGTCGAGCCTGTTGTCGAGCCAGTTGTCGAGCCAACTAAGGACGTACCAGTTGTCGAGCAAACGAAGGAATTACCTGTTGCTCCTGTTGAGTCGAAGGAGGTAATCGAATCATCGGTTTCTGAAGACAGCAAGACCACTGTGACCGTCACCACAACAACTACTGTAACTGAAACGGTCAACGAGTCTGTGATTCCGGAACAACCTAAGGATGTGGAACCTGAGAAGAATCCCGAAGAGCCAAAGAAACCAGCATATGCTGGCTTGCCTGTTGATGACTCGACCAATTCTTGGATGGACGTTCTGGATGAACCTATGACATTCTCCGACGAAGAAGATGAACCTTCTGTTAAGCCTGTAAAGGAAGTCGTTGTCGAGCCAACTAAGGAAGTACCTGTTGTTTCTGTGGAGTCAACGGAGGTAATCGAATCTTCGGTTTCTGAAAACACCAATACATCAAACATATCAGAGACAACGACAAATATTACTTCAACAACCATTGTGACAGAGACTGAACATACCATTGAGCATCAAAAGGATTCAGAAAATAAACCAATTTACGGTGGTCTATCACTTGAAGGTCCAATTGACACCTGGTCGAGTGTCTTGGAGGAATCGTTGCCCCACGCAGGAACTACTTTTACGTCGACTCTGTCAGCGGATGCACCAGAATTCACTCCTTCGTATTTAAGAAATGTGTATTCTGACCAAACAAACACGTTCCTTGCCAATGAGAGAGTTTATAATGAATTCATTCCACGGAATAGAATGGAGCAAACAATACCACAGCAAAAGAAGCCAAAGAAGGCAAAGCCACCTAAGAAACAAAAGAAACCAACGGATGAACCGCAAGATGTTAAAGAAACACCTACCTCTGCTCCAGAATTTGTATCGGAATCAGAGCAGGTTGTCGAGCAAAGTGTATGGGAAAACAATCGTGATGGCAAATCATATGCCGATGTTTTGTTTAGTTCTGGTCAAACAACTGAATTGGAAGTAACCGAGACTATTCATCAACAAAGACCAGTTGCAGTCGAGCCATTGCCTGAACCGAAGAAGATCAAAGAACATGTGAAAAAGCAAAAACCAGAGAAAGCAAAACCAGTTGACCAAATTTTGGATACAGAGACATCTAAACCTTCGACTGAAAGCTCCAAAGAAACATCATCAGACGAGCGAGATATTTCCAGGACATCAGAATTTAGTTGGTCAGCTCTAGTTCGAAGACCCGGCGAATGGACGGATAATACAGTAATTAAAAAGGAATCCCCTCAGTCTGATATTAAAAAAGAAGAAAAGAAACCGAAAAAGGAAGAAAAAGAGGATCGAAAACCATCAAAAACGAAAAAGGCAAAGAAGGTCAAGAAACCAGTAGTTGAACCTGTCTCTACTACTTCTGAAGATGAAAAGCCTGAGGCCGAAAAACCTTCCGAAGTATACTCACAAGCCACAGAGACTAGTCCTACCGAAGTTGAGACTCCAAAGGTAAAGGAAGTCGAACAAGAATCTACTGGCTTTTCGTGGGCTTCGCTCGTCAAAAGACCAGGAGAATGGATAGACACAACTGTGACGCATATCAAGACTGCAGTGACAACTTCAGCGGATAAGGCAGACACGGTGCGTAAAGACCATGATAAGCCAAAGAAAGTTCGGCCACAAAAGAAAATTGAGCGAGCAGAGACTAAACCTCAAGTTTTAGAAAAAGTTGAACCATTAGCTGAGCCCGAAATCAAGGCAACTACACCAGTTGATAACGAACCAGAAAAAATCGTTAGTGTCGAAGTCACTGAAAGTCATACTCCCTTGTTCTCTTGGGCTTCCTTGGTTAAGAAGCCTGGTGATTGGGTAGACGATATTGCAGAGCGCAAAAAGGAAGTTGTGAAGAGTGAACCTCAGTCAAAACCAAAATTAGAGCCTAAGTCTGAACCCAAGAGTCGCAAGGAACGCAAAACAGCAAAGAAAGAACGTCTTGCTGAACCCGATGATAGAAAAGAAATAAAGGCTAAAATTGTGCAGCAACACATTGAAACAACAACAACAGACGAAAGTGATGTTCCTGCCTCGTCATCGTCTCCCACCCATGACAACTCAATAATTACATGGGCTAAGATTGCAAGTCAAATAGATTCTATGTCGGACCTACAACCAAAAGAGCATGATGTCAAACGAAAACAATTGGAGTCGACAAAACCCCAGTCCAAAAAAGAACATTCCGCAAAGAAAAAGGAAACTGTTAAAGAAAGCATTCGATACTCAGACCCACAACCTAGCACTTGGGCATCAGCAGTCAGCCAGGAGACCACTAAATTTATTGAATCTGAAAAGATTGTGCCAAAAGTAGTTGCTGTTAAGAAAAAGGAGCCAGTTAAAATTATGGAAGCTCCGGAAGCTCAACCAATGGATGGCTTTAAATGGTCAGATATTGTAGAATGTTCTGAAGAGAAAACACCTAAATCTTGGGCCGAAATGATTGATGACGGTGGAGATGAAATTGTTGTTGAGCACAAATCATGGAAAGAACTAATTGAAGATGAGGTTGAAATTCCACTTCTGCCCGAAAATGGTGATGAAGCTAACATAAGCAAAATAATCAAAACAATACAAGATATGAAGACTGAGGAAACTGAACCGACTAAAGAAGCATCAGCAATTGACTCGACGGAGGAACTTTCGGTTTCTGAAAACAGCAAGACCACTGTGACCATCACCACAACCACTACTGTAACTGAAACTGTCAACGACTCTGTGATTCCGGAAAAACCAAAAGCTGTGGAACCTGAGAAGAAACCCGAAGAGCATAGGAAACCAGAATCTGCAAAGGAAGTCGCTGTTAAGCCAGTTGTCGAGCCAGTTGTCGAGCCAGTTGTCGAGCCAACTAAGGAAGTACCTGTTGTCTCTGCCGAGTCAAAGGAGGTAATCGAATCATCGGTTTCTGAAGACAACAAGACCACTGTGACCGTCACCACAACAACTACTGTAACTGAAACTGTCAACGAGTCTGTGACCAGTTCCTGGAACAACGTCAGATGAGGCTGTGGAATTCTCCGACGAAGAAGAGAACCTTCTGAAGAGCCTGTAAAGAAAGTCCGAGCATATGCTGAGCTTGTCGCCGTTGATGACCAGTTTCGAGCCAGTTCTTGGAAAGATAATAAGGAATCATCGGTTTCTGAAGACAGCCTAAGACATTCTGTGCCGCACAAAGAAGATGAACCTGTCTGTTGAGCCTGTAAAAAAGCCAAAGAAACCAGAATCTGCAAAGGAAGTCGCTGTTAAGCCAGTTGTCGAGCCAGTTATCGAGCCAGTTATCGAGCCAGTTGTCGAGCCAACTAAGGAAGTACCTGTTGTCTCTGCCGAGTCAAAGGAGGTAATCGAATCATCGGTTTCTGAAGACAACAAGACCACTGTGACCGTCACCACAACAACTACTGTAACTGAAACTGTCAACGAGTCTGTGATTCCGGAACAACCAAAGGCTGTGGAACCCGAGAAGAAACCCGAAGAGCCAAAGAAACCAGCATATGCTGGCTTGCCTGTTGATGACTCGACCAGTTCTTGGATGGACGTTCTGGATGAACCTATGACATTCTCCGACGAAGAAGATGAACCTTCTGTTGAGCCTGTAAAGGAAGTCGTTGTCGAGCCAGTTGTCGAGCCTGTTGTCGAGCCAGTTGTCGAGCCAGTTGTCGAGCCAGTTGTTGAGCCAAGTAAAGGAAGTTCCTGTTGTCTCTGCCGAGTCAAAGGAGATAATCGAATCATCGGTTTCTGAAGACAGCAAGACTACTGTGACCGTCACAACAACCACTACTGTAACTGAAACTGTCAACGAGTCTGTGATTCCGGTACAACCAAAGGCTGTGGAACCCGAGAAGAAACCCGAAGAGCCAAAGAAACCAGAATCTGCAAAGGAAGTCGCTGTTAAGCCAGTTGATGACTCGAGCCAGTTATATTCAAGAGACTTCTTTGACTGTAAAGAGTCTTTGTCGAGCCAGTTGTCGAGCCAATAAAGGAAGTACCTGTTGTCTCTGCCGAGTCAAAGGAGGTAATCGAATCATCGGTTTCTGAAGACAACAAGACTACTGTGACCGTCACCACAACAACTACTGTAACTGAAACTGTCAACGAGTCTGTGATTCCGGAACAACCAAAGGCTGTGGAACCCGAGAAGAACCCCGAAGAGCCAAAGAAACCAGCATATGCTGGCTTGCCTGTTGATGACTCGACCAGTTCTTGGATGGACGTTCTGGATGAACCTATGACATTCTCCGACGAAGAAGATGAACCTTCTGTTGAGCCTGCAAAGGAAATCGTTGTCGAGCCAGTTGTCGAGCCTGTTGTCGAGCCAGTTGTCGAGCCAGTTGTCGAGCCAATAAAGGAAGTTCCTGTTGTCTCTGCCGAGACAAAGGAGATAATCGAATCATCGGTTTCTGAAGACAGCAAGACTACTGTGACCGTCACAACAACCACTACTGTAACTGAAACTGTCAACGAGTCTGTGATTCCGGTACAACCAAAGGCTGTGGAACCCGAGAAGAAACCCGAAGAGCCAAAGAAACCAGAATCTGCAAAGGAAGTCGCTGTTAAGCCAGTTGTCGAGCCAGTTATCGAGCCAGTTGTCGAGCCTACTAAGGAAGTACCTGTTGTCTCTGCCGAGTCAAAGGAGGTAATCGAATCATCGGTTTCTGAAGACAACAAGACCACTGTGACCGTCACCACGACAACTACTGTAACTGAAACTGTCAACGAGTCTGTGATTCCGGAACAACCAAAGGCTGTGGAACCCGAGAAGAAACCCGAAGAGCCAAAGAAACCAGCATATGCTGGCTTGCCTGTTGATGACTCGACCAGTTCTTGGATGGACGTTCTGGATGAACCTATGACATTCTCCGACGAAGAAGATGAACCTTCTGTTGAGCCTGTAAAGGAAGTCGTTGTCGAGCCATTTGTCGAGCCTGTTGTCGAGCCAGTTGTCGAGCCAGTTGTCGAGTCAACAAAGGAAGTTCCTGTTGTCTCTGCCGAGTCAAAGGAGATAATCGAATCATCGGTTTCTGAAGACAGCAAGACTACTGTGACCGTCACAACAACCACTACTGTAACTGAAACTGTCAACGAGTCTGTGATTCCGGAAAAACCAAAGGCTGTGGAACCCGAGAAGAAACCAGAATCTGCAAAGGAAGTCGCTGTTAAGCCAGTTGTCGAGCCTGTTATCGAGCCAGTTGTCGAGACTACTAAGGAAGTACCTGTTGTCTCTGCCGAGTCAAAGGAGGTAATCGAATCATCGGTTTCTGAAGACAACAAGACCACTGTGACCGTCACCACAACAACTACTGTAACTGAAACTGTCAACGAGTCTGTGATTCCGGAACAACCAAAGGCTGTGGAACCCGAGAAGAAACCCGAAGAGCCAAAGAAACCAGCATATGCTGGCTTGCCTGTTGATGACTCGACCAGTTCTTGGATGGACGTTCTGGATGAACCTATGACATTCTCCGACGAAGAAGATGAACCTTCTGTTGAGCCTGTAAAGGAAGTCGTTGTCGAGCCAGTTGTCGAGCCTGTTGTCGAGCCAGTTGTCGAGCCAGTTGTCGAGCCAATAAAGGAAGTTCCTGTTGTCTCTGCCGAGTCAAAGGAGGTAATCGAATCATCGGTTTCTGAAGACAGCAAGACCACTGTGACCGTCACAACAACCACTACTGTAACTGAAACTGTCAACGAGTCTGTGATTCCGGAACAACCAAAGGCTGTGGAACCCGAGAAGAAACCCGAAGAGCCAAAGAAACCAGCATATGCCGGCTTGCCTGTTGATGACTCGAGCAGTTCTTGGATGGACGTTCTGGATGAACCTATGACATTCTCCGACGAAGAAGATGAATCTTCTGTTGAGCCTGCAAAGGAAATCGTTGTCGAGCCAGTTGTCGAGTCAACAAAGGAAGTTCCTGTTGTCTCTGCCGAGTCAAAGGAGATAATCGAATCATCGGTTTCTGAAGACAGCAAGACTACTGTGACCGTCACAACAACCACTACTGTAACTGAAACTGTCAACGAGTCTGTGATTCCGGAACAACCAAAGGCTGTGGAACCCGATAAGAAACCCGAAGAGCCAAAGAAACCAGAATCTGCAAAGGAAGTCGCTGTTAAGCCAGTTGTCGAGCCTGTTATCGAGCCAGTTGTCGAGCCAACTAAGGAAGTACGTATTGTCGAGCCAACAAAGGAAGTTCCTGTTGTCTCTACCGAGTCAATGGAGGCTATCGAATCTTCAGTTTCTGAGGACAGCAAGACCACTGTGACCGTCACCACAACCACTACTGTAACTAAAACTGTCAACGAGTCTACGATTCCAGAAAAACCGAAAGAAATCGAATTGGGAAAAGATTACAAAGAGGCCACCTCAAGTGTATGGGAGCAAAACTCTTCCTATGCCGATGTGCTGAAACACACATTGAATTTCATAGACGGTGAAAAGAGAAACGTTGAACGTGTTACTGAAATTAGAAGTCATGCAATCGCTGATAATAAAACTTCAGAAGATGTTGAGCATGTATCTAAAAAACCAAAATCAAAGAAGGACAAAAAACAGAAAAAGGTTGAAAAAACAGAATGCGATAGTTTTGAGAAAATTAAATCAACGGAGATGCAAGTAACCTCACTTGAACCTGAAAATATTATTGAAATCTCCACATCTGGAATAGATTTAATTGAGAAGGAAATAGAAGAGGTCTTGAAGCCTCAAAAGTGGTCTGAAATGGTCGAAGATGAACAGCCTCAGGTAGTTTCTAAACCAGGAACTCAGTTTTCATGGTCATCAATAGTCCGTCAAGGAACCGAAGAGCCTCTTACAAAAAATACTCAAAAGGCTCCGGAAGATTCCGATCCTTTGGACTCAATAACAACTCGGGTAACTGAAAATATATCAGAAATCCTACAAGATTCAGTTAAAGATGAGAAGCCTATAAAACAGAAGGCGAAGAAGACAAAGAAAACATCCGGCCATATTGAACCAGCGAGCCCGGTTGAAGATCATTTCCATGTTAAAGATAATCAAACCATCACAGAAGATGACTTCCCTTCGCAATCTCAGCTGTGGTCATCGATTGTAACTCATACTACACAACCAATTGAGACCGAGCTAATAGTAACCTCTATTAAGGACATCAAGGACAAGGAAGATATATATACAGATGAAAGGCCAAAACATCATAAAAAAGATAAGAAATCATCCAAAGTTAAGCATGTTCAGGACGCACCAGTTGAAGATTTAAGCGAAATTAAAAACCGAGTTGAACCAAAAGCAACAACGACAACGGAAGCTATTCATAATCAGCCAATACAAGCTATGTCATGGTCATCGATTGTTTCACAAACAATCGAAGTTTTCCCAACTCAAACAGAAACTCTTTCGACTGGCTCTGAGACAAATGTAGTAAGCTCCACCAAGGAAGTACAGGACTTTATTCACAGGGAACAGAAGTTCTCGACTGATGTTAATGATAAACCGAAGAAGCAAAAGACGAGAAAGGAAAAACATACTGTTGTGTATAATACAGAACCTGTTGTTGAGAAAACGATCAATGTTGAAGACCCGAAAGAAGTTGAGGAACCGAAATTAACTTCGGATGCATTTGAAACTTCACCTTTCCCAAATCAACCTTCAACTCAGTCATGGTCATCAATTGTATCACAAACAACACAAACAACCATTATCGAAACTCCAGTTATCCAGAAAGAAACTGATGTTGTACCTTCACCTCAAGCCGTTCAAGAGATCATCTCGACTAAGGTTAACGATAAGCCGAAGAAGCAAAAAGCTAAAAAGGAGAAGAAGCAGCCTACCGAGCCCACTGCTATAGAGCCAGTTGTTGAAAAACAGAATGTTGTGGAAGAGTCGAATAAGACTGTCGAACCTGAAGTTAACGATTTGAAACCTTCAGCGCTATCGTGGTCTTCAATTGTTTCACAAGCCAGTGAAGTTTCTCCTACGACTGTCGAGACTTCTGCTGTCCTAGTAACAGCTGATGTTGTTCCTTCACCTCAAGACGTTCAGGACTTCATTAGCAATGAGCAGAAATTCTCCACCACTGTGAATGACAAGCCAAAGAAACATAAGACCAAGAAGCAGAAAAAACCTCCAACTGATCACGTTGCTGTAGAACCAGTGGTTAAGGAACAGATTGTTGTTGAAGAACCAAAAGAAATTATCGAGTTGAAGTCACCGGAAGTTACAGACTCCCAACCTTCTGGTCTATCGTGGTCTTCAATCGTTTCGCAAGCCAGTGAAGTCTCTCCTACAACTGTTGAGACTTCCGTTGTCCAGATAACCACTGACGTTGTTCCTTCACCTCATGGCGTCCAGGACTTCATTGACAATGAGCAAAACTTGTCTCAAAATGTAAACGACAAACCGAAAAAGCAAAAGCCTAAGAAGGAGAAGAAACAGCCTACCGAACATATTGTTGTAGAGTCAGTTGTTGAGGAACAGATTGTTGTTGAAGAGCCAAAAGAAGTTATCAAAACGATATCTCCGGAAGTTATAGACTCTCAACCATCTGGTCTATCGTGGTCTTCTATTGTTTCGCAAGCCAGTGAAGTCTCTCCTACAACTGTCGAGACTTCCGTTGTCCAGATAACCACTGACGTTGTTCCTTCACCTCATGGCGTCCAGGACTTCATTGACAATGAGCAAAACTTGTCTCAAAATGTAAACGACAAACCGAAGAAGCAAAAGCCTAAGAAGGAGAAGAAACAGCCTACCGTTTAAGCCAGATTGTTGTAGAGTCAGATTGTTGAGGAACAGATTGTTGTTGAAGAACCAAAAGAAGTTATCAAATCGAAGTCACCGGAAGTTATAGACTCCCAACCTTCTGGTCTATCGTGGTCTTCAATTGTTTCGCAAGCCAGTGAAGTCTCTCCTACAACTGTCGAGACTTCCGTTGTCCAGATAACCACTGACGTTGTTCCTTCACCTCATGGCGTCCAGGACTTCATTGACAATGAGCAAAAATTGTCTCAAAATGTAAACGATAAACCGAAGAAGCAAAAGCCTAAGAAGGAGAAGAAGCAGCCTACCGAAAACATTGTTGTAGAGTCAGTTGTTGAGGAACAGATTGCTGAGGAACAGATTGTTGTTGAAGAACCAAAAGAAATTATCGAATCGAAGTCACCAGAAGTTACAGACTCCCAACCTTCTGGTCTATCGTGGTCTTCAATTGTTTCGCAAGCCAGTGAAGTCTCTCCTACAACTGTCGAGACTTCCGTTGTTCAGATAACCACTGACGTTGTTCCTTCACCTCATGGCGTTCAGGACTTCATTCACAATGAGAAGAAATTCTCCTCAACTGTAGATGATAAGCCAAAGAAGCAAAAGTCCAAGAAGGAGAAGAAGCAGCCTACCGAACATATTGTTGTAGAGTCAGTTGTTGAGGAACAGATTGTTGAGGAACAGATTGTTGTTGAAGAACCAAAAGAAATTATCGAATCGAAGTCACCGGAAGTTACAGACTCCCAACCTTCTGGTCTATCGTGGTCTTCAATTGTTTCGCAAGCCAGTGAAGTCTCTCCTACAACTGTCGAGACTTCCGTTGTTCAGATAACCACTGACGTTGTTCCTTCACCTCATGGCGTCCAGGACTTCATTGACAATGAGCAAAAATTGTCTCAAAATGTAAACGATAAACCGAAGAAGCAAAAGCCTAAGAAGGAGAAGAAGCAGCCTACCGAACATATTGTTGTAGAGTCAGTTGTTGAGGAACAGATTGTTGAGGAACAGATTGTTGTTGAAGAACCAAAAGAAATTATCGAATCGAAGTCACCGGAAGTTACAGACTCCCAACCTTCTGGTCTATCGTGGTCTTCTATTGTTTCGCAAGCCAGTGAAGTCTCTCCTACAACTGTGAGACTTCCGTTGTCCAGATAACCACTGACATTGTTCCTTCACCTCATGGCGTTCAGACTAAAAGAAGAAATTCTCCTACAACTGTCGAGAAAAAAAATTTTTTTTTTTTGATTTTTTTAAAAAAAAATTTAATACCATTTGGTCTTCCGTTGTCCAGATAACCACTGACGTTGTCTCCCACTAGACTTCCGTTGTCCAGATAACCACTGACGTTGTTCCTTCACCTCATGGCGTTCAGGACTTCATTCACAATGAGAAGAAATTCTCCTCAACTGTAGATGATAAGCCCAAGAAGCAAAAGCCTAAGAAGGAGAAGAAGCAGCCTACCGAACACATTGTTGTAGAGCCAGTTGTTGAGGAACAGATTGTTGAGGAACAGATTGTTGTTGAAGAACCAAAAGAAATTATCGAATCGAAGTCACCAGAAGTTACAGACTCTCAACCTTCTGGTCTATCGTGGTCTTCAATTGTTTCACAAGCAAGTGAAGTTTCCCCTACAACTGTCGAGACTTCTGTTGTCATGGTAACTTCTGATATTGTTCCTCCAACTCAACGCGTTCAGGATGAGAAGAAATTCTCCACCACTGTAAACGAGAAGCCAAAGAAGCAGAAAGCCAAGAAGGAGAAGAAGCAGCCTACCGAACACATTGTTGTTAAGCCAGTTATTGAAGCAAAGATTGTTGTCGAAGAGCCGAAGGACTTAAGCAAACCTTCGGACCTATCTCAGATTGTGGATACAACGTTGCAAACTCAATCATGGTCATCAATTGTTTCTCAAAGCATTGAGACTACTCCAACAATAGTCGATTCTCCTCAGTCTGTGCCTGTATCTGAAGTTACTTTACCATCCAGTCAAATTGTAAGCGAAAAACACAAAAAACAGAAAACTAAGAAGGAAACTAAAGTGCACAAGCCGGACAATGTAATCCATCCTGTTGTAGAGCAAAGTACAGTTGTCGAAGTAAAGAGACAAGAGCCGGAATACCAGCTACCAGATCAATCACATCCATGGTCGTCAATTGTTTCACAAACAACTGAAGAGTCTACTGTAATTATCCATGCGGAACCAGAGCAAACTCCATTGACAACAGATACTGTTTCAACAGCTATGGACATCCAGGACTTCATTCATAAAGAACAAAATTACTCGACTATCGTAAACAAACCCAAAAAACAAAAAACTAAGAAAGATAAGAAACATTCCCAGGCAGAAATTAACCCTGAACCGGTAGTCAGTGAAACCATCGAGACAGTTAAGGAATCTATTAAGCAGGATGAGCCAGAATCAATTGAATCAACTCAGACTCTGTCATGGTCTACAATAGTTTCGCAAACAGTCGATGTTTCTCCAGCAGTATCCGAAAAATCACAAGCTGAGTCTACAATCGAAAAAGTTCCCTTCACTCCTAATCAAGAAATTAAGGAAACTATCGTTAGCGAAAAACCTAAGAAACAAAAACCGCAGAAGGAGAAAAAATTATCGAAACCTGAGCATATATCGAAAACTGTGGTCGAAGTTAAGCAAATTGAAGAACATGAGGTGAAACCAGATCTTACTCAAACAGTGGTAGAGGCTCCAAAGACTATTTCGTGGTCGTCTATTGTTTCACAAACAGTTGATGTTTTGCCAATATCACCACGGGCAGAAGACATTAAGAAATTCATTTCTGAGGAACAAAAAGTGTTGCCGAACGTCGAAGAGATTTCTGAAAAGAGCAAGAAACCTAAGTCCCCCAAAGCAGACGTGGTCACACCACCTGCAGTGTCATCTACTGTCGTCGAACAATTAACTATTGAAGAACAACATTCGCCATCGGTAGCGGCTTCAACGGAAATTACTAACACGCAGACGACGGATATTACTGAAATCGAAAAGCCCAAGAAGACCAAGACGAAGAAAGAAAAGAAACCGATAAAGGTTGAGCAGACACCAAAATCAACTGTTGCTCATGATGTGACAAAGGTGGAACCAGTTCCTGAACCAACTGTATCTAAGTTCAATATTCAGATACCGAAACCACAACCTTCGGTTTGGTCTCTCTCCGAGACTTACGCCGAAGTCGTTAGAAAATCTGGATACGCAGATAATACAAGCATTCGATACCAAGATAGCGGTTCGGAAACTCAAAGTGTTACGGACTACATCGCAGATGAACCTGCTTCTAAATCAAGTTTGGTAATAGAGCGACCTCAAAGTTCGGATGCTGTCATAGTTACGGAGTTCCCAGACCCAGTCATCCCGCCAACTATCGAAACTGCAGTTGAAGAGCCAGTTGAAGTCGATATTCCAGCCAAGTCATCCGTTTTGTCATGGAAGGAATTAATGGACGAGGAAGTAAACCCATCAGACGTCGATATTCCTTCATGGTCTTCAGTTACACAAGCATGGGACTCGGTAGTTAGGCCAGAACCAATTGTAGCCGAACCAATACTTGACAGACCTTCACGTACAATCGCCCGACCAGTCATCCAAGTCACGGAGGTGACCAAAATCCAAGAAGAATTGCAGCCACATGAGGATAATGGTTTTCTCGAAATTACTTCGAAAAAGAGAATACGGTCTCGTTCGCGATCTCAACAGTCGCAAAGTTCACATGTTGAAGAGAAACCGAAAAAGAAGAAATCCAAAAAACCAAAGGAATCTACTCAAGTTAAACCTTCCAAGGCTCCAATTGCACATCCAATTGAAATTGAACCAGTTGCTGTGCAATCTTCTGCATCCTCTGAGGACAGTAATCAGACGGCTCCCGTTTCGATACCAATCACCTCAGGCATGTCATGGGCTGCTATCGCAGCACACAATGTTCCTGAGCCAGTTCAGCAAATAAGACAACTGCAGATCGAAACAAAGGAGCTGATTTTCGATGACGCTAAGAAACCAACGGCAGATAAAAAGGTTAGCATACCAATCAAGCTGGAAACCGAACCGAAAACAAAGAAACCTAAACAAAAACCTAAGAAAAAGCAAACTACTGACATCGTCGACTTTATCAACGCGGAGAAAGATAGTTCGGTCAAAACCAAAGTAATCGAACAGAAGCCAATTCAGGAAGTAAAACCGCTTTCATTCGATAGCAACACTGAGGAAACTATCACCGTCCAAGTAGATACAACCAAGTCAATTGAATTACAGAAAGAAAGTCAAGAGATCACAAAACCAACAGCTGATAAGAAAACACCTTTGATGCCATTTGAAACTGTTGTCGAAAGTGTTCCCGTCACATTGAAGGAAACCATCACAACTGAAACAACCGTCACCCAAAAGGAAACTCCTCTAATTGAAACTATCGTTACACAAGAGGAAACAATTGTTGATAGTGAGAAACCGGAGAAATTGGTTGAAGAAGAAACTCCATTGGCTCCATTTAAGCTAGTCGAAGAACCAATTGAAACGGTTATCGAAATCGTACCAGATGTTTCCACAAAAATTGTGACAGAAACCTTGTTTGATGAGAATGCTACACCCTTAGCTCCATTCAAGCCAATCGAAGACGCCAGCGAAACAGTCAAAGAATCCCAAATCGAACACGAAACTGTTACTGAAACAGTACCAGATAACTTAATCGAAGCAAATGCGACACCTCTAGCTCCTTTCAAACCAATTGAAGAGCCCAGTGATAGTGATTCTTTCATATGCGAGACATCGTACTGGTCCGCAACACTGAAACCTGGTCAGAAAACAATTACAACAACTCTGGAAACAGAAGAGATTAGCGACGTCAAACCTAAGGAAGAGACACCAATCACTGTCGAAATACCCGCTGATAATACTCTACCTGAGGTTGCAGTTCAGTCGCCAGTCGATCAACCAACAACCTGGTCAGCCATAGTTCAAACTGAAACTAAAGTATTCCCATCTCCGGTACAGAAAGACCAGCCAGAATTGCCTGCTTGGTCGACCGTTGTTGTAAGCAAAACAACCGATTTCCAAGAACCTAAGCAACAGTTAGATCTTGAGAGTGAAACTACAACAACTGCTAAAACGACAACCACAACCTACGTGACAACAACAGTAACCACACACAAGGATGTTACAACTACGGAAAGTCTAGAATCATCTGCGGAAACGGAACCAACATCATATGTGTCAACAACAGTGACAACTCATACCAACGATCTGGAAACAAAATCTAAGACAGACAACAATTTAAAAACTTCTATAGCTTCCAAATTGGAAACACTCAGGGATAATCTACAATTTGAAACAAATCAACATCCACGGTATAGTTTCTTTGAAACACAATACGAAATACTGAAAGCAAAAACTCCAAAACAAACTGAGCAAACCATAGTAAAAGCCATAGTACCCGAAACTCCAAAACAAACTGAGCAAACCATAGTAAAAGAAATTGAACCCGAAACTCTAAAGGAGGAAACCTTATTGGAGCCAGACAACAAACCTTTAAAAACATCTATACCTTCCAAATTGGAAACACTCAGGAATAATCTACAATTTGAAACAAATCTACAATATCCACGGTATAGTATCTTTGAAACACAGCGCGAAATACTGAAGGCAAAAACTCCAGAAAAAACTGAGAAAACCATAGTAAAAACAAAAGAGCCCGAAACTCCAGAACTAATTGAGCAAACCATAGTAAAAACAATAGTACCCGAAACTCCAAAAGAGGAAACCTTATTGGAGGAATATGTGATAATTGAACATGAAGCTGTGCCCCAACTTAACTTTGAAATTCTTGCTTCCAATTTATACCTTGATAGAAACTCCTTGTTGCGTCCCCTGACCAATAGTGCGCTTAATCAGCTGCATTTAGTTAAAGTAGGAAAGTCCACTGAACCTCTTGCAGAGACAAAAACTCAGGTTGAGGAAACAGTTTCAGAGATTGAGTTGATTCAACCTAAAGCAAAGCCTGTTGATTCTATTGTCGAATCAGATGTGGCTAAGCCGGTTAAAGAGACTAAGGTTGAAGAAATCGTTTCAGAAGTCAAGGTTATTCAACCCGAACCTATAGTTCCAGAAACTGAGGTTCAAGTTATAGTCTCAGAAACGGAAATTGTCAAGCCTGCAGCAATAGTAGAACCCATTGTAGAGCCAGAAACCAAGGTCGAACAGATTAACATAGAAGTTGTAACCGAAATTGTAACTGTACAACCCGATACTAAACTTGAAGAAACAGTCCCAGAAAATAACTTTGCTCAACCTGCTGCTATCGTTGAAACCGACACTACAGCAAAGAAAACAATACCCGTAGAAAAGTCGCTTGAATCGACGAGTACACCTGTAGAACCCAAAACGACTAACGAACTACCCTGGTATCTCAGTCAAGACAACTTTACGAAACTAATCAATCATCATAAGCAATCGGCAGATAACGCATACGCGCTGTACAAGACGATTCAGACCACAGACTCGAAAACTAAGACGACTAAGACGAACGCAGATACGGAAAGAACTCAGGAAAACCAAGACGATAAACATAAGACTGACATCATTACTGAAACTGTAGTGAAAACGACTACGATTACAGAATCAAGCAAATTGATAGCTGATAACGTTGTAGATAAGACTGAACCAGAAGCATCGTCGATTGAACACATTCCTAGTGTGGAAGTGGATGCAACGGCACCGCCTCGCAACCTCGACGATTATCATCTAAACCTGTACTTGGACGATTGGAAATCTTCCGTCTCCGAGGCAGATTTATATGAAAGCATCGATAGACTAAAGCGTGCTGATGTTGCTGACACCGAAACAAAACTCGACAAAGACACGAAACCCGATGATGTTATCAAAAAACCAGACAACCAGGACAAGGATATTGACAAGAAAGACAACAGAAATGACAAGGACGATAAGAACGATAAGAACGATGACGACGACGACGACGATGACGATGATGATGATGATGGAGACAAGCTGACTGTGCCTGAAATTCGTAAGCCGCATGACGACGACGATAAACCAAACGACCGGGATCCTGGTAGTGGTAGCAGTGGCAATGTGACACCGACACCCGAACACGACTCGGCACAGTTCGAACAGAATCGCAGTTGCTCGTCTGAGTACATGTCTACAGATTTACCGGGCGGCGTAGGTCATTGGCGGGACCAAAGTACTTACCTGGCTTTAGAAGCCGAACCTCAGGTTAAACTAGAATTGACACCAACAAACGTAGTAACAACCGAAGTAACCGAAGTTGAGGGCAAAAATGTTCTAACCGAAACTAAAACCATTGAACTGACACCTTCCGTGTCAGTTGTACACGACCCTACACCTCCGCCCACCCCTGAAACAAGTCCCGATCCCCAACAAGTTGCTGCAATCAACCCAACTAACGTTGCAAACGCACTAATCCAATTGGCGAGCGCCACAACTCACACACTGTCAGCCGCTGCGAATGCGGCGGCAACAGCAACACAAACGACAACCCTGGCGGCAACCAGTGCAATCTTGCCGGTTGCAGCTGCCGTCATCAATAAGCTAACATCGCAATCAACACCAACACCGTCGACGGCGACGACAACAGCAACGACAACGACAACATTAGCGGAGACAACAACCCAACAGCCCGAGCCCGAGCCCAAGCCCGAGCGCGAGCCGGAGCCACAGCCAGAACCAGAACCAGAACCAGTGCAGCAGCTGCCGGCGCACACAGCAACAGTTGCTGAGACGCCTGTAGTTGCTGCCGCCACGTTGCCTGCAACAACGACAACAACAACAACCTCGAGCAGCGTGTCCGACGAGTTGCCACGCGAACTAGCGCCACAGTCGGATATTGCGAATATCGTAAAGCGCACTGTAGTCACAACAACAACGGTAACAACGACAACAACCACGGAAGAGGCACCGACAGCAACGGCGCATAGCTCGACCATTACAACAACTACAACAACAAATAGCAGTGACTTGCAACTGCAACAACAGCGCCAGAAGGTGAACATCACATTGAGCCTTCGTTTATTCATAATTCTAATATTTGCAGCTTTTGTGTGTGGTTTTGGTATTTGTTCATGGCTTTTATACGGCAATTGCTCTTGTGGTTGTTGTTGCGGCGCACCGGCCACATGCTGCCCCCTGTCCCCAGCTGCGGCAGCCAATCCCGACAATGGCCCACAGTAAGGTCGACCGGGGACGGCTGCCGTCAGCGGCGGATCTGCTGTGTGGCTGGCGCCGAAGCAGTAGCAGAACATAAAAGACAAGAGAATTAACTATATGATAATTAAAAATACTAACTTAACTATATAACTTAACTATATAATATTGTAAATCCTTTGTCGTATTTGAATATTTTTTGTTTTCCTTACGATTTTCATTTTGAGTTCTTAAGTTTTTCTTTTGTATTTGTATTTGTACTAAACTTACTCGCTGTTTTCCTTAATGCATCCAAGCAAGTGCCTTAGATTATAAGTATAAACGTAATATTTGATTGATTTGAGTTTATATACATGCTACACATATGCATATCTTTCCAACTAGTCCTTAAATACTCGTTAGTTTCTTTTTCGATTGCATTGCTTATGTTCCTTACTAATTGATTAATCAACCTATGTAAACCGCAGTAACTACTAATAGTAGTATTTCCCTTTATACTACCTAATAAGTAAAGTTAAATAATATAATAAAATACTGATTAACCGATTTGCACGTTTTAATATCTCAAATATCTATATCTATAAAATACATATTCACACAGTTCTTTAACTTTATTGAGAAGGCGCAACACGCAATCGAACACTCGCATTTGCACACACACTCACACTCTCGCACACACACAACAAGGGCACTTGCACTCGCACACAGTGCTGCTAAAAAACTGTGCACACACACACACACTCAGCACACTATATGCCCATTTTAGTGTATCAAATAGTGTGTATACTTATGAGTTCATTGCCTTGTCTGCCGCCCTGCAGCTCTCGCCAAAATTAAAAGAATTTTTTGCGGCATTTTGCTAAAAATAAACCCAGCGTCTCCCGGCATATTGTGTGTGAGATACATGCACACATGTGCTCAAGATCCATGTGGTGCATGCCGAAAACTTATATCCGAATGCGCTGCTCCGTAGGTATTTAGTCTAGATCGTGAGTTCAATGCGAATAGTTTGTCGATCACCCACAAAAGTATTCGGAAAAAAATATGGAATAATAATAGGGCAGAAGAATGTTATTGAAACATAAATAAAGTTAAATTATTTCCCAAAAATAGTAAAAAAAAATTGGCTTGAAGCTCGTGGAAACTGCTCATATCAAAGAACAAAAATTATTTTGCATCCTGGAAGTTATTTATGGAGCTACTGTGCTTAGTCTAAAAGTAAAACAATTCAAGCTGTTGCGTATAAGTTTGAATATTCAAATTATAATTAGGTACACCGAAATTTTTAAGTTCCTTAGGATTGTAAGATTACAGAGTATATGTAAATCTAAGTTAAATTTAGCTTATTGTCTCTTTCATCCTTATCTTTACGCGAACCTTAACTTCTCCATCAAGTCTTAAGCTTTTGTCAGGAATAATTTTGCATACGGTGCTTTTGTCTATCCGCTGTCTTTACGCAAAATCTCATAATTCTACTCATAAGATTCGCATGCGTTACTTCTAAATACAGTTCTCTTCGTATACCTAAGCTTAACATACCTGATACTATTTAGAGTTATGCATTTTATATACAGTCATGCATTGCCTACCCTTACATATGGCTGTGCATCCATTTGCATTCATTTTTCAAATGTTATCAAATGTTTGTTTCATGTAAATATATATTGTAAGTGTATAGAAGCCGGCAACAAATATTTATAATGCTAAACCTAGCTGCTGATCTATTAAAATCAAGCAATGTTCATTATTATTAACCTGTTTATTAATTTAATCCTCCACAAACAAAAAACCAAACAAAATTGCACATATACGACACAATGCAATTATATAGGATATTATAACGCAAGAACTCGACGAACTGCTACAATCGCTATCGACTGTCGAGGATGGCATTGGGAACATGAACTACAGCAGCCTGGAGGGCATGCTACAGGGACTGAAGGTAACAAGATCTTTGCAATATTAAACCTCTATTAACTGTAACTTAAATATAACAAGCAAGAGTTTGAACTGCCTTGCCTGACTCGTAACACCGTAGATACAATTAGTACTCACACTGTATATACTGTATATGTAGAAATATTTTGTATTATTATATTATACGATTATTGGATGCTGGCGTGTGTCATATAAACTCAATAACACAATCGCATCATTCCATAAACAATCGTACATTCAATTTGATTTAATTATACAGTTAGAAGAACATAGGACTACTAGATTCTAGTTTCCTGAATACATTCCTTTTACGTTCTATATAGTAGTCAAAGTTTTTTCCATCTGAGTCTTATTTATACAAGTTATTTTTCATACACGATTTCTGATAGAAATATTTAGTTACATGAGTTTATTTTTCGTCTGCTGCACAGCTAATCCAAAGCAATCTGGAAGTACACGAGAAGGAAGCCCACAACCTGAAGCAACAAGCAAAGGCATTGCCCACAGATCCCGCTACTGAGCGTCTGCTCAATGAGACCACAGATCGCATTGATCTTCTATTGAGACGCACGCAACAGGGAATCACGATGATAGCCGTAAGTCGAGTCGAGTCGATCCCATACCAGATTTTTCAGTCTACCTAAATATTTTCATTATATCCCACAGAACGCCATGCATGGCCAGAAGAAACGCGAGCAGGAGATCGACGAGTATCAGCAGCATTTGCTGGAACTGGAACGCTGGATCAACGAAGTGTCCGCGGAGTTGGCCTCGTACGAGACGACACCGGACAGCAGTACCGACGAGCAGGTCCTGAAGACGCAGGTCGAACGCAGTCAGCAATTGCTGCGCACGTTGAAGGAGCGACAACAGTCGATGGATGATCTGGTCGAACAGACACATCAATTGCAATCGCAACCGGATGTGGCACCGCTAGCGGACACCCTGATGGAGCAGCTGCAGAGTATTATAATCATATTACGCGAACAGATCACTGTGGCGACCACACGCATCTTTACCATCGAGAAACGCATTGTCGAGCTGCGCAAAGCCCGCAACGATGAGGCACAGCGTCAGCGCGTATTGATGGAATCCAAAATTCAGGCACCGATCAGTGCAGTCAGCGCTGCGCCGGAATCCATTGATGAAAACACCATCGATTCCAGCTCCATGCCCGAGGAGGAGACCAAGCCAACGGGCGTATATGTGGAGACACAGACGTCGCTCAGTTTGCAGCAACCCCGGCCGCAGGAACAGCCTGCGATTGTTACGAGTACAGTGGAAGCGCAGACAAGCTTCAGCGAACCTGCAGCTGTGGTGCCGGTAGAAACAGCCGAGGTGGCTTTGCAAACCCAGAAGGAACGCGCTCCGACCGAGAACATAATGGTCACTCAAACGCTGCAACATGGTCAGGAGACTATACAGATTGACACGACACTGAATAAGCCCACAAGCGAACCGCCAGCAGATGTTGAGATCGAGGCACGCTACCATCAGAAACCCAAGGGTGACGTGGATCGTGCCACCGAATTGATATTGAAAAACGTGCCTCAGGCATTCGAGACGACATTTGTGGAGCCAGATGAGTGTACTACCGAGGTGGTTGTCGGTCCCGACGGCACCAAGCACATCGTTGTGAAGAAGATCTCGCGCACACGTCAGCAGATTGTGCAGCAACAGCAGATCAGTTCGATTGAGACTGTAACCGATAGCGATGGCAACATTGAGGTCAAGTCGACTGGACAGATCAATGTAGAGAATGTACAGACAACGGACACCCGAGAAGATCCCGAGAAGCGTGGCTACCATACCGTCGTCACGCAGCAGACGCGTGGCTCGGTTGTTGATGGATCGCAGCCGGAGACGGTTACGGTGAGTGAGTTCGAAACGGAGCCGGTGATAGAGCAGTACGATCAGTTGCTCACACCCGACGCCGAAAGCAAGATGATGCCATTCCGGGTGGCAGCTGGTGAGTCCCTTGTGGCGTCACAGGGCAGCATACACACTGTGACACAGCAGATTACGCGCAAGTTGATACGCAAAACACGCAAGATAATCAAGCACATTGTAATCATCGATGGCAAGGAACATGTGACCGAGGAGATTGTCGAGGAGCCGGAGGAGATTGAGATGTCGGAGGAGGAGCTGGCGCCGCAGGTGAACGTCAATATAGTGCGCACGGTTAACGGTAAAGTGGTGAGCGAGGAGGAGTTCCAACGCATGATGCAGGAACCCGGCGTTGTGATTGAAGAAGTTGCAACGGATCTGTCCCAGACGGCAGTAGAACCGCAGCAACAGGTATTTGATATTGAGTCTATCAACATCAGCACCACAACAACTACACCACAACCAGAACAACAAGAACCACTCCAACTCGATATACAGACACCACTCCCAACAACAACAACTACAACTACAACTACAACTGTAACAACAACAACAGAAACGACCAAAGAAGCACCTGTAGAATTGCGAGCACCTCAAGTAGAAATTGAAGAACCCGTAGTACCAGTTGCTCCTATCAGTCCCGTTCACGTTACAGCTGCGGAAGTAGCTGAACCATCTGTCAGCCCTCCAGCAACTTCTCCGCAGGCAATCCCCACAACGACTACCACAACAACAACTCTGGTAACCACAGAAGAGATTCAGCCTGTGGTGGAGAACATCGATTCAATTTGGCCCATCGAACATCATCTCGTACCGTCGAATATTGAATTCTCTCAGCATGACGCAGCTATTGAAGCACAACCAGCTACAACTACAACAACAACGAATACAACAATGCCCGCCGAAACCATTTGGCCAACTAGTCCCGATACCGGCAACTCCGTCTCATTGGAATCCTATGACTTTGAGCGTCTAGCTTCGGAGGCAGACAGCATTAAGTCTGATATAGAACTGCAGGAGGAACCCGTAGCAGAGATTGCAACCGAGCAGCCTGTGGAAAAACCAAAGACTGATGTCGAAACCTTTTTGGAAACTGAGAAGGCGCACTCCCAGCCCGTTTCTGAGTTGCCAGTTGCACCTAAAGAGACCGTGCCCAACGTTGAGGCGGAGAAGCAGCTGCATCCAGCTGAGGCTGATAAGAAATCGAAACCAGCAGCGCCATCTCAGAAAGACATTCGCGTTACCACACAACTTTTGCTTTCCGAAGAGGCAGCTCAATCGGATCAGCCTGGTAAAAGTATACAGATTACAGCACCATCAGTTGAAACCACTGGAAGTGGCATACTCATGTTTTCGATGAGTGTACCGACACCGATTCACATCGAACATGATGATGTCTCTGCAGCTGTCAATCCCAACAAGGTTTCAATGACCATTGTCGAGACTGTGACAATGCCGGACGAGCGTGAGTCAATCAGCAAGCGAAGTCGGAAGAAAAAGAAGAGAAGAAGCCTAGAAGAACTCGAAGAAGTTATCCCTCAACAAGCCCAAGCAGAGCCCGAGCCAGTGCTCTCTCCCCGAACAGATTCACCTACCGATAGTGTACAATCTGTTCATGAAACTGGCTACGAAGCAGAGAAGACCGAAGTTGCCGAAGATGACAACTCAGGCGCCTCGAACAAGAAACGTCGCAAGAAGAAGTTGCAAAAGGAAAGGGAACTGGATGAGGATTCGCATCTGCCTGGATCATCGGAACATTCTCTTCGCAGTGAATCCGATAGCGTTGCTTCTGACGGCGGTATGCATTTCGAATCGATCGTTGAGATCAGCACAGAGAGTGATGTATCCAGTATGGATGTTGGTCAAACCACTGTGAAGGTTGTCGAGGATTCTGTCATATCGCCACGCTCGGAGTCACCGCGTGATCCAATAGTGGAACTGGTAATCCCAACGGAGGTTGTTGAACTGGCACTGGTCGAGGATGTGGAACAGCAAACAACACCGCGTGTGCCCACGCCCACAGACGCGACGCCAGTCGAGCAGGAGATCAAATCTGTGCAGACCTCGCCGCAACATCAGCCCCAGCTCGATGAGCTTGGAATCCAAACAAGCCTAGAAGAACCTCAACCCGATATACAGGAAACTGAGGCGCAAACATTGATTGTAGAGATTACCGAGACCGAAGCGCAGACAACGCCACGAGACGACGAACCCAAGCAACCCATCGAGAGCTCCACGACAGAAATGCAAACCGATGTAAGTGGTCAGCCCACAACAAGTGAGTTCTCCAGCCAGACCCAAGTGACGACGACGACGGAAAAGGAACTGCAAACTACGCCCAAGGAGTCGCCTCGCGAAGCTCAACCAACCAGCGAACATGTGGTAACATCTCTTGTCCAGGACATTGTCAAGGACATGACCATCGATTTGCCCGTACCGACTAGGAATCAGTCTACCGTTACTGTGGTGACTACGACAACGGAGACGCAAATGCAAACCACAACGCCAGAACCAACAGAGCATATCCTGAGCAACATCATCGCCGAGCCGACAGATGTGAGCGATGTGCTGGTGCAGACCAGTCCACGCGCAGAGCACGAAGAACGTTCCATGTCACCGCTGACATCTGTATCCGAACCGTACGAATTAGAAGTTCGAACCACTGTGGCCATTCCACCCGATTCGGATACGTCTCTTGTGGAGCCGACGCTGTACGAGTACACCCAAACAATGCCGTTACCCAAGACGAAACTCGGAAAGAGCAAGTCGCAAAAGTCAAGTGTATCCGTAACGGAAGTGGATCCACAGATCAGTGTGACCGTAGAAATTGCACCCGAACTACTCTCCGAATCGGGCATTGTTGTGTCAACCAATCAGCAAATCGAAGATGTGCCACATGTGGCTCCTGTTGTTGAACCCATTGTGCAGGAACCGCGTCAACCGTCCGATGTCGATCCAGAGCAGAGACCGCAGCGCGTACAGCTGCAGATTACCAAGACAACCATCTACGATGAGTACCCTGATCTGCCAGTTCACATTGTGGAGCAGAACAAAGTCAGCATATCCTCGCAACAGCAGAGCAGCGCAGCTAAGCCACGCACTGGACCTACCTCGTCGGTGACCATTGAAGAGGTAGCGTCACCCACCGAGGAGCTGATTGTACCCATTACACCTGGCCCCGAAAATGTCACCGAGCAAAACGTTTGGGTTGCACCGACCGCAACTGTAGGCATCGCCAAGTCACCGGCACAATCCTCGCAAGCGTTGATCATGAGCGAGAGTCTACAGCTGTATCCTGGCAAGCAGCCAGGACAGGAACAGCCCAGCTGGACAGAGACCAAACAGATCATCGACAATCGTATCAAGCAGCTAAAGCAGACGTCGCCCCAGCATCAAACGCCTCTGACCGATGTGCTTCATTTGGCCACACTCTCCGAGCAGATTAAGCAGGTGCCCAGCGCGGAACGTTTGCGCGAGGTAAACAACGAGCTGGAGACCTTGGATGAAGCAATCAAAACTGGCAATCAAACAGTGATACGCACCACGGTGGTCACAATCATCGAGCAGGTATCCACGTGGCTGGAGACGATCGAGTATCGCGTGTACCTCAACCGGCAGAACTCGAACGAAGGTCCGTCGGAACAAAAGTTGGACAACTACAATCAGCTGAACGAGGAGCTGCACACGATTAAGACAAATGTCGATAAGCTGGAAGGCCAACTGAACAAGTGTGACCTGCCGACAACATCGGAGCTGGCACAGTGCGTTAATACGCTTAAGGAACACGTCGATGCTGTGGAGCAAGTGACGCAACAAAATCAGTTACAAGAAAGCAAAGATCTCGATAAGTGGCATAACTTTGAGTTGATCTACCGCGAGGTTGTTCTTACTCTACAAATGCTGCAGGAAAGCTTCAATCAGGCAATTATGCAGGAGCATCCGCTGTCTGTGAAGACGGCCATGCTCAAGGAGCTGGAACTGCAACACGAAGAGTCGCAGAAACAGTTGCATCAGCTCGTGCAGAGTGCACGCTACTTCCAGCGCGATTTCCCGGGCAAGAAGATACCGCAAGATGTGTATCAGGCCTACGAGAGAAGCAAGAATCTGGGCAATAGCATCGAAGCCGAACGCGATCGTCTGCAGCAGCTCGAGTCGCTGGCTGAGGAATACGAACAGACTCTGAAGGAGTTCACCAACATCACCGTGTTGGCCGACAAGATGATGGAAAGTCCGATTGTGTCCAGCTCGCTGGAGCAGCTTAACAATGAGGTGCAGAAGCAGCGCAAGTTCTTTGTCAACCTGAGCCACTGCCGGGCCATGCTCGAGTCGCTCGAGGAGAACATTGACGGCGAGACGCGTGAGAAGCACTCGGAGCTGCATAAGGAACTCTATCAGCGTGCCACACAGTTGCTCGAGCGTGCATCCGAACGCTCGTCGAAACTGGTACAGGCCGCTTCGCGCTGGACCGTGCTGGAGAAGGGCATGCGCGACGAGCTGCAATGGCTGCAGGTGGCACAACAACGTGTCCCGGATCTGTCGGCCGTCACCTCGGTCGACTACGATCAGTATGCCACGCTGTATCAGTCGCTGAGCAACGACATCTCGCATCATTATGTCAAGATGACGCAGCTCTCCGGCATTGCCAACAAGCTGCAGCTGCTGGTGCAGGCACCCAATCTGGTGGAGGAGTCCAACGAGGCACTGATTGTATTGCTTAAGCTGCGCGAAGAGGTTGCCCTCTACTTGCATCGCCTGCTGATCTTCAAGGAACTCTGGGTACAGTACGAGCAACAGACCGACAAAATGGAAGGATTTGTGCGCGAAGCCGAGCAGGAGTTGCGCCAGATTCAGATACCCACCATGCCCACCGAGGAACCCATTCCTCATATGCGTCAATTCTGGGAGATCAAGGCACGTTTCGCGCTGCACAACAATATACGCAACGATGCCGGTCACAGTCTGGAGAAGTCTCTGAAAGTCATTCCACTCGCCGACGAGACGCTGCAACGACAGTTCCAAGCCCAACTGGAGGATCGCTGGCAGGCAATCGCCCAAGCCATCGAGCACATACAACACAGCATTGTGAGGTGCTTGTCCTCGGAGGATATGCCTGCCGATGAGAAACTGAAGCTTGTCGAACGTGAGCTGCAGGAAATCTATCTGACCATGACCAGCATGAAGGGCGTCATCAAGAACGAGGAGGAACTCTGTCTGTACATCGAACGGGTGCAAGTGCTGCGCACTCGCGTCGGTTTCATTTGCAACGAGCTGGGTCACATTGGACTGCAGGACCCGCCGGTTGAACCCGAGAAGATTGGCGATCTCTTTGCGCTGTCGCACAAGATCACCACACAGATTGCCGAAGAGCTGGAGTTCGCCTCGGTGCTGCGTGACCAGCTGGCCGCCATACACGAGGGCATCAGCAATCAGCGCAAGCATCAAGCCAAGATTTCGGTTACACTCGATGAATGCGAAGCGGCCGAACGTCAGGGAGCCGATGTCATCGAGAAAGCCGTCGCCGACTGCCAGGCGGCTGGTGAAGAACTCTTCGCCAGCTGGCAGGAGATTATGCGCATCCGACAGATGTTGCATACACTGCCCATGCGCCTGAAGATGTCGGTGTCGCCGGTTAAGCTGGAACGTGACATTTCGCGGCTGCAGGATGATCATGCGTTCCTCGAGAGCAAGTGCACCAATATTATGAGCATATTACGTAATCGTCTGGCGCTCTGGCTGCGCTACGAGCGACAACTGGAGCTGGTGCATGGTTCCGTGCAGGAGACCGACTTCATGATGGAACTGATACGCGTGCACGGACAGGTCGATTACGAACGCCTACGCAAGGCCACCGAGAGATTGGAGGTAAGTTTGCCGCGGCACATCGACGATTTTCGCGCGATAACGTTGTACTTCAAAGTAAATTTGAATATGCTATGGATTGACTTTAAATTCTCTGGAAAAAGTTCAAATCTTTCGTTCAAAGAAAAAAACGCGCGCGGTTTTAGCAGAGTTTAAAAAACGCGCGCGGCTTTAGCAGAGTATAAAAAACGCGCGCGGTTTTAGCAAGTATAAAAAACGCGCGCTTCGACTACCTGTCTCCTTTACGATTTGTTTACACTTTTCACGCGTTTATGATATAAACATGTCTTGGCAACCGTACATACATGTATACCTGCTAAAGGTCCTTGTCAGAATGTGCATGCATAAGCATGTTCCGGTACACGGTATTTGCAACCTTTCTTATCAGCCTGCTCGGCTACCTAGAAACCGCTATAAAAACGCTTGCTTTTTCCATCTTTAGTTCAGTAAAACGCGCGCATTCGAATCGCCCACAACACACATACCGTTATTCAATAGAACCAGCAACAAAAGCTTTTACGCGTCAATAAAGCTTTCGCCGAACTAAGCTTTCGTGGCCATTGCGTTACGCCGCTTCACTCGCGAGTCGCGACTGCGAGCGCAGTTGACGTTGGCTTCGAAACGCGCGCGCATGTCGCGTCGTCAATTGTCGCTGCATTTCACGGCACGGTTTATTAACATATTGCCGCTTTCTCTCCCGCTCACACTCTCGTTCTCGCTGCTGACGCTGTTTGGTGCTGCTGCCGCAACACAGGGTCTTGCGGGCGATCTACACAATCGGGAGCAACTGCTGGACGAGCTGAAGGGCGCTGCGAAACCGTTAATCGAGAGTTGCGATGTGCAAATTGTCGAGCAAATCGAGTCGTCTGTGCAGGATGCAGTAGTCGCCTGGCATGATACCACGGAAAATCTGCAACAGCTGTGCACACGGTATCAGCGTGCCGTCGAGCTCTGGGATAAATATCGTAACGCATCGGCCGCGGTCAAGAACTGCATCGAACAGCAAATGGATAGCGTCAAGTCGCTGGAACAGCCCTTGGACACCATGCAACATGCCAAGGTAAGTGGAATGACTCCTTGAAATTAAGTGGGTTGAGTGGGATGGGCTGAGGGCTTGGGTATTTCGCACCCACAAATAACGTTTAATTACATTATGTTTGCCAGACTGGGCTGGTAATTACATTGATTTTAGCCCGTAACACTCAGCCCCATCAATTTTGGGCGCGTCCCTGTAATCGCTGTAAATAGTTCCTCAGCTAGAGTTGCCACCCACACACACACACACGGCTACACACGGTTACGTGTATCAGGAGTAGGCTTCCTCGCATTGTGGCTCAAATGCGTGCACAGTGGGCGAAAACGAAAGATTTGCGTATAATGGCATATAGTCAAGTAAATTTGTACCTGCAACCTTACGCATCCACAACCACTGTGCGTACGATATTCGACTCTGCTTGTGTCATAAATTATTTTGTTTGACACAAATCGAAGGGACCAGAGACTCGAACTGAGATTGGGCGCTAACTTCGAGTTCGTTTCGATTTTTGTTGTATTTGCCTTAAAAATTAACGCATAGTTTTGTTATTTATGTTTATTGATCATTAGGGTCATTATGGCCGGCCGTCGGTTGTGTGTGTAATTATTATTATTTTTGTTCACTTTGGGAAGTCGGCCCAACTGTCACTTCACATGGCGGAGTTTATCAACCCGGCGCGAGTCGCGTAAGCTTGTCGTGTTGTGTTTATATAGCTGCTTTATCTGAGCAGTCTAAAAAAAAATAAAGCATGTAGGAATTCCTACATATGACGGTGTTCCATGTGCGTGTGTGTGTGCGTGTGTAGCCCGCCTTGAGCAAGTCCGAGCTGAAGATAAATGTGAAAATATTTCTGAATTCTGGACTGCGTTGTGGCTGAAGGTCAGCGCCAAGCTCACTTGTCGTTTGATAAAGCATAGCTGAATAATTCACAGATGATATCATAGGGCACTCGTAGTGCCGGCAAAGAGCATGCTAATGCCCTTTAATTCGTGAGTGTGAGCGTAGACCGCTTCGCTTTTAAATAGCTCTCTCTTTCCCTCTCTCTCTCTCTCTCTCGCTTACTCTGCCGCGCTGCGGGTGACCTGTTTTCTAAATTGAAACCGAAAATGAGCATCAAGTGAAAATTGAAAGTACTCACAAGCTAATTACGTAGTAAAGAAAGCGAAAGACAGAGAGAGAGAGACAATTGATAAGCTGCATTAGGGATAGAACACTCCGTGCGACTGTCTGGCTGACCCGGCTAGCTTAAGCTAAATAAGCTAGCTAAATATAAACTCTTTGGCATTTCCTATCTCGCAGAGATATAATACATTTGTGTGCTTATGATGGGATCTACATATGTATCTAGAAGATATAGTTGTAGCTATCTTTATGCTTATCTAAGAAAACTTTAGCTTTTTCTGTCAGCTGTCTCGAAATTAATTCATATACACATGTTCAAACATAGCTAATTTCGCATCTGTACACTCTTCCTGCCAGGTCTGCCAGGACAATCTTAGCACGCAGAACGAACGCCTCTTGGAACTGCGCGACATTGTGGCCAAAATCGCAGCTGACGTCGGTCTGGATGCGTCCGCGCTTATGCAAGGCGAACTGGACGCACTTGGTCAACGTTTGGCTGAATGCAAAGATGCCATAACCACTCTGGCCAACGTTGCCGAAACTCAGGACAAGGAACGCAAGGAGCTGGACAGAGAGGTGACCCAGGCCAAGGCGTACTTCAACAATGTGCAGCAGGTGAGTACAGGTCACAAACTTGGCAGCGCTCTGCGGCGTGACGCGTCGTGTAGCTGCGTGGCGAGCGGATCGATTAGAACACTTGCCACGAGGTGTGGGTAGTGCGAGTAGGAAACGGTTGCTTGCTTGCAAGTGTTAGAAGTGGCGTGTGGAATTTCCCACACTCGTAGCGGCAGCAGAAACAACAAAAACATTGGACGGACGGACATCAGTGCCGGAAATGCTCCTGGATGTTTTTGTTGTTGTTGTTGTTGCTGGCTCTGCTATTGTAATGGGTTAATCCAATACGAAGGACATGCTATTTTAAGTGGGTTAGAAGTTGAAAAACTTTCCCTCTCATACAAGTGTGCGTGTGCGAGCGGGGTGGGAGCGGGTACGTATACAGTCTGACAGTGTAGCTGCTGCCTCATGTTGGTCATTATTGATTGACGTGGAGGCGTGAATAGGTTTGGAGGCGGCTGCTTTAGTTCGCTGCAATCGTATTAAATTTTCATTCAGAAAATAAACGACTAAGCTGGCAGTGACAGGTTCGTGAATAATTCACCAGATGATTCCCGAGGCGAGAACTAGTTCATGTTCCGCAAGCGCGCTTTAACCTGCTAAGTCAATCAATTTTTCTATCCTGCTTTTACTATTTCAAATTACATATGTATTTTTATCGATAATTAAATAATTGAATTATTCCCATAATCGTCAAGCCGCCACATAATTTGTCTTGTGATTGTTATCGGTTCGCGGTCTATCGAATTTCAACAGTTTTGCAACTGTTGCACTCTCCGTTAGTCTCGCCATATTGGAACAGCTTCGCTCCACAGTGCGAGGCATTTGATATAGACATGCTAAATGGTTGCGTGCCCCATCCACCGCTGCCACTCCACTGACTCCACACCATGACTGTTCGTTCGTGTGTGGTTTGTTGCATGAGGTCATTGCCAGTTGGCAGAAAAGTGTTGCCGCCGCCGCCGCCGCCGTTGCCACTGCAAGGTTTTGGCCCGTTGCGTTGCCCGCGTGCACAGTGGTAACTCGAGACTGACAGTCAGCCTGAGTTGGTTATTAGGGTCACGCCAATTAGCCATGCACAAAGCGTTGGACTGACCACACCAGCCGGGGTGCACAGATCTTATTCATTCTTTGCGCTATACTAATTCCTCTTTCTCGCTCTCTCTCTCTCTCTCTCGCTCCTGCAGGAAATCGCACGCGTCGAGCCGCAGACTGCCAAGGAAAGCGAAGAGCAACTGGCCGCACTGCGTGCCCATTTACAAACGCTCGCCCGCACCGAGGAGCAACTGCGTCAATTGCGCGAGCGACAACAGCTGAAAACCAACGGTAACAACAGTAACAGCGACGAGCTTGGATCCACTCTCTATGTCGCCGCCGCGAATGCGAATGCAACGGCCGATGACAGCATTTTGGAGGTGCTGGCGCTATGGCAGAAAATATTCCAGGAAACGTTCCAGGAGTATCATCGTCTGTCGACGCGCCTGGCGCGCAGCCAAAACAGTTCGGAGGCATTGCGATTGTGGCGTCAATATCTGCAGCATGTGCAATCCTTCTTGGCCTGCGCCATTGCCGACGACTATAGCAGTTTGCGGGAACAGCAGCAGCTATGCGCCATCCATCAGAATCTGCTCATCTCGCAGCAGAGCGTACTCTCGGAAACGCCGCTCGAATCGGAACTCTCAGAGCAATACAAGGCACTGACAAATCTCCACAACGAGACTCTCTCGCGCATCATGCAACGCAACGATGAACTGGAGCGCCGCGTCAGCAACTGGAACTCATATCGCCAGCAGCTGGCGGCGATGCTCGATTGGCTACGGCAACGGGAGACAGAGCGGAATGCACTGCAGCTGCGCTACATCAACCTGCGCCGTGTGCCGCATCTGAAGCAACGACTCGATGTGCTGCTCCTGCAGATGACACGAGGCGAGCAGCAAAACGAAGCTTTGCGGGCACAGCAACAAGAGCTGCTGACATACTGCGACGATGCATTGGCCACGTCCATGCGCATGGAGCAGGCGAGCATCAGTCAGCGCATCAGCAATTTGCGTGCTGCCCTCGAGACGTGGCAGAACTTCCTCAAGCGCATCAAACTGCTCACCGAGTCCTACGATTCGCGTGTGCAGCAGCTGCAGACGGAGTTCGTTAGGACGCAGCAGCTGCTGGACGAGAGTGCGAACGATGCGGCCCTTAGCTCTGCAGAGATTGAGCAACGGTTGAGTGCGTTGCGTGAGCAGCGTTTGCAGTTGGCCAATCAAGGACCTGCTCTGGAGAGTCTTACCGTGAGCCAGGAGGAGCTTAAGGAGTGCATAAGTCCACACGATATGAAGAGCATAAGGCAGCGCGGATTCCTGTTGCAGCAGCAGCATGCCGATCTGGACTATCAGCTCGGCACGCTTATCAATGCCATCGAGGAGCGTCTCTTGCTGCAGTCGAACTATCAAGCGCGATACGAACGCATCTCGCAGTGGCTACGAGGTCTGGAAGAGCGTGTCGAACGCGATGCCGATGTATCATCCATGGCCAATCCGGAACAGGCAGCCAAGCAGCTGGAGCAGCAAATCAATGGTGAACTGCAGCTGCGCGAAAAGGAACGCGAATGGTTGCTTTCGGCCAGCCGCGAACTGTTGACCCAGTACACAGACCCCAACCCGCAATCACAGGCCGTGCGCGACCAGGTGCAGCATCAAAGCGCTGAGCTTATCGATCGCTGGAATCGTTTGCGATTCATGTGCAAGCAGCGGGCCACAAAGATTGGTGAACTCAAGCAGACTCTGCTGCGACTGGAGGAGCGCATCGCTCTGATACGTACCTGGCTGTTCGAGGTGGAGTCGCAGCTTGAGCAACCAATCAACTTTGAGGGCTACACACCGAATGTGATCAAGGCCAAGTTGCGCGACCACGAAGAAATCCAGCGATCTATCGAGAATCACAGCAGTAATGTGGGCGAAGTGCTCAATCTGGTGGAAATGTTGCTCAACGATGCCGATAGCTGGCGCACCCAGGTGAACATGACGGGGCTGGCTTCGACCGCGCAGAATCTCGAGCAACGCTGGAAGAATGTCTGCAGTCAGTCGGTGGATCGCAAACAGCGTATACTGAGCACTTGGAATCTGCTGCAGGAACTGATAAAACTGACCACCGAACAGAAACATTGGGTGGCGCGGCAGGAATCGCAGCTAACGATCTTGGAGCGAAACAAGCAGCGAGGCGCTGAGCGGCAACAGATGTTGCGCAACAAACTGGATGAGCTGGAAGCCGAGTCGGGCAATATGCGCCTGCTGGACCAAACCTACGCCAAGCTGACAATGAGCCCCGGCGTGGAGCCAGAGAACATACAGAAACTGACGCTGCCCACAAAGGTGCTGCTGAGCAAGTGGCGCCAGCTGACGCCACGCTGCCAAGTGATGCTGGAAGCGATCGATAAGGATGCTAAGGCAATACGAGAATTCAATACAAGCCAACTGGATCTGGTTAAATCTCTGACAGGTATACAAAAGGCACTCGATCAGATGCCCAATGCTGAGGATCCGAAGACCTTGACGCAAATGGAACCCAATGCGGTGTTGCAGCGACTCGATCAACTGGATCAAAAGCTGAAACAGGCTGAACATCAGGTAGAGCAAGTCAATACACTCGGCAATGAGTTAAAATCACGAGCCAAGGAGAATCCCAGTCAATTGAAGCAGATACTGAGCCTGATCACCGAGTACACAACGTTATGGACTACGGCGCAGAAGGCAATTGTCAAGCAAAAGACGTACTGGCTGTCACGTGTGTCCAATGAGCTCGATGTGGTGAACGAGACCAATGCAGCTGTCCAGGTGAACACGTTGTCGCAACGCAAGCTACGACAAGCACAGCTGCAACGTGAAACCTCCATAACGGCCAAGGATGCTTACATCATGGAACTGCATACGGCAGTAGCCGAATGCAAGACCAATCTGGATGAACTGCAGCGCACCATTGCGGATAAGGCACGCAAACCCGGACCGCAGAAGATCGCCAAGCTGCTGGGCAATGCTCAGTCGTCGACGGAACTGGTGAAGCATCTCAGTCATCTGCTGCTCACCGATTGCCAAGCGGATAACCAGGCTGCTCAGACGGACACTGTGTCAGAGTTGACGCTGCGCTTCGAGACACTGCAGTCGCAGTGGAAGGCGCGCCAACAGCACGATCAAAATGCAAGGTAGGTTCAAGATGCGATAACCAACTCCCTTCAACCACCCGCTCTTATAGCCCATAGAAAGATCATCCCATTAATCTTCTAATGTACTTGCAAACTGTCATACAGATTATCTTAGATTCGATCCAACTTTCTGTTCGAAGCAATTCTCAATTTCTGATCGATTAGCAAAAGCGGGGAATACCCTAGCATACATCCTAACTTACCGTTATTGTTTGAAGATTTAATGCCTGAACCGTAAACGGGAACCTCATACGGAGGGAATTTAGTTTCAAGTCGATTCCGTTTTACGTTGTATTCATTTTGATTTGTTAAATGAATTGTACGTACTCAATTATAAAACTTTAATTTCAATCTGTATATTATCTGTGTATTTACTTGAAGAATTTTTCTTCAGATATTCGATTATTTAATATATTCATTCGATTCTGATCTATATGAGTTTGCAAGTATTCCCCCATTCCCCATATCTGTTTTGGTGTTTTGGGCTAACAAATTGTTTTATTGCTTTATGCTTACTTCTCGCTCTTATACACTCTCACACAACCTCACACAAACACACTCAACTACTCCACTGACGCCTCATGACCACCAGGTGCCTGCTACCTGCGTCCAATAAATACACCTGCATACAGTAAGTAACCCTCTCTTTCTATCATGCCTATGCACTAACCCCAAAGAATACCTGCCAGGCAAGCTCCTCCTGCCTACTCCAACTGTGCCTCCTCTGTTCTGTGTGTGTGCTTCTCCACCAGACAAAAGCTGGCAGATGTCGCCTTAGTTCGACTGTCAGTCTCCCGCGTGGAGCATAGCAAGAAGTTGGAGCTTGCCTTGAGGGTTAACATCCGATCAAGTTTCTGTCGCTGAACTTGCTCGGTTTAACATCGGCTAACAGTTGTACATATATTCACATACCCTCTTAAATTGCCATGCTATACGTTTTCTAATGAGTGACTCATTCTTTCTACAGCGAGGTCGGCCGCCTGACGTGTCCGCTGTGCACGCAACGCAACTGGCAGCAGATCGACAACGATCTGTGGCGCCTGGAGCAGTGGCTACAGTTTGCCGAGAGCACACAGAAATCGCAATCGACACCGCCGTCGAATATCGAGCTGCTCGAGGATGTCACGCAGGATCATCGCGAATTCCTGCTGGATTTGGAAAGTCACAAGTCGATCATCTCGTCGCTCAATGTGGTCGGCGATCATCTTGCCACACACACCCTGGACACGGAGAAGGCACGACAGCTGCGTTCTCGTCTCGAGGCCGACAACGAGCGCTGGAACAATGTGTGCATCAATGCCACAAAATGGCAGGGTCTGCTACAGACAGCGCTTATGGGCAACAGCGAATTCCATCAGACCATCGATGAGCTGGTCGATTGGCTGAAGCGCACTGAGAAGAACATCAAGGCCTCCGAGCCCGTCGATCTTACCGAGGAACGCAGCGTCCTGGAGACCAAATTCAACAAATTCAAAGACCTACGTGCCGAGCTGGAACGCTGTGAGCCACGCGTTGTCAGTCTGCAAGATGCTGCCGATCAACTGCTGCGTGCAGTCGAAGGATCCGCGGAGCAGTCCCAGCGAACCTATGAAAGGTAGGTGTTGCACGCGCCAGTGCCGAGGGCGGAACGAAATAAATGCGTGGGTGCCGCTTGTGCTAGACAGATGCGCTACACATACACATATGCAAATATGTGATATATGTGACACTTTTATACATATGTAGAAGCGGGGAAAGAAACCAGTCTTAGCTGGGCGGCGTTTATGATTTCTGATTCTCTTTTATCTGTAGTTTGATCTATAACTTCACGTAGAACATTAAGTTATATCTCTCCTTGAGTTAAACATTTCCCACTATCAAAGCTGTTAAAATTCTCGTAATCGTCATATTTTGGCTGATCGTTTGTTAAATCCTTTCCACATTATTTTCCTTTATATACGATATTTTTCATTCAATCAAAATTCTACTAAAAATGCTCGATGAGCATATTCTGTTCGGCCTTACCACACACTATCTCTCTTTCTCTCTTTACTATCTACACAACGTAGCTTGTTTATAGCCGAATCTCATTAAAATTAGCTAGAAAATTTGTTTGCTTATTTTTGCTTTATTTATTTTGTGTTTGCCGTTTTTGTTGCGTATTTGATTTCTGTGTTTTTTGGTACTACAAAATTTTTTCGTCCGCCCATTCTAACACTTCATCAAAACTGACACGCCAAGAGCCGCCAGCAAATGTTTTAAATATTCTAGAACCCTTTCCAGGTTGACGGATCTACGATTGCGTCTGCAATCACTGCGACGTCTCTCCGGCATTTATATTGTCAAACTGGGCGCCGTCCTTGGTTACGAGGGCGACAATCTGGGAGTGCCGCTGCACATGTTGTCTAACGAGGTGAGTACCCTAAAGCAGTTGGTCTCGATGTGAACCATTTGAAAGTTAAACGAGATTTTGTCCCCAACAAAAATCCAACCAAATTTTATTTTAATTTTTGTTTGTCAACGCACCGAAAGTAAGTGAAATATTTTAAAATTGGCGAAACAAAAAACAAATTATTATAATAATGTGTGACAAATTGGAATTGATGAGAGCAAAACCTTTTTACTTTTTAATATCTCCCATTTTGATTTTATTAAAAAAATTCTGTTTAATTTATTATTTTTACTTTTCTCTTTTTATTTTCCGTATGGCATTTCTAGCTTTTGGATAATACTACATTATCAACCTCTTCTATGCAGGCCGCCGCACCCAACACAGAAAATGCAAAGTAAATATTCATAGACATTTGTTTAATTTCGATTATCGATCTCGTAACCATCATATCGTAGTCTAGTTTAGTTTTAGTTTATCAGTTGAAATGCAACTATTTGCACACTTGTACTATAATCTCTTTGATTTGCACTTGATCTATGTAGATATCTATCTGTGTTGCATGTTATCTTTAGTTCTGTGACAACACACGTCTCTAATCTCTCGTTATTGTCTCCACAGCCTCTTCAGTCACGATGGCGATGCTGCCGATGGCGATGTCATCAATACCACGGTTCTGGCACGCGGTGCACGATTCCTCGGGCGCGTTGCACGTGCCTCCCTGCCCATACAGGCGCTAATGTTGTTGCTTTTAGGTGTGGCAACACTAGTGCCCCACGGTGAGGACTACACCTGCATGTTCTCCAACACATTTGCTCGCAGTCTCGAGCCAATGTTGTCGTATCCCCACGGACCGCCGCCAACGTAGAGGACGCTTGCCACTTTGAAATGTATTAGTGCAAAACAAATTTCCAGTCAAATCACTGTAATGAAAAACTTAACCAACACCCGACCCTGTTCCCCCAAACGTATGTAAGAACTTTAGGAATGAATGAATGAATGAATGCTTACCAAAACGCCCCGACCATTTGTTTGTAGGCAAAATTATAATACAAAATGTGAAACATAGGTCTCAAGCAGAAGAAGAATGTAAATTTTTGTAATTTTCCACATTTTTAAAAGTTGTATTTTCATTTTGGTAGCTAGACAAACAAACAATGTAGAGACAAAAACGCGAGAATGCCTACAAAACATGTACATACATAAGATATAATGATGATGATGATAACTCGACGAGCAGAAACACTAAACTTGATATATAAAAAAAATCAAAAGAAGAAGGAAAAGGAAAAGAGAAGATAAAACTAACGACAAGTAACGAAAACACTTTTACAAACTTATATTAACGATATATACATTATACATATATATTTGCACAGCAAACATTTATATAACCTATGCCCAAACTATAGAGCCCAACATTTTGTATATAAATAACTAAGCTGAAGCTGACAAACGAAAGCAAAAAAAGTGAATACGCACACATACGAAATATTTACTCCGTGGCACACGTTCGTTATCCTCCGGAAGTCGCATAGAAAGATCCGGCAGATAGTAGCAGCAAGCTAGCTCAAATTTCGTGGAACATTTTTGAATTGACTTGATGCTGCTTCTGCCAGAATTTAGCCAACTCACTCTAGCCACAAGACAAACCATGACCCACATAGACCACAAGTCCGGTGTGTTGTCCAAAACTCAACACAGCTTGCTCGATTGCACGTCTATCTCCCAAATCAAGATGCTGCGATTAGGCGAGGTGAGCTTGACTTTTGGACATTACACTGGATGCTAGATAGCCAATAGCTGCCTGAGAGCAAATAGGGGCAGCCCTAATCCAAGCTCTCTCCCACGGATTACGGGCAGTCCCGAATTAGATAAGCGCCACCAGCCACAGGTGGAATCGCTGAGCTCTCTCTTTATACAACCGGCAGCATTGGTTCTCACACCTTGAAGCATTCCTGAATTCATTTCCAAAATTTCGTACCATAGACAAAGTAAACTTTAGAGTCAGTTAGCTCGTGCAAATTTTCGGAGCGAACGAGTGCCACGAGAAGATTGAACAAAATACGAAGCAAGTGTCCTATGCCGGTGCTAAACCAAACTATAACAATTTTTCTAAAAATGAAAATTGAAAAAGATGCGTATAAAACATTGAAAAAAAATATAAAAAAAAATTTTGAAAAAAAAACTATAAACGAAATAATGTTGAAAATTTTTGCATATAGAAATGGAAAAAGTTATCCATCCAGTTAAAAACGTAAACATAAAACTTTTGTTGTTAATATTTTTTGATAATCATTACTCCATATATTTGCCTTATGAAATATATATTTTATATTATTTAACGCCTTGAGTAATTCTTGAAAAAATACATATTTATTTATTAAGTTTACACGATACATATATTTTAATTAAGTTGAATTAAAAATGTTACATTTTTGTGTGTTTTGCTGCTTCTGTACTTTATAAGATTTCCTTTCTTGTGAACAACTGTACCTTTACGCATATATTAAAGAAATATTACAAAAAGCCCCATGGACTTTTCTTGTTTTGGAAGGTGAAGTATCTCTGGCGGGACTTGTTCGAACTGCAGATATATCAAACTACGACTGAAAATAATAAAAGCCGACAGAATACAAATAATAATAAATCGAATAGTTTTATTACATATGGTATTTCAAAGGTTATTTAGAGTATGTTGAATCAAATATTTGCTTAGCGAATCCATTCTTTGATAATCTCCGCTTCCTTTCGACGCGCGTCAATAATCGATGCCGAATCTAATGGATTGCTCTGACGTAGATCCACATGATGGGCACCCTCCGGTATGATGATAATATGTATTTTATCGTTTGGAGACTGGAGAACACCACCTCCACTCCAGGGATCAAGAAGACCATTGCTGAATATGATATTGCTAGCAGCACGAATATTTCTACCACCGTAGCGTAGTTCAATGTCGTATGGCTTGGGTATGAGATGGAACCTCTTATAACACTTCTCCGAGAACGCCTTCAGATCCCAGGTGGTTGTGCGGTACATGGTGTCGCTACTGTTGGCGCAGAAGGGCATAACCATTTGGTTACAGGTCTGTATGTCCCAGCCATAATTATCATAGTTGGCGCTGGATTGGCTGTGCTTGTAGTCCACACAATGTGTTTGGCCAGTATAGTTGGTGTAGACGCCCAGTGCACTGGCCATGGTTTTCATCAGATCGGCGTCGGTCTCATGCAAATCCTTTAGATAGAAGCAAAACTGTCGCACTGGATACGCTGGTAGAGGTGCCAGGAATGACGAGTTGTAGGGATAATTGGCCATGGCCATGTTGCCATACACCTCCTCTAGGTAATCATAGAACTTGTTTAAGTCGTCGCCAGTCTTGATAGGATCGCACAGTTTAAAGGTGTCGCCCAGCTGTTTCTTTCCCGCATCATTGCTGGCAAGTGTCTCAAAAGCTTTCCAAGATTTCGCTATATTTGCACTACAATTCGAGTTGTAGGCAGTCTTATACACGGACGTGGTTATCTTGTTGAAAATCTCGCAGGGTGTCAGTCCCGAAAACTGCAAGATTGGAGCCGATGCAGCCAGTGCCCCATTCACAATATGTGGATACTTCATGCGGAACCAGGCCGAAAGCATGCCGCCGTATGAACCGCCGAACGCAACCACCGGCAGCGGTACTCCCTTGCGCAGGTAATCAATCAGCATGGCGTAATCCTCGAGTGTCTGCTCGACTGTGAAGTATGCCAGGTGCTCCGGCTTGCTAGTGTTGAATGTGTCACTGCCAAAGGGCAAAGATTTGCCGTAGTAGCGATGCTCTGCGAAGATTACCATTGCGTGCAACTGTTCGGCCAGTTCCCACACGAAGCCCGTGTTCTGCGCAAACCACTCGATATCACCTTCATTGCCGGTATAGAAAAAGATCGGGTACATGGTGTCATCCTTCTTGACGTACGAATCGTTGTACAAGTAGCGTATGGTAAAGTTCTCATTGCTCAGGAAGTTAAAGTGATCCAGAGGAACCGAAAATTCCTTTACAGCATATTGGAATTTCTCTTGGCCCGTGGCACTTGCGCCTAGCTTAATAGCCAACATAAATAAAATGCCGCAGAGTGCCGCGGACATCTTGATTTTCACCCTAGAACACTTTCGATGCAATTTTATTCCAATAATGAAAGCCTCGGGTTGACTTTGTTCGATCTGCTTGATGATTAAGCCGGCTTCGGTGACCTTTATTATCACTAGTGCAAATCAGTGTTGTAAAGCACGAGTTTTCTAGCCGCTGTTAGGCCTAGCTGCCATTTTGAGTTTAACAGTGGCGCGACCGTTAACTTTCAAATTGAACTAAATGTTAGTGCGTGGTTAAGAGAACGCTGTTAAGGCTCTGTTAAATTGATGTTGTGGACCGTGAAAACATTTGTTCTCACTGCACGAACTTTTATAATTAGTTGGCTTGACATTTAAAATAGTAGTTTCTTTGTGATTTGTGCCAACATATTGATCAACTTTAATTCAAATGAAATTTGAATTTCGATTTTCGATTATTAACCGTTGAAAGCAGAGCAAAACGGGCTTAAAAGCCTAATCCCCCATCAGCATCTAACAGAGATGACCAAATGCGCCAACCCTTTGGCAAAGCCTCCGTGTATATTGGTCTGCTGCTAATACTTGAAGTGTTAACCGGACTAAGTATTATTATCGTAACTGCAGTTTATCAATCGATTTTATCAAGCTACTTGGATGATATTGAGGCCCGCTTGGTGATGTCCTATTTCGCCAACGTATACATCTTCGGGGCCCAGCTAATTGTCACGTTTATCTGTAGTATCTCATTGTGGAATCGTTTATGGAAGAGACGTTGCACGCCGAACGTTCGATTAGTGCTTGCTCTGTGGCTGTTCTATTCCTGCGTTATCATAGCGTCTGGTTTCGGTGCGACGTGGAATATCTATTATAACATGGATGTGCTGGAAAATGGAGCGGAAACATCACTTTTACGTGGCATCGACGAATACTACTCGTCCCCGGACTGGAAGCTGCTTTGGGACGGTTTACAAATCCGCAAGCAGTGCTGCGGAGTCAATAGCTACAGGGACTGGATGGATGCGGAGTGGATGCCGCGTCAAACACGTTCCGGCAAAAAATGCGGTAAATCTGTTCTGGCTCCCATAGCTTGCACAAAGAGAGGCGTCGAGCCCAACTTGCCCAACTGTATGCTGATGGGTGAAGATTTTTCGCAGAATAATGGCAAACGACCGATGTTCCCAAAACTTACAATCGATAAGATCAATACGAACGGATGCCTTCCTATTTTCATGAAAATTTTATGGCGATATTTCTACATTCTGTTGTTTCTTGTACTCCTGGCGTTGAAATTCTTGGTAAGTGCTGAGCAAATATGCGAATAGGTTAGGCCCGTTTAATAACGCATTGAAATTATTTAGATTTTCCTATGCTGCTTTACCAAGTACATAATACAACGCCAGAATATGGGCGATGAATGCGAGAATGCTGGTTTTACCGACGAAGAGGGACGTCCTCTAGTCATGGTCAAGTATCCGCGTAGTGTCAGATGCGTTATTGTCGGCGAGGATGATATGGCTTCCGATATGGCACCTGATGCTGCCTACTGCAATTGCGAAGATGGCGATGCGTACGAAGGTTGTCAGGGCTGAAAACTTTATCAATATGTGCATGTATCTATATATATATATATTTTTGTACTATATATTAATGTAATTTACAATTTATTTGCATATTCATATTACATTTTCATTTAAGTTTGAATCTAAACAGAGTATATGTACATGAGAGTATATAGTAGAGTCGATTCAATTGTTGTTTCAACAGATACTCCAAACCTGTAAATGTAATAATCGATAAATTGTGGTAATCAATTAATGATGCAAAGTCAATGGAAAGGCAATAGTTTGTTCTTTTTTTCTTGGTTGTTCAGCACTAATAACGAGACGTTTCTCTTTACAACACTGTTGTTGAAAATAACGCTTTGTTAGTAGGTTCTGTCTTTTTATTTGCAGTACAAAAACGAATTACTTAGGAAGCGACATGTAAGTAATATATTGCAACTAAGTTAGACAATTGATTACGCTGGAACTCATATAGGCCTTTTTTTCCAAATGTTCCACACATCGTGGGCGACGACGATGAGTCTAACGAAACGCCAGAGCAAGCAGAAATGCCAAATACGTAAATATTTTAAAAAAGGTTTAAATAAGATGTTGGTTGTGCATATTACAATCTCAAACCTCCCCCGCCCAATGACAGATCTTCAAGTACTTCGGCGCGTGCGCTCAGTTCCCGAAGCTTAAAGTCAATTGACTCGGATGAGTCATCGGATGTGTCGGAATCCTCCTTCGACGACCAAAGCGAGACTGAGTATGTTTTAAATGAGTGGTTTGCCTGTTCAGCTGGTACTCTTATCTCCAACAGCGGCGAGGACTCCAACGGCAGTACGGCAGAAGAGGACTGGTCCAATAATATCTCCTACATTGTTCGAATACCGTAAGCGCCTGATTTGGCTCCATGGCTTCAGTTAACCCATTGTAAACCCGCAGAGAAAGTGAATCGGGGCCGGATCGTGCGACAACAGTGTGTACTCCCGTCAAGACCAAAACCAGTCCCGACGAATTTGTTGAGGAAAATTCAATTGGCGATATACAAGCAGACAACGATCAGCCGATTGACTTGACCGCGGATTTCAAAGGCGAGAGTATGGAAACTCAATACGCTGTGGAGGATGGCAGCAATCATGCGAACTCGGAGCTGGTAGAGGCCAAGGAGCCTAGCTCGCCAACGGATGAGGACGAGCAATCGCCTTATACATCATCGATGGACAATGATACCGAAGAAGAAGACGAGCTGAAGGTCGATAAGCTAGATCCAGGCAGCCAAGCTGCAACAAACAACTGTATGGTTGGCAAGCCTATACCATATAAAAGCATAGATCATTCGAAATCGTTACGTTCGGGATGCCGAACTACCATGGTAAAATCCGAGGAACTCTCTAAGAAGACGGCAGTTGCTCGTCAGCGCAAATCTAATCCTCATACTGAAGAAACCGTTGAGTCATCAATTGGAGCGCGTGTCGCCAAGCGCCTTCGAAACTCTGCCGCAGTCAATCGGTCTCCGATTGTCAAATCTTCCACGTTGGCCAAGCCGCTGGAGGTGACCGAATATTTTACCAAAATATCCGCCACGCTGGTCCACCATCGGATCAATTTGTTGCCATTCTTGCATATGCGCAAGCGCATCGATCGCCTGGTTGGCGAAGCCATTGCTAAGAAAAAGATCAGTAAGAAGGCACCGACTAATTAGCTAAACTTTGTTGATATTATTTAATAATAAAAGATAACGAGTTGAGTTCACATATCTGGCTAGGAATCGTATTCAAGCTGACTGGGACTGTGATTACGGCTCGAGGAATCGGATATAGCTGCACTGCTGGTGCTGATCAGCAGCTGACTGGGCATCTCGCCAATTGACGGCAACGTGCTGGTATCACTAACGCTGGACAACGAACCGATCTCATCGCAACTGACTCCCGAGTCGATGTCTGAGTGGGATATTGGTGTGGCGTCCGCTTCTGCCTGACTTCCTACCGCCTGGTTCGGACGCTTCGAGTTCAATTCGATGCTGATTGCGCTAGCTTCACGTTTCACGGGACGTCCAGTGTGCGTGGGACTCCAGTTGAGCTCGTGATGCACGATTGCTTGCACCTGCATATGAATAGGCTCGCTCGCAGGACTATCGCAATCTCGAGCGAAGTGCAGTGCGTCGTCGAGCACTTCGACAGGAGGCGGCGACATTGGCGGTTGAACAATCATTGTAGAGTTGGCCATCATTTGAAAGTCTATCTCGCTTTCCTGCAATAATGCTTAAATTATCTTTAATTGTTGTTCATGATTTCATTGTTTACTAACCAAAAGTGCCCGCTCGACATGCGAGCACTCCGCACTGTCGTACGACAAATTTATGACCTGTGCCATCTGTCGCATTTCTTCAAGTTCCATGCCTTCCTCGTATATCCCGGCTACTTTGAGTTCTTCGATCAATTGTTTTTTTTTGGCACGAGTTTCCATCTTTACAGCTATCAAAATAATTAACTTTTGTGCTTGATTTGCATTAAGGTATACAAAGTGCCGTTATTTATATACTTGTGCATACTTGTGCAGGGCTGCATAACCGATCGAATTAATTTCAAACAATTAAATATCGATAAGCTTGTAGTACGACAATTTTGTCCGCATCGATATGTATATTTTACATACAGTTGTTTTATATTAGGCAAATGGTAATTATTAATAATTTAATTTATTACGGCTGACAAAGAAATAAATCAAATCCCAGGAATATCGAATATTCGCGGGTCTATTGTGCCCTCAAAAAGCTTTAATAATATCCCCTTGACAGTTTTAGCCGAGTTCAGCACCACATTTATAAATAATTCACAGCATACTTTTAGCCGCTGCATAATTCAAGCACATTGAGCTTCTGTCAGTGAGCACGTGGTGCGTTCGCTTTGGATTTGAATTTCTGATTGAATTTATTTTTAAATAAAACGATTATATCTTCAATAATATTAAAATACAACATATATTTTTGGTACAAATTCAACCTGTAGTAATTTACATATTCAATAATTTCATACGGCGCTTGGAAACGGTTAAAAGTTTCCTCAAAATGTGGCATACTTTTAGGAGCAGCTGAAATTAACGATTGTTCTATATCGATATCGATAAAATTGGCCAAACTGACCAAATATTGTATTAGAGTCTACTCCATATGTAATTCCAGTGATTTGTGCACCATACTTTGCTGCTTACCGGCTTATTCTCACCTCGCGTCCGGCTTAAACAAATATTGTCGCCTGCTGCACAGCATGGACGCTTAACACATTTTATTAAAACATTTGATCTCTGAAACAGGCAAAGAAAAAACGGTGCTTAAAAAAAACTATTCACAAATATTTCCATAGTTTTTTCCAGCTTCCTTGGGTCGAAATCCTCGTGCTGGACATAAATTGTACATAGTATAAATTTGCTTGGCAATTTACACGCAAACATTAAAAAAATGCGACCACCCGCTTTTGTGGTAAAAATTATGCTATAATTCAAAAACAGCGCCGTGCTACACACACACACACACACGCATGCACACTTACATAGAGTGGAACACACATATAGGCGTCGTTCATTAGCACAAAACCCACACATTAATTTCATGCATGCATGTGTGCGTGTGTGTGATATTGCTTTGCTAATCTTGAGGGAGTGAAACTCGCTCGCACACACACACTCGTACTGAGAGAGAGAGCGAGCGAGCGAGATCTGCACTTGTGTGGGTGCCTGAGTCTGTCTCAGCGCCTACGTTTGCGCGTGTGTGTGTGCGAGTGTTTGCTTTGTCACCATAAAAGACATAAGCCATGTTTTTACTGCATGTGAGCGAGAGGGAAAGAGAGAGGAAGAGAACGAGAGCAAGACTGCGTGGGTGTGAGTGACTTCATGTAGCGACATTGCTGCAGCAAAAAACTGCAAGCTCGCCGTCTCCCCCCCTCCTCTCTCTCTCAACCACATCCCTTGCCGCATCCGACCGGGTTAGTTGCCCAGCTAAGCAACGAGGAACGCGCAACCGAAAACGACAAGCCAACCAGGCCAATTTCAGTTTCGGTGATAAATTTCGTATAATAAAGAAGACATTAAGCAAACGCCGGCGAGAACGACAGCGACAACGACGAGGACAACAGGCAGAAAGAGATTTGGAGTGAGGTGAGTGCGGGGGGCAACAAGGATCGCCCGCTGTGCACGTTTTACACCTTGCAGCGGAACGTGGATAGCAGTAAAAATAATATTATGCTCGCTTTTAAAAATGTATATTTTGGCGTGTAAACGCTTTAACGCTTAGTTTTCCTTCCTCCAGCTACTGTGTGTGTGTGTGCGTCTGCAAGGCAGACAGAGATAGAGATAGAGTTGCAGTCTTTAATTTGCCTGGACGGGCTTATGCGGCATGCATATTGCATGTGCCCATCGAACCGAATTAAGGAACCCGAAATTGCAGTCAGCCGAAATGCGTTGAAAAGTAAATACAATTTGATATTTATGCAAATTTATTATTGATTGCGATTACCAAGCGACCGTGCCGCGTGCCGCATGCCGCACTGCACCGGCACCTGCACCTGTAACGCCCGAAGGCGCGCGTTGCAAGTTGCGAAAACATAACTAAAGCGCCAATTTTGCAATTGCAACTGTGCAACGTTTTGTTGTTGTTGTTGTCCGCGATTGCCCGCAATTATGTTATTAACTTTTGTGCAAAGTGCAGTTTGAAAATAATAACTTATTTAGGCAAATGCAAGCGATTTTACTGTGCATTATTGACTTGCATTTACGAAATTGCCGGATTATACGCGACAAGCAGCCTAATGGAGTTTTCATTTTGAAAATTTAATAGAAAACGAGAGAGATAACTGATCATTTGGGCAATTTTTAATTTAACTTGTACTTTCCTCTCGCCGCGGCAACTTAATTTAATATTAACTATCAAGTTAAGTTGGCTGCGCTGCAATGATTGCATGTTATCGATATATGTACTCGGCCCGATACATGCAATTCAAATTCTAATATGAAGTTAATATTAAGTTAAGTTGGCTGCGCTGCAATTATAGACGAATAAAACCTATTAAGACATTGCAATACTAAGTTTCGATAAGATCCCAATTTTGAATATAGGAACAAAACATTGGGTTAATCATTAGGTTTTCGTTCGTATGTAATTCAAATTAAATTTATATTTGCGATAATTGAGTGTAGTAACACTTAAGGGGCATCCAAACAACGTATCTTACACATGATTTAAGTGTCTTTGATCCCAAGCAGCGTTGCCATGTAATTCGAGTCGCGACTTGTGTAACAGTAGAATAAGTGCAGCTCCAAGTGCGCCACGCCACCTGCCTCCTACAAAACTGAAGCGTTAAAACAGCACATCAAGCTGGAACAACATAACTGACAGCTCTCAGCTGGACATGCACGAAATACGCAATGTCAACTTAAGTGCCTGGTTCTGGCCGAGAAGGCGTCCAGCCTGCCCGCCTTCCTAGGGCCGCATGCTACGTGCAACTTGCAGGCACTTGTGTCTGACACTTTGTTCCACAAGTCGGCAAAGCGGCGCACAATCAAAGTGCCCCGGGACCAAGACTTAAAAGTGGCATGCACATAAAAGCAACAAACTAGCAAGCAAGCATGGGCGGCAGTTGGTTAGGGGGCAGGGCAGGCGGGTCGGTTGTCAGCCGGCAACCAGGTGTGGTCAGACGTATGGAACAACCACAGGCCAAACAAGCGGCAAACAGAAAGAAATTACAAGCAACAACAATGTTGTCTGCCTTGTTCGCTGTGAAATTTGCATTTCCGCTGTGAATGCTAAAACAGGATGCGATGCGACTTCTTGTGCTTGTGCCTTTTGCCTTTTGCTTACAGCTTAATATTATTTTAAAAACTAAATAAAATGAATATTGAAATATCGCAGTCAATCATCGCGATTGCACGAACTTCCAAGGTGGCTTATCGATAGCAGAACTGATCTACGCATTGTGGCGTTTTCTCATCTCTAATAATCATCTCGTGCCGGCAGGCAAAATAAGCTTGTTGTTGTTGCTTTGTTTCACAATTACATATGCAATGCCAAACAAAGGACAAAAGCGAAAGAGAGAAAAAAGCAAGTGGGGAAAAATTGGCATAAAATGCAAAAATGAAATGCAACAAGCAAAAAAAGATTGCGCTTCGTTAAGTTTTTAGCGTGCATGCGAAAACATCAACAACAACAACGAGAGCAGCAGCAGCAGCAACAACAATAATGTGTTAATGTGCACACACACTTGCACATGCAAACATACACACACGCATACACTGAGAGAACATTGCCATTGGCAAATACTCAGCCATACACACACACACATACACGCGCACGCATGTGTAAACGCAACCACAGAAAATGCAAAACACATGCGAATGAGTGGGAGAAAGGCGGCGCGGGCAGGCGGGGGACGGAAGAACGAACTTTGTCGAAGCAACGTTGCGGCATGGAGCGCTATAAGCAGTGGCAGGCAGAGCGGACGAGAGAAGGAGTGAGTGGGAGGGGGGGGAGTATGTGAATGGGAATGTGTCGGGCGGGGAGAGCAAATGCAGACGTTGCCGTTGTCGAATGCAAATGCAATAAAATAAAATAAGAAACGCGACTGCGAGCAAAGCAAAATGCGACTGCGACTGCGAATATGTGGCAAATTTAATGCAAAGTGGTGCAGTGATGAGTGGGGGGGGGAAGGAAAGGATATGTGGATATGCTGCATACAATGGGAAACAGGGTACAGGTTAAATTGTGCAGATGCGCGGGTTGCAGTGCGCCTTTGATTGCGATAAGTTGCGGTTCTTTGAACTGCGCTACGCCAGACGAATAAAAACTAAAAAAAACACTTTGCTTATTTCTTATTTAAATCAAGCAAAGCTTTCGATATAGAGCACATGTGCCACTCCCCCTCTCACTCTCTCCCCCTGCCGCACATAGGCTAATTAACACGCCCAGGCGCAACACGAAAGAAAACTAATTGCCGAATGTTGCGCTGCGGGCAACAGAATAAGCACGAATTCAACTTGCAACAATGCAATGCAACAAAACGACACACACACACACACTACTGTATATGTATATCACTTATTCATACATGCGCACACGCACACTTACATCATTTGCTGGGCTTTTATTTCTTGCCGCTTTTCATTTTTATTTTCGCTCACTTTTCACTGTTAGTTATGTCTGCTTGCGGGCTCTTTCCTTGCATGTTATTTACGTTATTCCTGCATGCACTTTGTTTGTGTGTTTCTGTGTGCGTGTGTGTGTGTGTTTCCACTGCTTTTTTCTTTTATTAAGCAAAAGAACTAACAACAAATAGAAAACCCCAAAACAAATTCGTGTTTTTTGCGCACTGTGCACAAAGCAGCTGCAGGATTTGCGCTAAGTGTAGCATACTTTGCAGCGCCGCGGGCCAAGCGAGTCGGCGTGTGTGTGTGTGCGTGTGTGAGTGTGTGAGTGTGTGAGTGTGCTGGCAAATTAGTAAGCAAATGCACATAATAGTCCGAATTAGAGAGGCAGGCTGGCAGGGAGGGTAGAGGAGGTAGAGGTGCAAGTTCTTTGAACTCCACGAAAAGACACTGCGAAATTTCTCTCTCTCTCTCTCTCACAAACAGAATAGGATATAAGCGCGCCCCTGAGAGTATGCTACAAATTCTTCTCGACTCGATTAATGCTGTCCTGTAGCTCTTTGGATCTCTTCAGAGTATTGCAGTGTTTTCAATGATTTTTTAGTATTACGCCACGCCTCGCTCACACACGAATTGCAGGCAAAGTTGTGACTTGCCTGCATGTTTCATATGTATTTAAATCACTTCTGCAATTAGAGTACGGCTCGATGGGACACAAGTAGTGCAAGCAGCTTATGTTGCATCTCGTAACCGACAATTATGGCAGATAATCAGGGAAGTTAGAGAGAGAGAGAGGGCGAGAGAGAGAGGGGGATCAGAGAGTGAAAATCGGCTTAGAGCGCCGCGAAAATGTTTCATGTGTGTGGTTCGGGGGAAACATCACACTCGATGCCGGTCAAAGAGCAAGCTGAGTAGCTGCGTACCTGTCGTCTCCTTGTTGGGATTACAAAGTAAGCTGATCAACTATTGCAGGGCAGGCAGCCAATTAGCCGAGATCCTTCAAGTGTTTAAACAACAGGCCCGCAAAGCTTTTGAGTTTCAGCTATTTGGTATATGAAATTCGAAAAATCTTCAGCTCTTCTGAGGTTTGGCAAATCTGCGCACGTTGTAAATGCAAATTATGCGTAAATATCGTAACGTTCTACGGCCAAGATGATTAAATAACTTGTGGTCGGGCCACAGATGCCAGGGCAATCAGTTGAGATGCCTCTGAGTTGGCCAGAATGGGAGGGGATGGAGCGGCAACAAAGGCTACGGCAACGAGCTACACTTTTCGTCGAGTTGCAGTAAAATATTGTGTATTTTTTCACTCTCTCTCTCTATCTCCCGCTCTCTGTCTCGTTTCCCCTTTTAGCATGTTTTCAATGTTGCCCACTCCATCTGCACAATTTTCTATCCGTTTTGTGCTATTTATTTGCATTTCCCATTTGTGTGTGTACACACAGCAAGCTGCCACTCTCTCTCTCTCTTTCTCTCTCTCTCGCTCGACTCGGGTGTGTGTGGGTGTGTGTGTGAGAGTGTGTTGAATTTGTCCCTTAGTCATGTTTGATTTGCAATTTCGCACAATCAATGTTGAAGCTCAGTCGGCAAATCCCCGAAATTGCCAATAAATTTGTCCTATTGACTGTGTCTGACTGCAAATTTGCTGCTGCTGCTGCTGCTGCCGCTGCCGCTGCTGCTGCTTGAAGATGGAAAGCAACTCCTAAGCGAACTCAACACACAACTCGAATGGAAAAGTGGAAAAACGTTGGCGAACTGAAGTTCTCGATACCGGTTTTCCCCCCTCTCTCTGATTAGCAACTGCCTCGCGATAGGGGAGAAAGTAAGTGCGCCTATTACGCTGCTCCACCTCTTCGAAGAGCAGGGCGTATGGGGGAGGGGGGGCTGCATATATTTGATTAGCGAATGCCGCAGCGCTGCCTTCACGTTTTATGTTTTCATCCAGTGAAAGGATTTGCCATTAAATCGGCCTGCTGCTGCTGCTGCTGCTTTCCAGCACATTAGGCAGCTATTATTTGGTTAATTTTGCATCTTTCGGTAATATAATTTACACAAAATAACACACGACTGCGCACACACGCAGGCACAGCCCGTACAGCCGAAGGCCTGTGCAATTGAAGGCACAACAGGCCGCAAGGCGGCTTAACCCGCGCAACACTCATACGCCACGTTGCACAGGAGCTGCGAGGTGTAGGCGGGCAGGCAGGCAGGGCAAGTGGCCGTTAATCAATGATTTGGAAATACCTTACGCAACATTAATTTCATCGAACATTTTGGCTTCGAGCAAATTCGTTTCAGTTTCGATTTGAAAAGCGAATCGACGCAGAACAGAAAACTATAGAAATAGGTAGCTGAATGTGGCATGGATATAAATCTAAGAGGCAAGATCATACTTTAATAGAATTAATAATATAGTAATTTGTATGTGTATTTGTCATGCAACTGGTGCAAATATTAGAGCATAAGGATTTGGATTGTAGATTGCCAAAGATCATAAATCTCATTGTATATTTTAAGTTTGTATCATTTCTTTACCTTTTAAATAACTAACTCAAGCACTTTGGCTTTGGGCCCTGGCTGCAGTCTCGTAAGTGAGAACTATTCTTGCAGCTGGGGCCAATTGCGTGGGGCTAGACCTTCAGAACTTGACATGTTTCGTATTACTTTCGCGAACTTTGTGGGCGCAGGGAAAACAGTTTTCAAATTGCTGCGAATACATTTTAAGCGACAGCGCAGGCAGAGAGAGAGAGAGAGAGAGGGAGGGAGGGAGGAAGATACAGGAAGAAAGAGAGGAAGCGAACGCGCCTCAAAGAAAGCTGCAGCTGCAGCGCGGCTCAAAGTGCTCGCAATTTGCTTAAAGAGAGCAAAAGGACTTGCAACACGGGCTGGTGCAGATAAGCGGAATGGCAGCTGCTGCAGCTGAGCAGGGTGGGTGGGAGTTGGAGGTGGGGGGGGGGGTATGCTGTGCATATTTAACTTTACGCCGTTACACAACAACAGTGCGCGCAACAAGGCTGCAACTGCTGCTTCCCCCCTTTGTGGAGAGCTCTTTCTGCAGCTGCCACGCTTTTTGGCTTCCTCTTCCTCTTTTTTTTTTTTTTTTTTGCTGCTGCGTTGTTCACCTGCCACGCGCGCGACTTTTGTACGCATGTCGCCGCTTTTTGCAGCTCCTCGGCCAGGCCAAATTGAATTTGCATGCCTTGCAGGCGAAGAGCAGATGCAGTCCGACTGCGAGGGGTAGCTGGCAATTGTCACTCAACGGTTAAATGGAATTGCGTATCCTTCTTTGTGCTGCTCGAGCCCGCACAGGAGCTGTTCCCGCTTCAGCTTGATGCCAGTTTTTGGCAACTTGGCTGCAATCACTTTCGCATTTTGAGGCAATTAAGCGAATCAGAGCTTGCCTGGCACACTGGCAGGTGTAGCCGGGGCTACAGATAAGCGACGCGCAGCTGCCACATGCCACATGCCACATGCCACTTGGCCATTGTTAGCCTTTGTCTCCTGTCCGCAATCTAAGTGCAAATAAATTGCGGCTGCCTCTCCGCTTCCCTCTGCAACTTGCAGCATGTAAATGACATGCAACAAAAGGCAACAGCAGCAGCTGCTTAAAAGAATCGAGAGAGGGAGAGAGAGCGGGAGAAGGAGAGGGATGCGGCGGGAGGAGCTCAAAAGCAGCGCTAGCTCTGCTGACAAGCGGCGCGATAAACCGACACAAGCATGTCAAAGAAAACATTTCACTTGGTTAGTTTTTCACTGGACTGCAACGACAGATGATGATGATGCTGCGCGTTCCCAGTCACGGCATGGGGAAGTGAAAAATAAGTGACTTGGCTAAATCAGCAGCCAATTGGCTGAAAATTCAGTGGCAGCAAAAGTCTAAATAAAAACTGCAACTGTGAAATAGTGTGCAAGTCACTGATTAACTCTCCTAGTAACTGCTTTATAGCAGTCACTTTTAAATTTATCGATAGCAAGAGGCAGGAATCGCCAGTGACCGATACAAATGAAGAAGTGTTTTATAAAAATAAATAAACAATATATTAAAAATCCAACTGAGAACAATATGAATAAACACCTAGAATTCCCACGAGAGATCACTTGTCTCGATAACTACATTTTCCTCGATAAACAGTCAAGATTTGCATAAAAGTCGCGCATCTCTGGCCGGGAGCACAGGCGGGGATCACTTGAGTGGCTAACTGGCCAAATCCCCTGTGGTGTGTTGGGATAGAACTGGCCAGGACAGGCAAGGACGCGGCAGGACAGGCAAGGACGGGACTGAAAGCCAGCCAAGCAAACGACTTGACGCTTCGCTTAACTTAAGCGATTTTTTATGCGCTCGCCAAGCACAAGAAAAACGAGAAATAAACAGAGACAGAGATAAGGAGAAAGAGTAGGAGAGAGTTGGAAAGAGAGAGAGAGAGAGAGCGTCAACTTGTTTCTCTCTGAGCTGTGCAGCCTGGAAATCTGCTTGCAGCTAATTAGCAGCGCAACGCAGAGCGGCAAATGTCGACATCGTGTATACGCCCCGTAACACGAGCCAAGCAAATTGCATTGCACATTGCAAGCGGGTCACTTTTACTTCGCACTCTGCGCACTTTTTCAAGCACCTACAGCTGGTTCTCTTTTATTTTTTTTTTTGCTTTATTTTGGGCAGGGGCGAAATTGCATTAAGCTTCATCGAAAGTAAACGACGTCGTCCTTCGGCGGAACAGGCACGACTTGTTCGTAGTGCAAGCGAACTTTCCAATTTGCCAGTGCATTTTCTTGTGCCAGAAATTTATGTGTGCACTTCGACGCAAGCCCGCCCCCTACTCCTGCAGCTGCAAACGGGTAGCAGTGCGGGGGGGGGTACAGAGAGTCTTACCCACTCGAGGAGGACTAATGAAATATTATCGATATATATAACGCAGCTTACATGTGGCACAATGTGCTCGCCAAGCTGCGACATATGGGGGCACGCATGGAGACAGAGCGGGGAGAGACAGAGAGAAGGGAGCGCGTGCAGGTGGGGCTGGTGCTGCCTCCAGCCTTGCTTAAGCACTGCGGCAATTTAGGACGCAGCGCTGTGAAAGAAGTTTACATGATCAATGTGCGCCAGGAGTGCAAATTCGAGGGGATCCTTTATCAACTTTTGTGTGCAAATGGAGTGGGAAAGGGCGGAGAAGAAGGGGTAGGACAGGCCAGGTGAATTCTGACCTAAAAATCTATAAACTTTGCTTTCTATATTAGAGAGGAGAAGCTGGAGAAGCCAGATCTTCAGTTCGACTAAACTGAACGCAGATCTTGCAGTTATCGCAAAAGTTGCTTAAAGATATGTGGGCCACAAGCAAATCCGTAAGCACAGAAACCGCAATTCAATTGGCCCGCACTGGTCACGCCGTACTCCAACTACATTGTGCTTCACAATGGATTCGATTCGAATCGAACGCTTTCGCTTTTATACAGCAGCAACAGCAGCATGCAATGGGCGTGACACGATTACGCACTTTAAGGAGCGCCGGGCTTAATTGGCCGCTCAGCTGTAAATTCACTGGACTGCATCAAAGATTTACAGCTTGGAGCTGGCGCTGGCGCTGGCTGGCAATGGACCTGCTGGCCGAGCATTAGAAAGGTTCATGGGAAGGGGCACGGGGAGTGGCAGTGCGTACACTAGTTGGGCAGATGTTTTAGCCTCTGCGAGCGGTTTGCATTTGGCATTTATTGCCGCTTTGTGGTGCTCGGACGGGGCTGCTGCTGCTGCTGCTGCTGTTTGCTTGGCCATTGAGCAGCTGCACTTGGCTGGCGCATTGTTTGCTATTTGTTCGTGGCGCACTAAGCCGGCAAATTCGCATGTAGTCGGTGCAAGAGAGAGAGATAGATAGATAGAGAGAGATAGAGGGGGGTGGGTGCGAGTAGGCGTAGCGGCGCGTGAGGTATGGGTTTCTGTCAGAGGCATAAGCTAGGCAGCAGCAGCAGCCCGCCAGGTTTCAATTAAATAATGCCGCATCGCAACAGACGCTTAAGCTCCTGCCCCTGCCCCTGCCCCTTACCCCGCGGTGGAGCCCGTTCAACTGTGAATTTGTATTCAATTAAAAATAATTTCTTTGTCAATTATTCATTCATTGTGCAGTCGCACAGGGGGAAAGGACAGACAACTGGACGCGCTGCTCAGTTTGTCAGGCAGCAAGTCAGGCAGAGCAAACGCGCAAAGCGAGAAATAAAAATCAATTTATTTATATATGGCACAAAAACTTAACAAATACGCAGAGAAAGAGAGAGAGAGAGAGAGAGAGATAGAAAGAGAGAGAAAGAGTGAGAGTGCGAGACACGTGTATTTATTATATTTTTAAATTTCATTGTTAGCCTGCCGCACCTGACACTGCCCTCCGCCTCCCCCTCCCCACTTCCCCTCTCGCCAACTGCCTCTCTCGTTTTTTGCCAATTCGCGGCATAAATCAAAATAGTTGTTAATCAATACAAACAAGGCCAAAACGTCGAGCTGCAAAAACTTTGAATATGTAACAAGTTTATTTACGCTTAAGAGCAGCTCATAACACTGCATAACTGTAACAGTGTTGGTTAAGGAAAAATGCTAAAATTCATTATAGACATTTAAATAAAGCTAAACGCTTTATCTTTTAATTTTTTTTGAAATGCGATTACTTGTTTGATTTACAAGCAAAGACTTATAGACTTAAATTTTATAAAAATTTAAACTTTGCATGCTATAAGACTATACGATTTGTGTAGCGTTATCCAACACTAAAAACAATTCTTCAGTAATCATCAGATTCAGTGCTGCCAAATTACGTTTTTTTTCCGTCAAATCTGACTGTTTTTGAAGGTCAGCTGCGGAAAGAATTGCAAGAAGCGGACATTCTGGATTTTATTTATTTTATTTTGTATTTTTATTTAGCTTTTTCGCTTTTTTTTGATTTGCCAGTATTTTTTGATATTGAATTAAATTTTTTGGCGACCATTTTCCAATTTATTGACTATTTTTATTTTAAGATGTTATAAATTAGGTTTTTTTACGCTTTTATTATTTTTATTATTAATTCTTTAGTTTTTTTGTAAAATATTTGTTTGGTTTTTTTAATGCGTCGAAAACAGCTTTGTTTTGTTACCAAAAGTTGGCAGCATTAAATCAGATTATTGTAGAAAACGCTTGAAAGTTGTAACTGTTTTTCCAGCTAGAAAAAGCACACAGCCAGCCGGAAAAAGGCTGACATGGCAACACTGATATTTATGTTACATCTTCATATTCATGTTTTATGGCGCCTGCCCATATGATATTCATGTGGCATTTCAGCTAAGCCGATTAAGCTCAGGTTGCGAGCGAGGCGCCGAGTGACATGGAGGAGCTGCAGCTGGACAAAAACGGAACGGGCTTAATTAATGGAATCATCGGAGTTGCACACTGTAAAAAGGAGCGGTAAGTCGCCGAACAACTTTTGCTATTTGTCCATTAGAAAAAGCAAGACAAGTTCGATAAATAATTGATAAAGCACGGCTGCAGAAACTACGGTATATGGTCGCAGTGTGGAGTCCAGTCGGGGGAGGGGAGGATGCGGCGAGCCGGCCAGGGATGCAGCCGCACACAATGTTGGCTAATTACTCAACGGGGCTCATTAAGTGCGCGCTGCATTTTCACTTTTCAACGCTTTGCAGCTCACAGCTCACAGCTCACAGCTCGCACCTCGCGACTAATGAAGATTTATGATGGTTCTGCAGGGGGTCCTGCGGGGGGCCAAGGGGCACGGGTAGCTTCCTTAAACTTGAAGCTGAAATTGTTGCTGAAAGTTTAATGCGTTTTTTAGGTTTTCTGTTCTGTTCTGTTCTGCTCGGGCTAATTATAAGGCAAACTGCAATGAATTATGCAGCAACTGCGACTGGAGACGGCGAAGTCGGGTCTGCTTTGTCGAGCATTGTCTGCTGCCTCTCGGCTTGTCTTCTTCGGTAGCAAACTTTAATCAAGTTCTGCATATCGAAGTCGTGGGGAGGGAGGGACGGAAGACAAGGCAAACATTCTTAATTCAGCATAATTCAAATTCAAATACGCCAAAACGTTTGTAGCGAATTCGAAGGCAACAAAAAAATGGAAAGAAGAAAACGCTGCGGAAGGAGACAAACAAAATACACAAGCAGAGAAAGAGAAAACGAGGGGGGCACCCCGCCAAACATTGTGTTACATTTTTATTTAATTTTGCTATCTCCGAAGCAGCGCCCTGTCCACTGCAGCAGCCCCCCTCGCCTCCGCGCCAGCCCCATGCCGCTGCTCTCGCGCTGCCTGCTAAAAAATGCGCAAGCAAAAGCAATTTGAAAGCTGCGCTGAATACGTAAAAACAATACGAGTTTTGTGGCCCGTACCATGGCACACTCTTCGCACCACTCTCCCTCCTCCCCCCCTCTCGGACGGACGCACTCTGCTGCTTATGGCCACCTTGAAGTCGACTCGGACGCGGACTTGGCCAAGAAGAAATTTCGAAAAATGAACTGAAAAGAAAACTCAGCGGTCCGTTAAGTACAGCGGGCTGGGGAGGGGGTGAGTTGTATTGTGCGGGTGTGTGTGTGTGTGTGTGCGTGCGGCTGTGTCTGTAGTTGTGGCAGCTAATTTTCATTATTCTTTCAAAATGCAATCAAGAAATGTTGCGCTGCCTTTCGCGTTTTGCTGTCCGTGTTGCCGTTGCTGTTGCCGCCTGCTTCCGGCTGCTGCAATTGCAGGAAAACGCTTGAGCCAAGCGGTTATGGCCAACACTGGCCCAGGTGGCCCAATCGCCATGGCCAGCGCACATTACCGAGCTGAGAGCTGCATTTGGGGATCCAAAATGTAGCTGAAGCTGGCGATGAAGATGGGCAACTAAGTCGGACACGAAACGTGGCAGCAAATGAGCAGCTGGCAGTTGGTAACTGGAAACTGGTAACTGGCAACTGGCAACTTGGCCAACAAGCAGCTTTCAACTGGGCCAACTTGCTGTGCGCGCTGCATTTAAATGCAACAAATTGAGATGGAAAAAATAATTAATAGAGCGTTAATTTTTTGGTTAGCTTCTCTCTTGGCCAAAAGAGTAAGTTAAAGGCGGCTCATAAGGAGGTAACATTTTAAATAAATTTCTGTAATTATTGCAGACTAAAAATATGTAAAAATGCATTAAAGTCTTTAGATAGAAATCCATACCGACACTTTTCTACCCAAAGCTAAACAAGAGATGATCAAAGCTGCAAAGGGATCTTACAAGGAATTCCCTGTCTGTACTAAGGTTTCTCAAAAGAATCTGCTAATCTTCTTTATTTTTTTTAGCTCAATCAATCCTTCTTTTTACCGCACTTATGTTTTTCTTTGAATGCTGCTTAACTATTCATTCATTCATTCAGTTCGAACAATGACCTCACTGCAGCAGCTCGTGCCAAGAAGGCAGCACGGCTCCTTCGGTTCTTTCGCTTCTTGGCAATCAGCAGGCGCTCACCCATTGTGCCTGGCGCAGGTAAATTCAATTAGACAACGTCTTGGGCCCCTACCCGCTCTTCCCCTGCCCTGTACCTCCCCACCCCACCCCTACCGCCCTTTCAGGCGCAGCCAACTGCAAACAAACGAGTTTTTGCAGGGCAAGCTCAATGGATAACTCAATTTGACAGTCAATCAAGCATAGAATACAACTGTGATTATATATGCGCACACACACAGGCAGGCACACACCCACACACACACGTGTGTGTGATGCCTTGAAACGGGCAAACAATGCGGCAAAGCGCAACAAAAGGCACCAAATCGAGCCGAAACTGCACTTCATCTATATTTATGGCTAGGAAAATGCCACGCCCACATTGCGTAGAGGCAGGGCCGGGAAGGAGGAGGAGGAGGAAGCGTCGAAAGACGCCGAGGAAGAAGAATACAATGAGGCAGCCGTAGGCAAAACATTAACTGTTATTAAATGCAAAGCAGCGCAGCAAACAAACGATGGCGATGGCTGCGACCAAAAAGTTTCGATGGCCCAGAAAAACTTGGGCACTTTCAAGCGATAAGATCGCAACGACTACGAATACCCTATAGAGATAGGCAGAAGTTAAGTAAGTCGAGTTTGCTTCAATTTGATTATATGTAGGCAACATAATGCCATTAAATTTCCATTTATTTTCAACTTTAGGTTTCTTTGCTAATTAAGTTGGCTGCGCCTGCCACTGCTGTGTGTAATCGACTGTTATCGATAACACATGTTATTGAACTGTTAAGTTTACAGGAAGCTGTGTGAGTGTGCAGCTGGCATACCCCACTCGCACGTGCTGCACAAGGGGTATAACTAATTTGGCAGTGGAAAATCACAACCGACTACGTCAACAATGGCAGCCGCATCGACTTGAGGCTGCAGTCGGCTGAGGCTGGTGGCGTCGGCGGCACCGACAAGAATTGTGTCAGCCACACTCGCGAGCACACACACACACTCCCTCGACACACACACACTCGCAGTGTGCTAGCCATGACGAGCTAACTAATTTAAATGGCACCATTGTGCGCCATAACCCAGAAACAAAGGGGCCAAGCGGAAGCGTACATGCAGCTTGTTGCGATAGAGAGGGCGCCGAGGAAGAGAGTAGGAAACGGAGGGCGGAGAGCAGTGTCAGTAGCGGCAGCGATAAAGACAGGAACATAACAGGCTGCCGGGCTGGATCGGAACGACGCGCGACTGCAAAGCTCGACGAATTAATGCCACTTCCAAGTGCTCGAGCGTGTGTGTGTGCGCCTCTCACTCTGTGTGTGTGTGTGTGTGCGAGTATGTGCTGCTGTATGTGTGCGCACTTCTGAATTACCAAATTTATAACAATGCGAGGGTGAAGCGAGCGCCTCGCGGGTGCAAAGTGGTCGAAACGGAAGCGTTGCAGTTTGCTATCAGCAGCCACTCGCATTGAAATATGTTCGGGAGCAAAAGTACCTGCGGGCATTTTATAGATAATAGACATTTGGGCCACCCACACACACACACACACACACACACAGCGCCAATACAGCCACATGGCCGGGGAAAACTTGCAAGAAAATGCCAGGCAAACGCCATGGGAAAGGCAGCCAATTTTCGTACACGCGCGCATATTGCAAAAGTTGCCAGGCATATGCTGCTCGGCCAAACAATGGCAGAGGGGGAGGGGGAGGCGGAGTGGTAGGGGTACAGTGAGGCGGGGGCAGCAGGGTGCGTTGGCCTGATTTGCATAGTTTTGGACGCTGCTGTGGCTGTTGCATTTATAATGCAGCAGCAAAAAGAATGCAACAGCACGCATGCAGTTGGCGAGGTGAACCTCGTCAGGCATGTGAAGGCGAAAACGACAACGAATACATAAACGAATATGAATGCGAGTACTCGCAAATTCTGCACGCCCCCACGGGGCACATGCAAATGGCTGCAATTGCTGCATTTTAAGTAGCCACGCGAGTCAAACAAACATTTTGCGTTGACAGCAGTTGGCAAAGTGTTAAACACACTTGAGATTTATCGATAAATCTAAGCTGTTTAACCAGTGTTCAACACGCTCGGCATACAACGCAGCAGTCGAGGCATGTCGATAGCCCAACACTGGGCTCTAGGTATATCGATTTCTAAGCCAATGTTAAGCCGATTCGAGTTATACCGTAGCCACATTCGATATGTATGATATATATCGACTTATCGAGCTTAGTCTCTAGTAATTCAAACAAATAAAGTGTTAAAGTGTGTGTTGGGATATATCGATAAATCAGTCGAGATACTGTAAAATACACGCTAGGTATATCGATATCTAAGCCAATGTTAAGCACTTCGAGCCACGTTCGATACTAATGATAGGTATCGACATATCGAGTTAGTGCTGCCACTATTTATTATTATTTTTACCCCTTATTCAATATGAATATGAGTTTCGAAAAATGTTGCAAGTCATCGGAATGAAATATACAAAGTCCGCGCTGGCATTTTTTATGGCCGTTTGGCTTAGCCAGAAACGAGCCAAATTTAAGAACGTCGCTTTAACGCCGTCGCTTGTCTAACAGTTTTGATGTGTTTGGCGTGTGGTTCGTATGCGCAGCGGCAGCATGTGGGTGTTCGAGTACACAGCGAGTAGTGCGGTTAGTCTCGAGTGTGTGTCGAGTGTGTGTCGAGGTCTGCGAGGGCTGCGGTGCGAGGGGAAGTTGCCTCGTGGTTCGTGGTTGATGCGTGCTGTTTGCTTAGCATGCAAAGCTTTAGAAAAGTGCCAAAAGTAACGAAGATTAAGGATGGGCGAGTGGCACGTGCTGACCTCAAGGCGAGCGAGCGAGACCGCGTGCGAGTGAGCAAGCGAGAGAGTTGCGAAATATTCTACGTGCCAGCGCGCCATTGGTCGGCATTGATTTATGCCACTTGAGCGGGCGCTGCAAAGTGTCAATACCGGACTTGCCTGATTTCCAGTTGCATTTTAGCCAAATTGCTTGCAGCGTAGGTTGCTGGTGCGGCGGGGTAGGCGGAGTGGGTGGGAGAGGGTGTGGTAGCTGCTGCTTCCGGTATTGTTGAGTGCGCACATCGCTGGCACTTAAGAAAAATATAATAGCCTCAGCTCAAGTAAACTTTGTAACTAAATACGAGTGAACTTCCTCAGCCCCGATTCGCATTCCCGTTCCCACTCGCATTCCCGCTGCAGTCCGCGCCATATAAGACCGTAATTCCATTAAAGTCCATTACATCGCATCGCATCGCATCGGAGTGGCAGAAAGCAACTCCAAAGAAAATTTCGCCCTTTCACTTGGCAGTTGTAGTTGTTGTTGTTGCAAGTGGCAGCTGTGTTGCATTGCAGCACCAAAAAATAATAACTTAAGTAATGTCATTAAAAGGCGAAAATGGATTAGATCTGCGCCGGGCTGCAGTTGCCAGGCAGACGGACATTTCCGCTTTAACATTAAAGTGATTCTGTGCAAATAATGTTGTTTTATCTGTTAAATAAATAAACTGATAAAAAGCTGAGCTTTGCAGCTGAGTCTAAGCGGAGTGTAAATTAGAGCTAAGCTAATGTGTTGCCATAGAAATATTCCGATAAGTTTTCAATTCATTCAGCTGGCCTACAACTTTGCTTGCCCTAACTCTTGCGGGAGCAGAGTTTGAGACGATTTTGTGAAGACATATAAAGATATACTTGATGGGAAACTAAGGAAAACCTTTTACTAAACAAATATTAACAACAACGCTTTAAATTACAAATTACGCCACACACATGCAGCACATACTCAGCTAGATATCGATAACGTTGCACTAATTAGTGGCACAAGAAGGCCGCACTTGGCACAGGCGGCTGGCGCAGCGAGTGTACTTGGCGCGGCCACTCGCAGATCGATGCAGAGCGCAGGCATCCAATGATTTTCGACATTTGCAATGCAAAAGTGCTCAAGGGCCTCAGCTGACAAGTTTGCGGGAGCAGAGGAGGGAGGAGGGCAGGGGCAAGACCTGGCGCCGGGCAATAAAAGAACCGCAATGTAAAACATGTACAATAACAAAACGGAAAACGAATCAAACCGAAACGCAGTGCAAGCGCGCAGACTGCAGTTAAGTGTGCGTAAGGGTGAGGTAAGAGCAGAGAGAGAGGGAGAGAGACAGAGACAGGGCGAAGAGAATGCGAGTGAGAGATAGAGATGTGTGTTGTGCTGCTGTTGTTAAATGGGCTGGTTTTCCGCTTGGGCTTCGGCTTGGGGTTTTGCGGCTTGGCAGCCAGCGTCGTTATCCCTGCTGAGTTTATAATGAATCGGCGCTAGCTTGCATTTCGGTTAGCCAGAAAGCCTGTTGCTGACATCGACACACACATGTACACACATGTACACACGCACACTCGCATGCGGGCAGAAGGCTCGACAATGGCGACGGCACAAAATGTTAGCATACTTTGCGGCGCACTCGTAAGCCAAACGTGACGATTATATGATGAATGGTGACACGTCTCCCTCTCTCGCTCTCTCTATCTGTCTGTCTCTCTCTACGCTTCGCTGTCTATCAGTTTGTGTGTGTGTGTGCGTGCGTGCGTGTATCAATCATGCGGGACTAGTTGTTGATTGTCTTGGAAATAGCTCTACGCAGACCGTCATTTGGTTAGTTTTATGTCGCACGACTTCGACATTCACTCAAATCAGCAGTCGATTTCCATTATGGGCATGCATCGTGGCATCATGTGTGCGAGGGGCGCTGCAATAGTTGGCCATACAAGCTATAAAACCGAGGAACTTTTGCCTGTACTTCGAGCCACTCCTCGCGCGCCTAATGAACTGCGATACATTAAAAGTTTGTAAAGAATTTTGTCTTGTTTCAAATGGAATTCATTTAGTATACTTTGCAGATACTTTGCGCCTGATATTCCTTTGAAGCAGCCCTCGTTATTATCGCTCTGTAGATGCTGTTTACAATCCTTGCAGCTGTCTGCAAGAAAAATTCAAGCTGTGCCAGCGCAGCACAGCGCCTCGTCCTCGTCCTCGTGCTCGTCCTCGTCGGCCAAATGTAGCACAAGCTTATGAAATATTTCACGCCATGTGCGACGTCAGTCACATTTTACGACATGCCAATGATGCCGCCATAAAAAAGCGAGTGAGTGCGAGAGATACAAAGATGTCGACGGGCGCAAGAAAAGTTGTAAATCAGCCGCAGTCGGAGACGATTCCGCGTTGCCCTTCCCAGCGCCTCTCGGCTGCCTCGCTCACTTTTATATGGCTAATTGGCTTCGGTGCAGCATACCGCAATTGTGCGGCACTTGAACGGCTTAAGTCGACGTAGTTGCCTTGGGACAAGTGAAAAATATGGCTGCCGGACAGTTATGCTTATGCCGGAAGCTGTCAGGCAGCGTAAAAATGGCGCAACTTCCGCACGAACATGTCGCCAATGTCAACGTCGTCGCGCAACACACACTGAGAGGCTGGCAGGCAGACAGCAAGGAGAGAGAGAGAGAGAGAGAGAGAGAGGGACAGGGAGAGAGGAGGGAGGAGGCGGCAGTCTGGGCAGCCATTGAGCAAGACGATGCTGAGTGGATGAGTGGATGACTGGGCGACTGGACGCCTGATTTATTGCACTTTAAATTTGGCGACATTTTTTGTATGTCGTTTATCTTCATTGCGTATGCCAAGAACTAAAGCAAAGTGCACCGGCCATAAATAAAGCACGCAAATATATGCAAAGGCGAGCAGCCACACACACACACACCAGTATATGCATACACATGCGAGAATGTATGTCTGCATGCACATAAAGCAGACAACGGCCGCTCCGAATACTTGACTTGTAATTTTCTAAAAGCTTACTTCAACATTTCTGCATATTTTTGGCATGCAAAGTGCAAGAAGCAGCGACTGCAGCTCAGCTCAGTCTTTGAAGTCCTTCGAGGTCCTTGCCACTGGATGAGGTTAAGGCTGCGCCCGGCTCGACTCGGCTCGTCTCTGCGCTGTTGCCGGCCTGCTCTCAAGTGCCCTACAATTTTTGCTAATTCTATCGGTCACAATGCTCGACTTGAGTATTCCAGAAAACTTGAATTTAATCCAGAGATTCCTTTTGTGCTGCAGCTGAACTTCTTAGCTTCAAATTTTGGCAAACAAAATATTAATTACGCTTATCAGCTGCGCGATAATTATCTAAATCCATAAATATTGTTTAATTTTCTTTATTTAATTGTAAAATTTTCTTCTTGGTTGATTTTTAATTTTTCAAAATTTATTTACTTATTATTTTCATTTTATTTCTGCTACTTATTAATATTAAACAAATAAATAATAAATTAAATTTCTACTTTTCATAAACAATAAACTGCTGTTATTTATTATAGGCAGCTTTCATGCGTTTAGATTGCATTTTCATTTATCGATGCTATTGCTGTTAGTTGTATTTGCAGTGCGCTCCCGCTGTTACTTGAATGTTAGTGCAATTCGACGCTGTTAATTGAATGCCAGTGCCGCTGTTAGCTTAACAGTAATGTAATTTATAAGCCGCTGAAACGCTGTTAGTTGAATGTTAGTGCAATTCGACGCTGTTAATTGGATGTCAGTGTTATATCGCTGTTAGCTTAACATTAATGTAATTTATAAGCCTGTTAGTTGCAAGTAAGCGACGCTTAGCTGTAAGTTTAATGTTAATAGAATTAATTAATCGATAAATTGCTATTGTTTTGCAGATGACGTTGCCTCGCTGTCAATTTCAAGCCTAACAGAATTATCTATGATAGTGTAGGGTATTGCACAATTCGGCTTGCCGGTGCCAGCTTGCACTTGCATCTCCCACTGAGCTCTGCTTGCAACTTATAGTAGTAGCTGGCTAGCAAATTTTCTTTGCTTCTCACTGGCAACAAACTAATATTTTGAACTTTTGCCTTGAGCTGCGAGGCCGAGGACGAGGCCGAGTCGGGTTCGGGGTCGTGTTCAGGACTTTTATGGCTTCCATAAAGAACACTTAATTAAGTTTCACACAAATTTCAGGTGGAGAACGCAATGTGCAATAAAATAAATTATTTGCAAAAGCTGCATGTGTTTATTTGATAAGATATGAAATACGGCTAAGACGGAGGCCAAATTGTCGATTGGGCGAGTAAGCCATGCATTAGGCAAATTAAAGATATACGAGCTATGGCCTGGTCGCATGTATTGTCTGTCTATATTGTGACTAATGCACAATGTAGCAGCTAACGATGTCGACTTTAATGAGCGTCAGTCAGGCAATGTCTGGGATTGGCAAAACCGTAGGTCTTCAGTCTCTGCAGTTGGCCGCAATGCATATTACTCATACGCCCCGTCGCGCAGTCGTACCACTCGACTTGCCGCACCTGCTGCAGAAGAATAACGAAGCGCGAAAAGTGCCACCAAATGCCGTGCCGTGGCCAATAATTCAATAATTTTACGCTTAAATCATAGCAAATTAACCCATTTCCGGCGCAGACAGCGCCCCATAAATTATGACAGCGACGTGCCGAAGGATTGGTGGGTTAAGGCACACCGGAACCGGAACCTGAGCCGTGCCAACAACAAGCTGCTACGCCCCGCTCCTGTTTCGCGGGGTTTCTTTTTTTCGCGTTTTGGCAGCGCGTTGGAAAAAGGCAAATTCAAAACGTCTTTTCGCCCGACAACTTGTGCTTATCTCTGCGGGCTGCGATGGCGGGGCGGGACGGGCTGTCAGGTGCGGGTCGCGCTTGATAGTTGGCAGTAAAAGTTACTCTGCGCATTCGCGTGAGCGTGAAAATGGTTTTTCGTGATTCGGGGCAGAGGCAGGGACGTAGTGGCCCGCCTGCAGGCATCGGACTTGGGCGTTGGCTTTGTTGCGCTTCGCCGAAGACAAGCTGACAAATGCTGAAAAGTATCGTATGCCATCTATCATCGTGCATTAGAGCGACGGACGTCGGTCAGGCGTCGCTGCTCTCTCCCCTCTCGCTCTCACCCCCCTCTTCACGGTGTCTGCTGGTGGCAGCAAGTTAAGTGCCCGCTCAATGGCCGGTTTTATGTTACAATGTTAATTTCCTCTTTCGTTTCGCTCGAGACTTTTACTCGAAACTGATTGCTGCGCGCGTTTTACGCTAGGTGTAGTTATCGCTCTGTCTCTCTCTGGCTTGCAGTCGCTCTCTCTCTCGCACTCTCTACCTCTCTCTCTGTGCGTGTGGTAGATTTATACGCTCGCGGCGCAATCATGTGGAATGCATGTTAATTACAGCAGCCTAGCCAGGCGCACCAAGCCAAGCAGCCGCCCCGCCCCTCCTCCCTGGCTAAGTCGACGTCCCGCTCTACCCTCTCGCCTGTCTCGATGTTGTTGCAAATCAATTTGATGTTATTAGTTAATAATTACGACACCGCAATCGCAGTAACCAGGCGCCTCTCGCTCCTGCGGGTTAATGCATGCGACGTGTTTGAACTGTAAATGAGCTGGAAATGTCAGCAGCGGGCGTTGCTACCCGGCACAGGCAGCTCCTTGGCAACAGCCACCTGTGCTGCTGCTGCTGCTGCCGACACTTTAAAGCGTACTCGGACTCGATTTATGTGCTCTGCAGCGCTTGGGGATTGGCAAATGAGTGCAAATGATGTCACTCATTGAGTAACTCAACAGCAGCAGCAGCCTCGTCTGGCAATTACAACAAAATGTAGTGCAATTATTTGGATACGCACGTGCCCAGCCCCACCTGACGTCCAGTCGTCCACTTCCGTTCCATTCCATGCCGTTCCCCAGACTCCGCGCACGTAGCCAATTGCCCGGAAATGTTGCTGCGGCATAATTTGTCAATTGTGCGTGTTGATTTCTGAATTAGCTAATTTGGATTTTAGTTATTAGATGCTGATTACGCACTCTGCCACAGCAAGTCGGCACACTCACACACACACACACACACACACGCAGCTAATGAGTTTTGGGGTACTTGCAAAAACCTTTCAGTGTGTGCGTGCGCGGCAACCGCAGCGATCTGCTTATTTTCCGCTCGGTTTTATGTTTTAGTTGGCCAACCAAAAATTTATTATAATGTGCGCAATATGTCTGCACACACATTCCGCACCTTTTACAACCCATTAAATTGTATTTATTTTTTTGCATTTATTTATTTTACTTTGCCATGTCGAAAATAATTTGCACTGGCTTGACATCTGCTTTAATTAATGTTAATTTCTTACAATCGACCTGACAGCGACAGGAGAGGAGTATGCTGTTTATTCAATTGCACGGAATGCACGCTGCACTAATATGAATATAAAGCATAACTATCTATATATTTATATATATATATATATATATTAAATAGTCCCACGAGGGCGTGCTCGGATATTTTGTTGGTGTTTTTAGCTTGTGCTGCAACTGTGTTTGGCATTCAGTTAGTTAGTTTGTTGTTAACACGTCGCCGGTTAATTATGCGCACATTGTTTGCGCTCGTGTTGGCCATGTTTGCCATAGAAATTGACCACGTCTCTCTGGGGACATTGCTCTCTAAACAATGTTTAGAATGCAATTTCGAACAATTTCAAATTGAAAGTGAATTTGTTTGGCTTTGCAAATACCTTTCGATACATTTTCAAAACATATTTGTATAGAGTACAATTTCGTTATGCATTGGATAATTTCTGCGGTCGGTTTTGGCTAAAGCATCGAGTGCAATTATTTTATGGAAATATAATTAATTACTCAGTTGAATTAACAGCGAGCGACACGGCAAACATATGCGTTGAATACTTGTATAATCCGCGATAATATCTGGTTTTCAGCAGTTGATATGGTTAAATGAAATGTGCAAATTTCAAAACATATTTGTGGTGAAAATATGTTTAGTTTTAGGTAGATTGGATATCAAATATTATGTGATGGGTTTCCAACAATTATAAATTCATAAAGTTTTACTAAATTCACGCATTGTATAGAACTAAGTTTGTTAAATATAAATTTTCACTCCAAAAAGTGCGCTCAGTCTTTGAATAATTTCTGTTCCCACATTTTGCACTGTTCCCACCTTTATGTTGCTCAAGTTTTACGCTCCCGCTTACTCTTATACCGTAATTGAGCGTGTTCGGAGCTTTTGCTCTCTTTCCTACGAAATATTATACAATAATGTTGGCCAAAAAGCTCTCGCCCGAAAGCTTTCCGATTGAAACCAGCTAACATTTATTCTTCTAGTAGATGGTACTCAAACTCTTAGACAACAATTCTTGCGAATTTTATGATTAAATATTTATACAATATATAAAAATGTATCGGTACCCAATTTAGGTATATGGCGCTATTTTGCAAAAATATATTTTTTTCGAGCCTTGTATTTCCAAGAATATTGGCTATTCAATTACAAAATCGCAATTCAATTGAAGAAGGGAATTGAAGGGAAGAACAAATGATTTATATATCTTTTATCTAAACTTAGCTGTATCGCATTGCTTTGAAACATTTTTAAAAAATATCGATGCTTGCTCACAACGATATTACATTATTTCCTTGAGCTGTGAAGCTGCACAGATATAGCGATGCCATCGCCATTGTGCAATCCAGCCTGTTATTAAAATGATTTTCATCAATTTTGCATATAGTGTTGCAAACTGGGCAATTATTTATTTATTTATTTATGCAATTGCACCAAACTCGCAAATGCACGAAATGGAAAACACTTTATTAGCGAATCGTGCAATATCGGGAATAACGCGCGGCAAATAGTTTCGTGTATTTACACAGGCAATTGACGCAGCCCGACGACGCGTTCGCTTAAAGTGTTGCATTATGTAACGGCTGGCATAAATATTTGGTCGGTTTTGGCCATTTGCTAAAACTGCTGCGTCGGCAGCAGCAGAATTGGCAGCGAATATTTTAAATGCGCGCGGGCAAGGCGTGTGCACTGAAATGCCTTTAACACGCGGAGGGGGGCAATAAAAACAGCCCAGCACCGGCAAAGGCAGCAGCAGACAGGCTGGGAGAGAGGGGAGGGGACAAGGAGGGGAGGAGGCAAACAGGAACAAAATAAAATGGTCTGGTGGCAGCGCATTTAAGTGCGCTTGCGAGCGCATTATTGGCTTTAAGAGATAAGATGAAAATAAACTACTTTTGCTGCATAACGACACACACACAATCGCGCGCGCACACACACACACACACACACATAAAGTTGCACGAGACCGCAAATTGACTAAAACCATGTCCCACGCCCAAGGGGAGGCGTGGCGGATGCAGCGGCGCCGCTGCTGTAGTTCTCACTGTCTGTCACAAGACAATTTGTGCGCGCAAAACACAAAATAATACACACAAACAGGTTCCCCTCTCTCTCTACCCCTCTCTTTCACTCTCTCTCTCTGTTCTACTCCCTCTCGCACACACACTCACACCACTAAGCATATGTACGGCGCAGTTGTACAGCTGCTGCTGCCGCCTCTGGGTCCGTTGCTTGCTGTGTGCCACATCGCGTATACGTACTGGCATTACGTATACGTACACATATGTGTATATGCGCACGGGCTGCACTGTAGAGATTTCAAGTGAATAACTTGTGCGGGTAAACATTTTAGATTTTGATAAATTGCAACTTATACGTTTTCTGTATAAATAAAAGATTTACGTAAATCGCCTGGTAAATGGCTGTAAGGAAACTGCTGCGCTACGTACTCGCGCAGGCCAACGACTTTCAGTTGTAGTTGTTACCTGTTGTGTGTGTGTGTGTGTGTGTGCGGTGCATAACAAATGCTTAGCAACTTGTGTGTGCCTGCGGCCAAGACTGAGCCTCGGACTTAGACTGCGCCTGAGTCGGGTCTCTGGCCAGCCTGAGCAGCCCGGACAGCTGGCATCAGAGCAGGTAAACCATATCATGAATTGGGCTGGCTACAGGAAGCTGTCGCTCGGTCTGAGCGTATTTTACATGGCTGCAAATCGTTCAAGCAGCAGCTGAAATTGCCAGCTGCAGCGGACTGGAGCGCATATGCCTCAGCCACGCGGCACACAGGCTCATTATAGATGCCTGCTTAGCCGATCCGCAGCTGACGACCTATTAAATACGGTCGGCTTGGGCGAGGGCTCACTGTAGCTGCGGCCGTCGCATTAACTGGCTGCAATTTTTTGTGCATTTAGATTCAATTTATTTGAAAGCCACTCGTAGCGCAGAGACTGTGTGTGTGGACTGGCACTTGCCACGCGGAAGCCCTGCTGCTGCTGCTGCTGACGCAGTTGCAACGCGCTGTGTTTCAGCTAGCTGCATGTGTGGTGGCTGCTTGTTGAGCTGTGGGGGGAGTGGGGCGACTATGTGTGCGCGTGACCCTGGCGCCATTTAATCAACATTAGTGGCTGCCACGACTGCAACGGCAGGGATAACTCTCTCTCTCTCTCTCTCTCCTGCACACCAAATGGCGTATTAATTGCAGTCAGTGCGAGTCGCACACTGGGCAAAAAGTGCAACAAATGAACTTGAAAAAGGCGACGTGGCAAATGTGGCAACAAAACAAGCTCACACACACACACTCTTGCGGGAAGCAACATTTATGAATTTAGCCCCCTAATGGGCTTTTAAATGATTGCTTTTTGTCGTGCAACAGATTCTACGCAATGGATTGATAGATTAGATGCATGTCGACCATATATGGATTAATGTGCTACGCAAGGGCAGGCTGCCTTCTCTCCTCCCCCACTCCTCTTAGCCAAGTCGCATGCTGCACAAGGTCAGATCGAGCTGCGCCAAAATGTTATTTACTACACATAAATTGCGAGAGTAATCGCGAGTGGGAGAAGGTGCACAGCGGGAAAACTATCGAAAACTTTTGCTTTTTTTTTTCAGTTGCTGCTGGCCGCAGAACGCGGGGAGTGTTGCCGTGGTTTCATCCAGTTTTAGGTCAAATATGCACATGCTACATTTGACCACAAAGTAAAACGGTTTTTGGTCGAGCGCAGCGCACAGCGGCAGCGATGCCAAATTGAAGTTGCAGTTGCAATAAGTGCGACTGAATGGAACGACAAGGAGACGAGGGGCAGAGGGACAGGGCGGCAGTCTGTGAGGACGCAGCTCAAGGTCGCAGCGAGAACTGTGTGCACTCTGCCACGTGCCACACACACTCCACAAAGTGTTGCAACAAAAACAGAAAATCAGATATATAAGTGTCACTGGCGATCTGTGGCGAAATAGAAGGGAAAACGAATAGAAATGATAATAGAGGGGTGCTACTTAGGGGAGCAGGGGATTAAATAGGGATTTACGGGTTAAGGTAATCAGTGTATTAATAGTTGGTTAAATCTAAAAGAAAGCTAGATGGATATGCATCTACACGTTAAAATTAGATACTATATAACAATGAGTTACTATATAAATAATATAAATAAATATAAAATAATATAAATAATATAAATAATATAAATAATATAAATAATATAAATAACATAAATAATATATATAACCTAAATAATATAATTAATAAAAATAATATAAATAATATAGAAACCTACTCAATTAGCCTTTTTTAGGGTACAACGAGACCTGCATCTCAAGCAGTGCAACGATAGTTGGAAATCAATTATATCATACCGTAGGACAGCGAAACCACTTAAACCATTTGAGGGGAAGTCGAGGGGGTTGGAGCTGGTTTCTGGGCCGTGGCAGGTATCCAGAAGCGCTTGGCGAGGAGCTCCTTACATCGTTTGGGGCGAGCGAAAACTTGGCAGAACTATGCAAAGAACACTCGTAAATAAGTTCGACGACATTTTTAATTACATTTAAAGAAAGTTGCCTCGTTTCGTTTCGTTTCGTTTCGTTTGGTTGGAGCGGGGGGTGGGGGAAGAGGGGTGAAGAGGGAAGGCAGGTGCCCATTAAAAGATCGATCGATGCGCGCGTTGCTGGTCATAAATAACTAATGCCAACAGCAACTGCAGCAACAACAAGAACAGCAACAATAGCGCAAACTGCAAACCGAACACCAACAACAAATAGTAGTTGAGAGAAAGAAGGGCGGGGGAGCAAGGGGTAGAGCGGCAGAGCGGGTGAGAAACTTAATTTCAAAATAATTTCGCCAGTTGCCGAGGATGTTTCCAAGTTCTTGCTTAGCTTTGCCCAAAGTGCAAGCAAAGTTTGCTGTCTTAGTTTGGCGCTGAAGACATCCTCAATCCCCCTGGGGTTGCACTGCTGTGTTGCCGCCTGCCGCCTGCCGCATGCCGCATGCCACTCGCCACTTGCCCCTTGACGCTGCTTATGTTTTGCTTATGCATTGCCAACGCACTAAATATTAATAGTTTGACGTTGTTAAGCACGCTAATGAAATGCACTCGCTTGGAGAGCCAGACAGACACTCTCTTAGCCAAATACGCCCTGGCTGAAGACGATGACCTAGCCCAACAGTTTTGCACTTCTTGCACAGCTTCGCTCCTGCGCCTGCCCCGAGGACACACGCCTGAAAAGCGCAGGCCGCAAGCATTTAGCTTGTTGCCGAAGCGTGCGTGCATGGCGAGCACGACAAACTGCAGAATTACCAGGGTTACGTGTTGCCGGGTACCGGGTACCGGGCTGGCAACCCTACTGGGTGACGCTGCGGCGTTCCCCTCCTTTTAGGGTGCCTCTCCTTGTTCGTGTTCGTGCTCGACAGTGTTTTGCTGCCCCAGCGAGTGGCATTAGATTTTTCAACAAGAATTTGCAGCGTTTGTGTATTTTTGTTTTCATTTGCATACCCTGTAGACGCTTGAGGCAGAGTGGGTTGTATGCAACGCGAGTCACGACAGCTATCGATAAATATATATCGCTTGCGCCTTTAAACTAGCAGGCAGCATTATCGATAACTTTCGCTTGAGACATTTAACAGAACATGACTTTAACATAACATGCTGATAGTTAACATTATGTTAGAAGCAGCGACAAGTCGGATTCCTTTGTTGTGGCAATTTGCAGCACACATACAACTTGTAAATCTTAGGGTATCTGCAAGTCTAGCACAGCCTTTTTCGCAAACATTTTTCTCGATTTCATTCAGTACTGTGGGTGTTTTCTATTGCGTTTTTCGAACAAATTCAATTGCAGCACGTGTCGCCTGCCATGTACACTGGAATATGTGAGAGTGTGTAAGCCGTTCGCACGCTTTCTCCCTCCCTTCTCTCTCTCTCACTCTTTCCCTCTTTCTCTCTATGTATCGTTCTTTCATTCTTTCTGTGTGTGTGTTTCTCTGCCGCTCTGCTGCTCTCGCTCTCTGCATGTGTCTATGTTTATTGATTGTGTTGTTGGTATGTTAAAAGCAACTGACGCCAGCAGTTTCGGCACTGGACTCGGCTCACACTCCCTTACCCGCACATACCGCTTTCCGCACCCGCACCCGCACCCGCTTACCCGCTTACCCGCTGCCTTCTTTTCAGCCACCTCCTCGCCCGCACTTTATCGAGTTTATATTTGTGCAAAAGAAATGTCGCCTGAGTGCAAAAAATGCATGGTACAACAAACTTGTTGGACCTCCCAGTTTTTCCACTCGCTTCTCTATTGCTTTTTCCTGCCTCTCTCACATCATTCCCTCCCCCCGCCCTATGCACTGCGCGCAGTTGTGATAAGGCGGCGGGGCTTAGCGGGCGCTCACGTAGTTGTCTGCGGCCACGAAAAAGTTGCATAAAGTCAACAACTTTCAGTGGTTTACTGATGCGAAAGTTGCTAAGCTGCCGCCTGCCTCTCCCCCGCCTCTGCCCCTGCTATTGCTGCCTCCGCCAGCAGGTCAATTACACGTGATCTCGGGTTAAAAGGCGTGAAAAATACACGCCGCCTGAAGGTCGCCGAAATTGACTTAAAAATGTGCTAAATGTTTTTGCGACTAGATCTATGACATAAGCTGCAAAGAAGAAGCTTATATGGGGATTATGGTAGTAATATTAGACAAGTAATACTTCTTTTAATTCTGGCTTACAACTTATAATCAGTATATAGCTTTTTTAATATGTTGCGCTGTAATGTATGCTATAGATATCAACCGAAGCAACCCTTTCTACTCCGACTAACTGTGTCTAATATCAATCAAATGAAAATTGCCATAAAACTGCTGCAGGCCAAAGTGCAGAAATGTTGATGATGGAGAGAGGGGTATGGCGAGGCAGGGGCTGCCATGGCGAATCAAATACAAAGTCGAAACTGGAGCAGCAGGCAAATTAGCTGCAATTTGCGCAGCACTTGCATGGCCGGAGCCGCAATTTATCGAAATGCGGCGAAATGTGCCCGGCGAATGTTAACAATGTTGGCAGCGGGCGACAGCGAGACGCGAGAAGAGTTGGCCAAAAGGAATATGAGGAGAATGGTAGGTACGTGGCATGGCCACTGCATACTTTTAGGTGCGCGCACTTTTGACTGAGTCGAATTAAATTTAAGGCCAGCGGCAGGCATGGTTGGTAGAGAGTGCGGGGAGGCGGCATAGCAAGGGCTGCATGTGGTGAAAATGTTTGCGGCGCATAAACAAAAATTGTTGCTGTCGCCGCCGCCGCTAAACCATTAACTAAACAACAAACGGCATAAAACAAAACAAGCGCGTAAAGCAGGCAGCATGAAGTGCGGCCGCCCCGCATCGCGTATACCCTTGCTTCGATTGTCGTGTATGTTTGTTTTTTTTTTGCTGCTGGCAATTAATCAATTTGTCACAGTTGTGTGAAGAGCACAATAAAACTAAATTGAAGGTGGTTTTTATTACACTCCCCCGAGTCTATTGGCTTGCCCCTCGCTTATTAATGAACTACACGCTTAAGTGGCCTAATAAAGTGCCGTTAATTTGCTGGCACACCCCACGCAACATACCCTTGCGTCGCATACTCTACTCTCGGGGGGTGGGGGGCGTGGGCGTGTCAAGCTGGCGTCATGTGCAGCGCTTGTAAAAATAGCTGTAACCCAAAAATGGCGGCACCTAATGAAATAAACGCATGGCGTAGCCACTCGCCATGGCACCCCACCCCTGTCCAGCTGCTCTCCTGTCTCTACCCACTACCTGCCCCCGCCTCCCCCGCTTGTGTGCGACCCACATGTTGTCGAATGCATAAAACAATTTGCAGCGGAAATTGCAATAATTAACTTTAGTACCTGCTTGAGTGACATTGTGGCATTTCGTGCGCTTGTTTGCCTGCCACACATAGTGGGTGTGTGTGTGGGGGGGGGGAGGAGAGAGGAGCAGTGCGCAACCAGCAAACTGTGCTTGGAGTCTGCAGTTTCGTGTATGTTTTTCTAATTCAATTAAAATTGGCAGCCCGCTGCTGCCTGCGCCGGCTCATTATGTCGTCTGCATATGCAGCGAGTACGGTTCCCCATCCCCGCCCCGACCGCCTCTGCCTGCTGCCCATGTAAGCAGCTGTTTACGCTTGTATTGGTGTTAATGTTAACTGTCACTACATTTACCCTCCCCCCCCCCAGCCTACCCAGCCGCGCACGGCACGCCGCCCTGCTGTTGTTTTAGTTTATCATGTAACTGTAAAAACAGGCCCCTATCTGCGCGTGTGTGTAGATTTAGGCCAGACTGCAGTCGGCTCGTTGTTCGCGTGCCTTGTAAATAATTCGACACAATTCCCGCAATTTTCTACATAATCTTGTCGAGTACGAGTTCGAGCTGGAGCTGCAATCGAGAGATCTGCAGAATATGGCGTGCATTGGGTTGCCTAACGAGGCCCGAGATAAGCCTAACCCGAATCGTTGCCAGTTTTTCAACTGTGCAGGCAGTTGAAGTTGTTAAGTTTAAGCTAACTTTGTGTATATACGGTCTATATATCGTGTCTGACTAGCCCACAAATTGCGAGTGATAAACGCGCTTGGACTTGCCAGTTTTGCTGGCCATAAATTGCACTCGGGCTGCGCATTATTAAACCGAATTTGGGGCTACATTTAAGTGCGAACTGCTCTCGATTTTGCCAGCCTATATATGGAAGGTAGTCTGTGCTTTTCAGTTTTCAGTTCCAGCAGTAATTAACTCACTTCCGCGCGCCAAACAAATCATTGCGCAACGAAATGTCGTTAGAGTCATTTGGCTGCCGTACTACGCTGCGTATGCGTGATTTTGTATCTTATTTATTTGCAAATATTTCACAAATGGTGCCACCAGTTGGCTAGTAAAGTGTGCAAATACAGCGCACAAATTGAGCGTAAAATATGCACACTGTGTGAGAGAAAGAGAGAGAGGGAGGGTGCGAGAGAGAACGAGCTAGATACGAGCAATTGAAACTAATTGTAGACATGGAGTGCGGCTAATCACAAATGCTGTGAGAGAGGATCCTGGGCAAATGTTTGCCCACTCATCGCACTACTTAAACGAGATAAAAGCGAATAAAGGACGCGCTCACGGCATAGTCGAGTGAGCTGATGAAAGATGTATGTAATTTTCGAATTAGTCGAGTGTTTTGAGTCGAGTCGAAATTATAGTCGAAATTTATTCAAGCATTGCTAATAAACTAAGCACACACACACACGCGAACAGAGAATCGTTCTATATGTATATTTAGACAGCTCTATGCAAATTTCTATAGTTTCTGCTGATATGAGGCAGGATATGTTAATAGATTTGCGCGAGTGAAATGATTAATTATGGTTAATAAAGGGGAAAATCACTACCGACTGCCGGATGATGTCGTGTGCGACAAAGATAGGTTTGATGAGCTCGGCCTGCTGCAGAGTTGACAGCTTACACGCTCGACTTAATTTGCGCAGAGTGAGAGAGAGGGAGAGTGAGAGGCAGAGGGAGAGGCAGAGGCAGAGAGAGTAGGGTTAATCGGGCAATTCGTGTGCAGTCGGCGTCGACAGTTATAGGCAATGCTGCTAATGAGCACATAATCAATTAGTGTCATCTTCTCAAACTATTTTATGTTTTATTAAAATAGACGCAACTAAGGCATTAGAAATAAATTGTCAAACATGTCCCCCTTCCGGCTGCTAATCCTCTGTTAGCTCAATTTGGCTTAACATAATTTACATAAGCCTGCGATATATATCAATATCTCCAAGCTAACTTCCAGTTAACAGCGTGTTGTGTAAATGTTAACGCAGTGTTAACTTTAATTGTGTTATCGATAGCGTGCGCACGCCTATCGGTCTGCTACAAAATGTATCGGAGAAGCGACTCTGCAGTGAATTAAAATGAAACCGCATGATTTCTGCGTGTTTTTAATAAAAGTTTTCGCAAGCAGAGCGCAGATATCTTCTTGCTCCTCCCTCTTCCACATAATTCACGTGTAGCGTATAATTGAAATATCGTGACTCGACGCTACTGCGGCGCACATGAAATTTTATTAAAAGCAAGACATAAGAGGCAGCCTGGCGGGCGGGGTGGCGCAGAGTGGGGTAGAGGCTGCCGGAACAATGGCAAACTAGACGCACAGCCATTATAACTTTAGACGTAATTTATGGTAGCACTTGCGGCATTTGCCGCTCAAATATACCACACACACACCCACACACAGAGACACAGACACACACACTCACAGGCTCATACATATATAGTATATCGAATACATGCTATATATACATCTGTACATTTTTCGCAGCTTTTTTCTCGATTTGAACTTCGCGTGTCAGCAATATTAAATACAAGGCACGAAATGATGCTGCCGCTGCCGCTGCCACTGCCTGAAAATGCCGCTAAATTTGCTAAAGTACTCGAATTGCCCAAGTGCCGCAAGAGACACGCGGCGTGGCGAGATACAGATACAAGATACAGATGCGCGATACAATTGCAGATACCGCAAGATACTTGGGCGAATTGTGCCTACTGTAATTGTGAGTCAAGTTTGCATGCGACGCGTGTAGGTGTGAACGCGTGTACCGGTGTATGTGGGTGTGTGTGTGTGTGTGCGTGCCTGTGTGCGGGTGTAACTGTGTGCGGGTGTGTGTGCGAGTCGGAAGCGCGTGTGTTTTTAAATAACGATACACTTGTGCCTCGTCGTATGAAGCCTCCGATGTGGCAGCGTCTCTTATCACGCTGCGTAAATCACGGAAATACAATGTAACAGTTTGTCAAAAAAGTTGGCAGCCCGCACACGCACACACACACACACACACACAGACACACACTTACGCGCCCATCGGCAGCAGATAAATTATATATCTTAATGATTTTCAACAACAAAAGGTGAATCTTATTTATGACGCTGCTGACTTGACTCGCTTTGTTTTTCTCTTGCTCTTGCTCTCTCTTTCGCTTCTCTCTCTTTCACTCACTCACTCCAGTAGCATTTCTACTCAAATTGGCGCACAATTATCCCGTAGAAGTTCAATTATGACGCGCTTTTACGAGGCCAAATCAACGCAGATAGGTGGGAAAACTGTTGATGATTTTCAAATAAATTTCTATAATATATAAAGCAATTTGCCAAACTAATTGAGCGCTACAGTTGTTGGTAATATGAGGATTTGTAGAACCATCAAAGCAATTTTCAATGTAGTTTAATTTGGATACTGATCCATTTCAAAACAAGTTGCAACTGCTTTCTAAACTAATTGAAAATGCCACAGCTTTTCCTTGGCTTATTTGCGTATGCAGTTCTCTATAAAGATCTCTGTATGTACTCTAACCGAACTCTACATTCGATTAACTGAAACGGTTCCGCTTGGACATGCATTATGCATATATAATCAGTCGATTTTCCGGCATTTTCTTCACATTGCTGACACGAATTTGGCGCGATGAAGTTCTGCGTGCTGCTGCTCTTCCTGGGCCTGATAGAGGCAAATAAAAAACTACTCGGCGATATGGATCAGATGGTGCTCGGAGGTAAGACTGCAACTTTATTATGTACGATATTAAATCTCGTATCTACCTTAGAAATTTGTTCGGGAGGCAGTCAGACTGGCAAATGTAAGCGGCGTAATACCTGGAACTTCAATCCGGAAACCAGAAAATGTGATAAAGTTGCGATCAACGCTGGCGAATGCGGATTCTTTCTGTTCAAGAAGAAGTGCAAGGCGTATTGTCGGGCAGTTGATCCGTTTAACATAAAGAAACGCGATCCCATAAAATCCGACTTCGATTAACGCGAAAAATCCGATAATTGCTGAAGATCCTAAAAATTTTCACACTTTCCAAAATAAAAACGCAAAACAAAAGCACTTGCAATGCGGCGCAGCTAATCGGTTTCATGCCGCCCGATGCAATAGTCATTTAAAGATATTTTTAGGGTTGCCCTTGCGCCGTGTATAAACCTTAAGAGAGATAGAGAGAGAGAGAGAGAGCTGCTAACAGTTGGCCAAGTCGAGTCGGCCAGCTTGAAGACGGCTTGCAGTATTGGCAGTCGATTGAGTGTGGCTTGTTTGTTCTCTGGCTCTGGTCGCAGTCGCTAATGAAACATGCTTCTAGTACTTTCATTTCATTTGTGTTATTCAACGGCACACCTCCCGCCCCCCCCCGTTACAGCCCGCTGCCCGCTGCTGATTGCCTCGCCTTGTGGCAGTTGCCTCATTTTCGCTCGCTCCTTGTGTCGTCTGTTTTATTAGATTTTATTTGCTTAGCCTTTATTTGTCTTTTGCCGTCAGCCTCGTTCCGGCTGTAAGTGTGCAATTTTCGCTGGCCCAGGCCCGTGCCGAGGGCAGTTAACAAAGGAGTGTGATAATTTTGACATACCCATTGGCAGCGCAGGAGTAGGTAGGCTAGATTAGCTGTGCGCAGAGTTGACTGTGCGCGGGTCGAGCGTGCAAACTCTACGCGACTCGTTTGCCAGGGTATCTCGTGACTTGCTCTTGATGCAAGCGCCGTATTCCTTTTGTGCCTTCCTGCGTGCTCGGCGCGCTCAGCTTCCTTTTATTTACTTTGGCCTTTTGTTTGTTAGTTTTGTATAAAAAGTTTGCTCGGCCAGCGCGCCAGGCAGAGGGCAGAGCCAGCCTCGTGAGTGAGTGCGTGTGTGTGTGTGCCTGCTGTGTGTGTGCGCGTGTGTGTGTGTGTGTAAATTCGTCAAGTTTGTATACACAAATTATGACAATTAAGTTGACTGTGTCGGCATGTTTGAGTTGCCTTCTTGGCTACCGTCTGCAAACTTGGCCTGCAATTTAAGCTGCAAATTGCATTAAATTCTCTCTCTCTCTGTCTCATTCTTGCTCTCCAACTTAATGCACATTACGCATACGCCACGTGATGATGGAAAATTCGATTAAAAATTTTTTGCTTTGACAAATGCCAGGGCAGGCAGGTCGACGACGCCTTTGCAGGATTTTCATTTCGAAATTTCTGTCAAAAGTTGAAGCTGCCAATTGCAGTTGGCCCCGGGACCCGGTTCTGCACTCCCCCTCCCCCTGCTGCTGCTGCTGCTGCTGCTGCTGATGCCCCTGGCCGACCCCATGCAAGTGTTAAAGGTGGCGCATTCACAATTGTTCATTAGATTAGCAAGTTGCCAAAGTTTGCGGAGCTCAAATGCCACTTTCACGGCTGTTGACACACTCGACTTGAATCGGATTGGATTTCCCAGCCACTTCCACACTCCCCCCTCTCTTTTTTCTTTCTTTGCTTTTTTCTTTGCTCTAATTCCCAGTATTTTATGAATTTTCTTATCAATGCAAGGGCGAGGACGACGAGAAATTTACGTGCAAAGTGGCAAGTTGTGACAACGATTGGAGACGGGCGGAGGCCCCAGGACGCAGCCAGGATGAGGCAGCAGGCTGAGGCTGTGTGTATGCGTGTCTGTCTGTGTGTGTCTCTGGCGCACACTTTGTGTCCTTGCCGCCGCCTTTCACAATTTGTCACTGAAGTTTGTGCCGGAGCCGGCGATAAGAAACTTTTGACTCGATATGAGCGCAAAGTGCGGCGAACGCGTCGCTATTGATGGCCCAAGCAGCTGCAGAGGTTGCAGTCGCTCTCTCTCTCTCGCTCTCCTTCTTGCTCTTATAAATATTATGCTGGTATCGCAACGTGAAAATAAATAATACATCATTGTATTAATCGCAATTACGTGAGCAAATCAAGTGCAGAGTTAATGGAGCTAAAGGCATGGTAGAAACTTATGCAAGTTTTAAAGCCATTTTTATACTAAAGTTGTTTATAAAGTTGTCTTTTATTTGTAGATCTCAGGGTAACCCAATTGGCAGTAAATCTAATGCATTATGTATTTCTAAGCCAGCTCAGTTGCTTGGCGCGGCCGGAAAGTGCAAGCGAGATCTGTTGGTCAATCGCAAGCTGCGTGTTGACTTCGGCGAGGCCACACTTGCCATTTGGGATAAGTTGATACCGCTGCCGCTGCCACCCGTCTCCCGCTCCACAAAAGGATACACTGGATACACGTGGCAGCTGGCGCAGCTGTTGCGGCCATTGGGGCCAAGCCGGCAAACAGAAATACAAACACAAGCGCAAATACAAACACAAACAGCCCAATACCAACACGAGCGGCAAAGGGAAACGGAAACAGCAGCAGCAACTCTGGAAACGCTTTGGGCCTGTCCGTGCTGCTCCATCTCCATCTCCAGCTCCGTCTCCGTCTCCGTCATGTGCGCGACCTGCAAACTTGTTAAATGGCGCGAAATTCTTTTCAATTTCAATTTCAATTTCAATTTCAATTTCGAGCTGTAGGCTTCTAACATTTTGTGGTTGTTGCTCACGTCACTCGCGCTGCTGCTGCTGCTGTTGTTGTTGTTGTTGTTGCTGTGTGTTGCTGCCTGCCTGCTGCTGCTGCTGTTGTCTGCTCTGTGCAAGCTGCCAAATATTTGCATTCGAACTCAATTGGTTGCGTTTTGTGTTTATTGCCCTTTGCTCACTGTTGCCCGAATCGAACACGCTTTCGCAGTCTTTTTTTTCAATATTTTCTATGAGCAGAGCGGGGCGGAGCAGCGATCCCTCAGCTTGGTGTGGTCAGTCAGGTGAGCTGACCAGCTGAACTGTGAACATTGTACCCCCCAGCTTCCCCGGGCCCCGACGTGTGTGCTACGCAAATGGAAATTCAAACGAGTTGCCAACCATTCGCACCCATATGTCTAACGCCCTGGCCGAACAGAAACGCTAGGCGTGGCCACGCCTTGTTGTTTTTTTTTTGTTTTGGACTGGCGGCCGGACTCGGCTCGGGCTTGTTTGCGCAGCTGACATTTTGGTCAAGTTTGCAGCGGCATTAAAAAGCGGAAAAACTGTTGAAAAATTGCGCAAGAAAATAGATGAGTACGCGTGCATTGCGCATACGCCGCGTGGCACAGTCGAAGCGTCAACTCTAGCAAAATATGCGCCTGCAAAATGCATTAAACAAATACAAAAATGCAAGCATACTACACACACTTGCAGAACTCATAAATTATGGCCAAGCCTGGCCTAATGCAGGCGGCCTCGTATTAATCAAAGTGTCCGCCGACCATGTCTGCGTTTTTTTTTGCGCCATGCATTTGTTGTAATTTATTTGCCTCGTACGATTATTCGCATTTCATTTGGTTCTATATTTATTTTTTTTGTGTATTCCCTAACGATGCGCTGCAAAAATATAAATCAAATTGCTTTTGTTGTGTCGCGTATCGATGATTTGCGCTTGCGGATTTGTTTATAAATCCCGCAAACAGGCGATATTCGAAATAATAGTTTAGCGAATTTATATTGCTTTTTAATTGTTGCCGCAGCACTGGCTGCCCTTGTTGCTGTTGCTAATTCACCTTTTTGCTGGCATATGCTGCGTGCGGTCGTTAAAATTGCCAGAGTTGCCTATATGTCGCAATTTAAGAAATGTAGAATTTAATAATAAACTAGTTGTATTTTCAATGGCACTTAGAAATAGTCAAGTGTCTCTTTTATGTATTTAAACAAGTTTGCTTAGTATTTTCTAGCGATATATGGAGTCTGTTAACTGTTTACATTTTACTGTTAGCTTACATTCCTGCCTGTTAACATGGGCAATCGAAATGTTATGCGAAACGTTTAATTGAGTTGAGCAAAATAAGCAAATCAAAACTTGAACAAATCGAGCTTTTGGCTGTCGCTTTCGAGCTGATGGCAACTCTGGCGAATTACGTTGCGATTACGCGTTGCTTTCGATATTGCTTGCGTGGAATTTAACTACACTTTTCGCTGCTTGTAAATCAAATGCAGATAATTTTCCAGAGCGCTTCACACACAGGAGGCAAGGTGGAGCAGAAGTGGTGGGGCGGGGGACCTTGACACACCTAGCCCGGTAACTACAACACTCATAGGATATAATTGTTCAGTGGCAGCCACAAATTATAACAATTTTATGGCACTTTCCTTGTCAGTTCAGTCGTGGGCAGTAAATTTACATACTTCATGACGAGCTGCCTGCGGGCAACTTTACTTTATTTATGCCGAAATTCAAAGAGAGCCTGCCCACGCCGCACACACCCGACACCCGACAGCCGACACCCGCACACACACACACACAGCGCGCGAGAGAGAACGGAAATCTCGAAAGTGGGCTGTGCGTGTAGATGAACACAATTGCGCGTCATAAATTTGAATTATTGTGCTTTTTGCATTTGACAACGACTTAAAAGCACTTGCAGCGATTTTGGGCCAGTCAGGCAGTCAGCCACGAACACGTCCTTGAGACATGCGAACGCGTGCGAAAGAGACAGCTAGTAGATAGTGAGTGAGTGAGCGGGAAGCAGGCGCTGGCATGGTCCACGACGGGGTTTGTGCTATAAAATGCGCCTTTTGTGCTCTGCTTGGCTGCACAACGCCCACAAGGCACACGCTCGGACAATCACAATCACAACTACAACAACAACTACAGCAGCAGAGGCAGCAACAACAACAGCAACGACAACGAGCAACGGCAGAGACATTTTTAGTGGACATTTATTTAATGCTTCAAACGCATTGAAATCTGCGCCCCAGGCGGCGCCTTTGCTTTGCCTCTGCTGCTGCCTCTGTCTCCGTCTCCTGCTGCTGCTGATGATGAAGTCGGTCAGGCTCGGCTGGCAGCGGCATTGTGCATAAATAAAGACGCTTTTGGTGTCGTTTAAAGTGCCAGGCATGCCAGGGCGACTGCACCAGAATGCTGGAAATCTAATTAGCCACGCGACGACCAAGACGATTGAAGCAAAGCCTCGAACTCGCAATCCGAGCAGATTAATTAATTGGCCTGTCTGAGCGTGACTGTCGACAGCTCGAAATGGCCGCAAATTAAGGCAAAACACTTTGGTAGCAGCGAGAAGAGCGTAACTACTTCAAATGATTTTGGCTTAGAGCTGCTGCTGCTGCTGCTCGCAGTTCTGCCAATCATGTTAACAATAAAACGTTGACCACACGACATGACATGCAGAACTGCAGAGATGTCTTTGGGGCAGGAATAAAAATATGTGAAACTATCGAAAAGCGTAAACACACGCACACACACACACGCACACGGCTCGACATGCCTTTGTGCTCGTTCGATTGAACAGCAATTTGCTACGTAGTTTTTCATTGGATGCGTCAATTCTGCACAAATGTTGCATAGAAATTGCTTTGTGTGTTCAATTTTTGGCATAACGGCAAACAAACAGACAAATAGGGGAAAGAAACAAACAAACAAACAACACACACACGCAGGGGGGAGAGAGAGAGCGGGAAAACTGGGCACGACAAACGACGACAGACGGTCAAGCAAAATGAACAAGTCTGCGCACAATTTGTGCAGCTGTCACCGCCAGAGGACAACATTTTTGGCCACGCGCCTGGCATGAGGTGCACAAAGAGTGCGGTCCAAGGAAATGGAAAATGCTTTGCAACAGCCACAGCAACAATAAATGCATCTATAGTCAGCTCAATGCAACTCGGAGTGTCATTGTAAGCTGCAAGAAAAGGGATTATATATTGGTCTGCGCTGCGTATACGCAATAATTGACGTGGAAGACTCTGAGTGAGATGTGCACAGGGCGTATGCGTTGTGCACTTTTAAGGAATACCCTGCTATCTATACTTGAGTAAATAACTATTAAAGTAGTCACAATTATGTATACGCAATAATTGAAGTTGCAGACTCTGTGTAAGATGTGCACGTTGCGTATACGTAATGTGTTAGGGAAGAATCGATAGAGCATTTGCAGCAAGGCCAATCTTATTTAGCTTTGAGTTTTATAATACCCTATTTTCAATACTCAGTGAGTATATACCAATTAGATTCGTCACAAATTTGTATACGCAAAATTTGAGCTGGAAGATGCGCACGCTGCGTATACGCAATGCGCTAGAGAAGAATCGATAAAGCATTCGCAGCAAGGTCGAGCTACTTTAGTTCTGCACTAGATAATACCCTATACTCTATACTTATTGGGTAGATAACTAGCAAAGTGGTTATAATTTCGTTTAAATACAAATTCTGTCCCATGCTTTTTAGCTTATAAGCTCAACAAAACCCTCAACAAATTTTTGAGCAGGTAAAGTTTAACCTTTGCCTCAGGCTGGTTACTGACTTAGGCATCGTTTAGTTTAAAATTTCATTAGAAACTGAAGCTGCCGGCCTAAGCTACCCCGCAGTAATTCCATACGCTGGCAACACCAGGCATTATTCACTTGCTTCTGTCGGATCCGACTTGATCTTTATGCTGCATTTGCGTGTGCGGTAATTAACTGCGAGAGTCAAGACGCTCTGCTCAGCCGGGCAGGCAGCTCGTAAACCTCAATACGCATTTTAATGCGTCGACAGCTTCAATTCGCACCGTGACACGACATATTCGCCTCGGCTCCGGCTCCGGCTACGGCTCCGTCTCCAGCTTCAGCTTCAGCTGCAGAGCCAAGCCGGGTACTTAGGCAGCTCTCGCACATCAGAGCCGGACGCGCTCAGTTGACCGCATTGGCAATTATTATTGTTGTTCTCGGTTGTTGTAGTTGCTGCTGCTGTTTTGGCACTTGCTGCGGCTGCGGGGGAGGTGTGTGTCTGCTCGGAGCTCCGTGCCAGGGTCACATTTAATTGTGCGCCATGTTCAACAGGCCGTTGTACATGCGCATTAAACGTAATTAACTCATTATAAATGATAACGTGGCCGAAAGGAGTCGCGTCGCTGCCTGTCTTAAGCCGGGCCAGAGCAGGAGCACGACTTGTCATCACAGCTAATTTAGCCGGGCAGGCAGCAGAACGTGTTATGTTTCCGCACAGTCACACGGGGGTCACGCAAAATGTGAAATTATCACCGGAAAAGGACACTGTGACACGCGGGCTATTATTCAGGTCTGGCCAGGCCAGAGCCGAGTCCAGGTAGCCAGGCATCCTGGGCAGAGTGCGAGCCATAAAAGCGCTTTTATACGCTCAAGTGTGTGCTGATATTCGCATTCAGTTCGGCTTTGGCTTCTGTTTCTGCTTTGTTTTTGTTGCTGTTTTGCACTCTGCTTTGTTTTATTTTATAGTTTGTCTCTCGCCTTATTTTCACGCTCTTCGGGCTGGGTCTCCTGTTAATTATGTAACACGCTCAAGTGTTTTGTTACGCACCTTGGCTGCTCGTTTTGGTAGAAAAACGCATTTGTATCCCGCGCTCGCCTCCCACTCTCCTCGCTCCCCTTCGCCTGCCATCCAGTTGCGTGTGCTCACATGCGGATTTAATTTAGATAAAGTGGAAATGTAGATTAGTATAATTGCTGGAGTTGCTGCCGCCTGGCACACGGCCAGAGTTCCGAGTGGCCTGTCCAATCGCATAAATCGTGACAAAGCTTTTTAATTTCTCTGCTTTTTATTCAACGTTGCGCCGTGCATATTTTATCTCAAGTCTCTCGCAGTGTTGCAATTGTCTTTAATATTTATTTGACCACACACAGTTTTATTTCGCAGCGGGTTTTGGCCCGAACTTTCAGAGCTTAAATTATATTATTTTTGCCAGCAAATATTATTTGTTATTCTATTTAAATGTCCGTTCGAGAAGTGTTTGCCTCAAATATCGCTGATTTAAATGCGCTTACTTATCGATCTTAAATTGCATTATATTCAAATTAATTTAATGAAAAGTAAATATTGTATGGGTTTTTTGTAATTATTCCAGCAGCTGCACAAGATGCAAGCACATTGGATATGCTCATCGAATTAGCTTGATCCTCTTTGATTTGATTGTTGGTTTTCTATTTCAATTGCAAAGCAGCACAACTCGATGCTGCCGATGGACGGGCGAACTGACAACATAATTTCAGCATATGACATCTCTGCTAATGAGAAAAACTTTTCGGGCGCGCACACACGAGAGGGAAGCGAATCAACATGGCCAAAGCCAGGCAATTTGCCTTGTGATTGTTTCTGATAGTCGTGTGTGCCTGGCTAGGACACTTTCTGCTGGAACAGGAACTGCACAGCTGACCGAAAGCAAACTGTCAGATGGCATCAGGCAAGCATTTGTCGTCGGCTGACAAACACAGAAATGAGTAATGTAAATAGAAAATATTCATATGAAAACCGAATTTATTTTCCACAAAGAAAAGCAACACATTGCACGGCTTTTGGCTATGAGTTGATGTCCTGCATCCTAGGCTTCTCCGTTGTCCTCGAGTATAATCTTAAAGGAGAACGGCTCAAAGGCGTAGCCAGCGCCCTCGTAGAACTTGCTCATGAACTCGACCCTGTTTTTGAAAGACATCCGGTTAGACGGGCGAAACCGTGCAGTGGAATTGGTTGAGCTTACCAGTGCAAACGGAGTGTGTGCAGGAAGGCCGAGAGACCCTCGATGAGTACCAGAATGCCGACAGTTAGGCCGGCCCAGGCGGCAAAGATGAGGTAGACGAGAACGCAACCGACGTAGCCGGGCATTACAAAAGCATTGGCGAACACCATGTTCCACAGCACCTCAGACAGCTCTGATTTGGAAAGAGAATCACATTAGCCGAAACTTCTGGGAGTTAGTTCTGCATGGACTTACGTGCATGGGCCAAGGAGAGCGCCCACAGACGCAGGTACGAGGCGGTGTGCGACACTGTGCTCAGCACATACTCGATTGTATGAATGGCCTGCTGAATGAACAACTCGCCGGTGGTGTCGTCTTCTCCGCCGTGTCCACCGTGTGCTCCCGCGGACTGGGCTGGCGTAGGTGTTGCTGCCGGCAAGTGCTTCGGCCGCTTCGACATTATATACAATGGTTTGCCGAGCAACATCCACGGAATGCAGATGAGAGCCACAACAACGAACACCTGCTGTAGACTGTCCTGACCCTCGAACATGTATTCCTTGCAACCGGGCAACGGCGTCTGGTGCCCGAACAACATCATGTTGATGAAGAGAATGAGTATGGAAGGTGCGCAGCCTGGCGACAGCTCCTGATTGTCATCCCAGTCGTTGTAGACGAACCACTTGAAGAACATCATGAACACCATGTACCCGAAGAGCAGCAGCAGAAAGAGAATCTGTGGCACGAACTCGAGGAAGATGCTCGCGTATTTGCGATAATGCACAAAATTGACGACCGACATGCAGACACCGAAGATCATGTGCAGCACGCCGAATATAATGGACAGCTTCATCTTGAAGGTGTTCAGGAAGATGATCTTGTTGTCGGCCAGCTGCCAGATGGGATCCATGCCTAGAGGATACGTCTTAAAGTTGCTGATATTCGGTCGCATTGTCAGATAATCGAGATCGTTATCGATCACCGTCGACGTGTTGTACTGATTCACCCAGCCCGAGCCAAAGATGTTCATCGATTTGGAGAACACATCGTTGTAGATGAGACCCGTATACAGCGAGAAGAGGCCCATCAACAAAATGATGTAGCGACCGCCGAAGAAGATGTTGAAAATCTCCTCCTTGATGTGCGCCAGCTGCTTCTCCTTGATGACCAGCCACAGGGCGAACGCGACCAGAATCAGACCGTGTCCCATGTCACCGAACATGACGGCGAACAGGAAGGGGAACGTAATGCATGTGTACAGCGCCGGATTCACCTCACGGTACGAGGCCATGCCGTACGAGTCGATCAGGTTCTGGAAGCCGCTGGTAAAGCGGTTGGTCCGCGTAAACGTGGGCGGCTGCTCGTTTGTTGCTATGATGTTCATGAAGGCTGGAATGCTGCTCTCCGCAATCTTCGAGCCGCGAGCCAGCGCCTGCTGCACCGTGGGCAAATCTCGTCGTGGTACCCAACCCTCGCCAATGAGACACTTGCCGGTCACGTCGGGATTGAAGTAGTTGAGTATGTGATAGATGGCTTTCATTTTCTTGACCATAATGATCCAACGCGGCAAATGCTTGGCAGCGGAGCTGAGCACGCGACAGCGATGGTCTGCGCTCTGGTTGAGCACCAATTTCAGATCCTCGAGGCGTGTGTTCACGTCCCGGATCATTTCGACCCGCTCGGCATGCGAGCTGGGACAGGGATAGACGTCGGCATGATAGCCGGCACAGACTTTCTTGATGCGCTGCTTTAGCTGTTCACCCTGGAAGAATGCCACGAAGACTGTCTTCAGCACCTTGCGCCCCGTTTCGGGATCATCGCACAATCCGCTTATGTCGTTGCGGCGCAGAAAGATGTTGCCACGTGAGATGCGCCACAACATGCGCTCGAAACTGAAGAAACGCTCCAGCTTAATAACTCCGGCCACAAAGGCCAGCTGTCCACGTTGTGCTCCCGCCAGCCCCGGATCATTGGGATCGATTATGCGATTCGAATCCAGATTAATCGCTTCCTGATCCGAGAAAAATCCCTCGGTATTCTCCAGCACACTCTTCAGTTCGTGCATGTGTCGGAAATTGGCATCCAGGCTGGCTCCATTCGCAGACATCTCGCGCAGCTCGTTCTCCGTCTTCTCCAACTGTGCTTCCAGATCGATAATCTCGCGTGGATTCGGCGCAACAGGCTCTTGATCCGCATGCAGCTCAGGCAGCGTGATCTCATCCTTGCGCAGCTCGTTCTCCACATAGCGCAGACGTCGCTCCATATCGTCGCAACGACGCACCTCCGTTACATATTTGCGCTGAAACGAATTGATCTGATCGTTCAGATCACGGAACTGCACGCAGCCGCTCTCGCCCAGCTCGGCAATGGATGCGTAGGCAGCGTCGGGTTGTATGAACAACTGGCAGAGGTCCATCTGCTCGCTGCGGAACATGTCGCCCATGGTGAAGCCGTCGTGTTATCTGCGGTAATGAAATGAGTTGCAGATTACTATCGGATTACGCGCTGATTAAATGGAGTGTTATTTATTAGTCCTGTTAGCGTTGGCATGGGTTGGGAGTGTGGGTTTTAGGTTGGAGAAGTTGGGGAATAACTCGACTCCCTGCAGATCATAAATAAGAGCTATAAAAACAGTTCTCAGTACTGAAAGTCATCCAAATCCTTTTTTTCCCCATTCTAATTAAGACTGTATAATATATTTAACTATATTATTATTTGTCTGGGTTATCCAAAAGATAGTATCATTTTATAATGTAGAGTTCTACTCTTATCGCATAGAATTCCCAAAGCTGTCAAAGTAGCGACAGCTTAATCTACTTTGGACTCTTGAGTGGAACCTAAGTTAGCAGCAGTCAAACTTTTGATGAGGTTTAAATGCAAATTCTTATCAGTATACAATTGGTATTTGGCCCATTGAAAGCGTATTTAAATTATAGTGCGATTATTGGTATTCGATTCAGTATCTGCAGATTGGAAAAGCACTCGAGCTGAGTCCGATCAATCAAACCGCGTATTGCTTTCAATTAGAAAATGATCGTAATTGTGCTTTATTTGTCAACATAGAACCCAATCTTGGCAAGACTGACGCGCATTGTTTATGGGGCCTCCAGTCCACCAATCTCTCCCTCCACCAATCAATCACTTACGCTGTGAAACAGTTCTACACGCAAGTATTTGTACACTCATGACTCGACTCGACGCTGATTAGATAGTCTCGGCTAGAGCGCGTTAGCTGCGTTATCTGTGGAGTGGGTGCAGTGTGTTGAAATTACGAACAATTACGAGTTAGTGCAGGTGGCAACCCTGCCCCGACTTGTGGCACGTAAATCATGCCCATTTTTCAGACTGCCCCACAAATGCCGTATTCCGTTTTGCCAGATTATGCTGATTATTTACGAATGGGTGCTCGGCAGTTCTCGGCTCTGATTTTGTCTCGCATGTCGTACCAATAAACATGATTGATTTGGCCAATTTGGGTCTGGGCCCGATAGTGCGGTGCGTGCACTGTCTGCGCATGATAATTGCCCATGCGATAGTTATCTGTAGGACTGGGGTATTAGATACTTAAGGTCTTCTGCCTTTTGATTTACCGCGCTTCGAGTGCCCTAATAAATAATTCATAAATTCATTTTTAATAATTATCTATTGACATTGTAGCCTTCTTCAAGATCTACGCTAAGTTTTTAAGCTTGCATATCGAGGGGAAAATTGGCATTTAATAAAGAGGCGACAATTTATTTTTATGCGTCACACAACTGATACCCAGCAAATTCCTGCAAATACTCTAACATGCTTTGTGTAAAGTCTCATGTATTTGGCTTCATTTTGGCCATCAAGAAATTGATAAATCAATTGAATTTATAAACTTATCAGACATTGCGTTGAGTCATAAATTGCACACACGAAAATGCCTTAAAGTTGCCCATAAATCTCTTACAGAAAGCTACATTGAATATAGCCCGGCCTGGCCTGGCCCAAGCACGGCCTGCCTAGCTAGACGTCTATACAATGTGCAGGCAAAGGCATCCCGAAGGCCCGGCCTGGCTGCGAGGTATAATTATAGCCGGTTCACGACTTCGTTCGCCCCGCCCCCTCCGCTTCGTCCGCTCATTAAGAAATCCGTTCACTGCCCGTAAAAGTATTATCGATAACGTAATAATGTGTATAACAACTTGAGCGTGCGTGTGTGTGTGTGAGTTCGCTTCCACATGATCCATCACGTGCTCTGGCGTCACGAACACATAAGCCCGTCAATATAACATGTGTATATATAGTTTTGCATGCGCTGCTGCTGAGGCAAATCGAAGTCGCAGTCGCTTAACGTCGCTCAGGCAATTATCAAAAATCAATTAAGATACGTTATCACAAAACATGTCGCTATTAAGATTAACGTAATTGTCTCGCAATACACACTGGGCCCAGGGCTTTGAATAATTGTGCCCCGTTGGCTGGGCGGGGGAGGGGCCGCCTCGCTGCGAATGTGATTACGCGTCCTGGGGGTAAGCGATTCGCCCCTGGACTCTTGTAATTGCTTTGTCGGTGGGTTGCTTTTGTGTGGTTGTCGAGCTGACTTTGATATTCCTGCTGAGGTTCAGCAACGGTTCAAATGGATTTGGGAAACTTACGAGAATTCAATGCGCTGCCAAGATAATCAATGCAAGGAGTCTATCGTCTCAGTACTTAAGATAACTTTACCAAGCGATTGAACATGTTTTTAATTTCAAAAGAAAACCATATAGTATATAGTTCTCTAAACACTTTTAGCTCGGTAATTATTATATCTTGTTTTTCTATTTTTCTGCTCTAGGCACAGAGTAAACTTGGCCAGAATCTTTGGCTGCTTTGCCTATCTTAGCTAGATAACCCCGTGTACTGCACTTGACCCGCATAATGCGTAGATAAGTTAAGAAGAACTGTAGCTGGCATCGGGTGCAGCACGCGTAGAACGAAAACCAACTCGTGTTGTGACTCATTCAGTCAACAATGTAACTAAAAAACACTTCACTGTACTCGATTCTCTCAACACACTGAAACACATATAGGCATGCTCTTACATCTTGCTATAGAAATCGGTTGGTTTACTCGACTTGTTCGGCCTGTTTTTTTTTTACTTTATTCTGTTCCGGGTAACTTGTTCGTTCTTCGCGACCTGCCAGCCCAACGGCGCTTTGGTTACTGTTCGATCACTTTAGCTTCGCAGAGCTGGTAGCTTTCGCCAATTAAACTACAGTTAATCTACACTTGGCTCACACAAACACACACAGTTACAGCCACCTGCACACACACACGCACAAGTAATCTGTGCGCGTTTTTATCTGGGCACAACAACGCAAACACTTTGCGATTTCTGTGTGTGATTGCGTTGCCAAACAAGCAAACCAAGCCTTTGATAGACGGTTCGTGGTTGAGGGGCAGGCGGGAACGGGAGAGTGCAGGTTGAACTTATCGCTGGATACAGCAATCGGCAACAGCAGAACGAAATATAACAACACTTCAGCCCGCTAACAGCCCTATCGATTGGATCAATGATTGAGCAAAAGCACGGGTTGCGCGTTGCTCAATTGCAGCCGCAGCGACGCGTCGTTCTGTCCAGGAAGCCGCTTCGACGACTCCGGGACTGGACTACGGTATGCACTTGCAACACCTTCAAGGTGCACTCGCTTGAGCAAATATTAGATTGGCCTAGATGAGTCTAGTCGACTGTTATCGATCATCGATTCTTATAGACTCATGTTGTTCCACTTGAAATTACAAAACTTTCGAACGGTTTTGATGACCTCACTGTTTATAACCGACCGCATTACTCAATTAATCCGCAGCTAATTCCCCTTCAAATATAATTTTCTCACCCAAAACTTTTTTATGCTCTAATCGCATGCGAGATAATACTGCCATATAAGACCATATGCTGCGCAAACAATTAAGTACGACAAATACCACACTGGACAAAAATAATACGCACGTAATTATTATTATATCTTTCATAAAAAACTTCAAAGTCTCGTATTTGTTTTAATTTATTTTCATTTCTCCACAAATGTAAATATCTTATCTTTATTTATTCATAAATAGCAAATTCATTTACAAGCACTTTATACAGATATAATCTGGGAAAAGTACGCTATAGTTTACGTTGTTTTTAAAGCAATCCCATGATAAGACCATAAATTCAATTGGCAAGGCGTGGTGACAGTATAAATGCGTGATATGTGGGAATTTTCTAATATACGATATGATATCTTGCGATATATTTTGTAGCCAATTTTAAACTTAAGGCAGACAGGGCAGACAGGTAATTGTAGGAAATCGGTTCATAAAAGATTTGGCCAAACTTTTTGAAATAAATTTGTTCAATCGTCGTCGCATTCCTTGAATATTCCTGAACAGTTTATGCACAGTCTTGTTTTATTCTGTCAAATTATTTAGGCAACTATTTTCGTAGATTTCATGTGGGGACAATGAAGTTGCCTGTCTCCACATATGTATTTGTGTGTAAAGCATTCTTATTTGTTTTGCCAGCTCGTTTTGAATACTTCTCGAGTAACTTTCAAAACATTTGTTAACAACTTTTGTACTGGTTCACTGCCCGCCGACATTGTCCATAGTTAACGACTGAAAATTTCGCCCGACTTCCCCAAAATCATTGCAAACTAAAAGAAATCTATAAATTTGTGCAGACCCAATAGCCCCGGGCGAGTGTTTCCCTCTCACTCTGCTGCTCTCTTCTATCTCTGTTTTGTTTTGTAGAAATTTCCCAACACGCGGACAGCAAACAGAGAAAAGTTCGATTGAAAAGTTTTTCACTTGTGGGCAAAGCGAACTATGTGTGAAGGGTTGCTTGAGTAGCATCAACCTTGAGCAACTCGAATTGCTTTAATTGTTTTATATTATTAAGCGATTTCATTGAAACGCAACGATAGCCAAACTCACAGCTCTATCTGGTTAATCTTTCCAGTCTTATCAATTGTGGTTTATATATTTTTATTATTATTAAGTTAATTACAAATAAATGATGGGGAACTAAGAATCTTACCCACTCTCCCTCTCCCTTGAGAGACTTGTGCCTGCGCTTTGCCAACCTCCTCGACTGTGATTGCGGCATTAATACTCGCAGATTGCGTAATTCCCCAGGATTAGCATTAGTGTGCAGTTGTTTACACCGCCCAGTGGGCCAATAGCAGCGGCAGCTTGATGTCTGGCCGAGTGTGTTTTGCGGGTCTCAAGTGTCCCGTTTATCAGCTGCAGCTGCTCGTCGATGCGGTGCGGGGCGGTGCGGTGCGTCGGGCTGAGCTTATCGCGCGTCACGTGCATTTGTCACCACGCCTCCACTTGAGCCGGCACACACACACACACGCATGTGTGCCAATTGCGTGAGTGTGTGTGTGTATGTGCCTACTCTATAATGATTCACCTTGGCCAGTTTCGCGCTAGTTTAAGCCATAAATTTTATAGGCGGCGCAATTGAAAGACAAACTTCGGCCAAGTGGTTTGTTGCGCCGCCTATAAAATTTCGTCCAGACTTGGCCGAACTTTGTTGCCATCTCATGATTGCTTTGTGCACCGCGTCGCATAGCCATAACCAGCGATTGCTGTTTATCGTTTATCGTGTATTGTTTATCGACTAGAGCGTATTTGCGTCAGCCGAGAGTGCTTGCACAGATCTGCAACTAGTTGCCCATTTTCCAGCTTCGGCTGACGCAGTTGCGCAGGAGATTCTGCTGGCACTTTGTGCCACCACTTGAGTGATAAGCCGGCTACTGATAACGTGGCGTAACGGTACCTTGCGTTGGCAGTATATCGGGCGCTTTTCGCTTTTGCTTGGCCATTAAAATTTTCCGGCTAATGAGCTTAAACAACGTATATTATGCTAATTAAATGAGTCGAGTGCTGCTCTTCACACGTATGAGTGTGCGGGTTTGTGTGTGTGTGTGTGTGTGGGAGTTAGGTGTGCGTGTGTGTGTAAGAGTTGGATGTATGTGAGTGACCGCAAATAAATTGCATGCAACTTTTGGCACATAAAACTGTTGCAACTTACAGCTGGTCGGGCTGCTGCGCCGTCTGCCTCGCTGCTAATGCCACATAATGAAGCTGATAATGGCCAAAACGAGGGGGGTGAAGGCCGAGTGGCGAGAGGGGAGAGCAGGAGTAGTCGGTCAAACTGGGCTGGCGGTGAACAAGATGAGCGAGCGAGACGAGCACGTTCAACTTGTTGTAGTGCCACATTAAAAGCGGCAGCAGCCCAGAGAGAGAGCGAGGGAGAGATAGGTCGAGTGAGAGAGCGGCAGTGGAAGGGGGACAGCGCAGGGCGTGGCTGGTAGCAAATGCGCGTCACCATTTCGTCTGTATTTCGTGCAACAACAGCAGCAACAGCAGCTGCAACAGTTGCAAGTGAAGTCCAGCTGCTGCACATTTCGTCTGGCCGTGTGGCCAATAACTAAGTTGTTGCGTGGCTTAGTCCAATGCCAATATGTTGCAACAACAACAGCAGCAGCAACTACAACAACAACGTGCAGCGTAAGTGGCTTTTAGTGGTGTGCAGCCAATCGGATTTTGATGGGTTTAGCGTGCAAAAGTGCACAGCATGCTGTGTGTGTGTGCCACGTTTCTTTGGCGCCTCACTCCTCCCCTCACCCCGTCTCCCCCTCTCTCTAACCACCTCTCTTTCGTCCTATCATTGCCTTGCCACATTTCGTTGCTGCTAACTGCAGCAGCTTCATTACAGTTACTGCCAGCAATATGCAGTCAGCTGTGGCAGCGCTTCATTTACCACGCCCTACTTACTATTATTGAATGAGATTTAATCTTTGTAATATCCTGTCGAGGTAAAAGCACAATAGAAGCAAGTGACAGTAATGAGATACCCTGCAAAACGTAATGGCATAAGATGCAGGCAACAAACTTATTCTCTGTATACAAATCTCACAAATATCTCCGTCGTTCCTCACCCCAAACTATTTGCAGGCAATGCAACATTCGAAGTCGAATTGCATAAGCCAATTGAAAACTAACTAGCAATATTATGTAAAAAGCCAATTTGTGAATTAATTGATTGAATTATCAATGTGCATAACTGAAAATATCAAATTACGAAAAAGCATTGAAAATGTTTATCAATTATTTAATCACCCGCACTAAGTGGTGCCATAAAGCCGTCCGTCTGTCCCGAAGTAATATTACTTTCATTTTTTTTTTTTTTGCCGATTTCGTAGTCGTTCGTTTTGTTTTTGTTTTTTTGTTATTTCAACTCACCTGGCCACGTTGGCTTTCGGGGTTTCGGGGCAAGTTAATGCGCTTTATAGCTCGTAAAATAAAAACGAATGTTTTATAAATAACAATGGGGAAATGAAATTAAAGAAAAGTTGCCCGGGATCAACGGCAAAAAGCAGCAGCAACAACAAAAATAAGAAAACCAGCAACTACAAGAACAGAGACAGAACGAGAGTGAGAGTGTGAGAGAGAGAGAGGAGAGGGGCAGCTCAAAAATTACAGCCCAAAAGTGTGCTACGTTAAATTTAACATTAACAGCAGCGGCAGCAACAACAACAACTACAGCGTCGGCGTCGACGTCATTTCGTATTTATTGTATTACCTTTGTCAGCATATCTAACATTATTTTGGTTATTGTAGTTGTTGCCACTCGCTGTTGCCACTCGCTGTTGCCTTTGCTGCTGCCGTTGTTATTTTTTGTGATGTTTAATGCTTGCTTATTATTTTTTGTTGCCGCCTTTACTGTTATTGCCGTGCTGCCGTGGTATGCGCTCATTGTTTTTCGTTACCATTCAAGATGAAAAATCCAATTTTCTGCTTTAAGCATTTCTGTAATGCGACCCCCTCCCCCTCATCCGCACCGCGTACCCGGAAAGGGTTCACGAAATGCATAATACCCAAGCTGTCGTGTTCTTCCCTCTGTCCTTCTGTCCTTCTGTGTTTTGTGTTTTCTTCCCTACACTTTTGTCTCGCACTATTTACATAACTCTTGCGCTATGCGCTGCGAAAGTGTGCGAAATGTTTCGGGGAAAAAGGAGCTAATAAGGATTATGATGGCATATGGAAAATGAATAAGCTGCGCGCAATGGATTTCACTTTCAGTTCCCTGGAATGTCAGTGTGGCATTAAGTAAGCAGCATGTGAAAAAAAAGAACAACATTTTAGCAAAATTAAATTGTTTAGCACTTTTTAAATTCCGATAATTCTATCGATAGTCAACCGACGGCCGAGTGCAGCCACAATGCGAACTAACACAAATATTTTGCGAATTATTTACGCGTGGTTCGCATTTAATTCAATTCAATTTATTTCTAAGCGTTTTCGCCGTTAGCCGCGTTGGCATTATGGCTAAGCGTGTGTGCAGCTTTTGAATATTTCAATTGGCTGCTGCAAATGAATTCTATGCCAAATACACGCACACGAACACGAACACACACGCGCGCTCAATTATTAGCATGGCCATTGAAATTACTCATACGCCGCGTGGTGCGGCAGACCAGCTGCCACTGTGCATATCAGTTGAAAATGTCGCCCCAATCGACAATGCTTGCATATGTAAAACAAAACGCCGTGCCGCCGTCATGTCAACCATAAACGTCAACTGTTGCGGCACCGCGCCCCTTCGGCCCCTTTGTTCCATTTACATACGCGCCCCCTCCCCCTTCGTTATCCCACTGCGCTGCTGTAGCTCGCCCCAATTTGCTGCCACACACTGCGTATGCGCAACTATATGATATGATATGATTATTTTTTATTCTCGCACTCATTGTTATGACTCGAGTGTTATGCGGCCAGCCTGTTGCGCGCATGCAGCCAGCTCAACTTAAATTGAATTGTAAAAACGAACAAAAAATAAAAAGGGAAAAAGAAATGTGCTTTACAATTGGCCCGCCCGGACGTGTAGTCGGCAGATTACCCTGAATAATTGATATTTTTATGTTCGTGTATTAAGCACACATCTGCGACACAAATGTCCATATATTTTGATTGACAGCGAATAAATATGAATAGTTTTTTATGGTTGCAATCAAATAATAAATGTACTTTCAATATTTAATTGCTTTTAGAGCGCAAACAAAAATGAAAGCATTGTAGCTAGCATGGCAAATAAAAATTAAAGCGTTTGGCCTGCTCCACATATGAATGAATATGCAAATTGATAAAAATTTATTTAATCGATAATAGCTATCGATAGCTGAAAGTGTGTAATGGCCGACGTTCGAAGAATCTGCCTAAACATTTTACATTTATTCTTGCAAAAGACTCGTCCGGGCCCGTTCTGCTGATTCTTCTCAAGGCTGTACTTGGCCAACGGGTACAGTTGCCTCGCCCTATACATGTATGTGTGCTAGCACGTCCACATACATGTGCGCGAGTATTGCAATTGCCATTTTAAAATTAAATTTCCCTAGCGAAAATCTTCAAAAGCGAAACTGATTCACGCCGCTGTCGAGGCACAGGCAGCGGCCCCTGCAGCCAATTCCGCGCTATGCCACGCGCCAAGCAACCCTGGGCGGCAGCCCTGTCCTCGCTTGGTCCTGCAATCCGCCACTGAGCCGTCTGAAGCGGCGCCGGCATCGCTGTCAACTGCGACACGTTGGCAACGCGCTGCGCCGCATCCTTTTCGTGCCGCCCGCCCTTCCCCACACAGACAGAGCAGGCAAAAACTTTGCGCCCTGCACAAAGTTTTGGCCGCAAGGTCGCTTAAACCTAGCATAGCCAAAAGGTTACACCGAGCACGAGCTGCGAGGGAGGGAGGAAGGGAGGTAGGGGAGGCAGGCGGGTGCCATGCTTCAAATTGGTTTTATTCGAATTAAATTTTGTTTTATTTCATTTTGCGCTGCGTTTGGCCTTTTTGCTTCAATTGAATTTGACTGCTGTCAATCACGCGCTGCATACGCTTCGCTCGGCTCTAAAATTCAAATTTTATGCTAATTTTACGCAGAACGATCAACGTGACAGGGGCGTAGTGTGGGTATGACGCGTGGGAGGGGGGGTTAGGCAGTTGGGCTACGGCGTCAAAGCCGCCTTTGCCAGCAAAAAAGGGTTAAATGTGTTAAATATTGATTGGTTTAGCTATCGCTCGTTGATACGCTGCAAGGCGGGTCAGCCGTGTCCCAGAGAGTGTGTGCGAGAGAGAGAGAGACAGAGTGAGAGCGAGAGAGAGTTGGCGAAAAAACACGACGTTCAAACGACGTTTTAAGCGCGCTCTTAAAAAGAGATTTGTCAACAGTTGCAATGCGACAGGCCCCGCCGGCCTAACCCCAGCAGCCTCTACTCCTATCTCGTTCCCTATCCCTCTCTCTCTCTCTCTCTCTCTCTCTCTCTCTCTCTCTTTGGCAAAAAACTAAACCATGTCAGGCAAGGCGAAGCGGCGTTAATTTGCTTTTGATTATGGCACGACAATGGAAATGGGCGACTAAACGCACCGCGCAGTGCCAGCAGCAGTAGCAGCAGCAACAAAACCACAGCTGCTGCAAAAAGGGTTAACGGTTTACAGTTACTCGCTCGACTATGTGTATATATGTCAGTTAAATTGACCAGTCGCCGATAGCCGTTTTGCACGCGAGTTGCAGTTGCTTTTCTTCGCTTGCCTTTAAAAACGCCCACGCTGCGTATACGCAACTTCATTATCTATGTTTTATCTGGCTTTTTTTTCCAGTGGTTCGGGTAATTTATAGTGCTGCTTGAGCTGATGTTGATAAATTGTCGACTGCCAGGGGTTAATCCCGGCAGCCGGAGGCAGTTCTTCGCGCTTTGTCAAGGTGTCTGCGAGCGGCCCAAGGTGTGTAGAGCCGATGGTGTGTGTGTGTGTGTCTGCAGATAATCTACAATAATACATTTATTGGCAAGCATTTTTGATTTATTATGCAAATCAATAATATATATATATATATACGCTACTCCACATGACACTAATGATGCGGGCGGGCGACGTTGACGTTTACCTTTTTATGCCAGGTGAAATAAGGGTTTAAGTATGATTTAATATGCCATATATCATGTGGTCTCATTCCTGGAATCGGCAAAGAGCACAGGTCACAAATGAAGAGAATGAGAGAACTTATAACACGCCTTCAGGGCAGCTGAAAGTCGCGTATCTCCTCGCTCTCCCTCTTCGCTTTGACTTGCCTTTTTTTTTTAGTTTTTTTTTTATTTTGACTCCGCGCGTGTCCGACCACACAAAGAGAGCGGCGAACCCGCATATAATGCCAAAGTTTACAGCGCATACCTCAGCGCTGCCACGGCCCAGGCCATTGACGCTGTCCACGTCGCGTCGCTAGTTACCCTTTTCCGGCATCTCGCCCGGCCACGCCCTGCATTGTTAATATTATTAACATGGATTTTTACAAGCCATAAACCCATATTTGGTTGGGGCCAAGCCTTTTCTGTTGCCACATAAAATGCCAAGACGCCCAGCTGTGCGAGCACCCTTTGGCACCCATATTTCCCTCTCCATCCCGCCGCCGAACACTGACCCCCTTCGACAATCACAAACACACACCGACACACAGACACACACGCAGTCTTCGTGCTGCCATTTTATTAGCGTGTAAAGTTTGCCTTTCATGCCTTTTCATGCCGTCGCCGGGTCTCGTTCCCCGTCCGGTCCGCCCTAAGTGGCCCGACTCGCCATGCACGTTTTCAATATATATCTCATATTGTTTGGCCGTGCGGCGAGCGTGTTTATTTGCTCTCTGGTATTTATACACGAAGTGTGCAGCCTGCTCTGCGAGTTCTTATGCTTGTGCGGCTTATGCATAAGAAATTGAAAGGCAAAACTACTTGGGAGCAGCCGCCGTGTTATTAATAACGTGGCTCAGTTTTATTATAGATATTTGCGGAGGGGTAGGCAGGAGAACTAAGGTGCAGCTTGCCGGTAAATCTTTAATGCGCCGGCTACACATGTGTGTGTCTGTGACAGTCGTAAAAATGTCCACGCTAATGCGACGAGGTGCGGCCCGCGACACAAAGCAGGGCGCAGGTTTTTGCTGTTGGCACTGATTAAAAATACATAATTAATTTGTAAACATGGCATTGAGTCCATAAAATTGATTAACAGAAATAGTGATAAACATTTTGATGGCTTTTAGTATAATTAAGTCATCAATTTGCGACACGAAACAGTCGTTAAGCGTTGATAAACAAGTCAAGGGTTAAGCGATGGCATGCACGATTTTATTAACAATAATTGATAAAATTACAATGTGGAAGTTAGTTAATTAAAAGAAGTATGTGTTATTGTTCGGGCGTGGCATGTAAATGCAGAAAGTAAACATTAAAACAGTCGAAGTTGCGTCTACAGTCTAATCACAGGCGTTATCGATAACAATCGATTACAGAAGATTATAAGAAACCTGCTTAAAATAAGCATAAATAAAGCTTAAACTTACAATAGAAACGCTTAAGCAGTTTAAGTTATCTGGCAACTCTTGCGCTCTCTTAAAAAATCGTTGCCTATTTTTTGGGGCAGCTAATCAAAGCGGCCGCTTTCCGTTCGCCGCTTGGCCGCACTTTTTTGTCGAAATCAAGAAACATTGCTCATCGCTCTGAGTCCATTTCAGAACCGACAGCAGCAGCAGCAGCAGCAACAACAGAAAAAAGCATGAAAAGTCACATAAATTTTCCATCGCTAACCGCAAACGTGCGACAACAACGAGCGCAGCAGTGCAATGCGGCGCAGTGTGTGTGTGTGTGTGTGTCAGAGTGTGTGTGTGCCAGTGTGTATGTATTGCTCTCTAATAAAATGAGTTGTCGAAAGCGGTGCACAACAAGCAAGCTGCAAATATATTGACTGACAGCCTGGCAGGGCGGGGCAAGGACGAGGACGACGACGACTTTTGAACGTTGACTTGGATATTGACTGAGTGCCCAGTTTGGCAGTGTGTGAGAGTGTGTGTGTGTGTGTGTGTGGTTGTGCGAGTGAGTAAATGACTTTGCAAATGGACATGCCAAAAAAATGTAAAGCAGTCACATGTGGCCTGTGGAGCGGGCACTGCAAGTCCAATCATGGCCGCAGTCGAGCAACGGCAGAGGGCAGAAGAGACCGCTGCAAGTGGGCAGCTCGCTCTCCCTCCCTCCCACTCTGTCTCTCCCACTCTCCTGCTCTGTCACTCTCTGTTTTGGTTAACAAATGTGCCGGCAACAGTTACACGCTGCGCCTGGAGCTGAACTAAAACTACAAGAGCAACTGTCTTGCCGGCGTGCGAGTGTGTCTGTCCCCCTCCCTCTCTCTCTCTCTCTCTCTCTTTTTGTATGCCTGTGCCCCTCAGTGTAGCCACTGTCTGTGTGCGTTATATTTTCAAACCCACAACAAAGCGGAAACGTATTGACAACGAAGGAAATGGACTTAAGCCATGATTTATAGTTTACGGATTTTCCATTTAAGTTTATTGGTTTTCTGCAAATGCAACGGGCAAAAAGGCAGAGTGAGGCAGAGAGAGAGGGAGAGTGAGTGTGGAAACGAGAGGCAGAGGCTTGTGCATGGCAAGTGGCCTGCAACATAAGCTCATCGCCCTGCCGCCCCCCCACCACGAGTTTGTGTGTATTTTTACAAAGTTGTGTCTGAAGTTTAGTTTAGTTTTCGCATTTCGGGCTTGTTAACTGGTTGTCTGCTTGGCTGCTTCCATTTTAGCCCGTTTCTACTCGAGTGTGGGGTGCAATTTATGCCTTTTTGCGCTCTCTCCTACTTTGGGAAATTGGCCATGTTTCACGCATTGCACTCTCGCACTCGCTTGCAAAATGGATTTCCTGCCCAGTCCCAGCCGCACTCGTAGCCGAGCTGCCTCTGCAGGCATATTACGTATACGTATGTTATGTATTTATGCAAGCATATATAAAATGTAAATCGGTAAAGTTTCACTTTCACTGGCAGCTGAAACAATGTGTGCTTCAATGAACTGCCTGCAATTGTCGGCATTAGTTTTACAGCATATTGAAAATGTGCTAAAAATACTTGGCAACATGTAGAAGGTGGCCGAAAGTGTAGCTGCCTCTGTGTTCTTGATCTGCTTTAGCCGCTAAGGCAGCTTGTGCTCTGCCTGTCGAAGTTTACTCTGAAGAACTCAGATAACTCAGTCATAGCTTGGCTTACATTTTTCCTGTGTAATTTAATTAAATATGATTTGTTCTATGCCTTAATTTGGCATACCAGCTTTCGCAACAATAATTGTAGAATATGTTCAAAAATTAAAATCTTTGCCTATTGCTTTAATTTGCCCCTTAGCTTGACAATAGCTTGATACATGCATGCGAGTAGACAGTGAAGGAAGTGGAGCCATAAGCCTGCACAGGGAGTGCATGCTTGCCGGGGAAAGTCACCACAGAAATGCTGGTCGAGAGCACATTCGGTCTGCCCGACTGTTTCGCTTGCATTTCTGGTCAGACAATCGAAAATTGATTGAATGTTGTCAAGTTGAAACGAGATGAGAGAAATGCAGCAACGCTTGAAAGGCTCAAAACGAGCTGGGCAATAGGCCAGGCGAAGAGAGAGTTCAAATGATTTGACCACATTGAGATGCGTCTGCCGGTGTGCCAAAGGTGCCAGTTCAAAATCAGCAACAATAAGTGCAGCCGGCACCCGTCCCGTCCCACCCTGCCCCACTTCCCACTCTGCCGCATTCGAGTCTCCTGCTGTGGCTAAGCAAACATGCAGCAAATCAGCTAAGCAAAGCAAGGGAAAGCTCTGCACTTATCAAGTGCCAAGGCGCTGTCAGCATAAAGTTAAGCTCGGGCTAAGCAGCTGCCCGGCTGGGCGGTTAAGGGGGTCGCAATGGAGTGTCAAAGGGGCGGCGGGGAACCGAAAGGTGCAAGTGCGGATGAGCCAAAGTCGGCAGCAAAAGCCGTCGCACCGCTCTGGCTGCGACTGCGACTGCGACTGCTACGGCGACTACACATCATCAATCTTCTTAGACAGCCGCACTCGTTGGGACTGCATCAGTTGCTCTGTGTACAGAACGTGCTGCCATTTCCTGGAACAGTCCCAGTGCCAGGCGGCTGCCGCCCTGCCTGCCACCCCGCCTACCACCCCGCCTGCCCTTGCACAGCATTTTGTCGCCGCATGCTGGCAACGTTTTTGAGTTATGCTGTCCCTGGCCAAGTTGCCAAGTTGCCGAGTTGCCGAGTTGCAGGGCTGCAGGGTTGCCGCGTTGCCATGTTGTGGTCGTCGACATTGGTTGACTTCTTGTGCTGCATCTGCTTAGCGAGAGGTGAGCTGAGGCGAAGACGGGGTCTGCTTGCCCCGCCTGGTCCCCGCTGCACTTTGTTATTAATGCGCATTTAGTTTTTTTCCTTTCTACCTTTTTGGCTGCCGCTACTGCTGCTCCCCTTCTTGCTCCCCCGGCTCGCGCCTCCTCCTCCTTTGTGCGCCCTCTAATTGAGGAAACATTAAAAGTCAAGTTCTGCTGCCGCATTGTTATAACCCAGAAAAACACGAGTGCATTGCAGCATTCGATGGCTTCCCCCTTGCCGCCATTGGCAGCTGTATCGAAGCTCTGCGGGATTCGGATGCGCTTAGGACGTGCACGAAGGCGCATCCAGCGCACAATTAACTCGTTACTCGGCTCCATCGACCTGCTGGCACATTAATCATTTTTGCATACAATAAACTCGGCTAGGTCGGGGTCTACAATCGCGCTGCGACTGGACTGCAGCTAACCAACGCGCTAACGAACCAGCTTAGCAACTGCTGACAGCTTCAAGCTTTGCTGCTGCTCCTGCTTCGCCTCCTGCTTCACTCCTTCACTCCTGCCCCGCTCTCTTCAAATGGCCGACGATTATGCGAGTTTATAATAAAGCCAACAGCATTTTCCACGCTGCGACTTGAACTCGCCGCCATTGTCTACTGCCACGAGACGAACTACTTGGGCTCGTCCTGGGGAAGGGCGGGAATGGGTGCGGGTGAGGGAGTGCGAGCGGGTCTGCCTGCCAGCCATTTGTCAAAAGTAGTTCGCCGACGGGTCGGCAGTTGCCTTATCACCAACTCTCATTCAGACACACAAGTCGTTTATCATTTATGCATTGCATCATAGACGTGGCACATATCGAGGTCGTCTGAGCGGGTGGTACGAGAGTGGGGGAATGGGGAGGCGGATGCGTGCCAAACGACAGCGACACTCCTTTGAGCGGCGAGGCGTGGCACGCCTTCAACTAAGCCTGAGTTGATTTGCAAAGCTTGCCGCGCAGAGGTTTGAGGAGGGGCAGCACTAGCTGGTAGGTGGGCCGAGGGCAGGGGCAGGGGCAGGGGCACTCACTGTACGGTTACCGCACTTATGACATTTGAGATTTTGAAGGACATCCGGTGTCTGTGCCCGTGCCCGTGCTGCGTGGCTTAAGTTTTGACAGTCCGCCTCGCCACGCGTGTCACACGAAATTTATCAATACGTGAGTGAGTCGTGATATGTCTGTGTGTGTGTGTGTGTGTGTGTGAGCCACTGTTATCGGGCAAGCTTTGTGCGGCAGTCATATGAAATATGGTTGGCAGTTAATAAGGACACTCGCAGCTCGCAGCTCGCAGCTTTACATGTCTATTAGAGCCACTCGAGTAACTGACCTACTATGGCCCCCTCCGCCCCTCTCACGCGACATCTACCTCTTGCGTGGCAGAACTTGATTGATAGACAAGAAAATGAATTTCTCATATTACCATCAAATCGCACTGTTCCCAGCTTCGCCCGCTCTCCTCCACCCGTCAACGTATTCAATACGAGTCGATTGATGTTTGTTTGTGCTCATGCAGTGGCACGTGCAACTTACACACACACGCAAACAACACACACAGCCGCACACTCATACTGTACACAATTATGGTTTCTGCTTGCTTAGGTATGGCTGTGTAACAAAGACGTTTGCCAAATTAATTTTGCCCATAAGTTCTCAGTGGGGTCAGTGGAAAATCAAAGCAAAAATTACACAAAATTCGCCATAGCAAAATGTCGAAAACACGCAATAGGAAATACCCCAAGACTGCCCAATTTAACAATGTCCCAACCGAAGTATATATTTATTTAATGTAAGAAATTCCCTGCTGCCATGGTTATATTTCCTGCGCGTAGTTAATATACACGTTAAAAAATACTTTACGGCAGCTAAGTTCGATCGATAACTCACGAATATTTTCGATATACATTTCTTGCTTCGATGGCGAACGCAACAATGGCAGCCGATGCGCCACCGGGCACTCTGTTTGCGCGCGCGTGTGTGTGTGTGTGTGCGTGTACGTTTATGGACCGGAAGCCAGTTTATGGTATTTGTGTATCGCATCAGTACTTACACACAAGCCAGTTGTAGTTGCTGTTGTTGCTCTGGCCTCAGTATTTGCTTGTTAAATGTGTTAATAGATTTGCACATATGCCGCAGACATCGCAGCCGAACAAACACGCACACATACACACGCTCGACTCCCGGCTAATGCATCGGCGCATGGGACGGACATTAAAATGCCCCTAACAAATTATATCGCATTATGTAGTATACTATGTTTGTATGTTTCAACAATATGTCTGGCCTTTTGTTGCCAATCGGACTGGTATTTCCTTAGCATGCGGCTTCGACTTGTAATTAGACTCATTTGCGCCTTGCCTCCTCGACCTTTGTGCACCTACGGTTCATTTTCCTGTTGAAACTGGTTCGAATTGTAAATGCGTTGCGGTTATTAAGGCAGTGGGTAAAATTTAATTCCTTTTCGTATACTTGCAGTGTGGCAAGGCCAGGCAGAGATGGCAGCAGGCAGCGCAATTTCCGGCTAAAAGAACCTCATACACAACCTAGCATGATGCATATAGTACAGAAGGAAGTTGCAGTTCGATAGGGCGAAATACATAAGCTAGATTAAGTGTTTCTTAATGGTTTCTTTTGCTAGAAGATCAATTTCCAGAATAAAAATTCTGCACAGTGTATAGAGCTTCAATGAGCCGCTCCTTATTTGTTTTATATTTCTGCGAACCGAGTTTGCTCTTGATTTGGTCAACAGCGCTTGGCAAATGAAAAACCGAGAGTAAGTGAAGGAGTACAAGAGAAAGAGAGAGAGAGAGTGCGGGATGGCAGAGATGCCTCGCCAACGGCTTAAATAAATTCAATTAAAACCGGCAGCAGGTGCAAATAATTGACATTTGCGCGGTTGGTTCAATTATCAATTTCGTCATAGCAAACTTTACGCGTTGGCTTGAGCAATTACACGGCCAGAATGGCAGACAGAGGGCGAAGAGAGACGCTGGACCAACAAACGCAGACCCTTGAGTACACACTGAAAGCAAAAAAAACCTCTATACACACAGTGAAGGCTTACAGAAATTGAGCAAAATCAATAGTTGAAACTAAAGACTTCCATTGCGACCAGCATTGGCTAAAAATTACCTTTGAAAATGGCCAAAAGCGAAAAAAAAGCGAAAGCCAAGCCAAACCGAAAGGATTTCATTTGCGTTGTCGTTCGCCATTTCGGGTTTTTTCTGCTCTCATTGTGCATAACGCGATATTGAAAGTCAGCACGGCGTGTGCATCGCGGTATGAAGCGCCATTCCCCGCTCCCCACAGTGCCGGAATTGCGGCCTGTGCACTGCCCTTTGCCCGCTCCCTGCTCCCTGCTGCCAGTCAGCGCATTATTTATGCATGCGATGCTCTTTGAGTCTGCCGCAGTTATTGGCGAACCTCCGATGGGCTTGTGCACCTTCAATTCGAGGCGGCACATTTTATTGAACTTCAATGGAGTCATTGATCTTTTGTGCCAGACTTTGTTTATTGCAAGCAGCCGGTTTGCCCGGCCTCCTGGCTGGCCAGCCAGCTTCCCCCGCCCGCCTAACTCGCTTAAAGCCCATTAAATTTAAAGGCTGCAGCATATAAATCTGCAAAGCGGGTGTACTCGCCCGACTTGCTGGTTCAACGTGCCCATAAGTCATGCTGATTGTTTAATGTTGTCAGCAGCTGCCCGCACACACAAGTGCAAAGTGTTGTGCCCCCGTCGCCTCTGTCTGTCGACTCCTTGTCCCCCCCTTGTCGGCAAGCAAACCGCCAACAATAACAATAATTTATAAGAATTGATTATGCTGAGTCTGCAATCATAAATCGTCGCCTGCTCACGCAGATAAGGAGACAACACAGCCCTTTGGCCTCGCTCTCTCTCGCACACTCTCTCACTTTCCCTCTCCCGCAACTCGCTTCTTAGCGTAACATACTCCATTTAAAGCCATTTTGTGGCTTGGCAAGGTTTAAATAAATGTTATTGCATACTTTTCAGCGCGCCCATCTCTCTCTCTCTCTCTTTCCTCGCTGCTCGTAGCCGGCTTTCCCGAAAGTTTCGCTTTTATCGTTTTCAATAAAAGTTTTTATGCCACGCAGATTTAATTAGAGCTATCAATCAGTTTCTACAGTCGCCAGCAAATAATCCTCGAGCGTCAGCATCATTAGTAGTTGCCTCTTCTACGCTCTTTTACAGCGCTTTTTTATGACAAAGGGCGATTATTTGACAAAACTACGATTGTTTGCGAGTGGTTATGCTCGAAGGAAGGAAGCCAACTGAATTGCCAATAAATAATAAGAAAAAAAGACAGAGCAAAGGAAACGCAAAAATATTTAAACAGTATTGCGTAATGTTGTCAGTGCGGCAAGCAATTCAAATGATATAACAATTAACAGAGCAGAGCAGAAACTAGCAAACAAATAACATAAGAGAGGCCTTCAGTTTCATCTCAGCTCATGAAGAGCAGAATTTACAAGCTTGCCTCACTCAAAATTTAGTTCTTTTGGAATTTAAAAATAAATATGTATTTTGTGTGGAGTGCAAAACCATTTAAAATTAATCGTGCAGTGCGGTTTACTCTTTTTATGCGAAACAAACCAGAGCTGGCAATTTAAATTTGTAGACTTTGTATACACATTGCTGCAAAATCCATTACACAAAATTAATTTTGCAACGTGTGAGCTGTGTTTCTCACAAATTCACACCAGGTTCGATCTCACAAACTGCTGACTCTGGCGTCGTTATCAATAATCGGAAAGTGCTGGGAAACGCGATTAAATTACACACACGTGTGTAGTATCGAAAACAAATTTATCAGCATACAAAGATGGCGGGCGTAGAATGCAAAACAAATGTGCGCAACTATCGATTGAATTTCGCTTGCTGCGATTGCAAATTTAAATGAGGACTCGATAAATTGCAGCTGGGAAAAGGCGCTGAACGATTCGAAGTTCTTGACGATAGGCTGCTTATCGGGCGAATAAGAAGTTAAGCCCGCATATAAAAGCACTCTGCCAGATAACCAGATAATAATAAACTGTGGGGCAAGTGCGCCCGATATAAAAGGGCCGGCCCTGAAGCCAGGGCAGCCCATTTATTTTAAATATTCTGACACACAGAGCCACCCCAGCAGCCGCCTTCCGTTCCTAAGTCGACTTGGCCAACATAATACATCAAAAGCTTTACTCACTATTCGTACCGGAGTGAGACTGTAAAATATGCTCACGTTTGCCACGGCGCAGTGGAAAATCAAACTCATAAAACCAAATCATGTCCGGGGTGGCGTAAGGGAAGTCAAGGCGTTTTATTGATGTGCAAAATGCATGAAATTAGAATTTAAAGTGTGCCCAACTTGGGGTAATATCTAGCTACTCCCCCCTCACTCGTTCCTCTTTTGAGTTGGCGGTTTGTTTCGTAACAGACCGACTGTATTTGGCTGCAAGTGGTAATGGAAGAGCCGAATGGGAGAGTGATTATTGTAAGGCCAACTCAATTAACAAGCCACGGGCCGATAAAGAAATGCTAATTGAAAGCCCGAGCAGCCGCAGCTAACTCAATAAAAAGGCAATTTGTGTGCAGTGCGTTTCCATTTAGCTGGCACATACAAAGTACCAAATGCACAAATCATTTTAAAATAATTAAATTAAGGAAAAAGCCAAAGCCATAGCCATAGCCATAGCTATGGCAGCGTGCAGAGCAACTGCAGCATAAAGGATCGCATCGCACACATATGTGTGTGCCCTTCGTGCATGTCGGCGTGTGTATGGGAAAGCGCCAAATAAAAACCATAATTCGTCTATAAAAATATCGTAAAAAAGTCGGCGCAAACACATACACACACGCGCAGAGGACACACATACACACACACACAGGCGGGGCGGCAGGAACGGGACACGGGCGGAGTGGCAGCTTCGGGGCGGGCACTTCTGTTTTTCATGTTGCGGCTGCTGTAAACCGAGCCACTTAATGACTTCCGCCATAAACTATTTTCGGTTCAGCTAAATTCCAACAACTTTATTGCCGGCACACAAAAAGGCGAAGCACAGGCACAGTGGAACGACAAAAATTGGCAATGTGCGAGTGCGGACAAAGACACACAGACCTGCTACATACACTAAATATATACTCAAAGTTATATATATATATATATATATGTACGATTTTGGGCTTATGTAGCGGGCTACGTGCGAGCGTACATAAAGGGGAGAATTGAGAGGAATTTTATGTTTGCACAACATAAACAACATTATTTCTTATGGTCGAAACGAGCAGCGAGTCAAGACACGAGCGCAGCGCATCGGGTGGGCACCTACACGAGTCGTAGAAGGCAGCGATAAATTGATGACGCATAAGGAATACCTACACTATATAGATGAATCTGAAATGGTTTTGCAATCGTTTTTTAGTGCGTTGTTCGATTAGTACTCGACAATCGTTTGTAGAATTCATAAATCACCACATTTACTATAAATATGCAGAGTGTTGCCAGCATGAAAAACATTTCGTTACCAGTGTTGGTAAACATTCTCGCTTTGAGAGAGACCCTCGCTGCAGTCGCCTTTTTAATTGGCTTAGTGAGGTTTTTTGATGGCTGTGCGCTGCTGGCAGTTAATCAGCTAGAAACGGCCCGAAATCAGGCAGGAATATGGCTTAAACACGCACACACTGCCAGAGGCATATACGTACAGCATACGCACAGTTGGCCGTACATCCGTATTGCAGGATGTTGCTGCTCTTTTAATTCGTGATTAAAAATTTAATTTGTAATTTCACAAGGACATAAACAGCTTTCAGGTAAATAAATGAAATAAAGCTGCAGAGGCAGAGGCAGAGGCAGAGGCAGAGACGGAGGCAGAGATTTGAAGACGAAGCTGGAGGCGCAGACGGAGCTGGCAACGCCCCACGCACATGTCCTTGGCCAGCTCCTTAGCAGTGCGTAACGTGCGCGTTCACGTTCGCGTTCTACTTCTGTCACATCCTTGATTTGGCTGCTGTTGTTGCTGCTGCTCCTGCTGCTGTTGCTGTTGTTTAGCCATTCTTTGGCAACAGGAAGTTCCTCCTTAACTGTGTCGCAATGCTGTGTTTGCTTTTCCGGTTTGTTTAAGTTGCACGCGCTCGCAGCCACTGCAAGCGTTTTAAGTTTAAATTGCTCGGATTTTGTGCCAGCTCCGAAACTGACAGTGGAGGCTAAACGCACCAGCACAGTGGGTGGAACTCGTGGAACTGCCGAGCTGAGCTAGTCGGGAACTGGGGCCGGCGCTGAGCTTGGCTGGGCTGGGCCCTTTTTCTGTCGCTTTTGCGCTGATTGAATTATTCCGCTACACGCCATAAAGCGCGCTACAAAAAATAAGCAGAGCGAGGCAAACACAGCAAATCTGTTATTGCTGCTGCACGAAGTTCGTATACCCTGCGGGCAATAGAAGAGAATATATATTATGCTGGGAAAACTTTAAAAGAAATTGTAGAATGTTCTCAAGCAATTACACAATTTTCTTTTACATATACATAAGTTTTATGCTGCAAATACTTATGCTAAACATTTTTAACAAATCATGTAATAGGAATATAAGCTGGCCAAGCTTCACATGCAGCCCCAATAACTCGCTCAGTCTAGTAGCTACTAGTCGCGCATACCCGGCTGCATGGCAATGCCTTAGTTGTTTTTATTATATTATTACAACGTCAGTCTCGTGCGAGTTTTTATTTCATTTTCTACTGTGTGTGTGGGTCTGTGAGTGCGACAGCTTCCCGTCGTGCAGATTGCACTTCTGTTTACCCTCAAGAAGTGCAAACTCGCTCAAATTGCGTTCTCCTAGTGATGTCATCGAGAAATCTGTTCACGTGTCACCCGCCAATCGAAGCAGGTCGAGTACACGGCAGCAGCTCGATGTCGCCCTAAATAAATTAGCCCGAATTTCGAGTCGATCATGCGCAAGCAGACCATCAAATTATAAATAAAATGTCATAAGTATATACGTGCGTAGAAGTAAACAAAATATATCTTCCCCACTGTCGCTGTCTGCGCACAGTGGGGCATGTGATACATCAATAAGTACCTATTGTTTTCGTCAATTTGATTTGCCCTGCGCATTCCACAATTAAATTTATGACATTTCTATGATTCCTCTTCATTTCGGTTTTCTTTCGTTTGAATGTCAATTAAATTTGATTTGATTTACGATGTGATTTTCAAAAATGATTTGCAAAATTACTGATGCATTCACGCAACGTACAGCAGGAATTCTGCATTGTTCAGTATTTGTTTTTATCAGAAGTCTGATATGTTGCTAACGTCAAATGGTTGAATATTTTTCAGATTCTTTACATAATTATGAAAAAAGATATTCTTTATTTTTTATGATAAGAACTCCCGCTACTTACTTACGATAGGATCGGTAGTTATTCGCTGGAAATTCTACCCGAATTTCTCTGTTTATTTATGTACATAATGCGAGCTGATTGTTAACTGTGCTGGTAACAGCAGCAGGCTATCTTCCTCTCTACCTCTCCCTCTCTCTTTCTCGGCTGAAACAAGAGCAGAATAAAAGAAATGTATATGCATGAATTTCATTTATTAAATAAACATTGCCTCCGCTCGGTTATCAATCAAAAAGCATTTTTCATGTCAACTGGCAAAGTTCCCTCCGACTTTGTCACAGAGAAAGAAGGAGGGAGATAGAGAGAGAGAGAGAGAGAGAGAGAGAGAGAGAAAGAGTGCAGCCATGGCTCGATTGTGTGCGTGTGTGCGAGAGTGTGTGCTGTAACTGATATGGCAGGCAAGTTTTCGGCAAGGAAACTAGGCCTGGGAAATGCAGCAGCTGCTGCCGCCTGCTGCCTTAAGTGCTGCCAACGAAACCAAATCAAATAAAACAGACGGAGCTGCGTCTGCATTTTAATACACGCTTTATGCGGCAGTCAAGCGCGGCGGGAGGAGGGTGAAGTGGTTCGGGGACAGTAGGCGGTGCCACAAGTCAATTTGGCATAACTCAATTTCCGCCAAAAGGCACAGCACACGCGCTTTTGTAATGTTAATAAGCAGCAGCAGAGGCAGCGGCAGCACGGCTAGCATGTCACCAAAAGAATAATAACGGCAACATCAGCAACAGCAACAACAACAACGAGTATAACAGCAACTCTTGCAACAACAACAACTCTTTGGAACAAACATAACAATGCAAACAACATGCTTAAAGATAATTTTCTTAAATTCCAAACGACTCTCGTCGGCAACTTTTGCTACCAGCAACTCGCACACACAGACACACGCACACACACACGCACACGCTCAGTCGAACACACACAGTCGCAGAGTGGCACGCACAGACACAACACCCAGCACATTGCCAGCAAAAGTAGCGCCAACTTTGATAAGATAACATAATTTCTGTCGTTTGTCACTTGCTGAAACTGACAATTAGAAAAGTTTATCATACGATGCCAACTCTGGTTAGATGGGGGCAGGGGCGGGGCCTGTACAGAGAGCAAAGTGGGGAGGGGGTGCGCGCGCGAGAGCAAATATCGTGAGGGCGTGAGTCTGTCTTACAACAATGGGCGTGCCTGGCAGTCGACAGCGGACTGCCGAATGCCGCCTGCCAGTCGTGTCATGTCTGCATATAAAGCGAGACAGGGACAGGGCGGAAGAGAGGGGGAGACAGAGCTCTGGGGCGACAGGCGACATCGGGCCCGGCCTGGGCAACTGTTTGCGCCTCAATAAGTTTCGAACCGACGAAGTTTATCTCGCTGGGACAAACGACAAGCGTCAGTCAAAGTTCTCGTTCGTGTGCTTTGAGAAATTGGCCAGCTCCGCACCCCGCTCCCGTCCACCTTGCCTGCTGCCTGCCGGCTTAAAGTTGGCAACGCGCGCGCGGCTTATATGATCCCAACTTGCCTTAACTTGTCAGCTCGAGTTTTTGCTGCTCTGTCTCTCTCTCTCTCGCGCAGCTCGAGTGGCTGCCACCTAGTTGGCATGGCAAATGATTTGTTTGAAATAAATGACTTTAACCATTTGCGAATGCAAAAAGCCGCAGCGCTGCCGCAGCACTTCAGCTGGAAAGTAGGCAACGCTTTTTTCGAGTAGCCTCCCAAAAACAGAGCCGACTCTTCTGACTGCCCGCACGCCTTTCCGCCTTTCCGCCTTTCCGCCTGCCCTTCCGCCTGACTGACGGACTGACGGACTGACTGACGGTTGCATTTCCACTGCAGTCATTCACTCAAATTTGACGATGGCGGCTTCTTTTTTGGCCGACCAAAACAAATTTCGCGTTCAGCCAGGCACAAAACTATTATAGTGTGTGCTGTTAGCGGCATAACTGGCAGGGAATATGCTATAAGGAAATATAACACAAACATTCAAATAAATAGTTGTCCATGGGTTACTCTTTGCAGATATTCAGTGTAAATGTTTTTTGTGATTAATTAACATAAATACATATATTTCAGAAATGTTACTTGATACTTACGCCTCAGGAAACCGACCTGAGCTCACGCCTCTGAGCTGTGCGCCTACTCGGGCTACCCTGCGAATAATCTCGGTTTATGGAAAATAAAAATAAGGCTTAGCTGCGCTTTTCATGCGCGAAAGTACGTGGAAACATGGTCAAATGGCCGGCGTTGGGTTGAAGTGCGCGTACCGCTGCGCACGGAGGGTTCGAGTGGCGCTTGCGGTCGGGTTTTATGCAAATAATGAATCGTCATTTCTATGCTGCGGCCTCGTCCGCGTTGGGGCTCGCAGGTATACGATTTTATTAGGCCTCCCAAGTGGATGAAGCGCACATGCAGGCGGGTGGTAACAACAATTACGTTAATTAATTTTTACAACAAGAGCGACAGAGGAGGAAAGAGATAGAGAGAGAGAGGGAGCGCGAGCGATAGCGTGTGAAAAAATGTCGTCAGATTAATATGCGCTGTCAACGGAGTTTGGCGAAGAAACGGGTTTAATTGAATATTTTATTTTATTTTTATTTCGGCTGCAGCAGCTCCAATTCAGCCCGTTCCCGCTCTCCACTTCTCGCCTTGCTTTGCCTGTAATTTTACATCAAGTGCTTATCCCGCCGGAATATAAATGACGTCATTTAAATGCGAACAGCGCAAGCACCAAATCCTCACACACACAAAGCAACTGTTAAATTGGGTGAAATAATTGCGCGCAATTATTTAAAAACTACAGCGAGAGCAACAACAACAGCAACAGCAAGCAGCGCAGCGGCGACAGCAAATAAAATTAAATTAAGTAGCAAGCAAACGGATTGCACTGCATTAATGAAACAATTAAGAAGTTTCGCCAGCCGCGGGCGACTAATGAAGCCTTAGCCAGCGACCCAAGCAACAACCAAAGCAACCCAAGCAGCCCGAACAACCCGAGCAACCGAAAACAAACCGAGTAATCGCAACAATCGATGTGAGATCTGTCGACATGCGCGAAATGACACGCACGAGCAGCCGCCAAATGAATGCAATTAATATTTTTGCGGCATTGAGTTAATTAATTCGCTGAATTCGCTGAAAACCAAAGCTCATCAGCTTTGAATTTCGCCATGCATCAATCGGCAGGCGGCCAATATGAGATTATTTATAATCGTGGCTTGCGTTTGCATTTCGAATTCCACAAAAAAAAAACATTGGCAATAGAATTCAATGGCAGCCCGAAAGTATGCAAGCATTTTATAAAACGAATTGCAATCGCAATTATGGGCAGCGCCTGCAGCAGCTAAATTCCGCACTCAAAATAAGTATACAAAGAGTTTAGCTTGAGAATTAAGGTAGATAGCTTTTATAGGCATGTATCTATAACAAGTATTTCAACTCAGTTTTAAAATGCCTGCCTAAAAGCATGCAGCAAAATAAATGAAATCAATTTGATACTGTGCGCGCAAAAGTATGCAACATATTTACTGTCTTTTCCTTTTCCTGCCGCAATTGCATTAAACTCGCTTCGCTTAAAATTTTTAATTAATCGCAGCTTAAGCGCTTAACATATATATATAATTATATAGCGTGGCTTGAACTTATCAATAAACGTAGAACCGTTAAATCGACTCCCATTCAAGTTCAGCCATTTCGCACAACTGGCGTGCTACTTTGATTTGGCCACTTAATGACGCCAACAATTATAACAGCAACAACTTTAAGCAACCGCGACAACAACAACAATGGCGGCGGCAGCGCCATTGGCAGCCACCGCAGCCGCACGCACACACACGCACACACACGCACACATGTTGCGGTTGACTCGGCGAGGGCTCCGGACAGATCGTCGAGACTCGAACACAGTCTCCGGCTGAGCCGAAATCCCTAATCACGCCGTTTGCCTTGTCTACGTGACCCGATTGCCAGTGCCTGAATTATGCAAAGAGCTCGAGGACGAGGCCGAGAACGCCGACGACGACGACGACGGCGACTGTGCCCGAGGTCCTGGCAATATGCGCTCGGCATGGAAATGGCCCGACTTAGTGGGCAAATAATTAATTACGCAGCGTTTCGTTGAAAATTGAGGTGCACACGCTGATGAGCCCGATGCCAATATTTCCATTCGCAGCGGCTTTAAGTTGCCAATCGAGGGTAGAGCCGACCTTAAAGCGAACTCGCAACTATGCAGGAAAATACATACGTATTGGTGAAATTTGTGATTTATTCGAATCGGAATTTGCAAGAGAATTCTTTGCGAATTCCAGTGTGACAGTTTGACGTGTATTCTCATCGAGTCAAAGTGTCGCAAATTGCTGAAATTCTTGCAAAACAAAAGCAGAATGTGATTTATATTTGAAGACAGTGGAAAACTGTGAAAAAATGCCTAATAGTTGCCAAGCTGACGAAACTACAAATTGCATGTACCTCGCGGAATTAAATGAAATTTCTGACAAGACACATATTTTTCACATAATGAAATGATGGTCTACCTTTCGTATTAGACCATCTTTGCAGGGTTCAACTTAAAGTCAGTAAAGTAAGATTCCAGAGATAGAAAACTGCACTCCAAGTCCAATCAAGGCTCGAGCGGCAGCCAACTTGTTCTATTCTCCTGCAGCAGCACGAAGCATAATGGAATTATGATGGGAGGATTACGCACCTTCTTCGCACTTTATTGTTTTCTTCGTTAAGGTTTTTTTTTGTGCTTGTTACTTCTTATTCTCGACGTATTTACGTTTTTTAATTTACTTGGTAATCGTTTCACTTTCCTTTCGCCGACTATCCATTCTTTTCACTGTTAATTGCTTTCTGCTCATCAACGTTTTCTTGGCATCGCATTACACGCGATTCCAGTGCAAAGCCCACTCTTAAAGCACTTCGATTTATGGATAGACACGGCACACGGGGCGTATGCGTGCTGCAGCAAAGCTCATAACTGCAAGCTGTAAATAACATGGCGGCTTCTGAAAATGTCAGCTAAAGATTCAGGCTCACCCTCGGAGTGAGGCTCGGACTCGAGCTGAGTCTCAGTCTCGAGCTCGAGCTGACAAGGAACCCCGATACGATCCACACACACACATACACACACGCTCATACTGCTCTTACAAGTCTGTGGGCACATGCACGTCAAAGGCAGTTGCCAAACAACACCTCAGCTCATGTAATGTCAACACTTAGAAGTTCAAGTAGAAGCTTAACCTGCTGCCGCCGGCGACATGGCGGACTGTGCAGCAGGCAGAGACAGCGAGGGAGAGAAAGGGGCGGGTTGCTGGGTAGGTTGCCAACAACAAGCACGGGGCCCTATGAAGCAAGCGTAAATTAAAACCGCAGACAAAACACACACTCGGAGAAATGAGCGACAGCCGGAGTGCTCGGGCTCAAAGGCTTTGGCGGTTGGTGGTTTCGCAGTAGACTTAATGAGCACGCCCGAACTGCTTGCACACTTCTGCCGGCGGCCCCGCCTTGCCCTGCCCTGCGCTGCCCGTGTAAATGGGCCAAATCTGTGCCGGGTACAGGAGCTGGAGCTGGAGCTGGAGAAGAGAAATGTAATATTATTTTATTATGGCGTGTAAGTTGCGCATAACTAATGCGCTCACGACTCGACTAAAATTTCACTCAGCTGCTCATTTGGGACGCCGCGAAATACACAGACACACACAAACACACACAGATACACACACATGCACACTTACACAGGCAGAGACTATATGAATTTGGTTTATGGGTCAGCCTGGTTACGTATACGCACGGTTGGCCAGCGAGCTAAACTTTATTCCCATTCAACCGGCCCGACCACATGCAGCTCGGACTGTAAAATACGATGGCATTGCCAGAGCCACAGCCCCAGCCACAGCCTAATGTGCTGCACGTGCTGTCCAGACATAAAAAAAACGGGTCTCTCTCTCCCAACAACAAGAAGAAAAAGGAGAAGCAGAAATAAGTACCCCGACTCTATTTAAATGTATCGCACAATGAAATGATAAACCGAATGTGTTGATTATGCGCCTCGTCTAGTTCAAACACGCTGCGAAACGATTCCGGTGCTTGGGTCCCATGATAAATGATGCCCCAACAGAACTTGCTCCTCTCTCCGAAATGCAGAACGGCTTGTCCTGCAAGTAGATTAGCATTGAATTTGAATGGAAAATGAAAACGAAAATGTTTTACACACAGACGCAACGAACACGGCCGAACAGAACAGAACAGAACAAAATGGCCAGCTCATTGACGCAGCTCGGATGATGGGTTCCTGCATGGGCTGCCTGGACGCCTGGACGCCGGCTGCCTGCCTGGCCAGCTACAGTGTTCAGTGGCAATAATCAAATGAACTAGATTGTCATAAATCAAAGTTTGTTGGATGTTCCTGGTTTGGGTTCGGGTTAAAGGCACAGATAAAATTTCGGCGCACACAAAAACGTTTCGATTACCGGCAAGGGATGTCGGGTATTTTGAGTGTGGCCATCTTGATGGTCGGCTATTTGTCAGTGCCCTGTCCAGAGCGGGACAGTGAGAAAGAAAGAGTCAGAGAGAGGGGTGGTGAGAGAAAGAGTCTCTGTCAGGGGGCAGCTGCTTCAATGAATGAAGACCATTTCTAAGGCTGTTCAAATACAAAAACACACAGCACAATCAGATAATGCAAATATCTGAAGGGGCGGTATTTAACTTTAAGTTCCCAGACAGATAAGCACGAAACGACCTTGGGGAGTCAAAAAACTATGAATAACGTTCCTGCTATCAAACGATTTAGGTACGCAAAGTAATATTTTATTCTATAAAGCTACAAACAGGGGAAATATTAATACTATAGCTATATATCTATAAGTTGACATATAAAATAAATACTATGACTCGCATTTGTTGCAAATAATTGTCGTCGACAAACTGTACCTATCGATATATTGATTTAGCTAAATATATCGCTTTAATTATCACCTTTAGCAGCGAAATCTTAGGCTAGTTTTTATTTAGTTGTAAAACAAATTTTTTAATAATTATTTCTTATGAATTTGTTGCTTCGATTTGACTTAATTAAATATATGTTTTACTTGTATATATCTGTGAACTTAACGAGACCTTAGCTCGGTTTAATAAACTTTAAATGAATTATTGAAATTCATTATTTCTCAATTATTGCTGGCTTTGACTTGCCTTAATTTGGGCAAGCTGCAGTTTCCATTTGTTATTCGGATTTGTGTACCAAGCTAATGGAGCTTATTAAATTTAATTATAAATGTCAGCCCAAATTGACCGGTTTTCTTGAGAAATTGCAGTTGCAATTTCGGAGTGCAACTCGCTCTCGAGTCGCATAATGGCTGCAGCTTTGTTTCGAGAGAGCTCTCACTCCCTCGCTCTCTCCCGCTACTCTCTCTTTCGTTCTCCCTCTCTCGGTCTGGCACTTTGCAGTCACTTGCAAATTATGCTGTGCTGGACCAGGTTATTTAGCAACATATTATGAAGCCAATTTGTGTACTTCAGACTCAATAGGAAAAGTGCCCGGCTGCACACACCGTGCGTCAAGACAACAACAACAACGAACAACGCAGGACAACACAATACGACAGGGCAATGGAACAGAAAAGAGCTCGAGCCGACTCAGTTCACATACTTAATTGAGCAATTTGAGGGCGGCGGGCGGAGTGCGGAGTGCGGACGAGGAACTGCAGCACTTACAACTACCAAATTGTGTCTAAACACTTTACATTGCAATTAGTCAGGCAGCTGCTGCAGCAGGTGCTGCACAGCAAGACGTAGGCGGAGGCAGGGCAAGGCCGTGCTGCACGAGACGACAGAGCAGATGCCACTTGCCACATGCCACTTGCCAGTTAGTCCAGCCCACATTTCTGCCCAGTGTAGTCAAATTTTGTTTTGCTTGCTTTCTCATTTTGTTGTGCTGCAATGCACTTAAGTGTTTTATTTATGTGTTTGGGAGGAGGGGAAAGAGGGAGAGAGTGAGCGAGAGAGAGAGAGACAAAGAGGTAAATTTAAATTACGACACGTGTTTGAATTGTTGCCAAGGTGCCAAAGTGTGGGCTAAGATTCGAATCGCTTATCGATGAGAAAGGCAGGAAAAAAAAAGAGTAAGGGAGAGACGGAGAGAAACAGAGAGAGAGTGAGAAGCATATAGGAGGGATTGAGATAGAACACGCCTGCAGTCAATTAGCTTGAACCCTTTAAGGCGGGTTGATTAACCGCACCGCGGGCTGTGCATTAAATAAAAACAGAGATAGCTCGCATAAAGTTTTTAATTGAACAAAGACGGCGATGGCGTGGCGGCGGCGGCGGCGACGGCGGCAGAGGCGGAGATGCAGACTGCGGGCAAGTCAACGACTTTTATACCTTTTCTGCCCGTTGGCCATTCATAATTACCGAAAGGAAAGCAGGGAACACTCCGATGCTGTTGCTGTTGCTGCTGCATCGAATAAAAGCGACTGCAGGCAGTCCGAAAACTAGCAGAGAAAGAGATAGAGATAGGGAGAGAGTGTGAGAGAGACAGACACACACACACTGACACACACAAGCAGGCGTGAGGAACAAAGGAACGTGGGCGTCGGGCGCCTTTTCATGGCGTGTCTGTTGCGGGTGCACTGAACCTGTATAGAAAATGGCAAGAGACGTGGGCGGGACGTGGGCGTGGGCGTGGGCTGAGGTGCAGGCGAGGTAGAAAATTGTTAAAATGATTTCCTGCATGCCACGCTACAAAAACTTTAAATGCACAACATGCAACAACGGCAACAACAACCAAAGGCAAGCTACAGTTCGTTAGGACTACAACATCCTGTACCACACCGTGGGGCATAGCCGGCGAAGTTCGCGCAGCACAACTTGCGAAACTTATAAAGCAGCCTGGTCCCGTCTTGCAGTTGATTATGCGCAGCAAGAGCGAGAGAGAGTCTAATTAAAAGCAGTTAATGTTTCCATATTGGATCCCTTTGCGCAATTTCGTGCTGCCCTTAAAGCGTCGCCGACTGCGTTGCAGTTCGCTGCGCTGCTGCTTTATTGAATCCGGCTAACTGCAGAGCAAATGGCAACAAGTTCGTCTGGCAGGGAGTGGCATATTAACTGATCTATGAATACAAACCATGGCACAGCATAATCCCAAATGGTCACATATCGAGGCAGTACGGACAGAGAGATACAACTGCGTATCTCTACAACAAGCGCAGGCATGGCAGCTCAACAGGGCTGCAGTTCAATGCGAGCTATCGATAGGCAGCAATCGATAGAGCAAGGGCAGCAAAGGATAGATGAATAAAAACTATCACAGTTTTTTTTTTTGTCTTTGGCCGAATTAATGCAACCGTTAAAAATATATCGATAAACCGTTAATAATTTAAAACAGCCTCATTTAAAGCACTTTTAAATCGCTTAAGCGAATCGATTGTCGGTTCGTTCCCGCAGCGCGGACTGTACCAAGTTTGGGTAAAGAAAAGCGGGGGCAACGCCCTCGACGGAACAATGCGAAGCATGCGATGGGAATGTACTATTTAATCACAAACCGGCAATGTAATTGCACAGGGCAATAAAATTAATCAAAAATGCTGGCAGAAAAACAAGAATTTACGGTAAATTAAACAGGACAGATGGCAACATTTCTCAATGGCGGTGGCAATGGCGAGCAAGAGCGTGGGCTGCGTGGCGAGCGTACGCCTTGCGCCCGAAGCCAGAGCGAGAGAGAGAGAGAGAGAGAGAGAGAGTCGCCTGTGTGTGAGTATGCATCGAACAATAGCAAAAGTAATGCTAATCAATTATGAATCAATGTGAGCGAGCGCAAAGAAAGCAAAAGGCGCAAAAAGGAAAACACGGCATTGCCGCCAGAAATTGTACAATTGTGCGGAAAGAGGCTTTGAGATTGGGCCTCCTCGACACACACACACACTCGCACACGCACACACACTCGCTGTGTCGTCATTACGGTCGCATTGTGTTTGTTTTAATCAGCGGCAGCGGCGAATGTTTGCGGCACTGCCAAAGGGGCAAGGCCGGGGCGGAGGCACGAGATGGAGCGTGGTAAACGGCAGGCAAAAAACTGTGTCGAGCAAATCAAACCAGCAAAAAAAATGCCAAACCGGTTTTGCCAGCGTGTGTGTGTGTGTGTGTGTGAGAGGCTTTTATCGTTTTATCGTTGTGCCGCGCTGCTTTGCCTTTCATTTCAATTTCACTTCAGCTTGAACTGCGCGCTGAGCCTGAGCCACGCAAGCTGCTCCGCCATGCCTGCCTAGCGGCCGGGCTGGCTGGCCTGGCTGACTGGCTCAGTGGCTTTCTGCTAGCCGCCATTTTTATTTCCAATTGGGAAGCAATAAATGTGCGCGTGCGTTGGCAACACTGGCAGCATTCGCACCGCCTGCGACAGCCCTAGCACCAGCCAAACAATGAAAAAGACAAACAATCAGCAATCATGCCAAAATTTGTTTTCATTTTTGTGGCGCCCACGCACACGCTCACACACACACGCACACACACACATTGATCGATGCAGATACTGATAGACGACGCACGCGTTCTATGTGATTGCCGGCAGGGCCATTTGGCATTGATTGAAGTGTATTTGTTATGCCTTCCCCCCCATACACACGCTTTATCCAACTCTTCGCCTCGCCTGCTCAGCCCCAACAAATTACCTTAACTATTACTCGGGCGGCAGTCAAATTCGACAATTGCGCCCATCGCGTAACTATCGAAGCCAATCGATTGCCTATCGTGAGCGTGGCGCACAGACGAGTACTTTGCATTGTGCGAATGTTTCCTTTAACCATTTAAACTCCGAAATCAGCTTTATTGCATTTTATTGGCTCCGACTGTGCAGGCGCATAATAGTATTTTGCACATTATTCAACAAAATACACTAAAACAAACCTCCCGCCGTTGCGAGTTATTAGCTCAACCGATTGTTTATTTTTTTTAGCTGCATATCGATTAATTGCCGCTGAAATATTCCCGTTGTGTGCATAAGCATTTTTAACATCTGGCACAGCATGTTGTGGTTGCGCTGCATACCTTATTGCACACACACACACACACACACACACACACACAGTGGCACACGCATACACGCCTACACCGCTGGCCAGACATATGGATAAACTATAATTTTAGTGCTGCCTGGCACGACAACCGCAAATTTTAGAATTATGACACGAACATTCCAACATTGCAAGCAAGCACAGACATGCCCATTAAGTTGCATATATTTTTTCATTTTCCATGACATTTGCACGCGCCCCACACCTGAGTTTTCACGCTGAATAAATACGCGACAAGCTGAAAGCGTAAACAAACAGTTTGAGAAGCATTGCCGGGGGAGGGAACTTACCTGATTTACGATAACACTAATAGAGTGGCTGCGCGATATTTTCTATCGGAATTTAAATTGCGATCATTCAAATATTGCTTTAATATATCTAGGTTAAATACGAGAGACCGAAACTGCTCTGAGCTGCTGAAACTCGCATAAAAGTTGATTTCGGCTATTTGGCTAAAGCGAAATCTCTTTACGTCAAGTGGCGTATATAGAGATCTATGTGTTTTTGATTGGGCAGTTTTAATCACATTTGTTCTCGGACACTTATCCCATTTATTACAGTTCTGGCAGCTAACTGGCTGCTAAAATATTCGCAGCAAGTGCCAAAAATCCCCGATAAATGGCGCCGAGCACGAAAAGAAGCCATTAATGTAGCCGGAGGAGGGGAAACAGAGAAAGAGACGGAGAGGGAGAGAGCTGATAACAAATAATAACATTTAGATAGACACGCAAGGAAACGCTTTGCATTTGCCATTTGCCATTTCCCGCGGAAAATCCGACTGCACGCAACAGCCAAACGCAAAAGTCAAGTAACGAATCTATTTGGCAATTGAAAATATCGCACGGACTGTGCCCATATCCCAGCTCAGTCTCTCTCTCTCTCTCCCACTCACTCGCTCTTTCTCCGTGATTGTGCGAATCCACGCACGGAGGCACGCGCGTGTGCCAGTCCACTGAAACTGGCTGGGTTCATAAGGAAATTCTCATAAATAACACATGGCTATTGGGCTGCTAAGCCCGCGCAGTGCTGCCCACGACGCAGGCGAAGCGTATCGATGGGATTGATAGCAGAAGAGAGAGAGAGAGAGAGAATAGAACTACAAGTAGAGATTGCCATGTTTAAAATTGTTGCACTTATTTCGGCCAACTCGCTTACTGATAGGCCAGCCCTTACAGGGTATTTCGCAGTCATTGCCTTTGCACTTGTTTTGTTGTTTTTCTACTTTTGGCTTTTGCGTAGCTTTTGCCACTAAATTCCGTTCCAGTCGCTTGTCTGAGCCTCAGCGGAGTCAAGTTGCGTACTATGCGACCAGTTCGGCTGTCGCCATGACTGCGACGCGTCGTGGTGTGGTTGGTGCGAGCGGGAGGTGAGAGGGAAGAGGCAGACGTCGACAGAGCCAAAGTGAAAATCACACTATATTTCAATTTCATGCGGCAGTGCACAGTGCGGCGGCGGCGCGTCGGCAGATTTATGACTAAATTCGCATACAAGCAGCTAATAAAATGCCGAGCTAAGCATTTGCTTTGCTTTTGCCTTGCTTTTGCTTTTGCTTTAAAAACGAAAACTATTTTGGCAAATGTTTGCGAGGGCTGATTGCGTATACGCAGCGTGCGCCCGCAAACTTTATGGGCCGCTTTTGTCGCCGGCTTCGCTGCTGCTGCGTTTCTTTTTTCGCTTCTTTTCTTTCACGCTCTCTCTCTCTCTCTCTCTCTCTCTTTTTCGCCGGCAATCTCTTTTGCTAAAGTATTTCTTGTGTCAGCGTTAAAATTTCACTGAAGTGCCTGTCGCCTGTGCAAACATGGCAGCCGCCTCTTCATTTTTTTTTGCTTTGCTCCTCCATATACTCAAGGGTGTTGCAAAGAATTTATGCTGCGCGTGTGTGGGTGTGTTTGTGGCTGTGTGCGTGAGCATCTCAAAACTTTGATCCCTTAATGCCAATAAAACGTTCGCATGTCTTTCAGGCGTGTTGCGTCACTTTTTATGCGTCCCGAGTTTTGCATACTTCAATGCATGTGATGAACTGTCTGTCCGTCTATCTGTCTGTCCGCCTGTCCGTCTGTCTGCTCGCCTGCTCGTCTGCCTGCCTGATAAGCAGCAGGCGGCAATTTTGACGGCTTAATGCCGAAATAGGCTTCCAGCCCGGCAGCTTCTTGCTGGCTCGCAACTTTCTGCGCCCCAGCAGACAATTCTACTGAAAGCCCAGCAAATGCGCACGACCATCTACCTCCGGTGTCTGCTCTCACTGCCACTGCCCCACCCCCCCCCCCACAGGCACCACAAAGGCGCGCTAATTATGGCGCGTGCAAAGTTACGACGTCCCGTTTAGTCCGAGCGAGCGCTTACGCAGCCCTTTAGTCGACGTGATGCAGCAACAATGACGCGTTAATTGCAGAAATAATTAATAATAATATCGCCAGGCCAGTCAAGCAGAGTGCACACACACGCGCGCACGCACACATATAAAGAGACCACACATAGTGCTAACTTTATCTTGCATGGCATGGAATATAATGCGCGATAATTCAATAGAAAGTGCTGACCTTGATGTGTGCGCGTGTGTTAACAAAATTAATGCACAAATGCTGCTTGCAACTCTGGCAATTCGATTAGTTATCGCAGAACTTCTGGGAGGGGCAACTGTAACTAAATTGCCTGCAAGGGAAATAATTGAAAGTTACTCAATGTCAATGTAAGGGAAATTAAAGTTACTTTTTATTGCACAGTATTTAAATTCCATGGGACATTAAAGTGACCTTTTGTTCTTTGGGACAATTTCAAGGCAATTTTATAAACTAACCAATTTAAACAGCAACTATATTCTTTGGAAGATTAAAGTTTCCTTTAATTATATGTGACTTCTTCGGGGAATTTCGAAAACAATTGATTGCATTTTTACATACCGAACGAAACAGTCTAATTGCATATCTGCTGGAAACATATCCTAAGCTGTCTGCTGCGTTTTCCTTTGAGATTCACAAAAACTTCAATTGTCTATGCTCGATAGAAAAAAACAGTGTATGTTTTTCCAGCTTGCCCAGCACAGTCGGCGAACCTCTTCTCAGTGCTTGAGTGCGCTGCGAGATATGAAGTGGACAGGGGGCAAAGTGTGAGGAAGCGGGAGACGGAGCATAGAGAGAGAGCAGGGTCTTTGGGGTCGGTCGGTCGACTGTCAAGTGCCTTTCATATGTCAGCTGCTGTGGTTGCTATCGCAGAACGCATCTTTTGGCGAGATGCTTTTGGCATTTTGACATGTCGCTTATGTTGTGCGAGCTTGCTTAGAATGCGTTCGTTGTCAAAGCGCTGTCAGCTTTGTGTCAGGCTGAGGAGCACAAGTCTGGCCAGTTGCCTCATTGCACATACGCCCTGTGGGCCTGGCAAAGAAAGCCCGTCGAGTTGAAGAGAGAGGCGAATAGTGAGGCAGAGCGTATGACTGGGTTGTGCTTTAATTAATATTGATGCCGCATTAACAATTGATTCTATTTCGGGGCCACTGATTAAATGTGACTAATGATTTTTGATGGAGTCCAAAGCCAAGCTGGCTCTCGGCTTTTTGTGCTGCCAGTCCAATTAAGCCCGCTCGTGGCCGAAACAAATGCGCTTTGTGCTTGCGGTTTAATTACGGCGACTTTGTTGAGCCCGAGTGTTTTGTTTAAACTTTCACTGGACCCGAAACGAGACTCGACTCGGCTTCTGTTGCCTGCGATTATTGAAACCGTTTTCTAATCAGCCCAAAGTGCTTCCGCTTGTGTTTGCACTTGTTCCCAGCCCATAGACATTACTACTTGACTTGGCAATGAGGCAATGCGAACCAAAAGGCACCTTCGAGCCGAGCTCGACTGATGCGAACCAGAGCAGACCAGGGCCGTCTACATAGTTGTCACAATGACATCGGAATCAGCAGCAGCAGCAGCAAGTTACCCAGCATATGAATGTGTTTTGCTATTTGCGCTTTGTTGTTGCCCGGCAGCACTCGGCGCTGGTATCTGCAATGATTGTTGCCAGGGAGTGCTGTGCGGGGTACGCCTCGGGCCAGCATGAGGTCAAGCCAAAATTCATTACACTGAAAGCATTTTTATTTCCAGTGCAGAGTGCAGACATTATGGCAGCAGCAGCAGCCGCTCCCAACTCGTATGGCATCTGAATGTGGCCAGAGTTTTGTTTGATTTCTGCCTGAATCACTGAGCTGGCCACCTGACGATGGCTAAGCAGCTGGCCCCTGCTGTCTCTTTTCCTCGCTCATGTTTCAATTAAAGCTGCGTCAATCAGTCTGTCTGCATTTGTTTGCATCTGTTCGCAGCACTTTTCTAAAAGAAAGAGAATGCAAACAAATTATCGCAATGCAGAGTTAAATTAATTACTTTGAATTTCAAGAGAAATCCGAAGATGCCTCGAAACTTTGGCTTGGCAAAAGGCGAGTGAATCTCAACCACAATCACAATCACATAGCTCACTGCGCACTTGCAGAAACCAATAAGCGTGTGTTTTACATTGTGCACAGCTTGGAAGGGAGGCGTGAGAGGGACAAGCTAAGAGATGATAAAACCTGCCGGCTAAATGAAAAGTGCAAGCAGGAAACGGCAACAGCAAAAGCCAAAGAAAAGGCAGCTGATGGACGGAGCGGGGCGGGGCGAGGAGTGCGTGAAATGAAGCGCATAGTTTGCGACGAGCGTAGTCTTTAATTCAACGAGGACTATGCAGCTGCAATGTCCATGCTTAGACAGCGGCAACAATGCAGACTCGTAGCACACTGCGTATACGCAATGCGCTACAGAAGCAAGAACAAAGCGAATGGTTACGGTGCACTCAAGCGTTGATTTTCAATTAACAAAGCCAGACGACTGCAGCGTATCTCAATATTTATGAAACTAAAAGACAGAAATCATAAATGGCAGCTAAACCGAAAGCGAACTGAGTTTCAAGCCGAGTAAAGGACCCTAAACATATAGAGTTTAAGCTTTAATTCCCTTGGCAACTTTAATTGGATTTATCTGCAGTCTTCTTCATAATGAGCCCCGCTGGGATAACAGACGAGTTGATCGGCGAGCAAAGTTTCTCGCTCGCATTAAAGGCGACACGTGCTGCACTTGGCGAATCAAGAAGTTTGCGCCCGAAAGCGCAGGATACACAACACACTCGCTTGCCACAACAATTACAGGCAACATCACGTTTGCAACAGCAACAGCAGCAGCAGCAGCAACACAGCATTTTAATACGCCAGAGGTAGCGTGGAGTGTTTTTAATTTGTGCAGCGGCAGCGTGCCACCCACGTTGCGTATACGCCACATGATGTACGTGTGAGCACACAGCCCGACTACGTGTGTGTGACCCAAAATCATTAGCAATATGAGCAGCAGTTTGTATTAAAAACAATGCCGTAGCCAAGGCATGAGCCCGACTGAGCTGGGCTGAGCCGAGCTGAGATATGCGAAAAAGCAGAAACGGGCGTAGAGTACGGTGTCTGCCCTTTTCATGTATGTTCTGGCTGCCGTGCCGGGCAAAAGGTTAAATTAAATGGCTAAATGATAAGCATTTGGGTTAAGTTGCCTGGCTCGCCCAGGGCTGTGGGAGGGGGGACGGCGGGCTTAGGTGTAGAAACAACTCGTTTTTTGTATGCGTGTGCAGTGGCGTCTAATGTTTTTAATAGCAAAAGTTATAATGAATTTGTTAAACAACAAAAAACACACACACAGCAGCAATAAACGGATCTGTGTTGCCCGCTTTGATTCCTTCCTGCGAATTACGAATTTTGTTAGCGTTGCTACAGATTGTGTGTGTGTGTATGTGTGTGTGTATTTTTTGCTTTGTTAGGCAGGCAATCAGCGCAGTCGGTGCAGAGCTTAATTTTATTTTTAGTGAGCTCTCTTTGTGGCCTGTGGACAAGCCTGTCAGCATTAAGTATCGCTCCCTTTTTTTATGATTGCGTATGCGCTGCGCATTTCGAGCGGCCGTTGCGTTTACCGTTGTCATCTTTATGGCGCTTGTGTTTTATTTTAATCACGCAGAATATTGTGCGTATACTTAATTAAGTGCTTGTTAACATTATTTGCGCAAAGCATAATGTGCGGCCAGCGGTTGTCGCATGCAGATTAGAAGCCCGCATCGAGTCGAATCGGACTGGGGTCGAATCTCTTTCTGCTCGGCAGTCCCTCGCGCATTGCCTGAATTTCCAATTTCTGTTTGCAGTTGATTGTCCGAGCGTACAGTTGGTTTTGTATTAATTTGAAACGAGCGAACTGGACAAGTATGCTCCAGAGACCTGCCCCTGCGTGGTAACCTCTAGAAAACAAAGTGTAAATTTGTATCAATTTGTTTATACGTTTGGTATAATATACACTATTATTTGGGCTTGTTACTTTTGATATGATGGCGCTCAGGTAATCGCCGAGCAGCGGCTGCAACCGCACAAAGATTTTGTAGGCTGATGAGCTGCTTCGGGTTGAGCTGCTGCTGCCCACAATTTATTTTCAGATATGACAGAGTTTGCGGTCTTCGAGCAAACAACTCGTTAGGCTAATGAAATTTTCGCAGCATTCCCTCTCGCTCTCGCTTTCCATCTCTCGCTCTATCTGTAACGCACACCTGGTAGCCTGGCGAGGCGGCAAACGTTGCCCGCAGGTTATCAGAGCATCAGGCGCAGCAACAAGCTGCATAGAAAATTCAATTTGGATGCACTAATTGAATGGTTTATTTTGACAAGGTGCGACTCGTGTTCGCAGATAAGCCGCAAGGGCAAATGGCTGCATGGCACACACAGCAAACCCCTCCCCCCCCTTCACACACATACACACACAAGTCAAATCCACCGCAGGGGTGCCAAAAATTCGATGAGCCGCAATTTAAAATTGAGGCAACAAAACTGTTGGTCCGCAGTGTTGCAGGCGATTTATGGACGTGTGCAGCAAGCTCAACACGCCAATTTTGTGGCAAGTGGCAGCACTTAAAATATGAAAAGAAGTTTGCCTAATTAACAGACAAATGTTTTGCAGAGCTGGCAAAATCAACGATACCTATCGCAGATCTATTTTTCGACCTGCTGAGCTGCATCGAAGGGTAGCATGAATAGCCATGGTTCTTGAAACCTTTAACTGCAGAATCAATCTAGAGTATCATATCATATCGAAAATACTACAAATTACCAGCATTTGAATGTAACGAACCTGCAAGTCATTTAAGCCATGTCGATGGGTACCTATGGCTAACAAATGTTCTGGGAATTCAAAGCAACGGAGCTTGGCATTTCAACAATGGCAAATGAGCAGAGTTCAGCTGACGACGGGCAGGGGGGCAAGCAGGCAGCCGGCGGGGTCATTGGCAGTGCGAATTGCAGCTGAAATCGGTGGCATGAAACCCCCCCCCCCACACAGTCTGCAGCTCGGAGCGTGTGCTATCTTTTATGCATGCCGTGGGGCGTGCATCAGTTTATCTTTTTGTTGCTGCTCCGCGGCGAATGGCGAGTGGCAAGTGCATCTTCCACTTGTTGTGGCATTAACAAAGTCGTTGATCAGCCACAGCTCCGGCTCTGGTATGTGTTGGCAGCTTGGCTCTAATTGAAATATTTTATTGCCCGCTGCAGTTGCAGTTGCAGTTGCAGTACGGCAGCCCGTTGGGGCACATTAATATTCATTAGGGGCAGCGTCAAGTGCATTAGAAAATTGTTGTTGCGGCAGTCTGCAGATAAATATGGACAAAATACCGCTGGCAATGTGTTAATGCTTTAAACTGGCACCGACTCGGAGAGTATTTTATTTGCGGAAGTCATTAAGTGGCTCGTCTGGCCGCAGGCGGAAATGTGCTCGACACAATCTCATGGCCGGACTGGCTTTGCTTCTATCCTTCACTTGTCGCACTTTCTCTCTCGCACACTCCCTTTCCGCCCTCCCTCTGTCTCTCTCTGTCTGTCCCTCTCTCTCTGTCTGTCGGCAGTTAAACTCGAGTTACTTATTGCGGTTGGGGGAGTTTTAAGTTTAATTTCGCTTTTTCTTGCGAGTTTAGCAAAATATTACGTATACGCCTACGCAGCACTTGCAGCCGCAGCATGCAAATTTCGCAATTTGTTGGCGTTTTCTTGCGCAGGAAATGAAGTTGAAGCTGCAGCAAAAGCTGAAATCGCTGTCTAACCAGAAAAAGCCACGTTGCAACTGGTATAACTGGCGACTGGCTATGCGAACGCTATGACACTGCGGTGGAATTCGGTTTCCGGTTTAATTTAGCAAACGTTTGCTGCTTTATTTCGTTCGGGGCGGAGACGGCTGGGGCGTGGCGGGGCGGGGCGGTGCACAGGCGGACATTAGGCTAGGGAACTGTTGAGGCTGCCTGTGGAGACATTTCTTGGATGCTGCGGCTTTTGGTCTGACATTTTTCGGCTGCAAGTTTCGAGTGGGGTCGCCTCATTGTGGACAGTTGTGTTTTGTTGGCTTTGGCTTGAGCTTTGTTTCCGCTTAATCGTTGTTCTTAAAGTGCGATTCTCAGCAGGAGGCGGCGGAGCCGAGGAGAGATATGAGATAAGAGGGAATTTATTATTTAACGAGCTGCGACATTTTGAAGGTTCTATCTCTCAACAGTTAATTAAAATGCTTGCCAAAAATAATAAATTATTTTAGATCTATGAATTTAAGTCGATTGCGAAGTGCATAGAATAAAACGTCTACTTCTCGCAGACACTATGCGGCTTTAAAGCCAGCCTAAGCTCTGGCAAAGTTTGTGCAAAAATATATGCAATATGTTGATTGGGGCCAAACTGCACTCGCAATTCAGCAAACTAAAACAAAACTTGCTATTTATATGAAATTATTTTTAAGAGGATTTTCCACAGCCTGGCAGACTGTGAGCATAGCTGGAGAACACGAGCTAGAAAGTTGCCGCATAAGTACAGACTTAGCAGGGATTATAAAAGATTTTACAATTGTTGAAAACTATTGAAAGAAAGGCTTTGCTACGAATACTCAAGCATGAAATTGTTTTAAACAAAATCAGTATGCTCAAATATTTTTTAAAATTCTGTTGTGGAATATTCTGAATACTAGCCGATTTCAGTTTGGCTTTGACCACACACAACCGATTGGGGCTGATTGTAATCAAGGGATAATTATGACAAGGGCCAACACCATTGTGACCGAATGCTGGCCAACAATCAAGCTTATTTGTGCGACAAATCAGAGTTCAACCGGCGGAACATTAATTTGATGCGCTAAACATTCAATTATATAGTTTGGCAGGCTCCCAATGCGTGGACAATTAAACGCAGCCGGGCTGCAGAGGGGGTGGAGAGGGGCAGATTGACCCATTTCGCTGGGCGTACGGCTACGGTAAGGGATCGTACGTATTGGCAATGTGCAGTCATTTGTTCATTAGCGCAGCGCATAAAACTCATCAAAGGCAATTAACATTAGCACAGGCAATCAATGAGCCAGCCCAGGACGGGCTCACTCTCTCTCTCTCTCTCTCTCGCAGTCTTCCATTATTGTTGTCTGGCTGCGTCTTGCCGGAGGTACGCACTGCCACGACATTAATTATCTGCCTCCGACTGGCCTATATAGTCGGGCAAAGTGGCAATATTTGAAAGTCTATTAAGCGCTATGCCTCGCCTGATTACATTGGCTGCAGCTGCTGGCGTGTGTGAGTGTGTGTGTGTGTCGTGGGTCAAGGCACAGACCCAAGTCCCGGGCATGGGCAAATTATTGAACACGAAATTGAATATGAGGCGGCCTGGGAGAGAGGGCAGGGCAGGGCAGGGTCACGGAGCTGCGTGAAATCAAAGCCACAAAAGAAAATCCCAGTTTGCATATTAACAGCAGCTGCTGCCCCCCACAATGCCCCGATCGAGATTGCATGCCGGGGAATGGCCCGGATGGCAACATCAGGCTAGCTGGACACACGCTCTATACGTAGGTGAGCCGGCATAGTCCTACGTATCCTTTGTCAAGCTGAAAATGCAAATTGCCATGACATGCCCTTAACCATTTACGTTCTTTCTCTCTCTCTCTCTCTGTCTTTCTCGCTCTCATTCTTTCTGTTTTTTAGCCAACTTCTTCTTTCATTCCACTCCATGTCCGTGCATAAAGCAAAACGCAGAAAGAAATCAGCGGCGAACAAGGCGAAAGTTCTGTGCGGCCAGGTAGACTAGCCGATGCACTATCTGCAAAAAAAAAGCATAATAAAGGCATGTTTTAATGGAGACTATACTATAGTAATTGAAGCATATTTCAATTGAGTTTGCCACATTTTTTTACTACTTTTTGTCCAATTCTGCATAGCTTATTTGCTTCTTTTCTCGATGTTTCCTTTAAGCATTTCCAGTGCGCTGCAGTCTGACATACTCTTTAATTGGCCAGAGAAAACTTTGCAAAAGACATCGGTTTCTCTTGCACCCAGGTTTTTTTCGCAGCGCTCTGCAAAAAACATGAGCCAATTCTCGAGGGCTTTTTGACCATACGTCTGCGGTTAAGTTTGCACTGACCCCAGCACAACCAACCAATCTACCTCCTCCTCCCCCCCTCCCCCATCTACAGCACATCCGTCCCATTAGATCGTCAGGCCGGCCAGCATCACAAAAACTTTTTGCCCAGGTCCGAACAACACAAATTGTTTGGGACGTTCTCCTAGTTCTGCTCATTCTCCTCCTTCTGCTCGTTCTCAACTTGCTCGAGCTGCGTGAAGGAATGCAAATTTTTCCCTCAGGTAACCTTCGTGCTTTGATTGATTGATGGGCGGGCGGTGGCGTCGCCGTCGTCGCGCTGGCTTCCTGCCTCTGCCCGAATTGAGCAGGGTCTGCCCCGGCCCCTTCGTTTCCGCAGAAGGTTCTGTGGCGTGGCAGCGGGAAAATTGAATTTAATTTGTAGACACGCATAGCCTCGGCCTTATGCAAATGCTACCTTTTTTTGACCACCTGCTTCTTGTATCCTCCCCTACCCCTTTGATTGGTCAGCCAACGCATTAAGCACTTTTGACATTGTTTTCGATATCTGGGGAAATCAAAGACGCCGTCGAAATCCGCAAACCAAAACTCCAATTGGACCCTAAATTGGCAAAGGCTCGAGAGTTCTCGAGAGTAATGAGCCCAAGGGGGGAGGCGTGTGGGCGGGTCAGCGCGGTCAGCGAAATCTCATCTGAAACTGTCAAAGGCGTCGCCAGTCGTCAGTGAGATTTATTGTCAAAATTAATTAAAAATTGTAATGAGCTCGGACTGAGGCCTGGAGTAGAATTAAGATTGGCGTTTGGCGTCAATTAATCTGCTTTTCGGCATTTGCCGATTTTATTTGAAAAGCAGTGGTAGGTGGAGAGAGCACGACAGTGAGATACCCTGTGGGCAGCTGGGTTCGATTATAGCATGGGCAGGCATACACGGTTTCACAACGATCAGCTGGAGCATTTGTTAGGTATTGTTTTACTTTCTGTATATTTGAGATACTTTCGTATCTTTGAGATACTTTTGTATCTTTAAGATACTTTACAATCGTTGATATATCTCTGCATCTTTGCGATATTTTTGTATCCGGAGACACTTTGGAACTTTGAGATGGTTTTGTATATTTGAAGTATTGCTCCTGTATCTTTGAGGCACATTAGTATCTTTAAGACACTTGGTAACATTGAGATACTTTTGTAACATTGAGATACTTTTGTATCTTTTAAATACTTTTGTATATTTGAGATAGTTTTGTATCTCTGAGATATTTTTGTATCCTTGAACCACCTTTGTATGTTTGAGACACTTGAAATCCTTGAGATACCTTTTTAACTTTGAGATACTTTGTATCTTTGCAATACATTTGTTAATTGGAGCTACTTTTGACTTTCTGAGATACATTAGCTTATTGGAGACACACAATCTACCTCACAACATATTTTAAAATGCTTGCAGGGTATAATCAAGTTGCGCAATGGCGTGAATTTCAATTAGAATGAGGCCTGCTTGGGCACGTCACCCCCCACACGCTGCAGTTGCATGTGGCTGCGGCCGTTTTATGCCAATTTGATTGGCTTGTTCGCTTGTCAGTTCCCAATGCAGCAGCAAAATAACAACAACAACAAAAAACGATAGCAATAACAACTCGCAATCACTTGTTATCAGAGTCGAATTTCGTACAATTGGCATTTTATTTGGCCGCATTGCAAACACGTTTAAATTGTTTTGGCCTCGCTGCGCATTTCCATTCGATAACGGTTTAAATTTTTGCCGAAAATATTCACAAAATTGTGTTGCAACGACGTGGGAGTCGGTCGGGTAGCCTGTCACACGGCCAAATGAAAGGGCATTTACATAGTTGTTCATTTTTCTCGCTCGCACTCTCTAGCTGTCTGTCTATCTGGCTCTCTCATCTCTCTCTCTCTGCAGTGCTCACTTATTGCAGTTCACTTGATATGCAATACATTTTTTGGGGCACAACGAGCTGCACGACAAGTGCAAAAACGTGTTAACTTAGTGGGCGGTTTGAGGCGTGGCCTCCTGGCGAGGGATGCAGGTTGGGCCGGTTTGGGGGTGTAGTAACTGCAACTACTACGCTTGTTGTTGTTCCTGTTGATGAAACTGACCAAGTATGAATTCGGGCATGATGGCATATGAAAATATGCATTGTGCGAAGGTTGCCCGTTGAGAATTCCAGAGATTTCTCCCTAGAACCTAACTATGCAGCTGCTTCTTCAGGATTGCATAGTGCAGGGATGGATTAGTTTATATCCAGCACCCTATACAAAGCTGAGAAAGGTTATTACTGCAGGCTTGACTTCATTCCATTCAAAGTAAACTGAAATAACTTCGTAACTTTGTATATAGCTCTACTAAAAGTCCGGGAATGGCAAGCAATTTCCTAGAGAGTAACCCGCAAGTCTACTCCACTCTTAATATCGATTGAGGCTAACTAATCCATCTAATCGATTTGAGAGCTCATCCATCAAAGCTGTGCATATCCTATTCCCAGGGACTCTTTTCGATATTACCTATCGAGTCACCCTCGCAGTTGGACAGCTACACAGCAAGTGCTGACAAGCTGACCCCTCGGTTCGACAAGTTAAATGTAAAATATTGTCGCACCAGTGAAATGTGCATGAAATAAGAGTGCAAATCTCCTCGCCTCGACTCGCCTCGTCTCGGCAACAAATACAATGGAAAACTCTGTAGAACTGTGGAAAATGGACAGACAGACAGGACGGCGAGCATGTGTTCGCCGCACGAGCAGCAGAGTTGAATTCAATATTTTCCTTAAAATGTTCCTGGGCAAAAGGGTATTATATCTCAAGCAGGAAATATAATCAAGAAAGTAGAAGCAGCTCGAGCTAAAAACACTTCTGCTTGTCGAGCTGTTTAAATGCTGTTGGGGATTTGCTAAGGTTTGCTTCAGTAAATACTGGAAATAGTGAAAATACCACGCAGAGCTTTCAATAGTTGTTAAATGTAAATAACTTTTTTGTTTGTTCGCATATTTACACAAAGCTCGAGAGTTATTTAATTTATTTCTTAATAAGACTTCACATCAAGTTCCATGACAATCTGCGCACTGTAAGACCAAAGAAAAACACTTTTTCTTTGGCAATCTTTGTGATATGCTCGCTCCTTCCACGCTTCCGGTCTATCGCACCTTACGCACACATTCGAACATTATCGGTCATTTATCTTTAATTAGCCGCACTAAGCCAACTCTCGACAGACTTTCAATTTTGTAAATTATTTCAAATATTTGGCGATTAGCAGATGGGGAAGCCGGGAAAGGAATCACATTTCGCAAGCGAAGTAAACTTTTTCAATTAATTTGGCACCACAATTGCTTGTGGTAAATTCGTTTACCTTAATGTGGAATAGGCCCCCTTCCCCCCTTCCCAAGACCCCTTGGTATTCCCTTTTCCCGCAAGTTTCTGCCCAATCGAAGGGCTGCAATTGTGGTGGCGATTTGACAAATTGTTCAAGTGAGGAAGTGCGGACCCTTTTGTTTTGCAAGTAGTATTGTTCGCTGTGCTGCCCGCCCTCTGTCCTCCCCGCCGCCCACTTGACTTGCCCTTGGCTTCATTTGTAATTTCGCTTGTGCCGTTGTTGTGGTTCACCTGGCCGAGCAGCGCGAACTGCCGCTGCCTGCTGCCTGCAGGTGATAAATGGCGAAAAGAGTCCGAAATAATGGAAAAACATTTGCTGGTCCGGCATAAGGGCATAAATTGGGGTTCTCCCATTCCGAACCCTGCACTTGCCCGCTTCCAATTGTAGTTGATTTCCTTTGGTTTGTCGGGCACGACATGAAGATGAATATGGTATATATATATACGGTATATATATGCATAATGCGTGCTGGAACGAGTTGCGAGGCGACATATTTAATTTAATAAGCATTTGCATTATGGCTTTATGTCTATAACTCAGTCAGAGACAAAGTCGCTAACGCTAGCTCCCCCACCCCCTCCTCAGCCGCGCTCGCTGCCGAAACACATGCGAGCATATGCGACGAGCCTTGTAAGCAATTACGGACACTCGCATCCTCCTAATTAAGTAAATTAATGTGTTGAATTTACACATGCGCGGACAACAAAGTGAAACAGCCGCTGCGACACTAATTGCAAACAAAGTGTGTGTATGGGGGAGTGTGTGCTACTCTGAGTGTGTGTGCGTGTGTGCGGGTGTGGGAGTGCGTGTGTGTAGCGCAACATTTCTTAGACACATTGAGCGGGTATCAAGCTACAGTAAAATTCAAATAACCAAGAAGCCTACTCAATAAAAAAAATTCTATATAATTATTTATATGTATGCCAGATATATATATATATATATATATATACTCTATAAACTTATGATTGTGTAGTGTCTATTCAAATTGTTTGCTATGGTCTCTCTTTTCTTTTAATCAATACATTTCCAACTTAATAACTTATCGAAAATGGCGGCCAAGCATTAATAAACAAGTCAATATTGTGGTAAAGAATGCGTGTTAAAAACTAAAATAAATTGCAGTATAAAATACAGTTGCAACACCTAACATATGCATTGAATATGCCTTGAAATGTTTCAACAATTAAACTCAATTGTTGCAGCCCAAAAGTCAATGCGAGCTGCGCCGCAAGACTCTGCCGCATTAATTTACTGCACTCTCCCATCGGCCTCATACGAGTATAACGGTTCGCAGTCCACTTAAGCAATTTGCACTGTATTTTTCACTGTATTCCGCGCCTTTATGCACACGTCAACAAGTATCCTATGGCTTTTTATTGCCCCGCTCGCACCGCAAATAAATTTTATTTCATTTGATGGCGGCGCTTTTTTTATTCCGTTCGCCAAATGATGTTGACAGCAAAACAAGCGAGCGACAGAGCGGGAGGGGCGAGTGCCAGCAAAAGAGCTGTAATTAACGGGGAAATACTCATGCACACACACGCACGCACCCACACACTCGCGTGCAGTGTGTGGAAGGGAGACAGCTGCGTGACAGCGGCAAATGGCGAGCTGGTGACGGTAGTTACATAAATATTTGGTTTATTTCGTGTAATTAAAACGAATTTGTGTGAAGTGTATTAATTAGGAGTTAAATGGGTTAAACATGAAAAGCGCAACAACAACAACAACAACGATGACAACAGCAGCAACAGCAGCAACAGCAGCAGCAGCGGCAACGAGCAACGCACTGCGACATATCTGCAGGAGTTGATGAAGGCGTTGGGCATTAATCAGCAGGAATTTGGGCAGACGAGACGGAGATGAATCAAAGTGATGGAGGTGATGCTTCACTCGCTCTCGCTCTCCTTCTCTCTCCCTCTTTCTGTCTCATTTTTTCCGTGATCTTTGCTTTGCGCTTTTCTATCTCTATTTCCATTTAAACCCTCCGTTTATCAATTTCCCTCTAAGTTTACCTAGTTTCTGCTACTTTAAACTCTTCGGATATTTTTCCGGCATTTTCTACCTTAAACTCTTCTATTTTATATAGTATTTTCTGTCTGTATATATCACTTTTCAACCTTGCACATAAACCAATATCTAACTAGATACATTTCTATTTCCATCTGCCTTTGCAGCTCTATTTTTGTATCTTTGCATCTGCTTCTCTGCTTTAGAATCTTTTTCTATAGATAGATTATATAATAGACTATAGGTTTTATTTTTTCATTTTAACTTTGGAGTATTTCTTACTCTATTTCTCTCTCTCTTGTTCGCAATCTCAATCGCATTGCCTTTTCTACATTTATTTTCGTGTGAAGCAATTTACTCAACTCGCCTCAGCTCGCGCTTGCATTTCACTTGGTTCAACTTTAATGTAGCGCGAATTTGCATAAATTTGTGCACTCTGCTGTGGGAACTTGCACTGGCATCTTGGCCTCTCTCCCGCCTCGCCCAATTCACTGGAGAATTCGAGCGAAACTTTAAAGTTGTTGAGAACTCTTATTGGGGCAAAGTGTACTCTGGCCAACATGTCGCATGCTTATTATTGACTGCCACCAGCGCCATGTTGGCCCATTTGGGCCATCAACTAATGTTGTTCGCCAACTTTGTCCAGCCTTGCCTGCGCTACCTCTACTGCACTCCCCTCTCCCTCTCTCTCTCTCTCTCGCTCTCTTTTCTCTACCCCTCTGCTTCTTTGCAACTTTATCTGCGCATTCTCTGCCCGCCCTACCCCGCTCTAGTTTGCCTTGTAGAAACTAGTTTTTTGCCTGTTTCGCTTTGTTGTAGTCGAGCGCGCGCTGACACTTTTCGTTTCTACTCGGCCCGTGGCAGCCGCTCGACCATTTGCAGTTACATTTTATCTGCGCTTCTTTCGGGCGCACTCTTTCGCCTGCTTTCGCCTTTCTTTCGCAAGTTTTTCTTTATCGCTTGACCGTCGACGAGCCTCGAGGCAAGCAGCAGGCCGCCTTTGGCTTACGGCTTGTCCAACTTTTTTTTGGCTACAACTAATGCGCTAGTCAGCTTGTCTGTGTGTGTGTTCGAGTGTGCGAGTGTGTGTGCGTGCCTGTCCTTCCACTTGATAGTTGGATCTGTGCGAGTTTTGCATAATGCGAACATTTTAAACATGCTCGCTGTCACTCTCAAGCTCTGTCCCGCTCTGCTTCTCCCGCTGTTCCCATCTCTATCGCTCTCTCACTCTCTCTCTCTCTCTATTTTAATTTAAACTTTTCCCGCTACGGGGTATTGATTGAATGTACTGGCTAGGGACGGATTGCCATGCTCCGCATAAGACATATTAATTAGCGTTGTGGCAAATTATGAACACGCCACGTTGGAGGCGACGCAGCGCAGCAAAATAACAGTAAATAGAAAAATGTGGAACAAAACTAACGAATGACAGCTGGCATAAGGAAACATGGAATCAAAAAAAGAACTATGCAATATATTAGAATATTCAAATGAAAAAAAAGATATTTTATGTTTATGTTTTATGTTTTCTCAAATGAAGGATTTTTGCTGCAGTCAATACTCCCCTTCTGCGGGGGCGCTAATGCTATTGTCTACAGGGTATACGCTGCAAATGTAAAAGCCAATCTGGTGGGTAAAAAATCAAAGCACCCACACACACACACATAGCATATAGACGGGCACAGCGCGCTGCCGCGCTCCCCGGAGACGCACACGAAGTAAAGTGGCGAAATTAATTAGCCCCTAGTGCGGCAGCCTGATTGCGCAGTGCGAATTCGCAGGAGAGCTTAAGGCAATGAGCGGGAGGGGACGTCCATTTCCCTTTCTCCTGCCGCTGCCCCGCCCTGTGCGTGCGCTGAGCGCGAATTATATTTATAACGCGAATTTATCTTTCTCGCTCTGATTACGCGCGTAATTTTAATTGCAGGCAACTTAATAACACGCCTTAAATGAAACGTCGACGGGGGCGGTCGGGCGGCCAGGCGTGGCGTGCGCGCGCTGTAAAATATGCCAGGCACACCTTGGCTACATTGCACAGGTATGTGTGTGTGTGTGCGTGTGTAGATATGAAGCTTGTTAGTGCTGCATTGTGCTAGTCTCGCCCACTCCGCTGCGTCACGCGGCAGCTCATTTAATATTACGTATACGCAACGTTTGCACAATGCGCACACAAGCCGAGGATAATATTGAATTTGCAGCACACGGATATCCAAGCCCAAGCCCAGCAAGTGGAAAGCAGTGCAAAGCAGCTAATGCACCTTTTGACTACTCAGCCGTAGCCGTCGGCATTGATTAATATTGCCGTAGTCCCCGGACTGGACTATCACATCGTCTGATTGATTTGATGTAGCACTGTTATTAACTTAATTGAAAAGCCTCGAACCATGTCGGCCAGCCACGCCTCCGCGCGTCGCAAACTGTGATCAATGCAGCAATAAATACGAGTTCATATAATGCACAGCTGCAACTGCAGCTTGGCATTAGGTCAGACCGAGAATGACCGAAAGACGCCTCAAGTTGCCGCTCGACGCAGCGACTCGTCTCATACATTTGATTTGATTTGCAGCACACCCAAGCCTTAGCTTAACTGGGTCTCATGTGTATTGGCCGTGCCCAAAACTGACAGCTACGCAAATGGAAACGGTCTGCAGCAAAAACAAAAAAAAAAAAATAAACTACGCGGCGGAGATAGCGTCGAGATTTACGAGCTGCCTGTCAGACGCTATCATAGCCCAAGATTGATGAGCAAACGGACAGGGCGGGTATGTTCAGTCGGCTACGCCCGGGTACAGGCACAACCTGCTGAAACAAAGGTGTCTGTTTAATGGTAAAAAATGAACTGCCCGCTGCATCGATCGAGCGCCCAGAAACAGTTGTCCCGCGTTCCGCCCTTCAAATTGCCAATTATGGCTAACAATGATGGCCAGCGGCTGTTTGGCTTGTTCTGCGCAGTGGCCCGTAGATTGTTCAGCGGGCTGCAGCAGGGAGTGATACCTGAAAAGGTATTGTCGCCGGCGGCTAGACAGAATCAGCTTATCGATAGTTATCGCACTTGTGCGATTAAACTGTGTTAAGTCACATTGAGTTAACAGAGCTGCATGTTAACATAACATATGCATAAAATTGGTTTGTCATAGGAAAAAAAGTATTGATTGCCTTAAAATTTAAATAATGTTAAGCCGCATTGAGTTAACATAGTGTTAAAATAACATTAAGTTCGCATACTGTGTTTCATTTGCCTCCTATGACAAAATGAAACTCCGCTCCTTATGCAGAGTTCAACAAAGTCACAACTCTGTGCAAAATGCTTGTTAATGGCTTCACGTTTTAGATTGACAGATAGCTGGCAACAAAATCCGATTTCTGCAAAGAATTTGTCGGCATAAAAAGCGGAAAACTTTTTAATTTGTGTCGCACAAAGCATGAAATTGATCTCCCCTGCCCACGCACACGAAGAGCAGCCAGTTGACAGCGGAAATCAGCTAGCTAGGCAGCAGTTTATGGCCCAAAAAGAGACCAGGCCGCGTTGCCATAAGTCGCATTTAATGAGCAGCAGCGAAAAAGGTGACTTTGCAGCATTGGCGGAAATGCGTATACGCAGCGTGGAACAAGCTTCAGGCGGGCTGGCAAGAGCAGGCGCATTGGCAGCTGCAAATGGTTATAAATTATTTCCAAGCTATTGCGCAAATCGAAGGTTGCTTTCCGACGAGTTCTTTGTTTTAACATATAGATTGGATTCCGGCCAGACGCAGAGTCGCAGCCGGCTGCAGTCGGGCGTGTCATTAAAATCGAAAGCGTTGCGCGTTGAGTGCATTCGCTCGGTAAATCAGTGCGTGTGTGGCATGAATGAGGCTACAAAATTGCAGCAATTACGGTCTATAAATTGCACGTAGATCTACAAGGACACACGCCCCCGCACCAGGTTCCTACCGCAAGTGCGATGCATCATTAACTTTGACTCGCCGTTCTTGTCCGACAAAGTAAACATTTCAGCACCTTGGCTAACCACAAAACTAACACCCACACACACACACACAAACACACACGCACACACACACACACGCATAGACGGAGCCTTGACGCGGCGGTCGTGGGCCACCGCAAGAACCACGTGTGCAGCTGGTCAATCTGCTGTGTGCTAAATAAATAATTATGATTGTCTGCTGGCCACTTGACCGGAAATTAATGACCGCACATCTTCAAGCCGCCTACTGGTTACGCCACGCCCACGGCCCACTGCCCACTATCCCCTGCGCCCCGCCCTGCCCTCTCCTGCCCAGCCCACTTGACAATTAATATCAAAAATAGTTTCGGCTGCCATTTCTCAATTGTGCACACACTCGACTGGCCCCAAACGCAGTTGTCTTTGAGTTATTTATGGCGCACACACACACACACACAAATCCGTTGTCTTCAAACCGAATGAATTACACTCAAACTCATTCACGTATTCATTCGAAATTGTATGTGACAATTATTGTGCGTATGCACCAACTGATTCGAATTAAATCATTTGCATTTCGGACAGAGACAATTTTTGGTTGGATTGGAGTAAGATCGGTTGAAACTTTCATAACGGTATTTTAGTCGGGCACTTAAGCTTGAAAATAGCTAAAATGATTGACAAAGTCAGCTGTATTTAAAGCTAGTTTTCTCAGTCTTTATGAACTCAGTTTTCTTTAACAATTTCAACTCTTAAGAACTTATATAATCATGTAAGCATAAATTTAGCCCGAGTCTATTGAGTTTTTAAGGGCTGTCGCTCAATTTTTGAATAGTTTAAGCAATCAATTTGCTTCGCTTTTAACTAGGGTGTTCTGTGATGCCAAAATGAACCTTAAATCTATCCGAACTTCTCATCAAATGCAGCAGGATTGTCAACTTGATTCGCCTGCCCTTGGAAGCGCGACAACCCTGCTCCAAATCCCAAATAGAATTCCGGCTCATTTAGCCAACTGAATGCGAAAGTGTCACCGACTACGTCGTACAAGCATTTCGCCTTATAAATAATAAATGCAAAGCGTAGGCCTTGGCAACCCTTGACACGATGTAAGTATCTCTCTACCTCTGCCCCGTTCCACATCGAGTTCATCAATTCTAATCAAGTTGGTCGAGCCGAATCTACGCTGAAAATTAGCCACAATAAACCGAGCAGCAATGGAGGCCAAGACAGGGCAGGGCACGGGCGAATCGTTGTCCACGACCCAAGTGTGCCGGGTCAGTGGTAATCCCCGGACCGGGCTCACAATTACAATGTCATTCGCTCCCTCGGTCTCACTCTCTGTCCCTGTGGGCTAGGAATAGGGACTCGCAGGCAGGGCAAATTTATCCTAGGCACGCTTGGGCCGAACCCCAACACGCATATGTATAATTCATAATGAATCCTTTCTATTAGTCAAACGTAAAATGAAATGGTTTCTGCGTATTAGTGACGCATATTGGCTGTAAAGCCGCACACGGCACAGCACCAGATCCTCAGCCCAGAGATGTCTACTCTGCCTTTGGTCTTAGACCAAAAACTCTTAAGCTGTGGCGTCAAACTTTGTGGCATTGTTGTGTGTCCTTGGAGAATAACGATGACAGCCACAGGAGCAGCAGCAGCAGCAGTGGCAGTGGCAGCAAGGATCACAGCCAGAACAACAGCCAGCACAAGGACAATAGCCAAGCACAACTACAAATACAACGCAAGTTGCGCAGCTGAAATCAAAGATATATGCAAATTGAAACAGATACTCCTTGGGCTTGGGCCAGTGGCTCAGCCTCGGCTTCTGTGGGCGCTATTACGACATTTCCCAGACGTAACCAACTTGCGGAAAATACAATAAAAAAATATTTTCTAAATAACATAAATGCCTCGGGGGAAATGATTTATGTGTAGCCAAAAAAAAAAAACAAACGCAAGGAAAAACTTCTTTTTGCGCAAATAGTGAAATTGCTTCCGCCTGCCACTTGGCCATGCCCCCCGTCTTGCCTACCCCTTTTAAAATACCCCAAGCCAGCTTAACAAATTACGCTCGCTCGACGGTTACGGCTTCGGCTTCGGCTGCGCGGCTTGGGGGCAACATAAATTCGCACGCATGAGAAATGTCATTGAATGAACCCGCCCGTCCGTCTGTCTGTCTGTCCCGTTGGCCCTGTGGCGGGGGATCGGGCGTTATATTGTTATGAACGCAGCTGGCATTGCAAAATTGCCACGCATGACTTGGCTTATATTCGGCTGGGCCATGCCCCGCGCTTCACCGCCGCCGCCGCCGCCCACGTTTCATCAACACTTTCGCTGCTTGCGCCCAGACCCTGCCCGGCTTGGGTTAATTATGCCAAGAAACCCATTAAGCCGGCCTGCCTCCACAAAGGGCAGGCATTGACTTTGCCATGCCCTTTGCCGGCGAGACGGGTACAGCGAAATTTTTACTCACAATGAGTGAGGGTATGCCCAGATAAAGGTATAATCTATAAATCTATATTTCAGAGAGTGCAGATAACATCTAAATTCCAAATCAAAACATTATATGTCAAAGTCATACATACAATTTAATTAATTTAAATTAAATGTTTTATTATATTTTATTATAATTTATATTTAGCTTAAATACATTACGGTTTTACCTGGATCTTTATCTCTTATTTCTTTCTGCATCTCTATCTAGTATACAGGAATATGGCGTCTTTGTCAGGGTATTCACGCTTTGGATTCCTTCGTTATTTGCCAAGAATTTTTCATTCTTGCTTATGCCACTCTTTACGCATGTGTGCGTTTTGAGTATTCTACATTTTTTTTATTTTCCTTTTTTTTCTAGAATTCTATAAATATTTTTGCGGTTGCCTTTTGTGTACAGCATTCTTTCGCTCGCCATTTGCTCAGCTCGAGTTTGCATTGCAGTCACATTCGATGTGAAGCTCGAACTGAAAGCAGCTCCGACTCGCACCTCGCAGCACGTATTTGCACTGAAAAAAATATCGATTAAAGCCAAGCGATTTTTGGAAACTGTCGATGCATAAATTCGGGGTTTTCAAACAACAGCCGATACATTTATCGATAGCCACATAGCTCTACCTTGTAGCTGAGCAGCAGTTGCCAACAGATTTTCTGCACTTGGCTGATAGTTTTCCTCATGTTTCGCAAAGAAACTTAGTCGAGAAGCCAAAGAAAGGCAAGTGAATGGGAGAGTGAATAAGAGAAGCAGCTAGTCTCTTCTCCGGCTCGCACATTAATAAACATAAATTAGAACGCTGCGCAAAATTAGTAATTCAATTACGCTAAACAGCTACTTAGGCTGCCGACTTCTGCTTCGCCTTTGACGCCGGCTTATTGACAGTTGGAGGAGCCGGAGTAGGAGCCAGAGTAGGAGCCGAAACCGGAGCCGTAGCAGCCTGCAGCTGGCAGCAGAAGGCATCAAATCGCAGCTCAATTGGTCAATCAGCCATGCCGAGCCAGACGCTGCTCGAGGCAGAAGGCGCATGCATAATTCGCTTGGCCAATGAGCGCCGCAGCTGGCGATAATAACGCCAATGAACTGACCGCCATAACTGGATAACTCTGCTCCCCTCCCGCTCTCACCACGCACCACTGGCACACCTCAACCCCAACCACAATCAGAGGCAACCTAACTCGTTACTCGTTTGAGTAGCAGGCTTGTTGGTCGAGAGGGAGAGAGGCAGCGGGGTTTGCTGTGCTGTGTCAGCTTCAATTGAGCATGACAGCTGCCTACGCCATTGCAAAATCAAAGCGAGTGGGGGCGTGGCATCCATAATTACGACGGAAACGTTTGGAAAATACGCAATTCTGATTAGCCGAGCAGAGTGCAGTGCAACCAGTTCGGGCATAATGAGACCTTCTCTCTGACCTTCCTGCTGCTCCCTTCCAGCGTTAATTATCATTATAAATGATCCGAAATTGCGGGCAGCTTGTGGCATATGTGTTGGGGCTTCGAAGATGATCTCAATTACTGCAGTGAGTCAGTCGAGCAATTTGCTTTATTGCTGCCACAGTCAATCGTAGCTGGTAAGTGATTTGCACAGTTTGAAACGAGATCGAAGACAGTTAATTGTGCTGAGTGGGCTGAGATAGCTCCTGTTTGTCTTATGCATACACAGAATACTTGGCACTTGCTAATAATACTGTTTTCTAGCTTGCAAATAGCTAGAACTATCAAAGTGCAGCAGGCAGAATAAGGAAATTAAGTGAGATACTTCGTGCATGCCCTACATATATGTAGTTTATTTGAAACTCAAGAAAAACGTTCTCTCTTTCGCGGAAAATTCGAGATCTCAGAGATTTTAGTATGTAGAATAAGGAAATTTTGAGGGTTTGTTCCTACTTGCCTTACAAATATGTAGTTTATTTGAAACACTAGAAATATGCTTTTTCTTGCCTGAAAAAAGCAAGTCTAAAGAAAGTGATATTGAGAGTAAGCTATATACTATCTAGAGACGGAACATTCTGTGGTTTGGCTACTTCATACGCGTAGCGCATTTGCGAACTCTGGAAAATGCACAAACAAAATACTATTTCTACTGTGTTAAAAGTTGACAAAAACTATTATGATAAAGACAATATTAAGTTAAGGAAGAGAGGAATGAGTGGCGGAAAGAGTGGAGAAGGAGAAGAAGCAACAGAGAGTGCGAAAGCAGAGTCTGCTTGTTTGAAGTGTCAACTGACTTGAGGTTAATTTCTTGAGACGCAGTGATGCTTATTAGTGCGCGAGCAGCTTGTTGCTATGTGGTGGGGGGGGGATGGGCAAGGAGAAGGGTACGCAGGGGTTTTCATGGCGATAACTGCGAAACGCTGCGTTAATGAAGCGGGCAATCGCAGAAGGCGAGAAATACCAAAAGCAGTTGCAATTAAAAAATCATCAGCTGGAACAAAGACAACGTGGCAAGGAAAGTTGTAAAAGTTGCAAAGTTGCTTGTCAAGCGACGACAGACGCAGGAAGGGACGAGCAGACAGACAGGCAGACAGAGAGACAGGCAGACAGAGAGTGAGATACCGAGAGAGAGGGAGGGAGAGGTGACAGTGGCAGTTGCAGTTGCCTGCGCCGCATGTGGCTGTGGCAATGCCTGTGGTGTGCTGCCAGTGGTGCGAGTGGTGCTGCTGCTGCCGCTGCTGCTTCTGTTGGTCTTGGCCAAATGGAGCATCCAGTATCCTGTCTGCCCAAAAAGGAATTGCAAGTAGCAAACGGAAGCCACAAAACGGACCGCAATTGACGTACAGTTGCCACCGCAGCCAGCAGCAAATCCTGTCAGTTGCCACTGCCAGCGCAGAGCGGATGAGCATGGGGGGGGGGGAAGCAGCAGCAGACGCGGGCGCGGGGGCGTGGGCAACCTACAAGCAAAGTCATATGCACAAACAAAGCAAAATCAGAAGCTAAACAAAACAATGTCGGGCGACAAGGACAACAATTTTGCATAGTTATGCGAATGTCGTGCTCTACTCACACTCCCCCTGTCGCCTCTCCTCTCCGCACCCTTCCCCATTCACGTCGTCTTCGTCGACGTCGGGGTGCCAAAATGAGCGCTGGCAAAAGGATGTGCGGCCATTTTGTTTTATATAGACCACAGACCGAAAAGCAAGCAAAGTCGCTGATGCCGGAGCCGGAGCTGGAGCTGAAGCCACAGCGCCAGCTCCAGCTCCGGCTCCGGGTTTGGTTGCTGCTGCCTGCCTGCCTGCCTGTTGTTGTTGTTGTAGTTTTCATAATAACAATAAAAACTTTTTTTTTACAATTTGCGGAAAACTTGAAATGATTGTTATGCAATTGTTGGTAACGCAATTTTGTCGTTGCTCCGCTCCCGCTTCTGCCCCGCCCGGCTGCTGCGCTTCATCTCTCCGCCTCGTCCACGGCGACAGTCAGTGTCCTGAGCGGGTGTGAGTGTGTGCCTGGCTGCGTGTGTGTGTGTGCATGTTTACACTATAAATTCGCATTAAGTAGCACAAAAGTTTTATTGACTTCGTGTTCGTTCAGTTGCTACGCTTGATTTTCATGCCACGCTGCCGGCACAGACAGCAGCAGCAGCAGCGACAGCAGCAGCAAAACAGATAAACAAACAGTAAACTTTAATTGCAAAAATTTGTGGTAAAATTAATGAACGTACCAACACAGGATGCTCACACAGCTCCTCCTGCTCCTCCAGCTCCTCCCTGCTCCGACCCAACCCACTCAATCCTCTCCAGCTGTCACTCTGTCTCTGCATGAGTATCGTACGTGTGTGTGTTTGTGTTGTGCTGCTGCTGTTGACACTGCTGACCAAAAGTCAAATTGCCAAAGTGTTTGCTCGCCAGCTGCAATCGAAGCTCGGACACTCCAGTTCTGGCGGAAGGGTGCATCCAATTGGCGCACAGAGAGCATGTGCTGCAGCTCTAAATGACTTGTTAAATTTGTTTGAGTTTGGCAACGAGACGAGGCGAGAGACACCCCAACACACACACACACAAACACACACACACACACACTGCCCACACACCCACAGCGAGACTGTAACTCATCTCGGGCCAGCGCAATTAGAGATCCATTACGATAAGGCCTCATCTCTTTTGCAATTTTGCGCATTAATCATTGATCCTATACTATATTAGCCCGACCTGATATCTGATGTCGGCTTAATGCATTTTAATTAAAAATTAAATATCGCAATGGCAAATAAATTTCAAATTGCATTTTTCGCGCCACACTAAAAGCTATTGCCAATATTTTTGGTCGCAACGCAAACATTGGGTTTTTCTATCAGATCGGAGATTATAATTATACAAAATATAAATTTATTAGTTTCACAAGTGCCATAAATGTCGCACAAGCCTCGAATATTAATGCAATTTATTTAAATATTCTTTGCTTATTAAGAGTGCAGTTTGGAGTATTATTATAAATGTTTGTTTTCCATCTAACTGTAATTTGTATAGCAAATTGGTAGAAAGTAGTTAAGTACGAAAAAAAGAGTTACAGAGAAAGAGAGAGAGAGCAGACCAAAAGGAAAGTTTTGCGAATTTTCCAATTTTCGTTTCAACATTTCAGTTTGCAGTTTTCATATATTTCAACATTTACATTTGTGAGCTAAGTGAGTGTTTATTCACAGCATTTCATAAAATTCTCTTTAGCTAACTTTACAGTTATTTTGGCATACACACACACACAGACACAAAGTGATTTGGCAACATAAAATTAATTATATCACAGTCGAGCACACTTTGGGCCATAAACTCATTTGAAACATGCTAATATTCATGAGTGCAGCCAGTGAATACCTATTTGGAAATTCGGCAGGCATCAAGCGCGTATGTATGCCTGACAATTTGCAAAACTGTGTGGAAATACATACATTTATATGTCTGGTAGCTAAAGCCCATTTGCTGTAATTATTTTTAAGTCTCAATCGATTTGACGTTGTTCTCGCTCGTTTTTCCATTTATTTTCCTGCTTAAACGAGTAATTACTAGGAAATTGTAAACAACACACACATACACTTTCTCGTAATCCCCCCTGAAGTATTTAAAACGGAATCGAAAACGCGTTGCCAGCTTGCACTTTCAATTAATTATGCAACGAACTGCGACGTCGTTTCAATAAAATTAATTCACCTGTCGCCGCTCGAATACCCCACTATGTGTGTGTTTAGTAGCTTGTTGCGTTTTGCAGCCCCAGCGAGTTTCCGAAATATTCGTAATATTGTCAACTTTGCTGCGCTTCAATTAAACTTGCAAACAACTCGAAGCTGCTGCGACGACATCGTGCGGCATCATGTGCGTCATGTGCATCATGCGAGCTGCCTGGCAAAACTTAACTAGATCCGTTTTTAATTAAACTCAACTGCAAACAAAGTCATTCAAAAGTCGGGCCAGGCTGCTCGCCAGCCAGCCTCGTGCCTTGTAGACGCCTTAACGCTTCTCACAAGCAGCTGAGGTTGCGCCCCCGTCGCCCCCTCTTCGAGTTGTTTGCACCTATGTAAGCTGTGCCCAAAACGGCAGTCACCCCTTCCAGCCGGATGAGCTGCCATCTCTGCCCGCTTCAACTCTGTTATTCTGCGCCTCTGCCCGACCCAAGGTTGCGTCAACGTTGCGTTTGGGATTATGCCAAAAGGCAATTTGCATTTGCCAGGCGGCTTGCTCGAGACTGCTTCGACTTCGACTTCGGCAAGACAGCGACAGTTGCAGCACCCGCTTCCAATCCTGCTCCGGCTCCTTCTCCTGCTCCTGCTCCGCTCCAGCTGCAGCGACATGCGCGCATTAATTTTAAATTGACTGTGAAATCACAATGAGCGTTCTGTGTATCCGGCTGAGTCCTTGCAGCAATCTGCCGACTCCGCCGGGTGGATTAATTATTTGTCTTATAGGTCTGCCAAGTTGCAATTGGAATAGTTTCCAGTTGCATACGATATAAGCTAGTATATCCTGACGATGTGATCTGCTATTATTACTAATATATTGAAAACTCCTTGCACAGGGTCTTTTTGCGGTGGCGGTGGTTTGCGTTGGATGTGGCTTGCGGTTGCGGTGGTTTGCGATGGCGTTGCCTTACGATGGCGATACTTTTTTAAAGCGCATTTATTGCATATGAAAAGTACGCACTCTTCCGCATTATTTTTAAAAACTTTAACCAATTGCATTCCCTTCGTTTTTCGCATTTAAAAGTTATTTGACTTATGATTTCTTGATTCGCATCCGAAATAATACTGTTTACTCCGTTCGGTGCGATTAATAAACTCGTTATTCTTTTTTTTCCTTTCAGCAACGGAATTTATTAATCAAACATGCAGTCATATTTGAAATGCATGTTTTCAGCTTGCCGCATCGTTAGTTATGCTTCGCTCTGTTTGGACAGCGTAAACAGACTAATGACACACAATGGACCCGCAGGCTCCCATATACAGTACATACATACAGATCCCGTATATGCAGTAATATTTTCCCGCTCGCTGTGATTTCCATTGCAGTCCGAATTGTTTTTACCGATGCGAAAAATAGTGTTTTTGCTCGCACTTCTCAATTGATTTAAATCAAATATGTTCGGTTATTGATGTCGTAAAAAATGCAATGGGCAACGCAACGTGCAAAAAGCTATGCGGAGCTCATGCTGCTGCGATAAGCAAGCAAGTCGATGTTGCACACATATACAGCATAATATATGTATGTGTGTGTGTATGTATGTATTACGCCTCGAGCAACGTCTCGCAAAATGTCACGCCAACAATTTTCCCCCCTCGGAAAATCTTGATTGTGGCATTCTCTTTGGCTTGGCTTGGCTTCGCTTAGACATTTTCATTGCATTCACTCGAACGAGTCTCGCTGGCTCACTCACGCGCAGCCTCTCTCTCTCTCCCTCTCCCTCTTCGCCGCTCCAAGTGCCGCTGGGCGGGAGTAACCCAATGACATACATTTAGCCGCTAGTAACAATAATTTTTATTATTATGGCACCACCTACAGCTCGCTGCGGCCATGTAGATGAGCTGCAGTCGCCATGGCACGAATCCACCTCGTCCCGCGGGACCATTTCCTACGACTTTCCATTGATGACTCGCAGTTAGCAAAGAGAGCATTTTCACACGACGCCGGAGAGGGAGAGGGCGTCGTGGGGCGTGGGTCGGGGGGTTTGGCCAGTCAATAAAATCGAACAGCTGCCATTAAAATCATTTAAATGTTATTGTCTCTGTGCCCTGCCGCAAGTTATTTCTACTTTGGTGCTTCTGCGGCATGCCAGCCCTCCCTGAGCCCCACTCCCCCACCACTTGCACCATGCCCACCCATTGCTTTCTGCTGACTCAGTCGCATTGAGAAGTTCTACAGCTTCGACTTCAACTCCAACTCCAACTCGCCCTCCCTGCCCGCTGTCGACTCTGACTGCCGGCAGGACTCACTTTTGCTTTTGGCCGTAAACGTAGTCACCATTGCCGTAGCAAAATATGTGTCTGTCAGCAAGTTGCAGTAGAATAATACCCCGGGGTGTAATTGCTTTAAATGTCTTTGTATGAATGCGAAATGCGGAGCAAGCTACCCAGCTACGGAGCGGGTTGCCATCCTTCGACAACTCTTTAAGGCTTCGTCGCGCGCTTTAAGCCTGTGCAGACTGCCAAGGCCAAGCGTAGCTGTAAATATTGGCTATAATGGATTCAATTACGATAATGCCGATTAAATGGATTAATAGCTCCAGAGAGTTGAGCTCAAAATACAGCTGGGTGTAGCTCAGTTTTATGACTTAATTTGCCCAGAACGTTGTTAAAGCCAATTTACGTGCTTATCGAATTGTTTTATAAATGTATTTAATTAAATAATAAAAGAGAAATAGAGCTAATTATCGAATTGTTTTATATATGTATATAATTAAACAATAAAATAGAAGTATAGCTAATTTTTGATTTTATGTGCTTGAAATCGAAAATGTTTGTAATTTATTTGATAAATGCAGTTTGACCAAGGCTAATATACTATCGTGAGTTAAATAGTTAAAGTTATCGATATTTTTCAGCGATAAGAGTGTTGCAGAATTTTTATGCCATCTATAAGAAAAATATTAAGCATTTCCTCAATCTTTCACTTTTTGTGTTATACACATTTAAAATAATATAAAGATTTTTATTTGTATTTTTTTGAAGTCCTTTTAATTGCCTACCTTGACTTTCTCTGTTTCTCTTCAGACTTAGCTTGGTTTTATAATATTCTTTATTTGTTGTTGAGTTTTCCTTGGCGCAATTACTTAAGGCCCACTCCTGCAACGTTTCTCTCAGTGTGCAGCATTCGCCTAAGCCGTTCAAGGCGAGTGGATTGAAGACTTTCGAGTTTCGCACACACAGAATAAATATGATGTCTTTTAACGACTGGCAAACCTGTGCGCCAGCCTTGCGCATACATAATTTACAAACTCTGCTTGGGGCAGGGGAGAGAGAGAGAAGAGAGGGAGAAAGAGAGTGAAGATGCTGCAACTTTAAGACAAATCAGAAAGCACGGCTGGGCGAGGCTGAGACATGCACGCGGCAGCGCGAGGCGCGAGGCAGCTTAGGGCGTAACACGGCCGGGCAGGATAATCCAGCACATGAGCTTGCCAAGCTTGCTTGTTAATTAGGAATGTGAAACAAAGTCATAAAGGAGACGACAAGAACAACAGCAGAGGCAGCAGCAAAGCCAGCTTCTGCTGCTGCTTCAGGTACAAGCGACATAAAAGAAGAAACGTGCGCAGAGACGCGACTAACAAATACATGCATAAATACATAAATATGCTTGCAACAAAGGGGGAGAAGGGAATACTGGCAGGACGACGGCCTTGCTTCGTTTATTAAAATAAGCATGTAAGTACTTCTTTATTTTCTTACTCCGAAATCATATTCTTATTCATTTCGACAGCTGCCGCTGGCGTTGGCTGCTTAAAAACGCCCGACATCGTGCCGGGATATGGCATAGCAAGGCTCCGGTACGCTCCGTCACACGGCAGTTGTGCCGGTCGGGCAAGTGTGCCATTTTAATGAGCAAATTCGATTTCATTGTCACGCAGTGGCGCGGCTCGGCCGTCGTCGCATCGGCTCGACCGCATTCGCAAAAATTACGCATACGCCGCGTGTGATGCGCGCAAACGTGTCTGGGAATCGCGCGAGCATCTCGGCCTGTATTTATTTATTAATATATGCGTAACGCGTCACGCCGTGGCCGGTCGAGGCACTGCCGAGCCGCCGGCGCAGCCTGTAATTATTTATGTGTGTGCGTGTGGACGGGTGTGCCAGTGTGTCTGTGCAAGTGTGTGTGTGTTCCCGGAACAGACATCGCTTTTGCATGAACGCTCAAATTGAACACGCCCCGTTTCAACTCGTCACGGGCTTTAAGCGGCCAGTGTTGGCTAACGGCAAACGTTACGCAGCACTAGCTCGAGTCGCCGCTTTGAAGTCGAAACTAATCAGCATATTTGGGTCGAGATGTTAATCTCGCCGCGAAAAAAGGCTGACAAAGGACTTGCAAAACATTCCAAAGCGCCCGCGTCTTTGTGTGTGTGTGTGTGGCATATCCGCAGCCTTTCAGCAGCCGTTGTTGTCTGCAGTCGCACACACACACACACTCGCTCACACACACCCATTCGAGCAGCAATAAAAAATGCATATGCAAATTTAATTTTTTTCCAATGCGCCACACACACACACACGACTATTTGCATGCATTCCCTCTGTCAACCCCCCCTCCCCAACCACCTTCCAACCGACTGCAGCCCGCTCCACTTCCCTCTTGCTTCTTCGATCTGGCTGGTAAACAGCTTCTTTATCTCTAACCCGTTCTGCGCTGCCTCGCTGCAATTTTCAGTTTTAAGTAGAGCGGAAAATTAAAAACAAATTTGCCGCTCACATTTCACTTTGTGTGCGCTCTCTCGCTCTCTCACAGTTCTTTCCCATACTCTCTCTTTTTCTCTCTCCCTCTTTTGCTTTCTTCATTCTCTTCGTTACACATTCTCGTACCTGCAAACTGCATTTGGCATTGCTCGGGCTTATTTAAAGACAGTTTTGTATTTATTGCAGAAAGCATAAGCATTTTATATTAAAGCTACTCACAGTAAACACGCGTCCAAAACTATCGATACTATCGATACCTTCGATTATTTTTAGGATTGCTGCAGTATATCAGGCGCAAACTATTTCAAACTGTTCTGCAAAAACTTTAAAAGTCATCGATAGTAAGTCAAGCTTATACAAACATCGATACCTTCGATTGTGGATCGATTCTTCTGCAACACTCATTCAAATCGAGTTGTAATTAACTCTACCTTAACGTTGCTTTAAGCTAGGTTCAGCAGCTTTGCAAATTGCCCAGTTTGCTGCTGCTGCTGCACATTTCCAGCCAATTTTCAAGCTGATATCGAATTTTTATTTGCTGCCACTGCTGCTGCTGTTGCTGCTTCCTGCCTGCCTGTCTGCTGCCTCGCTGCCTTGGCCCACCTTAATTACAAGCAATTATGCGCTCAAAAGCATAAATGATGGCCAGGCAGAGGCACGGATCGGTCTGCCAAACGGTTATGACTTTGAGCAGCAGCTGACCAAATTGCAGCACATTTGTGCCAATCGGTTTAGGCCTTTGCAGGCAGCCAAAAACTTTTACGACCTGACTCGGCAGTTTTGCTAGGTAAACTTTTATTCTATTTGCACACAGGGCTGGTAATTAAGTTAAGCAAGTGCAGATTTGCCGCTGTCGTCGCCGACTCGAAGCCTGCTGCAGCGAGGTGTGGCAAGTCCCGTCTCTGGATGCGAGTCGAGTCGAATCGACTGGAGTCTAGTCCGTTGTCAGTAATTTCTGTAAGCTGATTTACGCAAAAATTGCCAAGCAAAGCGGATAAGTTGTCTACAGAAGTTTTGTCGTGGAAAAGCAATATGCAAATAGCACATAGATAGACGCGACTGAAGCTCGCCCCGGCTAAGCTGCAATCAATATTCAAATCCACTTAGCATTCGAATTTGACGTAATCAAATTTGCGATTTTTGACTTGAACTTCGGAGAGTGAGGAGCAGGCAGCAGTCTGCTTAGCTCGGGTTAAGCAGCCATTTGGCCAAACTGGGCTTGGAGACTGTACACTTCTATTTATTCTAATCTCACACAGTTGTAATTTGCAGCATCAGTCAAGCGTGGCGAGACGGAGACGGAGACGGAGTCGGTGCCGATGCCGGAGACCGGCCAGGAATAGGAATTGAAATGGTCGGCCAGGCGGACAATTCAAATTCGTTCATCCACTTGAAATGAAATGCAAATCCTTTAGAAAAGCTCAAGCCCAGCCAGCCAGACTCACCTAAAGTCACTCAGGGCTGCCCCTTTGCCCTGCTCCATCCTCCCCCTCCTCGGCAGTTCATTACTATGCCAGGATATAACCTTTGTCTCGAATTAATTAAAATGGATTTACATGAGCTCAAAATGTCGCAAGCACCGCCACGCGGCTTCAACCTAACAAAGGCACCTTTACACCGCAGCACTCTCGCTGCCACTCCCACTGCCCACTGCCCACTTCCACTCCCACTGCCGCTGCTCATCTCCATTTCACGACACTTGCTCCCAGTTCCTGGCACTATTTTGCATGCATAACTCCAGCTCCTTCTGCCTTCCTTGCTCTGTGTCAAGCCCGCACCGCAGATAAATATTTATATTTCGCTTTTTAATCTTTTGTAATTTTAAGTCGCGTCATACTTTCCCATTCTTCTTCTTAGCTCCGCCACGCCCACTGCGCCACTCTACCTCCCCCGCTGCCGCTCGCAACTTTAGCTATTTGCTGTTTTCGCTATTTGGCCATGCTTTCTGTTGACTTTTCAATTTGAAAGTTGAAAGCACTTAGGGTTATTAGAATGAGAAGCATGAAGGCATCCAGATTCCCGACTCCAAGCTCGGAGATTCTGCGAGTCCGTTTTAGTCTGCCAGTTCGTTTCGAGTGGCTTTTCCAGCAAGTGCACGCAGAACGCTGGCTTTGCGCATTATATTTAAACTGGATTTGATCATTTGCAGTAATTTTGGGAATAACTAAGCTCTGAGAGTCTGGCTCTCTCTCTCTCACTCTCACTCTCTCTCCGTCTCTGTCTGCAGTCCCGAGTGCTGCTCACTGTGCTGCTTGTTGCTGTATCGTGTTTCGAGTGCGTTCGAGCTATTTTCTGAGAATGTATCTCGAATATCGCTGCAACTAAATCAGCTTGAAAGGCAGTTGTTTTTTTCTTTCCTATTTCCTGCGCGAAATTCCCAGAAATTCCTTGGCAGTTGCAGCTTGAATCGCAGGGAGGCAGCACAGATCTCTGGCAATACAGTTAACTAACTTTTAAACCAGTGTAACCTTATATAGGTGTTCATATTATTCTAAAAAATAGGCAGTGCTTTAGGCGATTCTATGCTGTATGATACCTTTTGCAATTCTTTCTGCAATTCAAAGTCGAAAATAAACACTTGTATTTAAATATTATTTTTCTCTACTCGGAATTACCTTTTGCGCATTAAAAATGCATCATTCGCAGCACGTAAACTGCCTGTCAGATGTCAAATTCATCAATTTACAATACAAAGTAAGAAAGAGGAAAACCCTGACAATGGCTACGACGACGACGAGATCGTTGGGTGTGGCCTCTGCTTGGGCAACAGCTATGGCTGCTTTTCGGACCACTTCAAAGGCCGAACAATAACCGAACCGGGGCACATTACCCACATCAAACCGACCGCGTCATGCCACGTTGGCCATGGCCATTTTGTGCCTTTGCTCAAGCAGAATTAATTTCAATTTACATTTAAATGCAGTCGCCTGTCGGCTTGCGCAAGGGAAGGGGCGGGGCATGTTGACCTGACCTTGCTGCGCCTCAAGTCGCGTGGTGCACAATATTTTATGCCTTCAACTTAACGTTACATTCGCCATTTTTTTTAATACCATAATTGGCTTACTGATGAAGGTTAACGCGGAGAGCAGAAGAAAGCAAGAAGGAAAGACGGAGACGCAGCAGAAGAAGCGTAGAGCGCGGGCAGGACACAAATTATTCAAGAAATATTTTTGACAGCGTTCGCGTTTCTGCTTGGCACTTGAGAGGACAACCTTGAAATGAGAAGGCGAGAGAGAAAAATTAAGGGGAGAAAGGTTCGTTTCGTATTAAAGATTTATTAGCTAAGTACACTCGCGTAGTGCGTTGTGCCGCGCTGCCACTTGACCGTGTTTCAATTGCCAATGCCATAAGGTTATTCCATGATCATTCTATAATATGATATAACGCGGGTGCAGTTCTTCAATAAGGCGGAACTGCTGCAAATTTAGCGCACAATCAAACAAGCGAATTTCCACAGCGCACAACATGGCGCATACTTAATATTTCTTTAATTTCGTCTGCTCTCCGTTCATCCGCATCATCGTTCGTTCGTCTTGCGGCTTAGTGCGCTTTTCGCTTCCTTGAACTATTTCCATTTTGTCATCAAGTTCATTTGCTCTACCCCTGCGCCCCTAAATCCCCCTCTCTCTCTCTCTCTCTCTGCTTGCTACATCAATTTTATTGACTTTTCCCATCGTTCCACTCGATTGAATGCACAATTTCATTAGCAGGCGTGCCACATGCAGCTGTCTCTCTATCTGCAGCAAGCGGCGCGGCCTCCGCCAGCTCGGTTCGGCTGCAGGGTTGCATTGTTCGTGCATAATCCTGGGTGGGACGACGCCTTCGGGCAATCGATAGTTTTCGGTGGCGCAAATTGCTGCCATAACTTGTCAATGAACATGGGCGTAGTGCCCCCTTTTTGGCCTAATCGCATTAACAACTCGCCTGACACCAGCAGAAGAGCCAAAAGTTTTAATTTAATAAAGCCAGTCGCAGGCACAGTCAAAGCCAGCGGCAGCAACAACAAATTGTAACAATATAGCAGCATCTTAATAAACTTCAATTCCCAGAACAACAACAACAAGAAGAGCAGGCAGAACAACAGCTCCGTCATGATTATGAAGCTCAGCCGAAAACTTTTAATTAGCGGGCGAGAGAGAGAGGAAGAGAGCGAGACGGGGCCGACAGAAAGAGAAAGCTAAGCAAAGTTTTTCAATTATTGCCACCTGCAACAGGGCGCAACCCCCTTCGTGCCGCGCCCCTAATGACCAACCGAATAGGCTCAATTTGATTTTAAGTCAACAGTCAATAGGTCGGAGTGGGGGCTGCCTCTGGCTAATCGCTCGCTGGGGGCGTGGCAGCGGGTTTATTAGTCCACGCGACAAGGCAGAGCAGACAGGATTGCGACGTGATCTACAACCCTGTGAATAATTAACTATATTTGGAAGCCACGCCCACATTGCTACTCCCTACTTCTACTCCGTGCTTATCTTGCTGCATGACAAATGCCGTCTAGACGCAGGCAGAGCAGCCTTGCCTACGCTTCCCATTGATAGCTGCAGCTTGCAGGAGCAGCCAGCCCTGCTGCTGCTGCTGCTGACATTCGATTTGGCCATTTGGCAACTAAATCCGTTTCAGCCGTTTGACTGCCGCCAGCGAGCAATGACAATGGCCATGGAAACGATTGGCCAGCTGCCCCTTTTTGTGCAGCAGGGACCTCCTGCTAGGTGCTGGCCATTTTTTATGCGCTCAGCGTGAACTGGAGAACTCAAGGCAAACCAGATCTGGGCTGGTTAACTGCTCATGACAGTTGCTTTCGTTTGGGGAGCAAATGTGCCAGCATTGTGGGATTCCAATTGCCCTCATGTCGCGTAGAGATTTGAACGACGGTCCAAAGTTGTAAGCGTATGAAAAAACATAGCTGGCAGAGGTATTTCTTATTTCTTATACAGACAGATTCGATTCGACCTAACCTCAATTTCGACCTAAGCCAACCGAAGTGCACCTGCAACTACTTGCTGCGCATGCAGCATGGCTTAGTATGTCATATGTGTATGTATGTAAATGGCCTGACAAACTATATACTTTATATTTTATACTAGTTGCATTCGCATTGCGCTCTCGTATATTATTAACTTCTTTCTGAGCGTTGTTGCAGCTCTTTGTGCATTCGCACGCCACGAACACGCACACACACACGGCACACACACACGCGCACGCATGCCTCAGATTTCTATGACGGCACACAGAAGCCGCCGCATAATGAGCTGCCATAACAACAGGCAAAAGCCACCAGCAGCGGCAGCGCTGGCGTCGCGACGCCAACTGCAGCGTCTACTTTGCAAATTACTTTCACGCTTTCACATCTCCATTTCCACACAGGACGACGTCGGGCCCGAAGGCAGCCAGCAGCCCCCAGCCCCCAGCCCGCAGCCAGCGAGCGTTCAATAAGGGCGTGCAGCGTGCAGGAAGACGGGGGGATGTGGGGCGATCTGCTTGCGAGGAAGTGTCGCATGCGGGTGTGGAGTACTAAGCACTTGTGACATGTCGTGTCGCATGCATATGCAACATTTGTTTTCGCTGCCTCGACATAATTTGCACCAAAGTGCTGCCAGCGAGTGTGCGTGTGTGTGTGCGAGTGTGTGTGCGAGTGTGTGTGCGAGTGTGTGTGCGAGTGTGTGTGCAGCTGGAAAAAAGGCGAAATAATAACGGAATTCCTTTAATTTTCGCACCACAAGTGCAGGTACAGGCAGCACACAAGCAGCATAGCTCAGCAGACACAGAGCAGGAGAGGAACAGAGAGAGAGAGAGGGAGTGAGAGAGAGAGAAAGAGTGAGAGAGAGAGAGAGAGAGAGTGAGAGAGAGAGAGGGGGCAGGCGAGTAGCGACATTGACGACAGCGCAGCCCAGCGGCAACTGCTGGCAACTACTGTAGGTGCTCCCAGACCGGCAACTTGAACGGTTAAGTACTCCGCACTCTGCAGCGCAAGTCGCAGTCAAGTCAACTGAAAACGTGACAGGATATCCTGCGCGGGTGGGCTGCTTCTCCAGGTGCTCCGTCTGCTCTTGCTGCTGCTGCTGCTGCTGCCGGGACTGTTCCGCCTGCAACTCCAACTGCTTCTCCGGCTACCGTTGCTGCTGTTCCTCTTCCTGCTTTTCCTCCTCCTCCTGCTCCTGCTGCTGTCGCTGCTGATTACATTGCCCACAGCTACGGCAGCTCAGGCAAATGATAAAGCAAATGAGAACGTGGCACTTAATGTGCGTCACATTATAATTTGGCAGCTGAGTGGCCCCAACAACAACAACATCTACACTCAAAAACAAAACGTGTAAATGCGCTGCCAGCGAATGACACAATCCTTGCTTGTCCTTGGCTCCTGCCAGACAAAGTTATATAAATATGCAGATGCATGTGTGTGTCACTTGTGTATATGTGTGCGAGTGTGTGTGCGTGTGTGTGCTATTTATAAGGCAACATTTGCATAAAAGTTATGACAAGTCAGTGAGATGAGAATGCAAAAACAAGAGAGAAAGATTTGCTTCGACATGCCGAAAGTCTTAAACCCTGGCGGCATAAACTGTTCCCTCTATTGTTCCTACTCTATATATATATCTCCAGAGATTGCAGAAAAAATTAGCTAAAATAATTCTACCCCCTACAAGATAATTATAATTCACGTGAAATGGCGCTGACATTTTTCGCAAAACACTTTCAGTTTCATTTTCGTGCTGCAAAAGTTTAAGTTTTCAGCGCAAACTGCTTGAAGTGCGTTGGCGGAATAATCTGCAGAGAAATAGAGAATTAATGTTATAATAATAATAATAATAATATATATAAAGCTAAAAGCAGCTTTGTGTTCGAGCTGTTTTTGGGCTTGTGGTGAGATGAGGCGTCCCTGCTCCGGCTCCTGCTCCTGTTCCTGCTCCGACGCTGTCAGACACATGAAATTTATGTGCAACTGCGGTTCTCTGCCAGGCTTGCGGCAGCGTCCACGCCATGGCAACCGACTCCAACAACAAACCATGAGTGTTATAGAAAAGTAACTATTATCGTAGCCGAACCTTCTATTGACTTAAATTGTTTGCCAAATATTTGTTAACTTTGCAAACTTGTTTTTATGATTACGACGATGATGATGATGATGCGGACTGGGCTCTATCGATATGCAAATAAATAATTGTTTTTATCATATTTATTTAAATCGCAGTTGTCATTTATTTAAATATAATCGTGATTTCGTTGCATTTCGTTCTATATTTACTTGTGCCCCGTAATTAGAAATGCAAATGCGAAATTTGCCCATAATCGGATGCACACAAAACAAATGCGACAATTTACACATAATTGATTTTCCAAAAACTGTAAGAAAAATCACAAATAATTTAACCCTTTTTTGCCAATCATTATTGTGTATTTTCAACCGAATCATGAACAAACAAGGCAGAGTATAGCGTGAGCAAAGAGAAGAACACCCTACAATTGAGTGCATAACTATAGAGTGCTCTTCAAAAATATGATTATTATTGGGTAATTTGAATTCGAGAGTTGCTATAAAATGAAATAAGGGTACAGAAAATGCACATGGGAGGATATATGTTTAATTGAGAAGCTCTAATTAGTTCTGGAGAACAATGAATATGCCAAAACTGAGAGACGTAGAGCCAGAGCGAGAATTGTGATTTGATACAGCTAATGCCCATGCAGAGTAACTCTAATCCTGACAGTTCCAGGCACTAACTTGAATCAACTTACTAATATTTTCATTGAAACTGTTGAAATTTTCCGCTCAGACAGTTACAGGCTGTCAAACGCGCGCTGCAGGGTATAATCAACAATAATGAAATGTAAAACTGACTATAATCTGCGGTTTTCGTTCATTAAAAGTATAATTTAAGCCACGCTGGCTACACATGCGAATGCCAAAACGTGGAAAATTCACAATAATTATGTTAATATCCAGGCGGGCTGCAATCGACAAATTGAAATTGTCCTTGAAGCGTGAACGCGTTCCGAGGTTGAGCGAATGGGGAGCAAAACGAAAACATAAACAAAAACAAAACAATTATAATATTAATATAATTTGTGTTTATTTAGGCATAAATTATGTTGAGCTGACTCTCGGCCCGGCTGCCGATTTCAATTAAAAGCGATGCTAAAATTTGCTATATTCAAAAACATTTAGCGTGCAGTTTTTCAGTTGCAATACACACACATTGCGTATATATCGCATGCTATAAACCGTGAAGCAAAGGCAGAGAAGGCAAATTTATGGCAGAGTTTCAGTCGAAGCCCAAAAAATGCCACTTTTGGCCCAATGTCCTTGACACACAATATTTATTGCATACGCGTCGTATACGTAATATGGAATTCAAGCTTATGCTCCTCGGCCCAGGAGCAGCTAACCCATTTGCCCATTGCCCATTTGCCCATTGCCCATATCCCATTGCCCATTGGCCATGTCCTTTCAGTTCAGTTCAGTTATTGTTATTTTCGCTCGACTGCGTGCGCGTATGTGTGAGTGAGTGTGTGTGTGTGTGTGTACTCCATTTGTTTTCATTTACAAGTATTTCACTTTGAAATTTATTTGCCCTGCACATTTTTATGGCTTGGCCTGACTTTGTGTCGCCCAGTCTTTTAAATTATGTATATGTGCCAGTCGAAATTAAAATTTATCTTCCATTGCCATTTGAGTGTATTCGTATTTGTGTGTGTGTTTGTTTGTGCTTTATAGCTTATCCCATAAAAAATAAAATCGCCGCCATATGCTTTGCATGCCACACCGTGCCGCAGTTGCACAGTTGCACGGGCCGGGACTGGCTTCAAGTTCTACGTGATTTCCGCTATCTAACAAATGACAAGTGACGGCGCACTTCCGCCGTTGCCATTTCCGCTTCCTCTGACGCTTTAATTGGCAATCCTCTTGAGCTGCCACGCTGCCACGTCGCAACTGAAAGAGTTAATAAAACGCCGAATGCCGCGTCGATCTCATTGTTTCCGCCGACGTGAAACTCACCTTTTTTTCTGTTTTTGTTTTTTTAAATGCCTAAAAGTTTTGCGTTTAATTTCATTTTCAGCTTGCAGTCGCGGCAACAACAGTTTGGCGTGCTATAAAAGCATAAATGGCGGCGGCGCTGGCATTCTTAAACGTCGTCTTAAGGCAGCCATTATGGCCAAGTGCGGCAGCCATGTTGTTGCCAGTTGTTTTTGGGCTTTTTTGCTTTTTCTTTTGCAGTTTGCTTTTGGAATTGTCCTTTGCATTCACCGCACAGAATCCTCCATCTTCTGCTCTCAAAATCCTTTCGCTTAAGCTTCCCTTTGCATGACTGACTATGTGTGTGCGGGTGTTTCTCTCTCTCTCTCTCTTTTACTCTCGCTGTGTGAGTGTGCTTTATTGTGCAATTGTATTTCTTGCTCATGAGGAATTGTGTGTGCGTGTAAAGACGCTTAAAACTTTTACTTCACTTTATTCCGTGATAAGAGCATTGCCGCCAAAACGAACCTCGCCTCGCCTCCTCCCGCCTTGCCACGCCTTTCCTCCAGCTGCCTTTGCATTGTTTGTCTGCTGCATGTGCCCGGCTTAAAACTTGCTTGCATTTCGATTTGAATTCTTAATGCATTTACAGCGCTGCCTTTTTCCCACTCCCAGTTGCAGTTGCAGTTGCTTCACTCTCACGCCGACCGCAGTCTGCAGCTGCAGTTTGCAGTATGAGATGCGAATGTGTTTTCGAATTGCAGCTGCAATTTAAAGCACAAGTGAAACAATTCATTTTGATTTCCGAGAAGGTATGAAAAGCATTTACAGCCCGAAACTGTCAAAACACGACGAGCAGATACCCCACACTCAAAAAGACACAATAGTTTTGGCTTCACACACCTATATGGCATATATATTTCCTAAATATTTAATAAGTAAGCTTTCATTTTTGTAGCCCATCATACCCCGCAGCCACTTGCCTTACAGCTTGTGCAGGGTAAACAGAGTGATCTGCTTAATCATAATGGGCCAGCTGAGTGTGCTTCGCAATTGCATTCAGCCAGTTTACCAACACTTTTTAAATGTTTTTATAGTTTCGAATAGAGTCAAATAACAGTTCCAATGGGTGTGCGATTTCTGTATAATAAATTCATAAATCAGAGATTATTGCAAGCACAAATCAATTAAACTCTTCGAAATAAGCACAAAAATAGACTTCACCTCGTATTCTGTGTAAGACAAACGCTATTTGCAAGCTTAGCTTAACACTTGATTGGCTAAAAAACTCTAGTTAGATCTTCAAACTCATAGAAAGCGTACTTTAGGGTGTCACGGTATTTTAGAGTGGCACTCGGCGAACTCTCGGCATGCCTTATGCCATGAGTTGTCATAGAGTTCTGTGGAATTTCAGTTAGTTATATCACTTTTGCTTTGGCAAATTTTATTGTTTTACTCGCATCTCTCTGCTCTTGCTGAGGATTCTTGTTCAGACGAGCGAAACGAAGAAAGCGAGAAAATAATTCTGCAAAATTAAATTCAAATTGTCGACAAAAGCAGCATTTGTGACTCCATTTAGATGTCGAATTTAATAAGAAAACGTGCAAATTGAAACTCCATTTTCTGCTAGGTGACTGGTGAGAAGGGGTGAGGGAGAGGGCAGAGAAAAGGAGTGACGGAGAGAGTCGGGCAGTTAGAGACTTAATTACCATAGTGGAAATTGAGTGATATAATTGACGACTCGATGGTACCGCAAATTAGTTGCGATTTGGTTGTCTGGCGATTTTAGCGCCTCGCCGCTGTAGGAAACAATAAATAAACTGTCTAGGCAGTTGGCTCCTCCCCTCCCCACTGCACCCTACGCCATTTGCAACAGCAATGGCAGCAGGACAACAACAGCAGCAACATCATTATAAAGCAACGTTGACATTTGCCAAACCGAAACCGTAAAAATGTCCAACATTTGCCTGTGAGTAGCTGTGGCAGCAGCAACAACAACAAGTACAAAATGGAAGGCAAAGAAGGGAAAGAAGAATGAGAAGCAGAAGGAGAAGAGAGAACACAACTAACAGCTACAAAAACTGCGAGCTATTTACAGGGATTGTCGTTGTTGTGGTTTTAGCTGCCTTTGCCCTGGACGCGCAGTCGCTTCTCTTTCCCGTTGTCGTTGTCGTTGTCATTGCTGCTTTGCACTTCCGTTTCCGCTTTGCTGCCAGCTACAGCAGTAGCAGCAGAAAAGCACTGGCGGAGACGGCACGGGCAGGGCAACGGCGACGCATCGTCTGCTGTCAGCGTCAGCTACAACGTCGGCGCCAGCGCTGCGTCGGTCTAGTCGTGTGCTTTGTGTTTTTCGCTAACATTAAATCAATATTTCTTGCCCGTATCATTTGCAGACTCACCCGACCTCGAGCTGAACCTCTTCACATAAAGCCGCCACAAATATTAAGCAAGCAAAAGTCACAGGCAGCCTCGCTGCATGAATTACTTGGCCACTTGCAAGGGCCAAGTGTGCGCTCTACCCCCCCATCCCTGGCTATCTAACCCTTCCGCTGCCCTGGCCTGCCTGCAACTCGCGCTCAAACTGTACTCATTAACAGCTGTTGTCTTTAGCTCTCGCTCGCTCGGTAAGATTCTGTTTACTTTTGAGAAAGTTAATTATATTTGAGGATGAAGCTGCTTTCCCCGTGCTACTGCCTCTTCCTACGTTCTGCCCTCCATCCGCTTCAGCTGCTCTTCTGTCCTTTTTTTCTTTCCAGCCAATTGGCTTTTACTATTTATTCTACAATTAGTTTGCCGCCGTCCCAGTTGTAGCAAGAAATTATTAATTTCGCTTTCGAAAGGCAGCGCAACGCCCCTTGCACCGCCAGCCCTTCGCGCACGTAGAAAAATATAAGTGAAAATATGTAGATGGAAACGAGGTGGAAAAAACTTGTTTTGTATTCGCTGTGCAAATTAGTTTCAAGTATAGGAAACTTTTCAATGAACCGAGTCGTGGAAACGGTGAGCGAGCGTGGTCAAGGAAAAACCACTTTAGAACTTTAAAATTCCCGCTTTATCTCTGGAGTTTTTAAGTTTTATTTTTTACTGATGAGAAGGTAAATCCGAATTGAAGATCGGAATAACAGTAACAAGTCGATTATCTTCTTGTAAGATTGTGCTGTCGTATATGCTCTCCTTGCTCTCAAACAAACTCTGCATATTACGTATACGCATTACGTATTCGTTGCGTTGCACATTTTTGTTCGTTATTTTTTTCCATTCCATTTCATTTCTCACAGTTTTTCCTTGTTTGCTGCACACATAATGGGAGAAGAAATAAAATTTTTAATTAACAATGCCAGCAGTCAGCTCCGAGTGCCCTGCAATGCCTTCGATAAGTTGCTCGGCCCGGAAAATATTTACATGTACTCTCGACTGTTACTTATTCAAATAGCATTATTATACACACAGAGCGTGCCGGTTGGGGCCACTTTGCATGACCAAACTTGAAAGAACCCTGCTGCCAGCTCCTTATATACGTAGATTATTTTTGTTTTTAATTTTTCGAATTTATTATGCAGTTTTGTGTGCTTCTACGAGGCAAATGCATTTTCTGTGCAAAGTTTCGCATTTTAAAGCTCATTAAGCGCATTGGCTGGACGCAGCGAGGCGATTCAAAATGGAGCCGACATTAAGCGACATTATACAAATAAATCGTATAACCCAATTGCATTGAATTAATATTGGATTTAGCTATTTTTTGCTCATTTTCAATTCCATTTTTTATATCTTAACTGCCTTGGCATGGGCAGAGGCACGGGCGTTACAATTAACATTTCTTGCTTTAATGATGCCCCAAGAAAAGGTATTACCTAAGGAACTTTTTAGTTACTAATGCACGCATTTTACAGATATTATTTTGTTAAGTACCCCCCTGAAATGCCGCTGGCATACGCCCCTGTTTGGCGTGTATAATTCACAGAAATGGCAAAGTCAAATAACACAGCAACATAAATGATTAATTTAATCAAGGCATGGCAGGGCTTGCGCTTCAACGCTTTGCTGGATTAAAACATCAGGCTTATTGTTGTTCGATAAATACCATAAATAATTATTGAATGCAAATGCTGCAAAAGAATTCGAACAAATGCGCTGCAAGTGCTCAATTTAATATATTTCCTTAACAACTCATTTATCAATTTTAATACTGACGACATTCATAATATATTTTTGTGCTCTCTCCTTCTCTGAATATTTTTCAACACAATAAAAGAAAATCAAATAGTCAAATTTACTTTTAATTATGCGAATTGAAAATTCAAAGCAAGTGCCTTATAAAGAAAATACCATTTTATATGCCAGATCCACATAGAGATCTTGCTGGCACAAATAGAATATTAAATTAATTTCAAATATTTTTAACTTTATTATTTTGTGATATTCCAGCAGACATTGACATTTTCATTGTGAAATAGGCTTATTGTACGCCGCATTATTGACTATTCGGTATCGGCCTCATATTATTACTCGTTACTCGAATTCGATATTCGTTATACGTCATACGTTATTCGTTATTCGTTACACGAGTACACAGGCATTTCACAATTGAAATCGTCGTGTTGCAGCTTGCGTTGCACACAATGCTGTGCATATTTAAATTGAGTAAATGGCAAATTGCACACAAAGGTAAATACGGTAGAAAAACAGCTCACGTGTCTAGCTCCATTTGCCAGTGCTCTCCCATTTCTCTCGCTTGCCTTCTTTCGCCTCAGCTTCAGCCTGCCAACGCTTACAGAGTGCACGGCAGATGCCTGCGCCATTTGTGCGAAGTGCGAAGCGTTGTGTTCGGGACACGCCGCCATTGTTGCACGACACATACATCTTGCGCCATTCAGTGTATTATTTCGTTGCCTCTCTGCAGCCGGAGTACGTGTGAGAGCATAAATGAAAGGATATCTGATATATGCACCTACACAGCAGCAGCAGCAGCAACAGCAACAGCAGCAGCACAGGCGTTGCCAACTCATTCAAGTGGCATTATAATAAACTAAGTTAAGGCGACAATTTCCACGTACCTTATTGCTTGTTTGTTTGCATTCGACGTCGTGCAAATCGAAGTCAACACTGCAGAGAGGCGGCTTCTTTAACCAGCTCCCACTCCCGCTTCCTCTCCCGCTTCTGCCAACTCGTAGCTAGCAACTGCAGCTGAGCAAACAATCCTCGCCGCGCTCGGCGCAGCAGTCGGCGCAGCAAGTATCCTCTGTCGTGCACTTATTTTTGTACATATTACTCCGACTCTGTTTGCCTGTGGACGCAGCGCTTTGTGAGACGGATCCATTTGTGCGAATCCAGGAGCACTTAGTGCACACTTGCTCCTCTGCACCGCTCGCATCTTATTCGAAGGCAATGAACATGCTTCTGGTTAATTTCTCGGTTCTTGAGATACATGCGAAAGTTTAAGGAAGTAAAGTATAATATAAAAAATATAAGCGTAGATTTGCAAGTTTTCTTTAGCTCAATTTATTGATTTCGTGAACATATCGCTGCAAGCAGTTAAAACTTTCCCAGGTTTTCTATTAATTTGTGCATTTTTCGCGAGACTATAGCTGCCTCTTTCAGGGCCCTTGACGGCGGCAGCTTCGTCTACGCATTTAATTTGCCAGCGCTTATAACTATAAGTACTTGCTTGGCGCCATTGTGACCATAATGACAACTTTTTAATACCCACAAAGCGGCGCTGTGTATGCAGAAGGCACGTTGGAAGCGTACAATATGCTGCAAAGAAAACATTAAAAACTCAAGAGGCTTAAAACCGGTTAATTAATTGCGCAGCACGAGCACAAGTGGACCGGGAGTTGCAGGGGAGGAGAATCAGCCGAGGCATTTGACAATTTCCCGACTAATTGGCCATTGTCTGGCGAAGGCAAAAATCAGAGTAGCGCGTACTTCGCAGCGTCTGAGCGACGATTAAACTGCATTAATCATACGACGCGTGGCCAAGACGAGAGTTGGTTGCACGTAGCGGCAGGCAGGCTGGCTGGCTGGCAGGGGGGAACGCGTGAGTCAAGCCACAGTTGAACGACTTGTCGACACTGTCTCAGTTGCTCCAGCTCGGGCATTGTCACTGCATTATCCCAATTATGATATGTTTGCCGCTGTTTGTACAGATTGCCACGTGTACATAATACTTACATGGCCCGAGTGCACCTAATGAGCATGTCGACAAAGTGATTGATCGGGTTCACTGTGCCCAAAATCACCTAATGGCTCGGCACATCCCAAACCCAACCCGAGCAGTGGCAGGGCGGACAGTAAGATGATTGAACATGCCCCGTTTGCACCTTAAGCAACTTTAATTCCTACTCGATTTCCATGCAATATATTCAATTATTCGCAGCAGCAGCAGCAGGGATATCAATGCGGTTTTGCCAGAATTATTTAGGCATATCACATGCTGTAATTCTCTTTGAGATTATGAAACCGGCTGGCTGCATGAAAATTAATCAAGCAAACAGAACTTTTGGCCAAACTCTAAAAGTCGAATGCAAATTATGTTGCAATTCAAATAGGCTTAAAATTTAAATTGAAATCTGTCAATCTGTTTGCTTGCCGAGCTCACAACTGGAGCATAGACAACAGCTGCATGAGCCGAGCACAATGATGTGATTATGCAATTATGACAACGCTGGAGACAGTCCCGATGCGAGCGTCATTTGTCGGGGCCATTTACATATGCGAACACAGTTGGCCACGCCTGCTCGACTCGCCTGGACTCGACACCAGGCAAATTTCATATGCAAGGCACATCATTACATTGTCCGAGGAGGGAGACGAACGAGGCTGAGAGCTGACAAAGCACTCGGTCAGCTTTGTCGACGGGCGACAGACTGTTCGAACGTCGAGCAACTGCTCAGACAGCCAATAAATGTCACTTTATCAGCGTTTAAGTGTGCAGCCCGCCCGACTACTCCCTTTGCCTTGCCAGGGCACGCCTGCGAGCTCTCCAAAGTGCCAGTTTATAAAGTCGAACTGGCATGTCACAAATAATTGACAACGATGAGCTGATGAAATTGAAACAGACAGTTGGATGGATACCTAGGCAGGGCAACATGGTTACGCATCTACAGACATATATGTATCTACCTGGATGCGTCGAGGCAACCAGGCTGCCAAGGTGTACCTGCTCTGCAATTTCGGGGAAACGGCAGTTTGCACGGGGCAGAAAAACATTTTGTAATTCGAGAGTATTTTGTAGTCAGGGAAATTTCTAGCTAGTTGAGCTTATTTAATTCGAAAAAGTGATAAGCAGCAACTTGAAGCTATGTAAGTTTGGATTCATATTTAAATTGTAGACTCTGCAGTCGTATCAATAGTTGAATTAGCATATTTTACGCATTAATTGAACATACCATAAATCTCTCGCCTCATAACAATAGAAAAAAAAAACAATATCATTTGGCCGGTCTGGCAATAAATCCATTTTCCATTTTCGATAACACATTATTACAACTCGGCGTCTGGCTTTGTTTTTATTGTATGGATTCCGATTCATATCGAGTCAGAAGTCTAGACACTTGACATGTCGAGTCTCGAGTGTCGATGAGCTCGTTCAGTTTGTTGTTATTTAAAAATACTATATACTGTATATACATGAGTATGTGATGCGGACTGACCGCTATTGCAACGCCTGACACGTCTCGCGTGCAACATTCACGCGTTAAAGCGCCGACAGGGCCGGGCTGAAGGCAGAAGGCAGGGGGCAGGCAGAAACACTTGGCCGGCCACTGCAGAAAGCCAAATATTAGCTCTGCCCGCTGCAAGCGTTTTCAATTAATTTCGCCGAATGCATCTTCAATCGTGCATTAAAATGAAAATGTAATCAAGGCAGCGGGAGCACGTGCTGCACACGACCCTCAGACTTGTCCGCAAGATGCGCCCGACGAGTTTCGTATACGTTTCGCCAAGAAATATGTAATTAAATTCTTCCTTCCTTTGGCGTGACGACGACGCGAAGGGAAGTAAGGGAGGGGGAGAGAGGTCTGCGCAGCGAAGACAAACTGGGTTGAACGTTTTTCATTATTTTAAAATGTTGGATATATTTGCTCATCGTTCCATAGTACTTATATGCAGCGCATGCTTCACACACGCAAACGGCCACATGATTTCTCGCATCTCTGCTAGACGAGTGCGGCCAAATGCCAAATGAATAAAGTGAATGCATGAAAGATTCACTTACAACGGCCTCAGTAGCCGGCTCGGTGCGCTCTCGCTGCAGTTGCTCAATGTCCCTCATGTCCCTGTCGCTTCTTATCTGTGCCTCGCCTGCATTTATATTTAAATGTATTTAAACGACCGACAATTTGAGAGCGTCCTTGTCGGGCATTGTCAGTGGCAGCGACCAGGCACACTCATTCATTGTCTTCTCCGGACCCGGAACTTCTTTGCTTCGCTGCCCGAGCAGAGAGGGAGATAGGGAGGGCGAGAGGGAGAGCGAGAGAGAAGGCGACCCATTTGTTTGTGCGAATTTGGCTTTGGCTGCCGGCTCTGAGATAAAAATAAATATGTGGCATTGGTTAAAGCTGGCGGTTTTATACTGCCAGAAGTTGCAACTCGGCCTGGTTGCCAGGCGCCTCCATGCTCCCCCCCCCTGCTCCTCTTGCAGCTCTTGGCACCCTATGCTGCATAATTTTAATTTATTTTCGCCACTTTTGGGTTTTTTATTGAATTTGCCTCGTCGCTTGGCAACAATTTGATTATATTCTGGCCCTGAAGTGTCTCTCTAGAAGTGTATCCCGTAATTTAAAGGGAATTTGCGCATCAAAGACACCAGCTTCACGTCCATCTGCAATTATTGCCAGCCAGATGTGAAAATAAGTTGGATTTAAATACATTTTCATGTGAATTTATATGCATTAAATATGCACAAACCAGTGTACTCCTCTCGCTTGTTTGCCTGGCAGTTGCATCCCATCCATCATCCATTTGTCTGCATTTGCGCCAACACTTACTTCATTTGGCTACGCAGTCGAGGCACAGGTGCAGCAGCAGCACAACTGGGAAGGGGAAGGCGGAGAGCGAAGAGGGCGGAGCGGACGTCGCGTGCATGTGTGAGCAAGTGCAAATGCCGCCGGCTGCGGGTTAAGGACCTTCTTTTCAACTTTAAAATGTTTACTTACGGCCATGTGTGGGTGACAAAGCCAGCGCCCGGTCATATTTGCAGCTGCCACAGTGCGACTTGTTGAATGACCTGTGCGCAAAGGCCTGGGGGAGATTGGGTATGCCAGGCAGGGACTCTGCTCTTGCACTTGCACAAGAGTCGTAAAATATGGATATCTCTTAGTCGCGATCCACTGAAGTATCGATGTGCACTGATTTCAATATAGAAAATATATGGAGAAATTTAAGAAGTATCTAGAAGTCGATATGCAACGCTTTATTGCGCAATTAGGAATTGAAAATTGCTTTGTAAAATATTAATATTATTTATTTCGACCTTGATCTCTCATGATATCGATATGATATAGAAACATCCATATATTTTTGATATAGTAATAATGTTTTCAAATTTAATGAGTATCTAGCAGTCGCCGCTTTCTGCGCTCTACGCTTTATTTATTCTTCTCTTTGTCTCTTCGTCCGTTGCGCTGTGTTTGTGCTTATATTTGCTTTGTGGGCTTAACATAGTCTCCTCCCCAGCCCGTGTGCCGCTTTTAATCTTAAGCGCATTTCATTTACCGCAACGGCCATTAAAATTGTCTAGGCACACACACACACACATACAGACACAGACGGAAACTGGCCCAGATAGCATATTGCCAACTGCGGGGCAAACTGTTGCCAACTTAATATTTTTTATGCCTTACCTGGCCTGACTTACGCTGAGCTTAAGCGCTTGCAAACCAATTAAAAGGGCGAAATGGAAAGGCAAGTGGGCTACGACTTAATTTCCAGGGATTAGAAAGCAGCAGCAGATCGAGTGGGAGTTGCCAAAGAACAATTTATAATTTATTTGGCCAATATAATATTAGGTTTTTATTTAAAGGTTTTTGTTTAAGCAGCTGCGGTTCCTTCGAATCCCATCAATCTTAAAGCCTAGACTACTTCTTCAGCTGCTCGGCAAATGCCTGCTGGCGTAGGCGTCGTCGGCGCTCGACACTCTGCTCCGGATTGAGGCCAGCGAATCTCGACTGCGGACGAGCCATTTCCATGGGACTGGCTGGAGCTGATGCAGGCTCGCGCTGTACGGGATTGGACTGCAGATCGTCCATTTCGCTGCTTGCCGTCGCCGACGAATTCTCAAGCTGACGTTGTGTGCGCCGCATATTCTGCACGAGCTGATTGCTCTTGAGCTTGGCTCCGAACCAGAGAATTATGCCCAGGGCAATAAAGACGGAGACAAACAGATGCTCATTCCCCAGCAGGTCCACGCGCTGCAGCAGCGGCACCTTCGATAACCAGTTAGTGGAGTTGAACATATCAATTAATCGATATTAACACTTTCTCACTTGCTTAGCTCCTTTGTACTGTGAAACTCTCGGGAATTTGTGACAGTTATTCTCGACAGTGTGAGACGTTCGAGAGATTCCTGCCTTAGCTGGAGGTGTTTCAGGGGGGCCGGGCCAGAGCCTGTTATGATTTCAATCTTGAAATTTATTACTTGGAAAAGTGTGCACGAGGCCACAGACATGTGTGTGTGTGTGTGGGTGTGTATGTAGAAATCCCAGTGTCGCACGACTCTGCGCTCGAGTGCTTAGGTACTAAGGATAAAATAGAAACGAGAGAAAGCGACAGCAGCAAAAAGAAGAATGAATTGTGCCCAGGGACGGGCAGTCGGACAGGGATGAAACTGTGCGTGTGTATTTGTGTGTGTGTGACTGCGACTGCTTGACCGGATCTCAAGGGTTCAAAAAGGCTCTTAACCCGCTGCTGGGGGCTGTGGCTAAAATTGCAGCATGCAGCAAAGTGGCAAGAAAATAAATTAAAAATGTGTGAGGCTTAGGCACACAAACAAACGCACGCACACACACGCACACACACGCATGCATGCAGACATATTAAGAAACGTGACTTGCCAGCCTGCTGCTAAGTACAATGGTCTACGTGCGTGTAGGTGTCTGTGTGTGTGTGAGAGTGTGTCTATCCATATTTAGCATGTTATGAAAAATGTATACAGAGGCGGCCCGACGAGGCGTGCGGCGTCTCGACTGCGTCGCCTTTGTCTGCTCGGCACGTCGCGACAGCAGCTGCAGCAGGAGGCGTGGCAAAGGGGGAGGGAGTGGCATCTCTCTCTCTCTCTCCTTCTCTCTTCCACTCGAATGGCAAAATCTGCCCGGACAAATGACTCGGTTGACTTTCACTACGAAATCAGAGCCCGCTCCCCGGTCCGTTCAGGGACTATGAATCATTTTTCGTGTTGACTACGCAGATTATTGAATTAAATGTGGGTAAAAAATACAAAACACATAATTACACAGGCATGCAATTACACAATATATATGTTGTAGTATATAATATGTGCTTGTAAATTGCATTTGTTAATCAAGTGAATTGAAACAGGGTTTTGAATTCAATTAGTCGCCTGGCGTTTAAATATGCAAATATGCAGCGCTTACTCACCACTGTGCCTTATCATAATCGACGCTAAATTGCGAACAGTTGGTTACATAATGAACCCGGCGATAATGCCGCATAATCGTTCTACACACTCACTCGTAAAATTCGACAACAAAATTGCAGTTTTGCTCGTGTCAAATTAATTAATTACATTAGATGCATTTTGTGAGCTCTCGATGGGAGCGGGCAGTAATCCCAGCTGGGGGCGTGGCAGCTGCAAGTGGTAAGCCCAATTACGAGTGAGTTCAGTTGCACTTAAATTTAATTAGCAGCCACAGCCAATTTGGCCAACTGGCAAATGGCAAACAAAAGACGGAGACGGGACGCCTTGCGAGCAAAGCAAATAAACTGCTTAACTTGGCCATAAAGCTGTTGGCCATAAATTAAGATAATATTACGGCACTTGCTGCCGCCAAACACAAGCGCCTGTCAATATTTGTGCTCGCATGCAAATCGCAATGCAATAATAAATTGGCCCCACCCACACTCGACTCGCAGCCAAACCGAACCGAACAGAACTAATAATAATTGCTGAGTAAATCAACAGACAACTTGACAAGCCTGCCGGCCAGTTTGTGTGAGCTTGTCTCAAATTTATGATTTCATTTATAGGCAATAAAGGCAGGCACACACACACGCACACTTCGGCATTATTTACTGGCGTGCGCCAGGCCGTAGGCGAAAATGTGCCACAAAATGGCCCAACGGCCTAGCGTTAATTCAATTTTATTGCGCATACGCAGCGTGTGCGCACCGACAAAGACATGCAAGACATGTAAGTAAATTTCAAGTGCACATTGTCCGTTCCGTCGATGTGTTGGTGAATCTGCACTGCGGCAGCTTAAAGTGTTGCACACTGTAAGTATGTTTATTGGCACCGACCACGCCCCCGCCCACATCCTGCTGCAGCAATTAATTAGTTATTCTCAATGGCTTAGCTATTGGCTGTGCACTTAAAAGAGCCGCAACTAGATAGCTTGATTAATTACTGTCTATGAGTAACTTAAAACAAACCCGATAACAGTTATCGAGCAAGCCACGCCGAGAATTCCTTTTAATTTATAAAAATATTTAAAATTCCGATACAAAACTTTTCAATCACACACACATCAAGTGTACTCGAAGCGGGCGCATCGATTCCAGGAGCTGGCACACACCTCTTTCGATTTGCATGCATATTTCGGCTTTTAATATTTTTACAGGCATTGTGCTTATAGGCCACACCATGGGAAAGTGCACTGATAGCAGGCCGAGAGGGGCGGGGGCGGGGCGGAGTGGGAGTCGAGGGGCCGCCACTTTGCTTTGTGCAATTGCTTTTGCCGGATATTGTTGTTAGTTTTTACTTTGGAGTTTGCATTGTGCGGCTCTTTTGTTTTACACGGCCTGCATTGAGATTGCTTTCGTTGTTGTTGTTGCTGTTGCTGCTGTTGGCTGCTGCTGCCGTGTCCTATTTGTATCCTGTCGGCTACACGGCACCTCGCACACATTTATGTCTATTGGCGCGCGTCCATTTCCATTTCATTTCCGTTATTGCAAAACTTTTCGTATTAAATATATTTTTCTCTGTTTTGTTCGCATGCCACGCCGCGATTGTTTCATTTCGATGCCTTTGTTGTTGTTGTTGTTGTTGTTGCTGCCGTTGTTCTTGGTGGTTTTTGCACTTTGCCAAAGTTGTTTGTTGCCATTATTTCTGGTACTTTATGCGCCCGCTGCCATTATTGCACTTGTTTCCTTTATGGCACCAGCAAGCATAAAAATGTTTGCATTTGCATATAAACAAAAACCACACACACACACACATGCTTGTAGATATGTAATGCGGCCTATTTGTAGCTGGAGTAGCGAGCTGCAGATTGACATGCCATTCGCACTAATGATGGCTGCAACTGCAACTCCTGCCGGCCACCAAGGTGACTCGGCCAAAAGCCTGACCCTGATTAGGCAACAAGCGTCCAATTTGTCGCCGTACTTGTTCTCTGTGTACGACGCCGTCGCAACTGTTGTTGGTGTTGCAATTAGCATGTTGCGCTGCCATAAATTAAATTAACCACAATGCTCCAAACAACATGGTCAACATTGTTGCGCCGAAAAACTAGTTTTCCGCGTCAAGAGTGCGCGCCATTGTGTAATACTCTTAGATACGATTGGCTAATCGACTGACTGACTTCACTTGCCATTGTTTTCTCTCTAAAACAGTGAACCGATATTTGCAACAGCCAAGGTATCGATTAGCGCTAACCAATACTGATAGTTATCGATACGAACATATTTAAGGAATTAACCATAAGCACGATCTCTCCCTGCAATTTGCTGGCAAGGGATTTTACTTGTATATTTTATAGTTTAAACAAATTTAAATTACCGAATATAAATTACATGTAATAATAATTATTTTATAACACTTTTCAACACTGGTTACAAATATGTTTTGCCCAAAAATACATTTTAATGAAAGAAACTCTTGCAACAAAAATCTCCTCCTGCCCGGTTCCTCATTAAATCCACATCAAACTTGCGCAAAAGCATATTCGCAGTTTATGATGACCCGGATAATTTCAGTTCACGCCTTTCCACTGGGTTTCTGTGCAAATTAAACAAATGTTTGTGCATATTTTATGACCCGGCACATTGCGCCCGCTGCACAGGCCGCAGCTTACCGCAAAATGTATCGCATTTAAATTAATGATACGAAATGTCAGCAGAACACCAAACCGCAAATCATGTTCGAAACTTGTTTTTTTTTTTGGTTCGTTTAGGATAGTAGAGCGAAATAGACGAATATTTATTTATGAATTAAGTTGCCCGAACTATGCCATATTTTAATATATAAAATAATATATTTTTTTTCGATTTAGTCGTATTGCTACTTTAAAGTTTTAACTTGTTGACTGAATGAACAAAACTAGGAGAGAACTGCGTCCTTGAACCAGAAGGACATGCGGTCCTCGCGGCATCTCTGTAATGGCTCGTTATTCGTGTATTGTCGGATTAGACTACTGAACCGATTGTGCTTCCGCTCGTTGCCGGCCCTGAGACGATCGCTGAGTGCGGCAGCCTTCTCATATAGCTCCTTGGTTGTGGTCATGGCGGATCTTAGCTCGGTTTTGATTTCCTCGGTCAGCTCCCTGATCGAACGTTTGGGCTCCTCTTTCTTATCCATTTGAGATTTTTTCGAGCCAAGTGAAATATTATCGGCCTGTTTTTTCGAGCCAAGTGAAATATTATCGGCCTGTTTTTCATCGGATTTGGATTTCGTTGATATGCGGGACACATTATCCGCCTCCTGATTATCTTTTTTGGACTTTATAGAGACGCGTGATTTAACCGTTTGGGAATCTTCTTTTCTCGAGCCTATCGAAACCCGGGAAACTTTATCGTCCTGCTGATCCTTTTTAATCCTGGCAGAAACATAGGAAACATTATCCGCATCCTTATTTGTTTTGGACACTGCTTGAGATTTATCATCTGCTTGCGGATCATCTCTTCTAGATCTCATAGAAACATTATCCGCCTGCTGATCCTGCTTTCTGGACCTCAAAGAGGCGTGGGAAACATTATCCGCCTGCCGATCCGGCTTTCTGGATCTCAGTGAGACGTGGGAAACGTTATCCACACCCTTAACTTTTATGGACATCGTAGAAATGCGAGACTTGTTATCCGCTTGTGGATCATCTTTTTTGGACCGATTGGAAACGTGGGAAACATTATCAAACTGCGGGACTGCCTTTGTGGATCTAACGGAAATGTGGGATGTGTTATCGGCCTGCTGATCCGGGGCTGGGGGCCTCACTGAGGCATGAGAAACATTATCGGCTCCAAGCTTCGAGTTATGCGAGATATTGTCGCCCAAACGAGCAGAGGATCGTTGCGAAACCTGCGACTTGTTATCACTCTGGCTCTCTTCGCCCGCGCGTTGTCTGTACGAAGAATGCGTTTTCCTTGCGAACTGCTGCCCACGTTGGGTCCGAGAGTGATGCGAGTTACGCGATATACTATCCTCATAGCGTGAACCTCTGCTTGCCGTAGAACGAGCACTGCCAGTTCTCTGCAAGTTCGGGTCAATCATGTCCACATCGCGGGCCGACTCGCGCAGCTTCATGGGAGGCTTCATGTAATTGTTGCTTTTCAGCGTGGCAGTCGAATCGTTTTTCTTGCTCAAGTGCGAGTCCATGGTCATGCGAGAGTCCATGCTGCTGCCCGATGCTGATCGGTGTGCACGGACTGGCATTATTGATACAACGCCATCCCGTGACCCCCGACCAGCATAGATGCGACCCTGTTCTTCGACCGCATATCGTTTGGCGGCTGCCATCTCCTCTTTGATTGCTTTCGAAAATGACATTTCTCCCATTTCGGACTTTTTAACGCCGGCAGCCAGATCCGCCTCCCGCTGCCTTTCGGCCAGCAGCGTGCCCTTCGACACCGACTTATTCGTGTGCTCCTTGGGCGGCGGCCATGTGGCAAATACGGGCGGCGGATAGGTCGGCGTACGTGGTATAACGAAATCGTGACTTACTCCAGTATTTGTGGGTCCAATATTGAATGGATTAAAGGCCTGGCCATCGTCATCAAACATTTCCCTTAATTATATGTAATATGTATGCGTTGTTTGCAGCTGTTGAGTTTTTTTTTTAATATTTTGTTGTTCACGTCTAAAAAAATTTTGTTGTATTGATCGAATTTCAATGAATTTTCATTGTCCTGTAATTTGGAGCAAGTTTTTCATTGACTATCCAAAAACGAACTAAAGATTTCGTGCCGACAATATTTGTGCACGAAGTAAACACATGACATACTTGTATTTGTTAGTCAGATTGAATGTACGAATAAACGAAATAAAATAAGCGATTTTTGCGAATGGTTTTTGTGATGGGTAGAAAATAAAAAAAAAAAATATGCATGCAAAAATATTTTGATATTATTTATATGACTATTTTTATTTGTTTATTCTTTGCTTTGACTGTCACCTCGCTTTGTGTTCGAAAACTTTGCAGCGTAGCAAGGAACTTGCGAAAATGCAGTTTAGTTTTAATGCCAAAAATAATCGATATCGATATCATACCTTGAATCTAAGTAACAGGGTTGCCAGCTGGCGGAACGCCCTGTAGTTTGCCTTGAGTTAATTGCATCTCGTATCCTTTTTTAGATTACTTTCAGTCGTAGCAAGGTGATCAGTAGTTTCAGATTTTTATTGTCTACAAAATCAATTATGTCTAGACTCCAGGAGCCGAATCACATACCAACCCATTTGTCGCGATTCTGCGGCAATTCGATGATCTATGGCGATGGTCTCCTCTACGGGGGCCAATCCCACCCACTAATGGTCGACGGTATGCCCTTAGAATCAATGAGCCCGCAAATGCAGCCCATGCCACATCTGATGGGTGGCTATAGTGGACCCCAGGTACAGCAGCAGCAACACTTGCAACTGCAGCAGCAACAGCAGCAGCAGCAACAGCAGCAGCAGCAGCAACCACAGGCTTTTCAGGGACAGCAGTGGCAGCAGCAGCAGTTCCCGGCAGCGCAGCAGCAGAAGCAACGAGAGGCACCGCAGCTGCAACACCCGCATCAGGTGCGCCGCCAGCACACGCGGGTGCACCCGCCGCAGCAGCAGCAGCAACAGCAGCAACAGCAGCAGCAGAAGCAGCTCCCATCGCCGCAACAGCAGCTGCAGCGACAGACAACGCTGATGCAACAGGCGCAGCCTCACGAAAAGCAACAGCAGCCGAACAAACAAATTTATCCCTCGATAAAGTCCCAAAAATCGACTGCGAAGCAGCAAAGGCAGCCAGAAGAGACGCAGGGATTGCAACAGCAGCAGTGGTTGCAACAGCAGCAGTGGTTGCAACAGCAGCTGCAGCAGCAGCAACAGCAGCAAGCACAACAGCTGCAAATGTACGGCATGGGGCAAGGCAACATTCCACAGCCTATGTTCTATGGCCCAAGCGGTAACTATGAGAACTATTTCTATGGCTTCATGCCGGCCACGTCCCCGCCCGCATGGCAGGGCTACACAAATGCGGAATCACTGGATGCCATGGAGGAATACGACATGCGCAAGTCTTAGGGCAGTGAGTCGAACGCGGCTGGACGCGCCACTCGATTTGGTAACTTGGAATTTTTTCTTAATTTGGGTAGAGAGGAGAAAAATTTGCCAAGTGGTCAAGGAAATAAATGACGTCTGAAGGTGATTGCGCTCTCTGTCTCTCTGGCCTGTGTGGCGTCATTTATGCGGCAGCCTGCAGGCCTCTCTCTCGCTCTCTCTCTCTCTGCATTTTTCATGCGCTCATTTGCACTTAGAGCATATTCATGCTCCTGCAGCATAATTACAGCTGCAACTTTGCTGCCTTGAAGTCTTCAGGTCGGAGAGAGAAGAAGGATTGTGTGGGGGCTGCTTGGGGGGACACTGTCGTCATTTAGTGGTACATTTCCGTCTTAGTTGCCCAACGAATGTCATACGTGACATTTTGTGAATTCCGTTTTTAGCATTCCGCGTGCAGCCCGTGTGGGGATGTGTGTGTGTGGGAGTATCTATGGTCAGCAAAGGATAATGGCCGCCTGCATGCACCTGCCAGTTGTCCAGTGGTTTTTACTGCCCCACACTAACCATATCCGTTCTGTGTATTCCCTGCGCTCGTGCTCTGTAGAATTTTGTAATTACTTCGTCGGGCTTTGACCCAGTATTTTCATTGCAAAACTAACGTTTTCATAGTGAGCTCGAGGAGGAGATTTCATTTTTCTTGTATGGTTTCACGCTCTCAGCTGTAATCTCGTTATAATAATATTTTCCAACCGTAAGCATTTCAATCAACCAATTAATGTTTGCACTTTACGTTTGCATTTTTCAACAACGACAAGTTCCTGGCAAGTTGGAACTCTTTTATCTATGCAAGTAGCTGCAGCTTGTTGTCAAGTGCTCGGCGCAAAGCACTCCGACCGCAGCTCGCAGCTTGCATACACGCGCCGAGCAACTTGCTCTAATGATGATCCCCAAAGTCAACTTGCTAAAGTAACAAAAGCTCGCACGGAGCGACAAAGAGAGGGAGGGAGAGAGAAAGGGAGAGCGAGACAAGCGAGCGGCGCCTTGCATAAGCACACAATGGTATTAACGCCATAATTCGTAAGTTACACACACGTACGCACGCACACGCACGCACACACACACATACCGTGGCACCGCAAACGGATTAAGTTATATTAAAGTTGTGAACGTTGCATTTTAAACAAGTTGACTGCGGTTTGCCCAGCCTCTGCCTTTGACGCTTGCTGCAAGCCAAAATCGTTGCATCTTTAAGGCGCGCTCTGGAAAGTATGCTACGAAAGTTGCCGCACTCAACAGCCAAAGAAATTGCATGTATTTGCTTAACATATGGCAAGTTGCTTAATACAGATGGGGACGATTCTGTAGACCAGCCTGCAGTTTCAGTTGCAGCTGCACTTTCATTTGCATTTGCTTTTGCGTCGTATAAATTACACAATATTTTTATATACTCATAATCCTGCGCTGCCCTGTAGCAAGTTGCAGGTCAAGTGTGAATCTCTGCTTTCAGTTCGTTCTCTTTCACTCACATTTTGTCTCTCCCTCTCTCCTGCTTCATTTGCGCAAGCCGAGCGTCATATTTATGTGGAAACTTTGCTGAAAGTTTAATTTAAAAATATGCATTGCGCTCGACCTTTGACCAGCATGCTGGGAAAGTGAAGTTAAATCAAATAAATTGGGTTCTTCTCAGTCAGCTTTGTGCCTTAACCTTTTACCCTACCCCATTTTTTAATTGTTTTGTTTTGTTTTCGCACAGGCATTTGCATTCCAGTTTCGCGTCTCTCGACTTTTTCAATCTTAAAAGTGCCATATAACATTTTAGGATATCTTAAGCAAATTGCAAATCGTGTCTTTTCAACGCATTTCATGGCTCTTCCGTGTCCAATAAAACTTACACAGCAGAGAGAGAGAGAGTGTGTGTGCTGTAGCTATAAGAATATATAACATAACGAGCACGGCAAACAAGCCTCACTACGGGTCTCTTCAAACGACTTTTTTGGCCTTAAAACGCAACTTGTTGAAGTGTTTACGGGGCGGAATCTCTTCCCAGTCTTTCGCTGAGTACATAAAGTATATTGCCTAAGCACACACACACGCACACAACAAATATGCATATGGCAGATACGAGTTCGTCTACCTCTGTTTCGGTATGTTTGCTTTGGAAAATCATCAAATTTAATGTTGTTGTTCTAGCTTAATTTATTAATAAAATATTTGGCAAACAACAATTTGATATATGCTAAATATTTATGAAACAATTAATTACAATTACAGTGTCGATACTTTGATGTTTGATTTCAGATTTGTTTCCTTCGGAAGCGGTTTGCAATCGTCGTCGACCAATAAACAGATATGCGAGTAGCTGACCTTATCCAGTTCCGTATAGATGCGATTGTTGAGACGTATCTCGGGATACTGTAAGCAGTTCGAATAGAAAAATAAATCATAAAGGCAAGCAGGAACAACGCACCATTTTGGCAAGTTTCCAACACTCCAATGCGGTCTTATTGTGCTGCAGTCGCAAATTGATCAGGGCCAAATAGCCCCACGGATCGGCCAGATAGACTTCATTGTCTGTGGTCAGCGCCATGTACTCGAGAGCCTCCTTCAGTCGGCCTTGCTACAGAACATTTGAATCAGTGGGTTACAGTACTCTGTAGTACGAAGGACCTACATAGTACAGTGTCAATCCCATGCTGTAGTTGGCCAGGAAATTCCTTTGATTCTTGCTGCAGGCCACACACAACTGATAGGCCTGCAAGGCCTGTTCGTAGTTCTCCAAATCGAAATTGAGACGACCCAGACGTAGCAGGCTAATATAGAAATGGGGCAGCATATCTGTATTATCTGTTGTAAGAGTGAGCAAATTCTGGAAGTAAGTGATTGCCGAATCGTAACGCCGACGCGTGTATTCAACGTTGCCATTGATATGAAATTGATAGTAGCGCTAAAAGTGGTATAACAGTCTCTCAGATAAGCATAACAATCTCTCACAAATGGGGGAATTATTTCACCTACCAACAACATGCCGCGTTCACTGTTATCACTTGGAAGAGTTCGCAATTGAAAACTATTTTCGATTTTTCCCTGCAACATTTGCAAAGTTGTGTTTACCAAATATACCACAATGGCGGGGAATTGTTCAGCGATTTCGTCAAAAACCACTTGGGCGAACCCGTAGGCGCCCAGCTGAGCAAATGTCTTAAAGGCCGTGTAGAACTTGGCGGCACGCCTGGGCAGAACACTTGGATCTTCCACGAGTTCGACGAGCATGAAACATTTGTACAGACTGCGCGGTATGGGCGGTGTTAGCTTCTCGGGTATATTATAGAGATTCTCGTACTTCCAGCGTGTGTACTCCATGCCATGCACATAATTACTCCGCTTGTAGTAGCAATACAGCAATATCCACGCTTCTCGATCCAGATTATTGTTGGCGGCAAATTGACGCAGATCTTCCATCATATTGCTAAAGGGTTCGTCATCATTTTGCTGGCCTTGCAGCGCTTGTTGGTAGTTGATATAGAGCTTGAGCAGAGATCTGCAGGATGAGAGTCAAGAGAGATGTATCAGAGATTCAAGTACATGTTATTGATGCTCACACAAAGAAAGTGCCATGCCAATTGCTGTCCTTCTCGTTGAGTACGTAATTCGCAGCCAGATCGAAATTAAGATTCTCGACAGAATGTAGAAATACGTAGAAATTGAACAGAACCTGATTGCTGCTGGCCGCATTGATCTCGGTGTAGAGATATTTGGCCAACATGCATTCCCCCACAAGGCACAAGTCGCGATACTCCTCCATGAGGCGACGGGTTCGCATCTCTTCGGTCTCAAGATTGTCCACGCAATGGGTTTGACTGTCCCAGGCGCAGCAGGTCACCAGGTTTTCGATGCGCTGCATCAGTTCCTTGTGCATGTGCGTGAGCATTTCCTGCATTGCACTCGAATTGCATCAATCAATTCTACATCGAATCGAACAACACTTACGCGAAACTCAATATTGGTTTTGGTTGGCGTTTTGGCATTGAAATCGGCACCGCATATGTCCACCAGCAGATTCCTCAGATTGCCCAAATGGCAACAGAATGCACCGCGATAATCGGTTACATCGGTTATCTCGTTCTTTACAATGAACCCAATCAATTCTCGAATCAGCTCGTCGAAGGCGCGATACAACTCCTTGAGTACATCGCAAGCCGGTGTGGAATCCTGCAGACAGCCCACATCCGTGCAGCGTCGCAGCCGACCGCACTTTAGCTCCGTCTCGTTGTACGTATCCAGCGAATCGTTGTATTTGGTCAGCGGCTGGAAAAAGCACAGCTTGAGAATGGCAAACATGGGCAGATCCAGATCCGTTATGCCGTCCAATCGATTCGTCTTTTTTGACTTCGACTGACGAGCAGTGGGATACAGAGCGCAGGCAAAGCGGCAGCTGTTGACTAAAACAAAAGCTAAAGTTGAAATAACAAAAAAAACCCACACTTACCATCGGGATAGCCAAATATGCTGGGATCAATGATGCCATCATAGACCACGTTCTCGGGTATCTCATCGTAGAGCTGCAACTTGATCACGTACGTGTTGTGCTGCACAGCCGTCTCGAGTATCTGTCGCATTTCGTCTGTTAACACATAACGATGCTGCGAGTTACTGATCAGCGCACGATCTACGATCAGATCGATCAAATCGAGCTTCAGATCGACATCCGGCGGCTTCAACAGATTCCGAAAGAGTTGCGGCAGCTTGATGCGTGAACTTGTCTGCATTTGATTGGTGCGCGGTTTGACGGGTACATCGTCGCTGAGCAGATCCCGTTTCAGATTCTCCCACACAACCGTCGTGGTCTGCTCGCTTATGATCTGCGAATTGAATCCATAGAATGTGCATAGTGGCAGCACCACGAACTCGTTGTTGTCAATCGGACGAGACGAACGAATCGAGACACTTATGCCCAGATGGCCGGCACGACTGTGCAAATTCTCGGCTGCATTGTAAATCGATTCGAGCGTGAAGAATGCCAAATTACAGAAATTGCAATTCTTCAGCATCGGAATGATCGAGTACATGTGCCACTTGGTGGTCGTAGCTATCTTCTGGCTAGTGCAGGTCTGCAGCTTGCGATTGTACTCGGGATAGAGCATGATCGAGATGTTGCTAATGAAACGTTTGCGCTGAAAGAGTTGCAATAAATCGCAGTGGCCGCGCGATATGAACTCCACCGTCTCCTCCTCGTACTCCTCGTCCTCGCCCATACAATCGGAATGTGATGTCGGTGTTAGGGCCAAAACTTCCAAGCTCATGTCGACTATTCTTCGCGTGCTTTTCTTGGGAGCTTCCATCGATTCATCTGGCAATCGATTGATCGTATATTGCGAGGCCTCTGTCCGCACATCCTTGACAGTTTTCAGATCGCATCTGCGATGGCGCGGAATACGCTGATACAGAGAAACCACCAGCGGATTATCGCTGAATGCATTCATATCGTCCAGATTATCCTGCCATATGGACATGGCAAACACAGGTCGTGTCAACTTGAACTCATCCTCGTAGATTATCGTCTCCGTCGTGTAGCGCTCTGTCAACTTCTGCAGCGTATTCTTTGTATGATACAAATGCATTTCCAGCGGATAAGATACAACCGGCAAATTGATAATATCATTCAGTTGCATATAGAGGTACACGCGTTGCTCGAACACTCCGGGTTCTTTCAATATGACTAAGGCTGCGCCGGCCCTGGCTCGCGATTTTTGCCGCGTCAGTTTTACGCGAGAATTCTCAGAAGTACCCATTTCGAATGCCCAGCTTATGTAATTGTTCAGTTTGAAAACTCTACGTAACGTGACATTTGCAGCAAGCTGTCACTGTGTGAATAAACAGTTTAGCTATCTGAAAGATATGGCATATATAAATACTAACTTATCGACAGGGCTTAGACGGGCACGAGTTGCATTAGCTGCGTTTCGTGTTAATGAAAATGAAAGATGTAGGCAAACACATGTGTTTACACTTGCCTACATTTAAATGAATGCGGGGTATTACATCGGGTCGCTCGTCAAGTACGCACTTGTCAAAAATATAACCGCAAAACAGCAACATCAACAACATGTACAACAACAGCAGCAGCAACAGCAGCGGCAGCGGCAGCAACAATGCATTTTGGCCAAGGCCAAACAAACAACGACGCCAGCAACAGCAACATGCAAGACACGTACTTGAACCTTTTTCTCCTCGCAACACTCAACTCACGACAGGTGTTTGTTGTTGTAGTTTTCATACGATATTTGGGGTAGTCCTCTACAATCTGTCGCTCTGCAACATATTCCCAGCTGAGTCAACGAAGCACAAGTAAGAAGACACGATAAGCAAGAGAAAAGTATACACCTTTAGGTTATTATTGTATCATAGTGTGAAACTATCGATGAACATATCGATAGAGTAGTGTGGCACAATGCGCGTAAGAGCAGCGCAGCAGGACAAGCTAAGCTTGTGATACATTCAAAATAAAAGAAAATAATTTAAATATACATAATGCAAAAAATGATTAAACATATAAAAAATATTCTAGCAAAGTGTAGAAAGTGCATGCAGTAGTCGACTCCAGCCAGGTGTGATTTCCGACATGCTTATGGCTGTTTGTTTTTGTGTATGCTTTGTTTGCCTGGCAGCGAGTGCTCTAAAATCCGCTTTGACAGCTCGCTTGTCAGCTGAGCCCGGCCAGAACGGTTGCCTGTGGTGGTGGCGCTCTGCTCTGCTCTGCGGGATGGTTTGTCTTTGCCGGTTGTTTACTGTGTTGTGTTGCAACTCCAACAACATATGCTAATGGCCAGGCCAGGACAGGCCGGGGACGCACTAATGTCATGGCAGGGAGCCGGAATAGGCCACTCAACGGGGTTGGGGAGCGGGAGCGAGTGAGTGGGGGTGTATGCTTTCAGCTACTACCACTACTAATTTAAGGCCAAGTTCACACACACACACACACACCTAACCATTAGCTTCATCAAAATGAAATTTGCCCGACACACACGCAGAGCATAAAACTACTTGACAGGTAACTGAAACGCATGTTCGTTATGCTCAAAGGCTTTAAAATGCGCTTAAGCTGCACAACTTGTGCGTGCACATATGCAAATCAAAGCTGGCCAACAGGCAGGCTGGCAGGCAGGCGGGCAGGCTGGCAAGACTCGACATTACGCATACGCCGTGTGCGCCCCGATGCAACAAAATCAATTAGACACTTGCAAATGCATAAGTACATACGGGGCTTTGCCAGCCGTACAATAACTTGAACAACAAGAGCTAGGACCAAGCCCGTCCAATAACAATTGCAGTTTAATGTGCGCCAGTATTGTCTGCTAATGATAATGTTGTTATGTGCCTATTATGCTCGCATGGCCCCGCTCTGTTCGTGCTGCTCATCCGCCTGCTGTGCCCGGACCAGTATCATTTGCATTTCAATGCCGCATGTCTGCTGGACCAGGCCAGACAGAGCTACCGGAACGAATCGAGCTCCAGTCGCATACTCTGGCCCCGGGTTGGACATGGGGATCTGCAAGTACATTAAACTTAACATTTTATAACTGATCACAACGGATTACTGCACTATACACAACTGGGCTGCTGCTCGTTAATCACATTCGCATCGAACTGTAGCTGACCCAGTTCCAAATCGATTGGCCATAAAGTAGCAAGCGGCACCACAGCAATTCCTTGGCCATTAAACGTGCACAGCTGCTCGGGCCGAGAAGAGGCAGCTGCGCAAAGCAGCTTAAGTTAATACCAAAATAGCTGAGCTTAGCGACGCAAAGCCACAAAAACCACGAATAACTCGACGCAGCAAGCTAATCACAGGGACACACCCACACACACCCGCACACACACACACACACAACGTACGTAAGCAAAAATGTACTTGATAATATGCTGCGAGCGGAAACTAACAGCATCAGCTCCCTGCGGGCCTTAGTCGAAAGTATGCAAAAGATTTAGCCATGGCCAAAAGTGAAAAACGAATTTCGACTAAGCAAATGTGAAATTTACACCACACACACGCGCGCGCGTGGATGCTGGCTGGGATTGGGATCGGGATTTTGATGCTGGCAACATGAAAATTTCATTTGAAATTGAATATGAAAAAAGCGTAGCGTAACGTGGCGCAGCACGGGCCGAGCCGTGCGACGACAGCTGTCGACTGCAATTGACAATTATTATTATTGTCAGTGCGAATGAAAAGCCGCACCCAGGCAGGGATCAGGCAGCCCGGCCAGGCAGGCAGCCTGGCAGACAGACAGCTGGCAGCAGGCACCAGACACCAGACAGGCAGCAGGCATATTGTGAGCCGGCAGCAGGGCTTGGTATTCATACGATGGCCATGTGGCTCATAACAAAACTCCAAACTGCCGCGTTCGGCTTCAATAAAATCCAATGTACGCATTAAAATCATTTAAATTCTATTGTTTTTCTTTTCGTTTCGTTTCGCTTCGCATTTGCATTGTTTTTGTCGCACACACACACGCACACAAGCCACAGGGGGCGCTACCAACAAACCGTTGTCTGCCGCGTAAGCTGTTTTCGTTACGGCTTTCTGGTGATATCAGCAAATGCATATTTAATGGCTTACGCGGCGTATGAGCAATGAGCCTGCGATTCGATACGCGATACGCGATACGCGCGCTGCGCTTGTTTGCCAAATGTTTTAATGCCTCTCAAAGTGCCATAACTCACGCGGCAATGCAATTGCTGAGCAAGTGTTGAGCCCCGACGACAGATCAATTAACTAGCCCCGATTTATCTCAGTGTCGATTATATAGAAAATAATATGTGGATCTGGCAAGCTATTTGCCGAGCTTTTACTTGCACAACGTACAGTAGTGTGAGTGTGTGTGTGCGTGTAGTTTGCTTTGCTGTCATCTTGAATACTTTGCACACCCCCTGCCAACCCTACCCTGCTCTGTCTGCCACACACTTCCTTTCGCATTTCTACACTGTTGTCGCGATTGAGCCGGCTACGAGCAGCAAGTCGCGCTTGTTTGCATAATGCCAAGCAGTCAACACACACACACACACACATACACACCCGCACACACACTTATGCTCCTTCGCTGGCATAAAATGCTGCGGTTTTATTTCACAATTCCATACGTTGTGCTTTGCATAGCCAACAGGAATTTTCCGCTGACAGCAGCCAAATCGTTACTCCAGCAGAGAGAAAAAAGAATTTCCCGCTTGCCGGGCTCTTCCTGCGCAGTTTGTGCCGCTGTTGCTGATGCTTTTGCTGCGTTGATTTGTTTGTTGATTTGCGTAAAGGCGATGCGAGGTGAGCGCGCTACACTTACTGTGGTGAGGGGTGGCGGGTCAGAGTGCTGCCTGGTTAAACAAAAGTTAAGGCACACAAATCCTTGTGAATGCCATGTCGCAACTTTATTGCCAAGTTTTTCATTTGTCGCATTTATAAATTATTTAAAGTGTCGCCCCTTGATGTATGCGTTTGAGCCAGAGGCACACAGGGGCAACTAGTGTATGGCTGCGTATCATTGACCCGGTGACCTCAAAAGTGCCATCGCCGCACACATTCAACATTCAACACTCAGCATTCATAGGAGACAAGCAAGCTGGTCCAGTGACATGACAAAACCATAAACAGTGGCTAAACAAGGTGCTTAAATTATGCCACAAGATCTCAAAACTGGCTGTAAATAACAAGCCGGAGCGGAGCGGAGCTGGGCGGGGCAGGGGAGGCGACCGGGTACGGGTCCCCGTCGCTATTCATATTTATGGGCGAGAGGATGAGTGTGTGCACACACTCACACGATGGACATGCGGCGCCTGCCACAAAATGTAGCCACTCTCGTGTCCTCAACACATCCTCTTGCTTTTCCTGCTGCGCCTCCCCCCCTGCAACTGCTGCTGCTGGTTGCGTCTTGATGTCCTGGCATGTTGCTAGTTGTTGGTCTCACGCTTGGCTGGCTTTGGTTTTGAGCAATCAACGCGCGAGTGCTTGTCTGCGCTTGGGTGTGTGTGTGTGTGGGACTCAGGCCGGGATTGGCCAGCTGTATATATGTTTACTTAGCGCTTTCAGCTGCCAGCTGTTTATTCCCACATATGAAAATCAATGCCGGCTCCGGTCGATGCAGTCAGCAGCGATGCAAAGTTCGCACTTTAATGGCCAAAGTCGGAAAATAAATGAATGAAAATATGTGAATTGAGATTGGACAGGAATCGAGCGATATACTCGAGCGTGCCACCCCAACTAAAAGTATTGCATGTAATACGCAAGTTATGCGATATCATTACAGTACGAGCAGAACTACTCAATTTGTATAGCTTAAGTTGCAGATGAGAGTTTCATGCAAGTTTTGGAAAGATAGACCAGATAGGGCGCTTTGATTGTCTGGGGGAGAAAGGATTAAGCTTAAGAGTTTGATTACGAAATCGCATACCCTTGCTTTCAGTTCTTCAGGTTGTTTAGTTATATCTGCTTTATCTCGCTGCAAATTCCTCATATGCTGAGCATGAATTATTCCTTCAGCTTCAAAGTTTACTTGCATCAACAAACCTGTAAAAACTTGAACTATTTTAAATGTACAACAGCTTGGGCTCGGTTGGTTAGTTAGGCGTGTCAACTTACCTCAAAGCCAAAGGGGCGGACAGGCAGGACCGACTTGTCCCCTGTTGTTGTATGGGTGGCGTCATCATTGGGCAGGCCTGTCCGCCTTCCGTTCCGACTGCCGGTTTCTATGTTTTGTTTACCTAGCTGGGCAACTTGTTTCCTTCCTGTCAATGACATGCCACGTGGACACCCACACACACACAAAAACACACAAACGATTTTAATTAAAATCGGATTTGGCATCGACGATTTCCGAGAATTTAATTGCATGTGGTCTGACATTCGTTCACACTTTGGCGTTGACGTTTAGGGCGCCATTTTGTCGGAGAAAAAGAAGCGAATTTTATCTTTGATCTTAAGCCATAGTTGTCAACGCATCGCACTGCCAAAACAACAGAACTGAATGGGAAGACAATAGATGTTAGTAAAATATATAAAATAATAAAATTTCATAAATTTTAGAAATGCTTGAGTCTTGGTCTCTGTGAGACTGTGTGTCTGTGGCAATATGTGTTTATCGTACTTTAAAAACTAAAGCTCAGCTGATTTTTTTTGTAATCGGCGTAGCTGCATTGATTTAATTAATACGCGATAGTAAAAGAATCGATACCCATTCTATATATTAACTAAATTATGTAGCATACTTTGCAGCGCAGACAAAAACTAACATTTCTTTCACTTCAACTAATGAAATGATACTTGTCCGATCCGACAGATTTGAATGCGACTATTTAAAGTCAAGATAAATTGAAGCGGGACTCCCTTCTGCCTCCCTCTTCCTGTCGCTACTGTCGTTTCTGTCAGTTTCACACATCCGCATCCTTTTCCGTTTGAGGCAATAATAAACAGTTTCCGTCAGTTGTTTGACATATCTACAAGCCGAAATCAGCTTGTGTGTGCGTGTGTGTGTGTGCTTAATGATATGTATAAACCTTGCTCAAACACGACGAACCCTTTCGGTGTACCGACTGACCGCCCTTTGGCGCCGCCTATTTGCCCGAGAGTGCCGCTGTGTCTGTGTGCGTGCGAGTGTGTGTGTATTGCCGTGGGAAAGACAATGACAGACTCACTGGCCAAATATAAAACGTGGCTGTGGTTATTGCTTGATTAATTTCCGGTCAAATGGCCAGAGACACTAATGACTATTTAATGTTACAATTTACACTTTATTGATTTGGACACACACGCGCTTGTTTGCCCCGAGTGTGTGTGTGAGTGTGTGGGTCTCTATTTGTTGTGCCTGTCTCTCTGTCAGCATAAATGGGGCATTATGTCAAGTTGTCAGAGGTAGCCAGAAACTGACACAGTAAATAGAATCGCAATTTAGTTGAGAACTTTAAGGCGAATTTAAAGACTAAAACTTACGCTGATTTTGTTTTGATAAAGAAGAAAATTTAATTGTGTTTAAACTTTAAAAATGCTATTAGAATTATATAGAAATTATTATTCAATTAAGACATCTATAACAAGATCCAACTATGATAACATTTTTATATTTGACTCAATTTGGACACAGTTATGACTACTACAAGTCGGGGAAGAAATGGGAATAAAGATTTAAAACAAATTATATGCTTGTCATGGCACATGCAACCAGATCCAGTCCTGCTCTGCGAGGGATGCACTGCGTTCCTTTCCATCAGCTCGAAAAAAATGTTTACCAGAGAAGTTTATGGTTTTCTATCTTTCAGCCTGGGGCCAGTTGCAGGCGTGCATGTGTTGTATATGGAGATGCTGGGAGAGATGTCTCATCATATTTTAAAGAGAAAATACAGTGCAATGCAGTTGCTGCCGTTTGTGCGCTCCCAGAGGACTCGAAACATGCAAATAAACGACGCGAGCACAACAACTCAACTCAGTCCGGAGAGGGCTGGGACTGTCTGCTAATTCCGAAGAAATGTTATGGAATTATGTGTATGTACATGTGTGCCGGGCGCCGTCGTCTCTCGCCCATGCGGTCCCGGACTTATCTGCGGCGCGGCAGACAGCTCAGACAGCGCATAGTTCATCATGTTGAGCTGATTTGGCTTTCGTATCACGTATTTTATTACATCGTTATTCATGACATTCGGCTCGCAAGGAGTATGAATTCCAGTAAGTGGCAAGTTTTCCATCCTCGGCTGTTTTGGCATATTCAAAATGCAGTTCAATAGATTTCGCTATCATAAAATAAACATTAAGTTGCTTAAGCAGTCATGAAGCGATGCGCCTATCCTGGCTCTCTCTTCCTCTCTCTCGCTCCTTCTTTATCTCTCTAGTGTGCACATAATTAAATTGATTTCCACGGGTGTGTATTTCAGATTTACGAGCTATATATAGCCGAAAATGGTTTAGCTAAATTGAAAAGGATGCGCGGCGTGGCCAGGCGATGTGGGCGGGAAGGGGGCGGGTCCGATTTGAAATGTTGCACAAATGGCAGCATAAATTGTCCATGCATAAATTATGTGCAAAAATTGAAACGGCACGAAAATACTACTAAAAGCCGTGTGCAAAAGTTATTGAGCCAAAGTTGAGGCATTTTAAGTATTTGCACTAGAACAGAGTTGCCAACCCCCTCCCCACCCCCCATCAGCTCACATGGCACCGAGTGTACCCGACATAGCTCAGCTCAAACTTATAAACTATGCGCTTACGGTGAGCTTTGAGTGCGAGTGCGAGTGCGAGTGTGTGTGTTAGTGTGTGTTTGCGAGTGTGGCTGTGTCTGTGCGTGCGTGAGCTGACTTTACTTGCCTCAAAGTCCGTTGACAGCAAAAACTTCATACCCAAATACCAAAGCAAATATTTACATATAATCCATGTGTTTGTGTGTGTGTGTGTGTTGCGAGACTCCAGAACAAAACTGAACTTAAGTCAGGACTCGGAGCACACACACCTCGATATATAAAAGTACAACAAAACTCGACAACAATAAAGGCAGCCAGGAGAATTCTAATAGAAATTATTTCTGGCATTTTAATAAACAACATGAGCCACAAAAATATGCTGCAAAACATTCTATTAGGTTTTGTTTTATACAAATTTTCAAGTGCTTCGCATATTTTTTATACCCTACACGCCGAGAAGCTAACGGCAAAACGGGTCAGTTAACTTAATTTCCTTTCGAATAAAATGCTGAAATTTATAGGTCGAAGCAAAACTTAACGAAGAGCAACAACCTCAGTTTGCAAGGTATTAAACCTAACGGGCCCTTTCGACCATTGGTTCCGCTCTTCAGGGGCTTCTGTCTGCCTCAGGTAAACCTGGCAGCACTTTGTACCTCACTTCCTGCACGTACAATTCCAAAAATCAATTTAAATTCATTCAAGCATAGTTTTTTAATTTAATTGTATTAAAATTGTAGTACGTCGAACATACTCTGCGGTTTCTTCAAAGCGAATAAGCCAAAAGTTTTTCCGTCTAAATTAAGTTTGTTTGTGCAACTGCAGCAAATGCATAACGTGTTGGAAATAATGAAATATATAATATAATAAACTACCGTTTTTGAGTGTTTTTAATCTAAAGAAACCTTGCAAAACTTGTCAGAAAGCCCCGGCCAAGCTGAAAGAAAACTAATTTAACTAGTTAGTTCCCAAAACATCGAGTAGATTTGTCGTTTATAAAAGCTTTACCTCGTATCGAGCGAATAAGCAAGTTTTGAGAGCAACCCGAATAGTTTCTGTGTTATTTTTCATTTTTTGGAAATGCAATTTGGTTGAAAAGTTAGTATGATCGTCATATGTTTGTGTACCTATTTTTTCTTTTATAAAAATATTAGCCCACACAAATGGGCTGTGGGCGTGGCACCTATCTAGAGCAAACTTTCTGCCAACTTTCGTGTCTGTAACATTTATAATAACCAAGATCTGTATATTCAAACAGACAGAACTAAGCCTGAGCCTTAGCCTGCCGCCTGCTGCATATGCCTGTACGTCTGCATATTAGTACACCCCTTTTCGAACGTGTTCAATGATCGTAGGGTATAACTAGAAAGCTTAAGAGGGTGCTGCAACTCCTGTTTCGACTCAGGGCAGGCTCAACTTGGGCATGCAATTTGCGGCTAATTTGAAACGTCATTTAAAACTGAAGAGCTTTAATTCCGGCAGCAACAACGGCTAATTACAAGTCGACCCAATTTGATGCTAAAGTGCGAGAAAAAAAAAGAAACGGAGAAGTGAACAAGAAACGTAGCGAAACGTAGCGAAACGAAACGAAACTGTTGCCAAGTTTGGACGGGGCGTCAATAAATGGCAACGAGGCCAAGCACCTCGAGAGCAAACAAACACGGAACCACAGGGAAATGTGCTGTGCTGCGCGAGTGTGTGTGTGCGAGTGTGTTTGTATGTATGCTGGTTTTTTGCTAATTAGCGAATAACCGTGTTTAGATTGCAAACACTCATGCCAGGGAAAGAAATAACAGACGCCGGCAAATTAATTGCCAAACAAGTGAGTGCAGAGTTGGCAAGTGGAAATTGCCGTCCCGACCAACCGGCCAAGCCAAAAGAGAGGCCTAATACCCGCTCGTACACACACGGACACACACCTACACACAACGTCCGAAACACACACAAGCAAACCGACAGACAGCTGCAACACGCATTTCTGCAGAAGCGTGGAAAAAATCCTGACCCTCAGCAATGGCAGCGGACAGGACGTGGCAGCTTCGGTGGCGACATTGTCAGAGTGGCGCTTAGTTAATTAGTTTAGCATCATGCGAGTGTGTGCCCGTCCCTGTGTGTATCTCTGCCTGTGCCTGTCATTTGGCATCCCGGTTTCGGGGCAGGCCTTAGTCGCCGGCGCGCGTTGCGTGTGTTTGCTGTCAGCGACGCATCAGCGACCGCCTCGCAATTTCGGACTCCGCTCCGGCTTGGTAAATGCGAGCTTCAATTACAGCTGAACAAATGCCCACACTAGCTGCTGCTACTGCTCCATCTCCATCTACAACAACAACAACCACTGGGCCCCTGTTACTACTGCGTCGGCCAGTGCCAGAGCCAACTGAGCCATTATTTACTGCCTGCGAAGCGGGCTCATCGTATTGACAACTTTAAAGCCGCTTAGTCGGCGTGTTGGCCAAAGCGAACGAACAGATTTATACCGAGCGACAAGCCAGCCCGTTAATTAGCATGGGCCAACATGAAACTGGCAGCAGGCCCATGTGGCTAATGGAACAGGCACAAGCGATGGGTCAAACAAGATGCAAATCGGCGAAAAAACAAACTCTGAATAACATTAGGAATAATACATTTCCACTGTCTTTAGATACTATAAACAAAATGTGTACAATCGAAAACCAGAGTTGCATGCGTCTTAAGTTATCGAAAAGCTAAGCAACTAGTTCAGGAGTCAAAGAAAATATTAAAAAAGGCATATACAAGTATTTAAAAATATTCAGTTCAGCAAGTCAGCTCGAAATCCTACCTTGTAATGCATCCCAATCAACTAGTTCTATCTCCATCGTGCTGCCTATCGATAACTGAACAGAAAGCAATCAAAAGCGTGTTGAAAATTGTTTGTTTTACATTTGTATAAAACGCTTGCGAGTAATCAACCATGTTACAAACATTTTAAATTTAATTTTCAAAGTTATTTCCAAAGGCAATTCTGCTTAAACACTCGTCCACATCAAACTGGACTAAAGTGTAGCAACACAAAAGGAATAACAACAAGAACAACAACAACAACGAGTGCCTTATAGTGTGAAACTTTTATGTTTTGCGAAAACATTACCTAAAGCCCATTTGCAGGCGCCCACGCCCACAAAACCAACATCAGCGGCAGCAGCAGGGACTAAATAATTCCCTGGGGTGTATTTTGAAGAGCAGCTAGCCTGGCAGTAGACCAGGACCTGGACTCGGGATGCCTAAGATGCCCCTGCTTCATGGGCAGCCTTCACTGAGTAAGCATTAAAAATTGATGAGTTCTTAATTTGTGTTGCGCTGCCCCTGCCGTCGCAGGCTGCTCCCCGCTCCCCGCCCCACGCTCCACTGCTCCCCTGTTCATCCTGCTCGTCTCGGGCATTCCGCGGCGTGTTCCCCCCTGACCATATTTGCACTTCCATTGCCATATTGAAAATAGATTAAGTTCTATTATTTGCAGTCACGATGTGGATTAGCACGGACACTGAAAGGAAAAGGAGCAAAGTTTCGCCAATCCGAGTTTGCTGAGCTGCCTTTATAAACGTCATCATTAATCATGCTGACAAGGGGAGGACTGTACGGATTTTCATTTTATGTTGCCAACATTTTGTGTTTGCCTTTTGCTCGTTCGAGAATTCGAGTTGCGAGTTGCGAGTTTGCTTGCTTAATTTATGTGTCTAACTTACGCACAGTCCTGGCCGGAACTGACCAGAACACGAACCAAACCTTGCGAGCGCACAATTTTTTAGTTATTTATGCAGAGCGCGCATCTAATTGCAACTTCCGCGCCGAGTCGCAAAATGTTGTAAAATTTATTGCGTCGACTGGGCCGAGCCGTGCCGTGTACTGTTTTTTTTTTTTTGCTCATTTCGTAACTCAATAAAATTGTACGGCCTGCAATGCACACACAGCCGAACACGCCAAATACGCATACACAAGTATTGACAAATTTTGAACGAAAACAGCGAGTGAATATGGATTTTCCACGTCGTTTTCCGACTGTACTGGGCAGGGTAAAAGCCAATGCGATACCCTGGCAGATATCTCAGCCAGCGTAAGCGTTCAAAGTTGTTTAGAAAACATTTTTAGAATCACATAATTCAAAGTAAATGTTAACAATATAGTTGTTTTTATTTTTATGCAGGGTATGTATGGGAAGAACAGCTGTACTTAACAGTTTCCCCATTTAAGAATATGCAACAAATCTTTACTCAACATTCTTCTGCCATGCACTTTATTTTATGCACTTCGAATAGCAACTCCTCTGCAGGGTATGTAGCTGGTCGGTTCCAAATGCCCTACTCTTCTATCTTGTTTATGGTAATTTCGTCAACGGCGCCATCCATGCCGGGCGCATGCAGTCCAATGCATTCATCAAATTCATCGAATTGGGTTCTGGCATTTTGTCAGAATTTGCACATGGTAAATTTAACAGATCGGCCCCGATTTGGCATTTGTGCGTTGTATGCATGGAAATTTGATGCTGCATTAGCCTGGCCATCGGTTTCAATCAGTTTCCGGCTGTAACGGGCGTTTCAACAATTTAATTAAGAATTTTATTTCGCTTTTATTGACTTCCTCGCGTTCGTCCAGCTAATTATCCAATTTGACTGAGAGCTGTCTATGGCATTTTTCCCACATTTTTATACCCTTGCAGAGGGTATATTAATTTTAGCCAGAAGTTTGCAACGCACCTTAGGAGACATCTCCGACACTATAAAGTATATATATTCTGAATCAGCATCACCAGAGGAGTCGAAAAATGGATGTCCGTCTGTCCGTCCGTCCGTCCGTCCGTCCGTCCGTCCGTCCGTCCGTCCGTCCGTCCGTCCGTCCGTCCGTCCGTCCGTCCGTCCGTCCGTCTGTTGCAACGCAAACTAGTCTCTCAGTTTTTGAGCTATCTTCATGAAACTTGGCATACAAGCTTCTTATTGCTGTAGGCTGTAAATAAGTCGGAACGAGCCAGATCGGACCGATATATCGTATAGCTGTCATAGAAGCTATCGGCCGATTTTTGTTGTTTTTCAAGATATTGCAACAAGATTTGGCAAATCCTATTCTTATTACGTTCTTAATGTGCTGTCAAAATTGTATCAAAATCGGACCACTATAACATATAGCTGCCATAGGAACAATCGGCTGAAATCACGGTTTTTGTATGCAAACCTGTTTTGTTTTTGGAAATACCGCACATTATCAATACTTTTTAATGTTATACAGTAACACGCCCTTAGTTTTTCCATTTAAATATCTTAGACGTTTATATTCTATAGCTGTTATAGGAACAATCAGTCAGTCCGTCTGTCTGTTGCAACTCAAATTAGTCCCCCAGTTATTGAGCTATCTTCATGAAACTTGGCACACAAGCTTATTATTGCTGTAGGCTATAAATAAGTCGGAAAGAGCCAGATCGCACCGATATATCGTATAGCTGTCATAGAAGCTATCGGCCGATTTTTGTTGTTTTTCAAGATATTGCAACAAGATTTGGCAAATCCTATTCTTATTACGTTCTTAATGTGCTGTCAAAATTGTATCAAAATCGGACCACTATAACATATAGCTGCCATAGGAACAATCGGCTGAAATCACGGTTTTTGTATGCAAACCTGTTTTGTTTTTGGAAATACCGCACATTATCAATACTTTTTAATGTTATACAGTAACCCGCCCTTAGTTTTTCCATTTAAATATCTCAGACGTTTATATTCTATAGCTGTTATAGGAACAATCAGTCAGTCCGTCTGTCTGTTGCAACTCAAATTAGTCCCCCAGTTATTGAGCTATCTTCATGAAACTTGGCACACAAGCTTATTATTGCTGTAGGCTGTAAATAAGTCGGAAAGAGCCAGATCGCACCGATATATCGTATAGAAATACCGCACATTATCAATACTTTTTAATGTTATACAGTAACCCGCCCTTAGTTTTTCCATTTAAATATCTCAGACGTTTATATTCTATAGCTGTTATAGGAACAATCAGTCAGTCCGTCTGTCTGTTGCAACGCAAATTAGTCCCCCAGTTATTGAGCTATCTTCATGAAACTTGGCACCCAAGCTTATTATTGATGTAGGCTGTAAATAAGTCGGAAAGAGCCAGATCGCACCGATATATCGTATAGCTGTCATAGAAGCTATCGGCCGATTTTTGTTGTTTTTCAAGATATTGCAACAAGATTTGGCAAATCCTATTCCTATTACGTTCTTAATGTGCTGTCAAAATTGTATCAAAATCGGACCACTATAACATATAGCTGCCATAGGAACAATCGGCTGAAATCAGGGTTTTTGTATGCAAACCTGTTTTGTTTTTGGAAATACCGCACATTATCAATACTTTTTAATGTTATACAGTAACCCGCCCTTAGTTTTTCCATTTAAATATCTCAGACGTTTATATTCTATAGCTGTTATAGGAACACTCAGTCAGTCCGCGTGTCTGTTGCAACTCAAATTAGTCCCCTAGTTATTGAGCTATCTTCATGAAACTTTGCTCATAAGCTTCTTATTTCTGCCCTCTTTAAATAAGTCGGAATGGGCCAGATCGGACTGATATATCGTATAGCTGTCATGGAGCCTACGGCCGATTTTCGTTATATTTCAAGATATAGCTATCAGGCTTATCACATCCAAATCTAAGTGTGTCCCTAATAATAAAGTTCGAAATCGAACTTTTATAACTTATAACGATCAACGATCGGCCTAATGAAGGTTCATGTTGCAATTTTATGGAAACCTGAGTACTATTACATATAGCTGTTAAACAAAAAATCATATAGCTGTTATTCAAACGCATTTTTGAATGAGAACTTTCCAAATTTATTTATATTTTATGACCAACAGATCCTTTACAACACAAAGACATTTCCTCATAACATTTTGTGTTAAGTATATAAGAAATCCAGGTATGTACAAAAGCATTAAAAGGTAGAATTATTTTTTTTTTAAGCAGGTGTTTGATTCATAGCCTTAATCATGTAAAAATCTTGACTTCCTGTACTGTTATAATTGTTCAATAAATACCACAGAAACCAGCAGCAATCCAAATATATTTTATATTTTGTATAACTGCAAGGGTATGAAACCTTCGGCAAGCCGAAGGTAGCCTTGCTTTCTTGTTTTTGTTTTTCTCGCTCATCTCTTGTTGTTTTTGCATTTTTATTCAATAATATTTTTGTAATTAGCTTGGCACGCATTTAATTTTGAAATTTAATTAGTGCAAACAAGAATGCGGTTTGTTTATGAATTCGTAATGCGGCATTATGAAGTTTGTTGTGTTGTTGTTGCAGGCGAGGGGTTTTTTTATGATAATTATTTGCATTGGCGTTTTTTATCTGCGCCTAATTATGAGCGACATAATGCGCGTGTTATTAGTCTGTAATTTTTTAATGTCGTTTATTGATTTTGTAAATAAGTATTTGAATAATTTATTAGTCACTTGGTAATGGGTAATTGGCTCGCGGGTCTAACCGTCGGCCTTGTCGCTGTCCATTACGCATACGCAGAGTAAACGAATGTGCTTATGTACATATAATCTGTAAAATGCATTCAAAGCCGACACCGGCGCTAAGTAAATATATCTGCTGAAGTTGCCATAAACATTTGCATTCGAATTAGCATAAATTGATTGTTATTTTAGCTTGAAATCCGCTGAATACTCGCATACTATTTTCAGACACAGTCCTGGAATTAATGAATCATTTCCATCATTGGTTTCTGCCCTGCGAATATTCGCTAATTAGTTTTGGCGCGAAAGCGCTGCTCAATCGTGGGCTGAAGGCCGACTCTGACACGGAGCGAACACAATAAATGTCGAAAACTTTCAACGCCGCAACGAGGCATTACGTGTGGTATAAGCCTTATTTATTTGCCGGCCATAAATAACGCTTAACGCATCTAAATCTTTAACTTTGTGCGAATGTGCTGGCTGACTGGCTGCTTTGGTGCCGAGTTTGAGTTGTTTACCCGGCTAAGGCTAACTCGACAAGGCTTAAATTGTGGACATGAATGCCGCACTCCCCCCACCCGCCTGCACTCCTCTTCAATTCGAAAGTTAAAAGTTAGAAAACAATACAAGAATTGTACTCGCCGTACACTTTTGGTTTCTTTTCTCCTGTAGCTGGCCGAGATTTATGAGCAGCTCTTTTTGCGCTCCTCTGAACGGTAACGTTTTAGAAAATGCTTTAAGGTTGTCGTAGCAGTTGATACGCTGTAAAGATACATATGGGGTAGCATAGTTCCAGCTCTAATGCCAGCCTGCTTTGCAGGGTATTTCGCTTGCTTTAAGTCGGATTTAGTTGATGTTCTGTGGCTGTTTGCAGTTTTTGCCGATTGTTTTGGCTAGCTGCGGCTGCCTGGGCGCAACTGTTACTGCAAGAATGCACACACTCTGTAAACACACCCACTCACACACACACATACACGCCTACACCTACAGCTATGCAGCAGCGCCCGTTCGCTTCAGACGCCTCTCGTGCTGTCATGTTGTTTGCCAGCTGAAGGCTGCCAGATGCCAACCAAAAAGTTGTGCTACTCACGCAGCGATTTATACACAAGATATGCGCGCACACACACGTACCCACACACACACACACACACACATGTGCAGATAGAGTGCAAACATAGCAGCATACAGCAGCCTTAACCTTAACCAATGTCAGTTTTGGCACCTACAACGTTTTTGTCTTGCGCCCTGCGCATATTTCTGTGTTTGGCCACCCGCCGGGCCAAAAATCGGGAGCCCCCTTGGCGTCCAGTTTTGCCACGCCCCTACGCCTCTGTGTGCGTGTGTGTACTTTGCTCGCAAATTAACATATAAATTGATTTTGCACAAGGCAAAGTGTTGAGCTGCTGTGGATTGTTAATGCGTTGCGTTGCGTTGCGGTTCGGATTCGGTTCGGATCCGGGTCCGGGCCCGTTCCGGGAGTACGCAGTGCGTGAATGGTCCTCAAATTGCATTGCCATGTTCGTCTGTGCGTCTTGCAAACTATTTGTCGGTTTTGGGTCAATTAAAGGGAATAATCCACATAGTATACGCACACACGCACACACGCACATACACACACACTCTCGCACACATCGTAGCTTCTGCAATTGTCGAATAAAACATTTTTGGGATCGTGCGGGAAACGGATGAGCTGAAAAGTATTGCTGTATTTTATTGCTGAGCAGTTTAATTATTTTTAGCAACGTTTAGAGTTTCATGATTGGATTCCATTTGCGACCCAAACTCTTCGGCTTTCTCTTTCTGTTTCTGTTTCGCTTTCTTCTTTTCGTCTCGGTCTAGCCTATGGCAAGGCATTTGGCAAATTGTTTAGCCTGTAAATCCTTTTTGCGCCCAGTCCCAATGCGAGTCCGAGTCGAAGGAGGAGGCTTCTGGGTGAAACTAGGTCAAGTGGAAATTGTATCCATGTACATACATTACGTACACACGTCGACCGGAAAAACAGGCAGGCCAGCAGGCAGCTTAGACTTATTATTGTTGAGATAAGGCTGCAATAGTTATCTTTAAAATAACCACAAAATCCATTTGAATTATAAAACAAAAGCAGCAAGCAGCAAGCGCGTCGTGTGTAGACCAGCTGCTCCAAGGCCTTGGCCAAGTTAATTACACTTAATACGTTAGGTAAAGTGGGCAGGCAATATGCGATAGGGATGCATATTGGCTAGAAAAAAAATATTTAAAAACAAAATACCAGACAAATATCGAGATGTTCGTTATATCAAGTATACGACTCGCATTAAGGCCGAGTATATAAAGATATCAAGTATAAGACTCATATTGCACTTTAAATATTATTAAGTATACGACTCGTATCGCACTTTTAATAACATCAAGTATACGACTCGTATCGCACTTTTAATTAAATTAAGTATACGACTAGCATTAATATCCAACCTTAAATCATATCAAGTATACGACATGAATATCGCACTATTACCTTGTGCTATCGCAATATTGATAGCCATCCCTGGTTTGCAGTCTGTGTGTGCTCATGCGTGTGTTTGTGTGTATTTGTGGCCGCTCGACTGTTTGGGCATTTGTGTGCAGCAGCTGGCCCAAGAAACTGACAGCTTGTTTGCTTGTGGATTCCACTGCAGCAGGTGTCGCTTCCCCGGGAGCCGCTCTTAAATACCTTGCCAAATATTTAAGGGTAATCATCGGTCATCGGGCGACAGAGTGTGTGACAGCAGCTACAGCTGTAAATTATTTTCCAATGGCATAGCCTAGGAAAACAAATTTAAAATTCGATCAAAATGGTGCGAATTTCTGCCAATCCGAATCCAATCAAAACAGAACTCGCCAACTTGGACTTTTGTCGTAGATGCTGCCGGGCAATGAAATTGATTTATCAAAGAGTCCACATTAAAAATTGACAAGCAAACAAATTGAAGCTGGCAACACGTGTTTATTCATCGGGGATGCCATCGGCATAAGCCCCCCGACATTATCCCTTGCCGGGGCCAGCTGGCTGCGAAACACTTCTCTCTCTTTCAGACTCTCCCCCTCTCTCTCTCACTCTCCTATTATCAATATTTTATAAGTCTGAATTAATTTTAAAACATTTCGACAGCTGGCACGCTCCAATCTAACTTTTCGTTGCCATTTAAGTTATCTAGTTTGACATATTTCGCATTCTTCTTCTTGTTGCCAAAAACTTTGTGCCCAGACTCTCTCTCTCCTCTGTCGCTCTCTCTCTCTCTATTTCACTCTCCTTGGAGCATTTTATTAGTTATGCAAATTAATGTGCGTCCATGCGTAAATGGACGTGTGTGCATACTTAATTTTTAATATGTTCGCTATGGTTCGCTGTGCCGTCCGTGCTTTTTTCCCCAAAACTATATTGCTCTCTCTCCCCTTTCCTGCCGCTCTCTCCCTCTCTCTCTCTCCATATCTCTGTCTTCCTGCAAGTAATGAATCAAATAATTGGGTTCTTAGTTTGTTATGTCAATGGGACTCATGTGTGTGTGTGTGTGTGTGCAGGACCAACTTAACCAGATCGCATAATTGGATAAGTTTTGAATGTTTATGAATGGCAGAAGTTCGTCGAAGCGATGATATCAATATTTAAATACAACGCAGACAAAAGGATTACAGCTTGGAATTTGCATAAAGTTGATTTGATTATGTAAGCCGTAAGAAGTAGCTTGTGCAGTTTTATAGTGCATATCTACATAATAATAAAGTGTGCTCGGGCATTTGCTGAATTTTAGAAGCTTCCCTAAGACACGTTTTATATATGCGCATAATACACGACATGTGAATTCCTTCGTTTTACTGGGATTATCATTATATATAAATAATAATATATAATAGATAAATAAAAAATATATACTGCTCGATTGGCTTGAAGAATGCGAATTGCTTATACCTATTCGCTTAGTCTCTTCGCATAAACCAAATCATTTAATCGTATTTTATATAAATTACTTTCTGATTTCTACAAGCCAAGCCGATTTAGGTTCATCCATCAGCCAGACGAATCTGCAATCGATTCTCCATATAGTAGATGTGGGCAATTTCGTAACTAATTCGACAATAAATCAACATACAAATTCATGTGAGACTCGAGCCAAGCACGTCCGTCGGGCCCCATTCCGAAATGGGTCAATAATTAAGCAGACAGGTCGCTCTCCCTCTGTCTCTCTCTCTCTCTCTCTCTGTCTCTCTCTCGTCTTTCCCCTTTCTCTGTCTTGCCTTGACGTCTTCATTTTATGCACAGTCATTTCCTAAATACATACGAAAATTTTATAACAAGCATTAATTTTGGTTAATAACTTTATAAGGGAAACTAATGCATGACCTAGGCCGGCTTACGCACACATAAGCACATCAAATACTTACGCACACATCCGCTCTGGACACACTGCGAGTGAGAGGGAGAGAGACAGAGACAGCCTTGGGCTTACCATTTTTCACACAATGTTTGGGGCAACGCCTGGCGGCTAAGACCGGGGCCTACGACTAGGCCAGGACTAGCCCAAGACAGTGGGGTCGTTAGGCATAAAATAGAATTGAAATAACCATACGATAAGCTCAATTTGTGCGCAGCTTTAGTGGCGCATTAGCCATACATAAAGCAAAGATAGACGCCACATAAACACACACAGTGTGCGTGCGTATATGTGTGTGTGTGTGTGCAGGGGGTGTGTGTGCGTTGATGTGTGCGTCACTTCCGCTTGTAATTGTAGTTACAATGTCACAATCAGCAGACCATATAAACGCAGGCAAACAACATCGAAGCAGGACCAAGACGTCAACAACATCCACGCACACACACACACACACACACACACACACACACACCCATACAGGCATAAACAACTGACACACACACTCGCTGATATGGCGCTGGTCCTAGTCCTGGCCCTGGTCCTGCTCCTGGCTTTTGTGTGCGCTTTTAAGTGGCGCAAACTCTCGCCCACTTGGGCGCTTTATTAGCAAAGTGAAACTTAGACAATGCCAGGCATACTCTTGCCGCGCTCGAGCTCAAGTCCAAGTCTCATCCTCGACTTTGTAAGTAGCCTTAGCCACACACACGCACACACAGTCGCACACACAGTCGCACACACGCACATACACGCAGCAAGCACTCTCAGCCGCAGCATTGCCTTGGCAATATTTACAAGTCACTTGTTTTTATGCCTACATTAATTATGCGCGCTTTCGCCTGTCTCTTTCTCTGCCCCTGCCTCTCTCTCGCTCTCGCTCTCGCTCTCTTGTGTGGCTCTGTCTTCCGCCCACTCCTGCTGTCTCGTGTCTTTTTGGTTTTTGGTAACTTTGCGCTTGTCTTTGATTTTGATGCCGTTGCCACAATTCCTAGAAGGTTTTGGTTTTTGGTTGCTGCTGCTGCTGCGTGGTTGTTACTCCCTTGTCTATCCTCAGCTTCCGCTCTCTCTCTCTCACACTGTGCCAGCTTCTTCTCTCTATCCCTCTCGCTCTGTCGCTTTCTCCCGCTTGCCTGTCAACGCTGCCAGTTGACTTTGCTCGTATTTTTCTCTAGCTTGTGGGCTGCCCAATAAATTTGGCACCCATCGCACTATGAGTGTCTGTGTGAGTGTGTGTTTCCCACTGTGTGTATGTGTGTGTTTATTTCGGTTTCTTTAAAAGAACTCGCATCTTAATTGGATGCTGTTCAAGTTTGTCGCACAGCTCGCTGCTCATAAATGTCAGCCAGGTCGACCTGCATAAACTGACCCAGTTGAGCTCTATCCAGCTCCCTTTGCCGCCTCCCCTGCCCTTGCCTGCCCCCCCTGCCGGCTGCCTTTAATGGGATTATTGCGCAGTGAAACGTGTAATGCGTCAGCCTCGACACTCTGTAAGTTTTACTCAGCTCAGCCTGAGCTGCGAACGGCAGCCTGCGTTGCACTTCTTGTGCACGCTGTCCTTGGCGTCATGTGCGCTTTTTGGCAGACACTGCGTATGCGTAATGTATGCACGCTCTAACAGTGCTAAGTGTCATTCTGTTTGTGTGTGTGTGTGTGTAGCAGCGTCTTGATTGTATGAATTATGCAACGCGATTGCTTAAAATGAATTTTTAAAGTTCGTTTAGTCCACTCCCCTTCCGCATCCCTCTGCATCTCCTGCACAAATTCCACAAATCACTTTCCATTCGCCTCAGCATGCCATGGCTCATTTCATTTCCTCAGCATTCTTTTTTTCCTACTTGACGTTGTATTTGCATATCCAACGTCATGCGCCATTTGCATATTTCCAGCATTTTCCTGCTGCACTCCGGCATTCGGTAGGGGAGGAAAAGGTAAAGGGGAGTTTATTTCTATTAACATATTCCCTGCGACGAAATTAAAAAATGCATTATTTAATTTTTATTAAATTCTTTGGTTTAATGCGTTTTATTTGGTTTCTCATTCTCGTCTTATGCTTTTTACAATTTGCCCTTTTATTATCGTTATTAATTTTAGTTTTTCTCTTCCTTCGCTTTTCTTGCAGAACTTAGAAAATAATTACGACTAAATTCCGTCGCTTTCGGATTCTCTCTCGATTATTAATGCTCTTTGTTGATGTTGTTATTGTTGTTAAACTGTTATCATATTTTTGCTTTTGTTCATAAACTTGTTGTCGTATTATTGTTATTATCTACATACGGTCTAGCTTAATGTATAATTCCGTTTTTACATTCTAAAATAGTTCGGTAAGTTATGCGCGTATTTTAAAAGTTGTTTTGGGATTTTTCGGTTTTCGTTTTTGTCATTTTATTTTTCACTGCAAATTCTTTGTTGAGTATTTGTTGTTGTTGTTGTTGTCGTATATTGTATTCAATTTTTCATTTGCTATGCTAAAACATTTTCATTTTTTTTTTCAGTTTTTTTATGATTTACTTTTTGTTTTTTCGGTGCACATTGCCAACTATCTCACTTGGTGAATTTAAAATTAAACAATTTGCTATATGCGCAAGTGTGTGTGTGTTTGTGTGTGTCTGTGTACAGTTTTTACAGCTAATGATTTATTTATGCCATTTACAATATTCAGTAGAGTGCTTAAATGATTGCTTTCTGCATTCTCAGAATGTTTTCCATGCAGTTTCCCTCTTTCCAACTTGTTGTTGCTATTGCTACAGTTTCTTTTAGTTTTTACAACTTTGAAATATGCTTTCCATTTTTGCTTGAATTTTCCGTACTGTTTCACCTTCATCGTTATGAGTTTCAATCTTTTCATATTTACACGAAGAAATTTGCAAAAGTTTTCGAAAAAAAAACAACGAAAAGGCAAACTATGGTAAATATAAAATGAGTTGGCATAGTTTAACTGATTAATTTATTATGTAAGTAACACTCTCACACTCTGCCAACAAACGATAAGTAAACAAATAAATATCAAAGACTCTGATATATTTAAATATGTGGAAAAGGAAGGTTAAATTTGGAAAATGATATAAAGTTTTTAAAATCGGAATAAAATCTGCTTTAAGCTGCCTTTCCACTTATGCATTCATTCAGCCCTTTTGTCTATACCTAGTTTAGTTTACAGTTTTAACCTTAATCATGTTTTTTGTTTGTTAAAATATAATGCGATTAGTTCTTAGATCTTTACGTTAAGTACTCGTATATTGTGGCTACGTTGTTTTGTTTTTGATACCTACGGTTTTACTTTTGCTTTTGTATTACCCGGAAACACCTGTGCTGTGAAATTGTTTGTGTGTTCTCTTCTTCTTGAGTGCCCTCGGGCTACGGGGTATCGGGGGCGTAAAGCGGAGGGCGTAAGACAAAAGATAACGCTTTATGTCACAGTCAAAATATATACAATAAATTATTTAAATGGAATCCCGCTCGTCTCCGACTCCGACTCCGACTCCGGCGTTGACCAAATTAAAATTTCATAAACTAGAGAGCACAATACAAAGGAAACCCTTAATGCCACTCGCGATTTGGAAACCGGATCCTCGACTCCAACTGCCTATGCCGTCGCCTTCTTCATCTGCGTCTAAGATTCAACAAGCGTGTAGCGCTTGGGCCACTTGAGCCCATTCCCTGCGCCAAATCCTTTGTGTCAGCAGGCAGGTGTTGTCAAGGCAACAACATGCGAGACACTCGAATCTGGAGTACGCGACTGCGTCAGTGGGCGTGCCTGTGGGAGGCTTCTCTCTCCCTCTCTTCCTCTCTCTGTGCGTGTGTCTGTGTGTTTGCGGCATGTGAGCAGCGGCGAGTCAATTGTCAGCTCACAACGCCGCCAAAAGCGACTCAATCGGCAGGCGAACCCCGAGTAACCCGCACACACAACACACAACACCCACACCCAGCCTGTAGGCACACTCAACAATAGTCCGCATAGGCCTGACATTTCTTTAGCTCTGCTTCTAAACATTTTTTTTTTGCTGCTGCTGCCCTTTTTTAGGGCTCGAGAGTGGCGGCAGAAGACGCTGAAAAGTTTATATTAAATGAAAAACTTTTTCAATTACATCAACGGAAATAAAATGCTGCCAGCTTGCCACTCGAGGCACGCATAGGCACGGGCAACGGCACGGGCAACGTAGCTGTCCAGCAGAAAGGGGCAGCAAGCTGGCTTGGTGAGTGGAGAGGACAGAGAGGAGAGAGACTGGCAACGAATCGCAGTTACGACAAACACAACAATAACAACTGCCAAAGATGGAGTCGGAGCCGGGATCCTTTGTTTAGCGACGCGTCTTTGTTTTTCGGCTTTATTAGGTTAGGTCGCCTCTGCCCTTTTGTATTACACTTGCAGTGGGTCGCTGAGATTTCTGAGTAAGTTTGTCAATTCGAAGAAAGAGAGGATGTAGCGAAAGGAAAATTAAAAAGGAACTAAAACGAACAAGTTTATTTTCTAAAAAATATTATAAAAAAGATTTTAAGATGAAAGTTGAGTACAAAAATATTTTAAAAACTTATGGCGTAATCTGTAAATTTAATTACATAATAAATATGATTAAAAACTAAGTAGAAAGGCAATATAAAGGTTGTATAAAACGTGTAAAATAGTTGTTAAAATTTCTTTAATAATATGAAACTTAGAAATATGAAACTGAAAATAAGTTAGGAATAAATTTAAAGTCTAAACTTTAAAGTAATAGGTATAGTTTGTAAGAACAACATTTAAAATAATTAAAAAATCGATTATTAGTCAGATCAAATATATGTCGATAGTTTGAAGTTGTATGTATATCGAATGCTAACACTTGATCCATCGATATGCACAGTAATTTTAGAAAACATATGAAAGTAACTAAAGTACAACCAACTCCTATGCCCAACAGTGCTGTAAGGGTATCTGCGGTACGTTGTGTTCCCTATCGCTTATGCTGCCTGCCTGCGAGACTCTGTTCGAGCTACGTCTTAGGGTTTTTCGGGGCCTATTCTTTTGTTCGATGGAGGAGAGAATATACAAGTAAATTCCTTTTCGCCCTCGCCTTTTGTTTTTGTTTTCGTCTTGAGGGCGACTCAAGCAGGAGATACGTACACAAACCAAACATATCTATGCGAGAGTGGAGTGTCTTCAGTGAGTGTTTGTGTGTGTGTGTGTGGGTGAGTGTGTGTGTTGTGTCATCAGCTCGTCTATTTACAGAGCCACTGAATCTGAGTCTAAGGCAGCGTCCTGGCTGGCGTCGTGGCCGCCGCGTTGTCAAATGTCGCTCGTCTCCTGCGCATCGCCAACGTATCCCTCGTCGGGGCTGTCCGCCAGCGGCCCATTCAGCTGCTTCAGCTTGGCGGCATCCGTAGCTGATTCGCTGGCGCTGCTGCTGGCGGCGCACTCATCCGTTGTCGTCGCTGCTGACGCCACCGCCGTCGCCGACGCCATAGCCGCATTGGAGCCACTGGGCGAGGTCTCGCTCTCGTCCAGTTCGGGTATGGTGGCACTGCCGCTGGCAACGCTGGCGGCGCCGCTTTCCAGCGTGGGTGCAGGCGTCGCCGACGTTGCTGCCACCGGCAGCGCCTGCTGCGCTGTGGGCGACTGTGTCAGACCGTAGCGTAGCTGGGGCTGCGCATGGTAGCCGGGCAGGCAGCTGGGCCACTGCTGGAACGCTGGCAGCGGCAGCGGCAGCGGCAGGTCGCTGCTCTTGTAGCCCTCGGGCGGCGAGGGGAATTGCTGCTGCAGCTGCAACTGTTGCTGCTGCTGTTGCTGCTGCTGTTGGGGATATCCCTCGGCCGTGAAGCGAACGTTGGGCAACTGATACTTCTCGTAGCCCACGATGGGCGCACGCTGCACGAACTCCGCCTCGAGGCTGTAGCGCAGACTGGCATTCTGTGCCGCTGCAGCTGCCGCCGCGAACTGCTGCTGCTGCTGCTGCTTGTGGGCACGATTGTGGGGCAGAGTGCGATAGAAGTTCTGCTGCGGGAGCGGAGCCTGCTGCAGCTGCTGCTGCGACTGTTGCTGCTGCTGCTGCGGCGTCGCTGCCACCTGCTGCACCAGATGCGCGCTGCTGTAGTCGTAGGCATAGCCATCCTGACCCAGAAAACACACCGGATTCAGATGCACATCGACCTGATGCGGCGATGTGGCTGCCTGCGCCGTGGCCGAGCTCAGCACCGACTTCAGCTGCATGCCACGCGGCAGCGTGGTCATGGCGGCAGCAAAGCGCGATCCCATGCCCAGCATGGGATGCGCATGCGGCGCAGCCGGCGCCAGCTGGTAGCAGCCCTCGTATTGGCCACAATCGCTGGCCGTCTCGTAGTCGCCGGCGCCGTCCAGCGAGACGGCGGTCTTCAGCTTGTGCTTGACGCTTTCGGCATCGTTGACCAGGTCGGGATTCTTCTCGGGGTAGTTGCGCAGCGAGGCGGGCGGCGAGCAGTAGGCAGCGGCCAGGCCGTTGCTGAGCAGCAGCGGCGGCGGCGAACCCGCGCCGTTCATCATGTTCACATTCAGCTGCAGCTGCTGCTGCTGCTGCGCGTGGGCGTGTGCATGCGGATTGGGCGTGGCGTAGAGCAGCAGATTCTGTTTCATTTGTCCGCCCAGAATGAGTCCTCCGGCGCTGCCCACACCGACTCCGCCGCCACCAGCATTGCCCATACCGCCTGCTCCTCCTACGCCGCCACCGCCGCCGCCGCCGCCGGCTGAGCCATTGCCCGCCTTGGTGGGCGTCAGATTCTCGCCGAGCAGCAGCCCGGCGCCGCCGTTCAAGCTATCGCCATCATTCAGTATGGAGGCACACTTCATCATACCCGTATCCTGGCTGCTGCCATTGGTCGAGTCGGTGGTGCCGGCAATGCTGGTGACCTGCTCGCACTTCTTGCGCTTTGCCGGCTCCGAGCTGCGTTTGCACTTGACCACAATCGTGCAGAGCAGCACGGCAAAGATGATGCCACCGCCCGCACTGCTCGCCACAATGTAGTTCATGTAGTCGCGCGGAAACGACACCTCATTCACAACGGGCGGCTCCTTGATGATCACGCGCAGCGTGTAATTGCTGAACGTGGTGCCGGCGATATTCTGGCCAACGCACGAGAAGGTACCATTATCCTCGGCTCCCACGTTGTAGATGAAGATCTCGCTGCGCTTCTCCTCGGCGCCACTGCCGCCGCTCTCGTCGATATAGTAGTACATGTGTAGGTTGTCCAGCAGGCTGTCGTTGCTCATCACTTGCCCGTTGAACAGCCACAGCACCTTGGGCTCGGGTATGGCGCGCACCAGGCACGTGATGGACATATTCCGGCCCTCGCTCACTTCCGTGTAGCTGGACTGCGGACTGACCTCGGGCAGGCAGGCGAGCTGTGTGCGCTGCAAGCCCTTGATCACCTGACCCTTAAGCCGGGCCGGCTCCATGCACTTGGGCTCCTCCGCAAGCGGCGTATTGTGATTCACCAGCCACGCATAGATGTCCAGCAGGCGGCAATCGCAGTTCCAGCGATTGCTATGCAGGCTGATGCCATGCAGCGACTTGGGGAGTATGTGCGCGCCCTGTATGAAGGCAATGCGATTGCCGTCCAGACGCAGCCACTCCAGATTGTCCATGCCCACAAAGGCTTCGTTCTCGATGCGTTCGATCTGGCAGTTGGACAGTTCCAGTGTCGTGAGGAACGACAGGTGGCGAAAGGCCGAGGTCTTCAGTTCCCTGATGGGATTGCCGCTTAGCGAGAGACGCATCAGCGAGCTGTAATCCTGAAACGTTTCGCTCGGCACAAGCTGCAGCGCATTGTCGCTCAGATCCAGCTCGACCAGATTGGTCAGGCCGCGGAACGCCTTCTCGTGTATGCGTATCAGTTGATTGCGCGACAAGTAGATCTTCTGCAGATTAAGCAGATCCATGCGTAGGAAACGCTCGCTCTGCAGCACCTGCAGCCCGTTGCCACTGAAATTGAGCACCTGCGTGCCCGGATCCATGCCCTCCGGAAGCGTCGAAAGCTGCTGCCCGCCGCACTCGACTGTCTGCTTGCCGCCCTTCCATTTGCAGACGCACACCTCGGGCGGACAGGTCCAGGCTGGGTGTGGCAGGATGAGTAGCAGCAGTGCTGCCCACACTGCTGGCAGTGGGCGTGGCATTGTGTTAACTCTTTTTGTTTTTTTTTTTTGGTATGCGCCGGAATCGTCTCTTATTTTCTTTCTCTTTGTATGCTCCTCTGTCTCTGGGGCTCTGAAGATTTCCTTAGCCTCTCGGTCACGTGCGCATCACGTGCTTCGGGGAGTACACTTCCGCGTCACGCAGCTATCATTAGTGACATCTAAAACGTTGATGCGACGCGCAGTTGCAGAGTCGGCGTGGCCTACTCGAGTGTCAGGCAATAAAAGTGCTTCCCAGCCGGTTGCGGGAATGAGGAGCAGACGCTGCCCCTCATTGTGTCCACGTCGAGGCTGTCATGGCCGCCGGCACTGCTGCTGCTGATGATGATGCTGATTCCCTTCTGGCTAACCCTCTTGTTGTCGCGCCTTTGGAATTAATTTCATAAAAATGTCGCTCGCTTGATTTTTGCCTGGCAGCAGCCCCAGAAAGTAGGCAACGTCTTTTGTTACAGTCGCCTCTCGCGCTTTCCTTTCCCTCTTCTCTTTTTCTTTCTCGTTCCTTCAGCTGTTGTTGTTGTTGTCGCTGCCAGTAAAGGCTTTTATCGTAAATGAAATTATAACGCAATTCATTTGTTGTTGCTGCTGCTACTGTTTGGCATTGTGTATACGACACGTGTACGGATTCCTTTTCTTGTTATTCCTGTAGCCTGCTGGAATAAAATCGAAACACAAACAAATTTAAATTAGTTAAATATTTCAGAGACAATTTTACATACAATGTTGAGCATAGCAATTAATAAGTATAATTAAATGGAATACGCCCGCTGTGCAATCTACTTGCTTATCGTACAAATCCATGCAGAGTTTTTGCACAAATTTGCTAGCTTCGTTGGCAATTTGTATACCCTGCGACATTAAAAAGGTGTGAGGCAGGGTATATAGCATACAAACCAAGAGAAAGACATGTCTATCGACTAAACGATTATTTAATTGTGTTTCTAGCATTGCCTGCAGGGTATGCAACAGTCAGTTTTGCTTTTCACTTCGTGTATCTTTGCGAAATTTAATTTTTAATATAATTGCCAACGGATTAACGAATATGATGAACGAGTGCGCGTGCACTCACATTCATTCATTCATGCGTTATCCCATCTACAGATTTATTTTTAATAACTTTTTCACGGGGGCAAGGAGAGGAGCGAGGTCAGCTGGCAAATATCTCAACGCCCGAACTCAATTATTAATGCACTCGACGGGCGTATTAATGCATAATGATTATGCCGGATCGATGGCGAGTGGAAAGTGAAATCGGAAACATCAGCAAGCAAATTATGGCAGTGTATCCTCCTAGCGCACAATATGCAAATATCGAGCAAATGTATATATATATATATGATATATTCGTGTATCGCATCAGCTGAAACGAAAGCGAAACCAAAAGCAATTGCAGACACATTGTTTTCTTTAATTGCGTTTCGTATTTTGTTAATGTGCACATGGGGAAAACAGAATGAGATAGAGTGATTGTGTGAGAGAGAGAGAGGGAGTGAAGTGTGTCAACAACGGGCAGAAAGAGAGAGAGAGAGAGAGGGGGACAGGGCTTGCATCGGAGCTGTGTATTTGTTTACTCGTATTATTGCAATCCGTGCTGATTGCTGCCTCATTATGGCCTTTATTTCATTTGATATATTGTATGTGTGTGTGTGTGGTCTGTGTGTGCCTGTGTGTGTGTTGTTACCTTGGCCTTCTGTGGGACACACCCGACTGCCATTTATATTTATCCAAATTAATCAAAGCCCATTAAAATGCCAAAAAGACAAAGGCGCAATGACAGCCAGACCGGAATGTAAATAAGCAGGCGGAGCGGAGCGCAACGGAGGTGCCATCGGTGGGCGGAATAGACACGGCGATGGCGGCGTGGGTGTGGCCGCAGAGATGGACCGGCTATAAATCATGCAACACATTGCAGCGTAGCCACTTTGGGTAAATAACATATAAATTACACTGAAATTGAACCAAGTGCAGCCCCTTTCGCCGAGCCCAGCCGTGTCTCGTGTCTCGGGTCTCCCTCCCCACTCGTGCTCAATGAAATCGCACGAAAAACAAGCTCATCTCAGCTCATGCAGACGCACAGCAATTGAGTAATTCGATAGGGCAGATAAGCAGGAAGCACGAAAAGGCATTGAGAAGTGGCAGTGGAAGGCGGAAACAGCATGAGAAAGATAAGCTGCGAGTGGGAGCGGCAGAGAAAGAGAGAGCGGAGCATGAATAGAGAGAAAGATGGAACAATTGAAGGTTGTACTGGCGATTTTCCTGGTTTCCCATCAAATCTGGCTTTTTATTTTTATAGGTGAATGCATGGAAAACTTGCGGACTTGAAGATACTCTAGAAATTTAACAATATTTAAAAAGCTTTAATTAGTTTGTTAATATTACTTTTTAATGTAAATCATGCAATTTCATTATTATTTTTAATATGTTTTAATTATTAATTTATTCGGCCTTTTTTGTAGCATTTTTCGCACTGCTTTAAGGGCAAGCAGCGCGCTGCATTTGCCACACATTACAAGCGGGCTAGGCCAGAGACAAGCCAACTGACACAGTTACTTAGTGACTTAGAGGCAGATAGACGCATCGACTTATAGACAGACAAATCGTCGACCTGACGACCGACTTTCTTTGCCGAATGGCGCCAATGCAAATGCGTAATGGATACGACGTGGCCGGGCCATCATTTTGTTTGGCTAACAAATTGACTTGATTTGTTTTGCCGCTGCTTTGTTTGCCATGGCAGCAGCCTGGCAGCAGCCACCTGAAGTGTATTTTCGTTGTTATTAATAACGCCGGCATTAATCTTGCCAATGTCCTGTCTAGGCCGCAGCTGGCGGCTTGTTGGGGGGTGGAGGCGCTTAGCTTGTAATTGTAGCCGAGATTGCCTCGCCTGCGCTAAACAGGTGAACGTGGCTTACTTCAGGGAATTCATGAACTGTATAATTAATGGCAGACTACTTTGGTAATTAGTGGAGAAAGAGAGGGAGATGCAGTAGCAAGTCGAATATGAATTTAATATTGACATTCATCTTCGCATCTTGTCTTGCTCTGTCGGCAAGCTTGAAATTCAATTTGTCTGCGCAATGAAATCTCTTAAATATGCACAAACCGAGCATGAGCATTTGCAAATTTATTTTAGCTACAAAGTACACACAAACAGACACACATCATATATACTCTGTGCATATGTGTGTGTGTGTGTTTTTGTCATATTTCTCGAGCTCTGCAAAAGAGATTCTAATTTAATTTATGCTCTACACAGACGAAACGAAACGAAACGTTTTCACATTTCTCACACATCTCTGACATTTTCATTTGTCAGTTATGAAGAGGCTGCTGCTGCTGGAATGGCAGGACACGGAAGTCGGCGTGCGTGCGTCCTGTTATTTTGTATCCTTATCACAAAGTGATTTGACAGTCGAGCCGGGGGTGTGTGTGTGTGAAGGTCTGTCTTTGTCCGTGTCTCTCTCTTTTCTATTTGCAAATCTCTGCGATTAAGTTGAGCTCAAAAATGTTCATATATTTTGCCGATAAACATTTATTTTATTAAACCCCGGCAAAACACTTGGCACGTCCTTAAAAATGCTTCTTCTTTCGTTTAATTTCAATCAAATCCATGCAAAGTCGTAGCTCTGTAGCACGCGGCGAATACGTAATGTCAACTTTATTTAATTTGGCTGCATTGTAGCCAACAATTTGGCCTTTGGTTTCATTGTTAATAAAGCTAGTCTTCTCAAGAAGCTCTGCGTGTTTGCAGCAGCTAAATGTAAGCTGCAAGCCCTGCCACGCGGCGTATACTTGATGTAACTGTATGCGGCAACTGTATTCAATTTGCCTCGCACTTGGCCGACTTCCTGCGAATTGTCTTTTGGCCAAAGTGGCTGCTAATACGCTTAAAACTTAATTAAAAACTTATCAACAGCAACGCAGCAACGACTTCAGCTTGCCACCGTTGCCTGTGGCAACATGACCGCAGCAGCAGGCAGGGAGGCGGGGGGAACTGGTTGTCGCACTTAAAGTACTCATTAAACTGATTGCCCAAAGTGCGGCGTGGTTTTGAATTCCTTGGTGCTTTTAATTCTTTTGTAATCCTGGCAAATAACTTGAGTTCGCCTTTTTACTGCAGCTGCACGCAGACGCAGCCGTTGCTGTGGAATGCTGCATAAACCTAGTTCGTTGTGGCGTAAAAAAAGGCAGGAGCAGCTGCAGAATGCAGAGGCAGATGGAGCAGGAGCTGGTGCAGGAGCAGAGGCAGGAGCAGAGGCAGGAACAGGAGCAGGGGCAGCAGCAGTAGCGGGTCGGCTGCGTTGGCAACTTCAAAGTGGCGTTGCAAACATGTCATAACATGTGAAAATTAAAATGTACATGACAACTTAAGCGGCGAACGGGCGAGAGCGCGAGCTGCCCCTTGACCCGACGCCAGCTTCTCTGGCATCTCCCCCCTCCACACACCGCTCTCTCTCGCCGTGCAGTCGGAGCACTTAATTTGGCATGTTGCCTACTCCTGCTCGACGTAGCCGTGGCCAAGGTAGCGTGACAACAGCACAAACAACACAAATAGCAGAAACAACAAGAAAAACGACGCGCGAGCAACACAAACAACCGCAGGTGCAGCCACTGTGGCGACGACACGGGCAGGCAGGGGGCGGGAGGAGCGCGGACGGACCACAACGAGTGCCATTTTGTAGCGTGCATAAATTTTTTACTACCTACGAAAAAAGCACAACGATGGCCATAAAACTTATACTACCTGCCACGAACTATGCGACGCCCTGTACCGCCGGCATTCCCCTACACAAGCCGCCCCCTCCCCCGAACCACACTCCACACACTCACCTGCTGCAGCGTAAAAGAGAAAAAAGGGCGCGAGATGCCAAATAAAATTACGCATGCAATGGCAAAATAAAATATGCATAAAAAATAAGCTGCAGCAAAAATCTGGCCAAAAAGAAAGAAAACCAAAAAAACAAAGTACAAAAAAAATTAAAGCTGCCAGCAGGACAGGCTAGCGAATACCCTGCATAGAAGTTTGTAGTCCTGCACATCTCAGCGAAAATTGCGAATTGCCTGCATACCCTGTAAATCTCTAACGACTTGTATATTGCTACGCAAATTATTTATACGTTTTTAGCACTTTCTCATTTAGCGACTTGTGGCGCACAGGGTATTAAGTAGTCAAGCACACGAAATGGCGTCGTTAAAGCGCAAATAAAATGCCACCTCGCCTCGCATTCGCTTTATGTTAATTTCTCTTGGCTCACACACGCACACACTGGCAGAGAGAACTGAATATGAATTTGAATGCGTTTTGCCTCAAACATTTCGACAAAGCGCCAACACGACGCGAAACGCGAGAGTTTTTCACTTGGAATTATGTTTACAACAGCAGCAGAAGCAGCAGCAGCAGCTGCTAAAAGCTTTAAGCGAGAACGTGCATCTGCTTAAAAGAAATCAGCTAATTTTCATTTTCATTTTATACTGTGCGAATGGCAACTAAAAAGCAGTAGCAGCAGCAGCGGCACTAAAAGCTATTTGAAGTGCGCGACAATTTGAATACCCTAACGGAGGAGAGTATAGGCAGTTGGCATAGTCTGAGTGTGAGTTTTAGCTGCGTGTTGCCTTCAAGTATCTACTTTATCCAGAGATCTGCAGATGAAGATTATTCTTCGTATAATCTTTGGGACTGTGAATAAAGCAACTACTTGGAGTTGAGAAATCTCTCGCACAGCCTGCATATTTCACAGAACTAATCTTAAATCTTATATTAATCAAAATGTGTCTTCTTACTTTCTGTTCAATTCCCTAGAATGGATCTACATTGAGCTAAGAAATTTCTAAAAATTGCTTTAAGTGAATTCTTAATTATATAAATTAATTAACTAAATTCTAAACATTTCAAAGAGAACTTAAAATGTTTGAGTAATTTATAAAAGTGCTCTATTTATTTTATAGGAATTATAAATAAGAGAATCATATCAAGTTTCTTTAAATTCTACATGGTATTTTATTTATTTATATCTATTTTATCATTTTCATTTCATTTCATTTATTATTTATCTAGAACTTAGAAAACAATCTAGCCTTTGTAGTGCATTCATAAGCTCACTACGCAATACAGAAAACAATCTTTTGGCTTGACAAACTTGTGATACCCTCGCCGAGAGCATCAGACTGCAGAAAAGAAATTATATAATATTCGCATTTTTCAGGCAAGGCTCCACACACACACACACCTACACACACACTCATAATGTGAAAGTGCCTCTAAAATTTTAATAGCTCACACATTATAAACGCAAATAAACGCCAAACGCCTCAACGACGACGACGACGACGACGCTGAGGACGAGTCAGCTGCCATTTTGTTTGCTACTCTCTCAAAGGCACTTTGGACATGCTTTCAGCGAGTGTTTAATGTGTGTGTGTGTTCCCCTTTTCGCCTCCCCCTCGCTACTTGTATTTGCCTAGCAGCTCAAGTCGTTGGCGAATGCGTTTACTTAAAGTAAAAAGTTCGCCTCGTAGCCGGCGTGTCCGGTGCGCGTAGTTCGTGCGCCTGCCACGCCTCTTAAAGGCCCTAAAGTTGCAGAAAATTAAGCATACTTTCAGGCACTCACCGCCATATTATGATTATCATTACAGCAAGCCGAGGCAGCACCTTGGCTCGCTGCTCGACATTGTAGCCGGCCCTAATGTTGTTATGCATTTTGTGGCGCAGCTGCTGCTCGAAACTGAGTTTCGTAGCCCCAAGGTGTGTGCTGCTCTAAAAGTTTCTTCATAGAGTCGCACACAAAAGGAACAAGCGAAAAATTATGTAGAAACGAAACAAAATCATGACATTGCCAAAAACTTTGTAATTGCTTTACAAGTTTTCGTGTACTTGCCGTCATATTTGGTGTGCCTAGCGCAGGTTGGGTCTATCGGATGAGGCAAGTCGATTATGCAAAGCGATTTAACGATATGAACTTATCGAAAATAATATCGATAATACGAATTTAATGAATTACGCTTTGATTAAGCAAAGTTTAGCAGAAATGTGCCTACTCTTCAACTAATTCCATATAAATAACTTAAGATACCAAAAAATATATAATAAATCTGTCTAAAACTTGAAAGCATGAACATTTATAATAAATTGAAGTAGAATAATATTGCTTTGCTTCAGTTATCTGGTTGTGCAGTGCACAATCTCTGGCATTCGATAGGTATATAATAATGTTATTCAGATTTATTCATAGACCCTTTCTGGGTTATTCGGCAGCTTCTTTAGGATCATCGTCAAGCGACTTGAATGTCGTTCAATGATTTCCTTCTCTCTTTTTTATTACCCCATCGTCTAATGTTTAATTATACGCGGACTGATGATGTCTGATGGGTTTTTTCCTCTTGGCGCATAAACATAACGCAGTTTATATTTTATTTATTTTGCGTGTTGCTTTTTTGTTTTTTGTTTTTTGCACTCCTCTTTACTTGTTTTCGTTGCCCCTTTTCGAAGGGGGCTTCGGCTGAAAACCAATCATAAAACCCTCTGGCAACGCAGGCAGCCAAACGGTTTTATTACATGACGACACACACACAGATATACAGCAAACATATAGGGGACACACACACTCATATGCGGCTGTGTAATTTGCCATAAAAAAGTGGAGCACGGGCTCGTAAGTATTTGTGCAATTTCAGAGAAATTGTCAATTTGCGCCCCAAGCTCGTAAGTCTAAGCCAAACGACTGAGTCCGTAGATAAGGCAGGCAAGACTAGGGGGGTGTGCCGGTAGGGGCAGGGTGTCGCTTTTAGCTGGCACAGGCAAATACGCGTTGATATTTTTATGGGAGTGTGTGGGTGTGTGCCTGGTTGCAAAATCGACTGTTAACATTTAACGCTGCGAATTTAACCGCATTTATGTATTTGGGTTGCTCCGGTTTATTTGATTTTCATTTAATTTGGAGAGCAGGCGGCGTCGCCTTCAAAAATTGGCATAACAATTACGCCGGAAACGGACAGCGTAACGAGTGCCGGACGAGGCAGGCGGAGATAGAGATGGAGACGGAGACGGATGCGCACGAGGCTTCAACTCAACTCTGGCGAGCCTCGGCTGCAATCTGCAGCGGCACTGACAATGAAACTTCAATGGGGCATAATTGCTGCACACACACTGCGCGAGGGGAGAGTGGGGCGCGAGGAGCAGAAGCAGTAGGCGTGGGACTGGGTGCATGCAGAGCTGAGAGTGCTGTCTGAATGAAATGCCTGGACTATTGTGCACAGCAACATATCCTTGCAACTAACGCTTCCGTTTCCGCAGCTTCAAGGCGAGGAATCTACCGACCCCAGCCCCTTCCCCTCTCCGCTCGGGGGCTCTTCCGTTTGTTGTTGTTGTTTCTGTTGCCGTTAGAGGCCACTTCGGGCCGCCTTTGTTGCCCGAACGGCGTGTGAATGAGCGCAATTAACAGCGCCAGTTGCACTCGCTTGTTTGTGCGGCAAGTGGGATAAGAGACAGAGAGAGTGAGAGAGAGAGATAAAGCGGGGTTCCCAGAGAATCTCAGCCGGTACACGGTATGTCGACCGATTCACCATAAGGGTAGAATTAAAACTAATTGCACTGTGTCGCAATTGAAATTGCGCTTTGTTCGCGAAATCGGCTTATGCAGCAGCATGCTGTCACTGCGTATACCCTGTAATTGATGCGAGCTGTAGACCGTAGCTAAGTGCATTTTCTTGTCTAGCGGAAGTCACTTTTTTTACATTTCTTTAATAATTTTAACAACTTTTATTCAAGGCATAAAAACGCTCTTAAATTCATACTACCCAGAAGAAATGGGGGGGGGGGAAGACTTTTTTTATTCGCCCCTTAAGAAGTTCCGGTATTGTCATTCCAATTACATAAATGAAATTTACGAGTAGCAGAGCATTTTTTTGGATTTTTTCCTAGGTCTTATCGCATTGAAAGCGTGTGTTAAAATTCGTTCTGCATTTCAATTTTTTCCCATTGATATTTATATTTGCTTTGTATTGAATTTCGTACGCATGAAGAAATTTTGATTAAAAATTTTATATCCCTTTGGGTCGCCAGTAAGAAGTCGAAAAAAGCCAAAGTTGATGTAAAAATTGTGTGAAAGGTCGTTTGTGTCGCGTTTCCTTTTTTCCCGCTTAACCATTGTCTTGAATTTTCCGCCTCTTTTAGCACATTTCGCTCACCTTTTGCCACACACAAAGCGCACAACCTCGTTGGCCTTTAGGTTGCTTCTTGGCTAACTCAATTTGACCCACGCGACCGCTCCGAGCACTTGATGGATTGTTTAACTAATTAATTCTAACCGAAATTTCACAAATTGCATTTGCTTTGGAATTATTAAATTCTCAAATGTGTCTGTAAGCACGCGGAAATATCCTGAATCCTGCCCCGAGCTCGACTTCCATCTGTTTAGCATTTAAAGTGCTTTTAATGTGGATTTTCCCTTAACGCAATTAGCTTTTTCTCTGCAGTTCTGCGCTGCTTTTCCTCCTTTTTTTATTGTGCTCCTCGCCAGCTTTACTCTTTGCACATGATAAATTTGCACTCAATTATTTCGCCATTGATAATTAGTGCAGGCTCTTCGTTTTTGCCTTTATCCTTTGCACAGCTTTTGGCCTCGTTAAGTGTGGCAAATGGCACTTTGAAGCCGATTTTGTCTTAAATCGAATTTCGATTAAGTTATCAATAGAAGCAGCTGCCTGCCCTGGCTATAAAGTATTCACTAGACACACAAATACGAAGTGATTAATCGTATAACAAAGATAGAAAGCCATTTGCTCCATTAGTGCATGAATTAAATATCGATAGGCAGATATATCGATGCTAGCAAGATGTAGTTCATGTAAAATATAAGTTCTAAATTCAACTGCAGTGTTAGAATTGAAGAAGAGCAGCGAGAACATACATTTTATATTAAAGTTTGCCACAGGCAACCGCAACGACACTGCAAAACATTTGCTCAAGCGGATGGGAGTTATCTTCTCATCTGTCACCCACTCATGCCATGCTCCTCCAAGGGGCAGCTGCGCTTCCCGTATGCCATCAGCTGTGCTGTTTTTGCCTGTTCTATTGCCGCAACAAATCCATTTTACCTGTCGGCTTTAACGCGTAAGCAAATGTCAAAACGGTTGCCGACTGCCGAGGCTAGAGATGCTAGCATAGAGGGCTGGCTGTAGCTGACTGGCTGGAGCTGGCTCCGGCTGCAAAGATACGGCGTGCTGCTAAGCAGACACATGTGTGCGTGAGTGTGAGCTGGCGGAGGGACACGGCGAGCAGCACGACATGGGGGCTGATATATTGCCAGGTCGCAATTAGAGCGCAGACCGCAGAATTCGTAGCTGCGACTGGCAGCAGGCAAACAAGCTAGTGGTTGCAGGCGAGGAAATGTCACAAAAACAAATAAAACGCAAGCAAAATTTTGCGCAATTCAAATCGTTGGCGAACCCCGGGAAACTCTCTATCCCGGTATATAGCGGGTCATGCACGCTTTGAGCGGCATTTGGCAAAGAAGACGATGCGAATCCGCAATTTGCCATGACTTGTGTGTGCGTGCGTATTTGCCAGGGACTTATTTGTCCAAAACTGAAATTTGCCCTATACGTTCCGCTGTCAGTTCGTGATTCCCTGATGCCGTTACGCGGCTGCACTGCATCCCGACCAGTCGCTGTTACGAGTGCTCCAGCCAGCTAATTAAACGCATCTGCATCGCCGTAACAGTCGACTGACTTCTTATGCGTTGCCACGCTAATTAGTCGCTGTATGTGGCATCCGCGTCCGAGTCACAGCCTGACAATTGCCTGGAGGCAGACGTAGATCAAACGCGCAACTTTCGATCAATTTGAGTTTCCCCTCTGCTTTTCCAAGCAAAAAACTATGTGCATTCCCAAGAAATCGATCTTGGTAGGAAGTTAGTGCTCTTCGGCTTTGTCATTTCTACAATAATATAAATTAGAATTTTCCTCGAAAATGCAGCTGCATAGGGGCTTCCTTAGGGCTTTGCAACTGTTAATGATTTTGCCACACAAAAGACCAGAAAACATTGAGGTAAATGAGAGTTTGAGCCATGTTATGCTGGCAACAATAATGCGAGTCCAACGAGTACAATTGTGTTTGGTGGGGGGGAGGGGACGGGAATCAGAACCACATGCTAAAAACAGCATCCCAACACACATTTGAATAATGAGCGTCGAGCTGTGCAGTCTCTCTTAGTTTTTGGAGCTGTGCGGCCCCCCGTCTCCCGAACAATTCAGCCCGATCCCTTGGTAACCGGCAGCTACTGGTTGCTTCTGTCTGCCGCCCACTGACATTTTGGGATTTCGTGCGCAAATTTGAGTTTCAGTTTATGCATGCACAACTTGGTTCTAGTGAAGCCGCAGCTCCCGCGCAGCCCCCACAGCCAAGTAATGGCACAGGGCATCGTAGCATCTGCTCAGCGAACCAAGCAAACCAATCTCGTGTTCCGTTTCGTCGGGCTGAGCTGAAAAGTTTGCGACCCCATTGCTAATTATGCCGTCCGGACCTGAGGTCGTCGGATCGCCGCAGATGCTGCTGCTGCTGCTGCTGCTGCAGTTACTGACGGCAGACACTGTTTCGACTGTCTCGCTGACTTTCCGTCTCGTCTGGCAGCTCATTTTTGGCAGCTGTCAGCAATGCGCACATAAATCTCTCAAAGTCAACAGCATTTCACCCAAGTGGCACATCAATTCGCGTGCTTGTCAGCCGCACTGCACTCCCGATATCTCTCCCGTCGCCAGCCTCCTCCTCCTACTCCTCCTGTGGCACACATCATATTGCAATCGTCAGTTGTGTCACCGCATGCAACGTCGCTTATCGCTCAGCTCTGTAATGATTGCAACACTCGCAGCCCCAGTCGCATGTCTCGTATGCATTTTTCATAATACAATTCATGTTATTCGTGCGCCAGCGACATGTAGCAGGCCCTTCTGCCCTTCCTTTGGGGGCAGAGTACAGTGGGCGGAAAGAGTGACAAGCTAAGCCAGTCAGAAATCTATAAAATATGCAAAGCTGCCAACAAAATAAGGCTGATTTTGACGGGCATCGATATATAAAAAGCCAAATAAAGATATCATAAAAAACAGCTTACGAATTTATTAAAAAAGTGTAAAAAATCTAAAATTATTATATTTAAAAATGAAAATTAAGCAACAAATTTGAAAATGATCGCTAGAAAATGTAATTTAGAAAAAATTTTTATATTAGAAAAATTGCACAGCAAAAACTAAAGAATTTATATTAAAACGAGTAAAAAAAACTAAAATTATAATATCTTAAAATTAAAAGTTGGCAACAAATTAAAAATTATCTCTTGAAAATTTTTTTAGGGATAAATTCTATAAAAAATATTGGCAATTCAAAAAAATGGAACAAAGCTAACTTAATATAATCAAATAGCAGAATTCACGCAATTCTTCAAATCTTCCCGCAGTTGGTTCCCAAAGACAGCCAGATTTGACTGAAAAAAAGCGGAATTAGCAGCACATATTTTACATAAGCGTGAAGTTATAGCAATGCTTAGTTATTATCTGCGCTTGAAATAAAGATAAATATATAGGTCTGCACTAGCGGGAAACGATTAAATAAGTTAACATTGTTGCGAAAATCAACTTCATATTTTCAGCTCGCTTTGCACTACTGTGCACCACTGTGCGTCAACGGAAAAAATTGGCTCATTAATCATCACACCACATGCCTTTTCGTGTTGTGTTATTTTTGTATTCTCGTATTTTGATGATGGCGCAGGAAACACGAACTTAGTGTGAAAATCCCAAGCAGAATCCGACGAGCAATTAAATTGGCTGCTGTGCGATGCGTTCGGGCACGACGCACTATACTCTCCCTCGACTTGGAACAAGTGCAAGGCGCATAAATCAAAGAGAGAGAGAGAGAGTGGGGGAGAGAGACCCCCAAACCATTAGATAAAGTCTCACGCGCCGCCCCAGCACAAATTCTCCACGAAAAGGGGGATTATTTTTAACTAGTCGGCCTGGCGTGCGATGTTAAATCGACTGCGCCGTATTTAAAACGGCAGCAAATTAATTTATTCTTTCACGCCGTTCGCGGGCTGGAAGTGCGCATTAATAAACAATTAAGTGTGCTTAATTGCAGTTGCCTGCTGCAAGAGATTCTCGTACTGAAAGTGTCGCCAAGTGCCGAGTCGACTATGACGGCTCATGGCCTTAGGTTTTCTTTGCTTTTTGTCTGGCCAAAGTCGATGAGTTTCTCGTGAAACTCGTTACTCGATGTTTTTCGGCTGAAAGGCGACCTTCGGCTGTCAGCTCGCTGCCGGTTCCAGCTGCGCGTTGGCACTTTAAGCGCACAGCCTAAGCCGCTTATCCCTGTCGTAGTCGTCCTAGTCGAGGTGGGGCAAGCGGCTTGGCAATTCCTCGAATAATGCCATGGATAGGCGTGCAAATTAACTTTGCTTTATGTGTGCATATGTGCGTGTGTCCCAGAGAGAGTGTGTGACACTGCGAAGAGGCAGATAAATTATGCAACATCTACACTTGGCCTTGGCGAGCGGCTCCTGCTCTGCCTCGCCTGTCCTAATCTCAGCCGTATATTGAGCTCAGTGTCCATGAGGCGGAACAAATAATGAGCATAATATAATTAAGGTATGTAATATGCTATATATCAGAATTTCAAATACCCAGTGGAGCAGTAATATACACAAAATTATGTCGTATAATCTAAGCCAAATCAGCTGCAAGAAAATACAAACCTTACCTTATTTAGCTGCATGTGAGTGGAGAGATTTCTGTAAAAAAAGAAGTTAGGCAAGTGATTAGATATGCAGTACAAAAAAGAGTTAATAAGTTGTTGTTCTAGCTCGTCTACGTGTGTATATCTTATCAGTTGAAGAAGGGATCCCTGCAGAAAAACCGTTCCCTAAGCTTTTGTATAAAAAAAAGCAGCTTCCACATGAATTCCCCTGCGGGCTCGCTTCATCCTCGGGGACTGCTGCTTTTGGGGTCAAATCGAGTGGCAAGTTAATAGTGCTTCGCCAACACGACATCGGACCGAGTCGATGCGAGTACATGAAACTCATCAACTGATAGAGGGCAGCTGATAGAGGAATGCCGCATTAAGCAGGCTCGGGCGAAGTTGATGTGCAGCAGGCAAGAAGGCGACGGTCTCGGAAAAACACACACACAGAGACACAGAGAAAAGGCGCTGTGAAGGATGACAGCGAAAAGGAAGCAGGGTGAGCTGGAGGAGCTGAATGAGTAGATGACAAGAGACAGACATTGAACACGAAAAGGGAAACTGGAGCGAAGACATTAGCCCGAAATGACAGCAGCAAGATGCAAGATGGATACTCGGCTTATAGCTCTATTTTCCAACTGTATCAGCAAGAACAAGCAGAAAAAAGGCAACAACAAATGACAGCCTCTGTCGCAAGTATGCAAACGGCAAGAACAGTGATAGAACGAGGGACAGAGATGGAGAATGTAGGATGAGAAGAAGACCCTGAGCTCATTTAAAGCCGTGCACAGTGCGAAGAAGAAGCAGTTAGAACAGTGACAGTGCCAACACGCTGTTACTCTTCTATTGAAAATCGTTTTTCTCGCCTTCAACCAAGGACAGCTGTGCCGCATTCGCACACACACACAGATATCCGTATCCCTCCGTATACACCTCCCTATTCGCATCCACTCATCACTCAGCCATCGGCATCTGGCAGATTCGAGCTGAGAGCTGCGAGCCGCGAGTAACTCAACTCTGCAATATGCAATGGAAAAGTGAGGCCAACTGGCTTAAAAGCAGAGAGAGACCTCCATCTTGGCCGCACTTGTACTGCCTGCCTGCCAGCTGGCATGGCTTTTATTTTCCATCGCCAAAGCGCAACTTGGCCAAATGCTTTTCTCTCGCACTTACTCACTCCCCCCCCACCCTCTCGCTCTCTTTCTCTTTCTCGCATTGCCGAGGCCAATGCCGCAGTTTAAATATTTATGTAAGCGCGCCATTTTATGAGAAATATTTTGCAATTGCTGCACAAGTATTTTGCTTTTTATTATTATTGAAATAGGCCAAGCAAACGAGCTTATGCTAAGCGCGTAGCGAAGCGATTCTCGGCTCCCTGCACCCCACTCTCCGCTCCCTGTTCTCTGCATTCTGCACTCGGGCAGTGAAGCCGTTGCGCCTGAGGGGGAGTTAGCGCAGGACAAGCAGGAGTCAAGGAATTTACGAGCTTGTTTAGTTCTTCAGAAATCGGCGATAATGAAACTGCCAGCCAGATGCACTGCTAGTCGAGCAAGCCTTATAAAACGACATAGGAACTAGCGCAAAACAGAATACAATAAATCATTTGAAGTGCACAAAATAATAAAAAAATTGCGAACAATTTGTTTATAGAGATGCCACATCAATTGTGCATTGCAATGGGTACTAAATAGATTGGAAGTTCAGTCAGATAACATAAGGAGCATGAGCTTAAGGACTCTATGACAATCTTATCTTTTCATAGCTTGGCTATGGAATATTATATGTAAAACTGGGAAAATTCTTACTTAAGATGCGGTATATGCTTACATATGTATTATCTGATATTAGAAAAATTCGATTAATAATTTGAGTTGAAAATCGGAGAGGTACGGGATACACTTAGGTTTGTAATTTCGTGCCTTGGTCCGGTCTATTAATTTATGCGTTGCGCTTAAGTCGTAATGCGAGCAGGTTCTGGGCCATAAGTCCGGAGAAATGTAGCGTGCGTCGTAGGGCAGAAGGAATGCGAGCGTGGAGAAAACGGGAAAACCGAGAGAAAGGCGTTACGTAAAACTCAATTGCGCATGCAACGGCTCAAAGGCTTAACTGCGTATAACATTCAATTTGTGTTAATGACATTAAATAAAGTCACACGCACGCACAGGTGGCTCAGTTACACCTTGGTTAGCACCAGTCCCCTTCCCCTCTCTATTGGCTGGCCACTTAAAAAAAGGTTGCCCCTGGATGGACTTAAGCCAGGATGAGATGCCCATGCCGCACTCGATACCGGGAATAAAATAAAATAACATGCCATCAAGGAAACAAAGGCAACCCAAAACTGTGCACTGACCTCTGCTGTGATATTCTTAAATGGCATTAAAAATCATTGGCACATGTTGCGGGGAATGCGGGTGGAGAGGGGAGTTGGGAGTGGAGCTGGGGAACCGAGGGAAACTACTGCGCAACAACAGTTTCATTTTCAGCTTAAATCGGGCTAAAAACTTACCCGAACAACAACGAAATTCACCAACAGCAAAGGCAGCTGCTCTGCCAGCCCCCTCCCCACCCCTGCGGGTATGGCAACAAATCAGGCAAAAAAACAGGAAACCGCTTGGCATGGGGATGTAGTGCGGGGCGGTTGGTACGCAGGGGAGTGGCAAAAGTTGTGCTTTAGATAAAGTTGCTGATGCTGCCGGTTGCTGCCTGCTGTTTTTGCCAAACATTCGACATGCAGTGCACGTAGCGGTATAGCACACACACACAGGCACACCTACTCCCACACATACACACACATATACCTAGCTCTGCTCACACCTTAGCCCGCTTCGAACCGACCTACACCTGGCGAAAGTTTGCTGTGATAGTCGCATTGTTTTCTGTTTCTTCTTAATATTTTAGCCCGATTTCTTCAGCTGTCGTTGCCGATGCGTTTTGCTTTTGCCTCACTTTTTTGCAGTTGTTGCTCAAAGTTTATCAAAACTACACAAGAGTATTACATGCATTTAGCTACACACACACACAAAAAGAGCAACACTCAGGCGAAGGTCTCGAGGCGTGCGAGTCCTCGCCTGGAGCAGGCGTCGAAGTGTGGCATACTTTTAGGCAAGGCCAGAGCAAGATTTGTGTTTAACTTGCATTTGCCTGTGCAAATTAGACACAAACACACACACACACGCAAGCACTGCTGTAAAAACACATACACGCAATCACACACACACGAGCGCACACACTTGCTGTCAGTAGCAGGCACACACACACACACACACACGGACACACAGACACAGTCGCATAAAATAAAGCACAAAACTTGGCAGCGTCTTCTACTTGGACTCCGCATGCTCCTCTCTCTCTCTCATATATTTCTCTCTCGCTCTCTATTGTCTGCTTTCCCAAGTCTCACTGCAGTAATAATAATAAGGAGAATTGTTATTGTTTTCTATTAATTTGCCTTTGTTATTTGCGTTGTTGTTGATCTGCAGTTGATTTGATTTGCCTTCTGCCTCGCATCGTCAGCAATTTAGCAAAAATATTGCAAAATTGTTAAACGTTTCAATGATTTTGCTGCCTTTGTTTCGACTGTTAAAAACAAATCGATATACCTAAGTGAAGCGTGGTATCGATAACGAGAAGTTGTGCCCAACGTAGACTAATAATGCCGAACTCTTTTATTTATTTGTCTATGACTTCCCCAATACTTAAAACAGATATATCGATAGGTAGCTTGCGATAGCTGACAGCCGATAATTATGGAGGGAGGTGAAATTGAATATTTATATTTTGGTCTGACTAGCTTAGCCAAGGCATTGAAAGTCAATTATAAGTTGGCAAAATATTTGCAGGCTAAAAATATCTCAGGCTTCTTGCCGGACTTACTGAGTCAATAGCGTGTCTCAAGTTTCGATATTTTCCTCCATCCGTCAACTCCTGCTTGCGCCTCTAATTAATGCGTCCGGTCAACTTCTGATGAAGATTAATTTCGATTTAATATCAGCCAAAAGTTTCGTGGCGCGGCAACAGCTGCCCCGTCTGCATATTTTAAAGTCGAAATTTTGCATAAAAATCGAAAAGAGAATGTGGGAGAATCTAGAACACAAGCAGCTGCAGGCGAACTAAGGCAAAAACTTTCGATGAGGCCAACGACTTGTGCAAACTTGTGCACAGAAATCGTATAAATTTCTATCCAGTGGGGGGAATTAAGCCAAAGTATAGTTTAGTAAATATGTGCTAGGGAATTATGAAATATTTAAGGCACACAGCAGCAATACATGGTCCCATTCTGGCATTAAATCTCAAGATCTGTCGAAGTGTCTTGTGTTGACCCCACGGCGAAGAGTTATGGACTCGTAGATAAGCCTCTGCAGGCTGTGGCGCATCTGCATCCGAATTGGGCACGATACACGGGTACAGGGGGGACTGTAGGTGGGCGGGGTGTGCGTTATATTCATTCATTCCGAATTTAAGCAGCTGCAAATTCCACTCACATTCATTCACTCTGCGCTCTCTCTATTTGTTTATGTCTTTTTCTCTTTCTGTGTCTCTAAGCCGAGCACGCGTCCACAAATAGTTGCACCTACCCAGCCCCTGCCCTGGCACCCGCCTACGCTGTGTGTGTGATCCGCATAAGCTGCACATTAAGTGCAAGCCCATGAGGACCTCGAAAGTAAGCCAAGACCGAATGTGGATATAATGAAAACTAGCTCATCTCATCTCATCTCATTCACGTCTTTCTATGGGCCACTCTCGCGCCATAGACAACTGGTATTTTTGTCTCTCTCCCACTCTCTCTCTCCCTCTCTCGTCGAGCGCCAAGGACGTTGGCTGCCATTGCCAACACTTTGTCGCAAAAGACCCAAGCCCTCCCCCCACGCCTCTCCGTCGACCGCAGCAGCAGCCCATTACAACTACTTAAGGTATGTAAATAACGCGATGTGCGCGACGCTCAAAATAAGCCAAGGCAAAGCATAAGAAAGCAGCAGCAGCAGTAGCTAACCCCATCTTAGCCCACCTACCTACCCTATCTAACCCCCCTCCTGTAACAGCTGCGCCTGCAGAGAGAGAGACAGCATTAGCATAATCGTTATGGTTATGCGCGACGTGTGCATAATGGCAAACTTGCCGGGCGTGTTAGGGGGGGAAGTCGGGAAGGGGGAACTGAGCAAGCTCGAAACCTGCGACACGCACATATAAACTATGTTAAGTGCGCTGACATTCTGATATATAGTGTGTGCTACACTTACTTTTTAGGGAAGGTAACACGGATTACACGAAGATTTTGACAGCTTATGGCAGAAGAAATGTCTCGAAAGCTGCGAAAAAAATCCCTATGAATGCGCAGAGTAATCCTAACTATATTATCTAACGTGACTGACTTAAAATAACGGAAATATGCTCAGAATTACGTGAAAACTTTAGTTATTAAATATATATATATTTATATATATATTTATTATTTATTATTATTTAGTATTGTAAACCAAGTAATTATTTCGCTTAAATCGATATTCGAAATTATTGCTTTTATTTCATTTTGACATCTTTCCCTATCGAATTACAGCTTTGCTTTATGCTTGAGAGCGGGGAGAACTCAAGGCACTTCTCAAATTACAGGGTATTTCGCCGGCACTTAGTGCGGCTCTTAAGCCCTCTTCATGCTGATTACTTTTTATTTGGCTTTGGCTTGCCAAGTGTAGCTCGAGTGCGTGGTGTGCCCGACCCGACTCGGCTCGGACGTGGCGTTTGTGTTTGCTCAGGTGCGCATATTAAGTAGCGGACGCATGTGTGTGCGTGTGAGTGTGTGTGCGTGCCCTCATGTGTTGCCTACTGTTCGGGGCAGGCTATTAGCGGCAAGCAAAATACGAGCACATACGCAGAGATTGAGAGCAGCGCACACACACACACACTCACACACGTGCAAACAAAATAAATTACCCAGCAATGGTAACAACAACGAGGCACATCTACTCGATGGCAGCTTAGGAAATCAAGAGCCCGAGTCTGTCTCTCTGTCGCTCGTGGGGGCAGCTAGGGCAGCTAGGGTAGATCTGTGTATGGCGCGTTTAAGATTCAGCACGCATAACTTATAAAATACAAATTAAAATTCCAATTGCAAACCTCAATAATAAAACACTTTTAAGTGCCGTCGCAGCCGCAGACTGTGCGAGCACAAAAAGGTAGCCTAAACGGGGCAGGCCGTGAAGAAGGTCGTCGGGCAAGGCACTGTGCAGGCATCTCCCTCTGTGTCTGCAGCTCTCTCCCTCTCTCTCTCACTCTTTCGCTCTCTTTCTGTGGGAGCCTCCGCTCACAAGTTTATTAAAAATTTCGCCAAAAGGCATCTATCAGTTATGAGCCGCGCCCCGCGACGACAGTGCGCGACTCATTTCAATGAGTTTCGTGCTGCGTTTTCGTCCTGCCCCCAAGCGCTCAATCTAACTGTCTGCCTCTCGCTCCCACTCTCTCATTCTCTCTGCCTCTCGCTTTCTCTGCTTTCTCTCATTCTCTGGCCGTGGTCGCCACATCTTGTAATTGGCATTCCGCACGCTGACCGAAATGAAAATGCTACGTGCTTTCATTTCACGTTCCGGCATCGACGCCGTCATCGACCAGGATAAGTCAGCCAAGTCCAGAAACACTCTGCACGCTCCATTGACCAGACAGGAACCACGAACCGAGCACGGGAGCGGGAGCGGGAATGCGAGCGGGAACGGCGAACTGCGAACTCAAACGGAAACTGGCCGAAATGAAGCTTATTTATAGCATGAGGTTTTTAAATATCTCGTGTTTTTCGTTCTTTATCCCCCAATCTTCTCCATCTTAAAGGCGCGCCTGCACAGCAGGACCGCTCTACGCGGTTCTCAAGGCATATGAACACGATGCGACCCTTGCCAGGAGTCGCGAAAATCGATTGCCACGCAATATTGAACTGCTGTCAGCCCTCATCTGTCTGCGTTGCGTAATGCATATTCAACGACACATAAATATACCATGACAATCTATAGTACTTCATACGCATGCATATGTGTGTGGGTATGTATTTTTTGTTTTTTTTTTTCTCCTTATTTTTCGGAGAGAGACGCCTGAAGCTGACAGCCAGCAAATTTCGTTGTCAGCCTGTGCCCCGTGTGCGCGTCTTTCGATTGTTTGCATTGTGTTTGCGGCTTCGTCGCCATCCTTTCCTTTCCCTTTGATGTGGCATAGGTGAAAATGCCACGTAGCGCCCCATGTGATCCCCCATTCCACCTCTTTCGATCTTTCGCATCCACCCGAGCCGAGTTAAAAGAGCCGAGAAATTGTATGCTTTGTTATCGCAATCGAGCGATTTTACTCGGTCTGTGCTGATGGATTTACACGCTTTCAATCTCATTTTTGAAATCTGCAGATAGAGAATAGCTCAGAGCTATCGCTTATTCGCCAATTCACTTAGAGAGGAATAAAATGTATATAAACAATTTGTAAGTCGTTTATTTAAGTGATTTATTCAATATGAAAGCCGTCGATAACCTTATTGATTTGATTAAACAAGTATCGCCAGTGTTGGTAAGAGTATACTCGATTAGTCCAATATCAACTTTTAATCCCATTTCAAACTTCCTTTCCTGTTTTTAAATCAAATTTACTTGTTTCACAACTCAAAAAAACCCTGAAACCTTGTAGCCTGTCCATCATCTTCATCCTACTTCAGATCCCATTCAAATTCTTTTATTTATTTGCCCTAATAGAATGCAAATAATTGATACGGTTCCCTTTTAACACCCAACCAAATTGTCAGGATTCAGCAGGAGCACGATTTCAGGTTTTCACAGCACATTTATCAGGTTACCCCCCTCTCCTTTCTGCACTCTCTTCCTCGCTCCCACATGCTGTCTCATTCAGTTTGCTCGCCATATATCATGGCGAACTGTCGCAGACCTTTCATACGCCCATTTCGTAAGCACCCAAAAGATACTTGTGAAATTTTAAAGTATTCCACGCAAATAGGCGCATGTGTGTATGGAGTGGGGCGTGGCGTGGCGGAGGCGCACTCGGTGCTCGTCAAATTTATGAGCACTCGTCGCACTAACTCATAAAAATGGCATCTATAAAGCGACGTTCAGTGGAGGAGGAGGAAGAGGAGGAGGCGGAGCAAGAACGAGACGACACTTTGCATGCGAAAGGGGCTTTGGGCGTGGCACGTTGCCGCAGACAAGCAAGAGGCGGGGAGGGAAGGCAACCAGCATCTAGGGATACTTTAAGACTCGGCACTAAGCCCGACTCGACTCGCTGCCAAATCCGACCACGCACTTAAGCGTCGTTCTTCCGGCTGCCTACACAAACCGAAAGAGAAAGAGAAGAGACGTCGAAAGAGAAGTAACAATAGAGGAACGGGTCCGGGACTGAACTGGATGCCGAGCAGCAGAGCTATTTACTCGACTTAGAAGGCAATAATATATCATCTACAGTTTATCATCGCTATGACGCCAGACTGAAATTATTATCCAGCGAATTTATTGCCAAACAATAAACGCGAAGTGCATGTGGAGGAGCTCTCGCTGTGCGACATCGAATGGTTTGTGTATCAACAACAGAAAGAACAACAACAACAACAAGAGGAGGAGAATAACAACAACAATAACAACAACGAGAGCAGCGTCCACACACACGACAACAACATTTAGAATGACAGGCATTTTGACGAGCCTCAATGGAAACAAACAGAAGCCAGCAAACAAATAGAAAAACACACACAAAAACAGAACGAGGCAAGGACAGGGAGAGAGCGGAGATAGGGGAGAGAGCAATGAAAGCAGTGCAGCAATATGACTGACTGGTTTATACTCTGTACAAAAAACGTTAAAAGCAAAGATTTTAGAAAGAACTTCAATATAATCTGTGACACCTAGTAAACTTTTTAATTTGCTGTGCATATTAATACAAATATAAAGCATAACAATATATAATTAATTATAATAATAATTTAATTAGAATTGTTTAATACTTTATATAAGGAATCGCAAAGTTTCACCTAGCCAACTGAAAGAGGCATTATTTTTGGCAACAATTCATATTTTAATATTTTTAGCTGAGCCTTCGCACACACGCACAGCATACATATTACGCACACAAACATGCATTTGCATATGTATGTATGTATAGGTAAGCTCTGAGCTTATATATTCATAGCAATCTCGAGAGCTGTCACAGACTGCGTCGAAGCTGACACGCGCTCCAACTTGTTTTCCTACTATTGGCCAAGGCAAATGGAACGAATTTGTCAGCGGCAGACGAACGGGCAGGCAGACAGACAGATAAACAGACAGACATACAGACAGACCGACAGTCCGACCGACCGATGTAGATAGTGGCAGGAAGGCGTGGCAACTTAGGACGAAATCAAATTGCTGCTGTCCTGTCAACTTTTTTGCGTAACAATTTCTTTTTATTTTATTTAGCATCGCAACGAGCGTGGACAGAGAGCACAAGTTGCCGAAACTGGCAGGCGGCGAGCCTCGTGCTCGTGTTCATTTGCCATTTGCCATATCCATATCCAATTCCACAAACATATCTGCTGTAGTGTATTCCCTAACACTTTATGCTGTACTCGCTTGTTCAACCCTTTCGTTACGATGAGGATGGGTTTTTATGGCAAGCGTTCCTCACATAGTTTGCCAGCTTGAGTCGAGGCGGGACAGCGGGCGTATGGCGAGGGATGGGGGCAACGAGGGGGCTCTCTCTCTCTCTATGTATCGGTTGAAGCAAAATTGCCAAACATTTTGCGCATAAATGACAAATGCCTTTGATGGCATAAAATATGACTTTGGAAATTGTTTTGCAGCATATAAAAAGGCGTTGGCCTTGTTGACATACACTCCCACTCAGCCCCCCATCCAAAACTGCCCTCCCCACCGCGCCGTCCCTCTCACAATATCAGGCTTATAAGCATTGACCGATGGGGGCTATTTCTCGAAAATGTGTTGATGGATGCGAATAGTTGTGAGTGCAGTCCGACGAAATGACGACACGATTTATGGGGGCAAGTTTCGAGTAGAGCACGAAACATAGAGCTATTTTTAGATGAAAACATTTGAGCAGGCAGCGTTAGTATTAAAATGAAATATTATAATGGTATATTAGTTGATAAGTTCTTCGATTGCGCTGATTGATGGGAACCTAAGGGGATTAAAGTGAAGAAGAAAACCGTCTCTGAACTTTTATCGATAGTTTGTTGCTTTATAGGCTATGTGGTTCTATCAATAGTATGTGGTTTTATATGTTATGTGGTTCAACGTACAACTTGAGAAGAATTTGAAGACTCTTATGTGGTTAGCAAATCGCAGCAGAGTATGCGAAATAAATGTGTTTTCCAGCACGTGAAATTCTCCCTTCAAAGCTTTCACTTTGAGGCCAAGGAATATTATAATATTGTAGGGGTATGAACAGCTTAATCCTCCCCTGATTTTAAATATTTAATGAACTCAGAGTTGGCTGTCAATCAGCGAATTTACTACACACTTCAATTTCAATTTCGCAACGATACGAATCACATTTTAATTCCAATTTACTTTACCACACTCGTGTCTCTCATTTCTCAGCTCCCATTCCAAGCCCGGTGTGAAGGTGACTTTGAGGCGCATGTTGGGCTACCCCCCTCTCACATCATTACTCCCATACCCTTCGCCCTGCAATTGACTGACAATTGACTTGTCAAAGTATCAATTATATTCGACAGCGACTCATTCCCCCGAGTGCGTCGAAACCAGCAAAAGCCATTTACGCGTACTCAGTCTCCGCTTGCGAGAGTGTGTGAAGTTGTGTGGCAAGTGTGTGTGCATGTGTGTGTGTAAGTGTGTGTGCAAGTGAGTGTGAGTACTTATGGCATATTGAATTTTAGAAACATTGCCCAATAAATGCGCTCGCAAATGGGCGCATTAAATATTCAATGTGGAAAATGTTAATCATTTATTGGGCGCAAAATTCATTAGCAGCGCGTCTCGTTCAGACCTCAAACCGTTCTACAAAAGCCTACCCCCCCCTCCCGCAAAACGAAAGCACCCGCAAACCAGCAGATCTGCCAAAAAGCCGAAAACTACGGGGGAACCCTCGGCGTGCCACGTGCCCCTGCTTCCACCTTCTGCCTCACCGCGTACACGGCGGGTAAGCAAACATTACACAATTTTGATTGTATTTCCGCTTCGTATGCGAGCCAACAACAACAACAATAACAACAGCAGCAACAGGAAGTTGCGCTTATTTCCGTTTGTTTACCTTTACGCTGTGCCTTGATTAAATGTCAGCGCGTGGCAGGGAGGCAGGGGGTACGCGCCGGATTTGCCGTGGTTGCTGCCACTCAACGCGAATCGCACGGATTCGGTTTGGTTTGGTTTTGTTGGGTTTGGTTCGACCAGGCCTCAGTCTGATAATTTAATGCGGCAAATGCGAGCAGAACTCAACAAAACATGCTAAATTTTTACTGGATTCATTAAGAATGGGGAATTGAGAATTGGGAAAGGGGAATATCTAGCATATTTTCGGCAACCTGGGAGCATATTTAATTTTATTTTGAAGACGGCTTCAACTTGGACAGATTTGTTAACGTTCTACACTCGAAAATGGAGCTGACAACTCTCCATTTTTATGGCCTACTTAATCAGCCGAGAATTTACAAAATAACTATACATGAAATTTATTTTAAATAATTCGTTATATGCATCAGCCTGTCATCGATTTAAGAGCATTCCGTATAGAGTTTGCCGGCAATCTACCAGGCCAATTTAAAACTTGTATATGACAACAATTTGACTTTATTATCATTTAAATGTCATGGCGGAAAAGGCTTATCAAATGAAACTACGCCAGCATACAGAACTGCATGTATGCTCTATAGATATACATAAATATTGTATTTTAACGATTTATTTATAATACGAAACTCAATTGGGCTTTGTAAGGTTGCAGTCTAGTGTAGCTTAATACATTTTACAATATACCTTGTCTTTGGCTTTCACAGCCGGGCAAAGCCGGACACTTTGGGGCCACGTTTAACAATGACAAAAACTCAATTTACTCAGTTTAAAACAGAATACCACGGCGTCAGCGACCTTGTGTATGAATTATGTATAAATGCGACACTTGGTCAACTCTACACGGGTGTGCATGTGTGTGTGTGCCAAACGAGCATTTATTTATTATTAACTGCATTTTATCGCTGCTGCAGTGCGTAATATAGGGCAGCAGATGACAAGTATGCACAGGCTGAGGGGGGGAGGAGAGAGAAGAGAGACAAAAATTCTTAAAGCGTGGCTCAGTGTTTAAAATACCGTTACACGACTGCAGCGACGCGTCGTTGTCGCTGTCGCTGTCGCGTGCGGCTAATTAATGGCCGGCAATTTGCAAAGGGGCGCGCCCTCAAAAGTATGCTACGAAAATGCTGCGACGGCCATTTGTAGGTCACGAGCAGCAGCAGCGGCAGAGACAGCGCGCGTGTGGGAGCGAGAGCGAGAGCGAGAGCATTACTGTTTTGTGTACTGTGTCGACGCATGCCGCAGCATAATTTATGTCGCCAAATTCGGCATATTTTCTGTATTTTTATTGTTTTTATTGTTGTTTATGTAATTCCTTTGCTTTTGTTTTCAATTTGCGCTGAGTTTGCATAAAAAAAAAGAAACGGGACGCCCCGCCGCGGCGTGCTCTATTTGCTATTGTCGTATTTACATGTCTAGCAATTGTTAACGCACATTTGCATAAATCGCACACACACACACATACTGACAGAGACAGTGATACCGACAGCGAGTGCGAGAGAGGCAGTAACATGCTGTATTTGCCGCGCCATTGGCTTGCAATTTCTCGATATTAGCGCTACGTTTTTTTATATTTCATTTATGTTTTCAACATTGATAATTTATAGCCCAAATAGCTGTGCATATGTATATGTATATGTATATGGGATATATCAATATATGTATTTCCGCCCGATTTCAGAGATGTTTGCATGTGTAGCATAAATATTCATAAATAAATCGCAGTTAGTTGTGTCTCATCAACTTTGAGTGCCAGAAATGCGAAAAGGTTCGCGAATAATTTCGATACATTTTCCAATTTCCCATTTTCCCGCACTTTCGGGGAGAGTGTGGAGCGTGAAAAAATTAACATTTAGCAGCAGTTAAAACGTTAAATCATCTCAGCACACACACACAGGGCACACTAGTATAGGCGCATAAATGCTCATTCGAGCGTTTCATAATGGGCAAGTACATATGTATATGTTAGTACATATGTATATGTGTATGTATGAATGTGTGCTTGTGTGTGAGGGTGTGTGTGTGTGAGGCACAACACATTTGCCTTGGCAACTCAACTCATTTTCGCATTAAAGGACGCCAATGTGGCGCACTGGCAGAATGCCAAAAATGAGCCCAGATAGTACAAGCACATATGTACACACACACACACACATAGAGAGAGGGAGAAAGAGGGAAAGAGAGAGCAAGAGAGAGCTGCTCTGTGTGCCCTATAGAGCCATCGAGCCTACAATAAATGTTGCCTGCAGCTCGAGAGAGCAACTAAATTATCACTAATATGAGCAGCGGGCTCGGCATAAAAGTAAAGCCATGTAGCAGAGTGTACAGCTGAGTACGTGTGTGTTAGTGTGTGTGGGGGCGTGGCAAATAAACACATCAGCTAAAATGCTTTTTACTTAAATTAACAACACCAAAAGCAGCTTGTGCGATTTTAGGCTAAGCGGCTGCCCAACTAACGGCAAGTCATTAGCTCCGAGTGTGTGTGTGTGGGTGTGTGTGAGTGAGGAGGAGAGGAAAGGGCCGAGTGAAAAGAAGCGAAAGGCAGAAAAGTAACCAAAAAAAAGGGGCGCAAAATCAATGAGAAAGAAGTAAATGAAGCTGCAGCGAGTCGAAATTGATATGCCCTAAATCGCAGCTTTAGCTTTATAGCATGTGTATAACTGCGGATTGTATGTGTGTATATGTGTTGCTGTTATGCGTGTGTGTGTGTGGAAAGCTTTCATAAATTCGATTAGTTTTCGTACCTGTTTCTGCTGCCAATTTGGAAAATTTCCTTTGAAATTGTTTTATAGCAAGTGTTATATGACATGCGTAATGGAAACATAACTATAGCATACACGCAGAGTACCCTTTTTCATTGCCAGGGTATAAAACTCGACAACCAGCTGCCCCGATCCCTTCCCCGCTCTCCCGCTCACCCGCTCAGCGCCTCAGCCCCTTCTGCTTTGGCATACTTAAGCAATCGGAGCAAATGTTTTATCGTCACTTTGCCACACACTTACACGCACACACACACTGACACGCACACACCGACACGAACTTGCATACACACACATGTTTGCAAACATTTACGCGCAGATATGCATGTGTGTGTGAGTAAGTGTGTGCGTGTGCTTGGCATACAAAGTAGCGTCAGTTTCCTTTCGCCGTCGCTTTCGCCTCAATCGACTCGAATGCCTATCAATGGTCTGCCGGGAGAGGGGGGAGGGAAGAAGGTTTTGGTTGGATGCTTGGCGGGACAGCCCCGCACAGACGTCTCTGACGGCCTAACACGGATCGGGGCCATTGTGAATTTAATAAGGACTTGAGGGAAAAATCAAAAATCTGGCAATTTGATGGTTACATAATTACCGCAGCCAGGCAACGGGTTCAAGCAGCGAGCTGCGGGAGTGCAAGAGGGGATGGTGGGAGAGGGATGGCGGGGGGAAGACGGGGAGAGGAGCAGCGAGCCCAGCGGCTGGCAAAACAAACAAATAAATTCAATGCAAAAGAGCAAAACTTTTGCGCAACACAAAGGCACAAAGCAGGCGCAAACACACACACACACGCACAGTCGCAAAACACACACACAGCTCAAACACACACACTCACACGTACTGACACTTACACACACACACACACCCAAACACAAATAACGCAAGTTTACAATGCGCAACTGAGGCCGCAGGCTAAACGAAATTGAGGGCGTCTCCGGGCACCCAAGGCGCAAGCTGCGTGCGGGCCAGGGGTGTGCAGAGGAGGGGGAAGGGCTTAGGAGAAAGCGGAAAGGGAAAGCTGACGCAGCTCGGAGCAAGGGAATAGTCAAAGTCAAAGCCGCGCATTGGCAACAAAAGGCTCAAAAGGCGCCGCCGCCATCGTCTTCCTCTAAATTGCCACAAAATTTATTATTATTGTTTTATATAAACAGCAAATGCGCGAAAATAAAGCAGACTAAATGCTGAGCAGAGGGAGGGGAGTAGCGGGGCGCAGGGGTGCAGGAAGCTGGCTTAGCCAGGCGTGGCACACCCGTCTTCATTCCACTTGCAATTGAGTAAATGCCAATGTAGTGAGTGAGCTTATTTATTTTGCTTTTGTTGAGTGTTTATACACACTGCCACGCCCACTCAACTCCCTACCTCCCCCCCCCCACCCACACTGCAACAGGCAACGATTTAAAGCGACTGCAATCCGACCGCAAATATCTGTTTGAGACTGTTATTCAACGCGCAGCGCTTCGATTTGCTTCGAAAGCTTTTCATTAGAAAAGTGCAACGATTTTCATTTGCCCATTTCCCAGCAGCTCCCTTCGTTAGCCCCCCTTTCTACAATGCTTTTGCGGTTTGCTTTGTGCTCGCTTTAGTGTATCTTTTGATAACAGTGTAAACTAATGCACAGCACTGAGTTAAAAACAAATCAAAAAAAAAGAAATAAAAATATTTTTACACAAATCGATAGCGCGCAAAGCAACGGAAAACATGCGCGGAAAATTGAGGAAAACTTGTCAAAAATATTTTGCAATCAAATTGGAAATGGCAGAAAAATGTAACATTTTAAAATATTTTTGAAGATTTTTTTTTATATTTTTTTAGAAACTTTTTTAAAGTGTATTTTTAATTTTCTTTTTTTGTATAGCTGAACTGTTTTTGGGCATATCGACTAATAGAGGCATTCAATTTTATTCATGAATGGGAATAATGAATGAATAATAGCGGGTAACAACTGCAGCAGTATGTGCTGGGCGTGGGGCGTGGTGTGGGACGAGGGAAATGTTCGCTTTCATAAACACTTGAATCGATTTATAATTATTGCTTTCGCTTGGCATCAGTTGAATGCAATCAAAGATACACTCACACACACACATATATGCACACGCACACTCGTGCAGCTGCTGTCCATCAAAATGTAAATGCGACTGTAAATAAAATAAGTTCGATAACTGCGTTTTACATTAAATCAATTCACTTTGACTCGCGGCCGCAGGCGGGGCAGACCACAAAAGCTGTGGGGTGCAGAGAGGTTTCCGGGCCTACCCCGAGTCCAGTGGGCGAGTTAAGCTGCCATTGCCCCCGCCACACAGACCCAGCTCAGTGAGTGTGTATGGGTAAGTGTGTGTGTGCATATGGATTTATATATTTAATTAAAAAAACAGACAATGCTCGTCAAGCGCAGCCTGCGCTTGATTTCGGCTTCGGTTTCGGTTTCGGGTTGTAGCCCCTTTCTGTCTGGCGCGCGGCGGCTTAGACAACTTAAGTAAATTAAATGTCATGTCTTGTTCCCCACTACAGCTGCCTCCCCTCTCCATACCCTTCACGCTCGATAAAACGATTGAAATGCGCTTAAAACTGGTGGCAACGCCATAAATGTTGAGCATGCCGCATGCGACTGAGGCGCGTGGGGTGTGTGGGTGTGTGGAAGTGGGGGAGGTGATGAGGGGGCCTCGAGCAGGATAGCTACAAGCAGAAACTTGCATATTTTAAATAATTGGCAACGATGGCAGCGTAGCTGGTGGCTGGTGACAACCCTGCCAGCCGACGCCAGGCGCAACTCCAATTTATTTGCAATTTGTTTGAAATTTATATCAAAGACACGCGCAGCACACACACACACACACGCAAGCGCACACATACAGCAAGTCAGTCACACACTGGCTGCCCCCCACCCCCTCCTCCAGCACATAATTGCAGTCATAAAATGCCAACAGCTCAGCGCCTTCGCCACTGCCTCGCTGCCTCCTGTGCATCTCCAGCTGCACACAGACAAACAAACAAATTATGTGCTCATTTGAATACGCATTCTAATGCGAATCACGTTGACAAAAAAAATTCATTGGAGCGCAAACGTTCCCCTGGTGCTTCCTCTCTCCCCTCCCCACCCTTGCCCTACGCCTCTGGCCTCGAGCTACCTTGACTTTTGCACTGTCTGTCTGTGTGTGCGGCAACCAATCAGCTGACACGCAGGCAGACAGGCAGAGCATGTGTATGCGCTCTCTCACTCTCTGGCTCTATTCTCTCTATCTTTCTCTCTCTATCTCTCTCACTCTCTCTCTTCCTGCGTCAGTTATTTCGGCACAGTCGATACCCAGTTAATCTATCAGGACATGGCACAATGTGTAGAAAATTAAATGTGCCCCCGCTACCGACGCCCCTGCCCTGCCACTGTACCACTCTGCCAGGCAACCAGTCATGCGTGTGCCTGTGCGTGTGTGTGTGTGTGCGTGCTTAATGTAAATGCAAACTAAATACACAACAGGCTGAAGCATTAAGTCGATTGCTTCAAGGACCTTCGCACAGATCCTGCCAGGAGCAGCAACAGCAGCAGCCACGGCTACAGTGCCACATTACCACATTGCGCCAACTTCCGACTGCGACAGCTACATTGGCGCCTTGCCGTTACCCACCCCCCCGTCCCTGGCAACTCGCAGCAACCCATCCCTCTCCCTCTTCCCTCGCTCATGTGTTGTCTGCGGCTCCTACTCACTTAATTTTCGCTTTTGCTGCCACTTGAAGTGAAAATGAGTGGCTCACTGCCACGCCCACGCCTAGACACCCTCCGCCTCCCCCTCCCACTCTACGACTACGTCTATGTATCTTTGTGTGTAAACGCTGAGGCTGCTTTTTAATAAGCAATTTACTTTTAGCTTAACAACGCTCAAGTGCTGTCGCCTGTAATGAAATACGCGCGCGCTCTAAGCAGGCGGCTTACATGGCAGGAGCAGGGGCGCAACCGACGGGTGGCAAGGGGGGGGGTTGGCAGCGCCCTTAGACAGGCTTGCAATGATTTTTTTTGTCGCGTGTTTGCCAACGATAATTAATTTCTTTATTTCGCCGCAAGTTTTAATGCACGAAAAGGAAATTATAATATTTTCAATTTACACGAGCAGATATATCTACATGGAAACTCGCACATATATCTTACTTCCCTGCCTATTAAAACTTTCTTAATTGAATTATTATAAAACATTGAAGTACATGTCAGAATGTGCCTGATTAAGAACTTAATTGACTTGACGTATATGCATAAGAAGAATCTTATCTGAAAGCGAAGGATCTAAATTGATATTGCCTTTTTTAGGGCGTAGGAGAAGACATAGAAAAGCTCTGCCTCTCACTGGGACTTCAATTAAATATAAATAACATATATATACAATATATTTTGGTTTTTTTTTCAGTTATCTTTGCTAGACTCCTTCAGCTTTGGATCCGAATTTCGCTCGAGGATTGCGTGCCAAAACTGAATCAGAGTGAAGCAATTTGCCCGCAAATCATTTTAAGTTGGCTTTTTATTGCCTGCCCGCTGTCCACTGCGGATGCGAATTTGTCCACATTTGAGCACCTGCTCCGCTCCACGCCCTGCCTGCTTTCCCCCCCCGCCGTCCTGCTGTGGCACTTGTCAGGCGTGTTGACAAAAAGTGCGCTTCATTTTTATATGGCCGCAATGGCGGCGTTAACATGGCAGAAATGTTTAAGCTGTTCATAAATCAAACCGGAGCTTTTTATAGCCCTCAGTGCCGGCCTATCCCTGCCTGCCGCCCCGCCCTCGCCCCTCTCAATTCCGGCCATTTGTCCGCCCTTTACATCGGCATATACGTGTGAGTTAATAAACCAAAATCGAAATTCTGTTTGTGCTGCGCATCGTAGGAGAGCATAAATATTATTTTTAAATCTCAATGAAATATGGCACACGATTTTGACGAATGTCCCCACAAATGCACGTATGTATGTTTATAAATAAATAAATTGAATGGGCAAAGAGCAGCCTGACAGTTCGGACTGGACAGGTAAAACAAACAGAAAAAGGAAGAGATGGAGAGCTGACAAAAAAATTAAAAGTTGCTTCAAAGTCTTGATTTGCATATTTAATGCCATTTGCATATCCTCTGCCCTATACTTATACCTATTGAAAAAAAGGTCTGCAGATCTTGATATTGTAAGCGGAATTGTGTGGAATTGCAGCCTATTCACTGGGTATCTCTGGGCCGATCATTATGAACACGCTCATTTACTTGGCACATACCTTATCGCTTTAATCAGCCTCGGCTCAGTTGTCCTGTGTGTAACCTGCAGCGAAAAAATGCAAAACACAAAAAGGGTTTCATATTAGAGTTGTTTTTTAACTTTTTGAACTCCCTCTCCCCCGCTCTCTCTCACTCTCTCTTTCCTTCTCTGTTACGCTTTGGGTTTTTTTTCTCATTTTCGTTGCGCTTAAATTTTTGGAAAAGTAAAATGAACAATATGCAAATATGTCCTCGGGATGCTCTTGGAATTTAAATTTGAAGCTCTAAGCCCCGAAATATGCGACCCGCTCAGGCGGTGCGGGGGCCGGGGGCGACGGCTAAGGCAACGACAAGCGGAGCTGACCCTTTGCGTGACGTATTTGCCGGCAAGGACACGCAGGCGACGTCGACAACAATAAAATTAAATATTCTATTTAATGGAGTCGTAGTATGCGTACATCAGACGCGAGTCGGTGTCGAGTCGTGTATCCTGTGTGGGCGCCAACATCCTCTTGATATATTAGAGGTTCCTTGAAGGCAAAAGCCATGGCGAATGACAAATATTGTCAGTTAATCTTGGCAACCCTTGCAAGCTGCGGGGAAAAACAGCACACACAAAGGTATCGATAACTCGTCGAGCAGCGACATAAAACTAAAAAGTATTTAAAATAAGTAAGCGTAAATTAAATTATAATATTTTAAATGCATATTAATTGTATTTTCAATGTAATTTCTTACGCTATGTGTTGCAATTTCAGAAAATTTAAAAAGAAACTACTCGAGCTATCGATATATCTGCCCATCGCCTCGAATAGACTTTGGGCCGACAGAATTTAAATTGAACAGAACGCAATATATATCACGGCCGGCACGGATTTGAGATTCTAATACGAAGTCCAGCAAATTGCAATCGCATTATATGGAATTTTATGGCCGACCCTCAGTCCTGGGGGAGAGCTATAATTCCCGAACCCCACGGGCGTATAAAATATAAAAAAGATTTTATTGACGGTCTCGGCACAGGTCGCTGGCAACGGTTTGGGCAGCGGTATCCCTTTTATTCTAATTTTTGTCTCGCTTTTGCGTCGTTTTTTTTTTGGGCTTATCTCTTTTTTCAGTATTTTGCCAGCGCCCAAGTCACCCAATCAAGTTGCGAACAGAAGCCGTGGTATCAGGCAGCCCAGATTTTTTTGTTTCACACAAATTAAGCAGATTAAATAAATTAGATAGCGCAGGGTAGGCCTGCACGTGTGTGTGTCTCTCTCTTTCTGTGTGTGTTAGGCAAATAGGAAACCAAATTGCGAAGGCAAATTCAAAAGGCAAACGTAGCTAGCTACCTACAGTTTGGCATCTTGAAGAAGTCGACGCCTACGCCAAGTCGAACCAATCGATGACACAAATAATACCTCAATTAAGCCCCAGAAATTTCGCAGGGACAGCGAATTTGCAGCGAGAAAAACATAATGAAAAACAAGCAGCATTTTCGGCGAGCACAGTCAGCGAGCTCAGTCAGCGCCTCGATTTATGCCACAATATTCTTCTACTCAATAGATATTTAATACTCAGCAATTTTTCGTTCGACAAAAAATTTCAACGAAATGAAAAAAACAGAAAGGAAAAGCGGAAAATTGAGCGCAAGAGGCGACCGCAAGCGGCGGTGGCGGCTGCGTGGGCAAACAGTGAACTTTCCTTCGCTTTTTCCGCAACGAAGGTCGTAATGAGTGGCTGCTGGCAGGGGAGGGGTCGGCAAGGGAGATGGGGCGGGAGCAGGAGAGCGGTAGGCAGTCGTCGCGGGCCCCGCATTTGTTTGCATTATATTTTCATGTATATTTTTCAGCTTGTACATATTTTTTAATGATTTTTTTTCTGGTGTTGTCGAACCGCTTTGCTGAAGTTTTAAAGGCGCCGCCTGTTCTACGCGGCGTATTACAACTCACTTGCCCCAAGTGGGGGGAGGGGGTGGAAGCGTGTTGTGGGTTGAGGAAGGGGCTGTGCATGTGGCTTTTCTGCCGACTGGTTGCGGGTTTGGGCCACACAAAGCGGAAGCATAATTGCGCTGGGGCGGCACAGCGCGACCCACAAGGCACCAGGCACGACGACTCCCCCTACCTCCACACCCGCTCGACGGGGCCAAACAAATGAAAATGAAAAGCGCCTGGCAATATTGAAGCATGCGAACTTTTCAAGTGTAAGAAATTTAATTTCGAAATGTAGGTTTAACGAACGGAAATTGCTTTCGCTGCCTCAAAATGGAGTAAGCCCCGCTCGGTATTCGTACTCGGAATTGTGTATTGTTCCCTATACATTTCTCTTCCTGCAGCTGTTTCTGCTTTTGTTTCTTTCGCTCGCCTGTTTTTGTTTTTGTTGCTGACGGCGTAGAACAACAGGCAACAGGCAACAGGCAGCAGGAGAAAGACGAGAGACGAGCGAAGAATAATGCAAAATAAAAAATAAATTTGGCTTTTTGCTGCTTGTTTTCATTCTGCAATTTGTTTGCTTAACTTTCTGATTGAGCTGGTGCCGCATTACGGCGAAGAAAATGAAATTATTTAATGTTTTACAGTTGTTCGTTGGCCGGCACGATCTACGCCCTTGGCCCACTCCACAGTCTGCCCTGCCCTGCCCTGCCCCCATTGGCCTCGTTTTCACTCTCGACGGCAGTGCGGCGCGTAATTGCGACTGATTTGTTTGGCATTTTGCACGGCCATTTATTTTCGTCATGGTCAGCTTGAGGCTGGCCAGGATGTGGCGCCACGTCAGCTGATTGGGCCCGTAGGGAGTACGTAAATACAAGAGCGAGAGAAAGTGGAACTCGATGGCGAGCATAATGAAATGTTTTACTCATTGAAAGTGGATATTTTAAATGATATTTTTAAGCACACAACAATTGCATTTAAACGGGAAAAGTAATGAATAATAAGTTTCTTTTAATTTTAGTTGCTTTTCCGGCCAATGCCCTGCAACGCTGAGCTTACTCGATACTCGATAGCTCTGGGCATCGATTACAATTGCTCTGTGTTAATCAATAGGTTTGCGGTGTGTACATGATTGAGGTTTAAATTCGACCACATCATTATTATTTGTATTATTTATTGTTTAAGTTAATAGTTCAATTGAAATTTAATGAAACTGCTGCTGAATTGTTTTTAAATATATTTGCATTGCAAGAAATTTATATGCGTGTCAGAGTTGCATATAAATCGTTTATTTAATGAGACAAATATGAAGCACACGCGCTGCGCTTTAATTAAACACTTTAAAAACTGTTTGACGGCGTAGTGTTTTCATATTTCAAGCACAATTAATTTAAGAGCCCGCAAAACTTTTGCCGTGTCGTCTATGAACAAGGCCGAAAACGCAACTGGGCCGACGAGCACTTCTATTCGCCGAGCTTTCCAATTTGCAAAACCAACTGCCAAGGTTAAGCCGTGCACTCTACGGCCCACTTTTGACTTATTAAGTATACGCAGAGTTCGCCCCGCAACCAGCCCCGCTCCCATCAGCTGCATGCTGCTGCAGTTCGCGTTATTTTCGAATGCAAAAGGCCATAGATGCCAGAAGGCAGCATATTTAAGTCTCTTCCATTACCAACTCTCGGACTCAGCATGCCGAAAAGTGAAATATAAAATACACAACACATACACACGCGATTTGCATCAGCTGCAAAAGTTACTTTTCTCGAACTTTTCAAAAACAAGCCGAAACTTTGCCTGAAAATAGAACAAACGTTGACAAAGCGGTCCGGTAGCTTCGATAAGCCCCGAACAAGCTGATATGAAAACATTAATAACATTAGCCTAACCCGCACACACACACTCACACATGCAAAGCAAACTAATCAAACTTTGAAGCACAAACAATAAAACCTTGCAACAGGAAACCGAATGTCTAGTATGCTTTCTTTTTATATATATTTTTGTTTCATGAATTTATCAGATTTTATTGAAATGTATACGTTAAAAAAAGTTTAGGCTTTCTTAATTCGTCAGAGAACTTCCCTGTCAGCTGATTTGACTATTTCCAATTTATTCAGAGTGTAAACAAGTGTATTCAACTTGAACTCTTCTTCAGCGTGGATCAAATACACTCTAATGTTTTGACCAGGTGCCTCATCAGCTTTCTCCTTATCTGCCTAGATTCTACTTGCCTTGACCTGGACCCAGTTCTAGCCTAGATTATTCATATAGTGCGAATTATACTTAAAGAAGAACCTGATATACTATAAACAGATATACAGAAGACATATCTAGGATTTGCTTTATACTATAAATATGCTATACTATATGCTGATATACTATAAACAGATATACAGAAGAAAGATCCAGGAATTGCTTTATCAGAGGTTCGACTAGCGTGTAGAGTGTTATCTCTGCCAAGGGAAACTCCTCTGAGAGAACTATAGAGACTATACAGGCATAGCTAGCTTGCTGCATCGGAATAAATACTATACTTCTTTAAAGTCAAACACGAAAACGCATATACCCGCCGCCAGCGTACAAAAAGCAACAAAAACTGGAAAATGTGCAGAACAAATCGCTTTATTTTCTAATATTGCTACAACTTCTACGGCAGGCAGATCCTGCCGCCTCGAGGTTTCAGAATATTAACCCGGCAAACGTGCGGCGCCAAGTCGCCAGCAGCTGAAGCGCCTCTGCTTTTCCTGCTCTGCTCGACAAAAAAAAAAATCGAAAATCAATTTTGGTTAATGTGCCCGGCAACTTGTCTGCCCTGGGCAGCACTGGCAGCAGGGGAGCACGCACGCACGTACATATGTGGCAGCAGCTTCTGCCCGCTCCCGCCCAACTGGACTTAAATCTGGATACGTTGCCTGCTCTCGAGCTGTCTGCCCGTCTGGCATATTTTTGCATAGTATTTTAGTTTATGCAAACATTTTTACTCGCAGCCCGCATAAATTACATCGCTCTCTTCGCACTTGCTGGCTGTACGAGGGCTGGGGAGGGGGAGCGGGATGGGCAGGGCAAACTGTCTCGGACATAAAATTAGACCGTATCCAAAAGGGTGCGCCCAGCAAGTGGCTCGGCCAGCGCTGTTTGCTCTGCATGTCATTTGCAGGGACAGATCAGCCGGGCCGGGCGAGAGTCCACCCCCGGATATATATGCTAGAGCTGCGGATAAGCATGTTACACGCATATGCAGCGTGTTCTTCTTGATACTGCCCAAGCACTTTCCAGCACACTGTGGCTAGTGAAGAGATTGACATGTCAATTCGACTATCGTAACACTCAGTTTCGAGTGGGAACTAATAGAAGCTGATACTGCTGTGATGATAGGGGCTGCACAAATTCAGCTATACTTTGAGTTGCTGCTAGAGCGAAGAAGGGCATCTGGCAGTTTACTTCAGCTTTAGATGTTCCCTGCACGACTTTCAATTGAAATTAATGGATATTTAAGCTGGGCGAAGTTATTTCTGAAGAAAAATATTTAGGGCACCTCGTTGTCTCTGAAGTTTTAAGGGGTAAACTGTGGATTAGGGCTAGGCTGCTGAGAAGGTTATACGAAGTGCAGGCTAGCCGAGTAGGGCAGCAAGTGTGGGGTAGGGTAGATGATAGATGAGCTTAGAAAGGGTTAGAGTTAGTAGCATACAGGATTGCGCTCTATAACTGATAAATCATGAACTTAATAACTTTTGTGGCAAGTTGGGTTGGTTGCGATGTATTGCACACATACTCGATAGCTTATAGTATCGATAACTTAAGCAGAGTTAAAAAGACGATTTCTTTTGCGTATATTAAGTATATATGCATAATTAATGTGCAGATTGTAATAGTTCCCTTTTCATATAATCTAAACTAAACTAAACTTGAATAAGCCTCAACCAAGTGAGATGTTGCTAATCGTTTCAAGACTTAGCTGAAATTCACTTATGCTTAACAACTCAACCGACAATAACCCACTATATCTATAGGGTCGGGGCTGCAGCTCTGAGTGTGGCTAACAGCTTGCCAACCGTTTGCATTTGCCTATTTGGTTAACCGAAGGGCGCTGCCAGGCAAACCTGACTCTGCGAACTCAGAGCAGCACTCAAGGCTGCTTCCGTTTCCGGTTTAGTTTTCGTGCGGTGCGCCACCATCTTTGCTCGCACATGCTGTAGCTACACGCACGTCGGTTTCGATGGGAGCCGGGCTGAGGCCGACGCACTCACTACCCTGGGCACACCTTGGGGCCCACACACACACACACACGCACACACAAAGAGCGAGAGAGATACACTCAGCCCACAATCTGTGTTTATTTTATTGTACAAGTACATTTGCTGCCGAGCCGTGAACGGCGTGTCATCGCCATCGCCATCAGCAGCAGCCGCATTCGTCGCATTATCATCATGTTAATCATCATCAGGCACATCATCGCCTGCGCCCATCATCAGCCTGATGGTGCCGTCATATGTAAGCATAGACATGGGAGATATGGTAGACATGGGAGACATGGAAGACATGGTAGACCTGGGAGACATGGTAAACATGGGAGACATGGGAGACCTGGTAGACCTGGGAGACATGGTAGTCCTGCTGCCAGTTTTGGGTTATGTTCTGGTTTACCTTTTTAACGTGATATTCTCTGCCTCTCTCTCTCTCCCCCTCCTGCTCACACTCGTGTTATTTACTTAACAATTTGCTGAATAATTTAAACAGCTCTCCTCCTGCCCTCACACCCCCTCCTGCCACGTCTGTTGTTGCTGCCATTACTCGCACACTTCCTGTTTGCACTTGGCCCAGCTGAATTATGAACATGTACACAGTTTTTTTCGCCCAGTGTAGCTGCCACTTGCCGCAGTGTGGCAGATAGTTGTGCTCCCACTCACACACACACACACACGCGCAGATAGCGAGACACACACAGACAGGCACACTTATCCTACTCTTGCTGACATTTAATGCGGTTGCCATATGCCTGGCCTGGAGTGGTTCGAGGGGGAGGCGCGTGGGCGAGGGAACGCTGCTGCTCTGTGTTGATAATGTGCATAATAAGCCTTAATTAATGTTAAATAATGAATTTTCTCATTTACACACCACCAATGCCGGAAAAGCCAATGCCCCGGGAAATTTCTCTGGCTGCTGCATGCCGCCGCTTTTCTTATTACGGGTATAAGTTTTCTGTTTTCTGCGGCCTCACAAATATTTACAGGTGCCGGTTACACCGCCATTTGCCATTCACCGTTCCCGTTCACGTTCACAGTTCACAGCTTGCCGTTCGCCCCGGTCCCGGCCCCGCCCCGAGAGCACTTCAGATATCACCGCATCCTTTGCCGCCCTTGTGCGGGCGGTCGCTTTTGTTGCGGTCGATCTTCTTCTTGGGCGGAGGGGAAGAGGAGGCGTGTCGTGTGGCTCTTAAATTCGCACGGCCGCAACAAAAACATTTAAAAGTTCACAAGTTTTTTACCCCGCAGTGTATGTGTGTGTGTGTGCGTATGAAGCTGAGTGTGTTTGGCTTGTTGTTAATTAAATTTCCTATGAAAAGGGTTTCTGTTTGTTTGCTTTAATTGGGCAGCCTGAATGACTTTCATCCTGCTGTGCAAGGTGGAAAAAAGCAGAAGTAGCTGCGCGTTAAGCAAGGAAACAGTTTTAAAACAGGCTAGAGAACTGATAATTGTAGGAACAGGTGTGCCAAGAAACCTCTCTAAAGTCTGAGTAATAATCTTAGTAATAATAGACACTCATGATAAAGTTGAAAAATGTAGTCTGGCAAAATAAGATAGATTAGGTGGGAAGTTTATAAGAGATGCAATTCTTGCTGGCCTTACAAGCCTTCAATCTTGATTGATGAGTGTAACTTTATTAAAACAAAATATGCCCAAGAAAAAGTAGAAAAATGTAGATAGATTAGTTGTGTAGGCTACAGGAATTTGCTTGCTTGCCAGACAAAGAGCTGCGCTCTTTAAGAAATTCTTTGCGTTTGATACCGAAAACTTTTTCAATTATTTTCTAGTTGATTTTTATATATATTTTATTATCAAGTATTCAATTAAATATACTTTATTTCTTCAAATATTATCCCTTTCTAATCGTCCTAATAAATTGCACTTCCCGTGCAAGAAATGTTATCTTTTCTATGTACAATCATATGATACTACACTAAGTATGTACGAGTTCTTTGTAGTAGCTCATCAAGGTTCCACTACAAGCAAACTGTAGCTATTTTATAGCATGGATGTAAGGCACATAAAGACTGTTTTATAGCCAACTAAAGCAGTGACGCTCTTAATCTGATCTCGCTGGGAAAACATGAAAACAAATGGCCAAGCGAGTGAGTCAATTTGTGGCAAGGAAAATAGCTGACTGAGTTGGTTATACGAGATTGTATTGCGCGGATAAACATCTGGCAATGCTGCCAGGGAGACAAAAGACCAACTCGAACAAGGTCAATACACCAAAAACAGTATTCAATAAGCTCAAAATCGAGCTGGCATTCAGCGTTTACGAGCATGGCAGCAATTAGGAGGAGTCGAGTCGACCAGACTGTGCTGCCTGCGCTGCACAGAGCTCAATAACGATGCCAACTTGAAGCATTATGGAAAAGGTTGCGCATAAAAAGTTCATCCTGAGAGTTTGGCGAGCACTATTAGCAGTAATCATAGTGTGCGGGAATTAGAAATAACATACCCAGTAAAAGTTGAGTGTGCTTGCCCGCTTGCCCGCTTGCCTCCTCCTCCTGCTCTCCTTCTTGTTGTTGTTGTTGATCCGCTTTGCTGCTGTCACATTGGGACATTTCCGGTGCGCATTGGGCTGAAGCAGGAAAATCAATGCGGGAATATTTTATCCTTTTTATATGGCGGCACACACACACTCACACGCACGCACACACACGCACACACACAGAGCGACACTTGAGCGACAGCGACAGTGTGGCACAAAAAAAGGCAAAGAGTCCAAAGAAAAGTTGCTTAGCTCGACGCTTTCTTTATCTCACTCGCTCTCCCCCCGTCTCTCTCTCTCTCTCTCTCCCACTTCGCTGTTGCTGTCGCGTAGTTGATTAGCCGGCGCCCATGTATATTTTTATTATTGCAATTCCGACTCATACGCCGCACTATAGTACCGGCCCGGCTCAGCTTTTATTGCTTCTTGCTGCCTTTATGTTTTTCCGATATTTAATAGACTTCACTTTCCGCTGACAGGCCTCGACTCGGCTGCGTCTCAAATGTCGCGCACTTTCTTTCTTTTTTTTCGGCTTTTTGATTTTTAAGTAGTTTCTTAAAGTGTGTCTCCTGCTGGGTGGCCCGTGCTGAGTGCGTCGTGTCAATCAAAATCAATCGGAAATTGCTTTACACTCGACTCGTTTGGCATTTACACATGTTCCACGTCGCGCTGCCAGCCCCGTTCCCCTTCACGCGTGGTAGCCGGCTACCCGTGATCGCTTCACAACGCGTAATATCACTGTTTGCGTTTTTCTGCTGTTTGACCCACTGTGCAGGCTCTGCTTGTCTGCGATTATGGCGAGCTCGCTGGCTGCACTTGAACTGCATCGACTGCTGCAACGAGCGCACGACGCGTCCAACTCCCCGTCTCCGTGTCCGTGTACGGCAATAGGGGCCCGCTGTGTCTGTCGTTAACGGCGTTCGCTTTGAGACTGCTTGGCCGCAACGCTCCGACGACTTTCAGCAGGCGGTCCCGGCCCGCCGCGTAGGCCAGAGACATCGTCGCGGCATCGTCGTTGTCGCTGCTCGCTTCGTTTCGTGTCGTTTCGTTTCGCTCGGCCTGTTATACTGTTATACTGTGCGCACACCCTCAGCGAGTGCGAGAGCGCGTGCATGCTGCCGAGAGAGCGCGCTTGCTGCCGAGAGAACGTGTGCCTGCTGCCGAGAGAGCGTGTGCCTGCTGCCGACGGAGCGCGCCTGCTGCCGAGAGAGCGCGTGCCTGCTGCCTGCCTAGCGTGCCGAAGTGAGAGAAAGAGAGAGAGAGCAGAGCAGGCGACGCGTCGCTCTCTGCCCGCCGCGTGGCGCGTTTGTTTTCGTTTTCGTTTGCATTTTTATTTAATTTTTATTTTAGTGCTTTGCGGTATGTGATTTATACGTCGCCGTAAAAATGCATAATAAATGCTGGGGTTATCAAATTAAAATTAAGCAACTACACGCACACACACGCACAGCGAATTGTTGCTGATTTATTCAATAATCTCGAAGAAAATGCGTCGACATAAATATTTATTGCATATTTCTAATTTTACGATCGCTGCAATCTCCATACAGGCTAAAAAAAATAAACTACAAATTATTTTGCCGTGTGCAACCTGCGGAAATAATTATAAACGATACAAACAGTTGATTATCAAAAGATTGCAAATCATAAATAAATATTTATTTTTGCCTGCACTGATTTATGGTTTTAATTTATGTGGCAGCAGGCTGCAGATTTGCACACTCCATAATTCAGACACAACGGATCGAGGTAAATAATGTGCGACTCTCTCGAATGTCGATTCATTATTCCAGTTCGCTTTGCTATCACTAACTTCTCACTTACACTCAAGTCTCGAGGTGTGCCTGTGTGTGTGTGTGTGAGTATTTTTTTAACAGCTCAGCTTGATAAGCACTATCAATGGCTTTTTGTTTACATGTTCTGCTTCCGCCACCGTCTCCAACCTCAAGAGTGCGTCATAACCGCAGCTGCAAAATGGCGTATAAGAGTATAAGAGAGAGGCAACTGTTCCCAGTATAACTGAGTGCGCTCGACTCGGCTCTAACTGTGCTAAAAGTGCTCCTTAACTCGCTCTCGCTCTCTTTCCCTCTCTCCCTCGCTGTGGAGTCGACGCGCTCGCAAACTCACCACACAGCTGACCGAAACTTCACCACACTGCACGACTAGCGAGCTTGGCGAGCTGCAGCCAGGCGAAGGCGTGCTTGAGGAGTCGCAGGAAGCAACTTCGCAGCAAACGCCGCTGGCAAGGCGAAGTGAGGAGGCGAGCGAGGCAAGAAGGAAAGCGGCAAAAGGGCGAAAAAGGCGAAAAATATCGATTCAATGCGATGCGATTCGATTCGATTGTTGCGGTTCGCTTGTTTGGTTTGTTGCTGTTACCTACCCCCCCTCCCCACTCCTTCAGGCAGGATGTTTGTGTCGGATGGGCTCCTCCTCGTTTTGACTTCTCCGCGCACATCGTCAGTTTCGAGCGTAGTATATACTGCTTGCTAAGCAGCGTTTCTGTCTTGACTTCGCTCTTCTCTTCTTTTTTTTTTTAAATTTTCCTCATCTTCTTCTTCAACGGCTTCTTCAGTTTGGCTGCTGTTTTCCTTGTTTGCCGCGCTGCCGCAAAAAGCAAATAACCAATGAAGCAGATAGTAATGTTTATTGTTATTCTTGCCAGCCGCCCCTGCGGCCATTCAAATCAATTCGACGGCCCTGCACGGCCTGTGTCTCTGTCTCTGTGTCTGTCTCTGTGTGCCTGCATGTGTATTTGTATCTGCAACTGTAACTGTAGCTGTGCCTTTATTTAAATTTCAAACCGTTGTCAAATAGGCACCGTCAGTTCTGTCCCCCAGACTACACTAATAATCGCCTTGGTTGTGCGCATTACGTATACGCAACGGCAGCCAGGTTAAAGCATAGTGCACGTGCCACGCCCCTCGCACGGCTGCATATTTCGGGCGAATTAAAACTATTTAAGTTTTTAATGCCCCAACAGCAATGATCTTGTGCGCGGCATATAAATTACTGAGATGCCTGCCCCAGCCCCTGTCGCCGCCTCGTCCCGTGCGTCCGCGTGTCGCTTTGAGATGAGTTGAGGCAACTTCAAAGGCCTCGCACGTCGTTGTCAATGGCGACAGCGCGACGGCGAGGCGCGGGAGGTGCGCGACAAGGATGAGGATAAGAACGTGCAAGTCTGACAGAGCGCAACGCGAGCGAGGGGGGGATGCGAAGACGTTGAGCACTTTGCCAAAGTTTTTACTTGGCTCGTTGGCAATTTTTTACTTTGTTGCTTTATAGGGATTTATGTTTAATCGGCCAAAGGTTGCGCACTCTCACACACACACACACGAACACGCGCAGCACTGTTGAAAGCTCTTTTGTTTCGCCAGCTCAACAGAGATAGAGCTACACACAGCGAGAGTGAGAGAGAGTGAGAAAGAGGAAGAGTGCGCAAAGAAAAACAAAGCGCGCTCGACATGCAACGCTAACGTGGCTAAGAAATGATTTTGGCCCTTGCATATCGCGACGCAACGTGCGAAACGTTGATAAACATTTAGCGGACTTGAATGGATGGCTTGCTGCAGCGCGGGGGTGTGCTGAGGGGAGGGGAGTATTAGCTACAAATCGAGCTTGTGTCTTATCAGCGTCAAGAGTTGCCGACTATGCATGAATATGTAAAGGAAAATCTGGCTCAAATTGAGGCAAATTTTGAATTAAATAAAATCTTAAATAAATAAATGTTAAATAAAATGTTCAATTTAAATAAATACAAACGCAGTTATCGATAGTTTTGTATACCAGCTCAAATGGCTGTAAATGGAATGTAAAAGAGCAGCTGTTAAGTTCTCACTGTAGCTGTTAGGCAACTGTTAAGTTAGCTTTGCAGCTCTGTAAAAGCACTGTAATATCCCATTCAAATAGTTTTCTGCTGTTTTCAATACATGCTGCTCCAAACAATTTTATTTATCGATCACATGATCTAACGCTCAACTCATAATTACAGCCCACTGCAGTTTTTTTTAGAGATTTTTCTTTCCTTGCGTTAATTCAATACAAATCCCTTTGTGATTTGTTGCATTTGAATAATATCTATGCTGAAATGCTACTGCAACTTTCGCCTACTGTTTTCGCAGAGATTTCTCTTTATGCCCAGCTAATTGACTTTATTTCCGCCACTTGACCTTCTGGCTTGACCCCTTTCCGCAAATACGGCCGGAGACTTTCAGCGACTTCAATTAACCGAATCGAGTGTACACAGCAACAACATGAGGAATTGAAAGAACTGTGGGCAATCGAAATGAAAACCAGCAAAAGCCTGTTAATTGAAGTCGCCGCCCGAAGTCTTGGATACATGTCGAACTGCTCCCGCTGCCGCTGCAGCTGCTTCGCTTGACCAGCTCGAGTTGCTTTCGGCTAACCAAGCAAACTGCCGATCGAGCAACCTTTGCAACCTGCCAAAGAGTCGAACTGGCCGCACACTTGCCCTGCCTCGTCGCCCCGCCCTGTCCTGCCCGGCAACTAACCGAACATTGATTGCGCCACCGGCGCGCCGGCTGAGCAGCGCTTTGAGCACGTGTAACAAACTGTAGCATACAATTTGGCGCAGTCCTTTGATTTGCGTCTAGACAATTGTTTGAACAACAACAGCAAAAAGGAGCACGAAATGAAAATAGCGAAAGCAGCGCAAAAAAAACAGAGTCTCATTCTTGTTCTTGTGGCATTTCATAGTCAAGTCAAAAGTTTCTGCAAGATGTTCGCCATCTTTTTTGTCTGGCGCCATTTTGTGTGCTCTTTGACGAAGGCAGAATTTTAATTTCCGCACGTGGAAGACGCCTGCCTCGCTCCCTCCTCATCTCTGCTCTCTTTGCTTGTTACGGAAGCTTTTCGCGCAAGGACAACGTTTGATATTTGCCCGTGCAAGTGTCTGCTTGTCTGGCGCCAAAGTTGTGCCTATAATTAGCATCCCCTAACCCCCTTTACCACCCTCGCCCGTTTAATTGAAAGCCAGCCAAATATCACAAATCTAACCTTGACGAGCTACTGCAGTACAATCGCGTCGCAAAACTAATCGAAAACTTGTTTCGATTGAAATGAGAATAGTTTGAATGAATGTTTACGCATTGTTCTATGCACTTTCAACTCTTTCGTAAGCATTGATCTCTTCCTTCCTCTTTCTTTTCATTCGTTCATACCTTCCAAGCAATGCTCGATAGAGTTGTGTGAGCTAACCCTAAGTAAAGCCTACGGCTCCACGTTTGGCGCCGATCCACGGTGCACTGGGTATCCGTATGTTCTTCTGCTTTGAACTACGTCCCGAACAGGATAATGAGACTATCGGTTTCGAGCTGCCCGCCGAAAAGATCATTCCGGCCAGTGAGGAGCTGCTTGACGCCAGATCGACGCTCGATCTCAGCTTGTCTAATTAAAGATACAACAAAATATGATAAAGTAGATTTATGATATCTCAAAGCCATTCACAGTGCACTTGCTGTGCCTGTATCTAAGCCTCCTTCCTCTTCCCCCGCCAGACTAATTGAGAGTCAGCCAAATGTCACTAATCTGACCTTGATGAACTAGTGTACTACAATCGACTCGCAAAACTAATCGAAAACTTGTTTCGATTGAAATGAGAATAGTTTGAATGAATGTTAACGCATTGTTCAATGCACTTCAAATATTTTCACAAACATTTGTCGGCACTCTCTCTCTCACTCTCTGTCTCCCCCTATTGCCGCTGTGAACGTTATTGTTTTACAACTTTTCATGCAAAATATTCAACGAAAGGCAGTCCCATCGCTGCACCCCGAGAAAGGCCCCTTTGGCAGAAAGCCATGAGGCGTGAGACTGCAAACCGTTTGGCAACCCATTTATTTGCAGCTTTTGTTTCGATCCCTGCCCTGCGATTACCAAACTTTCCCTGCACTATATGCTACACGTATGCCATGCTATATGCTATATGATATATGCATGTCCATCAGTTGCACTGGGAGTGCAGAGCAGTGTGTGCTGCGGGCGTATGTGTAACATTGCATATTGTTTTACATGTTTGAATATTCTAAATGAATTCTTGCTTATGGCAGTTATAGCAGTTTCGAACAGCTTTTGTTCTGCTATAAATCATGTATCATACTGTATAAACCTTCTCATTCACACAGCGCGATAGAGCATCTTGTAGTCACTTGAAACATTGCAAGTTTTCCCTACTTATTAATACTTAAAATGGGCTGCGTTGTCAGCTCGAGATTTGTCCGACTGCAGCCAACTGGGAAAACTGTGTGTGTGTCTGTGTTCAGCCGTGTTTTTGGCGCAGCTTTCCATGGTAAATGGGCGTGGCTCATGGTAGGTATATCTGGTGCATTTGTACGTGGTGACAGCGGTTTGAGCTGATATTAATAACGTTTCCAGTGAGGGTTTAATGCTGAAAGAGCATGTTTGGTTAAGTATGTGAAGCTTCATTTCATTCGATTGATAAGTTCCTGAGCTGACTGCTTTAATTTTTAATAAAAATAAAAAAATAATATAAAATTTAAGTTGGATTTATATTTTAGTTTTGAATATCTTTTAGTTCTACTTCATCTAGTTTCAATTGTTTACTATAGACTTGCCTTGATTATCGATAAATAATTGATGTATGAGTGTGGAATACATTCAAATGAATGTGGAATAAAGTCAAGTGAGAACTTAACCTGCATACTAGCTAAATATATTTAGTTGCTTTGGCTCCTGCTGTTCTTTCTTATAATCCCAGTCAAATTCCCTGCTCTTTGACAACATTTAAGCCCGGAAAACCTGGCCTGGATTGCAGCCTGCCCTCTTGTAAGTTATAAGCAAGTTCCCTGTGCTTGATTACTAATTATACCGCAGCCAATTAAGCAGAACAACTTTGAATTAATAATATACTACGTCTGTTTTGGAATTGAGATTTTTCCAAGTTAGGAGGACAAAGCCACATCAAGTGCAGCCAGCTCGGCTACTCATATAATTTTTGACTTTGTTTATCATCTCTAACTTTCGCTCTGAGTGCCGCTTCAAGTGTGCAATTAGCAAGCTCGACCTGGCAAGTTAAACGACTTAGGCACAAATAAAACTGCAGCTAATTGCGGCCAATTGAGCCAGATGAAAGGGGGACGGCTGAGGGGAGCAAGAGAAGTGCCGAGTGCAACTTGAACGCGCTAAGATGGGCTGGAAAAACTTGCAACTTGCAACTTGCAACTTGCAACTTGCAACTCTCTGCGACTCGAGTGGCAACAATAAATGCAACTGAACGTTTCAATAGGCAGCCCTTTAAGGCACTCACACATGCTCACACACACACACACTCGCACACACATGCGCACACGCAGGGATGCACTTGAGCTGAAATATAATTTGAAGATTTTCACAAGTGGCCTCAGAACTGCCAAAAAGACATGAAGGTTAATTGCGTTTTTGCAGAGCCAACAGCTGCATTCCTATCTGCATTCGTGCACAACACAATGAGGAGAGAGTGAGAGAGAGGGGGTGGAAGAGAGAGAGAGAGACGGAGAGAGAGAGGTAGGTAGGGTGTGCACATGTCTGGCAAAATAAATTACAGTTCTGCTGGCTGCCAAGCAAATTGAAAAATGCACTCGGAAAATCGGTTGGCACGCTGAGTCACTGTTACTGTCACAGTTACAGTCACAGTCCCAGTCACAGTAGTAAAAGTAACAAATGCAGCTCACTAAACAAACGCACTCGCTCTCACCTGCCAAAGTTTAAGTAACAGTTTTAAACAGTAACAGTTACAGTCACAGTCAAGTACTCACTTACTTACTTATAGTTGCCGCTTAAATAGCGAACACAGCTGCAGTCACAATTTGAATTGTACGCAAGTTGTTAATGACAGTCACAGTTACAGTTACAACTACAGCTTACACAGTCACACACACTCAATATATACAACTCGTATTCTCGCTACTTTTCACTGTGTACGCCCTGCCAGCCTCTCGTCAACTTGTGAATGCATTCATTTATTCATTTCAAACAAAATACGTGTACAGCTGCAGTTGACTTTCAGAATTTCGAATTTCGAATTAATTTCAAATGTGAATTGATTAAATCCTTTACGTATGCACGCGTGCCTGCCTGTGCGTGTGTGCGCCGCTCTCTCTCTCTCTCTCTCTCTCTCTGAGTGTGTGTGTGTGAGTGTGTGTGTGTGGGCTGTTGAGGCATGGCACACCAGATTTGAAGAGCGAAATATATAACAAATTTGCAATAATTACATGCTGCATAAATTAACCTTTTGAGAATTATGTTAGAGACAGTAGAGTTAGTTGAGAATTTAATTACGCATACGCACAGTTGTGCCAAGGATTTAAGACGAAGAACCAGATATGTTTTAAGGTGAATCCAATTACATAACTGTGGAACATACATATATGTATATATACAATATATTGTCAAAGCCAGCAGACAGATGAACTCATGCAGGGCGTATCGTTTTGGCCTTGTCTTATATTTCCCCTTAGAGTCGGAAAATTTGCTTTAATATTTGTTTAATACAGTTGATATTTACTGCAAGTAGTGTGTCCGGCATTACCACAGTTAATTGCCATAACAATTGTAATTGAACAACATGTTAAATACCTCAGGAGATTCCACTTTAGTCGAGTTTAAACTGATTATACCGAATTCTTCGAAAACTTTTTAAATTGCAATACAATTGTTGGCTCGCATTGGCCCACACTTGATTTATGCGCATTCGAATATTTGCAATTCTCATATGTTTCCATTAATAAATTTGCATTTGTTATAAATATCAATGATTATATAAAGTTTTTGCTAGCAAACAAAAAAAGAAACGAGTTGAAAATTTGCATTTTTGTCATAGATACAAAAAGTTTAGTCATGATTATGTAGATGAAGTAGAAGATAAATGTAGTCAGTGCGAAAGACTGTAAATTACATTCAGATTTATTAAATTTAATTTTGTTTATTTTTCTAATGCATTTGCGATTAATAGGAATATTTCACAAAATAAATAAACTTAAATTTGCAAGTAAGGAACTCTTCGAAAACCACAAAATCCCGGGGCTTTATCTGACATATGGTGCAAGCAGCTCGTGGCACAGTGTATATGTTTTTGGAGAAATGGAATGCATTGTTCCAAGACCCCCCATTCGCATGCCACACATAAATTATACTTAACAGATACTTCTTGCCGCGGGCAGGGTGCTGCTTGCCACTCAGGGCATGGCATGTTGCATGTTGCACGTCGCGGCGTCGCTTTGCCGGCCATTCGCCGGTAGCGCGGGGCCAACTATTCTGCACTTTGCACTTTGCGCTTCGCACTTTGTACACTTTCGCATGCGCGGCGCCAAAGTTTTATGCCACTTTTATCTGGCAACGCGTAAATATTCGTTAAAAGTTGAAATTTAATTTTATACTAGCGCCAAGCTGCCACACACCCAGCGAGCACCTGCCCCACCCACGCCCACGCCCACGCCCACTGCAACTGCAGCTGCAACTGCGGCCGCCATTTCGTCAAGTGCAGCATCGAAAAGCAAAAAGGGAGATAAAGATGCTGCTGCAGTCAAATAAATTCCGCGAGCACACCTTGGCGCAGCCCCAGGGCCCGCAGGGACGCGGGGTTAGGGGCGGTGCCTGGGCATGGGCGTGGGGGCGCGAACGGGGCGCAGCTGCTTGGGCTTCCTTGTTAGCATTAAATTTATGTCTCAACATAAATAAAGCTTTTCTAAACAGTTTGTGTTCTACGTGTACTGCGTGCCATATAAGTACAAGGCAGCGGGTTGTTGGCAAGGGGCAATGAAAAAGTGGGGGGGGGGTAGCGAAGGAAGGGCAGTGCGAGCGCTTGCTGGATTAGTTTGTTCTGGCGGCGCATCTTCATTTTCAGCTGGCCGGCTGCGAATTATAAAAGCGCAAGGAGTAATTTCGGGACACGCAATTGAATCCAAGATTACGTCGTTTAGATAATTCCGGTCAGATAAATTCAAAGGCAGCAGCCGAGACCGAGGCCGAGGCCGGCAGCTGTAATGGCATTTAATATTTATTATTATTATTAATCCGCATGCGCCGGCATCGTATTAGTCCCAGAGTCCGACTTCCTCATGGCTCAGGGCCCTTGGCTGTGCCTTGGCACTCGCTTCCTTCTACTATTCTTACAGCATATTCTATGGCCGGTTCAATGACTTCATCCCTATTCCCCATACTGCTCCTCTCTTCGGTCTTCGTCTTCGTCTTCGTCTTCGTCTGCGTATTCGCCTTTGTCAGTCTGCGGCGAAATAGCATTTTATTATTGATGTCTTCATGTTGTTTATGTGTCAACAACAAGCGAATTCGCATAAGCAGAAATTTCATTAAGTACATAATAAAAATTGCTTAGCAGTATAATGGCGACAACATGCCCCCGCTCACTCCCTCCCCAACTACCTCCTGCCACGTCGAGCTGACAGGAAACTAGCATAAACAAATATAGCTGAAACCTCGTGAAGCTTGCGAGGCGGCTTTAAGACAATTCGCACAGGCCGAAAGTTTCTGCAAAAAGTTGTGGCAACTTTCGCAATTGTGATAAATAAAACTTGTTCGTTTGCATCTTTAATCTGGCCAAGTGCCTGTAGCATATATGCCATAACTTATAGTGTTTTTAAGATGTCTGAAACGCATCCATGGTTTTCTTTTGCAAACATCTACTGAAAACTATTAAGCCATAATTTCCCGGCGAATTTTGAGCCGCTTGATTGCTTTGGCCCAAAACAATTAGCTTAATAAGCTAGCAACTATTTTGATAATCTTTCGTTCTGCTCATTATGCCTTGAATAATGGATATTGTGCTTTCGGTTTAAATCGGTTCATTAAACCAATGATAATTATATGTCACTCACTTTTCTGCAGCTGGCGGGTTCTTTCGCTAATTATACGTCTGCATAAATGTATGTACATACATATAAATATACTATATAGTATTCGTGTATGTTTGTGTGCGCACAGTGCAGGTTAATTATGGATTGGCCACAAGCTGTGTGATTTAATCGAAAATTGCCACAGTTGATTGTCATTTTGTCGATTCCCGCGTTAATGTGAGTGAAGCATGCGGCAGTTGCCGGAAAGTTACGCGGATTACGAACGTAAAGTGGGGAGTGGGTAGAAGGAGGATTGGCAGTAGTGGGGGGCGTTGGATTTTCAAATGTCGCTAATTAATATTGAAAACAACTGGCAACTGTTTGAGCTGTCAAAACTTGTGCAATTTATATTAAATTACGATACGTAGCATAAGTAAAAATCAATTAGAAAATATATTCGCATAATGGCGGCTGGCCACAGTATTTCCGTACTCAGTTTGTTTGTATTGGCAGACGTTCATGAATGCCGCTGGCCGACAGAGGGCGCCTCTAACAAATTATTGTGTGTGCTCTGTGGCGTGGGCGGAGGTGTGCAAGGTGTAAAGCATTTTTCAAAGCCTTCGCCAGCCAAAGCAACAACAACAACAACAGTTGCAAGGCCAACAAACAAGTACAGAAATATTTTTATAATTTACAGTTGACAGCTACAACAATGGCAACAACAACAGCAGCAGCAACAACAACAACACAGACGCGAAAATGTTTCGAAGAAGCTTACGACGCGAGGCGACGCGCTGCCTGCGCTGCGCCAGCAAAATAAATAGTTGTGCAGGTGGTGTTAATTGAAAAACTTTTGCAACACTAATTAAAAGTTTCTAAACAAAATTGCCATGACTATGGATACTCGAGAGTACTACGTATACGACGGATACTACGGATGCCGCTCAGTCTGCCCATTCCCTTCCCTACCCGGCTCGCTTGCCTGCACCTTGGCAGCGAATCAGTTGCGCATTTTGCAGCAGCTCAGCCAGCAATAAAGAACAATAACAGCGCGTTGCCTTCTTGTTTCGCTGTTCAAGTGTCAGAATCGATAAGCACAGCTCAAATGTACTTCGATACCCGCTTAAATGCTTGCAGCAGTTAAAACTGAGCTGCGCTCAAAAGTATGCTATACTTTGCCTCTCAGATATTACGTATACGCTGTTAGCAGCTTCGTTTCTCACTAATTCTTAACATAGCCGAAGCACTTTGAGTTATGCCAAGCTGGCACTTCTTTCGATAACATGCTGTGGTTTCGTTTTATTTAATTAGCAAACCACCAACTGCGCTTCTTCTCTCTCTCTCTCTCTCTCTCTCTCCTCTACTCTCCCTCTCTATTAGCACAAAATCTCATCAAGCCAGAAATCCCATCAGCCGGTTTTTGGGTAAAAAGAAAACTTAAACGGTGCTTACAATGCGTTTAATTTCCGTGACAACATCCTGCACCTGGCCGCACATCCTTCAGCCCCTGCCGGCCTGTCCTTGGGCCCCTGCCCCGCCCACCTTTGGCATGCTCGACGTTCTACCTCGAGCTGTTTTGGTCAGTCGCGCTGAGCTGTCATATTTTGCATAGCACTCCAGCAGCCTGGCAGCTCATTTTGGCACAAGACACCGACACCGACACCTACACACACAAACACACACACACACCTACAAACACACGTGCGCGCAGCAGGTAAAAATCGAGCTGAGCAGAATGAATCAAGAGCGGAGCTGAAAAAATTAGAAGAAAAAAAAGGCAAAAAATATTTTCCAGCGAGTGGCCACGTTGTCCGTGACCCACGTTTCAAATTTCAAATAGCTCGAGAGACTTGAAACAAGTGACTCGTTGTACTTGTTGTAGTCGCTCTTGTTGTTGCCACCGCCGCTGCTGTAGCCACGCTGACAGTAGCCGCGTCACGCCGGAAGTCTTTGGCAATAATAGAAAACACACCCAATTTACGTGGAAAATAATTCACTGGGCGAAACAAAACAGCAGCTGCTCAGCTTTCCGTCATCTTCCTGGTACCACCACAGTGCCGTCACTCTTCAGCGCTCTGCCTGCCTCGCTGCCGCTCCCGCTCCCTCTCTCTCTTCATCTCCATCTCCATGTCTGTGCCCTACTCACCTGCTTCCTGTGCGTCCCCTGTGGAAATTTACCTTTGGCAGCCTGGGCGGCGGCCCCTTGTCGCTTTATTTTGTCAACTTTTGTTGCGGCGCACACAACAAGACACAATAAACTGAAGCAACAACAACAACAACAACAGCATCAACAACAACAAAAGAAGCTGCAAATTCACTTGGCACGTGCAAACGTTGAAAAAGAATTTCCATGGCCGGCGAAATTCAAATGATAATCTGGATAATGGACAGGCCGTTTGGCCGGAAATGACTTAGTGTTTGTTGGAAATTAAACGGCACAGCTGACGAGCCAAGAGTGACGAGTGAGGGGAGGGCAGGAGGATTAGGGAACTGGCCCACTCGGATGAAGGTGTAATGAATTTAATTGGAAAGTGCGTGTCGCAAGTGTGTACCGGAAATGGGCAACCATTTTCGAACACGCGAGCGACACGCAACACAAATTGCCGCCAAGTGCCACAAATGGTGGCAAGAACACGCTGGGGAGTGATTTCTAATAGATAAGAAAGTTAGGGAAAATGCTAATGTTATATAAGATATATTTCCAAAAACAAGTATAATCAATACATAAGACACAGATACTTTATTCGAGTCAATATTTGTGCAGTAATTAATTAACCCAAGCTCGCGTTGACAAGTTCGCTTTGTACTCAACACAGAGAGAGAGATAGAAGGAGACAAGAAGAGAGAGATAGAAAGAGACAAGAAGAGAGAGATAGAAAGAGACATGCAGAGTGAGAGAGAGCGATAGAAAAAGACGTCCTTGAGCCTTCCTCACAGACAGCGAGTACATGCTCCAATATAGTTCCCTCGAGTGCCATTTGGGGCGTTTAACATGTGCGATAAATGGGACAGGCGCCTTGCTAATACATTCCTATTAATAATGAACTGCGGCAATGCCATTTGTCATGCAACCAGAAGCGGCAGCCCAAGCCATAGCCAGTTCCATTTGCAGAGACAGAGACCGAGCTGTGGCTCGTCGACGTCTCCGCGCTTGCCAAAGGGGCTGAGCTGATTGCCTCAAGGTAAACAGCTTCATAACTCTCCATAGATTGTCGATATCGGAGAGCTGTGTGCGACATTCGAATGAAAAATTGCCCAACAAGTACATGAAATTATGAGAGAAGATATTGATAAATTATTGCTTGATAAATTTTATGTGAAATTATTGCTTCGATATTTGAAATGGGCAAGACATGTAAAGTATACGAAAGCTATGAGTCATCGAAGAAATATGATATAGCTAAGCTGCAATGATTTGTCTATTAGGAAATGCATGTTGTATTATCTAGTCTGTCTGTTTGAATCTCTACTCCTTATATCTTCAATTCATTAAATTCCCCTGTTGCACAAGAATTTCTTTATATTTTGCTCAGATTTCTATTAAAATTATTAGCTGCGTCTGCAAACTGTGAAAAGTTATGCACTTCAGCGCAGAAAAGAAAAGAAACATACGCTTTGTATGAGTATTCCTATAGTTGCATTCAATTTGTCGACGAACCGAGCTGCAGTCGCAGGTGCCACTGAGCGTATACTTAATATGCCATTTATATTGGCCCAAGCGAAGGCTAAGCAAACGCAGCGCAGTCGAGCACATGCGGCACGCTCACACACACAACCCAAGAAGTTTACTATATGGTGTGCCAGCACTACGGATATACTGGCGCGCATGGGGCAGAGGTCAGGGGGCAGGCGGTAGACTGCAGACTGCAGAAGTTCACAGACTGCGCAGCGCCTGCATTTGTTTGCCTTTTGTCGTCTTCGGCTGCTGCTCGAGTCTCGAGGTGCTGTTGAGAATCAATTTGGCAAAAGTCATCGCATTCAATTGTTACTTGACAAAGGACAAATGGTGTTGATGCAGACCAGCGCACACACACACACATGCACTCAAATGCAGGATCCGGCGATTATTTATTTTGGACACATGTATTTTGAATTTCCACTCGGAGTCGCCGTAAATTGTTGCCATTGCGTTTGCCAGAGCGTTTAAAAAGTTATTGGCCAAGTGGCTCTGGTTGAAACAAGTTTTCAATTGCTTGCCAAAATGCCAGAAAGAGTCCTGCCCCGGGCCCAGACAGACAGGAACTAAGAGGCGAGGTCGCAGGGAGCTGGCTTACAGACAGTCGGACTGGTCCAGTCGCAGTGAGCGTGGTCCATAACATAAATTTCTAAAGTGGTGGCATCGGTTAGTGCATAACTTTTGTGGCATGCCAAAAGCCGCAAAAAGCAAAAGCATTGCTGCCATGAAAAACAACACACGCACACTCGCACACACACAGACAGGCAGGCAGGCTCACTCACTTACTGGCACTTCAAAGGCATTTCACTGCGATATGTGTGGCATACTTTTGTGCGCCGTCGACAAAACAGTGAGAAAAAAATAAACTAACGTCAGGCAATGACGGCGCCAACAGGAGGCTCTACATTTCACCCAGTTGCACTTGATAAGTGAGTGACACATACACTCTTTCTCTCTCTCTCTCTCTCTCTCTCTCTCGTACTGAATTTATTCAAGTCCTTTTCGGGTCAGCGGCGCGTGCATTGACCTGAAAAAAAGCCAATTAATAAAGCATTCCGCAAATGTTTGACCACAAAAGCCGCAAATAGCAATGTAAATATGACGATTGTCAGCTTTTTGATTAGGAGTTGGACTGCCAAGAATAAAAATCATCATAAATAGATTAGAATAAGAGGAAGCAGAGAGCTGACTTTAAAGTAGCCCGCTTGAACTATAAATTTAATAATTATTAGCACAATACAATACAATACACAATTAGAACAATAGGTTAATTGTATAACTTCGCTACTTTGATTGGTTTTAAATATAAAGCCTATTACTTTCACAGCAATCGGATTGGAATGCAGTGAAATAGCTATATAATTAAATTTAATAAATGAAATTTAATAATTGAAATATAATAATAATCGATTAAAAATCAATGAAATAATAATCTTGTCTTTACTTCTGAATCTATAACTTATGCTGTTAAACTAATAACAGTGCAAGTTATCGATCCCATTAGGATAATCCAAGTGCTAGCAAGCTGTGCATAGTAATGGCGGCAAAACAAGACAAGAAACTCGATCGAACTCTTGACAAACTCAGAAGAATGAAACATTGAAAATTATGAACTTATAAAAAAAGCAATAATCGATACAGGCACACTAGAAAGAACAATTCCCATACCTCATTGAGCAGGAGGTATATTTGTATTTACATATATGCCCCATCAAATATCGAAATCAGAAGTTTATAAAGCACAAGCCACACGACGCTTACGCCTTCGCAGACACCGCACAGATGTCGGCCAAGTGCGTGGCAGCTGCTTCAGCTGCGCCTGCATCCCGAACTCGTAAGCCAGCTCGAGCCCGACTACATATTCCCCATGCAACATCCAGCATTGGCATCCGCATCATCAGTCGCACATTCGCTTTGGCCCAAAGCCCTGCAAGGCATAAGCGCTTAATGAAATTGTGCAACCAATCGAGCGTGACGATGAGAGAAGTCAGCAGAAATTGAGGTTGCGCTGATGTGCAGCGTTATGATGTTATGATGTTCTGTTCTCTAGTGGTTCCTGTTGTTGTTGCTGTTGTTGCTGCTGCTGCTGCTGCTGCTGCTGTCGTTGTTATGATGATGTTTGCGGCGCTCTCGCACTTCAATGTCAGCGCGGGCGCTGTCATACTTTTTGCTGCCGCCTGGCGGCACAAATTAACGTCAACGACGTTAAACTGCTATCGCGGAGAGCGCATAAAGTGCACAGGTGTGCGGCGAGGCGGTGCCGGGGTGTGGGGGATGGCAGGCATCGGGAATCAGGGATTTGGGATCGGGGGAGTTTCGAGCAGGCAGCGAGCTGCGAGAATGAACAGCGAAATGCCGGTGGTGCTGGCAACATAAAATTTTGTTTAATGCCCGCATGGCTTTTCGCCGTAGCCAGGAAATCTACCCCGATCCGCATCAGCGCTCCCATTCCTCAACTGGCTGCCATCATGCCGCGGCCAATGTGATTTTGAATATTTAGCGTATTAGCCAAATGGCGCGCTTTTTACTTGGCGCATCCGTTGCAGCCAGAGCGGAGTATGGCTTTCATGCAGTTTGCATACGGACGACGATGTGGATGAGGACGAGGTTGAAGTTGAGGATGAGCTCGAGGACGTCGTGCTGTTTTTAAATGGCATTTTGAATTTTAACGACCATAAATGCAAGCTTATCTTAAATGCTCTTTTACGGCTGAATTTATGTTTTGGCTGCTCAGTTTGCCTCGTTCTCTGCTTCGCATCCCTCTTGACCTGCTTAGCTGCCTGCTGCCAAACAAGCCCAACCCAGCCAAGATTATGAGTTTCAATTACCTTCGCAGAGTCATGTTGCTTTTTCAACTACGTGCCTGCGTGCATACCCAATTCCAGTTCCGCACAGGGTACAGCGCATTCGATTGTCCACTTGTTGTGAGGCAAGCTTTGTTTTTATGGCAACCAGCTCAAAAAGTACTACAAAAATGCTGCGAGTGGATAATGAAGCAATTACAGTTCTGTAACTACAAACAGAGCATTAACAGTTTTCTAATGAAAATTACTGTTAATCAACTGTAAAGCTTGCATTGATTATCGAGTGCCGAGGCGATAGTTTCTATCGTTTCCATATTGGCAAATGTTATTGAGTTTTCAACTATTTTGATACGGTAGTTATCTAGCTTCGGGCTTAAGCTGTTTGTTGGCTAAGTAAAGTGGTAGCAAAAATTGCTTAGTCGTAAATCTCGCAGTTTGTCCCGCGTGAGCCTGAGCAAAGTTGATTTATGGCAAACTCTACCGGCGGGACTATGCTACAAGATCTGCCACTTTCGAATGTGTACCTAGGGGTCATAAAATTTCGAACTCAGTTAACGACACGAGATCTTAAGCAAGCACGCACACATGCACAGCCGGGGAGGGGCGCCTGAAAGTAGACTGCAGTTCGCATCGCTTGCTTCGGCTGCGACCTTCAAACAGCCTCTTGGCAGTTGGCAGTTGGTTGTAGTAGTGGTAGAACTGGTAGTTGGCACCTGCTTGGCGCAGCGCTTTCTCGCCTCGTCATTAACGGCTGCATAAATATTTACAAGGCACATAAAACACACTCACAAACACACACACACACACACCTACACTCGCACACGTCTTGGTGCCGTGGGGCAAACACTTGCGCTCATAAATTGAGAGCCAGCCCCGTCGCTAGGCAGCTCGCGCTGCGCGTGTCCCCTTTGAGATTTTAATTTCAACATGAGTTATCATCACGTCTAATCGCGTTAATTAAACAACTTGTTACCTTAGCGACGCCAGCAACAAGAACAACAACAAGCGCAACTACAACTACATGAACTCGTCGAAATTCGGGCTTCGTTTAATTGCAGTCGGAAGTGTAGTGCGCCGTTGCCCTCGCCATTTGCGCTGCCAGTCGACTGTCTATTTCGAGTCACGGCATCTTGGAGATATAATTAAAACGCCAACCAAGGCCACGCCCATGGTGCACGCCCCGCCGGTGTGAGTTGACTTATTGAGGTTTCTATTGAAAGTCGCCGCAAATACTTGATAATTTTGAACGCATCATTCAATTGATTTGCGGTTTGACTTTTGAAGGCAATTCGCGAACATATTTCACAGTTATTTCACAGCTATTTTGCAGTTATTTATGCATGAATTATTTAATTATTTAACCCTCCGCCCACTCCCTTGCTGTTTGCGCTCTTTGACTGGCTTTGAGCCGCATTCAAGTGGCTCCAACTGACTGCAACGCAAATACTTCTAAGTGCCCTTTGAGTGGCCGCCCGACATTAACCAGAGTTGACAAGCTGCAACATTGCCTGCGCCCCTGTCTCAGCATCCCCCCTCCCCCACCCACTGCGGGCCATCATGCTCATTAACTTCACTTAGCCTGCAGCATAAGCCAAGCACCAGCTCCAAGCTCACTCCTCCTCCCGCACTTCCTCATCCGCCCCCGTGCCACGTTATTGTTAATCCTCAGCGGCCTAATGTTCAAATGTTGGAAAATTGAGCCGGCAGCGGGAGAGGGAAGTTGCGCTGGGCTGGTGGTAGGCTGAAAAAAGGAAACTTTTGAGTGATGCTTGCTGCGCGATAAGCGCTCCGGCTATGAGGCTGGAACTCCCAAAGCGCCGCCTGCGCTTTTGCTTTTGACTTTGCCTACACTGCGCAGCATGTTTGGCGCTCATCAATTACACTTAAAGATATTACACGCAGCTTACACGAATAATCCAAAAGTTCACGGCAATTATTTATATAGAAATATTGCATTTTTAAGCCGATAAAGCAAAACGCTTTGGTGTGCAAAAAATATAGCATACTTTTCAGAGCTCATCGAAATTTATTCAGCGTCAGAAAAAAGAAGCCTGAATCCAGCCAAATACACTGTCAATCGTATAGAATACGACTTTTTGTCACAGTTAACTGTTTCAGCTTTTCATAGGCATAACTTTCCTTGACTCAAGTGGAAAACTGGGAGGCACAACTCGGTTGCACAGTGTCGCTAAGGACTGAGTCAGATGGGGCCAGTGTCGAGTTTACTGGGGTCGGGGGTCACCACTTTGCTAGTCCAGGACAAGCGGCACAAAAGTTTGTTTGTTCATTTGATGGTAATTATTGTAAATGGCGGCTGTGGCGCAGGTGGAGTCTCGGCGCTTTGATAAAAATGTGGCGGGAGCAGCAGCAGCAGGAAAAGCAGCGCAAAAGCGAAAACGAAAGCGCTTTGGGCGCTGATTGAGCAACCAAATAAATGCGCCAAACTTTGACAATAGCTGATGATGTTGATAATAGCACGATGCCGCTGCTGCTGCTGCTGCTGATGATGGTGGTGCCGCCGCCAGTTCCCTGTCTCTATCTCTCCCTCTGGCAGCTTGGGGCCCCTGCCCTTGATGATGATGCCCGGGCCCAGCTTGGTGTTTATGGTGTTGCGGCTGCGGCATCGCTCGTTACACTGCCGAGGTGTGCCCCGTTGCTGGACCTGCTGGTCCTGTGTCTGCGAGCCCAGCGGCAACAATGTGAAAAGTTGTCGCTACCAACTAGTTAATGGCGTTTGTCTGTTCCCTCGCGCTCAGCTCCCGCAATCCGTGCGCGTGTCCGCCGGGCCAGGTCCCAGTTGGTATCGGTATTTTGTTGTCTGCAGCGGCTACCCCTATCCTCCAACCAGTCTGTCGAACATATTATTCTAATGCTCGAGCTGACAACTTAAAAATGCGCCTGGAACTGCTAATTGAAGGCAACCGACAGAATGGGCCGACTAGAATGATCGAGCTAACGTTGAAAGTTGCTTAAGTTCGATAGGGCCAGATAACTTGTTATCAGGAATTGATAACTTTAATTTGCAAAAATAAAATTGTGTGAAGCTACAAAAGCAAGAAAACTGTTATCGATTCATAGTCAACGCCAACAGCGACATAATACACTTGCGTCGCGTAAACTGTTCCCCACAAAAATATATATATAATATAATATATATAATAATATATAATATAATCGATATTTCGATAGCATTCCTGCTGGAATACTAATTAAACTTAGATAATAATAAACTTCAATGTAATCTTGCAACTTTAAATGAATACCTTTTCTTCATTGTATTTATTTATTTGAATTAGTTTATGCCTACGTGCTGTGTGAGTGTATTCACTCGCAGTTGAAGCCCAGTGAGCAGTGAATTCCTACAATTCTAATTTGATTATTTGAACTAAATTACAGAATGCTTTGACAAGGTCCGCAAGGCAGAGGCAATAAAAAGCCATAATTTAATAAGCAAATAAATTAAAAGGAAGACCGCACCAAACCAGGCCAGGCCGCAGAGTCGCCTCTGCCATCGATTGGCGTGTGTGTGTTCGATGCGGGGCCGGGGAAGGACTTGCAGGGAAAGGGTTTTCTTTCTAATTTAGCCAAGATGCCTGAGGCAGTCGGTCTGTGAAAGAAGTTCCTGTGACAGACCCACCTATGCAAAGTAGAGAGCTGCAAAATCACGTTTACATATCGCATTAGGTAGAAGGCTTAGGGGGATGATGACATTAGGCCAACAACAACAACGGGACTGGAACTCAATCAATTTCTGTTGCACAAAACGAAAGAATGAAAGAGAAATCTTTACTGGGCATTATAATTTTATAAGAAAATTGCAGTATTTGCTGGCGGCAGGACAAGCACGACAAAATAACAACTACAACAACTCATTGAAAGCCATTCAAGCGAACTATAGACAGGCTAAAGTATGGGCACAATAAAGAACAAGGAGACTGGCAAAAACGAACCGAGTGCAAAGAGTCGACGCCGAGATACCCTAACAAGTGGTTCAAGACCGATAGTAATTCGTGATACTTTCGATTTTCAAACGTAGATCATAATCATTGATGCTAACGATTGTAACGTTCTTCTATGGAAAGCTTATTTTTTAATCTATATAATTGTGCTAAAAAAATCTATCAAAATAATCGTTGGTAAAGAAAAACAATCGATATTGCAAAAACATAATTCGGTTATCGAGAGATTACAAAGTTTTTTTTTTTAATATATATCTAACTGGGCTCATACAATTATCACATCCTTTGAAATTCTCCACACACGCCTTAGCATATTGCGTATACTCTCAGTTAGGGTATCCGAACTGTGCTTCGTCATGTACGCTTTGTGTCTGTGCGCAGCTTTGTGACTTGTGCTTTGTGTTTTCTTTTTTTTTATTCCACTGTAGTATGTGTGGCTGGACCCGCTTCGGCTTTCAAGTGCTACACAAATACGGGCTGCCACATGAGGCAGCAGACGCCCCAGCCACAGGGAGAGGGGCGGCGGCGACTTGCCACTCTCTCGACTCTGGCCCCGGTCCAGTTTAAACCTGGCTGCAGTTTTATAGGCAGCGAAGCTGTGTCGGGACCACTTCTATGGTTTTATATTTTCATTTCCGCTATTGTAAGTCATAAATGAAATATACGACTTCCGCCTTGCAGAACGTTATGTTTTTTTTTTTTTTATTTCTAAAAAGTTACCTTTTTTCGACTTTATAAAAACGACAAAAAATAGTGCAAACACTTTTCATTTTGAAGGTGAAATGAATGTCGCCAAGTCGGCCAAGTGTGTGTCTGGCGTGTCTGTGTGCGGTCATTGCATTGCAATTTCAGCTAAAACCCATGGCCAGAAGTCAGACACATCATTTCGGATTAGCCGTAAATACTGCACAAAGTGCAAGAGTATGTATGTGTGTGTGTGTGTGCAGGTATTTTCGGTATAGTTGCTCTTCTCTTCTCAATGTGCATTGTCTTCTCCGTTCATTTTCCGAACTGTTGGCTTTTCTGAGTAGTTCTCCGCTGGGGTGTGCAATGTTTATGGAATTAAGTGCACATTCCACTCCTCTCCACTCGCCTCCTCGCCACACTCCGCGCTAGAGGTGAATGGCATCTGCAGCTGACCGAAAACACTTGTGCCATGTGACCGTAATGAGATACGCTTCACTAGCTTTAAGTACGCGTGATTTGTTTGATTGTACCATAAATTGCTGCAGCTAACCCAAATGGTTGCGTCTCCCTCTTCCCTCTCTTGCATAATCGGCTCAATGCGGGAATTGTGATGCCATAAATAAAGTTTGACTCTTTGTCACCAACTAAAATGGAAACTTTTGCAACGTTGATGATGACACAGTTTCTATTGGCTTACAAACATAATATTATTGCTAGCATGATTCCTGGATTTTTGCATTTTAATTTGCATTTCATTCTGGCAGGTTGCCTGAAAGTTATGTGCTTGAATATTTTGTGTAAGACAATAATTTTGTGATTTATCTCTGTATAATTGAATTTTTTGCTCTGCTTTAAAACACTAGAAAAAAAATAATAAACAAACTAAAAACAAAGACTATAATTTCTGTTCAATATATAATAAAAAAAAATCATTTAAATTTGCCCAAAGTTTATCCTCACACAAGCTGTAATACATTGTATATTTTACCTCCTATTAAAGATGTGGCAAATAAAAATAAAAAATCTCACATAATCTTATTTTTATATTGACAAATATATCAGAAATTACATATGAATTTCATATGTGTCTGCAAAGTTCCTCATATACAATTTTATCCGATTTGGGGCATGCATTTTTACCTGCAATCGTTTTCACAATTCGCCACATTATACTCTTTTTATAATACCAAAAATAATACATTATAATAAGAGGGAACTGCCTGCACATTGCATTAATCATATTTGAAGGAAATAATTTCTGGCACGTGGCTTGGCAATCCTGACAATGGGCCATATCAATGGGTAATGCATGGGGCAAGTTTTTAATGTGATAAAATGGCAACGCCCGAAATTAAATTAAAACTTTTTTGGCACAAACAAAAGTCAAACAGACATCGAATCCGCATAAAGCCTCTCCCGACTGGGGGGAAAGCAAATAAATGTATTAAATCTATAGAAGTTGCGGAGGGAGAATTGCCGATGGCGATGGCGATGGGGCTGTGGGTTGTGGGTTGTGGATTGTTTGGGTGCGTGGGCGGCAAGAGTCCAGCGTCGGGAATCGGGAAGCCCGAAATCAAAAGTGATAAATCTAAACTGGACGTGTGTGCGTCGGCAGTCAACACTTACAGAAATTGAAATACGAGAGCGAAGCGACACCAAAGCAAACCAAACCAAACAGAAGCAAACTCGAAATGAAAATGAAAATGAAAACGACATGCAAGAGTGGCAATAAGGAGCTGGAATAAACAGCTCGACCGAGCTGCGATGCCGAAACTATAAATTTTATTTCGTTTGAGGGGATGCCAATTTCAATGACACTTTAATTTAAATTCGCTCAAACGCAATTGCTGGGCACGCACAGCGCCCGTCCAGCTGCCAAGCTGGAGTAGCAGCCCGCTGTCGCCGCCGTCGCTTGACAATCCAAGCAGCAGCAGCAGCAGCCTGCGATCCCGGAACGGCACCCCTAACCCCCAGCGGGTTATACAGCAATCCCAATTCGGGACGCCATTGAGCAAGTTGTCAAATTGTTTGAATTTATTTATTGACTTGCCAGAGCGACATTTGCATTCCAGCTGAGAGATTTTTGGACTCAATGCCTTGCAGCGGCGGATATGTAAGCTCCTCGTGCCCTTAGTGTGCATAATGAAAGGCAAGTGCAGCCAGCCGACACCCAGGCATTATCAGGCAATGGACAGTGGCACAAACTAAGGACTTGCTGTGGCAAAAAGTAGCACAACAAGGGAATCTTGCTGAAGCTATAAAAATAAGTTAATAAATCATTTCTAAAATATAAGAAGTCTATTTAAAATTCTACCAAACATATTTTATTATTGTTGCTAATTTTTAATTTTAATTAAATTTTCATTTAATATATAATTTTTTTTACTAGTTATTATTCAGTTATTTATTAAACTAAGGACGATTTCTGATAAACTGTTCACTTACATTTCAATGTTAACGCGTTTAACAGAGTAATGTTAAGTGTAATGTTTTGTGATGTTAAAAATCGATTTATAAATAAAAACTCAAAGTTGACATTGCGTATACGTTATATTCATTACATTTACGTTATACACATTGCGTATACGTTATTTTTATAATATGAATCACGCTTTAAACACTTGCCAGTTCACACACATGCCTTCCAAGCGATCCGATTGTACTCCTCGTGCCATATCCACTGTTCGAATTACACGCAATCCTTGTGCAATTGTATGGCAAAGCGGAAAAGTGAACACAGTTGCGGATGCTGCCGTCCACAGTGCCGGAGCGAGAGTAAAACACGCCCAAGAAGCTGTCGTTGCGGGTCGGGGCCGGGCAGGGTCAGGCAGTGTCATACTCGCATAGTTGCTGTTGAAAGTGGGGTGTGTGTGTAAGTGTGTGGGAGAAAGCGAACTGTTCTTAACTTAACTTTTCGCATGCTTTCAAGAACATGTACTCACATGCGTGTGCATGTCGAGCTGTTCGCATTGGTGTGTGTGTCACGCACGCCTCGCCTGGCACCGGGCGTCCCTTTCCCAACGCCCTTTGGCTCGGGCGGGTGCTGCTTTCAGTTGACTATTTAATAAATCCCAGTTTTGTGGTCAGCATACCAAATTAATGCGATTTACTGCACGCACACGGAGGCAGGGCTTGAGAGTGGGAAAGAGAGAGAGGGCAGAGCGGGGCCAAAAGGCAAAGACTGCCAATCGCACGAGTCGAAGAAAAATTCATTTCATTTATTCTAAAGATTAGCCATTCATCTCCAGTTTTCCCAGACAGCCAGCCCGCTCGCTCTCTCTCTCTCCCTCGGAGTCTCTCACTCACGTTCTCTGCCCCAGCGTGGTGAAAAGCTGGCGTCAGGCTGGGCGTGTGAGTATCGGAAGTGAATTGTTACACCCATCGGACACTGCTGCAGGCAACGAATCCAAATGGACCGTAGCCAGTTAGCAGGTGTGCCGTCTGCCCAAAGTTCTGGCAACTTCTCCTCCGTCTCCGCCTGCGTTGCCAACTGACACGGCACGTGTTTGACTTATACGACACGCTCATACGCAAAGTTTAAACTTTGCAAAGCAAAGCTACAAAAATGCCGTCCGAACACATACACACATATATTTATTTATATATATAAGGCAAGACATATATTCATATTAAATCAGAGCGCAGCGCAGCAAAGTTTAAGCCCAGCGCCGACACCGAACATTAAAGAGCCGGCAAGTAGTACTTGGCAGCAGGTCAAGAACTTGAACCATGTTGTCGTGGGGGGAGCAGGGTGGATCTGAGGAAACTCAACTGCCCCAGCACAATATGCTAATTTCTGTGAATGCTTTACATATTTATTCTATTTATTGTTTGTTTGTTTATTCTTTCCTGTTTCTATAACGTTTGTTTCGCAGTTCGCAGTTCTCAGTTCTCGTTGAAAAGAAGTACCGAAAAGTATTTAGAGACAGGCCGAGAATAGAAAGGAGCGGGAGCAGGGGAAGTAGACTGGACAGCAGCAGAGCCGGTACGACTTAGGTAGTCGGCACTCTTTGTGACTTTCATTTATACTTTGTGCTGTCCAACTCGAGGACATTGTAAGGACCGCACTTTACAGTTGTCAAATGAAATATTAAAACAAAACTTTGACAAATATTATTTCCCGTGGTCTCTAGATTTCAATTTCGGAGAACAAAATAAATAAATGAGCTCAAGTATTATGTTGAAGAAACAATATTAACATTGTGTAATCACTAGAAATGAAAGAAAAAGATTGAGTACAGGAGAGGAAAGCGTGCTTGAATGAATTGCGCAAAACTCTGATGAGTAAAAGAAAATAAATATTAATTTTTCTTTAGCCCTACTCCAGCATATCATAATATTAGTGCTGTATTATCAACAGATCAGGCTTAATTGCATTGTAATATCTCAATTTTACTGATTTACTGCATCGTAATATTAAAGACCCCAACGACGTTAATTACAATTCCCCAACATGTTGGTTTATTACGCAATTTATATCTATTCTGTTTTGCCATAAATTCGGATTCAAGGCCAACGAGTATAACGTGCGTTAACTAAGCTGGCCATGATTTCCATGATCTGTCGTCTGCAATCGTCACAATTATGTTCGGGCATATTCATCTTGGGAGCTAACACCAGCATCAACGGCAGTCGGGATTCATCTCTGATTTAAGCTGTCTGCAGATGGAGTACCCCGACTCGAGTCGGTCTTAACCGGAGCCAACAAGGCGTAGAGCACAACAAATCAATTAAAATGCCACACACACACGCTCAGTCACACATTCAAAGACAGGCAGCTTAAGCTTTGCCCAAAGTCGACCTTAAGTCCACTTCAATCAAACTATTACATAATTAAATCACAAAACACAGACACAGGAATGAAGGAAATGGTAAGATGCGTAAAACTTGTAATAAATGGTGGATTATGTTAATCAAGCAGAAAAACAGAGAGAGCGAGAGAGAGAGAAAGAGCGGGAGAGAGACAGCGAGCGAGACAGCGCACACAATATAAATGAATGTAACATTTTATTAATGGTTTATTTTTTATGCTGGGCCCCGCAGTTGAAGCGGGCCAAAAGTTTCGGGCCAGCAAGCGGGAAAAACACACTTAAAAAATTGTGCGAAAACAAAATAAAGTCGAGCAAAGGAAAAAGTTATAAACACAGTCGCAGTTACAGTCGCAGTTACAGTTACAGTCACAGTTACAGTCGCCGTCGCAGTCGGAGTCGGCCTTAACTTTGCTTAAATAATTCATTAAATTAAGTATACAGAACAATCAATCAAAGCGCATTTAGTGCTCATCAATGGCATGAAATGTTAATGAAATACTGTTGAGATTTTCTTTGATTTTCCACACACACACACACACGCACACTCGCAGTCAGCATAGCCCGGCCATATTTGTTCTCATCTTTCTAGTTGTTTGTACCGTTATTTATTTCTGCTGCTGTTTACATTTCTTATGGCAAAAAAAATTAAAGCGCAGGCCGTTTCCGCTACGGAACTGCCCACTTTATGACAGAGACAACACTCAGCGGCAGAGAGAGAGAGAGAGAGAAGAAATATGCTTGCTCGACTGTCTAAGGCAAAATGTGTTCTGTGGTTGCAGGCAGCCCTGGGGAATGTCGTCAGTCCGCAACAACAACAACAACAACGCCTGCAACGAGCCAAGCTCAAGGCAATTATGGCAAGAAGCTGCAGCCTCTGCTGCCTCGGCAGTTCTGCAGCTGAGAGCAGCGAAGAAAAAAGATATAAGATATGCAGAAATGAAACTGAAAACATTTCGAAACTATGTATGTTTTTTTTTCTCAAGCACGCCTTGGAATATGCCCTGATATTGTTGGGGGAAAACTTGGTGCATACAATCGGTATGGGAACAATGCCAATGCGAGGCTGACCTCGAAGGAGTTTTTATTTGAGATTATGTGGGATAATGCACTATTTATTCGTAGAAGAGAACTACTTTGACGTTGGAAATATGAGCAGAAAGAATTGTTCCATGCTGGGGTAGTTCTAACATACAAATTTCCTTGCATTAACTGCATAGTAATTAAATATATTTAATTTAGTATGAAAATACCTGTAGATATGCAATTATTACTATTCTGTTTATTTATTTTTATCGATAGTAATGTAAAAATGCAATACAATCGATACTTCTCTAGTCAATCAATACATCGATCCATAAACATTTATATATATGCATATCGATAGTAATCTAAAATTCAATAATATCGATAGTAAGCTGCTAGGGAGATTAACTAAAAAGCAACCCTATAAATCAAGAACAATTAAAACTAATGATAGAAGGCATGACTATCGTTACTTTTAGTATATAAATTCGCCTCTGCCAGGGCAGGGTATACATATATCTGATATACCCAATTGGCCTGCAAGTAAAGCAACAATACTCTCAGCTGACCGTGCCGCTCCAGTCAGGCTAACAGGCGCGATGAGCTGCCTGTTCACTTGACAACCCTGCGCTGGTGTTGCCAGACCGTTCCGACTATCGGCATGCCCTGCCACGTGTGCAGCAGTGCGCAGTGCAGCATGAAAATGCGCATAAAACATTGCACATTTTTGCAGCGAAAAAAAAAACAAAAAACATTGCAAGAATTTTTGATAAAACTGTGTGAGCGAGACAGCCGCACTGCGCTTTGTCTCACGCTCCAGTGTGTCGTACTGCGCTCTTCATTGCTTTCTGCAGTTGTCGCACCGTTGGATCAACTCGTACTCGCTCCCGCTCGGGGCTCGTCTCATAAGCAGTTGCAAGTTATTGACGCAAGATTTCCCCTGACGGCATAGCGGGTGTGTGTGGGGGGGGGGCAACAACGTTCAAGGCGAATGCCCCAGGCAGCAGCATAGCTGAGTTAAGCCAGCCCCTCCCCCTCCTAGCTACTCCCCTACCTCCCCCCTGCAGGAAGTGTGCTCAAAGAAGCCGAAAAAGGAATATGTATGTGGCGTAAATGTTTGCCTTGTGTTGCATTTTGAGCAACATTTTTACAAAAATAATGTTTACAACTGCATTTTAGCGAGCGTTTCGCTCTGCTTTTCAACTAACCCGCCCTGCCCCTCTTTGCCGGCACAGTTGGCAGCCCAGCAAATATGCAGTTGCCCCTTGCCCCCATTCCCCTATTCGCCAACCGGGACCGGGACGATTATTCAGCAAACTTATTTACTGCACAAATAGTTTTATAGTTAGTTAGTCAGTCAGTTAGTCGAGGGTGGCAAAAAGGGGTCGGCTACGACCTGCGACCCCCCTACTCCCTGCCCAATAAGCTCGGCAATTTTCGTGGTCCCTTTTCCTTTGAGAAGCGAGCTTCAACTGCGATCCTCCTAGCCCAACTTTCCAGCAGTTTGCTCGTGCTATTCTGCCATCATAACAATAGTTCGGGCATTTTTGAAAGCGTGTTTAAAGCGCCTCGCAGCAGTCACAGCGCAATTGCCTGCAGCACGTGCCTGCCGCGTCTGCCCGCCCCTGCCCACGCCTCTGCTCGAGCCTCTGCCAGTCTTTCAATTATGTAAGGTCTTTATAATCGAATAATTAAAAATGAAAAATTAACGCATGAAAAATGCATTTTCAGCTCGAATTTACAGCGGCAGGTGCAGTTACAGTTGCAAGTGCCAGGATCGTTGCTGAAGCGCGAAGGGGGAGGGGGAGCGAGGCGGTGCGGCGCAGCGCGCTCTCTGAGGTTGTCCAACGCTTCGCTGGCTTTCAGGCACCGGTCCATCCGGTCAATTCGTTGAGCATTTTGCGAAAAATTTTAAGAGGGGTATAACCGACCAGTTAGAAGAACTAAAAGTTTAAAATTTGATATTTAATCTATAATTATATCTATATCTATAATTAATGTAATAACAGGAGTTTTATTTAGGATATATCTTGATTTCTTGAAAATTTCATAATCTTATATTAAATTTGTAATTAGAACACTTTAAGTGCAATGGAATCGCATTTTTTTTAAATTATGGAACTGCAAATTTAGATTCAATTAGAAATATATATTATACACCATACCATCATTACTTTATCTAGTTTTCTATTTCATTATTGTTTTATATTATATATTATTATATATTATTATTGTTTTTATTTTTTTAACAACCTATTCGCGCAACAACCTATTTAAATTTAAGCCGCAACCAACTCCAATTCATTTACCACTTCAAACCAGGTTCAATCTCGATCGCGCAGGGTATTCGGCCATCGGTTCTCATTGCCTGTTTCCGCATGCGCAGAGTATATTTGCCCTGCCCGCGCTTTTTGCATTGGCAAACACTTTGAGCTCATATGCAAATATAATTGCAAGATATTGGGTTTACTTTATGGCCGCGAGGCGGCGACTGGAAGAGCCGAAGGCAGCCACGAGTTGAGCGTTTAATGAAAACTGTCTGAGTAATTAAATACATGATGACAAAAGTATGCGTGCACAAACAGGCAGACGCATGCACAGCCAAGCGAGAGTTAAGCCGAAATTTATTTATTTAAATTGCATACATGCACAGATAGAGGACGGCCAGGTCCCAGGCCCGGGTCCAGGCCCTGGTCGCAGATCCAGTGAAATATGCGAATTATTTATGGCATTCATCGATGACGGCAGTCGCGGAGTGCGAGTGCGAACGAGATGGCCTGCTGTGTGGGCTCTTTGTGGCATTTTCACGCCCCTTTTTGGCTGGAAATTATAGTCTGCTTTGCGGCGCCTTGTGCAAGTTAAGCGCATCCCCAAGTGCAGCTAATGCGTTAAAGAGTTGAGCTCATTAGGGCGCCAAGGGATCTCTCTTGCTCTCTCTCTCTTTCTTTCTCGGCCTCTCTCTTTCTGCGTGTATTCGAAGGGACGAACTATTAACGTGCTTTGTTTGTGCTGGGCCAACACTTTTAGTGCAAATAATTTACAAGGATTCCGCCAAATGGCCCAAATGCTGAGACGAGCCGAGCAAAAAGGAGAGAAAGCGAGAGAGAGAAAAATTTCCAACAAAACTTAATTACTTACCCGAAGAATTAGGTGCCGCGAGAGAGGCGGGGGGGGATGGCGGCAACAAATTGGCCAAATTTGCTTGACTTGCTGCCGCATTTGTTGTTTGTATTTCGCATTTTGTATCTGTTCCCGCTGGTGTTGTTGTTGTTGTTGTGCTTTGTTTATATTAACTGAGCGAGGGTGACACTTCGTTCGGCCAATTCCCGCATTACCCCCCCCCCCACCCCCTTTAGTTGCTTTAATGAGGGTTTAAGTATTATTTGCTCAAGGGTTGCCTTTGCCCTTTTGTTTAACGACGTCCGAGCAGCAGCGTAATACCTTGTCGCCGTTATTTAAGCAAGGTACCGCCGCCCCCGTCCCCGTCCCCCTCTCAGTGAGAAGCCAAAAAAACAGGCAGTTTAAAAACCAAAACAAAAACAAAACCGAAAAGCGAAATGTTTATTTGAATTGCATGCAATAATTTTTAATTTTAATTTTAGTTCGCTGCGGCCAAAACTTTCGCTTTTTTCCCGGGGTAACATTTGGCCCCAAAAAGATTAAGGAGAGAAAAAAGAGAGAGCGAGAGGGAGAGAGAGAACAATGCTAATGACAAATCAGAGACTCAAATTGGTGCTTGGCGGCTGCGAGATAAGCGACTGACCAGAGCAACTGGAAAGGCATGGCCAAAAAAAGAGTACGACTTGAAGGGAAAGATCTGAGTAGTACAGCTTTCTTGGAATTAATATCTGCGTATATAGATCATATTTTAGTTCACAGAATTGTGATATGGCTTAGGCATGAGCAACCTAACCGAGAAGCCTATGTAAGCTTTAAATTCTACTGGAAATAAAAGGAAATCTAAGCTATAGCTCGTATTTTTTATCAAACTCAAATAAACAATAATGAAATATATTATATTAAAATAATAATAATAAATCAGTCAAAAAAGGCATCACTACCTCAAATAAACAGTTAACATATGCGTTCTAACCTCAAAAAACTAGTTAACAGCCTGTCTTATCCTCAAAAATATAGATAACAGCTTCGTCTCAACCTCAAATAAACAGTTAACAGATGCGTTCTGACCTCAAATAAATAGTTAAAAGCTTCGTCTTAACCTTAAAAAAATAAACAGCTTCGTATTTGTTTTAAAAATCGAATTACCATATTATTTAATATATTTTCAAATTTTCCAGCCTGATATTCAAAGGCATCCTAAGATTCCCACAATACTGCAGCTATTTGCCAGAGGAATCTCATCTCTCGAGCCATTTACGTTCGATAATTGCACTAGAATCGCTTTCTAGCTCTTTATCTCTCTGCGCGGTGCACAATGAACTTCAACTTAATTTGATTGCCTCTCGAATTGCGCCCGCACTATCCCTATAATTATCAATTTAATAATGAAATCGAACCCAAGGAGATGCAGCCCCAATATACCCAGCCGGCGTGAGACATGGAAATGAACTCAATTTTTTATTAATTGCGCGTTTTCTTTGCAGTGCTTTTTTTCTGTGCCAGCCCACTCGACTCATGTCAATGGCGAAGGCGCTGACAATGGGCCAAGAGACAGAGAGAAAGAGCGAGAGAGACTGTCCGGCGGAAGCGGATGCGGCTGGCCAGTCGAGTGGAGCGTCCCATTGAAATACTGTCGCCGAGTCATCGTCGTTGTCGTCATAGCCAGCGCACCGAGTCGCCTGTCAAGTGCAGCAGGCGTGCATCAAGGGCGCGCTGCCCATGGCTGCTGCAGCTTCAATAATTTGTGTGCTTTAATGAGGCGTGGCGGTGTGGGCGGGTGAGACGGGGGCGTAGTTAAAATTATTTTAAATCAGCTGCGTATTTGCACAAAGCTTTATTTGTTTTTAATTGATTTTTTTGTGCGCTGCACAATCTATTTGCTTTTAATTTATCAACACACACACACAGATAGATAGAGAGAGAGAGAGAGAGAGAGAGAGAGAGAGGCACACGAATACACGTGCAAACTGTCGATTCGTTGCAAATGGCGGCGTCTCAGCTGCACGGCAACTTAATGCCAGGGTGTGTGCGAGTGTGTGTGCGTGTGTATTTGGCCATAATTCGACTGTTTGATCTGTTGAAAAAATATGCGCGTATTTTAATTTTATTTGCTTTTTAAATGAAGCAGCAGCAGCCCCAGGCCGCACAGCTGATTGCCTCTCCGCCTCCGGCATACACAATCAGTTGCCCAATCTGCTCCCCCGCCTGCGCCAACCCTGCCGAAAAGAGAACCCCAGAAATTAACCTCAGTGCAAGCAATGCGTGTGCTACCTAAAACACACACTCCCACACACACACAGGCAGAGCGCGCACAGCATAAAAATGAAATGAAATTTTATTTACGTTGTTTCTGTGCGCTTGGCCCGCGGCTAGTTAAGTTTTTGGCTTGTCGTTTGTTGTGTGTATCGTAAAATATTTGCGTTATTATGCTAGTTATTTTTTGCAATGTTCGTTGAGGTTGCCCTCCCCGCTCCCTGCATGCTAGGGTTGCCAACACACTCACACACACACACACACACAGTTGCCCGCGCTAGAGCTCATTTTTATTTCAGCGCCCCGGGCCGGGATGACAAAATCGGAGCACATTGCATTCCCTTTTCGCAATAAAATGTCAAGTATTTGCTGGCAGGAACAGTAGCTACCGCTCTGCTAATAAAACTAAACCGACTGAGAGCAACTGAAGCATGCTTTCTGCTCCTTTTTTTGGGGGTTTGGGGGATCTGGCTGCTGACGAAATTGTTGGCTTGTGGTTGGTTGCCTGCTCGAGCGACGAGAAAACGACAACAGCTGCGTCGTCCCAGGAGCCAAGCTCACACAGTCTGCAGCTGCTGCCGCTGCTGCTGCTGCCGCTGCTGCTGTTGGGGCCAATTAGCAGAGCAGCAAAATTTGTTTAAGCCGACACACAAATCGCATGCAAAACTCGTTGAACAGAGGAGGCGGCCAGACGGCATTTTGATGGCCTTTGACTTGGACAATCTGTCGAAAACGGCAACAATCGCGGCGTTAACGGATATTGGCTTAAAAAGTCATAAAAAATGTTACAGTAACTCCAGCTTCAGCTTCAGGCGCACTCGCAGGCAGCAAAGGGTATGGGCACGGGGAATGTACCAGGGCACATTTATTGGTAAATAAAGTTCCGATTCCGGTCATGGCATAAAAGTTAATAATAAATTGAAACAATGAAGCCAAATTGTTGATCTTTGCCAAGCGAATGGTAACGCGCAGACGAACGTAAAACAAAACTCAACTTTATAGCCGGAGCTAAGTAATAAAATTTCTAATGGTGCCGCCGCCCCAGGCATATGAAAGCAGCTAGACACGGCCAGTTTCAGTGGATTTAATTAATTTTACGATACAATTTGCAAGCTGCAAACGTGATAAGCCTGGCTATTTGCATTTTACCTGCAGAACTTAAAGCAGAATTGAAAAAGTGCAAAAAATGTGGTAGGAATCGATGCCAATTTAAGATTATTTATTCAAAAACAAGTTAACAGCTTGCTTAACAGCCTATTCTATGTTAACAGCCTACTCTATGTTAACAGTCTACTCCATGTTAACAGCATGCGCTTAGTTTACAGCTTGCGCTTTGTTAACAGCCTGTCGAAACTGCAATCGATAGTTGCGTGCCCTGCACTTTTTATGATCGATAACATTTCAAATGGCGGCGCTGTTAAACGCGACTGTTAGACACTGCAATGTAAACGAAATGTAAACTGCACAGGGCATTAAATTCAAAGAGCGGACTGTTAAATTTAACAACCCCCCGCCGAGAGTGCCCTTTTCGGGGGCTACATTTAAATTACTTGCCATTTCCGGGAAATTAACTTATCTGCAACGTTCCGAAAGCGAACATATCAAACGTGTGAATTGCCTGCGCCGTGAGGGTGTTGCATGTAAAATGAATTTTTAATTGGGTATGTCTTTTGCGTGTCCTTCGGAGCACGAGTTGATGGCCTAGGCCAGGCAACCGAAAAATGTTGGGAATATCAAACGCAGCTAATTAATAATTAATAAGCATTGTCAATTAAAGGCCGGCTACGGCAACATTTTTTATGCATGTCACAACATTTTATCATAAAGTGATAAAGGTAAGAAATCAAAAGGCTGCCGGAGCGAGAGGTGTCGGGGCGGGCCTGCTGCGTCTTCGGGTCCTTCTCTCAGGCATAGTAGATGGCAATCTTGCTGGCGTCGTGTGTCGAGATTGTTATGTTTAGGCCCTCCAGCTGGCAACACGACGACGACGATGAAGATGAAGATGGAAATGAAGATGGAGATGCCGCACGCATGTGGCATAATTGAAAGCGACATGGCTGCCATGTAGCACGACGAGACGGAACGAGACGAGGCGTGGCGTGGGCTGGCGGCGCTGCGAGGCGTGGCATGTCTCGAGACAGGTGCACGTTTAACTTTTGCTGTCTGCCCGGCTTCCAATAGCAGATTATAATGTACGAATTGCTTAATTCAAATGCTGTAAATATGCGCACACGCACACGCGCACACACCCACACACCCACTCACACACACACATACGTGTGCCGACTTTGTCTATGGCAAATTGAATCAACGGCAGCTGCTGCTGCTGCGCAGCGACGCGGCGATAACAGGACTCGCGTGTTTTAAAAATTAAACGCAATAACGAAATTAGCATAAGTAAGGAGGAGCGCTAATAGGATTCAGCTTGTAATTATCAAATTGGTACAGTTAAAAATATACCAAAAAACAATTGTATTAAATTAAAGAGAGACTGATAGAGATGGCGCTTTGCTTAAAGCCATACGTATACGTGATATTTATCGAGCGAATGCAAATTAAACACGCGCACGTCGACACCTTTTGTTAATTTATATTTATTTATTTATTTATTTGCCGTTCGTTCTACGGCGGATTTTTGAAGTCTGCATTTGGTTTTGTGCCGAATTTATTGGCTGGCTCGCCAAATCGATTTCGCATTATTTGCGTATATCAATGCAGCTGCTAATTTGCTTAAAAGCATAATTAACAACAGCACACACACACCCAAACACACACGCACACCCAAACACACACACACACACACACACGTGCAGTGCACAGCGACGGGGCGAGGGAGTGCGGAATGCCAAATGCGCCATTTTTATTGCGCCACGCGAGTCGTAAAAAACAAATACGCAAGGTGTAAAAAATGCAGAAAAAACACTGTAAATCAGCGCAATGAAAGAGCAGCCAACACACACACACACACACCCACACAAGCAGAACAAAGCCAGCCAGCAGGACTACAGTAAAAACGCCAAAAACAGCAACAACAAAGCAAAGCGACGCGTCAGACACGGCGTATACGTAATGTGTTTTTTCGTATGTTTTGTTTGAATGTTTTGCGGTTTTCGTGTCGAGTGTGAAAATTGTGCAGCCAAAAAAATAAAATAAAAATGATTATGCGGCATTCGATTGGCACGTTTATCGATTAATCAGGCAGTGCTTAAGGCAGTGCTACGTAACGTGAGTTAAACCCGATAAACGCGCCACGTAAGCTGCGACTACGTAAGCAGATTGTGCGTGCCTTTACCTCTCGTAACTTCGTTAGAAATCCAGCGATTTTGGCTAGGGGTAACGGTTATACAATTGCATAATACAATTTTAAAGATTTAACAAATTTAGTGTCAAAATTCGTACGAAAACCGAATTTAAAATATTAATTGAACCGAAATGTGAAACATCGTTAAGAAATAGCAATAAAATATATAATATTATATGATTTGAATATTTATGATTTTTTAATTGCTGTGTGTATATTTTATTTCAATATTTACAGCTATAAAGGCTTGCACAGTTACCAGATATTCGTTTGTATTTTTATATTATTTTTATCGGGAGTCTCTCTTGTTTTGCCTTCTCCTTCTCCTTTTCGCCAACATTTTGGCTCTTATAAATTACGCACTTAGCCAACTTTTGACGCTACTTTAACAACACAATTTAATATTTTAATAGCCGACATAACTTTAAGTAGCCGATGGAGACAGAGGCGGGAACCGGGATGGGCGGATGGGCGGACGGGCGGACGGGCGGTAAAAAGGGAAAAAGGTTTTTTGGAGTTGGTCGCGTTTTTCATTTCCATAATTCGCCTTGTGCACCAATTAAAAGTGATTAGTTTCATATTGCGCCATTTATATAATTCTTATTTCGCCTTTTCCTTTATTTCGTATTTCTTATTGCGAATTTTGTTTTGTTCGCGTCGCGTAATGCGAAGCCAAAGCGGCGCGACGGGGCGAAAACCTTTTAAATTCCCGGGGTAATTAATTGGTGGGCTATGCAAATGGGCAACTTGGTGGGCTTGCGGGCGGCAATTCAACAGAAGTTTCTTTCTCACTCTCTCTCCCTCACACACTCTCCTTCTCTCTTTCTCTCTCCCCTGCAGCTGGCACGTCTTGTATCGCGTGCCGATGCACGTAAACGTTTACCTATAATTTTATGACTTTCCGAGCGACGGTATCGGCGGTAAATAAAGTTTTTCACTTCCTCAGCTCATCCCCTCTCTCCGGCAGCCCTGCTCAGCGGGTGGCTGCCTCACAGTACCCAAAAAAAAGGAACTTTTCTAATTATAATCTACATAACTTAAAATGCGAGCAGGACGCGAGGGCAAAGTTTAACGCCAGCAACGCATGAGAAATTAAATTATAGCCCCGTGTGTGTGTGTGTGCGAGTGTGTCTGGCAAAACAAAAACAGCTGTTGAAATGAAAAACAAATACGCATACGTAGAGCAAAAAGGCGCAGGGCGTGGTCGGCTCGGGCAAACGGCAACAAATGCAGCCGAGCAGCAAGTGCAAAACTTGAGTCGACGTCGACGAGACTGTCTAAATTAAATTTAAAATTTTTATTGATGGCTTCATTTGCATGGCAAAGGCAGAAATGCGCACACACACACACACACACAGAGACATACACATGCACACATACGTGCTCGTGTGTGGGGCAAAGCAAAGCAAAGTGCCTCACAACTTGCCGCGTTTATCCTGAAAAATCATCTAATCTGAGCTAGACTTCATATTTTTCTTGTTGCTAAGCTGCCTGCCATATACATATGAATATGTATTGCCGGTACAGGGTGTGTTCCACAAATGAATTTCGCACAAATTTCGCCAGGCTTGCGCGTAAACTTTGCTATCATAGAAAGCAAGTGCAGTTTGCAGACGAAACTTTTGTGTTTTGCAATTTTCGAAAGAGACTTGCGGATTGCTCGAGTCGATCTCTCTCCACCTCGCTCTCTCCCTCTCTCGCTCTCTCTCTCTCTCACGTGTGTGTGTGTGACAGGGAGAGCGGGTGTACAGCTAATGCTTTTTCACTTTGGGGCCGAGAGCTGTGTCAAGTTTTTGGCCAAACACCCTGGGGCATATTTTAGAGGCTCATGTGACAAATTGCGAGAGCACGTGTATTGCATGCTTATTTCGAGCAGTACGCTCTGCTTTTTTTCAGCCATGTTTCGTTTGTCCCGTCACCCCTGCCCCTGCCCGTCTTCCCACTCTTCTCTCTAGGCATCCCATCGCCGCTGACAAATCCAATTCATTTCGTGCCCTCCTACGTGGCGTATGCGTAATGCGGCCCGCAACTAAACCTAATGGCAGCAGCAGCCATCGCACCGCATCGCACGCGCTTGCAGGTGAAGCGCGTAATGAGCAGCGCCACTTGAGCATTTCTAGAAATCGACGCACACTTCAATCATTTTTTTTTATGGCCCCGCTCGAGTGTGAAGCCAATCAAAAAGTTGCGCATCGCAACAAAATGTTCAATGAAAAGCCAACTGCCCCGCACTCCTCACTGCTCTGCTCCACTGCTCCGTCGTCCGCCCCCCTCTTCAATCGAACAACGAGTGCTGTGATGTGTGCTGCTGCTGGATTTTTTTTGCCCTGGCGCATCGATATCAGGCTGCAACTGGCAACAATTACGCGCTGCCTTAATTGCCGCACACTCGTTAACAAGCCAACGCAGCAGAGCAGGAACCGAGCAGGGGCAGAACAGAACCGGGGGGAGGGCAACTGACCCCTTGCAGAGTCTGCTCTCGTGCCGTGGAAATCAAAATCATCGGTGTGAAAATAAACTAATTGAAGAAAATTTTCATTTCAGCCGAGTACACGCTGCAGGGACACGGACGATGTGCCCCATCTTGTTGCATTTGACCCGAGGTCAAGTTTCGACGCACCGCATGTGCCATGTGCTACCCTAGTCCGTAGACAGGGGGGGGACACTGTGACGTCCCGTGCTTATTTATCAGTTAAGCCAATGCCAATGGCCCCGGTTCAATGCCGCAGCAGGAGGATGCACGGAGCAATATTTTGCTTCACGCTGCTGCTGCTGCTGTCGGCTCTATCAAATTGAATGCATGAAAAACTACGAAATGGTAATGTGTCGTTGTCATGCAGCAACACGGGGCGGCAACTGTTGCAACAAGAACGGCAGCCCATTGAGGCGTGTGCCACGTTGTTGCCTACACTTTTTGCCGGCCCTTGGGGCGTGTCCTTGTCTGTTTATCTGCCGGCTCGGTAGCTGCCTCCGAGAGCCGCTTATGCGTTTTCATTGCTCTCGTGCCACCAGCAACAGTTGCTGTTGCTGCTGCTGCTGCTGCTGCTACTGCCGCTGCCGTTGCAACTGTTCTTGCGTGTGAAAAATTGATGGACATATGTACTGGCCGCAGGCCTTGCAGCGACAGCAGCAGCTGCTCTGCTGGGCATGTGGCAACTGCGAGGCAACTGCAAAACTGGCAAAAACGTGGAAAACTGAAAACTGAAACACCAGCGGCTCGTGTGAGTTTCCAATTTCTCACCTAATTGGTGGCAAGTCAATTGTATTTCAAGTGCAGCTGCCCCCACCGACGAATGTGCAACACGATTGCCAAAAGGGGGAAGCGCGAAAGCACTTCAGTTTTTAGAGGCATTCCCTAAAATCCAATATGTAGCTGAATATGAGAGAAGAAACATTTTTATTTGAGGATAAGGCATGGATATATATATTAATAAAATACACATCTTTTTGCAGATAAAATATAGATAGATAAATATCAATAAAATATAAATACCATAATATTGAGAGCTTTGATTTACTTTGTTTGAAATTAACTTATTTTAATTATATGTTTAAAAAAAGTTAGTTTAAATATACTTACATGCATAACATACGATATAAATATATGGTATATATTGAGAATCATAGATTGACTTTGTTTGAAATTGATTTATTTATATATTAATTACAGTATTAAAGTAAGTTTGAGTTTCAACAGGTTTATTATCGATTAAAAAAATTATCATTAAAAATTCAGCACTTAAGTCGATATAAAAGTTATCGAAGCAAATGACAAACTAAAAAATATGTATACTAAATTTAAAATCCAACTAGAAAAGATTGAAAAGTACATAAATATATATGAAACCATATGAGAAGCAAAGATGGAGTTTGTTTGAAATTAAGTTATTTAAATTATTAAATGAAATATAATATTGTATTGTAAGTTTGAGTCTCAACGGGTTTGATAGCGATATATGAAATTATAATTTAAAATTCAAGACTTAAGTCAATAAAGAAAAGTAATCAAAGATAGAAAAAAATATCTATTCTACATCTAAAATGCAATTCGAAAAAAATAGAAAACATTTAAATATATATAAACCATATGCTTTAGCATTAAAAACAAGTTAACTGTCTTCATAGGTATCTACCTGGTTAAAATCTGATCTTTTGCTCCCTCGATCTCAATACGAATAGCAGAAATTGATGGTATTCCCTGCTGTTGGTGCTGCCATAAACTCATTTCTTTTGCGCTGCGGCCTGAATTATGGTTCTCTAATTGCTCAGCCAAGTAAACCAGGCACACAATTTGCATGAATCGTAAACAAAGCTAGAAAGAGATAGCGCAAAAGTGTGGAAGAGCGAGAGAGCAGAATGTGGCTTTTCATTAAAATCTAAAAACATAAATCTAAAAAGTCAAACCGAGCAACAATGGCAGCTGGGTTGCATCCCCGCCCCCGCCCTGCAGCTCCTTCCGGTAACGCGGTCTGTGTGCCTTCCACTTATTCCACTTCTTCTTTTTCGATTCCTTAACTGTCCGTACGTCCCGGCAGCTAATTGAATTCTGAAATTCAAGTCGAAATTAAAAAATTACGAGCCGAAGCTGTGCTGTGCTTAAACAAAAACTGTAACGTTGAAACGGAAATAAATTCGACAGGTGGAAATTGAAACTGATTGAATTGTAAAATGTAGCATAAAATGCCTTTGCTTTTCCGCTCTCCCTCCGTCTTATCATCTTCTTGGTTCGCGCCACGTTTATTAATGTTTATGGTACGCAGCTGTTGCCACGCCCATCTCCGCCGCCTACGATAATTTATACTTTCTGATTTTAATTTGCGCAATTTTGGCGTTCGCGTATTTTATGTTTGTTCCGTTTTTGCATATTTCTTTTGCCAGTTGTTTGTCATCAACGAGACGAGAATTATTATCGTATTGCGAGGGTGGATCAATGAGTTTATGGGATTATATATGCGATATAATATATACGTATTTCATTTGTTGATTGAGGGATTTGTTAGGCGCTTATTGTTATACTTCTGCAGTCCTTTTCAGATTTATGTCTCTTCGAGTCTGTCTGAGTATAATATTGTTGGTATGAACAGACAGATCTCAGTTATTATGGCAGCTAAGGTTACTAAATTTGGCATATAGTGCGTTGGGAACCGGCATTATAGCCGGGACCTATTAAAATTGAGCTACGAGTAACATTCTGTCGAGCAGACTCGGCTGTAGTGTTAGGTAATTGTTGTGAATTGAAAGTTTTCAGTGCTTGCTGCAATAGTTTGCCAAATCTTCAGGATACACCCTCCTATATCACCTCTACCTTTCATTCGCACTCGCAACGAGCAGCTCTCGGCGTTTTCCCGTTTTCTAGACATGTATTTTTATTAGAGACGTAATTGAAGTTTAACTGCGCATGTAATAAAGGCAATTCGAGCTATTTTCAACGCATTAGCGGCATAAATAATACAAGTCGAAAGTGCGACATAAAGACGCGCGATATGCTTGGCCATTTCTCATGAGCGAGTGCGCGTAGGTGCGAGCGGGAGAGAGCGTAACGCGTAACTCAAATGAAGAAAGAAATCCGAAACGAGGCACACTGCGAAATGGACGAAATGCGATATAGGCAAAGGCGCAAAGCATTACAAACGTGCCGCATTACCAATTGCCAGCGAAGGGAGTGAGTGACTGTGACTGTGTGTGTGTGAGTGTTTGGTTATACTCATGTGGCATTTCTTCGCACCGCCCCGCCCCTCCCCAGCGGAGTAGCTGTGCCCGCAGCGCGACGCCCACAAACAAACGACGCCGACTTATTCATTGCGCTCGCCATTAAGGTGGCTCTCTGCTTGGGCTGTGATATATAACACGCTCATAATTGGTCATAAATCTGACAAACGTAATTTGTCATCACTCAGGCAGCAGCAGCCAAAGGGGGTTGGGGGGTGGGGGGTGGTGTCGCTGCAAGCCGAATCGACGTACAGACTCAGTCCAGGCAAGTGATATGGCGCAGTCGGTGCTGCGTACTCGGCTCTGATTCTGGACGCTTTGTGCCGAGTGCCAAAATGAAAAAGGTGCTTGACACAAAATGTCAGCTGGATATTTTTTATTGTACAATCACAACACGCACACACACACACACATGCAGACACACGGACGCAGACTCAGCACGCACAGACAGCCCGCAAGTGTACGCGCTCGCATAGAACGACTTTCTCGTTGCGCCTAAAAGTATGCTCGAGCTCTTGAGCTTGTCACACGCTCACGCACACACACACACACACACACACGCGCAGCCACAAATAGACTGAGTACCGTTAGCTGCGCCACACACAGCACACGTAAGCCACAAAGTAGTTACTTTTTATGCTTGCCGCTCTTGGCCATTGTTTTTGCTCCACGGCTTTGGTCACTTGGGCTCGTAAATATTTTACAAGTTCTTCGGGGTCTAGCTGCCGTCTTCCCTCTCTCTCTCTTTCTCGCTCTCTCTCTCTCTCTCGTTTTCCCTCTCACTTTACCTCTCAACTAATTTTTGCTTTCATAGATGACGTACGACTTATTTGGGTGCAGGTTCAACATCTACATTTCATTATAAATGACTTTCAAAATGGCCTCAATGCTTACCCAGGCCACACTCCCAACCCCACCCCCTGCTGACCGCTTGTGCCACTCGATTCTAATGATGCCACTTGGGCGGCAATCAATAAACCGTTGCAAATTTATGGGAATTAAGTTGCCGCATAATGAGTAAACAGGCCCAGGCCCAGGCCCAGTTCCAGTCCAGTTCCAGCCCAGAATCAGTGACAACAACAAAAAAATGATATATATGTAAAAGATATATACGTATTACTCTCGCCCTGGGGGAAAAGGTGCAAATATGACAAATAGTCTATGCAAATTTTATTAACCGAAAGCAGAAAATAGGTCGAGGGCAACAGGAGTAGAGTCGGTAAATCACAGTTTTTATAAAGAGAGAAATCGAGAACAGCATGGAAAACTATAGCTTGAGCTATGTTTAGCTTGTCTCGAGACTACGATTTCCGAATCTGCTCTTTGATTTTTTCCCAGATACTCCCAACAGACTGCTGAGTGCTCTGAGCGGCTCAGACCAGCTTAGACCTCGCCTGCTGCAGTTTGAATCCATCGAAGTCGAAGCATACCTAGGCAGTTCTTAAGCTATACCCTAAACCCCAAATCTGATGGATACCAAGAAATATTATGCATAAATCACATACATATCAACTAGGTTCTGGGCACGTAGACAGTGCAGTTTCCCATTAAATGAAAAGATTGATATTGATTGCCTGCAACGACCTCAGCGCGCGTTTCAAGGCGTGCACTTTTCCATTTTCATTTCCATTCTCAAAGTGAATTCACGGCAAATGGGTCACAGCAAGTGCGCATTATACACAGATCTACTAGATCTCTAATAGTACCAGATACGCTCTATCTGGCTGGAGGTTTCTCGCGCTATTCAAACAGATTCAAAGATGGATCCGTACGTACTGCTTGCAATTGGCGACAACACATTTGGCAAATTGGCGCTTAGCGGCGGCTAAAGATACATATATCACGTAGATATAGCATAGTATTTTTCACTTTTTCTCCTTTTCACCACTCCGCCTGTTGTTGTTTATGCTGCTCGAGAAAATCCGAGAATTTGAGTGCGACTCAATTAGAGGCAATTGAATTATTACACGACGACACTCATTCAATTTTCTATGAAATGGACACGAGTGTGGCATGTGAGTGTGTGCCCGGTGTGTGTGCCCGGTGTGTGTGCCCGGTGTGTGTGCCATGTGTGTGTGTGTACCAAGCGTGTGTATGTGTGTGTGTGTGTGCGTGCCTGTATGTGTATTTGTCTGAATTTCAGTCGCTCGCAATGCTGTCAAACACAAATTGTATGATAAGTAAAATTATTTGGCATTTCCCCCGGTTGAACCGATCGAATTAATGCTCTATCCGAGGGAATGGCCAGTGTTGTGCAACGCGTGCTCTCCAGGATTCAAGTATAGAAAGAAGTCAACAATGCCATTTAAGAACAATTTTGAGAGATATTGATTTGCATGGACAATGTTGGAAATATTTGCTTCAAATTGCCAAAAATTTAATTAAACATAAGGAAGATCTTTTAAATTAAAAAAATATATAAAACAGTGTTGGTTAACTGATTTATGTTATACCAATTAGCAGCTTACTATCAAAGCTTAAGCAAATTATATTTAAGGAAAATATATTTCAGTTGCTTTAGATAAAATAATGATACGATTTCTATTGAGCCTCAGTTCGCCTCAGCTTTCCTTAGCGTCTCTCTAGTCGCGTATGCCCCACTTATGACAGGGTATTGTATCGGCCCACGCATTTATCACTTGTCCGGGATATAGGCGCAGACACGCTGGCCCCAGGTCCCCAGTTCGGACGTGCCTATTGTTGGATACGGTTGCGAAACAGAGAATCACAATGAAACTATCGCAGACTCAGCCCTGTGTGCCGCTGCTGCTGCTGCTGCTCCTGATCTGCTCCGCCTGCCTGCTGCAGCCGGGCGAGGCGCGTGGTGGGCGCGGCCGAGGCGGCGGCTCGTTCGGCGGCCTGTTCGGCGGTTGGCGCAGTAAATACGGCAGCAAATCATCATCGTCGAGCGGCGGACGACGCGTGGTCAGCGGCTCGCCCGTGCACACGGCCATGAACGTGCCAAAGGTGCCGCCACCGCCGCCGCCGCCGCCAGCGCCAAAGCCCATGCCCAAGCCGCAGCTGGCCAGCTATCCGCGACAGCAGCTGCCGCCGGGCTACAACTATGCAGCTGCTCCTGCTGCGGGCACGTACTATGCGAATGCGCAGGCGCTGCCCGCCGGCGCGGTATACTATGCGCAGCCTCCCAGCTCCATGGGATCGGGTAAGTGAGGATCGCGGGCGCGAGGGTATACGGCAGAGCTGAGCTTTCTTTCGTCTCTGCAGGCACCAGTGGCTTTCTGACCGGCATGTTGGCCGGTCGCCTCATGGACAGCATGCTCTTTGGACATCGACAGCACGTGACGCATGTATATCATCAGAATCCGCAAGGCGAAGCGGCTGCTGCGGCAGCCAATGGACGTGAGATTATTGTTATCAACAATGGACAGCCGCAGGCGGAGGCCGAGGCAGAACCGCAGAGTCCGCCGAATCCTCTGACAAGCGAAGATGCCGCGGCGCAGCAAGAGGGGACAGGTGAAAGCGCCGAGTCCGGCGAGTCCGGCGAGTCGACGGCGACGCCGGAGATGCCTGTCGCCACGGGCATTATATGCTTTCCTATCCGACTCAACGAAACTGATCCGCAGCAGCCGGAGGTGCAGCATGAAGTCGAGCGCATCGTCTGCTTCCCCGCACCCAATCCGGCCGATTGTCAGCACAATCCCGAGTGCCTGCTCGAGCTGGGCATCAGCACCACCAGCACCACCGCGCCGCCAATTGTTGCTGGCGATATTGGCGGCTCCGTGGAGGATGTCGAGTCGGACGATGCCATGGAAGTCAGCAGTGCTGCGCCCGATGCTGGCACGATGTGAATGCTGCACAGGATTAGCGATTAAGTTAGGATTACGCTCTACCATATATAGCACATAAAACTCTGCTAAGTTCAATAATAAAAGCAAAGGAAAATTAAGTTTCACATTACCACGTGTTTAATAAATAAAGTACAATAATAATTTATAAAGATCATATTAGGCCTTGAAAATAATTGCTCAATATGATGAAATTTAATGCAGTTATTCCCGCTTAATTCAAATTCAAATTCAAAACTCAGCTAATTAAATCATATTATTTAGGTTATATTGATTGTTTTAGAAAATAAGTTCAACGAACAGTTGAGACATTTGTAATAACATGTGCATATATTTGTCTGATTCGTATTTCTGCTACGCACTTGATTAAAGTCGCAAGTCCTGCGTAAATCAAGCAACTAAGCTTGAGATAATTAACACTTTTTAATTGAGTGCAGGCAAGTTAAATCGTTCAGCTTTTGTTAATCAGCAGCAAAAAAAGCTCAATTCCTTATGCGCGAATTGAACTTTAAAGCTTTTTGCACATGGCCGCCATCTGCTGCTTCTGCCTCTCTCCTGCTCTCCCTCTCTCACTCACCTGTTAAAAGCTATAGTCGGACAGCCACAGCAACAACAACAATAATTAAAACAACAAAGGCAAGGTTGTAGGCAGGAGTTGCAAAAGCAATAACAACAAAAACGCAAGCACAAAGCAAGCATCTCGTAAACTGACGCGACAGCATTGACGTTGACGACGGCAGACAAAACATGTGTGTATGTGTATGCCCATACATATATTACTACATTATTTCACATGTAAAGCAACAACACCAAAACAGCGTGTGTTTGTGTGTGCGTGTGTGTGCGATGATCCAAGACATCGGATTCGTGCTCGCAGGGCGCGCTCATTAATCGGACAATAACAAGACGAAGAGCGCGAAAAGAGGCAAACGGCAAACGAAAACAAATTTGCGTTGTTCTCAGCCGCCATTGGACTGACTGCATATGTGCAAATCATTCACGTTATCGCTTTAAGTTGCGTTAATGTTAAAAGTTGAACTTTTGATAAGGTATAAGCAATGTATTTTCTATCAGCAATTGTCTTACTGTTATCTCTAAAAAAATCCCATGTCTATACCTTTTGATCCTGCACGTACTTAAGGCTTGTATAAATAATTAAAACATGTTTATGTATATACTTACGGGCATAGTAAAGCGGACACGATAGAGTTTGTTAACTATTTATCTAAGAGATTTTTTATTAATTCATTATACTTATAGCTTGACCAAACGTAAATGAAATCATAAACTAATGCATAAATTCGATAGTTCCACAATTTCGTCTTCAGCGGCGTCCACACATGAAACTCCCCGACCAAGTCAAACTGTAAAAACAAAAATTGAATAAAAAAAAAACGCAGCAAAACAATTCTCTTGAGGTATTAAGACACGAGCGCACCCATACTTGGATATATTTATACATAAATACATAAACAGTTGGGAGAGCAACTATGACGTGAGCAGAGATGACGAACACAAACTAAAACAATAAAAACTGTCTGTTGGCAGTACGACGAAGCTAGAATACACTTACAGCGCAACCTATTTGGGTAGAGTCCATGTTAAATATTTATCAATTGTGCTTATGAGATTTATTGCATAAATAAATTGATTAAAATAATTTAAATACATTTATAATATATGCAGACGCTGCTTTGCTTGCTTGAATGTGTCGCAAAACAAGCAACACAATTGATATACTTTTCTGCAGAGCATGCCTACAGCAGCGACAGCAACCGGTTGCACTCGCCGCCGCAGTCGTCCACTCTATACTCTTCACTCTCCACACTCGACTCTTTGTTCGCGGCGAGCGTCGCGTCGCGTCGCGTTGTGTCGCCGCTCCAGAGCAAAAACGCATTAAGTGAAAAATTTCAAACGTATTTCAGTTGTTTGAGAAACTTTGAACGGAACACTAAAGCCAAATTCGAGCGCGGCTACGCAACAGTAAACATAATAAGCAACACATTCAAGTAAATACAACAAAAACACTTGATTTTATTTATAAATTATTGTGTATAAAGTCTGCAAGAAATTCTAAAACACTTGATGGATGAGTGCAAATTGTGGTAGTATATAAGAGCCGGTCGGTATTCCAGCATCATCAATTGATCGACCAATTGAAATTTCTTTGTTTTGCGACTCGAACATATACGAAATTTGCACAAACTCAAGGTCAAGCAAAATGTTTAAAGAATAATTCGAAATGTATACAGAACTTGACTACAATCAAGTGAATATATATGCGTAACGTAACGTAAATAAACTGTCAGTCTAGACAAAATCCATCAATATCAATTTTATTGCAAATATTCTTTATTTTATTTGAATACTGCTTGAGATACTTGTGTTTTTTATAAGCTCTCTTTTATCTATATATGTATACATGTTAGAAATGTTTTAAAAAAGTCTCAATATTTTTTGAGAGTGTTTTTGCGCACTTCTGCGTTGTTGCACAGTGGTGCGAAGTGCATTTAAATTGTGGAAAATGCATGTATGTAATTCGAAAAAAATTTGTTTTTCGACATACTATAGATTCGGACATTCGTATGTGGTAATGCGTAAAAATGTCAACATCTCGAATAATATTTTTTTGTATTTATTGCGGTTTTTCCGTTTTTTATGAACTCACATATGTCGGTTTCACTAAAAGCTCTTCCCCCATTAAAATAGTTTATGGTTTTCAGGCATTCAACAGGTCCGTTTTTAATTTGGGCATTCTAAATCTATTTACATTCTAGTTCCCCTCCAAGTTAACAATGTGGGGGATATTTAGGGCACAACAATATATGCAGTATACAAATATTGACTCTGAAAAGCTATAGTCGCCATACATTTGGGGACTTCTATTTGCGACTTCGACTGCATGTAAAGTTATTTTTAGGATTTTACTATACCTATAAAGTAGCTAACAACAATACAGCTGTTTACTTGATTTTGAATTGTCTATTAACGATTCATGACTAGGCCAAGTTAACAACAATTAGCCATATATGGTCTTCAAGATCTCCCACATAATGCGCCCATTCGCATCACCGATTTCGCGGTATTTGTCGCTTGTGTAACTGAGACCTGGAAGAGAAACCGGTGTAGCGTATTAGCCGAATCGCACGAAACAAAAGCAAATAAAACTGTTATATAGCTCACTTAATTATGTATTTATGCCAATTTACACTATATACAATAATCACATCCGTTTGATGACTTTTTGCACCCTACGGGAGATAAGAACCATAATATGTTCATTTTTGTGATTTATATTTTTCTATTAAGCACAGCACGCTATCGTTCGATCCTACATATTTATGTAGTTCAACAACATCTTGAAAATTTCGAGATTATACATTTTTATTTCGTTTTACTTAAGCAAAATTCTCAGTAATCCGCGCCCCAACGAGATGTTTTTAATAAATATTGGCCTCAATAGGTTATCAGATTTAATGTTATGACTCATGATCACAATTCTGAATAGTTTGTGTAGTACTCCAAAAGTTTCAATCCCAACTGAGTATCGGTTGTGTTCTGCCTGCAATTGTGGTTTAGTCATATGTCCAATACATAGGCAGAAACATACCGTACCGTACAGGTTTATTTGCTTATGTATTGCATATAGAGAATGCATTCAATTCCGTCGTATGTCAATAATGTATGTAACTTAATACATGTACATATATAAGTATTTAACAGCAGAAATCCATTTGTATTATAATCTTGTAATCAAGCTCAAGACTTGCATTTATTTTACAAGAAGATAAAAGCGTTCTCAGATAAATTATCTATAGATCGCTTGTGTTTACTCAAGCCAGAATTTCAATTGTGCTTGATTTAAGTTCTGAGTAAATTTGATGACGTATACGCCTTGATTTGTTAAACTGAACCTTATCAGCCTTAGACAGACATAAACCTGAAACCTGCTTACGCAAAGTACGCATTTTAAGAGAAAACAACTGAGAGATTAACTTAGTAATCGAATCTGGGAATTCCAGTCAATACAATGACTAGTAAATCAACTCAGTTTCTATGTGAATAACATGGGAACCGATATGGAAAAACATGCATACTTCGTACATATTTGCCCGTAGTCTTTCGATATGCTTGATTGATCTTTCCTGGTTCAATCAAAATCGTATTAATGCATAATGTTCTATGTATACTTTAAAGATGTAGTGTCTATCTAGTTTAAGTTCACCTTGCCTCTCAGACTTGACCTCCAGTGTAATTTCCTAATGTCTGGGTGTGTGTCTATTAAAACGACGGCATTTCTACAAAATTAATTTCGATGGGCGCGCTCAGTCAGACCCGCAAGCAAATGTCAGCCCCATACAGACAATGTTCTTGGAGGAGAGGTCCTCGGTGTTGCCGTAGGCAATGGAGTGTAGCCACGCGACAAGCCGAGGAAATAATTATCATCACGGGTAACGCGTTCCGAGTTTGGGGCAGTCAGGGCGTGACATCAGCGTCGCCGTGTCAGAGCTGCGAGAGCGACTTCAACTATGACGCAAATATGGAAAATCAATTAGAGCTGCAAACTCGAAAGTTTGTGTCGCATTTCGCAAACCCCCAGCGAGCTAACGGCCGAGTCCAGCGGGAACAGACGCCAGTGTGCGAGTGTTCCCGGGTATTATTAGTACAAATTGAATCAATTGTTTGTGCCAACAACAAATTAGTTTGAGTAGAGGCGAATTAAGACTGACACTGGCGGATCGCGAGGCAGCACAGTGAACTGTTTCGGTTCGGGGACAATCCAGAATTCCAGCTATATATGTTTATATCTCTCATAAAAATAGAACACACAACGTAGTAATCCGCCTAGGCATGTTTCATGCCTTTCGCGACAACTCGCACAGGGTATGCACAGAAAAGGATCAGCTGTAGCCAGTGCTGCCAATGTTTCAAAGCAAAAAAAAGGCTGTTTTTGACGGGCAGCAATGCAAAAAAAAAAACCAATCAAAATATGCTCAAAAAAGCGGAAAAAGCTAAGGAATTTTTAATAAAAAGCGTAAAAATAAAAAAAAATGATAATAGCTTCAAATGAAAACTGAACCACAAACTTGAAAATGAGCGCTAAATATATTTAATTTTAGATAAATTGTATATTTTCTTTATTATTTTCAATTCAAATTTTCTATTTCCAATTCCGAAAAAGCGAATTTCATATAAATACAGTTCAGAATTCCCGCTTCCAGGCATTCTGCCCGCAGTTGGCCTCTAAAAACAGCCAGATTTGACGGCAAAATAGCTGAATTGGCAGCACTGCAGGCTGTAGCAGTTTTACTCAAGTGTGACCATGCTCGCTTGGAGTATTTTCATGAATAAACTCTTTTGCGCCTTTTGTAGAGACTGCAAGAAATACATATATGTTTTCCAGTATTGTTTAAAATTCGAGCGTAAATTAGGCATTTTTGCAATGAATATTTAAAATAAGATACAATAATATTGTAAACTAGAAGGCTAAGCGATAACTGAACTGATCGAGGCATATCCTTGGCCTGAGGCGTACTCGATAACAATAATCGATTATTCGAAATGGCAACCGCAGGCCGTTCCTGATTGATATTGTGCAAACAATTTAGTCATCGCGTTGTTTTTGCCAAAAATGTCGCGCGCGTGACTTTAAGACAGATTACGCTTTAGTTGATCTTCATTGAATTCAACGTCATCGGGTGCGGCATCACTGTGACGAGCTCGATCCACTCGCAGCTGATAAGCAGGAGCAGATCTACCTATATAAGCATTGCGCTTGAGGCGGACAGCTCAGTCCGAGTGTAGCAATAAAAACGACAATAACCGAAACTCAGGAGACCATCCGGCATACTCAATCTAAACTAAGTGATCTTCTCTTGCAGCATGTCGCAGACTCCGGCGCGGCTGAGTAAGCTGGCCTTTATAGTGGGACTACTGATCCTGCTGCTGGCCATACAGGATGTTCAGGGCAAGGGCCGGAGCTGGTTTGGCGGCGGCGGCAAGAGCCGCACCACAAGTACGCACACGTACAGACGTCCCTCGTCATCGTCGTCGTCGTCGTCTTCGTCTTCGTCCTCGCATTCCTACGGACATCATGATAACGCGCGTCTCAGCTACTCGCAGCCCACATATACCGCCCCGAAACCCGCACCGAAGCCCGCTTACGTCGCTCCAAGTCACACGATGCCCAGCCACGTCTCGCCCAGCCACAGTGCAACGAATACGCACGCCGCTCCGAACGTCGGATGGAACGTGCCACCGAAGACCCAGAGCCATCCCCAGGGACCGCCGCCGCCATACTCGGCCAGCAATCCGTCAGGCGGAGCACGCACCAATATACACGAGCAGCCGCCCCCGTATAATCCCTACAGGCCTTCTGCGCCAGCTGCCAGCGCTCCGTCAATGACCAACAATCGTCCAGCCGGCGGCGTCGGTGGCAGCAACACACACTATACTCCGGCCTCCGTTTACAGGCCACGCATGAACTCAACAGGTGGAGGCGGATATCATCATACTCCGATTCAGGCCACCAACACGCACGGCGTGCAGTCCAGCTATCCCGGCGCAACGTATCACAGTCCCGGTAACTTGCCCGCCGGCGCCACGTACCATCCGGCGGGGCAGTTGCCCGCGGGCGCCACGTACCATCCGGCGGGGCAGTTGCCCGCGGGTGCCACCTACCATAGCGCTGGCCATTTGCCTCCCGGCGCCACATTCCACAGTGCTCCGCCGGCTGGTGCCACCTATCATAGTCCTGGCCATTTGCCGCCCGGCGCCACATACCATCCCAGCGGCTATGCTCCAGCTGGCGCTACCTATCATGCACCTGGCCAAATTCCCGCTGGCGCTAGCTACTATCCCAGCGGAGGAATTCCCCACGGCGCCACCTACTATCCGCAGCAACCGATTTCGGCTGTGCCCGCTGGCGCCACTTTCCTGCCCGCCGGAGCAGCCATTCCCGCCGGAGCTACCTTCTATCCGCAAGCACCGAAGACATCATCAGGTCCTGGATTGGGTGAGTTTCCCCGCGAATTCTCGTACCCAAACTGTACTTAATCAACTCCGTTTCTTGTCTAGGCACGGGTCTTATTGCTGGTGCCATTGGTGGCGCCATTTTGGGACACGCCCTGACTCCCACAAATACGCGTGTGATCGAGCATGGTTCCTCCTACAGCGGAGGCGGCGGCGGCGGCGGCAACTATGGCAGCAATGGCAACAACGGAAACGACGACAAGATCATCATCATTAATAACGGCCCACCCGGTTCTGTAACCACCACCGATACGGGACATGGCACGACGGTCATCAACACTGGAACAGCTCAGGCTGCACCAGCTCCGGCTCCGGCAGCGGCTCCAAGCTATGTTCAACCAGCACCACAGGCGCCTGTTTTTCCTGCAGCACCCGTACCAGGCGCTGTACCTGCAGCTGCAGCTGCTGCTGCTGCTGCTCCTCCCGCACCAGGTGCTGCTCAGCCAAATGGTACTCCGCTTGCCCCGATCGTGCCCGTTGCTGCCACAGTTAATAATGCGGCACCAGCACCAGCACAACCTCAAGCTCCAGCTCCAGCTCCAGCTCCTGTCGATCCCAATGCAACACCCGCTCCAGGCAGCATCATCTGTGTGCCCATAGTTGTACCACAGCCAGATCCAAAGGATCCCAGCAAGACAATTGAAGTCAATCAGATTGCATGCTATCCAGCACCCGAGCCCGAGCCAGTGAATGCCACCACAACTGTGGCGCCATCGGTTGCATCGACTGGATCGAGTATTCCGCCAGTCAACGTGACACCTTCGCCCGGATCGGTGCCGCTCGCTGCATTCCAACCCACGCCGCTGACCATACCCGAAGGATCGGTTCCGCTCGCACCTCTACAAGCTGGAGCCCAGCCCGACATCATGCGCATGCCGGGCCAGACGCATGCGCGTCTCTCGGTCGAGTCCGGACTGCATGACGCGCACAGCGGTGCCAAGGGCGTGTTCCAGTGGAGCTCGCTATCCGCGCTGCTGACACTGCTGGTGGCCTACTGTCTGCACTAACAGCAATCGATCCCAGGTGCAACTCTTACCAAATAGTCAGCGAGTTTCCGACTCATAAATTAAAATACCAGACGAATCTTTTATTATATGTTATTATGTAAAACCAGAGAATTTTTACTCGTAGCTCTGTTAGATTCATATAAAATAAAGCCAAACCAGGCATTATCGCTTAATACAAAAAAAGATTGATTAACTGATGTTTGTATTTACAGAGTGATTTATTGATTAAGACACAACACCGCACGTCTATGTAGTCATCTACCAGATCTCGTCCGTTACAATGATCTCCTTCTGAGGGTGCAAGGCGAGAAAACTCTTCTTCCATTCGCCAGTTCGGCAACCACCATCGCATTCGCAACCGAACAGATTGCATGGTCTGTTTCCGCAGTAATAGTATTGCAGAGGTTTGCCATCTGCACAGATGACGATCTGGCAGCCGGGTCCATTGGTCCTCTGACGGCCGCCGACATCCGCGCAAGTGCCACTTTTAACGGTGAAGTACATCTTCAGGTCGGCGCGGCAACACTCTGCCTGAACCTGTCCGGTACAGTAGAAGATGCAGGCCAAAGCCAGCAGGAAAATCACAGCTCGTTCCATCGTCGAAATTGATTGGTACTCTGGCAACAATCGTTTGTACAGACGTATTTATACGTCTTGGTCGTCTTGGGTGTTTCTATGGCTTGGGGATCATTGACGTCGCTGACATTGTCATTATCAATTTTCGTAGAACCAGCGTGACAAGCTATATAACAATAAAAATTTAGTCATAGCGTACCCTACAAGGAACATAAAGACTTTCATTATCAACCCGTCAGATTGAGTTCTTATAATGAACTTAGAAGTTATTGTCATAGCAACATAAATGTGCTCATAGGAAAATTTTTGGGTATCAGGTATATCACAGTCGAGAATACTCGACCTTATTTTGATTTGTTTAAATACAACTCAATGTCGACGCAGACGTAGAGCTCATTCCGTAAATCTCAAATCGTAATCACATCTAGCAACATGTCGCATAAGCTCGGACGGGAATAGTTTGGGCTTTGTAGTTGTAGTAGATGTTACTGGCAGCCCAAAATGTTCATGGAAAGCGATGTTTGGCTGGCGGCACGTGTCGTACTTCCTATCGGGTAATTATTTCGAGGTACAGTGATATTATTGAGCCCCGTCCAGCTTCGGATCTATGCGCGATTTTAATTCTTATAGAATGTCGAAAACGTCAGTCATAGTTTGTTCTTCAGACAGAAGGCCTTCCGGTTTACCAGTAATATACCTTACCGCATCAACGGATAAAAGATTTTTAATGCGAAAATAATACATTATGTGGAGCCCACAGAATTGAATTAGTTAATTAAAAATATACTATTGCTTTTGAATTTCAAATACTTGAAATAATTTGTAATTATTCAAGAAATTTATAAAGAAAGAACTATAATGCCAGTACTCGTCTACATAAATTCAAATCCACTTAAAAGTCTGTTAGAAATATTTCCAGCTTGAATTTCAATAAAATGAATCATATAAGAAACGATCTCTTCTAGTTTTGACTTTTGAATTGTAGCTGAAAAATCAATGTTTAATATAAAAGACATTTGAATTTTTTTAAAATTGATTTACATTTATTTTGTTCCTTTTTTGTATACTTTTATCGTAGTTTTGATCTTTTCTTATAAAGCGTTGTTAAATAAAAAAATGTGAACATAAACATAAGCGCCATGTGCAGCGAGCTTGTATGCGGTCTGTCTGTCTGTCTGTCTGTTCGCCTTTCAATCTGTCTGTTTATCTGACAATTTACACACAAATAACATACATAGAGACAAGTTCGATATTGTCGACATATAAACTTGACATAGATATGTTCAACATTCGATATCGTGACATTTCCTTCGAGATCACCGGCCTCGTCCGGGGCCTGTATTCTATCACATTGACGGGGCTCTTTTGTTCTGGATGTTGTAATGCATAGTTTGTTTTTGTTGTTGCTTTATATATATATAAATATATATAGTTATATATTTATTTATGTAAATACAATGACAGGTCCCGGGAGCGGTGTCGCAGGCAAATGTCACGCTTACAAAACTGCCACCAAAACTCCCTCACAAAGAACTTATGTATGTCGATCGATCGTTGTTGTTGTTGATGGTTTTCTTATGATGCTGTTACCGTGATCGTGAGATTTCGATTCTCCGGAACGCGTATTTCTTTAGTTGTTGATATTCTTCTGTTCTTATTTGTTTTTTTTTTTGTCTGCCTAAGTGCATTTCGCCTCCCGTCGTTTCGATATATTTTGTTATAGTTTTATTATTTTGTTTAAATTAAGAAATTAATTTAAAATCATAAACATAATCATTATGAAATATCATTTAAAATAAAATTAAAAATGAAATGGCATTTAGAATTCGTTTTCAGGAGCAAGGTCGAATCTTGGTGGGAAAGCCAATCCGTCGAATTGTGGCCTAACGGATGTCGCACGGGGCTGTGGATAAGAGAATTAAAGAATTCGATAAGTAAATCGTAAAATCTGTGTACCATATGCTAGATGATTTATAAATAGATGTGAAATGATAATGATGATCTCAGAACGTAATACCATATCATGCGTGGTGGGACGAGTCGCAATGATCGTTGATTGATATTTTCGAGACAAAACGGGAGAGAGAGCGTCCTCTTGCACTTTATAGAGATTGGGAGAGCGAGCAACATGTGACGTAGGAAAATGCTCGATTCGGGGAATGTATGATCGAAAGCGAGAACGAGAACGAGAACTAGACAACAGATGCGAATTGGATCAACCATATCGTGTGCATGTGTGGAAAAAGTTTCCAACATTTGAAAACAACACAACAAGTGAAGACAAGACAAGACAGGAGAACGAGGAGTACGAGCACGATTTTGGGGGGAAGACACTTGCTCGAGAGAGAGAGCGAGAGAGAGAGAGACGAGGCACTTACAAATGTCTTCAAGAAAGTTATTACTGCTCCAGCGCGCTCTTGCGGCCTCCCCTTGACGCTGCAGGCTGCAGTATACATGTACAAATACATATATATATAAATAATATAGTGGAAGAATAGATTGCTATATATGCTGTATGCAGAATGGTTGTAGAGAAAGCAAAGTCGATTGATTGATTGACTGGTTGATTGATTGATTGACAGGCTCGCTTACACTTGATCATCATAGTTATCTTTCTTTTCTTTTTGAGTTTCGTTTAAGCTTGTTTGTTTTGTTTTGTTTTTTTTTTTAGAAAAATTGTCAAAATGAACGCATTTTTGGTTGGTACGCGATATATAGTTATCGATGATCGTTGCTCGATCGATGATCGATGATCGATGATGACGATGATTCTGTTCTATTCTGAATCTTGATTTCGTTCTTGAATTTCAGAGCTGATTCCTCTTCAGTTTTCTTATTTTCTTCGCCCAGGAGCGCTTTAGCTGTTGGTTGTGCCTCTAATTACAATTCTCTTTTCTACCGAATGTCGTATGATGCATCTATATTATTATTATATAATTGTATATTAATAATTCTTATAAGCTATAATTCTTTTTTTGCATATTGTGTTCTCTCTATAATCGAAGCGTTAAAAGATTTTTTAGATTTTGCTTTCTGATTCTTTTTAATTTCTTTTCGGTTTTTCTTTTTATTTATTTATCTTTTGATTTTGTGCTTTAAATCTGTTGTAGTTGTAGTTGTTGTTGTTGCAGAGGTGAGGTGAGAAGAAGCAGAACGCGACACGCGATATGAAAGGCAAGAATATTTATAGATCAATATATGTAGATATATTCGGGAATTGGTATGCTGAACAAAGAGTCAGAGTGAGAGAGAGAGAGAGAGAGAGAGAGATGGCATCGAAGTGCTACGCAAATGGTTGCATCGTGTACGCTGAGAATCAAAGTGTGGAGCGTGTCGGAAGGGACGGCGGGGCGTTTCGGAGTTGGGAGAGTGTACTTACCGCTGGGCTGGCACCACGACCGACAGAACCGGCACGTCCCTTGGCGCGGAATTTGCTAATGGCCTGCTCAGCCAGATCGGCACGCTCCTCAGCCTCCTCGAGCTCCTGCTGGGCCTTGCGGAATTTGGCCAAGTTGAGGGCGGCGATTTCCTCGGCCTCCTCGATCTGCCTCTTGTATGTCTTGATCTTCTGTTGCAGCTTGTCAACCAGATCCTGCATGCGTTCGTGGTTCTTGCGATCCTCCTCGGACTGGAAGCTCAGCTCCTTAATGCGACGCTCGGACTTGCGCAAGTTCTTCTGGGCATCGGCGTGTCTCCTCTGCTCGCCATCCAGCTCGTTCTCGAGCTCGCGGACGCGCTGCTCCAGCTTCTGGATGGCCTTCTTGCCGCCCTTGAGGGCGTTGGCCTCGGCCTCATCCAGACGGACCTGCAGTTCCTTGATCTGCTGTTCGAGGGCCTTCCTCAATTTCTCCTGGGTCTGGGCATGATCCTGCTCGGCGCGCAGCTCATCGGCCAGACGGGCGGCATCAACCATAGCCTTCTTGGCCTTCTCCTCGGAGTTCTTGGCCTCGTTGAGCAGCTCATCCAGATCGGAGTGCAGAGTTTGGAGCTCAGACTCCAGTTTCCTCTTGGCAGCGGAGATGGAAGCGTTCTGGGCAGAAACCTCGTTCAGCTGTTCGTGGGCATCGGCCAGCTCCTGCTCGGCCTGGCGACGGCCGCGATCGGCCTGCTCCAGCAGAGTGCGAGACTCCTCCAGTTCGTTCTGCAGAGCGTTGGCACGACGCTCGGAGATACCCAGCTGTTCGCGGGCATCGTCACGGGCGCGCTGCTCTTCCTCAAGGGCGGTCTGGATGTCCTTGAGCTGCTGTTGGTAGCGCTTGATGTTCTTCTGGGCCTCGGCGTTAGCCTAATCGATAGCGAAAAATAGAAGAAGATGCTTTGTTAGCCAGGCGAAACAAATGTCGTGGTAGCCGAGTAAACTTACCTTGTTGGCATGATCCAGAGCAATCTCCAATTCGTTGATGTCGGCTTCCAACTTCTTCTTCATGCGCAGCGCCTCAGCCTTGCCCTTGGCCTCGGCTTCGAGGGAGGCTTGCATGGAGTCGAGAGCGCGCTGGTGGTTCTTGCGGGTGTTCTCGAATTCCTCTTCCTTCTCCTGGATGCGACGATCGATTTCCTGGCGCACCTGCGACAGCTCGAGCTGAGCGCGCAGCACCTTGTTCTCCTCCTGCTCGAGTGCGGCCTCAGCCTCCTCGAGTGCGGCCTGGAGCTCGTCCTTCTCGGCCTCCAGACGCTTGCGGGCCTTCTCGATCTCATGGATGTTGCGGCCACCCTCACCGATCTGGTCGAGCAGATCCTTGACCTCATCGGCCAAGTTCTTGTTCTCGCGACGCACAGCCTCCAGCTGCTCCTGGCCCTCCTCGTAGGCGCCCTTAAGACGGAACAACTCGGTCGAGTAGTTGCGGCACTCCTTCTGCGAGGCATCCAGCTCGGCGGCCAAATCGTCAACCTTGAGCTTCCATTCGCCAATGATCTTGTCGAATGCCTTCTGCTTCTTCTCGGCGGCGTTGGCAATGGCGTTGGCACGGTCGACCTCCAGTTGCAGATCCTCGACTTCGGTGGACAGACGCTGCTTGGTCTTCTCGAGGCCAATGCACTTCTGGTTGAGCGACTCGATGGTCTCCTCAGCCTCGGCGAGACGGGCCTGCAGCTTCCTCTTGGCTTCCTCGAGCTCCTCGGAGCGAGCAACACCATCGGACTCGTACTTGCTGCGCCAGACCTGAGCCTCAGCGTTAGCCTTGCTCAATTGACGCTGCAAATCGGCCTTGCCCTCGGCCTCCTCCTCAACCTGCTCGCGCAAGTTGTCCAGGTCGTGCTCCAAGTTGCGGAACTTGCCCAACAGGGTGGCACGTTCGCGCGACTCCTCGTCGGCCAGACGCTTGGTATCCTCCAGCTGCGTGGTCAGCGAGATCTTGATCTTGGACAGCTGCGAGACCTGAGACTCGGCCTCCTCCAGCTGGCGCAACAGATCGGAGTTCTCGATCGACAGCTTCTTCTTGCTGGCATCGAAATCGTTCAGAGTCCTGTTGGTCTCATCCAATTTGGACTGCACCTCGTTGAGGGTGTGCTGCAGCTGCTTGGCGATCTTCTCCTGTGCGGCCTGTTCGACAACGAATACAAATATGATTGATTAGTGACGATTCTCCGGCCAGATCATTTTCAGGTTGTGTGGCCATAATTTTGTTCTGTGTAAACGCTGTACATGGTTAGTAAACTCGGGATATGGGAATATATGTATAAAAAAGCAGGCAAAAATCGGGTCGTTTTAGTTTCAAGGGTTTTTGGTTTTCTTTTTTTCAGGCCAGATCGTTGCCAGATCGTGAACCTCTACCAAAGATTGAATATACAAGTGACGGAGCAAATAACTTTTTCAGCATTTAATTTACAGCAGCGATCGCAGTCGAAATATGGAATCATATGGTATACCTTCTCGTTGGTAATGTGGTCGACACCGGCACGCAGATCGTTCAGCTGGCCGTAGTACTCGTTCTTCTCCTTCTCAGCCCTGGATGGAACACAGATATAGAGTAGAGATATGTGGGGTTAGTCTGGGGGGTTACAGTCTGTTTGGGGAATACGCAGAGAGCAGCAGAAAGGCGGAGAAGCGGAGAAGCGAGAGCGAGATCGAGATCGAGATCGACTGAGATCGTCGAGATTTTCGTTGTTCCGCAGACGGAGGATCCTTCTTGCATCGTCTAACATTAGATTTTTCTTATGAGCACACAAAGAGAGACAGTGAGAGAAAGAGACGCACACAGTTGTACTCTGGTTATCGTCTGTGTGTGAGTGTATCTGTGTGAGCAGTGTGTACAGTCTGATTCATGCGAGTGTATGCGTGTGTGTTGGTTCATTATCTTTTCTGTAGTTGGTGTATATGTGTGACCCATATGCCGCGTTCGGCGATCACCAGATCGGCGAGTACCGATCGCTGCATATGGCCGACATATTACCTTATCGCGACCCAACTGATCGCAGGCGGTACGAGTCTGATTCAACTCATTGTGGCAAGTCTGACGATCGTGCTCAGCCCTAAATAGCATAGGAGTAAATAAAAATCATGATTAACTGATCGGATCGCGCTTGCAGATCGCTCAACGCGCACGGCACCTGAAATTGCAGAGCGAGAGACGGAGAGAAAGAGAGCGCGGAGCGTGGATACTTACTTAGCCTTCAGCTTGTTGAGCTGATCAACCTGCTCGGCCATCTCGGCGACGGCATCGTTGTGCTTCTTGCGCAGGTTGGCCAGGGTCGATTCGTGCTGGATGTTGGCTTCCTCAAGATCGCGACGCAGCTTGCTCAGCTCGGCCTCGCGCTTCTTGTTCAGCTCGATCTGGGCAGAGGTGGCACCGCCAGCCTCCTCCAGACGCTCACCCAATTCCTCGAGCTCGCGTGCCAAATCGGCGCGCTGCTTCTCGGCCTTGGCGCGAGCCTGACGCTCGGCCTCGACCTCCTCCTCGAGCTCTTCGATGCGGGCCTGCAGTTCCTTGATCTGGCGCTGGTGCTTGCCAACGATGACCTGTTCGTCATCGAGCTTGGCAGTGATCGAGGACAGTTCCTTGTCCTTGCGCTGGATGGTCTGCTCCAATTCCTTCTTGTTGCGCTCCAGATCGGCAACAGCCTCCTGGGTCAGCTTGAGGTCGCCCTCAACCTTGCGCTTCGACTTCTCAACATCGCCGCGCACCTTCTTCTCACGCTCCAGCGAGTCCTCGAGCTCATCGAGAGTCTGCTCGAGCTTGGCCTTAACCTTGTTCAAGTGGTTGATCTTGTCCTCGGCGGCCTGCAGTTCCTCACCAGTCTTCTGGTTGCTCTCGCCCTGCATCTTCTTCTCCTTGTTCAGCTTGTTGATGAGCTCATCCTGGTGGGCGATCTCGTCGTTCAAGTTGCGGATCTGGTGGTCCTTGGTGGCCTTGTCCTGCTCGGCCTTCTGCACGTTCAATTCCAGATCCTCGATGTCCTTCTTCAGGCCCGAGATCTCCTGGTCGGCCTTCTTCTTCTGCTGGAACAGCTGGTTGCGGGCATCTTCCTCCTGAGTCAGGCGCTCTTGGATGTCCTACACAGATTCAAAAAAAACCAAAAAAAAATGGTATGTACCATATAAATACATATATATATAGATGAATCAGAACCTCGCTGTCGAGTGGGTGTTCGATCGATCATGGGCTAAATTTAGCTGGTGCGCACATCATCAGCTCGCGGATCTCTCGAAATAGACGAGCGATCGATTTGCCTGATTGCACTTGATAAATTTCGCCAATGCGATTGCAGGGGGCGGGAAACTGGGTTAACCAGGCACACGGAGGTGCTATTAAATCGTTCGCAAAAAATATATACTTACGCGCAGCTGATTCTCGAGGTCGTTCTTCTGGGCGGTCAATTTGGCGTTGCGCTCCTGGAAGTCCTGCAGCTGACCCTTCTCGCCGGAGAGGGAATCCAGCAGAGCGGTCTTCTCGGCCAACAGTTTGGCGTTGAGAGCCTCAAGCTCCTTGCGTACCTTAACCTCAGCGGCATGCAGTTCCTCGGCCTTCTTGGCCTTCTCCTCCAGACGCTGTAAATCGTGAGAAGCATTTGTCGGATTAGTTGAGATGTTGCCCGAACTCTGTTCGACTGGCGGTGCTGGCGGAGCTGGTTCGACACTTGGTTCGGCTGGCGCAGCCAGTTCAGCCGGCGGTTCAGCTGCAGCATCTGCAGCGGCTGGAGCCGCTGGTGCCTCTGGCTCGCCAGGCGTTGCTGCTTCGGCAGCCTTTTTCGTTTTCTTTGATTTTTTCTCATCCGCCATGCTGATTGCTTGCGGTACAAGGAGCTATTCGATATTTAATTGGAAACTCTTGAAAGAGGAATTGAAAATTCAATTCGATCACACACGTGGTACACACGCACAAATCAATTGATTCGGATTCGTTTCGATTCGATTCTTCGATCGTTGGCAGCGCGACGCGACTGGTCAAATACAACTGGAATGGCGGCTGCGATTGCACTGGGCTCGCACACGGGGCACACGTTGTCGGCACACTCGGTGTCTCTGTGTGCTCGCCTCGGCGGGCTATTAAAATTGGCAACAACGCGCTGGCAAAGTGGCAGGCAGCAGGCAGCAGGCAGCTGTTGCCTCTGCTTCTGCAATTGCTTCGCTTTTGCCGTCATAATTTCTACATAATTCGTAATTCATAATCGCATTGCGCGATATCATTTCGCACTTGTGCGGGCCGGCAGCAGGTGTACGTGGTACGCACACACACACACACACATGCACACACACTCAAGTGTATATACACATTCAGATTGAGTGGCATCTCGCTTGCTCTGCTTATTATTACTCATCATTGAATTTCGCTTAACCAATGCGGCGTATGCGTATTAATCATACGCCCCGCTGTACCTCCATCCTTTTTATTATTTAATTAGCATGCTAATTGGCAAGTGCTCGCCCAGTGCGAGTGTGTGTGTGTGTGTGTGTGTGTCTTAAAAGTGAGCTGAGTGCCCAGAATAGCCATTTAGATGGAACTATAGATATGCCCAACTGAAGTACATATATACATATAGAGATATAGAGCAGCATAGCTAACTATATACAATCATCATTCTGTGTAAACAGATTTCTGGCCATTTCTGGCCATTTCCAGAGCACTGACAGCTCCTTTTTGGAGCGAAACGAAACATTTGTTCATTTCGGGCAAAACGATCGGCGAATCGAGCTATTTATAGTTCGCAGCGCAGTCTTATGGCATTCGCTTGTAATTATGATATGCTTGTGTGGGCGTGGCCCCAACGATGTTAAGCCATTAAGCTGCTGCTGCTTAATTAGCATCAGAAGATGTCTATATATATATATTATATATATATAAATCGCAGCGTGCTGCAGCTGCTGTCATTTGTCCAATTACGCCCGACAATGCAGGAATGGACATGCCAGGGCTGCGCTTGATTGCCAGCAGCAACTGTGCCGCCAAGTTCAAACCAAAGCACCAGCAGGCAGACAATGTAAGCAGATATATAGATAGTATATAGTATAATATATCTGCAAACTGTGTCTGGCCAAATCGGTTGGGTTAATTGTCGGGCTATACTCACGGCAATCTCGTCCTCAATGCGGCTGACGTTGAGCAGAGGCTTGACCTTCTGCCACAGTTTGTACCATGGCCAGGTGCGGAGCTGCAGATACTTGCGCAGATTGCGCTGCACGACCTTGAGGGCCACACGCTGCTCCTGCAGTTTCTTGAAGCCCTTACGCGACAGGTAACCACGAGCCCAGGCCTGCATCCAGGACATGATCTTGCCCAGACGCTCATCACGGAACTCTTCCATCTGACCCAGGACACCGGCACGGAAGAACACCTATAGATGTGGCAAGTCGATGGGGTGCAGCAATGGGATTGAAAAGAGAATAGGTTAATCTTCACTCTTCGTCGCGTTTGATCTCACAAATTGCAGATAGCGCGTGCGTCAAGCTTCTTCTGCTTTGAATTGAACCCGTATTCGGGCACAGTTCGAAGAGTTTCTTCATTTTTTTCTACTCTTTTTTTTTTTTTGCTTAAGCGACAGCGATTCTTCAAAAACACTTTTCGACAGGTTTAACTGGGATAGAATTCAGGATGGATTTGGTAGAGTAAAACAAAACATAACAGTGCAGGCAAAGAACAAGACAAACAACATTTAGATGAAAGTATGAAAATGTTTTCTCTTTTTTTTCAGTGTGAGCTTAGACTAGCGAGTGTGTGTGTGTGAGTGTGTGTATGTGCTGCAAGTACAGACCCCGCAGAATCCCGAATACCATAAGCAATGTACTAAAAGCTAAGTTCTATCGGGATTCCAAAGGGCCAAGACTTATGTGCAATATCTAAATAGAGAATCGAATTCGTGTCATGCATAAGCTGTGCTCGTTGGTTACGCAAGTATATTGTCTATGATATACCTTGGTGTTACCCAGACGGAACTGATCATCGGGCAAATCGATAAACCTAATGATTATTTCGGTCGCCTTTTTGTCTTTGTCAACGCCCACCAATAGCTTGGGGCACATGATTTTGTAGCTGTTGGGGTTGGGGGGTTTTAATGATAGTTTCAAATGTTGTTTTTGTTTTGTATTATTTGTCTGGTTTTTTTTAACAAACGATACGGTTAGTGGTGCATAGTGCATATCTAGGTATGTAGGTGTACGGTTAGCGATCGACTAAGTTAATGCTACAAATCATAATTGTAATTTAATATATAGTAATACCAATCTAATGGGAATGGGATTGTTTTGGTGAGGATTGTGCAGCGACCTTCTTTATGAGGGTTTCGCTTGGGTTTCGAGATTGGAGATTGGAGATTGGAGCGTACGTTTGTCCTCGTTTTCGGGATTTTGTGTACTGAAACCAACTCGTGAGTAGAGAAAGATAGACAAAAAAGAGAGAGAAATATAGTGTAGAAGCACACACACACACATTTTAGAGCGCGACCCTAAGGCTTGCTGCCTTGTTTTCGGGTACGGCTTTCAATCGTATTGCGTGTGTGTGTGTGTGTGTGTGTGTGTGTGTCTGGACATCGGTTTCGGAGCCATAGACGAGAGTGTTTTTGTTGTTTTTTTGCCTTTTGCTTTTCGTAGTAATTTGAGCTTGTGTATATAGTATATAGAAAATGTTTCGTGCCTTTGTGTTACCCAAACGGTACTGATCGTCGTCCAACTCGGTCGATTCGATGAGGATTTTCGTGCATTTCTTGGGATCCTCAATACCCTTGATACCCTTGGGGTTCAGGATTTGGTAGCTATATGTGTCGTTTACGTATTACATATAGGCACAGAGTTTTGTATGGATTCAATAAGAAATACATATACATAAAAAAAAACATAAAACATAACCATATGTGTTCGTCATACATACATAGAGATATATGATAGATATACTAGAGTGTACTCGTTTAGTATAACTAGCTTAGGTCGAGGATTAGTCACAGTTGATCTTATGCGAATACCAAATAAAATATCAAAATATATCAAATATCTACTAGAAACTAGAACCCATGCTGCAGAACGGGGTTGTACGTGTGCATGTGTCGATGTGTCGATGTGTGTGTGTATTGAGGGTGTTGTGGGTCTGGGTGGGGGTACGGTTTGCATCACATTGGAGCAGGGTAGGGTGCATCGAGTTTCGTAGACAATCAAGAATTGTGCTGAGTAGCGCCCCTGACAAGGTTTTGTTTCCCTTTTTTCTGTAGGTAGGGCGCTCGAAATGATGATAGAGATAGATAGATAGAACTATTTACGGATACGAGTTCTGTGTGAAATCCGTAAAATGTTGTGGGAAATAGATACAGAAGTAGATTGATAAACGGCAAAGATACTACTTGAAGGAGTTGAAAGAAATGCTTTAAAAGAGGTTCAGAGGCAAAATGCATCAAATCAAATTGTAGGAGGATCAATCAATCATCTATATAATCGGTTTAAGGAACGTAAGTATGCCTTAGTGTGTCCAATACGATACATATCGGGATCCAATGTGGTGGATTCCAATATAAGAGCGCCACACTTCTTGGCATCCTCGACACCAACGATGCCACCTGGATTCAGGATTTGATAGCTGTGAATGAAATTGGATCATCAAGTCGATCATCTTCGAGGCACACCGTGTACACTTGCGACCACATTTTCAAATGTGCAAAGTATCTACTTGTAGTTGTAGTTGTTGTGTGTGTGTGTGTTGTTGTTTTTGTTGTTGTGGTGTACGAAAGATGCCTGCGCGTTGGCGTGTTTGGGGCATCTCCCGTTTTGTCGTTTCGTATTGGATTATTGACAGAATATTGAAGTACGATTTATATATAATGTATTTGAGCCATCCACTCAATATATATAAAATAGAAGAATTTCGAAATTGAGCCCAATAAGCGAGAAAACAAGATAGAATGGAACTTAATCGTGCCTTGGTATGACCCAGACGGTACAAATCTTCGTCCAGCTCGGTGGACTCAATCAGAATCTTGGACGCTTTCTTGGGATCCTCGACTCCCTTAATGCCACGTGGGTTAAGGATCTGGTACCTGTTGATATATCATTCGTAAGACATGAACAAAGACTGCAAGACACATAGATCATGCTACACTACGAGCGAGTGCGAGTGCGAGTGAGAGAGAGAGAGCGAGACGACTCCCAACACAACTTGCAGACATCGTGAGACAGCACTGAAACTGGAACTGAAACTGAAACTAAGACTGGAACTAGAACTGGTACTGGTACTGGTACTGGAACTGGAACTGGAGCAAGGAATTGGAGTGTACTTTACATACAAATAGATACAAGTGAGGCGTGATAAATAAAACAAGTGACAAGTGGATTGGAAGTTTGGAGGACAATACTAGCTAGAGATCAAAGTATGCGTGCCTTGGTGTTACCAATGCGATACAAGTCTTGGTCCAATCCAACGGCTTCCAGACACTTGGTGGCAGCGTTCTTGGGCAGCTTTTCGGCCGCCATGACGGCAGGTGCCAGAATCATATAACTAAAGTATTAATTGCGATAAGTTAATAAATGTCCAATAATTATATATAGATCTAGTCTATGCGGTGCACGAGAGAGACACAAGCTCCAGTGTATGTTCAGCCGACTAGGTGCTGCGATAGAACTATGTATGGTAGAGTACTAAGTGCTAGGTAGCTAAGTGTCTATGATTATATAGTATAGTATCTAGTGTAGACGTATGTATATAATTAAAGAGTGTGCGTGAGAGACTTACCGCATCTTGAAATCGGGGTAGACCATTCTGTTGGGGAAACCTTTACGGCAAATACGGATACCTTCAAGCACACCGTTACAGGTCAGCTGGTGCATAACCAAGTGAGCATCAACCAGGCCAGGCTGCTTCATTTCGTTGGGAATGATGCAACGGACGAAGTGAGGCTGTGTCGAACGCAGAGTGGTCATCAAGCTGTTCAACTGCTCCTTGTAGGCAGACGAGACAGTAGCGAAGCCACCGCCCTTCTTGCCACGACCGCCCTTGGCCTGTTCACCGCCACCGGACTGTCCGGGATGATCGGCAAAGATTTCGATCAGCAGTTTGTTCTGCGACTTCTTGAACTGATCGACAACGGTATCGTTCAGAGGATCCTTGTTCTTCTCCAACCAACCGGTAATGTTATAGGCGACACAACCGGCATAATGGCCGATGGCGAAGTGGGCAGCCTGCTGACCGGGCTTTGGTGGCTTGGGCTTCTGGAATGGAGCCGACTTGCCCAAATGGGTGTTGGTCAACTTCTCGGAGAAGGTCTGATCGGTGGCCTTGGGGAACATAGACTCTTCCTCCAGAATGGACAGGATACCCATAGGCTGCAGATAGACACAGAAGTAGAAGAGTTAGTTCGCCTGCTGCAAAACAGATCGCTGCGATCATTAGAACGGAAGCACGCATTAAACTTGAAGTAGTCGAGTTTTTTTTGTTCATGCCAAGCACAAGACGCCAAACGGAAATCATATCTAATCAGACTACAAATATATATAGTAATCTTATTAGTATCACATGTAACTTACCCTTTCGTTAGTTGCATATTTTGAAATTGGCATTAGATCTATTAGAGATTGTTGAATTAGCGAGGCGATCTTATGACTAGGTTATGGTGCAGTTTTGGTTAGACAAATTTATAGACAGCTAGACAGATCGTAGGATCTATCTTGATTTAGTAGTAATTGCAATTGCAATTGTGTATTATTGTCAGGCGGTCAGTGGGCTATCTGTTCTTCGAGATAGTTGTGGCCCTGTACCTTTTCGATCAAATCAATACACAATTGCAGATCCATGCCGAAATCAATGAACGTCCATTCGATGCCCTCGCGCTGGTATTCTTCTTGTTCCAAAACGAACATGTGATGGTTGAAGAATTGTTGCAGTTTTTCGTTAGTGAAATTGATGCACAATTGTTCGAAACCGTTGTACTGTATCGGAAACGGAACAATATTCAAACAGATATATAGCCGGGTTAGTCAGTTGGCCGAAATGTGTGTGTGTGTGTTTTATGGTTGTGTTAGTTACGTGTGGGTTTTCGTTTTCATATATAGATAACATGGACGGAATGGACTGATTGGGTGTGTTCTCTCGGTAATAATAAAAATTGCTGTAATATATTGATATATATATAGATAAATTAAAAGACTTTCACCGGGGATCATCAGTTCTAGATGATTTGGCCCGCGAGTCGCGGAGATTGCAAGCTTAAACAAAATTCAACAAAATCGACTTAGTCTCTAGACGAGCAAATACAACGACGGGCTGTGCTGGTGTTGGAATGTTGCAATGTTGGACTGCGTGGACGAACCTTTTCAATCAAATCAATACAGGCCAGCAAGTCCATACCGAAATCGATGAAGGCCCACTCAATACCTTCCTTCTTGTATTCTTCTTGCTCCAAAACGAACATGTGATGGTTGAAGAATTGTTGCAACTTCTCGTTGGTGAAGTTAATACACAGTTGCTCGAAACCGTTGTACTATATTGGCATATGGGGTGGTGCGATGGGAGAGGGTGAATATTTAAAACAAGTGCATTTTTTTTTGTTCAAAAACAACAGTGCTGGGGGCGTGGGGGGTCGATCCTAACTGTGCCGCGGGCAGATTTCGTAATTTTGCAGTACACACAACACGTAACACAATTTACCTGTCTGTTCTAGTATACGTAGTATTTGGCTCGCGGTCTCTCTGTGGAGCGGGGCTAGATAGATTGGGAGATTCGGTGCTATAACACAGAACAAGCAAAATCGGTGCAGTTTTTTGAACAGATAACATTGAGAAAGTACGTGGAAAATACACGCTTATTTAATTCGAATACTGCGTTCAGGCACCTTTTCAATCAGTTCGATACAGGCCAGCAGATCCATACCGAAATCAATAAAGTCCCAATGAATACCCTCCTTGGTGTATTCCTCTTGTTCTAAGACGAACATGACGTGGTTAAAGAACTGTTGCAGTTTCTCATTGGTGAAGTTAATACACAATTGCTCGAAGCCGTTGTACTACATTTGGGAGTATTTACAGGTTATAGAGAAGCTTGATAAATCTGAAGGGTGCAATCGGTAGGTGCCCGTGTCTATGTGTGTGCCCATGTGTGTGTGTTATGCTAGTGCAGCTAAATAATACGCTTTTCTTGACTTGCCTAACTGTGGAGAGACGTGTTAGCCAGTCGATCGCAATGGCTTGGCCGGGCGCACCAGGTGAGTACGCAAGGCGAAACCTTTGATGATCTCAGGAAGCTCATTGGCCTTAACCATAAAGGAGACTTGATAATCTCCTCCGTAGTCAGGTCAATTGAACTTTAATCCGTCCGTCGTTCGATCATACTCACGTCGAAGATTTCAAAACCAGCAATATCCAGTACACCAATGAAATGCTGACGCTTCTGCTTGGTATCCAGAGTCTCGTTACACTTCTTGACCAGCCACTTGAAGAGACGATCGAAGACACCCTTGCACAGAGCACCAATGGAGTTGGTGACCTGCTGGACGTTACGGCCCTGGGTGACGAACTCGTTACCGACCTTGATACGGGGCTTGAGCAAGTTCTTGTACAGCTCGGCGGTATCGCAACCGAACAGCTTGGACACACGGCCACCCTCCTCTTCGCCGTCCTGCTCAGCCTGCTCCTCGCGACCACGTTGCTTGAACTTCATGCCACCCATGTGCATGACAGCGGCGGTGATCTTGTACACATCCTCCTTCTCCTGCTTGGTGAAGCCCAGAATGTCGAAGGCTTGCTATATATGTGTGAAAAACGTGATCGATTCGAGATCGTAGAATAATCAAACATTAATATGTGGTTTTTGGCAAACCTAAGGTACGGTTAATGGAAGGTATTTTTGTTGCGTTATTACTTAACTATGTTGTTGAGTGTAGCTTAAGTAGATTTAGGACATGCGGCATGCTCAAAGAAACGTTAACATATTAAATCGAATATATACATATTTTACGGCATTCAAAAGTTATTTAGTAAACCTATGGGATACGATAACCATACTATGTATTTTTTATGTTGATGCTATACAGCTTTCAATCGGGCGATGTTGGTTCGGGTAACTTAAGTACGAGTATTCCGGAATCGATAGATAGTGTTGGCTTAAAGACTAACAAGTTGGAGTTGGGGGAAAAAAATCGAGCGTGCCATCACGGGAAATTGTTTCTGATATAGTACGGCACACGAGTCGGTGCGAGGCCGTTACTGGAGTGTACTAACTTATATAGAGGACACATAGAATGCACTGTAGATTTAAGCTCGAGTCCCGTGCACAACGGCTTTCTGGCACAAATCTACGTACTACGCACTAGCCTAGGGAATCGTACAAAACACACACAAGTCAAGTACCAAAGTATCGTACAATTAAGTATATGTTTATATATGTTTAAAAAAAATGGGTATATATCGTATAGACTAAAAGTGCATACACATTCCGACAAGCTAAACACAATCGATTAGATCAGTCCACGGGTTACACAAGAACGTTGTGCTCCCATCGTATTAGGTACAGTTTTCCGATAGCTCGTTGTGTCACGTATACGAGCAGTTTTTTTTTTGTTTTTTTGATTTCGTTGGGATGCAGGGTATTTCGTCATTCGTCATACAATCTTAGGCTATGGGCATTCCGTTAGAAAAGAAAACACAGAGTGACTAAGTACTGGCGATAAAGAGAGACGAAGTACTAAGTCTGGAACTGGAACTGGAAACGTGGAAACAGTGGGTAACCAAGAGAAAAACACACATAATTCACACACATATATACATATATATATATAAATATATATACATATATATATATATGATATATGTTGTGGTGTTGTTGTTGTTGGTGTTGGTGTTGGTGTGGTGCGTGGTTCGGTATTTGGTACGAGTGTCGTTCAGACAGTTACCGGAAACACTGGATTACGCATATGTCGTTCGTAGAACCGAACTGTCACTTACATCAGCGAGTATGAATTCCTCAGAGTCATCGATACTGGGCACAGTGACCTTGCCCTGGGATACGTTAAAGTAGTCGTAAATGTTATCGGAGAGTAAGCACATGTCTGCATATAGTCGGAGTAAAGGTTTTGGTTTAGCGAAACATCAAAAAAAAAAACAAATCCAATTTACAAATCGAAGTCAAAGAAAAACGGGGTACAGATCTTATGGCCTATGATGGGAAACGGATTCGGGTGGTTCAATATGTTTTCTTTTCTTAACATTTCATTCTGTATCTATATAGTTTGAGTGTTCCTGGTGGTACAGTGGTTCGGTAGTGCAGTGTTTTTTGCCATGTATATGTGCGTGTGTGTATTTGTGTGTGTGTGCGTGAGTGTGTGCGTGTATACGTAGACCCGACCCCATTGAGGAAGTGCATATTGTACAGTTTCGTCAGCCAGGAGCGGGTTTCTCTCTGGAGAACCTATGGCATTTCATTTACGCAAAATAAGTGTATGTGTATGTTACTACACTATATATGTATATAGAGAGGCTACCCAGTGTCAACTTCGTAATCGAAATCCAATTACAAAATTTCAGTAAGCTAGGTCTACAGAGACCTCCAGCTCCCAGCTAGATGGGATACGGGTACGGTTACAGAACGAGGTGTTGGTGCAACAAACTACAGCGCAGAAGAGATTATATATACTCAATAAGAAAGACAGAGAAAGAGACAGACAGAGAGAGAGAGAGACAGCTAGTAAGAGTATGTAAGCGTAGAGATAATTCCGGAATAACATTTGAAAATTAACACACTGAAAAATACGTATATACAAAATTGAAGATCTACGTTCATCAAGAAAGTCAGAGCGTGTTCGGATCAAAGTAAAATTAACTTCAAAAATTCGTGTATATATAAAAAAAAAAAAGATATAAAATATGAAAGAGAATTTTTTTTGAATTTTAAATATTTTACAAAAGTTCTGTTGGACTTTCAGGGAAAGATTGTTTGTTGGTTTTTTTTTTTTTTTGTTTTTTGGTTATTCGTTGGGGAATTTACTGGGGTCGCCTGCAAACACAACTTACGTCAGTTAACTCAAATTCTTCACCATCGTTGACACCGGGTATCCGTGTTTTTCCCTGACAAATGCCAGGATAATCACCAATATGTTGGGTAAGAAATACCATCTCTAGTTTTTGACGGAGTGTAACATACAGTTAAATTTCATAATACTCCAAAGTACTTAAGTCAAATTGATTGGGTTGTAATGTGGCCCTACCTACACTTTAGTAGTTAATTGGTTTCAGGTTAGGTTGAATTAGATTTGGATTTAGATTTAGATTTGCAAATAGCTCGATTCGTGACAAAAGCATTATGAATTTCGGGATTTACATATTTTGAGTTTACGAGACGGACGTGAAATGTTAACACAGCGAAATGTTTCGTATAAATTATAATGATTTAGAACATTGAAGACACGACACAGTCGGGCAGTGGGAGAAAGAGACAGAGAGAGAGAGAGAGTGAGAGAGCATCTGCTCCGAAAGAGTTAAGATTTTAATAGATATATCCGGTTAAGACATCGATATTTGAGGTGAGCTGATATGTAAAGGTAACCATGTTCTGTATGGCCTTACATCCACTGCGACCCATTCTTCGCCATCGTTAACACTCGGTATGGTCGTTTTGCCTTGTGATACGATACGATAGTCGTAAATGTTGTTCGATAGCAGGCAGTATTCTAGATCAAATCGAACAACAGTTTACGAATGGTTGGGATGGTACACACATATATGTAAGAGGTAGAGAATTTCATATTTAATATGGATTCGGCAAAATGAATGGATTAATTGGGATTGGATATGAGTTAGGGTTGTGACTGAGACGGAAGAAGGAAGAATGAGCGCGACAGTAATCCAATAATCCGTTTATCGGGATGGTTTCATGGATCGGTCGGTTTTCAGCTATAATAGCTTAGCCAATGAAAGCGATTGACGATTGGCCTACGTAATACGCTACGATATACGATATACGAAATACGGTAAGAGAATGAACAATTACGATTACGATAACGATAACGGTAGCGATTACGGTACGCTATAGAAGCTGCTAGCTAGCGATAGTTAACCAAATAATTACTCGATTATAAGATAGTATTACGATAAAAAAAAGCCTAGTAGTATGTAGTATGTAGTAAGAACAAGAAAACGCTTTGTATCATAGTATTTGGGACAATTACATCTGTGAGGTTGAACTCCTCAGAATCATCGATACTGGGAACAGTGACCTTGCCCTGGGAGACAATGTGGTAATCGTAGATGTTATCGGTCAAACCACAGATTTCTAAACGAATGCGAAGTTGAGAAATATTTAGATATAAAATACTTGTAGTTTCTTGTGATGTATCGAAAGCATTTCGAGTGTGAGTGTGTGTGTGTGAGTGTATGTGTAAGTATGTATGTGTGTGTGTGTGTGTTTTGTGTTCAATTGTTGAACCTAAACCACGGCTAAAAATACTGGAAATTATTATTTTTTTAATCGAGCCAAGAACGAAGTGCTCTTGCTCCGGGAGAGAGACAGAGAGAGTGAGAGAGAGAGACGTGATATATGGATTGGATGATAATGAGTCCGTTTCTTGCTTATACCTTTAACACCAGCGACGGCACCAGACATGATCTGGTAGAAGATGTGGTAAGAACGCTCCAGAGACTGCTGGGAGATGACACGAGCCTTCTCCAACAGATCTATGAAAGAGAAGAGATTGGGCAAGGTTGTAGTACGAAAAGATTGTCCGAATATAATTCCATTTCAACTTACAAGTCTCAATATCAGCACCAGCCAGTTTACCAGTAGGACCGAAATGAATACGGATGAATTTACCCTGTTTAGTTAGAGCGAACAGATAGTTAGAATTGCTTAATGCAGAGGGCGGGAGAGAGACAGATGTCTTTTAAGTGTACTTACGAAACGAGAGGAGTTATCGTTACGCACAGTCTTGGCGTTACCGAAGGCCTCAAGCACAGGGTTAGTTTGCACAACCTGATCTTCCAGGGAGCCCTTGTTCTTCTGCGAATCATCCTTCTTGGTCGAGGCGCCGACGGTGGCGAAGTACGCAATGACCTTCTTCGTGTTCTCAGTCTTACCAGCACCAGACTCACCGGTAATCAACATAGATTGATTCACGTGGTTGGTCAACATGTCGACGTAGGCACCGTCAGAGATGGCGAAAATATGGGGTGGCACCTCATTACGGCGCTTGCCACGGTACATCTTAGCGCAACGGTTGGTATAGACAGGGTAGCGCTTGTAAGGATTGATGGCAACGCAGAAAAGACCGGAGTAGGTCTAGACGGTCGATCGAAAAGCAGAGAAGATTTATCGTTAATAACAAATCCAACAATATCGAATATTCGGTTTTACAATTAGTATAGATCGTCTCTAAAACATTAGTATTTCTTTTCACACCCGAACTGATCGCTTGAGTGTATTATCTTTTAGGCGATAAGTCGAGGTGTTTTAGAGACGTATCTTGGGGGGCGGGTTGGGGGTAAGTTTAGTAACAGTTTTGTTTGTCTTTCTTGTGTGGGTCAACCAGTTTTTGGTGTTCGTTTTTTGTTTTGATGAGTAATATGTATAAATAACTACAATGTATTTGTTTTGGTATCGATACTTTGTTTAAAGTTTTTGCTGGAAAGGGATATGTGTTTGATGATCTTGTTGGGTTTCAGCTCAGCATCCTTGTGGTGTGCTTTTGTGTGTGTGTGTGTGTGTGAGTGTGTGTGAACCGTTTTCGTTCCAGTATCACGTTCATCTGACTGGACGGCGGGGATATTGTTTAGTAGAGGCTCGTTTAGTGCGTACAAAGTACAAGTTGAAATGGAGTTGGGTTTTAGCCATGGTTATAGTTTGTATTGATTAGGAGCTGAATGAGGGATTATTTAATGTATGTGAACAGGAGCTCAACGGTTAGCTGGACTACGGAAAATGCATTAGAGGTTTGTTTGTTTTTTTTTTTTTTTTTTTGAAAGCAATTTACAATTTACGTTCTCTTGTTTGTATCATTTTCGAGTAATTCAGATTCAGAGAAAGCGTTGGGTTTAGAAACATAGAACTTTTGTGGAGCTGGGGGGCTGCTATTGCCATCCCGGTATGGCAATTACTTACATAGATGAGCTTGTGGTAGTATCTCTGCCTCAAGTTATGGAGCACAGAGGCATCGTTAAGGTATGTCAAGTTAGACATATCCTCAGCTTTTTCGTATTTCGGTGGGTTCACCTGCTGGAGCTGATCTTTCTTGAAGTCTTTTGTCTATTATTGTTCGTTCAACAGTTCATTTTCATATCGTGTCGACCCGTTTGTCAGTTGCGTTTTATTATTATTATTTTTATTTTATTACGGTCGGTTTGGTTAGGCGTGGTTAGCAGTTGGTTTTTTTTCAGAGAGAGAGAAGAGAAAAGATCCCATAGATTAGTTAGTTTCTGACCATCGACACTTACGTAGATAAGCTTAGCATAATAACGCTGGCGCAAATTGTGCAGCACGCATGGTGTGTTCAGCACGGTCATGTCGGCCATATCTTCAATTTTTTCGAATTTCGGTGGATTTACTTTCTCCACCTTCTCGGATTTGAAATCTTTTACCTAGTAGAGCACAAACAAAAACATTTGAAGTTCTCTGCGTAAAAGTGCTTTCAAAGATCCCGTCGTATCGATCCCATATTGCTTTCGATCGTCAGCCCGTTCCGTTGTTAAGTTCCGCCGCATTTGTAGTACCAAAATTGGGGCTTAGCAACGGCCAGCTGACGAGTTTCGAGCTCTATGCAGGCTGTTCTCGGGGAGTCTTTGAAAACATTACTAGGTTATCGATTTGCTGTTTTCTTTCTTTTCTGCTTTATATTCGTCTTTTTTTTTTGTTTTTGGTTCGTTCACATTACCTCTCCACCAGGCAGACCGACGGAGACGATATCACCCTTGGTAGCCTTGATCTCACCAAGGAGATAACCCTCCTTCTCGTCGGGCACCCAACAGTTCTTCTTCGAATCATAGGGTTTCGATTGATCGATACGTCTTTGTTCCAAAGACACGAACAGGTATGGGGTGGGATCCTCATCCTCCTGGCTTGCGGCTGGCTTCGGCATCTTGATTAAATTTCGCTTTTAAACTTAAAAACTCGAGAAATAAATTTGGGACTTTTTAAAATTCTTGCTTTAATCGCGTCGTGAGCCCAAAACTTCCCTGTAAGAAATAGGAAAAAAAAAACAAACTATAAGTTTCGAAGTCCGATTATGTTGCAATACGAAACTGTATTTTGAATATTCCACTTTTTTTTTAAATTTCCAGTAATTTTTTTTTTCTTCTTTTGCTTTTGACCCATTTTCATCGCGGGCAACAACAACAGCAGCAACAGCACGCAAGTGAAATTGTCTAACTTCGGGTCTATTTTCATTTTCCAAATATGTACATGTCTGTGCATGTCTTCGTCTCCATACGAACTTCGAAAACACGTAACCGGATATTCCGAAATTTTTCGAACTGCCTCACGTTCCGTTTCAGTCAATTAATTAGGCAGCACCTCCCCCCCAACCCCCTCGCACTCACTCCTTGTTGATGTTGTTCTTATAAACAACAACAAGTGAGTTGTGTGTGGGTTGTCGCCTAAATATAGATCAGTGCCATAGAGTATAGCTATACGTAGTTCTTGCGTGTACGCGACGCCGCGCCGTATCTCTATATATGTATCTATGTGTGTATCGGCTATATGGGGCGTTGCTATTATTACGTAATTTCGATTTTCGGTACGGTTTTCGAAAATTCGTATTTCTTTATAAATTTATTTTTTTTAAGGAAGTAATGGAATTACATAAACGCGCTACGATTCTTTAACTTGCAAATATACAATTACTTTCGTATACTTCGTATAACACTTGCAGTGCAATTACCGTTACGTTACGAGTATTTTGGAACTTCCCACGCTTCGACGAAAGTTTTCCCGACAAATTCGACGTGTTCTCGACGTTGTGTTCTAAAAGACACGAGTTGCGAGATTGCAATGAAATCGCATTTGACACGATTCTACAGAGCGTTGCGATATATCCGATATGTAAAACGAAAACAACAACAAAAACGACGACGACGGACACTACACGAACTTTCGACGAATGCGTTATTTTTAAAATTCTCGAAATTATTTCGAAATCAAACACACGTCGCTATATATAAAGATCGCGAGCATATGTATATGTATGTGTGTATATGTATGGGGCAGAGCTTTTCTTTTCCTATACAACATATGTATGAGAATATATATATATATATATATGCAGATATATATGCTTCTATATATCTGTATACTGCCGCATGCCGTTTTTAATACGTTTCTCTTATTCGCTCTCTCTCTCTTTCTGTCTCTAACGCCTGTGGTTATTTTTAAAACATATTCGAAATATTTCGATACACGTATCTGTAGTTGTATAGCTATAGCTATAGCTCTATCTGTAGCGACTAGTCTGCACGCATATTTGAGGCACAGGTATTCATGTATGAAGTCATCTAAAAGTAATTCGAATTTCTCACATTTACCGTCTAAGGCATTACGATCCCTCTCGCTCTCCCTCTCTCTGTCTCGATGAAGTAATCTAGACTGTTGCTATCTCTTTTCATGTGAAAGCTTGATTGCAAAGAGCAAGATTTTTTTTTTTTGCTTTTATAGATATCGAAGTCTGTAAAGTATCTTATCAAAACTGAGAAACTTGTATGAGATTTGGGATATGAATGCGAATTTTGAGAAACTCGAAATCCTCAAAGTGTCGAAGTCATTAGGGTGACCATCCTTCAATTGATATTGACGGAATTTCGTAGGGTGTTTGGGAACGGGTTTCTTTCTCGAGTATTACACAAGACGCTGATTATGCGTGAACAAGAGATATGCAAAGAAAGAGAGAGAGAGTGCGAGGGAGATAGAGCAGGAGTTACGTGGTTGTATTAATGAGTTAATCGGTTGTAATCCAGTTAAAGGCGTTTCGCATCGATTGTCTTTAATCCAGAGTGTAGACAAAGCGTATTCCGTATTGCACTTAATTCGATTTGAACACTTTTCTTTTCTTTTTCTTTTTGAAGTTTTCGGCTAAGATCCTGCAACAGGATTAGCCCAGATATGTATATGCAGATACAAGATAGATACACACACACACATATATATATGCATAAATATATTTATATATATATATAGATATATATAAAGATATACACAAGTTCTTATCGTTCCGTTTTTTAATGCGGGATAATTATTTAATTATTTGCTTTTCTTTTCTTTTCTCAAAAAGGTCAAGCTGTCGCTATCCCGTTTACACTTGCTGCTACCCGCTGCTGTTGGTACTGTTGCTGTTGCCGCTGCGAGGAATATCCAAAAAATCAGATCGCACATCAAGGTGTTGCACTTACGCGCTCGAAAGCCGTTCTGAACCGTGCAACCGGTAAACTTGCCTTTTATACGTGGCAATTTGATACCCATAATCTGTGCCGCGCGATCGTGAAAAAAGCTCTCGCTGCCCGTGTGTGCGCGTGTGTGTGTGTGTGCGAGAGTGTGTGTGCATGCGAGTGTGCGTGAGGCATGCGCTGGGTGGGCCATTTCGGTTTTTCTTGCTCCCTTTTTCGGTCTACTATCAGCGGGCTTGGGGTCGGTCTGCAGCAAGTGGCCAATGTCTCGCTGTGTGTGTGTGTGTGTGTGTGAGTCTCTGTGTATGTGTGTGAGTGAGCAAGCTGGTGTGCGTGCGAGTGAGCGCGCTATGATGCAATCGCATAGCAGACGGCAAGCAGGATCCCTGCAAGAGAGAGAGAGCGTGCCAAAGCTTTCCGCAGAGATTGCGTGAGCAGGCGCTCTCAGTGTGTGTGTGTGTGTGTGTGTGTGTGTGTGTGTGGTGGGAGCGTATATTTTCTTGTGTGTATTTGTGTGTGAGTCAAATTCATTTCAATGACAAGTTTTGCATATGTAAAAACCAAAAATCCTTGTATTTTCTCTCTTGCTAGACCAGCTCTCTCTCTCTCTTTCTCTCTTGCTGCCATACACTCGCTCTCTCTGCATGGATAGCTCTCGCATGCTCTGGCTTCCCCACCCCGATCTTTACCCCAACTTAGAGCTTTTCACACATGATTTTTCTCTACACATGCCACTCGCTTTGTTGTTGTTCTTTTTTGCTTTTACCAGCGGCCTGTGATCATTTTTCGCTTGTTTGTTTTACGCTTTACTCGATTCTTTTCTGGTCGCCTCAATGCCAATTTGATCTGCCACCGGTTCGGGGGCGCTTCGAGTGATCTCCCCAAACAAGCAAGGCTAGAGAAGGGGGCTTGGGAAAGGGGGGTGAGAGGGTCGAAACGACGTTGAGACAAGCGTTGTGATACGCGATCAGCTGTTTGCTGCAAGAGAAACGGCAGATCGATCAAAGCATTCGCATCGGTTCGCTGAGGATCACTTTTCTTTTGAAGATATACGTATTTCTTTTGCGTTTCGAAGAGAGTATACAGAAAGTTGAAGGAATTTCAAATGGCAGTTTCTTGAATTTCCCTTGCAAAGCAGTGAAAGTTCATTGAGGATCGGTTTACGCAGTAGTAAAACGATCAGTTTCCCAATATTCCCATAATTCTGCGATCAAGCATGCAGATTTTGTTTACGTCAATTTGCTGCTAGGATTGTTACAGATCGAAATCTCTGGTGAACTTCAAAAACATTGATCGTCCAAGATAGCAAGACACACAGATACAGACGCATACACGGCAAGCGAAAATGACCGCAGACGCCAGCGTAGATACAAATACTTTTAGCTGCACAGGCAAATGCAAATAGCTACAGATACAAGTACAGATTGAGATAGATCTACCGAGCAGCGCCAAATCAAATTGATGTTGTCGGCGTCCTTCAGCGCAATGCAATGTGCATTTTTTTCAATGCTAAGCAAATCGCATCCCATAGATACAGTAGCGCATAGATGCACACGCTCGTCATTGTGCATTGTGTGGCGGCAGTGGCGGCAAATTGCGGGTCCTGTTAACGTTTCTCTTAATGTGACAGATTTTTGAGACAGAACCACCACCCCCCGCCCCAGCCCATTCAGCCATCCCCCCCTTGAAATACTTTTCATAAACGATCGGCAAAAAATAAAGAATGCCAAGACAAACAGTTTTGAAAATTTTGAAAATTTTCAGATATTCAGTTTTCAGTTGAAATGTTCAAAAAATTTTCTAGCTTATTTATAGTTATAAATTTTTTGATTCGCTTTCGCCACAACGTGCCCGAAAAGTCTGCTATATGCGTGTGGGGAGAATTCTTGGGGGTGTCAGCGTCGAGAGCGAGAGATTGAGAGAGAGTGTGGGGCGGGCGGATGTCTGCCTGCCGATAGGGAGGTTAGCGTTCTATCTGTTACCCCCCTCTATGTGCGCCTCTGCCCACGCCAACGCCTCGCTGAATGGAATCTCATCGAAACCTTAAGGCAATTCACATAATGTGCCCCAGCCGAGTTGTTGTTCATTTTGTTCTTGTTCTTTTCGCACATAAGATAAAACGATCATAATTTCTGTATAGTTTTTCGTTGGTTTTTTGTTTTCTGATTTTTTTAATTTTTTATTTTCGTGTTTTTCGAAAAACATTTCTTGTTGAAACACAATCTGCGACATTGTCAGAAATAATTTTACGCAATTTTCCTATCCAAATTAAAAAAAAGACAGAACAAAAAAAAACAAACAAATCAAATAGAAAGCGACAACAATAACAACAATTTCGAGAAGAACAATCGTTCTTCTATAGCGAACATCAACACAATTTGAATTTGAAATTCGCCAAGATCTCAAAATCTGAATAGACACGATCTTCGAGCTTGATCCCGAGAATTTGATGTGTTTTGTGGCATAAGTTTTATGGCACATGGCACCATGCTATACACAATAGTTTTATGGCAAATGTACTATAAATCTATGTATGTGCCATATGATTCGAATGATTAGAGAGCTCTGAAGCAGATACACAGATACCTCAAGTACAATTGGATCGCCTACTTGTCCCCAATTGTTTTTCGGGTTTCGGTTTTGAGTCATTGACGCAAAGCAATTTTTGCATTTTCGTGTCAAGATGTTTTGGCATGCGCTGCAAGGGGCGTGGCCAAGTGGGCGGCGAAGATAGTGGGGCACATGCGAGCTGCGAGCTGCGAACTGCGAGCTGAACAATTATTGCAAGCAATGATCTATTTCCGAGCGATCCGAGCGAGGGGCTGTCGATCAAATGGACCGCACCTGCAGCGCATGCCAAGAAAAACAACATGAAAGGGGAAGGAGAAGATCAGAAATTAAATGAAGTAGAAGAGATATGATATTGATTGAATATCTATAAGTCTGGAATGAAGTTGTGCAATGTATGTGAGTTAAGGGTTTATTTGCAGTTTCATTTAGCTTTAAAGAAAATCCAAAAGATTAACTGGAAAACTCGCAAGGTTCAGTTCCCTTAGACTTCCTTCTCGTTCTGCCTTTTTGACATATTCCTATAGTTCCTCAACCGAATTGGTGCAGAAAATATTTGTGAGGAAAAACGGCAACCGTGACCAAAATACATACATAGTCTATAGATAACTCTCGTCTAAATGCATTGGAACCTATCCAAATTGTCGATATATAAATATCCATCGTCAGGCACGGCGCTCGTTGCTCCTCATCGCCGTTGCCGTCGCCGTCGTCGGTCAACGTCGTCGTGCACTCGATCGTGCCGCATCTGCATCTCTCGTGCGCCGCCCGTGTGCAGTATCTCTTTACTCTTTACTCTCGGTGCCCCCTGCCTACCCCACTCCCCCACAGCGCCAAGATTCCCGTCAGCAAATTAGTTCGTTGGGCCCGGTTTGCTTCGGGTATAGCCGACGCCGGGTTCCTCGGCCGAGTATGACAAATGAATGAATTGCTTCCTGAATTACAGCAGGGCATTATATAAGTTGACAGATATGTATCTTTATTATTTCTTGACCGAATTCCCGGCCAGCAAGTAACCCATTCGGGTTCTCTGTCCTCGTGCACTTGCAACTGTCAATCATCTCGAGTTAGTCTGACATTGAAACAGATCGATATGGAATATGTCATGAGCAGCTAAGGTCTCAAGCCTCGTTAATTTATCTTTCACATTTCGAAGATTGTCATGTACCATATTTAAGTTTCGAATTGAAATCATTGTAAAATTCATAAGAGTCGTAATGAAATATCCAAAAATGGTGATGCTTTCAAGTCCCCAAGCTGATTATGCCAAATAAATCTATTTTTCTTTAAGCATCCCTGATAAAAATTAAATTAATTTAAGCACAGTTTAAAGATACTAATTATTCAAATATTTATACGAATTATTAAAAATCCAATTGAAAAACTCATAAAAATTTTTATTTGTAAGATTTTTATGAAAAATCGAAAACTTGTGAAGTTTTCAAGTCCCTAAAATGATTATGCCAAATAAATCTAGTTCTCTCTAAAAATTTCTTATAAAAATCAGATTATTTAAAGCACAGTTTAAAGATCCGAATTATTTTGAATATTTATGCGAATTATTTAAGAACCAATCGAAAGTATCGTAAATATTGAGATCAGTAAGATTTTTTTGCAAAATACAAAAATTGTGAAGTTGTCAAGTTGCTAAGCTGATTATGTCAAATAAATCTAGTTCTCTCTAAACATTACTGATAAAATTCAGATTATTTAAAGCACAGTTTAAAGTTACAAATTATCCCAATTAATTAAGATCCAATAGAAAACATCATACAAATTTTTATTCGTACGATTTTTATGAAAACTCCAAAACTAGTTTTCAAGTCTAAACTTACAAATATAAAATCTAATTATTTTAAATTATTAAATTGTGCCATCATAGATCATGCACATAATTAATCTTGCAAAATTGGGAAATTTTACATAGTTAAGATTAACAAAAATATGTAGATATATAAAAGAAGGAACTTAAGGGAATTAAATCGTATATGCCCTTAAAAAAAATTGATAATGTTTCCCCAATAATTTGATGTTCCCAGCTAATATCAACTAGATAAGCAACGCCCTTGAAAAGCACTTTAGGATTGAAAGATGTGGCAATATCTTAAAGATAAATACTTTTGAAATCTGAAAGTGCAATTGCATGTCCAAAGTCTTAATAGTAAATTGATTAATTGTGCTGGCTCGATTGGGAATCGCACATGCGTTATACGAATATGAATATCTATCCATATTTGCATATATCGTTTCTTAATTAGCCAGTAAAATCGAATCGTTCCGACTTAGTCATGCGTGATGTGTGGAGCACATTAGGATTATTTTGGTTGGGCATTTGTCACCCAATTAAATTGCCTGCACTCGGATGGCACGAAAGGCGACTCATTCCCCAAGATACAAATTTGCGCATACCGCAAGTTGCGAATATATATAGTATCTACAAGTACGCACACACACACACAAGGCGTATTACTCAAGTGCAGCGAGATGCAATAAACGTATAGAATCACTTTATTCAGACACCCAGACTTTTTATTAATGATCAGTGAAAATGGCGAAAATGAAAATGTTTTTCGAACGCAGAGGCAGGCATAGACCGCAGACCGGTCTCGTATTGTATTTTAGGACGAAACCGGCACCCCCCTGGTTCGACGCCACTGCGCGCAATTGATTAATCATATGCGAAAAGCTATAGACAACAGGCAGAAATGACTCAGTACAGCATAGAGCATATGATATATGCTATGTACGTGTCCATATAGATTGTAAAAATATTTCTAAAAATTTATTAGCGTCAAGCCAAATGTATTTTTAAAATGGATACGACTGAGACCGTTTTGGAAAACGGCAGGTAAAACTCGCACCCGATACGGTCGAAGGTATACACATAGGTATATATGGGTATATATGGGTCATAGCCGGGACCCAGGCGATTCTATATGGTCCAAAGCTGGCCATGTGCACAAGCAGCCCGGTCAACATGATAAACAACAAGACCGAAAGATACATAGAGAAAGTCAAAGAGAGAGAGAGCGAGAGCGAGACAAGATATTGCGGCTATATACCAATGTACGATATACCTACTAAATCTAAAAAACATTCATATGCGTTTAATATAGAAGCTGCTTTGGTCTAAATTTAAAACAAAAGCTATTTAGTTGCGAAGAAGCTGAGAACTTCATACAAACGAAAAATGTATCTGTGCAGCCGCGACTATTTCAATGTACACATACATACTTCTATGTATGTACCACTATATACAAAAGAATCTTAAATTTACTAGATACACACACACACACACGCATCGGCGGGGCCAACTGGCTGGCTGAGTCCTGAGCAACACGTATACGCCGTGTGGCAGTGAGCAGTTCGTCAAAAAGTATCTCACAGATACATGCACAACCTGCAGCCAGTAAAGGCGAGCAGCATGTCCACAAACACGTTCACATTCGCATCGATCTGGCCACCACATCCCCTTCCCCATCCCCATCCACATCCTCGTCCCGTCTCCTAGTTGTTGTTGTTGTTGTTGCCTTTGTTGGATTTCTCATCTCGAAATCTTTAAATTTGTCTATTTTTAGTCGCAAGTTTCTTTTTGTTTATTAGTTTTGTGCCTTGCGGCGCTTTATACATATGTGTAGAGCATGTTATATAGACACATATATAGCATACATATGTACATATGGGTCGCTGCCGATCCGACTGATGTTTCGCTGCTTCTGCTCTGCTCTGCTCTGCTTTACTCTGCTCTGGTTTAACGTCACAAGTGTGGAATGCTCCGACTCTGGGACAGATGGGTTGGGGGCGTGAGGTGGGGCGACTCCTACCCCCTGCTGGATGCGCGAGCATTGTTTGTGGCTTGTCTTTCATTTGTTATTGTTGCAAAGCTCAAGGTATCGCCAGATACCTCTCTCTCTCCCTCCCTCTCTCTCTCTCTCGCACTCTGTGTTATATACTCACCATTATCTTTAGCACAATCGCATCTACTTAGCTTAGGCAAGATATCGCTATAAGGTCAAGAGATCGCCAGCCAAAGGTGTCATAACTTATTGTCTCGAGGGGGGCGAATTTACGTAAGACTGATGGAAAATATATTTATTAAACATCAGTTGCAGATAATCTACAGATTCTCGATAAGATATTCTTGCTAAGAAAGTTGAGATAAACATATTTATTAAACATATTTATTAAACATCAGTTGCAGATAATCCATAGATTCTCGATAAGATATTCTGGCTGAGAAAGTTGAGATAAACAAACTATGTTTGAGAAATTTCTAGAGTTTCTCCTATGGCAATGGGAAAGCTGCAAAGCTGTGACCTTGAAAATTAAGAATTCCCGGAAAAGAGCTTTTAGTTGGGATCTAAGGGATCAATGAAATTGAAAGCGATTATTTTAAAATTAAATCACAAACTGATTTTTACAGATAGAGGCATTTCGTTATTCGTAACAGATATTTAGAGATAATATCATAGTTTAGCATTTTACTAGCGTTACACCGTGAAAAATCCTATAAAACTGTTTACCTATGCATGAAACCTTAGTTTAATATTTTCATAAACATAGCTAGATAGTACGCCAATGAGTAAGCCTTATTCATTCAGGCTTTTACATCAATTCGATATTAAGATAGATCACTGTACGATGATATAGTTATATTCCACTATACGACAACTACTTTTATTTCTGGTGCATGCAGACAGTAAATAAATAAAAACATAAAGCCGCAAAGTGCCTACCAAAGCGCTGATTTCGGTTTCGTTGACGTTGATCCTGTAGATACGCAGCTACAAAGTGTGTATCTACGGGCTGATGTGAACCATATAAATGTGTATGTGCAGCGGCCATAAACAATTGTAAACAATATGTTTTCGGCAATTTAACGCCGTTGCAAACGTAACGCAAACAAGGCAATAATCCCTGGAAACAATCTACTACACCTGCACCATGATTGTGAACCAGCAGTAGTATCTCTTGCATGTTGCCTTATCGGCCTGAAGCGGGTACGGCGCATAAATCAATATGAGCTTATCACCCGCATCTGTGAGAAATTCCGCAGGCCTTCCAAAAACGGAGATATGGCCAATGATTGCCAGGCTCATTCAATTGTATTTGACATTTACGTGCGTGCTGACACGATGGGCTATTGGGGCGAGCTGCGTGCCTGGCTCCTGCGCGATCCTGCCAAGCTGATACGCTACCTTGTACTATTCGTATGCAGCATTGTGGTCATTGTGCAGCTATACGAATGCTTCTCGAAGCTATCGGATCCGCCAATATCGACGCATTCCTATTATAATATCAACGAGACCATTGAAATGCCTGCAATTACGCTATGCCGCCAGCCGCCGTTCAAGGAGGATGTGCTGACTGTGAGATTAGGGCGAATCGTATCTTCAGATAGATCTTTCATTGATTTCTCACCTTCGCCATAGAATCTATCGAGAGGTTACTGCCCCGAGCCCAAGTATGCCACCTGCTGGATGAACTATCCCTACGATGAGCTGCCCTTCGAGGAGTTCTTCGAGAAAGGCACCTACGACATACCGGAGACCTTCTACTGGCACGCGCTAAATGGCGCAGAGGACAGTAAGTAAAAACTTGGAGATATCGATTATTCGTGCGGTATGAAATCGAATGCTTTTCACAGCTCTCGATATCGATAGCAGCATACACTTATATATGGGACGCTGCTATACGCTGCGCCCGAAATACGCCATGAAAAGGGTCTCCAAAGATGTAGGCTACTCGATAATGTTGGGTCACAACATTGTGAAAACGACAAGCGATGTGGACACCAAATCCGGAGATGGTTGGCATATATTTATACACGACAAGCGGGAGAACTTTACGGGTAAGTTGCGGGGCGGTACTCTATAGGAACTATACGTTAAACCCTTGCATATCTCTGCAGAGATCAACATGAAGGCATCGGGTCGTGTGGAGTACGTCTTTGCGAATGTTCAGGAGCAGATCGAGATCAAGTTGCAGAGTCAGTTCTTCTCCAGCGTCGAGTCCCGCAAAGAGTCGTGTTCGCGGGAGGAAGATTACAGCGATCTTAAGGTTGGCATTAAAATCTGAACAATTGAAGCACGAATATATATTATATGTTGCTAGTGTGGCGAGATTTGCATCTGGCGTGAGTTGTCCGAGGCGACAAACTGCTCGGGCTTCTGGATGCACGATACTGGACACAAGCCCTGCAAGGATAACAGCTCCATGCGCAATCTCATATGCGATTACAAGGCGTGAGAGAAGCAAGTTGAAGTCGAACCTATTGCAGGCATAATCCCAAACTTCTTTTAGGGTCTACGAGGGCGAACACGAATTCAATTGCAACTGCCTGGAACCCTGCGAGTCGCGCATCTTTTCGACCTACATACAGAGCCGCAAGACCTTTATACAGCCCGAGCCGCGCACTTGGATCTTTATATACTACACAACCAAGTTGATATCGGTATGAGATCCGGAATTCGGTGTACCCAAGCTCTATGCATAACCAATCCTAATGCCGTTTCAGCAGATGATCGAGGAGCGACCCAGCTACGATACGACGCAGTTCATAGCCGATGTGGGCGGTTCGCTGGGCTTTCTGCTGGGTCTGTCTGTGCTGGGTCTAATAGGCATACTGGAACATGTGAGTAGGGCGTGGAAAATATAACTAAATGCATATACCTAATCTGCATACCTTTGTTTTTTCAACGCTGCCCCTCAGCTCACCCTGTTCTTCTGCGGCGACTGCATCAAGCGACTGCAGCTAAAGAACGAGCAGCGCACACGCTCGGGGAATGCCGAGGATGGAGAATCGCAGATCAGCGAAGATACCTACGATGTGAACAGCATGTATATAGTCGAGAAAGAGAAGTCGGAAAAGTTCTAAGCTGGCTTAACTGGTCTCTAAATAAAACTCTTACATTTATTCAAAACTACGCACTATAATGTGACTATCAACTAAATACTTTATCTATAGAGTGGGGATCAGCTCCAGGTTTATAGCCAGGAGCGCAGCAGCAAGCAGCATGCAAGCAGAGCTGTGGCCAGCTGCAACGTGGAGGCTGCCGACTGGGAACGCGACTGATCGCGCCCTGCCGGCAAATTCGTCTTGATCACCTCGCCCACTCTGCTGATCAGTTCGGTTAGCTTGGGCGACACATAGCACGAGGTCTTGTCAATGGCATCCTGCACGCTGGCCGTGAGTATGCGGAAGTTAAAGCTGCCCGCATAGAGTTCGTCGTAAATGAAGGCCTGCAGCTGATTGGAGAGCACCCAGAGTCGGCGTTGTTCGTCCACTTTCACGTCGCTAGGAAAGATCAGATCCGTTTCGCTGGTGTAGACACGATCCTGGGATCTATAGTTGTCCGTTGTTTTCCAGCAACCGACAGCATTCTGATTGGGCAGCGCATAGAAGAGCACACCCGTCTCCGAGTCGAGGAACTGAGCACCAGCCTGAGCATTTGGACCACGCGAGCCGAGCACCTTAAACTCGCGATAGATGCCATTCGATGTGGCCAGCGTCTTGTTGCGTAGCACCGAGGTGCTGACACTGAACTCCATGGTCGAGCTCAAGGGATGGAAGTAGAGTGTTGCATAATCCTCGCGCGACTTCGGCTTGGTCAGCGCCAGACCGTAGAGACCATCGTCCCACTGAAACTCGATGCCGTTGATGCTAAAGTTGCCCGCCAGCGGATCGGGATGGAAGAAATGATGCTGCACACGCCACGATTCCTGTTCGCGCCACGAGTACACAACCAGACCGGGACTGCCCAGATCGGCCAGATAGGCATAGCTCTGCTCGCAGTCCGTATCCTCCACAGCCAGATTGGCAAAGAACGAGCTATGCTTGGTCTGTTCCACAGGCAGCACATGACGACGCAACAGATCGTCGGTGTGCAGATCGTAGACCAAAAGCTGCGGGGGCCCGTACAGCTTGGTCTGTTCCAGCACGCCGGCAATACGCGAATCGAGCACCCACAGGCGTCCACAACGATCGGCACGCACGCGGAAGGGCGAGACCAGTTCGGGTTCTGCATCATTGAGACTATGAGCTATCCAACTGGGATAGGGTGTTAGTGCGGGCATCTTGTTCGAGGTATCTGTGGAGTAAACCAAAAGAGGGTCAAAAATCGAGTAGCTTCAACGAGAAGGTGAATGATCTGCTCGGATTGGATTTGGTTATCGATGCATCGATGCTTGATTGAGAGACGTGTGTGGCGAAACGTTGCCTTGGGTGCCAACTTGGGTGCGACAACCTGCTGACTCATGACGCAGGCCTACTACATGCATATGGGGAGTGCAATTAGTGCGCAACTGGCTATACCCTGCAGTCATGGCGAATGTGGGGAGCGGGTATGACAAAGTAGATACTACAGGCTAATGGAAAGAACACTGGAGAAGCTATGAGCTAAAATTGGGATCTTTAGATATATAAGCAAATAAATTTATAATAATATATTGATCTGTTATATATGTAGATTGCTACGATGGTATTCTATAGAAGAAACTACACAAACTAACAGAGTTGCTTAGAATTCTTCTATCTATTAAAACCGACTACATTAAAAAAAGGACTCGGGAAGCACAAGAGTAAAAACAGTATTTGCGCAGATAATATAAACGAAACTTGAAGACTTACTAATCGTTAGTCGCTTATTAGCTTGATTTGTTTGGTTATATATAGACTCGCTAAATGGATTTTCAATTTGTTTATAGCGTGCGATTGTTTTTCGCCTTCACAGTCAGTTAATGACGACGAGCGTAAAGGAAACAAAACAATACTAAATGCAAATAAGCAAAAACAAATTATGTACACCCCTTGCCACGGTGATTTCAGCTAGATATCAGCCAGATACTATAAACTTTGAGCTCTCATGACTGAATGCAAATGCTGAGATTTCAGTTCAGTCCGTTGGGAGCATAAACAAAACTGCAATTATATTCAAATGCAGCTGCAATCGAGAACCGACTGCGCGCCCGCCCCTACACCGCGCTCCCTCCATCCATCTACCCCATCTAATTGCAGCTCATTCCTTACTCACCATTCAGATCAAGGTAGGCCAATGAGGCTGGTACACCGTCACGCCAGCGCGGCAGCGTTACGAACATTCTATGCCCGGCCACTTCCAGGCCGAAGGGTATTACCTGGGCCGGCTTGAAGTTGCCTTTTTCGATTTCGTTCCAGCGTTGTTCGCCGGTTGCGAATTTGAAATCGATTTCGCGCCATTCATAGGCCACGCGCAGATTGTCTTTGCCGGTGGCCACGCCCACGCACAGCAAGAGGGCGGCACAGGCCCAGGCGCACGACATTTTGAAGCTAAAAGCGAGACAGAGAGAGAGAGAGAGAGTTAAGTTAAGAATAGTATCACACAAGCAGCTGTGGCAACCTTGACCAAACCAATAAAGATCGAATCGTAGATCTACTATCTGACACATGACAAAAGCTTGTCGATACGAAGTGGCAAAGCACAAAAAAACGTTTTGAAAATCCGAATTTGAAAGTTGCGAGTTGGGTGCTCCAAACTAATAAGCGCTACAGCCAGTTTGACTACAGTGCGACTTGGCTAAAGTGAACACTTAAGAAGCACACATTTAAAATATATTTAAACTTGAATATATTATAAATTATGTATTTATTCAACTTTTCTATTATGTATTCATATCTGTTTATATATCAACTATATTTATCACTTTATTTTAAGTGCACTTTAGTTAAACTTGACTGTACAATTGATTTGAATAGTGCGACCGCCTAATGCGCGTATAATTTCAACATTCATTTGATTTTATCTGCAAACTTCTGAAGCACATATATCACATTAAGTGGCATTAACTTTGTCTAGCCCGTAGGCCCGAGCAGATATTTAGGTTAGCTGGAGTCTGCCAACGTGTTCGCACTTAGGTCACTCCAAAGTTTCTGTCAGGGCCATTAGTAGCGCAACGAGAATACAGAGATAGATCTGCGAGACATGAGGTCAGTTCCCTTGTACAATCTAATATTTCTTTTATTTATGATGTGCACGTTCTGGTCATGTTTTTTTTTCTTTATTTTTGTCTCAGCATTTGTGCGGGCTTGTCGTGTGATGTGTTCGCTTGCGTTGATTTTTTGGTTATTTTTTGCCCGTTTGGAGCATTTTGTATACTCGTTTTTAGCCGTTGCGCATTACCAGTTTTATTCGGTGGAGAGGCCTGTATTTATTTACTTTCTGTTCTGGCATAAAATACATCTTAATTAACATGACACCATATGTTATTTGCTTTTGCGAATTCGTTCTAAGCGATTTTTCAGTTAAGATATTTCTCAATAACTTTACACATTTTGCTGGCCTTTTTGGAAAACCTTTCCGTCGTTGTTGTTGTGTGTGGAGTTTCATTTTGCCCAAGCGAAACCAACAGCCCGCAAAACTTTGTGGCGACAATTGAAAGTGAAGGCGTCGTTGCGGCACTATTTCAACTGGCCCGGGTTGTATTCAATGCGCGGGGCGTGGCAAACACAAGCAGAGGCGTTATGCAAGCGCCGTCAAGTTTGTGCCCTGGGTCTTTTGTTTGACTGACCAACATTCGAATCGAGTTCAGGCTCAAATGTTTATTGTATTGAACTCGCTGTCGACCGCCTTTTGTGAACCATACGCACCTTTGAATACGATAAAAAACAACAATCAAACCGAGCAAAACGGCAGCAGATAGAAATACACAACCGTCGCCAACGAAGCTCGAAACGAAACTAAAAGTCAGTCGCAGCAAACCGGCCACAAAAGTAATCGCAGCTGCGTCGCGAGCGCGTGAGCGTGGTCTTCGGCGCGTTCCAGTGAACTTGAAATTAGTCAGTGTGTTGATCGAAAAATGTTTTCAAATTTTTTTAAATTTGCTGAACATCAGAAAAAGCTAATTTACAGCTCGTAATTACTGCAGAAAAAAACTACTGCTCCCACACTAGTTTTACGACAGGCCCCTGAAAGCAGACCTACACAGGCCTACCATATAATAAAGAACAGGTCTCAATCATAATCCCAGCTCGGGGTTAGCCCATGAGTCAGGCCTGACAGTCATTCACAATTGGTTATGGGTTTTTCTTCGCTCTCTCTCCCTCTCATTTTTAATTGCGCCAGTCATCGGTTCTAACTTGTTCTCGAAATAAAGTCAACGCCATTGGAACCCATGATTTTCATACACCCAATAAATTCATAAAAAAGTCATCGCGTTCAGATATTTCACTATATGATATATTTTATTTATTAAAATTCAAGAAATTAATTTTAAAAACTCAAAGAGAACAATCAAAACATTAAACTAGAAATATTATTATATCAGTATGAAATTGTTTTGGTTTTTATGTTTGTTGTTGTTTTTCGCTTTTTCGTTTAAAAGAATTCAAACAATTGCTTATGTAACTTCTTTGCTTTTTTTTTTTTGATTTTTGTTTATGTCTGGTTTGGTTTGTCGATAGAAACATTTGTTGTATAAACGCTAATTATAATATATGCTAGTCTTTTAAATTAATTTTACAACATTAAAAAGATTTCATTTATCATTTTTTTTTTTGGTTTTGCTTTTTGATTTTGATGCATTTGCACTAAGTTTCAATTGCATTGGCTAAGTATTTGTGTTTAATTTTTTTTTTTTTTTTGTTAATTGTTTAGCGATTGTATTAGCAGAAAGTCTGTGAGAAAGAACGCAAATTCGGAAAAGTTCGTTCGTTATCGAAAGCTTTTTGTTTCTTTTGTTAGTAAATGCAAAGAAAAAAACGAAACGATAAACAATTGAAGCTTGAGGAATTCGTCAAATCAAAATTGTCTCTTATTGTTTTTTTTTCTAAATCATACGTAATTTTCTTAAACGATTTGTCGAGTTCACCGGGGCGGGATCCGTGCACAATCATTGTCACAATCATCTTTGGCATATTGGATGAACAAAACTTAATCGATTGATTGCTCCGCACATTCGATAAATCGTAAAGCGTATATTTATCGAAAACGATCGAAATTCGGGCAAAAATCGAATTCAAATTTATAGTCACAATTTAAGAAACGAAAATAAAAAACAAAACTAACCAAACTTCTTGCGCCTTCGTTGCGTAACACTGAAGTAGGCGTGGCATATGAGTGTGTTAGTGACTAAGTGTGTATGAGTGTGTGTGTGTACTAGTGATACATATATATAGAGATAGTTATTATCATTAGTTTAGGGCGCAAGACAAGGACCGAAAAGTCCAACAGTTGTGTTCGCAACTGTGATGTGCTTTTTCTTATTCTTTCTTACACGGTATATTGGATGAAGGTAGTACTAGGGGGGTGGGGGTGTTGGGTAGAATGAGGTATCTAACTGCGGGGACAGCACATCGCCTGCGTCGCTTAGGCCGGGAGGGTCGAGGAGTGGTATGGACATGCAGTTTATCGAACTAAGTACACACTGAAATGACGGTGTTTCGAGTGGGAGATAGAAAGAGAGAGAGAGAGAGAGAGTTAGATAGAGACAGGGAGGACGCAGGGAACTTTTCGCTCAGCAAAATTCATGTGACACGCTTTCGCCTGGACGCCATGACAGACACTATATGCATTCATGTATATATACATAGATACTATATAAAGAGGGATCTGCACGCAATTCCAGCTACTTGCGTGTCGCCCAGCGCAAGGACAGACTTCTCCAGGGTGGCCAACTTTAGACAAATTTGACAGCAAGATAAAGTTGAAAGTTGAGAAGAGTGAAAAGTGAAAAATAAAAAAACACCTAAACGATTTTTCTTTTCTTTGTACCCGCCGTAACAACAAAACGCGTGCAACTTACAATTAGTTATGCTATATAGTATGGTACAGTTTACGGTTATAACGGAAATTGAATCGAATTAAAACAAAACAGCTTATTTAGGATAGCGTAGACCGTCACCAATATATAGATCAAAGATGGTATCAAAACCTTGCTACTCAAAACAAAAATGACGGCCATTTCAAAAATATATTTACAAGTTCTTAACAATTAGATAGATTAGATGAGTATGTGTGTGGAGTGTATATATGTAGGTTTGGTTGTGGCCACCAAATAACGGAGATTACTGTCTGTCCCGCATTGAGGTACTCTCGTCTGAAGCACGCCGTTCTAACACCGCATAGCACACAAACCATCCAATAATTATCGGACGGGTGCTATCGAAGAGCGATGCGGCGAATATGCCAGACGCGAGAGTCCAACATCAATTTCGCGACCAAAACCGACGAAAACTGGCGACCGACTTATCGATCGTACCAGCTGGCGGTTTCTTCACTTGTCTTTGCATACGATTACGCTATGAGGTTACAATACATACAAGTAGATAGGATATATATATATATATATGGGGTACATGGATAGTTAGATGAGCTACAGAGTCTGCTGGATGAGTGAGTGAGTGTGTGTGTGCGCCAAGAACTTTCGACTTGGGGTTTCAGGTGTTTGTGCTAAGGAAATTCAACTATCCTAATAACTGGTTACCCTCACCTACAGAGCTACGTTAAATAAAAACAAATTAGAACAAAAACAAATGTGTGTCAATCTTAGGCTATACAACTAGAGTTATGTACGGGCTAACTACAATACGATTAGCCTGAGCCTGATTGTGTTAAACTTTGTTTCTTTTACTACTACTAGGAAGCTGTGGTAGTATCAAGAATTTCTTTGTTTTTTTTTTTTTGTTTAGGGAACCAATGGAAGAGCACTACGTGTAACAAAGAAACCAGCAGAACTACAACTTGTGGTTGAAGTAGAATGATTTAAAATGTACTTACTAACATGTGCGGTAGTTCTATCTATCTGGAAAATACTATTCGATTATATTGATGTGTATATAGTTTGTTTCACATATTTCGGGGAAATTTGTTTAGTACAATAACCATAACCAAGGCAAAATTAGATTTCAGAATAGATTCATATATAATATGTAATAACAACAATTGCATACGAAAAGAAAATAATGTAGATACCTGCTGATAGCGGGTCGCGCGCACGCCCCAATCGACTCATAATCATAAATCAAAGTATTTTTGTTAATTATATAGTAATATTTTTTTTTGTTTTTTTTTTTTTAAATTGGCTTATATAACTTACGAGTACGAGTGCTCTATTTGTTTCTTTGGATATTCAACGAGTATGTGAGAGATGACGACGCTTCGAGACGCGGAGAGTAGTAAATTGGTGTTTGTGGGGAAAAGGGGTGGCGGGTATAACATACAAATGCACGAGTATGTATGCGTATTGTATAACAGTATAACAAGAGCATTGCAGAGCATTGCACAAGGACAAATAACTAAAAGCTACGCACAGATATATTTAACGGAATCGCACATAAATACAATAGTTTATATATATATAGAGTGTCAAAACTGTATATAGCAATTCATATATATATTTGCCCATTTCTTACCCAGAGCGTACGGATTTCGTTCTCGGTTTTGTATATCGTATTGGTTTTCGCTAACGTTTCTTTCTGAGAATGAAGACATGGCAAAAGTAGACATAGTGTATAACAACGTACGGAGTTTTTCATTTTTTTTTTTTTTTTTTTGTTAGAAAATGGACAGGGCGCACATATTTAGTTGTGTATGAATGCGGCCCCAAGGCTCTTAATGAGAACTAAAAAAAAAAAAAAAATAAAAACGAAAAAACAAAATAAAAACATCGAAAAATAATGTTAACAAAAATACAACATTATATTGCAATATATATATATATAGATATATTAGTATTTAACGAAGTATTTTTACTGATATTGTACAAATACATATATATAGAGCTATATGTGTGGGGAGCACAAACGGGAGAGATACGATAGAGAATGAGAGATCTACAGCAAGAGCGCCAGATAATAAACAAAGCAATGCGAGTCGCACGCAAAGCGTCAGTGCGATAAATGTTTATGTTGTTGTTGTTTTTGTTATTGCTATTGTAATTATTGGTCTTGAACAGTTTGGGTGTTAGGCAGACAGAGAGAAAGGGGGGAACAGGGGAAAAGAAAGAGAGAGTAAGTGCAAGAACCACAATCAACCGATAAAGTTAGTGAAAACACATAAAATATAGAGACAGAGAAAGCAAAGATCGGGTGCATTGAAAGTAATTTTGAGATACTCGTTTAACTTAACTACGCATATTGCTGTTAGTGTGTGTGTGTGTAACCAGTGTGAGTGTATGTGTGTGTGTCTCAAAACTGTTATACATTGAAGAAAAGCTTTGGAATTGCGTAGCTTGAGTATGAAAACTTGCTTGCAGTTTGTGATTGCTTTTTGCTTGCCACACGTGGCATGTTGCTGCTGTTGCAGTTCTCTGAGTTATTGCTGCTGCTGTTGCTGCCCTTCTGATTGTTGCTGTTGTTGTTGTTGCTGTTGTTGTTACTACTGCCACGTCAATCGTGAAATAGCAACGGCAGCGGCAAGCCCACCAACGATGCCTGCGTCTCCAGATGCGGCATGGTCGACATTGCTGCGGCGGTTGCCGAAAATGGCTGCTGCACTTGCTCCGTATACGCATCATGCGGCGGCGCCTGTAACAGTCCTGGCGCAGCGTCGGGCAAACATCATCTGAAGCGCGGCTGCAGCATCTGCAGCATGTTGGGATGACCCGGCAGCATGACACTCATGCCGGGCATAGGCATCGCTCCGGCCGGCAATCCGGGCAGCCCGATTGCCTGCATGGGCAGGAGACCTGAAAGCCCAAAAAGGAATACGAATTTAGTATGTCGCATTGACGGCATATCGCCAACTACTTACCTGCTGGCATGCCAGGCAACGGACCGGGACGCAGCATGTTGCCGCCGATGAGCGCACCATGGGGTCCGATGGTCACTGTGCCGGGTCGCAGCATGGGCTGCATCAGTTGCATCGTGCCGGGCAGCTGCATCTGCATGGTGAAGACGACGTCAGCGTAGTTGAGAGAGAAAGATACAGAAGAGAGAGCATGGAAGAGAGCAAAGGATTAATCGTTTTAGCGTTATAATCAGGACAAATGGGTTTATCTTTGTGTTTGTCTGTGTGTGTGTGTGTATGTGTGTGTGTTTGTGTGTGTATATATCGAAGCCATTGTACACAAAATTAGCTAAGTTATTATCATGTATTTTTTTCTTTTGTTGGTATTAAGAATATTAATAATAATTTTATTTTTTGCTTAAACGTTAAATGAATAAACTGATGTAAAGTGTATTTGTTGTGTTTCTGTGTGTGTGTGTTTAATGTACTTGTTGTTGTTGTTGTCGAAACATTTTGCATCGCATTACAATGTTACAATGAGGAGAGATATATAATATGTATATTTATATAGAGATAGAGACATATAAAGAGAGCAACTTTTCTCCTTTGTTTTGCTTGAGTTTTTTTTTAACTATCGAAAATATGAAATAAAAAATATTTAAAACTAAATATAGATATTAAGTAGAGAAATTAAGTTGTTGTTGTTTTTGTTGGTTAAGAAAAGAAACGTACTTACAATTCGGAAACTGAACTGACGACGATGAGGGAGAGATTTGGGGACGGGGAAGATCAATCGTTTCGTTACGACGATCTCTCAACCTTTTGCAAAAGAGTTCTTATAGCACAAGATTCGTAAATAAAAGTTTTTCTTGTTTTTGTTTTTCTTTTTCAACTTAAAAACAAATTATAATTATGAAAGATAGATACATACGTAATATATAGAGTAGGGTCTTGAGTAGGAATAATCGCATAAAGCAAAATACATTTCTACTAACCAGTCGGGCACAATGCATATGAGACGAGGCGAGTTCAAGTTCCAATTATAATATTTTTTTGTTTTGTTTTTGGTCTAATAATTATTTTCAATTCTTTTATACTTAGCTAGTTTGCTGGGCGTGGTCGCCATAAGGCGTAAGGGGGCTATATGTGATATGGTTAGTTGTGCATGGAGAATGGAGCTGAAAAACTATGGGAATATCCGTAATAATGGGTTTTTTTTTTCAAATCCCACTCCACGCGGGCGGTTAGAAAGGAGACGAGCAAACGAGAGACAGGTCGTGGCACTAAGATGGAGCTAATTATTCTGAAATATAATCTAGAAATCACGCCACCAAATGGAACTTTTGTGCTGGAGTAAGCGGATAAAAACAGCGAGAGCTGTGTAGGTGTTAGTGTTAGTAGTTTTGTATGGTATATTATAGTTAGTTAGTTGTATGTGTAGTTTGTTATGTTAAGTATGAAGTATGGTATGTATAGCGAGAGAGACAGAGGGATGCTCAAATCGGATGAAAACAATTTTAAAACGATGAGAGATACAGTTAGGTTGTTTGTAGAATACAATACATTTTACAGATAAAAAAACATTTAGATAAGATAGATTTGACATTATGTATGTGTGTGTGTCTGTGTGTGTTTCTGTTGTGTGTGTGTGTGTGTGTTTAAGAGTTATCAATATCAATAGTCATATACAAGTATATAGATAGATATATATAGTCAATGCTGTGAGGTGTGTGGTCGTGTGTAGATATGAATTAATCAATCAACCAACCAATCAATCAATCAATCAATCAATCAATCATTAACCAACCAACGCAGCAACCATTACGACAAGTTCAAAGTAATTTTTAATAGAATAGAATTATTCAAAATTATGTACTTACATGGCTTGCATAGTTCAACAACTCTTGACATTACGAGTACGTACGTTACGTTACGATACGATACGTAAACGTAAGCGCCTAACGTCGTTAATGTGCTTGCAAGGCAGTACGTACTATGGTAGTGTTTCTTGGGCATTACGTGTACCATTATATCACTATATCATATTCGAGATTATCGATGTGGATAGAAAGGATGAGGTTGGGGATTTATGGGATCCTTGGATCTTGGGTTTGGGTAAGTACGTGTTTGTTAGATGTGAGAGATATATGCATGTTGTGGGCGGTGGCTTGTGGATGGTGTTGGCTGGAGGAGAGCTTGCTTAGTCTACTACGAGTAATACTTGCATATAGAGAGCGTACATAGTTATTGTACGAGAGTACGAGAGTTTACGAGATTATCATATTACATATCATATATAGTAATGGAATTTTGGCATTTACTTATCTTTCGTAATATCGCGCGTTTGCACATGGGGCAACTTTCTTGTTATTTTTCATTTTGTGATAGTTTGTTCTATTTTTTTTTTTTTTTTTTTGTATATAAAAGTACATATATGGAAAGTGAAGTGTATAAAAATACATACTGTAGTATTCAAACTGACTGTTTGTCGGCCCTGCAACTGGCAATTATCTGGTTATCTGGTTTATCAAGATCAACACTCAACTGTACTGCACTGCAATTGTAATGTTAACTTTAATTTTGTAATTTGCAACATAGTATTATGTTAGATTTCGATCAGTTTTCAATTTTCAATTTGTTTTTTTTTTTGTTTTTTTTTTGGATTTTCACTTAGGTTAGTACACGAATACATAGATAGAGTTTGTGCTACGGCTGGTGAGACGGGCGGAGCATGGTTAAGGTGGAAATACTTATGGGAACACTTGATAGGAAAGATAATTATCCCGAGTTTCCCTGCCCCCACCCTATAAAAAGTGTCATGCAAACGAATAGCAGATCGACAAGATGTTGGTATTATTTAGCATGTGCTTATACAATCAGATATTTCAATCAATTTTTTTTTAAACTGTTTTCTTGTCTTGTCTTTCGCTTTTCATTGGCATGTCAATCTTCAAGGAGTTTCGAATGACTTCTGTAGCTAGGATGCCTTCGCTCTATCATGAATGAATTTAATAGTTAATGATAATATGAGAGCTCTACGCTGTGGGAAAATATAAGTGTTTATATATGCGCATCTTGGCTAGCCCCTAATTTCCCTGTCTTTACCATTACGATTATTTTGTTCGCTTTGTACAGTTCGTTTTTTTTTTGCAATATCGAGATTTGAAATTCAGCATATTTAGGGACTTTAGTCAAGGTGGAAAAAGATGTCGTTGTTCTGGCAGCGAGCGCTGTGCATCACTGGCTTAGTTAGACACTTACCATGCCCAGGCCTGCAGCAGGATTTCCCTGTTGACGTACCGCTTGCATGCGTTGCAACATAACGGCTCGATTCAGTTCCTCCAATTGTTTTGCTTGCTGCTGTTGCTGCTGCTGCTGTTGTTGTTGATGCTGCTGCAGTTGCTGTTGCTGTTGCTGATGTTGTTGTTGTTGTTGCACAACCTGAGCCTGCTGCTGTTGCTGCGCTTGCTGTTGTTGCTGCTGCTGCTGCTGCTGTTGATGCTGCTGCTGTGCCGCAACGGCTTGAGCCACCTGTGCGGCCTGCACCTGCGCCTGCATATGCTGGGCATGTGCCACGGCCTGAACCTGAGCAACCTGTGCGGCCTGTGCCTGCGCGACGGCCACCAGGGCGGCGGTCTGTAAATAGAGTAGGGGGAATGGGAAGTATTTCGATTTTAGAGCAAGCAAACAAAAAAGTTTTTGACTGCGACTCAAACTCAGCGCAGTTCCAATATTTTCGAAATAAAATAATAATAATAATCTTTGCAAATTCGAAATGCGTGCTCACTCGGAGCAACTGCAGCCAACTGAGGTGCCACGTTTGACGTCAACCTTTTGTAAAGTTTTCTTTTAGTTGCATTTGCTGTATTTTTTTTTTTTAAGATTTTAAATGATTTGGGTTTTTGGTGTTTGTTTTTATTTTTGTGATGAAAGTGAAAGCCGACGTTCATTTTTGTTGCCATTATTTTGTTTGTTTAATTAAAAAATTGTACAGACATATATCATACTCTATATGCTAAGTTTTATCTTTTTTGTTTTGTTCTGTATTTTTTCCGTTTTGTTTCTCTTCTATATATATATAAATATATATAGATATATATATATATATATAACTCCGTGTTCCATTGTCGGCCGTATCTGTGGTCTTGCACGCATTCTTCGATATTGCAAAAACAAATTGAACCAAAAGTCGCTTCATGATTCGGTACAATCGAATAAAACAAATGTTTATAGAAAAAAACTATAGAATGTCCAACGCGAATGAAGTGAAAATATGGAATTATTTAAAATGCGCGACACAGTCTCGTTAGAATTCTAGAACTGCATTCAAATCGATATAAACAGTGCAAATTTAAATATAATTTCAAACTGTAATTGTAAATGTATCCGTATCCATATCTGTGTCTATATTCTTCAGTTTGTGTATTGTGCTGTGTCATAAATAGATTGTTTGTCTTTTGTACAAGTCCGTATCGCGGTGTATATGTATAGCCGTCGGCGTCTGCTCATTTATATTGACTATGGTTTCTATAACTATGATAAGAACTCACTTCCTGTGCCTTGGAGATGGCCGTGCTCACAGCGATTGCGTTCGCAGCGGCGGCGGCGGCTGCGGCAGCGGCGCTGTTGTTGCCTGTTGGCGAGATGCCCGAGAGCAATGGAGGTGGCGGTGTTGAGGGCATCGATGATGTTGCTGCATTGCCTGCACCACCACTGCTGGCATTATTGTTGCTATTGGGACTGTTGTTTTTCGGCGCCGCCGCAGCCTTGGCCAATGCGGCAGCCACACGCGCCTGGTACTTGGGCTGTCGAGCGCGCAACTCCTCCAAACTTGCATCCTCTGCCGGATGCATAATCTTTGTGCTGACGGCGGCTACAACGCCACCGCTATTGGTAGCGTTGCCGCCGCTTGCATTTGGCGGACGTCCCTGATTGTGTGGATCTGGTGCTGCAGGTGGCGCAGCGTTTGACGCCGCGCCGCCAACACCAGAATTATTGGTGGTGGGTGGAGCACTTATGGTGGCGTTACTGTAAATAAAATATGTGAATTCGATGTGTGAGAAATGAATATTCAGCAAGCACAGTGGCAGCGTACCTGTAGGCCGGAAACGTGGGTTTCTGTTGTGCCATCGCTGCGGCATGCTGCTGTTGCTGATGATGCACAGCTGCTGCGGCAGCGGCCGCTGAAGTGGTTGCCATTGCCGCCGGGAACATCGGTCGTGGTGGCATCATATGCGGCATCATTGGCATCGGATACGGAGGCAACGGTGGCATATGCTGCATCATACCCATGCCGTATTGACCAAGCATATGTGGCGGCATCATGTTTGGTGGCATCAACATGGGAGGCGGTACTGACATGGGATCTAAAAGACGAATCGTTGTTAATAAATAAACTACCAAAACTAGTTTTTGTTGCTCACATTCAACTTTCTTTTTGGCGGCTGGCTCATCATCATCTGAATCGGATTTGCCGCCATTCTTTTGTCGCTCATGGTCCCGTAAATCTTCGGCTGGAATACCGTCCATTCCAAATATCTCGATTTCAATGTTGGACCGATTGGGCAGAGAATTTGGCACCTTATCCACCGTTTCCTTGTGTACCTGCATGCAATGTATGGAGAGACCCGGCCCCGTGTACAACTTCTTGTGGCATATATGACATTTGAAATGTTTCGCCTTTTGATGTTGCACGAGAATTTTCTCATCGTCAAACTCGCGATTGCAGTACCTAAGTTAATTATTTGAGTTAAGGAGGGAACAAAACTTTTGGATTTATTGGTTATTTGATTTTGCCGACACCCACACTTTGATAGAGCACCAACAATAACAACAACAACACTTGCCATTATATAAATGTACAAGTGTAGGTGTGAGAGTAGATACAAATTTCAGTGGGGCTCGCACACACACGCGCGCGTCGTTAAACAACGGGCGACTGCAACAAATTTTCATTTTCTTTGTTTGAAAAGGATACCAGCACCAGGGTTTGGAGGCCTTCTTCTTTTTACGACCCATTATCTGAACTTTGTTTTACACACTCTAAATTGACAAGACGGTAGTTTTAAACCTATTAAATTACAACTTTTTGTGGTAAAAATATCTATTATCAAGCGTCGTGTCGGTATCGAATCATGAGAAAACAAAATGGAGTGTTTCTAGAGATGTTCGCTTATCGACACCGCGAATGAGAATGGCGATATTTCGGCGGCAAACATCGATAACTGAAACTCTAACGATATTTCAAATTATTTACGCATTGCAAATAATATCGGGCAGTTTATCACGAACCCTTTTTATTTGTATTGATATTAAAAGCAAATGGTATTGTAATTTATCAACTATCGTTTCAACGACAATCGAGTCCCGATACTATCGTCAACAAATAATTTATGGTATCGATATTAGCGAATGACAAAAGTATCGTCATAAAGTGAAACATGCAAAATAATATCGACTTATATCGATAGGCACACATTGCGGTGTGTACGTTTATAAACCCGGCAAATTGTTAAAGAAAAATGGCTGATAAAAAGGTAAGTTGAGCAACAATTTATTATTTATATTATGTTGCTAATATCATACCATTTACTAGACAGGTGGCAACAATGACGGCAAGGAGAAACGTCGCAAGGAGTCCATTTTAGATCTGTCAAAGTACCTTGAAAAACAAATCCGCGTTAAATTCGCTGGAGGCCGCGAGGCGTCTGGCATACTGAAGGGCTACGATGCCCTGCTCAATCTAGTGCTGGACAATACAGTAGAGTATTTGCGAGATTCCGATGAGCCGTACAAACTCACCGAGGACTCGACGCGTAGTCTCGGTTTGGTTGTTTGTCGTGGCACAGCGCTGGTGCTCATCTGTCCGCAAGACGGCGTCGAATCCATTGCCAATCCATTCATAACGCAATAGAGGAGGAGCAGCTGCTGCTGCTGGAGCGTTGACTAGGCTAAGGTTTCCCACAAACAAACTCGGTTTGCATATACGTTTAAATTAATGAAGATATACATATATGTATCATATTATAAATACAATTTAAAACTAAACAATGGGCTATTCTAGACCGAATTCGTTGCGTATCCAGGGATACTGTGCCGGGCACTCCATGCACGTGTAGAAATAGCGATCCTCCTGCAACACACGGCTGCGCACCTTGCACACATTGGGCATCTGACAGACCTGTTCATGCGGCTCCAGTTGTTTGTTGTTCTGGCAGCGCCAAGACTCGAACTGATGCAGCTGATTGCTGGGCGTGGGCTGCCTCATCCATTGTATCGCCTGCTGATTGGTAACAAAGTACACGTCGGGCAGCTTTTGCATGTCATCCAGGAATTTCTGACAAAAAAAAAGGAAACAGTTACACTTGCACCCCTTCAAGCTGTTTACGCCAAACCCACCAGAAATGCGTTCAGGTAGTCGATCTTCTTGAACCACGTGGAATGAAAGTACAGACCAAATGGCGCGCGATTGCTTAGATAATGACGCTTGAAGTTGTACGTTAGCATGCGGTAAACATCGTCGCCGCTCAGATGCGGCGGACAGCTATCGACCATGCCGCATGTGTATTCACCCGCCTCCAGTTGATTCATGACCAGCTCCCAGATGGCTGGATAACTGCGCGTTGGACAGTTTTGATTGGTGCCCACACAGCTGTGCGGCATCTTGAAGTCCAGAGTATAGGGCCAGAGTGGTGGATTTGAGTGCGGCGCCACCATAGATGCATCATAGACAAATCCAAATTCCTTCATCATCAGAAACTGACGATTCCAGCCCACGCGCAAGAAGGGAACGCGTATGCCTCGAATCTCCTCCATGCGCACACCGGCAAACTTATTAATGATGTTAGCCTGGCCAACCATTTCGTCGAACCAATCCTCTATGGTGGCATTCTTCGACCACCAAAGCTCCGGGCCACGATGCCTGCAATCAGATGTGTTAGGCAGGATGCCTTAAGGATTGAGGGAAGTCACTTACGTCACGGAGTGCACGGCAATTTCATGTCCATCGTTCCAAAGCTTCTGCACGTACTGATAGTTGGTATACGGATGCGATACATAGAACGTGCTGCGAATGGGGCAACCATTTGGATTGCGTCGGTTCGGCGTGAAAAGCACCTTGGAGAAAAGCTCCCAGTTGTCGTGATTGATGGCGTCGTCGAAGGTCAACAGAATCATTTGTGGTACCGTGTGTGCCATGAGATTACCAGGGATCTGAGTGCCATCCTTGGAGCAGAAGCAATGCGGTAACTGACATTTGCGTGGATCACATACTCCGGCTGCATTCGGGTCGTGCTCGACATCGCACCAGCCCTCATCGGATCCGTCGGGACAATCGACCGAGCCATCGCAAAAGTATTCCTGCGGCAGGCAGGTGCCATCGGCACAGCCCAGTTGATGCACATCCGCACAGTCGGCCATCTCGAGCAGCGGCTTCGGTGCCGGCGTCTCCGCACTGATATCGCAATTATCGACATTCGCTTTGAAATCACAAATCTGACGTACCACATCGAACAGTAATCCCTCCGAGCATTTGAACTCGAACACCTCGCCGTCCAGACACAGGAAATACTTGGCGCATTCACTGTTCGTCCAGATCTTGTGCACCGGCCGATTGGGATTGCGATAGAAGCGTGCGTCTTGCATGCAACGCGTCGACGACGACGACGACGTCGAACTGGAGCGACGTTGACGTGTGTGATTGCCGACTTCGCCAACGCCCAATACATCATGCTCCGGTTTGATGGCATTGTCTGTAAAGCAGGTCGTCTATGAGATTTGGCTTCGGATAATTACTCGCAGAAAAACTAATTAATACGTTGACCCAAAATCCGAGACTGCTCACGTCCAAACCGACGCGCAGTCGCCGGACGGTCGTTGGGTGTTGGGGGTGGTAAGGGGCGAGAGCTGGAGCGGGGTGACTGTGTGTGCCAGCTGTTGCAATTCACGTAACGCTGACTATCGTCTCAAACACGCAGACACAGCGGCGTTGTCAACGGGGGATTGTACAAGGAAAGAGTCAGACTAAGGAAAGTAAAAGTTCTGAAAGTTTGAGCGAATTGTTGTGCACTATAATACATGATGTGATCTTGGTGAGATTATATTGGAATTTTCTTAAGATGAATCTTTAAACATATGAGACAAGTTTGCTTTAAATTGCATAGAAAACTAGAGTATTACGTGCCGAAAAAATAGCTTGCTGAGTTTGTATACAAAATCTCGAATTTCTGGATCATATAAAACTTAATAAATATCTGTATTAGCAGAAATAAGTGCATTTTTTTAGGTTTAATGATTTTCTTAATTTCTGACGAATTGTCTTTCGTTACAATACTTATTATATATGAAAAATTGAACGTATTGTAAACGTTTTTAGTTCTTTAGTTTGAGCCAAGTTTTTTATGGATAGGTCAGCTTTTTGAACTAATCAAACGAACTGGCGGCGCCTCTGGGACAAGTATTTTTGGTCTGCTGCCAATTGAGTTGCATTTGCAACATGCTGTGACTTGAACGGCGGCAAGATCCGAGCAGAGCGGATCGTAATTCAAGCGGATTGGGCAAGCGACGCGTGTGTGGAAAATGCAAGATGCGATCTGCAAGAGATGCAAGTGTGAGTGCGCCTGTGTGTGTGTGTGTGTGAAGTGGCAGCTGCAGCGTTTAGAAAGTAAGTTTGGCGCAACTCAAACCGCGAGAGAGAGGGAGAGGGCGGCAGGGGAGGCTCCTCGCTCTCTCGTTGCGAGCCCCTGTTCCGAGGGGGTCAGTACAGTTTCAGCAACTGTCATTGGGGTTCAATGCACACACGAACGGTCGTCGGGTGCGCCAGGTGCGTGTTATATAACTGAACAGATCAACAACTTTCACACCCAAAGCATGCGCACACACACACACACGCAACGCGATCAAAGTCAGGTAGTAAATTTCGGTGTCAAACAAAAGCGGAGAAATTACCAATGCGAGCAGCATGCGCCGTCGACGACGACATAATCGCGCCAAGTGAGCCGATGACAACGGCCACAACAACAACAATGCAGCCGATGCGCAGCAGCAGGGAGAACGATAGTTTTTTTTGCATCGATAACGAGCTATCGCTGCAGCGTTGGCGACAATAACGGTTTCGTGCGTAATCTGTCGCAGTCGACGCAGCCGCAACCGTAGTCGTTGGCGCAGCGGAAGCGTCGACCTTGACTGTGAAACGAGTTTGCCGATTTGAATTTTCCCTGAAGCGAGAAGACATTTTCTGCCGATTTCCAGTTTTCGTCGTGTACACTAAAATTTTCTAAGCTAAGGCGACCGGCGCGAACGCGTTGTAAGAGTTTTGTGAGCGTGCAAAGTTGTGCGCGCTGCTGCAGACCGACACGAACTGAGGCACTGCGAGCTGCAGAGCAGTCCATTTAAGCGACTAGGCGAATATCTTGTAGGAGAAAGCCCTCTTGTCGTGAAACTGAATTCGTCCATTACGTTTCTCATTCGTATTTAATGTATTTGATTTCATGTAGCAGAATCTAAGTTGACCTTGCAAGCAAGTTCGATGGACTTTGGGCATACCAAATATATATGTATATATATATATGTATGATAATGCTGATGATGGCATTACGCGGCACATCAAACTGTATTTGAGTTAAAATGTTATTGAAACAAAGTGTTCGATAATAAAAACAATCATTTGTGTAAAATGTAATTTCAATTTGAATTGATCGTTTGAATGTGAATTGCTGAACGGTTTTTTCTTGTTTGGTGCTGCCAACTCGCTTAAAACTCCATTCGTTTTAGTACCAACACATGCCGCTAGAGGCACGCGACGTCGCATGCAACTCTACCGTAGCGTCATATTTTATTTTAGCGCCAGGAAAACCGAACTGTTTTAAGGATTTTAAATATATTACAGTGGTTAATTAATTACGAGTTTGCGTGAATAATGCGTCCCAGCATGGGTACGCCACAGGGACGTGGTGGCGTGCGCGCAAATGTGTCCGTGCGCATGACACAGCAGCAGCAGCAGAAGGCTCAACAGGAGGCTGCAGACGCCGCCGCGCTGGACGCCCTGGACGAGGCGTTGATCTTCGACGACGAGGAGGGCGGCACACGCATTGGAGATATCTACATACCGCCGCCCGTGCCACCGCACTGCTCCATGGAGAGCGTCGGTCCGCGCCTGATGATCAAGCGCATTGTAAACTACAATTTCAAGAGCTATGCTGGTGAGGTGGAGCTGGGTCCGTTTCATCCATCTTTCACTGCAATTATCGGACCCAACGGCAGCGGCAAGAGTAACGTTATCGACTCCATGATGTTTGTGTTTGGCTGTCGGGCGAATCGCATTCGCTGCAAGAAACTCTCCACGCTCATCCACAACTCGAAGAACTATCCCAATCTCAACAGTTGTTCGGTGGCTGTGCATTTTACGCTCGTGGTGGACAAGCCCGATGGTAAATTCGAGATGGTGCCCGATTCCGAGTTTGTAGTCAGGCGCACAGCCATGTCGGATAACTCGTCGTATTATCAGATCGACAAGCAGCGCGTGCAGCTCAAGGATGTGGCCAAGTTATTAAAGAAACATCACGTTGACTTGGAGCACAATCGTTTTCTCATTTTGCAAGGCGAAGTCGAATCCATTGCCATGATGAAGCCCAAGGGATTGACAGAGAACGAGACAGGTATGTTGGAGTACCTGGAGGACATAATCGGCACACAGCGTTACATACGCCCGTTGGAGCAGATCAATCAGCGCGTGGAACAGCTGACAGATGATCGTACCGAGAAGCATAACCGCTGTAAGCTTGCCGAGCGCGAGATGAAGGATTTGGAACAGCCATTCAATGAAGCCATTGAGTATTTACGCAAAGAGAACCAGCTAATCCGCACCAAGAACTGGGTCATCCAGAAGTACATTAGTATTAAGAAGCAGAAGCTGGAGGAGTACACTAAGGAGCACGAGACATGCTTGGGGGAGCTGAAATGCCACGACGAGGGCACCGAGACTCTGAAAAAAGAACGCGCCGAAAAGGAGCAAGTCATACGCAAGGAAATGGAGTGAGTAGAACCCCCTAAGCTATATCTCCTGTAATCTGCATTAACCAATCATTCAATTCCTTTTCCACAGAGCCTACGAAGCTTTGGTAAAGAACCGCGAGGTGCTCAAGAAGAAATTGGTGGCAGCAGAGCGCGGCTACACCGAAGTCCAGAGCACGATGGAGAACACAAATAAGCAGCGCAAGAAGGACAAGGCGCAAATTGATAAGAACGAGAAGGAGCTTGAGGAGCTGCACAAGTTGCCGGAGAAGAATGCGGATGAGATCAAAGATTGTGAGCATAAGCTCGAGCGTCTAGAGAAGGAGAAGGTTTCGCTCAACGAGGAGCTGATCAAACAGCTGGATGAGTTAAAAGTGAAGTCCGAGCCGCTGACGGAGAAGCGTCTGAAATTCAGCGACCAGCTGATTGGCCTAAAAGAGTCCGTCAATACCGCTCGCGAGGAACTGCAGGTGCATGAATCCAAGATGAAGATACTTAAGCAGGTGGAAACAACGGAGGCACGTAAATACGAATCTCTCAAGTGCTCCTACGAGGAGGCAGAGAAGACGCTCGCAGCGAATCGCAACAAGCAGCAGGAACTCACCAAGCTTATGCCAAAAATGAAAGAGGAGATGACCACCAAGACGGCTGAGATCGATAAGCTGGGCAAGGAGGAGCGCAATCTGGCCACCAAGTGCAGCAAGTTGCGCGAGGAGGTACGTCCACGTTTCCTCCACATATTCGCAGACTATATTTATTTTGTTATTTCTTTTGCAGATCAACGACCGAACGTCTAACATGCAGGCGCAGCGCTCCAACGACAAAGTACTGGACTTTCTAATGCGCATGAAGGCCGAGGGCCAAATACCGGGGATACTAGGACGTCTGGGTGATTTGGGTGGTATTGATGCCAAATATGATATAGCCATATCCACTGCCTGCGGTCGCCTGGATAACATTGTCACCGATACCTACGACACGGCAACGTTGGCCATCAAAGCCCTCAAACAGCACAACGTGGGACGGGCCAATTTCATTCCATTAAACCGCATGGAGCATTGGCGTAGCAAGTCGCATCCCATTAATACGTACGTATCAACACGAAATTAAGGAAGCCACTATTATTGAGGATCTATTACCACTCTCTTTCTGCAGTCCCGAGAACGTGCCGCGCCTATTTGATCTTGTTCAGGTGGAGGACGAGCGCGTGAAGACTGCCTTCTATATGGCACTGCATAACACTCTGGTAGCCAATGACCTGGAACAGGGATCACGCATTGCATACGGCAGGGAACGTTTCCGCGTGGTCACGTTGCGTGGCGACATTATTGAGCAGGCGGGTACCATGTCTGGCGGTGGTAATCGTCCAATCCGCGGCAAAATGGGCACCCAAGTACGCACGAAGACCGCCGAATCGGCCGACACTTCGCAAGCATCACAAAAGGATCTGGAGCAAATGCAGTTGCAGGCGGAGGAGATGCAGAATCGCATCAACTATTGCCAGGAACACCAGGGTCGTCTGGAGTACGAGATTCAACTGTTGCAATCGAATCTGCAGCGCAGCGAGTCAGAGAACAAACGACTCGCTGTCAGTATAAAATCGCAGGAGCAGCAAATGGCCAGCAGCCTAAAACAGTGCGAGGCGCAACGTAAACGTATGCTGGATATAACCACAGATGAGGCCGCCGTGAAAGAGCTTGAGGAAATCATAGAACAGGCAAAACTGCAGTTGACTGAGAGCCAGGAAAAGGAGCAGGCGATGAGTAGCCAAATCGAGAAGGTGCAGACCGAATACGATGAACTACGTCTCAATACGGTCAAGCCGGTGGAGGCCAAGCTGAAAAAGGTCACCACACAAATTGAAAAGCTGTCGGCAAATGTGCGATCCCTGAACGTTGCCCTGTCCACCGCAGAACGCAGCATCGAACGCCTGAAGCAGAACAATGTCAACTTGCTGGAGAATATTAAAACGGCTGAGAACAAGCTGCGCTCACTGAACGACGAGCGTACACAGTGCACGGAGCGCAAGGAGCAGTTAGAGCAGGATGCGAAAGAGGCCGAGGAGGCTATCAACAGCGCCAAATCACAATCGTCTGGCATCAAGAAAGAAATCGATGAGCTGAACAAGCAGGAGAATCAACGTAATGTGGAACGCATTGAGATTGACAACAAGCTGCAGGCTGCTGCAGCGAAAATGAACGAGGTCAAATCGGATATTCCACGCTGGCATGCTCAGTTAAAACCGCTGAAGCTCAACGAGATTCCCGGCGAAACACAGCCAACGGCACCGCTTAAAACGCTCACCGAGGAGGAACTCGAGGGTGAAAGCCTCGAGGATATGCAGTACCAGCAAACGCTACTCGAGGAGCAGCTGAAAAAGAAGCCAAATTTGGGTCTTATTAAGGAGTTCACCGACAAGCGGCTTGTGTATTTGGATCGTGTTCGAGTGCTGGAGGACATCACCTCGAAACGTAATGAGATGCGCGACAAGTACGAGGAGGTGCGCAAACGTCGCTACACCGAATTCATGGAAGGATTTAATATCATCACGCGCAAATTAAAGGAAATGTATCGCATGATCACACTCGGTGGCGATGCCGATCTTGAGCTCGTCGACTCCATGGATCCCTTTACAGAGGGTGTACAGTTCACCGTGCGTCCGCCAAAGAAAAGTTGGAAATACATATCGAATCTATCTGGTGGTGAAAAAACGCTTTCCTCTCTCGCGCTGGTCTTTGCGCTGCACTACTACAAGCCGTCACCCTTGTATTTCATGGACGAGATCGATGCGGCGCTTGACTTCAAAAATGTCTCCATAGTTGGACACTACATCAAGGTGAGTTTGTAGTACGAAGAGTGTTCCCAGGTTTGACGTTTGTTCTTCTTACTTAGGAACGCACGCGCAACGCCCAGTTTATCATTGTCTCACTTCGTGTAAACATGTTTGAGCTGTCCAACTATCTGGTGGGAATCTATAAGGTGGAGGACTGCACCGACTCCCTCACGCTGGTCAATCATCCTCCGCCGCCGCTGCCACCGGCTTCGCAAACACAGCGAGTGACCTTTACACAGTCGCCAGATGCGACTGTGGCGAATGGAGAGATAACAGCTAACAGGCTTCAGGAAACTCAAGTGGATCCTCAGCGCATGATTACCGAGATATCTCGACTATGTAGCAGGGACACAACTTTTGCACCCAATCTAGAAAGCACTGTGCTGTCGCAGGTGGTTGCTGCAGCCACCCATGCCGCCGCGACTGGTGGCGATCCCAATAAACCTTGCTCGCCAAAAGCTTGAATGTCGCCTAGGAATTATTATCATCGATACACTCGGCCATCATACATACATAAAGCGAACTCGTATCTGTAGTATATAATCTTCACAATATTGTTTAATAATCAGTACAAATCATTATAATAAAAACCAACTAAAATTGAGCTGCAATCTTTGAGCAGATGGTGGCCAGCGCCTCGGTCGTCTCGCTGCGCATCGTGGTTATATCCTCGCCGGCATCGCAGGCACGGGTCACTAGTGGATCGAGGGGAAGGGAACCAAGTAGCGGAACATTCATTTCAGCACACATGGCGGCAGCACCGCCCGTTTTAGCCGGAAAGATATCAGAGCTGTTGCCACAGTGGCCGCAACGGAAGCTACTCATGTTCTCGATGACACCGAGAATGGGAATGCGTTGTTTCTTACAGAAGTTGATTTCCTTGCGCACATCAAGTAGCGCCACTTCCTGCGGCGTTGTCACGATGATGGCACTCAGTGATTCGGGTGCTTCGTCATCCCGCAGATAGGAAACAACAGACAAGTGTTCGTCTGAAGTACCCGGCGGTGTATCCAACAATAACAGATCCAAATTTCCCCAGTCAACTTCGCTGAGAAATTGTCGAATCATGCCGTTCTTTTTGGGACCACGCCAGATAATGGCGTCATCCACAGAGCCGAGCAGAAAACCAATAGACATGAGGCACACATTATCGTCTATGCCAACCGGTGACCAACCCGAACCGGACTGATGCACGTTCTCGCCTAGTGCGCCCAGAAGGCGGGGCTGCGATGGTCCGCATATATCGATGTCTAGCACACCGAAATTATTGTCCGGACGACTGCGTGCCAAGTAGCGTGTCAGCAGTGTGGTCACTGTGCTCTTGCCCACGCCTCCTTTGCCCGATAGGATCAACAGTTTGTGCTTGACATCCTTCATGGCAGCTGCGACTAGCGCCTTGCCGGGATCCTCAAGTTTCTTGTTGGGATCACTGCAGATGCTCTGATTAGGGCAACCTGCGCAGGCACTGACACGGCCAGCCTGTTCACTATCCACGCCGGGACAGTGTTCGGGTGGGGGAGCTTCCATTTAACCAAATTAATTCGCGTTGTGAAATCAAAACAATATTCGCTGATAAGATGAATAGCTGTGTCAGCGTTATTGTGAATGGTAAATAGCATACATTTTCGGACTAGTCGATCGATTCTATCGAAAAATTATCGGATCAAATGAACGCTCATATGAACCGCTAAGCAGTAGTTTAAAAAGTGGCGAAATTTTGTTTTACCAAAAATCCTTTTATTTTATTTTATTTCCTTTCAAAAATATGCATTTAAAATGCTCGAAAATTTTATGTTGGTTATTTACTTATCTAGCGGCATTATAATCGGCCAAGCTTTTGGCACTAATCTGATCCAACTGGCGGACACCAGAACTATCAACGACCGCAACGTTAAAGTTCTTCAAGTTCACGATGAGACGTTTCTGAATTTCAAGTACGCACTTCTTCAACACATCGTATGCCTCATCCTGAGTGATGTTGGGATGCCAGTACCGATCAAATATACTGGAGCAGAACATGCTACCGTATCCATGGCCGGCATAATTCAATGATTGTGCTGAGGCTAAGTAATCAATGAATGTTAGCTCAGGTCCTTCGACTGGGTCGTACCTGACGGGAAAGGATCAACATATTATTGAGGAGATACGGCAATGATTTCCGGAAACTTACCCAGCGACAAACATAAAAACTTGATACCTTGTGCGGCTACGCAGACTTTCGGCCAGATTCTTGCGCGTGAAATGTGCTGCAGAACGAGGACTTAAGTCGTAGCCATTTCGCATTTTGTACAGCGCAATGTTCTTCGCGATGAATTCAGTGAATTGTTCAGTATCACCAGACTCGCCAACTGTTGATATTAATAAGTTATCCGCAACCTTATGGATCTTGTTTTCATCTGTAAAAAATTCAAATAATGCATTGTTAGCACCGGCCCCGTGAACCTGGAGTCCATTTGGATTCTTGTTTTGTTTTCTTACCTTCTTTCATCACAATTACTGAATTGGCATGAGTCGTATCTGCAGCTAGCATAACAAAATCAGGTCCTTTAATTCCCAAAAGAGTCTCCATTTTTAACGTTTGATATTTATTTTACTCTTGCTCGTTGTTAGGATGACTTGATTAAAATTTAGCTGTAGCTGTCGGGCTGCCGATTGTGGAGGTCGGGCGATAGATTTTGTGGTGGCAGAACGATAAAAAAAATAGAGCGACTCTAAATTAACATCGATATATCGGTACAACCCACGATAGCGACGCTCTATTTCGCGCGAGAATCTTGTTTTCGTTCATATCGATTAGCGATTTTAATAAAATAAAATGTTAGCTACATAATGGAAATATAACATTGCAATTTCTCATACCAGTATTGGTAAGTATGAAACTTACGTTATAAAATCGTTTAAATTAATTAAATTACAAAAATTACCGGTAGTATCGGTTGTTTTTCATAAGGGGCAACACTTATTCTTACGAAAGAATCGTTGTTCATTTAGCGATATATCGATTAAGCACTACATGCACGCTCTTAGTATCGATACTGCTTTAAGTGAATGAACACCCATCGCTACATTTCAGTCTTTCCTTCGTATTTTACTTCGTGTCGTCGTTGCGTTTGTGAACAAAAAATACGAGAAAAGATTTTAAAAGCAACGAAATTTTGCTTCAGTATTTTGAGCAAAATTTCAAGAAACAAGTGCAACACATAGCTAGCAACTCACTGCGCATATTTTTTCGTACCCCCATCGTTAAAAAAAAGCCGTCAAAATTGAGTCGACAAAGATTGACGAGACTTTTCCTTCCACAACTGCTATGGAGGATAAAGCAACAACAAAAGATCTAGATCAATGGATTGAGCAGTTAAATGAATGCAATCAATTGACAGAAACACAAGTTCGCACCCTCTGCGATAAGGTAAGGCGTCGTCAGCTCGCCCTTAATCCAAAAAAAAGTTTTAAAAATAATTTCCATCATCGGTTGTGCCTCTCGGCTCTGCTTGGGCACTAATTTTGCAAATGGTTGCGTGCTCTCGTGCTCTCGCTCGCTCTCGTTAGATTTCGGCTCTAGCTTATGAATCATGATGCGCTGTGCTCGCAGAAGCAGTTGCGTCGCCGCCATATTGGATATTGGTAAATTCCAACAGCCAAGCGCCGCTATGCGTGCAAGCAGGATGCCAATAAGCGTTGCGTGAGCGTGCGAGTGTGACAAATCGATTGTATGTGCGAAGTCTAATCGAGAAGAAGTATTTCTTTTTTTTTTTTGTAAATCTCATTATATAGCGTTTGTTTAGTTAATGATAATGACAAACGTGCGTAGTTGTTCTTGGGACAAAAAATTGCAACAACCTTGCTATGTCGTCTCTCCGACTACCCCTGCAGCAGTCATTCGGTCGAGTATTTTCTACGCTAAGTAAATATTACTTAATGGATTGTGTGTTGGTGTGTGCTTAGAATATGTATCTATGTATGCATGCATGCCCCACACTTACACAAATGCAGTCCCACACAAATATACACTTGTCAGACCAGAGTGTTTTAAGAGTGTATGTGTGTTGTTTTTTTCCAACAATATTGGATTCAATTAAACAAATTAACGAAAAGCTCGCGCGTACAGATATTCACACTATAGCGCATCGATATCAATTATTTTTGCTGATTTCACCGTTACTGGCCACGCTCGCTCCAATGATAAAGATGGCCCATAGAAGTGGGGTTATGTTTGCGTCACCCAAATATTTTGTTGTGCCCAATAGTTCTTAAAATTTCTTACTTTGTCTTGCCATTAGGACGTTAAGCAGAAGTGGGGGTGCCTCATCTTGATGCCAATGAGTATTTGTATTGGCAATAGGCTTTTCTGGCAGCGGAAGCGTTGGCCCCACTCGCCAGACGCGACAAGGTAAAATGGCAAACATTTATTTGTCTGATATAAATCGCGTTGTTTCTTGAGTTTGTATTTTGGCCCGCACCCGGAAACTTGTTTGATGCATGTCATGTCTCATTCAGCTGAAATTATGCTTAACTTATACTAAAAATATATTTATAAATATAGCAATAGTCCGATATATTTTTTCAAATCGGAACCGGTATCGGAATCGAAAACAAATCGAAACTGTAACCAAAACAAACTAGACTTGTTTTGACTTATTAAATGACTTCAAGATAATACTATCAATTGGCGAACCAATCGTAATGTTTATAGGGTTTATTTTTTTTTATTATTATGGTTGATTATAATTATATAAAAAAAAATTGATCATATTTTTCATTCTATCAACAGGCAAAGGAAATCCTATCGAAGGAATCCAACGTGCAGGAAGTGAAATGTCCAGTCACAGTTTGCGGCGATGTGCACGGTCAGTTTCACGATCTGATGGAACTGTTCCGGATAGGCGGAAAATCGCCCGATACAAATTATCTGTTCATGGGTGACTATGTGGATCGTGGCTATTATTCAGTGGAAACAGTCACGCTGCTGGTTACGCTCAAGGTGCGCTATAAGGAGCGCATCACCATTCTGCGCGGCAACCACGAATCGCGTCAGATCACACAGGTCTATGGATTCTACGATGAATGCCTGCGAAAGTATGGTAACGCGAATGTATGGAAGTATTTTACCGATTTGTTCGACTACTTGCCACTAACGGCACTGGTGGATGGCCAAATCTTTTGTCTACACGGCGGCCTCAGTCCTTCGATTGACAGCTTGGATCATATACGTGCATTGGATCGCTTGCAGGAGGTACCGCATGAGGGACCCATGTGCGATTTGCTATGGTCCGATCCCGATGACAGGGGTGGCTGGGGCATTTCGCCCCGTGGAGCTGGCTACACATTTGGACAGGTATGTAACCGCAGAGTATATACTCCTTAAAACTATGTCTGATTCAATGATCTATTTTCGTTTTTCAGGATATATCAGAAACGTTTAATAACACAAACGGCTTGACCCTGGTGTCGCGTGCACATCAGTTGGTCATGGAGGGCTATAACTGGTGTCATGATCGCAACGTTGTCACAATATTCTCAGCGCCAAATTATTGCTACAGATGCGGCAATCAGGCGGCTCTCATGGAACTGGATGATTCACTTAAATTTTCATTGTACGTACTGTTGCTCGCCATTGTTGTGATTCATTTGATAATGCTAATCGAACTCATGTTGCATTCTTTCCATCTCCCTCTTTGTAGCCTACAATTTGACCCAGCACCGCGACGCGGAGAGCCTCATGTAACGCGAAGAACACCAGATTATTTCCTTTAAGCTGTTCGCTCTCGCCGGCACATGTGCAGCTTACATTTACACACATATTACATCGCATTATAACAACAAGTATAAACAGCAACAAACAAAACAAATACAAAATCCACAATAATAAACAAAAATGCAAAAAAAAAAAAACAAAAAAAAGAAGAAAATACAAAAAAAGGCGCATACAGATATGGATGAAAAACAAACCCAATCAATAACAAAAAGAAATAACAATTTCGATGCATTTTGTGTTGTACAATTGTGAGCAGCCGCTCAGCTGCAGTTGCCACAAAAAAACAAAAACAAAAAAAAAACCAAAAAGAAAAAACAAAAACAGAAAAATAATTCTGAGTATCAACAGCGCAGCGGGGGGTGCCGAGTGGGCGAGTTGAGAGTGGAGATATCAAGCATGAAGAGAAGAAGCAGAATCGGAGAAGCCAGAGCAGTGGAGAGAGCCGGGGGCAGAGGGCGGATAACACAATCCAATCAAACCTACCAACCAACCAAGCAACAACCAACTAAGCAAACAACAACTACAACTACTTAGCTAAATTTGTTAATTTATAAAATAACGAACTAAGCGTCGCAAGCAGCTCGGGAGCAGAAGCCAGAAATGATGGATGGATGGATGATGGGACTGAAACGAACCGATGTGGTATGGGGTTTTATTCATCTGACAACTGACGGACGTACAGCGGACAGCACGGTACGGGAAACGGGACAGGATACGGATGGCTGGAGGGGGGAGATACGTAGGGCAAGCAAGCAACACAGCAGCAGTAGGACGATTAATATGGCAAAGCAAAGTATGTGGAGGGCAATGAGGGGCGCCTTCGGAGCGGGCACAGAGCGAATGGCGAGAAGCAAAGCGATTCGGGAAAGTATAAGGATTATTAAATAATAATAATAAAACAAAACAAGAAATTTAATATTACTGATTAAAATTAAAACAAAAACCCAATATGAGAAACAAAATTATTTAAAAAAAAAAAAAAAAAATTATACAAAAGCATAAAAAAAAATACAAAAGAAAACTTAAGAACAAAACGAGAAAACTCTTCATTCAGAGAATGTGCTCCTGTTTTCACTTTTATCTCAAACAATCATCAAACTTCATCTATATATTGCTTTTTGCAAACCTAATAAAAACCTCCCAAAACTAAACTCGGTGAATACCAAACAAACTGGAAAACCAAGCAAGGTTCACATTTTTAAAAGATAATCCTCGAGGTAAAAGTGAATGCAGGTGCAGCAGGCGCTGCTGATGATGAAAATGATGATTATAAATTAAGTTCATATGTAACTTTAATAATAATAAAAAGAAAAAAACAACAAGCACGCTGGAGATACGTGTAAACAGGAAGCGAGCTGAAGGAGCTAGGCGGAAATGGGAGCGGTGGGAGGTGGGAACAATTGATAAAAACCTGCAGACGAAGAGAACGTGCATCAGGCTGCTAAGAGAGCGCGTTGGCTGCTGCGTGCTCTCAAAGAGCATTTCCGCTGTTGCATACTCTCGTAGAAAGAGAGCAAGTGTAACTTTATTAGCAGCTGGCAATGCTGTCGCCGAGCACCAGAGAGCGCTAACGGTACTGCCAGTGTGTGGGCGAGCGTGAGAGCAGCCACAACGTAGCGCAGCGCAGTGGACGACTTCTGCCTGCCTGTCTGCCTGTCTCTAATTGAGACCTAGCACAGCGGGCAGAAGTCAAAACTGGCGAAGGCATCATCAAATAAATCTGCAAATCTGAGTGCGAGTATTAGTCAAAATTTTTGACACTCCAGCGCACACATACACACCCACACACGAGGTGTGCCGGGAGGGGTTGGCGATGGGTTACCTTCACATTTCAAAACATGTCAGGAGCTCTCTCAAGTACCCAAAAAAAAAAAAACTTGCAGGCTACACCTACTGAGACTTGCCATCTATCATGCCCCAAAAACATAAGGACACGGGGCTCGGGGCTGCGAATGGAGGTAATTGTCGCTGTTGTGCGGGGGGAGAAGGTGGCGTCCGGGAAGTGGGATGTTGCTGAAGTTGTCGTGTCGTGGCAGAGACGTCGACGGTGGCAGCGATGTATGCGACATGGAAAATCCATTATCACGAAGTGAATTTTTACTGAAAAATTTACATACCCGCGAGCTCCCGCCCCCGCTCTTACCCCTCCCTCCCTGCATACATATAAATGTGAAAATAAATCCTGAGTGCGTGTTCCTGCGAATGCAAAGGATGCTGAATAAACAGCGGCAGCAATAATAACGGGAAAGCGAATGCGAATGGGAAACAGTCGAAAAAGAATCATTGCCTATGGTAGAATAAGCAGAACGAGAGAGAGCGAGCTCTATTTGATGGGGCATTATTAAGTGCATTGCCCGAGAGATGCAGGATCCGGAGTTGGAGCATCCAGGTAGATCGTAGATTGTAGATTGTATTTAATTAAAGGCATAAATTCAAAACGCTCGACTCTGCTGCGCGCGTTCCAGGTTGGACATAAAAACCCCGAAAAAAAGTGAGGCGACCAAAGGTTTTCGGAGCCGAAATATTAAAAATTTAAATGAACTGCTCAGTTTTTACGATTTTGTCCTTAGTTTATGACCCTGGGATGCGGATGGATGTGGTGCGTTAGATGGGTAGATGGCGGAGGAGAGTGGAGTTGGGGCAGCAGGCTGCTCATTGAGGGCTGCCTAAACAAACGTTTTGTATTTTTATCGTCTGGTTGGGTTGGGTTTTCGTTTCGGTATGGCATCGTATGGCATCGTATGGCACGGGCTGCCGATGGGGCTGGAGCTAGTTGTGTATGGGAACATTTGGCCCGCCCGCCGCCTGCAAGTATCTTTTACGATGCAAATTTGTTGCTATAAAATTGAAGAGTGTAGCTCGTTGCTTTGCCTAAATAAACTTTGCAGACTACGGCGATGATGATGATGAGTTGCTCATGGGATGTGCCTCCAGCTGGATGTGGCTGATGTGGATGTTGATGTCGATGCTGATGATGCCTGACTACGCCACGTGCCGCCTGTGCGAAAGGTTGAAAGGTCAGGCACGACGACACAGGGAGGCGGGATTGAGTTTGGGATTTGGGTATGCGACTTGGCGACGTAGTCCGAGTTGTAGTTTGGGTTCAGTTACTGTTTCTGTTCCTGAGCTTGGGCCTGGGCAAATCAACAAAAATCGATTGCCGCTAAATACCCAAGTTGCTCGGGAGGTTTAACTCAACTTGGCATCGGAATTGGTCGAAACTTTTTGTTGCTCGGGCCTGCCATTTATTTGCGTTTCTTGCGCTTTTTTTTTCTCCTGTTCCCTGTTCTTGTTCCTGTTGCCGTCTACTTATAAATCCCCAACGCATTGTGCCGAGACTCGGCAAGGGAGAAAAAGAGGGAGAGGGAGTTTTTGCCCCTATCTCGATATAAGTATTTAAATTTTCAGCCGAATGCCCTGCGGCATTGTAGCGCAGGAGAGAATGGCTGGGGCATATCGCTAGATTGTTGTGTGATTTCTTTCCTTACTTTCTTTCATCTCGATGGTGCGTTCGTCTGGAGAGCCCACTGGGTTCTGTCTGCGTTCTCTTAAGTTATAATAAGGTGGAAATTTGGTTCACTTTCAGCTAATGAGCTAGCTCGCTTAACTTCGAAATGAGTAGAGTTAGATAGCTAATTAGAAGACAGGCGCTGTGGGAGCGCCCGAAAGATATTATCTGCATACGAACAGGCTGTCTTTGAGCCTAATTGCGACGACTAAGTACGTTCTGTCTGTTAAAGTTGGCCAATAATGCCGAATACCTAAAACGGTTTATTATGTGAATGTGCAAACTCAAACTAACCCAATTAGTATCCAAAAGATAATATGTCTATATAGATAACTTCTTGTGGCACAACTCACAGTTTAGTTTAGATAAGATTACCTGTGGCCAAAAATATATATCTGAGAAGATAATAAGTGTGAGTCTTAAGAGAAGAGTCTTCAGAAATTTAAATCGTATACCAGAATACTCAATAGACCTGCCTGGAAATGAATAAATTAAGTTCTTCTAAAAACAATGCTTAACACATAAAAGAGCAGAGCATTTCCCTCCCGTCCCCCCGTTGTTGGTCACGCTCATTTTATAGCTGGCGAAAATAATTCGCTGGGGATCTATAAATAGGGCAATTTTGGTATTATGACATTGGGCAAATAGTTAGAGGATGCTCGTTTGTGCTTTTCGGTTTCGCCGTGTTGTTGCACCTGTTAAATTAGCCCAGATTTGTGGGGTAGGGCATAGCCAAAGTCTTCTGCATAGGGCGAGGCCTAGAGAGAGACACACAGGCACAGACTGAGACAGACAGGGAGAGAGAGAGCAAGCGAGCGCGCGTGTGGAAGAGCATGATAACTGGAGAGTTTTGGCTTGTTTTGTTTTTTGTGTGTTTACTTTGTCGTTTTGTTGTTGGCCTTTTTGCTGCGGGCATTGACTGACTTCCTTCCGCTTTGTGCTGCGGGAAGTGGGGAAGGAGGCGGAGTGGGCAGCAGTGTGGGAAGTGGATGTGGCGCCTCCGTCGAGAGTTTTGTGCGTGTTTCGCTTTTGTACGTTTTCTATTGCCGCTTCCTTCCGATATTCTCGCTCGCTCTCGCTTCTGCCCTGTCTCTTTCGCTTTTCTTCTATTTCTTTTTAAATTTTTTTCTGTTCTCGTTGCTGTTTTTTTTTCCGTGTTCTTTCTTCTGTCGTTTTTCTTTATTTCGCAGTGAATTTGGTTGTCTCGCACGTGAGCGGCATAATGAAATTTGCTGTGACGGCCACTCCCTATTCTTGCGCGTCTCTGTGTGTGTGTGTGTGTGTGTGTGTGTCTGTCCCTGTGTGTGTGTGCCCAGCTGCTTAGCCTAATCTTATGAGCAGCGCCTTAAAGAGCTGCTGCCAGCAGCTACGTCGACTGTCGATTTAATGTGCTGAGAAATCTCAGTTGCCACCTCTCGCCCCACCACACGCTCTGCAGACACGCTCCTCTCCACATTTCTCCTGCTCATCCTCCTCCTCCACTTTCTTCTTCAATTCGTATTTGCATGCGCTGCGCCCGAAAGGTGACAACACAAAATGTTCAATGTGCCAGCGAAAAACAAGCCTCAAATAACACACACAGAGGCACAAGCAAAACTCATACACTCGCATTTACACTGAAAGTTGAGAGTTTTGGACCAGCAAGCCTCCCCCGCCCGGCCCTTCTTCGTCATCAGTTTGTTTCACACTTTTGGCTGCGGCTCGATTCCAACTGCGACTGCGACTCGGCTTCGGCTTGGGCTGTGCTTTCAAGTGGAAAATTACTTTCGCAGCTTTATGATGCGGAAATTATATGAAAATCATGGCGAATTTGCCTCTTACAAGGCGATGCGATGAGGACCTCAGTACGTAGCGGTTTTTGCAGGGGTGTGTGTGTGTGCGAGTGCGTGTGCACACAGTGCTGGCAACTTTAGAGCGGAAAAAGCAGCTAAAGTTTTTCAACGAAAACCGCAGAGTTTTCCAACGGTTTTTCCAAATTTTTCACGACATTTTGGGCAATTTCATTGAGTTGAACAACTTTGTTGACAGTTAAAACGCGCACTTAGCGATGATAGTTTGTTAGTTAGCGATGGCAATATCGCTAAATCGAACTGCAGCCCAATTTGCAATTCACACAAAACAAATAGAATGAGTGGACAAAGAAATAAGCGCAAATTGGCATCGATAAGTCTAGTAGAGGAAATTAGCAAATTAGGCATCGATAATTCGGATTAAACTATCGATCTACAAATACAGCTTTGTTCAGCTAAAAACAGCTAAGCAGCCATCCCTGCGCTGTAGGTGTAGCAGCTGTGTGCGTGTGTGTGCGTGTGCGACATATCTGCATACGCTACGTACTACGTCTGCTATCTGTACAGCCCGATCAAGGCGCCCAACGGCCACGCCCATACGGCCAGCCAAGCCAGTCAGGTCGCATAATGAAACGAGCTTTGGCAATGCCGTTGACAACGACTGCCCTCTCCTCCCCCTTCCGCCCATCTGCCTCTTCCATCCCTATCTGCTGCTGCTGCTGCCGCCGCTGCTCTGCTTCGTGCTCCGCTGGCTGTGGCAGCTGCTGACTGGCTCCATTTCCATTTGAATTAGCATAAAACGAGGCGGCTTACGTCTGTCTATTGTGCGGGCAGGCCTTGGGGGGGTAGTTGGGGAGATGAAGAGCAGGATGAGAATGTAGCGTGAAGTCAACTGCCGCATTGCTGGGCAGATATCATCTGTTGCTGCTGCTACTCGTGCTGCCGCCGTGTGGCGACGTCGACGCCGACGCCGACGCCGACTCCAACGACGACGACTTCGTTATCTTTTTAACTTGGCGCTGTCGTTTATTTAACTGATAATGATTTGATGGCAGCTGGCTAAGCTTGCGACAAAGCCCTGGCTGCTCGGCTACACACCGTGCTCCCTCCTTCGCCACGCCGCTCTCGAGCTGCGCACCCGCCCACAAAGACGCCTCCTTCTAGCCATTTGCTGAGGTCAATTACACGCTTTCGATTAAATTTGCCATGGCTTGTGTTGTTCCGTTGTTGTTGCTGCTGCTGTTGTTGGGTGTTGACAAGGAACAGCTGCCCCGGCTGTCTTACTGCGACTCCTCCTCCTCCCACTGCCACTGCCTCTCAACTCCCACCCGCCCTCACACATGCCTAGGTATGTGGCACAAATAAAGTTGAATTATTATTTTTCTTTATGCCCGGAGCAGGAGGCGGCAGGATGGGGGCGTGGTGCGTGCCTGGCATGCTCAAGCATGTTGCCATTGGCATTGCCTCGTTGCATCGTTATCCAACACGCCGCTGGAAGCGCTTGAATACAACACGACACGAAAAGCTCTTAAGGAATCTGGGGTTTTCGATTAAACGGCTGTGGCTCCGCATCTTTAATCCTCGCCCAACCCACCGCCCACTCAATTGGGTAGCCCACTAAATGCCTAGGACTATGCCGAAAGGTGTTCACATTTTTTACCCATAAATTCCGAAATATTTCGATAGAAAAAAAAACCCGGGCACGAAAAGGTTTGCAGTTCTTGGGCCCATTTTAAATATTTAAGTAGAATTTCAATAAACTAAATACGCAGGGTATTTCAAGTTAAATAGATTATGAGCTCTGAATATCTAAGGAATGCACATACTTATATGGATGGTGCGCATCACTAGACTCAGTTGCTGCAGTTTCGTATTCCCGGTTTCCCTTTGCAAATCCATGCCAGCATTTTTGGCATATGCATTCATTTGCATCCCATTTCGGTATGCTCAAAATTTCATAACATTCGCATCATAAACACAGGAATTATTCAAAAGCGTGCGTGTAGAGCTCTCAAAGCGTGTAAGCCTAGGGCAGAGGCGTGTAGCTGTCGCTACGATAAGGCTACCAAGGGATAAATAAATATAGTGTGGTATAGTGTGGTATAGTATGGTATAGTAGGGTATAGTATGGTATAGTAGGGTATACTATGGTATAATAGGGTGTAGTATGGTATAAAAGGGTGTAGTATGGTATGGTATGGTATGGTATAGTAGGGTAAAATATAGTATGATACAGCATGTTATAGTATGCTAAAGTTATGGCTTATTATAGTATCGGGAGTTAGGTTTAAATAGAATGTTTCAGCTGGAAATTTGAAGTATAATTGTATAACAAGGTACCATATGACGAAGTAGTGCAGTATGATATAATAATCTACTAATTGTGCATAGATATAGATGGAGCAGGGACTTGATCTGATTTCAAGCCAGTTTTAATATAGTAAAAATCATGATGAAGTAAGTAGATAGGCAATCTTTCAGATTTCCATCATTTCGAAATTGGTTTCTATCAAAATTGGTTCCTCTAATAGTTGTTGTTCAGCGCGGCCACCGCCTTCGGTTCCCCTACGTATCCCAGCAGGATGAGCGAGCCGCAGTCGCGGTACGAGCTACGATTGGCCTACAACAGCCTGTTGCTGATGACGTCCGGGCTGACGGTTAGCCAGATGATGCCGTCGTGTCATCCCTTCGCCTGTGGCGCCTGCGTGGTGGGCGGAACTGTGGCGGTGCTGGGTCTGCTGCGCGTGCTGTTTGCCAGCAAGCCGGATGAAATGGCCGTGGTGCGCGACATCAATCGCGGCCTGCTTGAGCTGCTGCCATTGCCGCTGGTCAACATGGAGCTGTATCGGCGCACACAGGGCACCTGCAGTCCACTGGTGCTGGGTCACTGTGTCGTCTTGTTTCCGCTGCTGCTCGATCTGAACTGTTCGGTGAAGCAACAGCAAAGTAATTGCAATCTATCGGATACGTTGCGTGATCTGACCATGCTGGCGAACATCATCTCGTTGGGTTATCTTGCCTACCGTGAGGCGAACTCGATCTATTTGCAAATGAGCGCTAGCATGCTCCTGGTCAAGTATACGCCCGTTCTGCTGGACTATGTGAACGATGGCACGGGCGAGGATATGATTGTCTGCTGCAGTGCATACTTCTTCTATCAGCTGGGCAAGGTGACCGCCCTGGTCGAGGAGTAAGCGTTGCGGTTGCAGCAGGTGACCCCCTGACCCCACGCCCCTCCCCGCGCGCTAGCGATCTAAGGTTTCAGCTGGGGGCAATTCTCGGAATTAACCCTCGATTTCAGGCTACTTCGTATCGAGTTGCAATTCTCAATTGTTGTTCATGTTTTCGTAATTGCCCCAGACATAATCGGAACCGCCCTCCAACCCGCTAGAGTGGTGCACTTCTATGGCTTGTGCGGTGTGTCATGCGAGCAGAAATACCCTGCCCCCCAACCCTCCCCACCCACCAACCGAAATAGCCCATTTACCCAGCAAACTGAACACACTTTCATATTGGCCCGACATAGATCTTTACGCTATATGAGTGTGTTTTTAAATATCCCTATAACAATCAAATTAATGTTGCTCCTTTCACTCTATATACCTATAATAAACTAAGTAATGTTGCCTCTGTAGAATGCTCTGGAGTATGTGTTTAATTATAATCGTTATATAGTTATATATCTTATATAACAGCATAATTCTTTGGCATATAGTTTAAATGTGAAATACTTTCACAAGCTGGAATTTCGATTTGATTTATCGTTATTATTTTATTTCTTATATTTAAAGAATATTTTTTATATATCATTATTTTATTTTGATGTATTTAAAGAATAGTTTTTTTTTTTTTAATTTAATTTTGTTCCACTTTCGCAGGCTTTGCACCTGTTGCAGTAGTTAAAGTTTCAAGGCTTACAATGTTGCATTTGATTGCATTAAAGTCTCTCTCGATATGGTTAAATCTAGCATGCTTTGCAGCTTTATAGCCAGTTTTATGGCCAAGTTTTATGTGTGTGTGTGTGTTTTTTCGGGGTACTTCTTGAAGCTCTACGGAGTGCTAATTGCAGTCAGAAAATGCAATTTCGTTGTCACTAATTAAAGCAGACTTCTCTGTATATGGCATATATATGCGTGTGTTGCCATCTCGCTCCCTCTATCGCCCTCTCGCACTCTTTCTCTTGCTGGGGCTTGTTAACAATATCTGCTGAAATTAACCGACTACGCTGCCAAATGACAAACTCTAATTGCGAACGGGAACAGATTTTAATGAGAATACACACACAAACATGTGTATATATATGTATATATGTATGCGCGGTATGTAGCTGCCTAACCCCCCTCCCCTCTCCCGCATCACGCCCACTTTGCATTCAACTCGACAAGTGAAGTGAGTGTGTGAATACTTTTTTTAGGTCATGTCGAAACACTGGACGGCACCTGCGGGAGCAAGTGAAAAAAAACACACACCAGCAGGGGGGGGGGCGTGGCAAAAAAAATGGGCGAAAAAAAGGGGAAAAAGAAAAACGAGAAATAAAGAAATATGGTTCGAATCCTTTTTGCATCCTGTCGGGGGAAATTGCAGTCAACAGTTATTTCCGCAACTTGATGAAGAATTCGAAAATAATTTGCGAGCCATAATTAAAAGACGTCAGCGCGCGGGTCAGCTGCCCGTTCTTGCACCGTAGTCCTTGCCCAGTTCGGTCCCATGTGGAATCATGGCATATTCGGAGCTGTGCTGGTAGTAACTCGTGGTCCCCCAGCCCCTCCACCGCCCGCAAACGCTGGGGCCTCGTAAACAATCCTAGCCAGGACGCGTTTTTCGATTTTCGCCGCAATTGGCAACATATGGCGCAGCGACGCCTCAAACCAAAGGCGGGCGGGGCTCAAGACATTTGCATTCGCCACTGCGAATTGCGAAAATGCGAAAATTTAAAGTTTTTCCCTCGATAAGAGGGTTGTAAAAGTACAAAAAGAAATGGCGACGTTTGCCATGGCAAGCGAGCGAAAGGCGAGGCGTACACGAAAGGGGCGGGCGGCAGACAAAGCCGAGGGACGCAGAAGGAACAAGAAAAATCGCTGCGGGAAGCGTCAGCAGAAGGGTAAGGGAAGGGAACTAGAAGAAGAGGCGGGGCAGCACAAAAGGAGCAGGAGGGGGGGGCAGCTCTACTTAGCCGAGTGTTCGCATTGTAGCGAGCGGCATTTGCCAGAAGGTGCCAACACATTTTATTGCGACATACCCTAACCGCGGGTATGATGACTATGGGATCGGGCTGAACATGCTGTGCAGGAGCTTGAGAAAGTCTACCTAATTCGGAAAAATCAGAAAACTACTAAGTGAAATGTTACCAGATATATGTGAATTTTATGGTAGATTATTTACTATAATATACTGTACCGTACTAAAGCTAGGAGCTTTAAATTTGACACTAAATTGGAAATGTATAAATATAAACGTATCATATATTTACTATTCTACTTGAACTTTTTTTATTTGTTTTTACCTAGGATTTTGCTGTAATTAAAAATAAAAATAAAAGTATATATTATAGCAGGTGCTTGACTCCTTTAACTAAGCTTATAGTATATATCATATATAATATATACCAAGCATATATAATTTTATATCCCAAAGGATTTCTGCTTAATTTTACTTAAGGTATGTAATTTAAATTTAACCGAAAATTTGAGATATATATTTTATTTTCTGTATAATAATTGATTAGATACGATTTAACCCATTTTTTACTTGGAGTTTCTCTATCTATCTATTTAGTGAACGCGACCACATATTCGATTTACTTTATTACTAATCAAGCATATATCATTTTATATTCGCCAAGAATTTCTGCTTACCTTTACCTTCTATGCCAAGCAACTCAAGCGCAGTGTATAACTCTCCAGCCTCTTCCAACTCGAAAGTATTTTTGGCGTTAAAAAAGATTTGGCCTAATAAAAAACTCACTTTGCATAACTCGAAATTCCTTATAGACTTCGTCGGAGTCATAAAAGCAAATCGTTTAAAACTTAGCTCCAAGAGTATTACGATTTTGGCAGGGCAAGAAAAAAAGATGTGATTTCTACTTTTGCTCGCCTGTTTTATTGTTCAACTTTCGTATGCGCCAACCCCTGCCCCGACTTGCCCCGGCCCGGTGCCGCCCCCTGCTGCCTGCTTGCGAGCTGAGTTACGAGCAGTCAAGCAGCGAAAGGGGGCGGGGGGTGGCAGGCAGGGCACACTGTGATATATATCGCACATGTCTCTATCTATAAAGCGTCAACTTTATTTGGCCAACTGATGCAGGCCCTCGACGCACACACGCACACATCCGTTTCGCACACACTCCCACACACGCACGCAGGAAAGGGAAGGCAATAAAACCAGCTGTCGATTTGTTTATATTATAAAAAATAATTAGTCTGTATTTCAGCGTCCAAGTTGACGATTCTTCATATACATGATATTGTATATTGTATATATATAAATTGGGGATATTATAAAGATGTTTTATGCTTAGAGGTTGTGCAGTTGGGATGCGCGGGGGGCGGGGGTCTGGTCTTGAGGCGGGGTCGGTGAGGAGATATGGTTGATTAAAGTATAGCCGTGTCTTGTGATTACTACGCTCGATAATTGGAATAATACGAAATGCAATAATAATGCAATATATAATTAGTGTTTTGCTTTGGTTTCTTGGCTTAGTTTCGATATATTTAATTCGTACGATGAATGCGACTAAAAAGGCAATAAAGGAATGTCTGTGGATCATGACGCTCCCGATCCGTTCTTAAATCAAGAAAGAATAAAACCTTATATAACCTGGCTGATTGATGCAAAAATTTAGCTATTATCATAGGGCAGAAGAGGGGCGAGAAGAAGAGCGTGTGTCTGGAAGTCCTGCATACCTTCAGGCGTCTTTCTGCTCATCGTTGCTCTGCTCTATTATCTATCGGCCCCTCTGCTTACTGCCTGCGCATGCATAATATATATAGATATTATATAGTATTATGTATAATGTATAGATGATATTAGTTTTTTTTTTATTATTTTAGTTTATTCCTTATTAGATTTAGCTTCATAAAATGCTCGCGCTGCGCTTTAATATAATATCTCTGATAAATATACATATATTTTTTATATAGTATATATATTCTTATTCATGTTCTGAATTTTGTTTTTCTTTGTAACATAGTTTTATTAGGCAAAAATGGCAACAAAATTGTATGTTTAACATTTGTCTACATCGAAAAACCCGTCGATAGTCTGCTTCGTTCATCCTGCTGTCCTACTTGTTATTGTTGATCTCCAGATTGGTTTTCCCTCTCGCAGATGTATAACTTTAGCTAACTAACAATTAATTTAAACATTTCGTAACTTATAATTGGCAATAAAGTGTTTGAATAAGCAAACATTTAACATTTAGCAATACGACTTTCCATTTTGTTCGTCTCGTCTCGTGCTCTTCCTCTTTTACTCTTTCGAATTACCCCGGAAAATAATAAACAATAAATAGCTATGTATGTATGTATATAGTATAATGTATGTATATCTGATATATCTGATGTGTGTATATAAATGTATCTCTCTTTCTAACTACTCTCCGTCGCTGTCATGTAAAGTCGTAGTGATTGTGGCCAGATTAAGTACATATGTTGAGTTATTTCTATATATAGATACAGTAGGGGTACTCAGGCCGAAAGTGTTTGCAGATTTATGCGTTTGCTTAAGCGGCGGGCAAGAAATCTTAACAAAAAAGTACAAACATATAGAAAGACTTTACAGTTTTAGTAGATTTTTTTAAAAATTAGACTTAAGTTAAAACTGAACCAAATAAAGCTTCAACCTCCTTAAAATTGTATTTTTCTAGCTATTAGAATAATTTACTTATATTTTCCAGTATTTTTTATAGCAAGTTTAGCTTGGTTTCTTGACATTCGTAGCCCGAGTACCCCTAGCAAAATTCATTTTCATTATGCTAGGCTGGCAACTTAAAGGATACTTAAAGCCCCGTTTGAACTTACGCGTGTATTAGTGAGTGTGCATGATTTATGGCTGATTTATAGCATAGGTAGGTATTTAGGTATATTTAGGTAGTTGGGTTAGATTATCGTAGATTAGTTTGGTTTGGGTTTCGCTCTCTAAAATTGCATTGGATGTGGCTGCCGGCGCCAAGTAAAAGTTAATCAGTCGCGAGATCGAGACGTCCCTCTCGCTCTCTCTCTTTCTATATGTATGCATTGATGTGTGTGTGTTTGTGTCGGTGTGTGTCTTTGGCCATGCTGGAATGCTGGACTAGCGCTTGGTGGGAACTCGCTATCTCCCCCTTCGTCTACGTCTCCGTCTCTCACTCTCTTCAGAAGTCGCTAATCTCGCCCTCAGTCTCTGGATAGGTGCAGGAGAAGGGATTCAGCAGCCACTGGCAGAGTCCCTTGTTGCCGCCGCCGGCGCCGCCGGCGCCGCCCTCGTGCCGCTGCCGCTTCTTCGCATGCCGCTGATAGTTGCCGCCGCCGGAACCGCCGGCACCCGGTACCGTTATGCGATGTCGCTGCCCCTTGGACATGCCGGATGCAAAGCTGCTCTCATCCGAATCCCGTACCGTGGCCACGCTGTGATAGCCGCTCTCGGCACGTCGCGAGATTCCCGAATGCTTCGAGGTGCGCGGCGTGGACGAGTCGTGTCCGCTGTCGTAGGCCTCGCAGCTGGAGTTCAGCGGCAGCAGCGGCAGCCGCGACGACTGACCCGCAACTCCCACTGTACCCAGTGGCAATATGTTGGTGATCTCGTTCAGCTTGTGCTGTGCATCCTCCAGGGAGTTACGCCTACCCGCCGCCGCCGCCATAGACTTCTCCTCCAGCTCGCTGATGTCGTCGTGCTGCGGTGCGAAACGTTTCTCGCTCTTGGGCAGACTGGGATCGGAGGCACCGTCCGGTTGACGCAGCAACGCATAGTCATCCATGCCGGCTATCTCCATGATGCCGTTCAGACTGGGCAGCGATCCCTGGCTGGGACTGTGCGACGGTTGCTTGGGTGGACTCGGTGTGAGGCGGTAGGCGGGTTCGCTGCACACACTGCTCTGGCCTACATTGAAGCGGAACGCCGGTTCGCTGAACACGCTGCCCACATCGGTGCGATAGAGCGCAGCGGATGGTGTCACCTCCGCCATGGCCAGTTGCGAGGTGAAGATCTCGTGCAGGCGCGCCAGCTGATCGAATTGGTGTCTAAAGGGGGGAGGGGGAGGGTGAAAGAGAGAGAGGGGTTGCAAGGGCAGAGCATGCAGAGATTAGTTGGGGATCGCTCCGAGTCGCATCTCCACTTACCTGGCACGTTCGCCGCACTCGCTAAAGGATTCACAGGCCATGTTGAAGCTGGACACGAAGGACAGATTGTCGCAGTGACTGAGCGCGGCCAGCGGATGCGCCTGTGGCGCCTGCGACTCCCGCTCCCGGGCAGCCATGGTGCGTGCAATCTCCTCCTCGGTCACCTGCAGACCGCAATCGATGCTGCGCTGCGAGGGCGCTCCCCGACTCGCTTCCGCCTCCTGCAGCTGCTCGCGCGAGACGTGCCGCGAGAGCATGCGATGCAGTGAATCATGTGAAATGTCACGCGAGCCTAAGGGATCGTCGAGCAGCGGCAACGCCGGCGGCACCTCAGACGGTCCGCTGTCCTGATCGTCGCCATCCACAGCCGGCACATCGAAGCCCGGCAACAGTGCAGCATCCGCACAAGGTTCCGGCTGGAATGCCGTTCTCTCCGGCAGCTCCAGCGACTTCTGCTTCAGCTGCGACAGCTTCAGATGCAGCGCCGTCGGTGAGCTGCTGGCCGAGAGCGTTGTCGAGCTGCCAACGGGCGTGGAAGACTGAAAGACCTGCGTCGTCTGATTCTCAACCCATTGCCGGATCATGGTCTTCTTGTGCGCGTCCATGAATCCGTATCCCTGCGTCTGTGCCGCTGTCGGCAAATTGCCGGCTGTGAGAGATCGACATGATTGCGACTTGGGTCCGTCGACCCATGTCTCGCACTGTTTGACGTGATTGACCTCGCGCATCAGGTGTCTCGCCTCCGCGACCTTGGCCCGCGATACGCGTGGCCCATCGATCCATTGCTCTTCGGTGATCTTGCGCATGCCCGCCTCCAGTTGCTCCAGCGCGGCGCCAGGCGTGCTGCCATGCGGACGACGCAATGGCGATCCCTTGGGCGTGGGCATGTTCGAAGCCTTGGAGCACATGTGGCGTGGCAAGGGCGAACCGGGGGGCGGCGCCAGCTCGTGGGACAGAGAGGCGATGCCAGAGGCGCCGGCACCAACATTGTTGTGGCGCTTTAGACTGCCGGTGGAGCTGAGTGCGGGCTGTTGCTTCTTGGCTGTAGCGGGAGGAAAGGGAGATGAGTTAAGGAGAGAGAAAGAAGGGAACAAGGGAGAAAGAAAATAAATAGATAGAGCGAGAGAGTGGGAGAAAGGAAAGAAGGCAGAAGAGTAAGTTGTAGCTAACATTATCATTTTCCATAGCTTACAAAAAAAATTACATCATTAGAGATGTAAGTAATATCGATAAGAAATCGATAGATTGATGAATAATGCATTGAAATTTAATCTTGCAAAAATCGATAAATCATGGGAAACATGTGCTTAAACATCGATATATACTAGCTTAAGCATCAGAACCCGAAATCTACTTTATTTATGATCTAGATTTTGAAGCTGTAACCTTAGGTAGAACTCCCGAATAGCAAAACAGAGCACAGTGCTCAAAGAGTTAAGTTTTCACTCAAAAACAAAAAAATATATCTAATAACAATGCTCTAGCTTATCTATAGATTCAAAATACTTAAAGAATAAGCTAAGAAAATCCATTCAACAGTTTAAAAACTGAAGAAGTAAGTTAAATTTGAAACGAAAATGAGTTGCAAGTGCGATAAAGACTAACTCTCCGCACTTAATGCTCTACCCAGATGATAAATGATACAATCTTCAAAGAGAGCGAATGTACTCGACTCGACTCACTCAGTTTGTCATATTATTAAATTAGCAGAGCTTAATAGACAATCCGGGCGAAGGCTCAAGGACAAAACGCACAGTTTACCCGGGAGTATACCCAGGGGTATACGCCGGCCTGATGAGCTTAGGAATTCCAATTAGAATCCCATAAGCAATTGCTGTCAATCGTCTTTTTTCTCGCACTTAGGGCGGGTCGAAAGAGAAATGCTTACAGGAGAGGGGAGGGGGCGAGGGGTTAGCCTGTCGTTACTTACCCTTTTCGAGGGCGGCCTTTTTCATCAGCGGACTGGCACAGTTGGATTTGGGTTGCGGCACCGGCTGTGCCGTCACAGTTGATGACGCCTTAAGCGCTTTGCCCAGCAGCGCGGCGCTGGTTGAGTTGAGCGTGGCGGCGGCGGAGGGCAGATAAATCGGCGGATGTTCACCATCGGTGGCACCATCATCATGCGGTCCCATATAGATGACTGTGTCTGCCGAGATCTCGGAACTGGATGGATCCGCGCCGGAGCCCGTCGACGAGCCAGCGCCAGCGCCGAGACCCTGCGCCAGGCCCATGGCAAGCGGCAATGGATTGCGATGCTTGCGACGTCGTAGGCGATGTATGCGCGAGGCAATCTGTATGGTAGAGAGGGCATCCTGGTAGCTCTGCGCGTGCTGGATATGTGCGACAATTGCCACATGGCAGGTAATGGGTGCCAGGCAATCCTTGAGCAGCGGCGTCAGCGGGTGGTCCTTGTGCGGCGGATGACGTTGTCCGCTCAATATGGCCAACAGTATGTTGCCAATTCCCGACAGCGGCAGGCCCCCGCTGCGATTGGCACAGCCGCCCAAGTCGATGATATGTAAACGGCTGCGACCGCCGGCAACTGCAGGGCGGGGGGAGAGAGTGGGGAGAAGGGAGCGAAATGCGACACTTTAATGGCTGCGGCGTCTAGTGAAACATTTAGCGTGCCACTTGAGTGGCAACAACAATGGTTGGGCGCTGGGTTGAAGTGTGGAGGGGGAGGCGGGAGGGCAACTATGAATGAATGAATGAGTGAATGAATGACTTACCACCCCCCTTGCGGGAGAGACTGTATTGGTAGACGTGCAGCGTAAAGATGAGGGCGGACTCCAGCACGGATGAATTGGAGTTCGAGTTGGACTGGGACTGGGAGCTGGAGCCGGAACTTTTTAGGCGTCCGGCCAGTGCCGCATCGAGAAAAAGCGCCGCACGCTCCGCGCTGGGTGCACGTAGCTCCGTGGGGCCGCCAAGGAAGTCGTCACGCAAATAAATCCCCGGGGAGTCGTCAGATTCTGTGTCGGCGAGAGGAGGAGCAGGGCGAGACAGAGTGAGAGAGAGTGTGAGTGTTGTTGTCGTCGTGGAGCGAATGAAAAGGGCATTAGGTTTTATGTGCGAGTAAATGCCACTCGATGTAGTTAGCAGCCGTTGGAGCGGCAGATGGGGCATGGCACGAGCAGTGCGCGAGGTTAACTTTATTCAAATTGGGGGTCGAGCTACGTCTCCCACTCCCGGCAACATCATCGTCATCTTCATGGCCCAGGGGCAACATTACTGGGCTCACGCCTCACCCACGCCCTCACCCTCGTCCCATTTATAACCCCAATACGGCCCCAGGCTGCTAACAGGTGGCATTGTTTCCCATTCCATCTGCCCCCTTCCCCAACTACTTACCAGCCGCATGCGAGATGAGCAAATCCGTGGAGAGAGCATCCGGTTTGGTTGCATTGACACCAACGGCGCTAACCCGCACCGAGAAGCGTGCCCCGCTCTTCTGCCTCCGCTCCTGTATGCCCTTGTACAGCCAGGCAATGGCACAGGGCGCCGCCCCCAGCGAGCCGCCTCCAGCCGCTGTGCCCAGCTCGCCCAGCACCGTCTGCGACTGACCCGTGCCCGGGTAACCCATGGCCAGCAGGCAGCCATCGGAGCCCTCCAGCACGGCGGGAATCACCTCGCTCAGCGCAGCTGCACAAACGTCCGACTGCAAAGGCGGAGAGGCGAGTGAAAATGCGAGAGAGATTATAGGGGAGGAGTTGGGGTTTTGCATGGGGTATACTAGGAAACTACAGAAGCAAAGAATTACATTGAGAGACAATGGATCGATATTGCAAATACGGAATGACTTATAGAAGGAAAGTAGAGAAGTAGAAAGACAGACTATAGATAAAGGTAAACAGGAGGTGGTATATGATGGAATGTAAGAAATATATTTATGATAATAGCTCAATATGGAACTACAAATACAGAAATAAGTAAATAAATAATACATACAAAAGGTAAAGAAATAAAAAATATAAAAGTTGAATGAAGAATTAATAGTTGGAAAAACATAAAGATAGACTATAGTTCAATCAAAGTAGAAAGCTAAATAATTGGGAAAAGACTTCAAACTATATGTCGATAGATCAAAAAAAGTGAACAACAAATTAGAGATCTTACATATAAGTTGACTTGAGATCAATATAGAGTATAACAAGTTAATTAATAGATAGATAAGTAGTTGGAAAAAAATAAAGATAGACTACATATCAATTTGATAGAGAACTAAATCATAACAACAATAGATCAATAAGGCCAATAACAAATTGGAGATCTATATAAGGAAGAAAAAAATAAATAGATTATAGATTATAGTGAATAATATTGCAGCTAAAAAGAAAATATCTGTACAGATGTGACTAAAAATATCCCCGGCTAAATATAACTTATGTGACTTATTTGCACGGATAGTTTTGTAGGTATATAAGAAATTAAAGTGTTTATTTGGTTGCTATAAAGCTAGAAAACTTAGGATTAGTTAATGTATAAAATATTTTCTTAGATATGGGATTAAGCAGACTGTAATACAGGATTTAATGAATATTTTTCTGTATGAGCAAGCTTTAGTTTTAGAATAGGTGCATGGTATCTATTATAAAGCACCAAAATCCCTACAAGAACTTAAAGAAATCAAAACCAATTTATGCCTAGACCTAGACTTTATTCAATATCTTAACCATCATATCTCATTCGACTCACCTGCTTGTCCTCCGCACTGAACAGATTGTCGAATGCGAACATCTTGGGCGCCGCCACCATGGGCGCCCGCTCCTGTGCCTGGGGCGCACAAACGTTCTTCGGGTCGGTTAATGTGATCTGACGCTTCTTCTTGTCCAGCGCCAGAAAGTGCGACTCCGCGCCTGTGTCCGCTCCCCTGTCTGCGACTCGTAACATGACTTTCACTTTGCCCACGCCATAGCAATCGCGACTGGCGAGGCGACGTGCCAGTCCGGGCGGAATCGGTGGCGGAGCACGCTGCAGGGCACCGCAGAAGCCACCGTTACGGGGCATGTGGGAGCTGGAGCCGCTGCCACTGGCGGCGGAACCAGCGACATGTCGTCCACGGTTTTCGTTATCCATTGCAATGGAAGTTTTTATGTTGGAAGCACTTTGGGTTTCTTTTAGGAGACACAAAGAGAGAGAGAGAGAGAGAGAGAGAGAGGGGTAGAGAGCGGGAGACAAGCGGCGAGTTAATAAGCGTCGGTTGGGCAAGAAATCTTCCCGGGCATTCCGGGCCCAGGCTTCGCATAAACCGTCGCCACTTTGTATGTTTTATGTCGTAGACTTTACGCAGCTTCTGTCATAAATTGTGATTTCGTCCAGGGGACGAGACACAACACGACAGGACGGAACGGGACGGGACAGGATAGGACACAGGAACGTTGGGTTCACAAGGGTCCTGGTACGTTGCTACTGTTGCTGCCGCTACTGTTGCTGGCCATAACACTTTCCCTTTATGGTTATGGCCATCTGTTTATTGGGCATATGCCATTCAGTCCATTCGCCAGCTCCATTCACTATTCACTCGCATCACACTCACATGATTCACTGAGTTTCGGGTACTTTTATTCACTTGTAGCATCGTCCGCAATTTTCTTGTGATTTAACTTTGGGTTCGCTTGGGTTTTCGGGGCTTGTCACTTATGTTAAGGAAACATTCTTTACTTTACTTCACTTTGATTGCGATGCGGGCTGGAGTTTTATGATTTAGGTTAGTAACTTTTACTATTGTTTTAAGTCCTTTTATGCGCCTAATGTGTTTTTAAAATTTCATATTATTTTCCTACGGGAATACTCCTCATGGCGTAGGTTGTAAATCTTAAGTTACATTTTAAGGAGTTTACTTTTAGTGAAACAATGCAAACTTTTTGGAAATTTATTACGGATTATTTTCGCATACTTTTAGGTTATTTCTTTTGTAACGGTATTCCGCTTTAAGCTTTTCAGCTTGAAGAGCGCGCGGAGAGTGGGAGAGGGTGTGGGAGGGGGGCTCCAAGACGCCTTCATTATCGTCCTTATGCGAATTCAAATAAGGAACGTGACATTTTTGCAACGTCTTTTCATTAATATTGTCCCCTCTTCGTCTTGCTTGGCACGTACCCGTCGAATGACTGGCAACTTTAGCTTCAGCTGCGGCTTCAACGTCAACGTCAACTTCATTTTTCAGACAGCGCGCCGCACCTGCCACACACGCCACATGCCACACAATGCCGCAGCCACCTAAATGCGACTTTCTTCGGCGTCCACCTTTGAGCTTTGGCTGCGGCTTTTCACACAAATCGATTGGCAATGCCTTCTAATTGTGCGCAACAACAACAGCGACAGCAGCAGCAACAGCAAAGTTAACGGCAACGGTAACGGTAACGGGAACAACGCCGTGAATGGCAACAATGAGTGCCATGGCATTGTATGGGCAACAATATTAGCACAACAAACAAATATACAATCGCACACACACATAAGCACGCTCACACACACACACACACACACACTGGCACACAACAAACCCTTTTTTTATGACTGGCAATTTCTGGCTGTTGATTTCATCTTTGGCTGCGTCGCTTTGGCTTTTTCGATTCTGTGATATACATGATTTATTTTAGCTTAGCGATTCTCGGCATCTAACGAAATTACATTTTCAGTTTCCTTCAGACACAACACACAAAACAACAACAACACGACGCGACGCGTACCACGGCACCTGCCACGACGAGCCGTCAGCGTTGGCATTACAATCGCAACTGAACGTGGGCTCCACAACGAGAGAGCGCCGTAGTCAATGTGTCGTAGTCGACGACCACCAATGACAACGAGAGAGAGCGCGAGTGAGGCCTCGCTGCTCTCTTTGCATGCGCCTCACGTCGCATGCGCACGAAAGCGAAAGGCAGTCAGTCAGTGAGAGCGCAGCGAGCCGAGAGCACGAAAACACACTCGCGCTCTTGCTTTGTGCTGGCAGTGCTGCAGTCAAGCTGCGGGGTTGGACTTTCGCTTTTGCATGCGACAGCAAAAAGAGCGAAGAGAACGAAGTGTATGAGCGTAAGAGCGCACAGGTAAACAAAATCAGCGAGACTTAAACAAAAGGAACAACGCAAATGATGTTTATATTGCAGACAACAAAATGCTGAAAAAACAGCAGCGACACACACACACACACGCTCACTGCAAGAGCAGCAGAAAGCACGCACGCAGAGACAGACGATAGTTGAGCAGCTGAAGCGTCACTTAAGTGCCGTGCGAAGGGGCCGAGCAGAGAGGCGTGAGGCGTGGGGCAGGGGTACAGGTTCCAAATGCAAACGATGTGTTTTAAGTTCGCTTACAGTTGACAGCCGAGTTGAGTCCGTCGAGTGTCTCAGTGTGTGTGTGTGTGTGTTTAAAAGCATCTATGGCAGGATTTGGCAGGGCTTTGAACAGGACACGATTCAAGTGGATTGGGGGAAGCGGAGCTAGTAGGTCTAAAGCCGTTAAAAGTGTTCCTGGCGGCCCTCCGCCTGACAATATGTCTCAATTAAAGTTGCAAAACAGAACAGCACTTAAAAACGTGTTTACGAAAATGGGGCTCAAATGAATTTCGAATTTGCAGAGAGTGATATTAAAGTTGCCAGTTGCAGATAAAGTTGTAATAGCTTTAACCGATTTCCAGTTGCATCATTAAACTCTGATAATAAACATATTTTATTGCCCACTTAAGTGGGCACACTACAGTTTGAGTGTACAGTTTGAGCTTCACTTGCAGCTGGCAATGCCTGCGAAGCCATGTGCCGTTACTTTTTGGCGTCGGGTGGCAACGCTGCGCTGCGAAATTTAAAACGAAACTCGGTAAGGTTAAACGTTAAAATGTGAAAGTATTTGGCGATTATATAAGAGGACGCCTATAAGGAAGACTTTTAAGTACTTACGCAAGAGAGAGAGAGAGAGAGAGAGAGAGAGAGACAAGATAGGGGGACAGATGAATAAAGTTCGCATCAAATTTCAATAAGTTGTTAAACTTTTTATTATTCTCTTGATCCATTCTTTTTTTTACACATATACCATTATATACTTGAGTATCATTCTTCACTATCTTTTCTTACATGTTTCTTCTTCTTTTCTTTTGCTTTTTTGTTGCTCGCGCGCAACAACAACAATTTACCGATGAAATATGTTTTATATATTTGCCTAGTTGAAATGCATTTGCGATGTTGCGATATGCGATACGTATCGCCCGTTACAGCTAATCGGAAGAAGGTATGTGAAGGAGTGTGAGTGTGGTATGTATGTATATAGTATGTATATATATTCGTGTATAACGCATGTGCTTAAAGATCTACAGACTTAAGACTACACAAACAAACATTGAAACAAACAGCCTATTGGAGAATGTTTTAGAGGTAAGAGATTACATAAGAAACAACAATGATGGGCAGGGGGGGGGGGTCGGGTCGGGTCGGGTTGGATGATAATCGGGTTGTTCGTAAACCTTGTCACACGTTAAATCGTTTTTTTTTTTCTTTTCTTCGTAGAATTTGCATGAAACAAAAAAAAAGATAAACATAAAACCATAAAGTTGGGCTGCCACCGGGCAGGACCGGAACGGGGGCGGGTGGAGCTGTGCTTAGTGGGAGGGTGCGCCGTACGAGCTGCTGGGCGCAGAGGGTGCGGGCGGAGCGGCGGGCGCACCGTACTCCTGGGGCGGGGCAATGCTGTTCGGGTAGGGTCCGGTCTCCTCCTTCTGCGTCTTGTAGCGAATGAAGTAGACCTCGGGCTTGCTGGGCTGCGTCGGCGCCGGCGTCGGGATAACAATCTCGGGTTGCTCCTCGGGCTTCTTGACCAGCACATAGACCAGAGTCTTCTCCTCGTTCTGTGGGAACTGTGGAATGATCGGAGCAGTTGGTGCCGGTGGTGATGGAGCCTTGATGAACACGATCTTGTAGTGCTTCTGTGGAGGTGGCACGTACAGTGGTTTCCTGAAATGACAAAGAAAGGAGAAGATAGCGTCTTGTGTAAGCTCTTGTACGGATAATCAGCGCGCCATATGCAAATGATCGCACCAAAATTGGAATGCAACAAAAACCTGTTTTCTTTTTGGCTAATAACGCCAAGCTGTCACAATTGTCGTACCGTTACCCAGCACCCTGTGGACGTACTGCAGGGTCTGCAGCTTATATAAAGCACCTTCGCTTCTATGGTAATTGCGTTCCTGTCCCGACAACGACGATGACGACGTCGACGAGTGCAGTAATTAGCTCGAAAGTGCTGCGAATCAAGCTCGACTTAGGTAACATTTTAGTCACGCTTTGGCTGTCTGCAGCGCCATATCTTTCGCCCGGGTAATTAAGATTACCCATCCGCCCACTCCCCCTTCATGAAGAAAGCAGAAAGCAGAATGACAAACTACACTTGAAAGTGACGCCACAAAGACAAAGATTTGTTGTTTGCGAAGACACGCTTTGCAGACCTCGTCTAAATGGGAGTGTGTCGGCAAGGGGATTGGGAGGGGAAGGCGTGGTATTAAATAATTTCCCTTTTGCGACTGTCAAATGCCGCACATTAAATTTGAAATGGAAATTCAAGTGAGCTGCCCCCTTCACTGCCTCGCACTGCCTATGATAATGCAGAAAACGCAGTGTGGCAATCCAATTCCATCCATCCAACTGGGCTTTTACGTTGGCGGAGGGCCCTGAGCCGGATTAGATGATTAACGTCGCGTTTGGCAACCTTTTTTATTTTTGCCAGTCTCGCAGCCATGACAGAAATTATCAAAGTACTAAGTACTCATGCCATAAACCCAGCACATGTAGATGTATGCATATAGTCGAGCCTCCATCTGTGTCACAGCTGATGAATTGTGGGAGAATTTGTCGACACGACAGATCATTTTGGCATTATGTGTAATAATAAGTCGAGTGAAATAAGTGGGCAACCCCTTGTCGGGCAAGCCGGCTACGCTGCAGATCTGTCGGATCTATCAACAATCCGATCTACTTGCGCAAAATATGTTTTTAACACGTAGCTGCGATCGGATATTTAAAATCTTATGAGCTGCTATGACGAAACATGTGTTATGACACGAAAAAAGATACTTAAAATATACTTAGGCTCAATTATGCAATCTTAATCTTTAATCCGCTGTAATGATCGGAGTGATCCTACTTTTAATTTCCTGTTATTTTAATTGATGTTTGAGCAACTAAGCATCAGTTATGAAATGAAGGTGAAGTTAGTCTTTTGATAATTCGACAGGACATGTAATACTAAGAAAGAAATTAAAGGTCATTTAAGGAATAGGATTTCAAATTATGATCTGCTCAGCCTTTAATGACTTTACCTAATTCATATATCTTCTTTCTGCTTATACTTTTCCAGTTTTTGCTAAAGAATTCCTCATTAGGGATCTCTCGTTTCAAAAGTTTAGTTCTAGCTTATCGGGTTTTCGGGATTATAATCTGAAGATGGTATGCCTCAGTAGTTCTACTTTGCAAATATATTTGCTATATATATTTGCCCTAACCTATCAAATCTCCTGGCTAACTTCTTGTAGAATGTATCTTCTCTTTCCTAGGCCCGACATTTCCCGCTATCTTCCAGCACAAACTCTGCTTCTTTCCAGCCCCTTTACTCACCTGGGTGCCTGGTACTCTGGCTCTGGTGGTGGAACATGCACATAGACGTGCTTGTGCACCACAGGCGGCTGCTGTGGTGGTCCGTACTGTGGTGCCGGTGCGCCGTAGCCGCCGCCGGATCCGCTCGGCTGGTAGCTGCTCGACGGCGGAGCACTGTAGGTATCACGCGGCGGCTCTGGGCGAGCTGCCACCAGCGCAGCGCTGGCCAAGACGAGCACGATCTGCGCGAGAACAGAGAACAGAATGGAGAAGGGAATGGATTGGATGGCAAATGGCAGACGAAACACAGGCACGCAGAGGCGCGAAAGGCGAAAGGCGAGAGGCGGCGCAACCTACCACACAACTGGGCTGCATTATGCTTGGATCGGTTTTAGGATCGGTTTTGATCGGGATCGATGCGCTATATCCGTTAACTGGCTGACACACGTCGCTGTGTGTGTGTGTGTGCTTCGGGCTGTGAGTTGGTTAGTTCGTTCGACGCGGAACCTCGTACACTTACTGCATGCCACAGCGCTGGTTGCAGTTGCTTTTATAGCGAGAGAAATAAAAATTAAGTAAAGCTCAAAGACGACGCCGGCGGCCAGCAGCAGCAGCAGCAGCAGCGACGCCGGCTGTGACAGCGACAGAGGCGGCAGCGACAGCGTTGCCAGTTGGCAAAGAGCGCATAACCATGAAGAAATTGAAATGTATAAAGCGACGGCAATAACAACAAACAGAGCAACAATAACAACAGCAGCAACAACAACGAAAACAAGCCAAAGCGCCGCGGCAGCGCCAGCAGAGGCAGCGGCGGCGGCAGCGGCAGCGGCAGCTGGCAAGTCATCTGCGGCCGAAGACGAAGCCAAACTTGCCGCTGCCGGCGTCGACTGCGCCGCTACTCCTAGCTGGGACAGCGTTGGCTACGGCGACTTCTTCTTTTGCTTTGCTGACCATTTCTTAGTTTTTTTTTTTTTTTTGTTTTCTTTGTTTTGTGATTTTCCTTTTCAATTTTAACCGATTCGATACCCTTGCCTCGCCGTGTGCTAACCGCAACGTTTACCGCGCACAGAAGGAAGCATCCGCGTCGGCAGGCAGATCGCCAAGCTAATTGTATAATGCCAGACGGATTAATTGGATTGAGGTTATGTGAGGGTATACTCGTAAATTATATCGACAGACATGTAACACGATTGGAATTGATTTGTGCAATTACTGCGTGATTTATTCTCAACTACGCTTTCGAATGAGCTAAAGGGGTTAGCAGAATGACTAATTAAAATTATAGCTAAGAGACTAGCTAAAAGACTAGCCAAAAGACTAGCTAAAGTACTAGCCAGAAATCTAGCCAAGAGACTAGCTAAGAGCTTGGTCCAGCGAACAGCTAAGCCATTATTTAAAACGCTAGCTGAATAACGTGCTTAAAGACAAGCTAAAATTCTAGCTAAAAAATGACTAAAAGTCTAGTTAAAATACTAGCTGAGATTCAAGCTGAGAGACTAGCTAAGACACTGGGCAAAATTATAGCTAAAACATTATTTTAAAGGCTTGCCTAAAGACTAATTTAATTAAAATTCTAGCTAAAAGACTAGCCTTCTAACTAGTCTAGCGTATGGACCAGCTAAAAGATTAGCCGAAAGACTTGCTAAGATATAAGCTAAAATACTAACTTTTCAGCTGGCCAAAAATACTTTTAATAGACTAGCTAGAAGACAACCAAAAAAACTAGAATAGCTTGATATAGAATTTATTTTAAAACTCAGTTTTTAATTGACATTAAGTAAGATTAGATTAACTTACGTTACTTAGTAATATCAGGGTATGTCTCAAAAGTTACTTATAGAGTATTTAATATTCTACCTATGCACTTCAATTCAGTTTATTTATTTTAACTTGTTTCTTAGTTTTTTTTTGTGGCATTGTCTTTGTATTTGCTGCATTATTACGAGTAAGTATTTTGATCACATCGGTTTGGAGGATCGCATCATCGTTGCCTGTGCGCGGATCGTGTGGCACGATTCACTTTCAATTTCAAGCGTGTGTGTGTGTGTGAGTGAGTGAGTGTGTAGTTGTGTGTGTGTTTGGATTCACACTCTGGAAAGGGGGGCAAGCACACAGTTGTTGCTGCTTTGCGGTTGCTCTGGACGCAACTGGAACTTGACTGTGTTGTTGTTGCCGCTGTTCCTCTTATTGTTTTTGCTGTTATTTCATTTCTTCATGCACTCTAGTCTTTTGTCTGCTACCTCTCCCTCACTCTCTCCCTCTCTCTCTCTCTCTCTCTCTCTCTCTCTCTGCCCACCCTCTTTCCTATCTAGCAAGCTAATAATGAGCTTCACGCTCTTGTTGGGATCGCAATTTCCATCTTGATTTCCATTTTGGGGTCTGTTCGAATCGGACATAATGCTGCAATAGTTGACTCTGACTTTCTTTCTTCTTCTTTTTTTCTTAATTCACATTTTATTCGCGGCTTATTCAATCCGATTCGCGTTCGGCAATGACATTATTCCAGACAGCTGTGTCTATATGCGAAATTTGATTGGCGCCGATCTGGCCTTTTTCTTTTGTCTCCTTTTTTTTGGTGACTTTTCCTTTAGCTACTCCTCTTCTTCGCCGTCACGATCGGGCAATCAGCATGCTGGGATTTACCTTGGCTGATTTTGTTGGCCCCGGAGGTGTTGGCCAAATTGATATGCGCATAATCGATAAATTGCAATCGATCGATCGATCGATCGCTGGATTGCAGGCACTCCTGCAAAAAAGAAGGGAGTGGGCAGGGGGAGTGTCTGAGTGGCTGAGTGGCGCCGCGGCAGCCGGAATTTCGGAATTCAAATGGGGATCGCCTTGGGGAGGACGACACTGCAACTGGATTTAGGAACTGGGAGCTGGCAGCTGGTGACGGGCAACGTGCAGCGCATTGCAACCTGTGCAACATCAGCTGCAACCGTCACTTTTCCTCAATGGCATCATTTATACTGCCGTTAGCCAAATGCCAAGTGCCTTTTCGGCCATGTTAACTGTTGTTTATTTTGTTGTTCATTTGCGGCGCGCGCATCGCAGCGCGCATGGCGCACTTCCTCAATTCCCACCGACACTCGCACTCACTCTCGCATCCGTCCCAACTCTGGCACCAAAAACAACGACAGAGAAAGATCCTCATCATCGTCTTCAATCACCTTGCAGGCTACAACAATGTGTGATGGATGAGGTTCAAGACATGCGGCCGAGGGCAGCGGAGTGGAGGGGAAAGCACCTCATCAGCAGGTGGATACGTCGTTTAATGGAGTATCGCACCGAGTCGTTAAGGTGTGAATGGGTGATGGAAGAGTGGCGGCGCTAGAGGAGTTTCCTAGCTGAGGATACACTTTGGTATGCGTTCAGATGAGCGTAGGGGCTGCGGATGAGTTATGTGACAAGCTATGACACGTCTGATCGATGTAACTCTATAGCTCTATGTATCTCGCTGGTATCCATTATCTGCCTTTGTAAGTATCCATTAAGCTACCTAGAGATAATCTCCCAATCTTTCTTCAAGCTCATATAGATTAATATGTATCCCTCTAACGATCTATCTAACTGGTTGCTTGCCGTTCTATATACATGTCTTTATATTTCTCTAGTGATCTCTCTATCTAAACTGAGTATCGATCTATCTAACTATCTATTGCTCTACCGTTCGAGCTATCTATCCCCTTCATCGATCGATCTACCTATCCCCTTCATTACTTTAACTAACCATCAATTTCACCCTTGAAACCATCCTTCACTCGGTCGATCTACTTTAGCTCCAATCTGTCGACCTATCAATTAAATACTTGTGCTGATCGCATTCCTCAGCTGGCAGAGCAGAGTTCAACCATTCTGAACTCCATCATCATCATCTGCAAAATCATCTTTCATCTTTCAACTCCGATCATTCCGATCTCTCATAGCTCTGTGCATGGCTGAACTGGCAACGAGCTGGTGTCTATAATCTGGCGGCTTTCTCCATTACACATCGACAGGGGAACCATCATCGTTTCCATCGACACCTTGCGAAGCGCGCGTACTAATTATTATTAAGTATCTTTTGTCGGCTTTATGTAACTGAAAGCAGAAAAAAAAACTGAAAAACCGAAATGGGGAAAGACTGAAAGATCATTTAAATAAGTTTGCATTTACATAAAAAACAATTAAAATGCGTTTACACAGAGTGAGCAAGAAGAAAGAAGCAAAAGATGACGAAGAGGAAGAGGGGGTAGACAAACGGGACCGTTTAAGAGAGCGTAGGCACTTATAAAGGTCTGCTGACAGACAGGCTGGAAGACAGTCCATATCTGTATCTGTATCTGTATCTGTATCTGTATCTGTCGCAGTATCTGATGCTAATGGGCTCGGCCGTGGTTCGAATCGATTTGGTTGGCATTCGCCACTTGTGGGTTTTAATTTGTCAAGAGTTGCACTTGAGTTTGAAGAAAGTAAATTGAGTCTTGGGAGAGTTACCCGTTATTTGTGGGGAGTCACGGGAGAGGGAGTGGGAGGGGAGGGAGGGTAAGTGCCAGCACCCTGAGAGTCATGTGAAATGCGGCGCAGCTTCTACTCATTACGCCAGTAACAGATTCAGCTACAGATACAAAAGATGATGTAAAATTCCATTACACACATGTGCGTTACATAAGGTAGGCTCTCCATACTCCGGTCGTATCTGAAGCTAAAGATCTAATTAAAAGAAGACGACAAGAAATGAAGAAGAAGGCGAAGAAATAAACAGCCTGGCATTGCATTGAAAATGATTTTTATTGTTTTCGATCGTAAGTAATAACGATAAAGATAACGTAAGTTAACAACAATTAAATGTACATTTTGCAGTTGTATCGCATATAAACGGGCACACTATATATATATAGGTATATATATGAGGAGTAAACAAACATACATTGTATATGTATATGTTTATGGGGCTGCACTTGGGCTGCTTGGAGGCCAGAAAATCCGAAAACCCAAAAAGTTTTTATTGTTTTTATACGTTGTGTCTTGCGGAGCTGCAGAAGAAGCTTTAACTCGCGCCACTTCCAAGTAGTTCGCAGTAGTAGTTGCACGTTGGAAGTTGTTGTTGGTAGTAATACGACTCGTAAGTTATACTTATTTGCCCAGCCTTGGGGCCCATTAAGACGACTCCAACTGTTGCGCGGGGTGGGGAGGCAGGCCTCACACATATTTACAATCTTAACCCAAAACGACCGAGCAGGCAGCCGCGCAGTGCGATTAAAGTTACACAAACATACAGGGTATATTGTAGTATATATATATATAGTAGATAACACAAGACTATACAGAAGGAAAAACACAACAACTGATGCTATAAATATTAGAGTCGTACATACATACATATATCTTAATAATTCATTTTTTTTTCGTTTTTTTTTTTTACCATTCGTTTTGCATATAACCGTAAAAGTTAAAAAATTATTGTTCTTATATAGGAACTCTTAAGTCCTTCAGAGTGTTATTCAGCATTAAAACCGATTCGAGCTTGTATTTTTTTTTCGGTTTCCAGGCCGCAAAAAGAACCCGAGGATTCTTCTAATTTCTTCACTTCGACTGTTTTAAAATCGGGTTAAAAACGATCTAAAATTCCCGCTAAGTGGGAAAAACCTTTTTCACTGCGGTTCGAAATGAAATGTTGCATGCCTGGTATTTTTTTTGGTATTTTTTTTTTGCTAACTTTTGTTATTGTTGAATTCATCGCGCTGTGTTTTTTTTATTTGGGGGTCGTCACATGTGGTTGGTGCTACGTATCTCTTTCTCTCACTCGCCCGCTCCCTATCTCTTTCTCTCTCTCTCTCGCTCTCTCTTGCGCTGTCCAGCTCTAGTAGCGTGCGTAGCCGCCCTCCGTGTCAAGTGCGCCCATTGCGCCGAGCTTCTGCAGCCAAGCGGCGTTAGCGGCGCTGCCACCGCGCTGGGCGGTCAGCGGGCTGTTGGCCTCGTTGTGCAGACGCAGCTGGTGTTGCTGCTGCTGCTGCTGCTGCTGGGGATCCTCGTTGCTCAACTCCAAAATCTGCAAACAAAAAAGAGTGAGTTTAGCTCGTTATTGTTGTTGTCGCTGTGCTTGTTATTATTATTAGAGTACAGTTATTATTATTGTTATTGTTGCTGTTGCTGTTGCTGTTGCCGTAGCTGTTGTTGGGGAGCGTAACGGATCTGCGAGCTTGCGAGTTTGTTAGTTATTTCAAAAATCTGTTGAAATCCGCCGCATGTTGTACCGCGCACAACCAGACCTAAATACATCATAACTCTGTGTATACTTAGCTCGTAGCGCCCCCACGACGACGACGTGGGAAGCACACTCAGCTTTTTGGCGGATAATTAAATCGAAATGAACTTAGCGCAGATCTGTAATCGAGCCTAGGAAAGTGTGGAGTAAGGCTGGAGCAAAGCGCAGCGGGGGGGAGAGTGGAGGAGAGCTGTAGACTGGGTCAGAGCAGGGAAGAGCTGAAACTAAACCAAAGAGAGAGGGACACACAAAGTGGGGTGGAGGCTAAGAGTGAGGCAGAGACAGGGATTGAGTGACTAAGCAGGAGACTGAGACGCAGATGGGGACGGGGACTGGCACTGAGATAGAGGCAGAGGCTGAAGCAGAGTCGGAGGCAGCGACGTAGCCAGAGATCTGGGCTGAGAGTGAGCCAGGAATGAATAGAGGGAGAAGGAGAGAGAGATAGACTGAAGTAGAGTGGCAGGCAGACTGGAGCAGAGACAGCGTAGTGCGGCAGCGGCTGAGATTGAGACGCGCAGACTGTGGCCAAATGCGGCTGAGGTCGATGCGGGCGTCAAAAGCGACGCTGGAGCGGCTGCCAGAGCTGCCGCTGTGAGTGTTGTTGATGATGACTGAAAATGTGTTAATGGGGGGTATTGTCGTGTAATTATCAGACGCCACTTGGCCCGCTCCTTTCCCCACGTTTCCTCTTGCCTGCTCTCTCTCTCTCCCTCTCTCTCTCTCTCTGTTTCTCTCCCTCTATCACCTCCACCTGTCTGGGGTCTTTTGTTTTGGCGAACGATGTGTGAACGCAAGAAAAACCTAAAACAATTTCGCGCCAAGTAATTATATTATTGCTAATTTAAAAGTCGCTTGTTTGCCTCTCTTTCGCCTGCTCTCCCTCTCCTCCTCTCCCACTATCTCTCTCTGCCTTTATTGCACACTCTATCGTCATCTCTGCTTAATAACGCTGGACACAAGGAAACAACGTGCAGTTATCGCACTGCATCTGCTTTCAAGTGCCACACAAACCCAACCCAACCCAACTCTACCCTGCCCACTCTGCCAGTCTCCCTGACTGAGAGATCTCTCCCTTTCCAGGCCTCAACTAGCCCCCCCATTTGGACACTTTTAATTTGAGACTCTTCGCTAAGTGCAAAGTTATGTGTGATTGCATAAGAAGGGTCGCTGCGCCTGCTCTAGCGGGAATCGACGGCTTCGACACCAACTGGGGGAGTTGTCTCTGTCGCAACGAGGGTTGACTGCGGCCACAGCCCATAAAATCACTTGAGGCGTGAAGCGATTAAATATCAATAGGATAGTCGATATACTCCTCTTTTAACACATATTGCCGCATAATGCTAAGGTCAGACGGCGGCGCTAGATGATTCGCTTTTGGCGATAATGAGATTTCTACGATTTATCAATTTGCTGCCGTCAAATGCGCCGTGAAGTTTTCGTTTTCACCATCGACGCACATGAAATTCCATCGCATCATTGTGGCACAAATTTTCGTAACTTAAGCGAATATTTACGTCGACTGACCTTAGATTTGTCTTTATTTCATTATTTCACTTCTTTTTTCTTTCGTTTTTTGCTGGCAGAAATTTCGTTGTTATTTTTAGGCTGTATACCCTGTAATAATTGCATTTAGTTGAAGTGGGGTGTGTACAAGAGATGGAACAAAGCGTGAGAGGTCGCAGAAATAGGGATTTTTATGTTAAAAATATATATATTGCAGAATAAACCTGTAGATCTCAGCTATAACTACAGTTAGACAGAGAAAATTTGGTATAAAGCTTGCTGTATATATTTGCGAATAAGTTCTGCAGAATAAACCTGTAGATCTCAGCTATAACTACAGTTAGACAGAGAAATTTGGTATAAAGCAGGCTATATTCACTATATAGATCAAGCTTATTAAATTTGCAATTCATATACCAGCCGAAGCCTTTCTTGATCTCAACTATTGTATCAGTTAGAAATACCAAATTACGCAGGGTATTATGCCGTCGATTCACTCCATCGGAACCCCTAATTATTTTGGCTTCATGATTTATTTATAGATGCCTTGATTCGATGCGATCGTTGATTATTATTTGCCTCATGCGCCTAAGTAATCAGCTTGGCATTCGATATAGTTCATGGACCACTCATGGACCATTACGAGCGACTCTATAGACCGCAGCTTCCCTCAGCCTTCGCTTGGCAGGTTACTTTCATCGCGCTGACGCCGGAAAACTGTTTTACCCACGACGCCTTTTCCGGGTGGGGGCGGGACAGGGCGGCAGTTGACATTTCGCAGCTAATTGGCAATAAGTCGACATCGCCAACTGTTTGCCGACTCACCGGCTCAGGTTCAATGCATTATTGCTATCTGCCGTGGCTGACAAGTGGAATTTTCATATTACTTGGCCCGCTCAAAGTCAACCTTCGTCAGCGGCGGCAGTGACGTCGCTGCGCAGCGCAGCACAGCAACCGCAGCGACGTCATCATCGTCGTCGCCGTCGTCGTCGTCGTCGTTTGCTATTTGACATTTGATTTTTGCCTCCGCCTTTTTCTTTCCTTGCTTTCTCTTCCCTTCCTCGAGTGCCGCTGGCGTCGCTTTTGTTGTCCATTTTCCGCTCTGCCCCTTCTCCGCCCGCCTGCAAAGCATCTTCTTGGCAGCGTCGCACGTCAGCGGTTTATCGATTTGCAAGCGCCACGACATGACTCAGATTCAAATTTAGTTTTGAGCGAAGATGTGGCTGGAAGGCAGGGAGGTGGCGCCGTGTAGGGGCCGCTGCAGGGGCTGCTGAGTGAAAGGTGGAGACAGGAACAGACTCGGCGGCAGACTGTGTGGCAGAGCCTACGGCAGACATTGTGGCAGACAAAGTGGCAACGCCATCGAGAGAGAGTGAGAAAGCGAGAGTTGGAGATGCAGATTGAGTGGGCTGGCAAGGGGGCACGCTAATGGGAAAAGTCGAAAATGTTGGTAAGAGCAAGAGGCAAAGAGAGGCAGAGCTACGGTCAACTTTACAAATTAAACTGTAAATGATGTTGCAGGGGAATGAGACACGAATAGAAACAGAGAGGGAGCTGAGAGTAAGCCCATGACTAGATAATATCAAATAAGCCAGAGAGCTGCTTAGAGTTAAAATCCTGAAGAAAATCCTACACAAAGAATACGCTATGATTAGGTTTATAAGCAGGTCTACAATCTGCCTTGAAACCCAGTTACAGTTTGTTCGACATATGGCTAGAAAACGAGTACAATCTGCCGTTGTTTTAACAATCAAGCTACCAAAAATCAGAACTAGCTAATGACCCTGCCAGATGGCCGCAAAAAATGTCAAGAGAATGTCAGAGAGAGAGAGAGAGAGACGATCTGACAGAACGAGCTACGAATGCAGCGAGACCAAGGACAAGCTGAGCTGCAGAATCGGAGACGAGCTTGCTCGAGTCCACTCAGAAGGCTGCCAAATGTGGATGAAGATTCGTGGTAATTGCGGCAACCATAGCAGCAGCAGCAGCAGCAGTTGCAGCAGAAGTTGAGGCAGTTGCAGCAGCAGCAGTTGAAGCCGTTGCAGCTGCATCTAAAAAGTTGACTTGGGAAATGATATGAAGCACCTCCTCGGCGCATCCAACATTCATTAAATTGCCCCATCTCGGCTCGCGTAATGCTGACTGTCCCCCTAGCCCCTCCGGCACCCCTCTCGCACCCCCTCCCCAGTACTCCTATTGCAGTCGAGCGGCATTTTTGTGTTTCGGTTGCGAAAAAGAACAGGAAACTGTGCACAGAAAAAATACAACAACATAATAATAATAATAAAACATACCGAAGAGCAGAAGGAGAAAAAACACACGCACACCTTTACACACACAGACACACACGCACACCTCTACACGCACACACTCACACACACAGACAGACAGTGCGAATTATAAACGCAGTTTTGGGTGCAGAGATGGGAGCGCGCACTCAGCAGGTTCACTTCGATTCGATTGTAGCCGGGCAGGCTGCGCACAGCGGACAGCGGACTCTTGCCCCTTTTGCCACCCGCCTCCCCCCTTGGCCAGCTTTGGCCGTTGCAGTGGCAGGTTGCAAGCTTGCGCAGACCTCGGCCGAAGCAAAAACAAAACCAGAAGAAGGCAACTGCAGCCAAAAAAAAAAAAACTCACACACATCTTACGAAATATGTAAAATGTTTTTGAAACGGTTGCAGACGCAACCTAAACAACAGTTGCAACAACAACGAGAGCAACAACAGCAGCAACAGCAAAGGCTTCTGCAGAGCAGGAGGCAGCAAGGCAGCAATGTGGTCAGCAGAGTCGGAGTCAGCTTGAGAGTTGGGGCAGCCTGTCGATGGGTAACCCTATAGGCGATTGGCCCGTTTGCCATTGGGCCATGACGTAACCGTAGCCAAGAGCAACGGCAACAAGAGCTGCAACAGCAACAGCAACAACAACAACTGCAACAACAACTGACCGAGTGAGCAAAACAAAAACACGTTGAAAAATAAAACCTCAATAATTGGCGACATAATTGCAACTTAATACCCTACGCTTTGGCTCGTTTCATTTAGTTAATTATATCGCACAAAATAATACGCTGACGAAAAAGCGTTGAGGACGGACGGACATACACACACACGCACACGCACGCACACGCACGCACACGCATGCATGCCTGACCCTATAATGGTCTTTCAACAGGCTATCCACTTACGCAGGGAGTAGAGGGGTAACTGGGTTGAGGGGGCTTCGGTTTGTGGAGGAATGGGTGCAGGAATATGTGGAGCAGGCAGTGTAGGGGTCAGGAAAGGGATTGGGGGGGGAGGAATCTGTGCAGGAATCCGTGAAAGAGACAGTGGAGGAGTCAGTGCAGGGAGCTGTGCAGGGTTCGCTGTAGGGATCACTGGAGAGATCGATTCAGAGTTTAGAGTTCGTGGTCAGGATGCCGTAACCCCCGCCCCCAACCATCACCCACCCTCCCCCCACTCACTAGCAATTTACATACCTGCAGCATCAGCTCACGCAACTTATCCAATTCGTCGCCATGCGACCTTGTGGGCAGGTATCGACTCTCGCAAGGCTGCGGCGCCAACGCCAGCAGCAGCAGTGCCAACAGCGGCAGCAGCAGCAGCAGCGGCAGCGACAGCGATGGTGACGTCGCTGGCGCTGGCGATGCCGACTGAGCCTGCTTCCTGATGCTGCGCATGGTGGGTGTTGTTGTTGTTGTTTCTGTTTCTGTTTCTGTTGCTGATGGAGTTGTCTGCGTTGCTGCTGTGTTGCAGTTGCAGCTGGCGGCAATTGGGTGCGACCTGCAAGTGGCAAACGAAAGTGTGTGAATTTTTAATGGACTGCAAAATGTTGCAAGCTACAGTGGGCACAAGCTATGCGAAAGTGGGCAAAAACAAATTTTGTGAGCTAATAAAATATGGAAAATTGGAAACGTTGGATTCAACCATAAATTCTAATAAAATAATATAATTTAACTAGCTAATTAAATTGTCAGAATTAATCATAATTATTTTTGCACTATACAATATTAAAGAAACTCTTTGAAAATATTCGCATATTGTATAAATAAAATATTAAAGTAACTCTCTTAAAATATGAGCATATTGCGGTAAGGAAGTCTTCTAAAAGGAAATATAATATATATAATATAAAAAGAATTATGCCATATTTAGCTTGAGCCTTCGATAAGTTATACACTTTATTTTTCAAATATACTACAGTGAATACTTTTTAAGCTACTATACTTTAAAATTCTAAAAAAAAAACACTCTTCTATGTTCTCTATAGCACGTTTGCACTGTACGACGACAGTTTTGCATAGACAGCGCGCAAATCACAGTACATCAGCTTAAAGGCTTAAAAATTGCATTAGTTAGCCTGGCTTAGTTCAGTCAGTTAGTTAGTGGGCTAATTAATAACGCAATCACGCATTAAGTGCATAACGTGCAGTGCGGAATTAACTAGACTACGGATTTGGGGGATTTCGTTTTGGTATTTTATTTTTTTTTTATTTTATTTTGGGGCAACGTGTGACTCACTTGGCAATAAAAAACGGAGCACGAATTAGCTGTGCTCGCAGTGGATGCTGTTGTAGTTGTAGTTGTTGCTGGGATTTAACTGCGTCACGACTTTGTCCACTTATTATTATCTATTTTATTTTATTTTTTTCTGTCTGTTTTTTTTTTTGGCTTTTTCTGCTGCTTTTCTATTTGCTTTGCAGTTGCTGGTACGATGTGCTGAGCCAGGATAACAATGTCGCTTTAAGCGAAGCTGCGTGCAGCGATTTGTATTTATAGCCGAAGCCCGAGTGGCGTGGCTAGGCGACTTCTCGACGAGATTTTTAGTGCCCCATTGGCCCTGATGGGGGCAGACAACGGCGAAGAAGTTGCGGACACGCCACACGCCACACGCCACCGGCCGCCCACAACCCGAACCCGAACCCGAACCCGCATCCGGAATATGACGTCCTACACATGCGCTACGGGCACACCCAAACGCGTATTAGTTGCCGCCGGGGCTCAAGGATGCCTCTGTGGCATGCGACATGTGGCACGCGTCGTATGGCACAGTCGCTGGCAGCGCCTAAGCAGTCGCCAATGCCCAGCGAATTCCTTTCGACTTCGCTCGCATTATGCGCGCGCAGCGGCGGCAAGGGGCAACAACAACGGCAGGCAGACGAAGAACTACGGGGATATCATTGTCAGCGCACTTACATACATTATACGCTCGAGTGTGGCAGTGTGCGCGCAGAGGCGTCGACTGGGGGAGCCTATGCATTATATATTTTGTTATTTTGCAGAGGTTTACTTCGTGGTTTCTTTGAAAACTATTTTTATGCTAATATTTAGCTGGCTTATCAATTTCTATTAAAAAATACAAGTGCAGTATACTCAAAAATTTAAAATTTATATACAAAATTGTTAAAAATATTTTCTGTCATGAAAAAATTGAAAATTTTCAGTAATCATCTCTTATAAAGATTTAAAAAAATATATAAATTATTTTCCAGAAATTTACAGTTTAGAAATAATTTAAAAAAAATATATACAAGTTTTTTTTCTAGATTCTAATTTTTTAGATAAATAAAATATAATAAATATAATAAATAATAATTAAATATAATACAAAATCAATAGGAAACATTTTAATAATCAGGTTAAATATCCTATCCACTCTGCAGCACGCCACTGGTAGCCATTACTTGTGTGCGTGTGTGTGTGTGTGCGTGCGAGTGATTGCTTTGGTGTGCGTGTTGTCTCTGCTGTGGGCGTCATTCTGGCACGCCCCAACAGAATCTGGCGAAATGTTTTCGCTTAGCAAATTTCATGGTTAACATTTCTAACTTGTTGTTGTTGTTGTTGTTGTTGCTCGCTCGCATTGTTGTTCTCTCGTTGTCGTCATGGCTGCAAGTTGTTGACATTGCCGGGCGTCAATAATGTTCCATCGAGTCCACAAACTAACTAAATAACTAAATAACAAGCACTCCAAGCGATATCAGTTTTTGTTGCTGTTGCTGTTGTTGTTGTTGTTGCATTTGTAGACCATTTGTACACGACGCACGACCACGGGGCTCCGAAATTTTTGATATAGCGCACTTATGTGTGTGGCCATTGCTGTGATTGAATACGTGTCGCGCATCCCAAGTGCAGACCCCTCAAGGGTTTTTACGACTCCAGCTTGGATTGCGACCCAGAAGCTGTTTTCAGATGGGCCGAACCGAGTCGGAATCGGAATCGGAGACAAAGGAACATGCGTACAAAAATGAATTTATTCATAAGCGTGCTGACAGCGCAAATAAACGTTTTATGAAATGGATAAGAAGCCAAATAACACGCTGAGTCGTTATTTTTAACGCAATTTTTGCGGGAATTACAATTGTGGAGAGCGTGTCCTTGCTGCAGCAGCCGCAGCAGATTGTGTGTGTTCCCATCAATTCAAACTGTTCTCAGTTGATGCGCGAAAGCTTTTGCCCGCCACACGTACACACGTACGGAAGCTGCATGCGGAAGTTTCGCTGCAGCCGAGCATAAGCTGGCTGCTATGGCTCGTGCGCCAGACGCAGAACCTGTTCACTTTGTTCGTTCCCATACAATACTATGCGACCCAATCTGTTCTCAGTTTCAGATAATGCGCGACAGCTTTTGTCCACCCAGCTGCATCTGTACGGAAGCTGCGTGCGGAGGTTACACTGCAGCCAAGCACAAGCTGGATGATATGGTACGTCAGCTGGTATGGCGCGCGAGATTTAAATTGTATCGATTTAACAAGTGCCACATACTTGGACTTTTCCTTAACGAAAATTTTAAAATTTCCTCAAAAAATTAAATGGTTTCGCTTTTCCAGGGTTGTACGCGCTTTCCCATTGACTTGGGCCTTGAAGGGATAACAAAGTTTTCGAAGATAAATCAACGTACTGCTGACAATGATAGGCGCATTAACCTTTTAATCGTCAACTGGAATGAGGGATTATCCGCCTAAATAGTGGCCTAAAGCATTACTTAAACATAAAAAACCAGGGTTGATCAAAGGCCACTTGAAAATAAAGAACAGGCTTTGTGTATGAATACACTCCTTTAATGCAGCCATAAAAAGTCCATCACTTTTTATAGCACACGTAAAACCCGCCATAAACCTTGCAAGCCATATATAAATCGAGCGTTTTTACGTTTTCAAATCGCTTTATTCATTTTATTCGCTTTACAATTACAGGATACAACAACAAATGAAGGCTAATAATTATATATATATATATAGGCTGATTCGATGTGTGTGTAGATGGGATATGGCTCGCATAGATCGCTTATCGTTTAAATTCATCGCTTACGGGCTACGAGTAACTCTTAGGGTTAAGTCTAACTTAAGATCAACTAAAATACATTCAGTGGCATTCTGCAAGACGTCTCTCTCTCTCTTTCTGCTACATCCTTTCAGGGATTACATCTACAAACACAGCACGAAGGAAACAGGAACCAATCCATGAAGATGCCCTTGCAATCGTTGTCGGGATCGTAGGCAAGCAATCGATGCCATTTGTATTTCTGCTCGCAGCCGCATTCGCCTTCGCAGCGCGGCGTGTGGGTGTTGCTGGAAGAAGGAGCGAGGTGGTTAGGACATGCTCGAGGGATCCCTTTAGGGATGTCTCCAACTCATCAGAGATGTCTGAATAGAACGTATCTATCCCTGCACATATCTCATCTCTTTACTCACCTGCACACCTCCTGATGTATTGCCTGCTCGAAGTGCTGCGTATTGACAATCGCTCGTATCTTTCCCGCCGAATTGGAAGCCCAATACGGTGTGACAATTTCAATTTTCGATTCGCAAGCATCGAGTCGCCCTGTGCCAGAGTTGCCATTGCCGTTGCTCGTGCTGCCCGGACCATTGTTGACTCTACCGCCGCCAGCTGCGCCGCGATTTCGATTACTTGCGCCGCCTGCGGCTGCCTGTCGCTTCTTGCGCAGCTCACCGAAGTAACTGTCGCCCGCCTCCCCCGCACTCGCCGCATAAGCGCCTGGCGGTATGAAGATATCGGGCTCGTCTATGAAGCGCCGCTTGCGCACCTTTGCCTGACCTCCACCGCCGCCGCCGCCCTCCATATTCATCTCAAAGTCACCGTACATGCGCCGCATCAGCGCCTTGTTATCGTCTATGAAACGCTCGATCTTATCGCTGTGCGAAAAAGGGGAGGAGAGATGAGAGAGGAGGGTTCAATGTGTGTGGAGGAAATATTTTATAACTTGGTATACCCTATATAAAATGAGGATTTCTTTCTCAATGAATCTTTTAACACTATCAGTACTAACCCTATGTATCTTTCAGAGTTTGACCCCGATAAGAACAATCGAGCACATTTTACCTAATTTCATCACGAAAACCAGATTTGACACATGTTTCCCATGACTAAACGAAACTCAATTTTCCTTGAGACAATTAAAGAATGTGTGAAATATAACTGGAAACTATAACGAAACAGCATTAAAGTGATATCCGACTGGACTTGCGAGTCATTTTAAAATGACAAACCCCAGCAGAGAGAACGACATAGCTCCAAGCACATGAATCACAGTTCATCATAAAACAGACCACAAACTACGGCACGAAGGACGCCAATGAGACTCATTGAGACTGTATTGTTTATGGGGTACTTTTTCGAAACTGTTCTTCGTTTTCGGAATACTCACATGGGATAGCTGTTGCCCGCGGTAGGGCAGAACAGCTGATGGTATCGCTTGATGCAGGGCACGCCCTTGATCACGTCGCCGCGCACATCCAGACCGAGTGCCACCGATAGCGCCGTCCACCAGATCTACACGGAGAGGGGGAAGCAAGTCGAGATAGAGTGAGAGGTGTAAAGATAATTGGCATTAGCATTGAAATGGGAACCATAACAATTTATAGCGGGGTGTGAAAATGATTCAAAGTAAAGATATAAAACATTCCGTTTCATATCGAACAGGCGAACTCCCCAATCAACCAACTGATCGCAACTCCCCCCGCTTCATGTAGTGCTGTGCTAGCTCTCGCTCTCGCTCCCTCTCCCTCTCTCTCTGACTTAGTCTCTCAGTGAGACGGTACGTTCAGCATCAGCATCGAACGAACTCGCACGACCTTCGTGAGCCAAAAGCAACAGCAACAACAACGCGAAGCAGAGAGACACACGCACAACAACAAACACACACAAACACACACACTCACACACACTCACACACAGGCACGCACAGAGAGATCGTCACTGCGAAGAGATCGTCAAAAGTTATTTCCGCAAATGAGCAAACTCGATCGATCGCCCCGTCGACCCGATCGTATATCGATATCCGTACTCGCGCGTGTCTGTGCCCCCTTTCGGCGTAGGGGGAGAGCGAAGTGGAGGTATTCCGAGGAGGTACTTACCGGAATCTGCAAGAATGAGCCATTATTAGCTTTGGGATAGGAGAACAAGGGCACGACCGGCACGCTGCCGTTCTTCAGATAAATGGGACCCTGTATGGGCGTTACTGTGGGCATCGGGCTGCTGGCTTTGTCTGCAAAGGAAAAGAGAGAGAGAGGGAGAGATAGAGAGAGAGTATTACATAGGTGCGTAGGAGACTTGTGATTCACAGGGATTTTAAGACAGCAGCGCGTAAATCACTTTGCCAGTCGGGTTTAACCCGCGCAGAGTTGCAATGAGTTGCATACCAATCGCATTGCAACGTTGACATGTGCAGTTTATGCGATCGATATGCGACATGCGATCTGCATTTGTAATGCTGCCCTCCATGCGGATCTGGACTTAACCTCAGTGGCAACTGCACTCAACTTTCCCTTTCCCTTTTTCTGGCAGGGCAAGGATGTGGCGCATAGAATTTGAAAGAGAGTTACGGGTACGAGTTTCGTTCAGTTTCGCTCAGCTGCAGTGTTGCAGTGCCTACCCGTCCTACCAGAGTACCTCGAAGGGGGCGGGGGTCGGGGACGTGGGTACTTCGTAACTGTTTCAGAGTTACATTACATGATGGACTCGTTTTGAGCTGCTCACGTCTTGCACAAAGGTGAAACCGCGAGACTTGAACAATGCGACTACTATATACACGACTATATATATATATGTATATATATATGTAGCCCCGATCTGGCATGCATGTCTGTGCATGAGTGTGCGTGCACGCTGCACGTCTGTGCGGCATTTCTCGACACGTCGAGCGGCCCCGCTGAATGGGGCCCGTACCCGACTTCTTGCATAATATACGTATATGTATGTGTGATATGTAGGCAGGCAGATATGTAGGTAGACAGGCTGTCTTGAGCCCCCTCGGTACTCGAGCAGCTTGCTACAATTGAGATGAGTCGCGCGTGAGATGAGGCCGAACACAAAGCGAGGCGCCACGCGTGGTGCCAAGTGGACAGGCGGGATGGCCAAGTGAATTATCAAATGCGCTGACAGTTTTGTGTCGTGGACGAGGGCAGGAACTGTCGCTGTCGCTGTGGCTATCGCCAAAACATGATGTCGTAGTTGTTGTTAGTTAAATAAGAAGAGGAACAGACAGAAGAGGAGCTCGAACTGGCGTTAGATAAATCGTGTTGCGTGTTAGCCGCAGCGACAGCTATAAAAGTCAACACGGGCCATTACTGTCCGCGGCGACAGGCGACCTTGTCGCCGTACGGTTTGTACGGTTTGTAGACCTTTGACCTTGCTCCGTCTACTTGTAGTCGTATCGTAGTTATATCTACTGTTGCTGTTTGGTTTCGGTTTAACAGCCAAGTGCAGAAGTTGCTCTCAATTGGAAAGACACACACAGAAAACAAAAAAAAAAATTGAGAAAAAATCAGAAAACAGACAACAAAAAAAAACCAAAACATCGCACAAGCAGCGCGGCGCAAAAGACGGCGAAAACATCGATTAACAACATGACTTTTGGGAATCGTATTCGGATTCGGAATCGGGCACTCAGATGCGATCTGTTCGGAGTTGTAGACGTCGTACTCGTCGGTCGCAGTCGCAGTCGCAGCCCCAGTCGTGTGTGCAGCACTCTATGGGGTCCACAAACTGTACGCTAATTGCCATCTATGACGCTACGGCGTAGCATAATCAATTTGCATAGGTGCCGATCGGAGCAACCGAAACAATTTGCAAGATCTTTTCGTTCTACTTGCAAAGTGTATCAAGGCATTTCGGTTTCATTATAAGCTCATCAAACTCAGCTCTAACTAAAAATTAACTCTTTCAATTTTTTAATTATTTAAATATATCTTAGACTCGTGTATAGATTTTTATGTATTTGAATATATATATTTACTCGATTTAAGAGTCTGTTTTATCGAATATATATATTTACACGATTTAAGAGTCTGTTTTATTGCGGTGTTATTAGGTTGATGAGAAGGAAAATTTAATTTGCAGAAATTAACTTTTATACAATTTCTGCAAATCAAATTTACCTTTCAAGTTTGCATAAAGAAAATTAGCATATTGCTACTGCTTTTCTTTCTGTGTACTGTTTCCCCCAGAAATCTCTGTTTCTCGATTATCAAAAATACATTTAGTTTCGTTCTTTCTTCTAGAAAAAAAAAACTGGGAAACGAACACCTATTTGCCTCTCAGTGTATTTTCTCCAGCTTTCATTCAGTTTAGACATCCTAATTTTCGGCCAGTGTAATTCGTCAGCCTCTGCAGCTTCGCACTCACCTTTCTTCTGCCCCTGGGCATCATAATAATCGCCATCGTCATCCTCCTCCTCCTCGTCACCCTCCTCCACATCGTAGTCGAGCACAGCGTGCACCTGTGTCCTGGATCCCTGTCCGGCCTGGACGCGCGTAAAGCCGGGCGCACGTTCCGGATAGTTGTCGGGCGGCGCCACGCCGTAGGTCGAGGCGGGCGTTTCTGTCTTTCCGCCAGCCTGCTGCCGGCCGCGCTGCGACTGCGTCGACGGCGGCTGCAGGGGCGGCTGCTGTGGCTGCAGATTTGGTAGCTGAGGCTGCTGTGGATGCTGCTGCTGCAACACTTGTGGCTGCTGGCCCTGCGCCTGCCTGCTGCCATAGCTCGTAATACTAAAGCTGCCCGTGTTCTTGGTGAAGCTCGAGCTGGCGCTGCCATGTGCATTGTAGTATTGTTTCGGCTGCTTGGTCGCCATCGACGACGACGACGACGGCGAAGACGGTGGCTGAGATGCCTGGCCGGGATAGCGAGTGTAGGAACCCTCTGCGGGGCCACGTCCTGCCGATTGTGTCAGCTGCAGCGTGCTCTGACTCTGGCCGGAGCTGCTGGCGCTGGAGCTGTGAAACGAGACGCTATTCTCGTTGGTCTCCAGCTGCGTCTGCTGCGTGTGCTGTCCATGCTGCTGCGCCTGCTGCTGCTGTATGTGATAGACCGAGTTACGTGTGGCACCGCCACCTCCTCCAGTGGGCGGCAGATACGCGCTGCCCTGCTTACGTCGTCCGCTGTACGGATAGCCCGGCTGCGGCTGCTGCTGTGGCTGTTGCTGTGCCGCTTGTCCCTCGGGCGGGCCATATGGATTGTTCTTGTAGTAATCCGCACCGGCAGCTGGCGGTCCGGCGTCCGCTGGCGACTGTGGCTGCTGATGATCGGCGGGCGAGTAGAGCAAATTGTTTGTATTGCTAGCCAGCTGATGCAGCGGATGCAGTGGCGCCAAGGTGACGCCCCACGGCTGCGCCAGTGCGCCAAATGGCAGCGAGAAGTTGGCCAGCGCCATCGGATGCTTCTTTCAGTATGTTTGTGTGTGTGTGAGTTGCGGTGAAGTGAGGCGAAGGCAAGTTACGTAAAATCAATTGATATGTTCGTTCTCAGTGCATGGCATAACAAATGACTTAGGCAACGAACGCAGAACAAATGACTTAGACAACGAACGCGCCGTGGCTACCCCACATTTCACACAGAATCGATCCCGAAAAGCGCGCGCGCCATTCACAGTTGCCTCCCTTTCTGCGCCCCTCCCCCAGCGACAATAGCACAATTTCAATCGCACACACTCGCGCACACACACGCCAAGCACACTCGCGTAATCGACGGCGACGACAACGACAACGACGACGACGACGACGGCTCTTGTCGACTTATGTAGTATATGAGAGATATGTGCAAATGCTGCTGTTGTTGTTGGTATTAAGATTGTTGCTGCTGCTGCTGCTGCTGCTGAGGTGCCCTGTGTGTGCCGTGTGTTAATAACTTGCACGCTGGCTGTGTCGACTGTGATCGATCGAGCAACTCGGAACTCGCAACTGGCGACTGGCGACTGGCAACTCGACAACCCGCGACTCTTGTGCTAAAAAACCATTCACGACAAGCTGACAATCGAGACTGAGCCCGTTCTCGGCGTGCGCCTTTAAAAACTTAATGGGAAAAATGTTTCAACAAGCCTCAAAACTCAAAACTGACTTGAAGAAAACGACAACAACAACAGCAGCAGCAGCTGCTCAAAGAGTGAGCGGCTGCGCTGCGACCGCGACGCCGGCAGTGCGCACTCAGTTCAGGCAGCGTAAGTTTTTTTGAATGGCAAATCGAAAAATAAAGCAAAACCGGAAAAATAAACGCTCCCAGGCGAACGACGCATGGATGCTCTAACTTGAGTAACATGCGAAATTCTCGAAAGATCAATTTCGATTTGCAAAAAAAAAATTTTCTGTTTTTGGCCAACCTCCACAATTACCTTATAATTTTCTACAGAAATTTTATAAACATATTTTAGATACATTTTGAAAGAGTATTATTTACTCGGAAATGTTCCTACCCAGTAGAATTATTCCGTGTTGTATGAGATTTCGGCTGTGCTCTTGTTGACCTATACCAATGGATGAGCTGCGCTCGGATGGATCGACTCGCTGCTGCAGTTTTGGTTCCGTTTGGCGACTTGTTTGTTTCATTTTCGAAAAGCGCATATTAATCACCAAACAAAATCGTCGTCGCAGACGTCTCCGCGTCCGTCTCCGTCACCGTCTCGAAGGCAATGAAAAGCAAAAGTATTTTTAAAGTGGGCTTTAAAAACAGGTTGTGAAGAGCACGACGTGCGTTACACTTGCGATCCGCTTAAGAGAGCCCTCTCAGCCCTCTCTCGCTCTCTCTCTCTCATGCTGCTCTCTTGAGAGGGTTCGGCCAGAACGCGCGGCCTAGTCATTACAACGTGGAACGCATGCACAAGCGGGGTCGAGCTGGGGTGCTGTCAGCTATGTCGCGGTAATGCCGAGTGCATTTGGCGATGAGCTAAAGATATTAACGATAATCATGCGCGTGATGACGCTGTCTCTGGGCCCCTCCGGGCTTGGCTACGAACGGAGGCGTAGACGAGTGGCTACGTCACAGCGGCTGAGACAGCTCGGAGCGTCGACTACTTTGCATATTAGCACCTCCTAACTAGAGCAGCGCTCTCGCACTCGCACGCGCTCTCTCTCTCTCTCTCTCTCTCTCTCTCACTTACTCCCTCCCCTGCCTGCGCTGCGAGAAAGATAGCTACGTGTTACCTGTCAGTCAGCCGATCGCTTACGGAAACGGATGCAGCAACTGGCCGTGCCGTGATCGTATCTTTCACATGAATCTGTCAGGGAAATCCGCCCTACGGAACCTAAGCTCCTGTTTGGCTGCTGCACGAGTTTAAAGTGATTCACAACTATTGATTTATTCAACTCGGAAAACCTATGAATTCAGTATGAGTTGATTGATTTCTATACTAACTACTGGAATGTTCGACCTTTCCGTTCGGAGAGGATGGGGAATGCAGAAAACCAATGCGATTTGATTTATTATATCCTCTTACTCTCATACTTTACAAAAATCTACATTTATCTTGGAAAGTACATAATAGTTTTAATTGTGAGTGCGAAAAACCCGAAGAGGTTTTCACAAACTGCGATTCTTTATATCCTCTTTTCAACTGAGAAAAATCCACATTACTCTAGGGAATAATAGTTTAAAACTGTGAGGTCTAATTGATTTGGAAATCCTTATAAAAAGTCGGTGAGTTCTATACAAGTAACTTGTTAACACTCTTTAGTCTGATAAACCTTTAAATCAATTTCAAACCGCTTGATTTTTGTAAGTTCCTTTCTAATCTCTTTTATTTATCTCTCTAAGATACTAAACTGAAATCTTGAACCTTTGTGTTGATCGGTTTGGCAACATAAAACATATCTTTCCAGAAAATCTTAAGAGCTTTTCGATAACTACAATCTAACTACATAAATATTCAATTGTAAATATTGGAAACCTTTAAAAGCGATTCGAGTCAATGGAATGTTGAACCTTTGCGTTTAGAAAGGTTTCCAGCAATCGCATAGCACCACCTACTTGGTGTGTACAGATACTCCGTGTATATGCAAATAGAGCTATACCTAAACTGTAGCACATGGGCTGGCCCGACAGCTGGCCAGCTGGCCGCTTGAACAGTTGACCACGCCATGGCCATATAAACATGGCTAATAGCAGGCTTTTGTTTAATGACGGACAACGCTGACCAAGCCCAACAAATATCGCACATTTATTGCAACCAGGGTTGGGTCAAGTCAGGTGATCTATTTCAACAGTCCTAGGTACAGGGAATCGTGGATAATTTTCATTCACTTTTGATTCATATTTTATGAGCTCACGTCCATTTATATTCCCACTAAGGATTGGCCAGCGAACTTACTATCAACTTTATGGTATATTGTGCAATTTTCATAATAGTTGCGTAAGTTTATAATGCCGCCTGGTTATAGTCAAGTTAACTTGATTTATGCTATGCGATGTGTTTGCGAAGATTTGTGCTTGCAGCCCTATAGAGTATGCATAATGTGATCCGCATGTATGCATTATGAACAATTTGAATAAAGTCAAAGCTAGAACGAGTTTACTGCGAGTACTCGAGCACATAGTTTACCCCAGCAACAACAACAAAGAGTGACAAAAGCAAGCGCCAAGCGAGCATTTTTATTTATTTTTTTGCCTTTCCCTTTTCATGGGGGTAGACATTGAAACACTTCTTGGTAATTGTCTGAACTTATCTAATCCACTCGACAATCAACAAAATCAACGAAAAGTCGACAATTCAAAAAAAGACTCCACAATATGACATTCTTCTAGCGCCTGCCGCGGCCTGGGCGCCCTCAGGCTTTTGCGGAGCGATCAACCCGATCAACCGATCAACCGATCAGCGGATCAGCCGATTGAGCGGGCCAAAAACGTCGCCTGTCAAATATTTAAATACAAGTACAACAACAATAGGAACAACAACAGCATCGGCATCGGCATCGGCAAAAACAATGGTAATATCAACAACATAAAAGACAATAAAGCTGCCTTATCGAATGTGCTCTCAAGCATTGGCCTTAGGTCGTTAACAAATTTTAGCTGCCAATCTTTTGTTCAGTCACAATAAAATTAAATAAAATAAAATAAACTTAACTAAAGTTTAACATGAATTAGATCACTCGGCAATGAAATACCGTGCAGGCAAGTTCCCTCAGTCTCCCACACTCTTTACTATTGTCTCGATATATAATGATATCAGGCCAGGAAAGAAGATCTATACATACTTCCAGAAAATCGATGTGCTGTATAGGATAACCTCTGTAATATTACTTAAGTCTTCAATGTTAACTAAGCCTACTAAAAATTCTATAAATGAATCGATTCTGTCTTGCATTAATACATATAGTTCTCCCAAACCTTAAATACCCCATAATTTGTTGCTTAGTGCTGAGTATAAGAGCGCCAAACATCAAGTGTTTGTTGTTTGAGTTTCGATTCGGAATCCGATTCCCTAACCCCGCTCCGACGAATGACAAAATTTGCCATTGGCGCGAGGGGCATTGCGGAGTGCTCCAATGCGTCGATACTTTGACTTCGATTCGGACTCGCATGTTCCAATGGCCATAGATGCCGCAGTCGTTGATCGATTCGATCAGCATAAAGAAAAAAAATCACTTTAATTAGAACCAATTTAGAGCGTGGACCAATTTATCAGAAGCATTTTGAAAAGTAGTTGAAAACCAGTTGAGATCAACTTCGGCGCCATGTGCACAAACACTTGGCGGGCCCAGCAGGAGGGGCGAGCGGTCAGAGGCCCCGCAAGGGGCGTGGCTAGCCATAGTTTCAGCTTTAGCTGTCCGGTCTTTAGAGTCCACAATAACTCAACCATTGTCATTATTACGGACTTATTTATTGTTGCTGAATCGAAGCGAGCAGAACCGATCCGAACCGAACTGAACTAAATTGAAATTGAAATTGAAATCACCTTTTACGCATTTGTTTTTCTTTGTCAATTGTCGGAGCTTTGCTATGGTCTATTAAAGTGTTAGGTGTGGACTCCAACACCAGGTTCAAGTGCACAGAGTTCTTATTGTGCCACGGGTAGACTTATTTGGAGTCAAACGAAGTCAGTTTAATAAGTTTCCGAGAAGAATTCCAAGTGCTCCATTTGCCTTGACACAATACGCAGGAAATAAATTCGGTAATATGTATGTATGTATCTGAAAGATATTGAAGAGCTGTGTTTATTCTAGAAAATATTGTTTTAAATTATAATATTAACACTACAAAGTATATTCCCAAAACTAGTAAAATCTGCATTGGCTTCTCGGTAACTCTTCGAACTACCCGTGAGCTGACACCCAACACTTTCAGCTTTACATACAAGTAGAAACGAGATGGAAACGAGTTAATTATTTTGGTTCTCGACAACCAAGATGCTGTCTAAATAGACACCAAAAGTTTTCCTTTATACATGCTGAACAATCATTAATTACCTTTCCTTTTCTGATCTCTATCTCTGGTTACCTTGTGCGATGTCATAGACATGACGCGACGCGAGTCCAATTCCATTTGGAGCTCTGGCAGCTGGGGATTACCGTTGTGCGTCGCGTCGTTTAAGGAAGTAAACTCAACTGGAATCTATCTACATATCTATCTATCTTAAAAGTCTAACCAATCTATCGCGTTAATATCTGTCATACTTGGTCTTGCTGGGCACACCAGGTGCCTGACCATTGCTTGCCAGGCTTTGGAGACAGTGGGTGGCCGCCAAAGTGTAGACCTCGTAATCTGTGATCGCAAAGTTGTAGTCACCAAAGAGTGTCAGATGGGCCGCATTGGGACCGTCGTAGGAGTGAGGCAAGTTCGAGTACGAGTCCGTGTTCACGTTGCAATTGCTCGAAATAAGTAGATCGGCACCGGCTCCGAATATGGGACCACAACTGGGGAAGATTAAAACAAGATAACACTTAATTCATTAGAACAACTCTCTACTTGAACTCACTCTGGATGGTAGCAGATGGCATAGGGTTTCTTTACAATATCGAATTTTACTGGTTGCTCGCCATTGGGTGGATTCAGAATAAAAAGAAAGGCGCGCTCGGAATGTAAGTAGCCGCCTTTGCGACTGGTCTTGGCCCATGCCACATCTGTGAAGCCGCCGCTGATCTCACCATGTGCACCTTGGCCAATTATCATGCAGGGAGCCACCCCATCGCAGTAACGATGAAACGAACTTGAGCCGTAACCATGTGTGGAGGCGCGAAACACCAGACGCCAGCTCTGCTTGGGCATACCGTACCATCCATTCAGGACGCTCTGCAACGCCAACTTGTCGTTGCGCAAAATTTGTGAACCGGGAAACATGTTCACCGTGAGACGCGGCTGAAGCCGCTTGTCGTTATCCATCAGCTTGTTGGGATGCAAAGCCGCGTAGCGATATCGCTCCAAGGAGAGTTCCATGGGAACTGCCCCCGTAGGTTCAACTTCCTCGGCAAAAACCTGACTGTCGATGAGCAGCAAGCGCACGTGGCCCATTACTCCACTTAGGTGCTGGCAGACGCGGGCGCGTTCCTCCTCTGTCCAATGGGCCGTGGGCTGTGTAACGCCTGCCTGATACTTTGCCCAGGCCAGCACGCAACGCCAGACTTCTTCCTCCTCCAAGCAGAACTGCATAAAGATAGGCGAGAGATTATTAATTTAAAAGCTTGCGCTGTCTAGAAGTATTCCTACATAGTCGGAGGAGATGATTTTGATGAGCGCCTCTTTGGTGAGCGTCAGGAAGGAATTCGTCTTTACGCACTCGCCGGCGTTTTCACCAATGTATATGATGCAGCGTTCCATGAACGAGGCAGCGCACTTGGCACCTGCAAGCGAAGAATTCAAATTGGGTTAGTCGGATTGCCACGAAATTGATTCACCTGGGTCCCATTGAAAGCCGGCAAATTGTGTATATAAAATTTCGTTCATTTTATTGTGGGTATTTGTATTACAGTTATTTTCACTTATATGTAATCAGTTGAGGCAGAAGTTGTGCGGGGAACTTGGTCTAATCCTTGGACGGGTTTACGTTTTGTATCAACGTTATGTTGTCTCCCTTGAGCATGATGCGACCAAGATTCTTGCGCTGGCGCGTCTTCACGTACACCTCCTCGGCGTCGTCAAGCACCAGATTCATGTACTCATCGAAGCCGACAATGTGGCCCTCGATGCGAAGCGAAATGTTTTCATAGAGCCACACTTGGACGCGTGAACGACTTTGCAGGTAACGAAAGATCAGGTTGATGGGCTGCACCATCACCTTTTGCACTTTTGGATTGCCTTTGAAGGACATTTTGGCAATGTTTTATTTAATGTAGTTTTTGCTTTTAATATTTTCTGCGAAAACGTTTTCGGTTTTTTTCTTTTCTCTTGCCGGCGTCTTTTTTGGTGGGCAAAAGTTATAAGTATCGATATAATCGTTTGTTACTCTCGCTATCGATTGCATACTCAACATATGTATCGATAGTTGTTTGCAGACCGGTTGCGTCAGAAGGTGTCAGGTCGAGGAAGTTGTTAAGTTTTTGCTTTTAGTTGTAAATAATAAACAATAAAGATGGCGTCGCCAGGAACCGTTGACAAAGCCGAGCTTATAGACCAGGTGAAACAACAGATTGCTGTTGCGAATGCTCAGGAATTGCTTTCACAAATGACGACAAAGTGTTTTAAGAAATGTATTGGCAAGCCTGGAACTTCCCTTGACTCGTCAGAACAGGTAAGCACATTGTCTGATGCATGGCCCGTATTCAAATACTTAAAATTAACTTTCAATGCTAATGCTTTCGTTACTACTAGAAATGTGTATCCCTGTGTATGGATCGTTTCATGGACTCATGGAACCTTATCTCCCGAACCTACGGCCAGAGGTTACAGCGTGAGCAATCGAAAATGTGAACAGGATTTACTAAAAGAAAGCCTGCCGATGACTATGCTTTGCAGTTAACTCTACTTAGGTCTACTCGTTGTTAAAAAACAAATCCATTAAAACAAATATTTCATACATGTTTTGCAATTTACATTAGAAAATAAAACGTGCAAACACGATAGACCGGGGCTAAGCTATCGTGACACAATTAGTTGAATCGATGTTTCTTAACCAAGTATCGATAGAGTTTCAGTTTCACAGCTGATATTTCGATTTTCCTATGCAAATACGCGCCCAGTGAATGGCAAAAGAGTTGCATTGGCAAATCAAATCTAATTGGCGCAAAATTTAAATCGAAATGTTACAACAATTACGTACTTTTTACCCCACAATAAAAATACAATGTAAATATCTCTCACCTGCTTTTTCGTGGATATCCATAACAGCTGTTAGAAACGTACAAGCATTGTCCACGGACAATGTGGATATGACATGATCCTCACAAGCGGCGCGCAATTCAAACACGCCCATATCCTGTGCCAGAGTCAACATTTCGAAAACCCGATAGTCTTGTAGCATTAACTGCAGGTAGGATGAAAATTAGATTGAGAAAATATTACTGGATAGTGTAAAAGTACTACCCATACCTTTGCTGTATAGACATACAGTATGAACTGCCGAAACAGTTCGGCATTGACGTGCGGTAGACGAATCGCGGTCGGTGTGCCAGTTCCAGGTGCGGCCGGCGAAACTGTGCAGCCGGGAATGGGAATCCGACAGACCTCACCTCGTTTTGCGGTCTTGAAGCTCTTGCAACTAAAGATGAAATAATACTTTAATTGAGTGATCGTTGATCGAATGAGTGGCACGTGCCACAATGTCACACACGCCAGCGTTCGGCAACTGGCAACCATAAAAGGAGAACGAGGCCAATTAAATTACCGTGCCATCAGGATGCTTCTGTGTGCGTAGATCTTCTCATCGTCGCGGCCACATATGAAGACCACATCGGCACTGTCCTGATCCTCGCACAGCCGCTGTAGATCCTCAATCAACTGTGGAAGCCCGGCCAGAGCCGGGTCACTGTGTGGTGCACGTGCGCTCATCGTACTGCAGGCAATCCTTCTCCGTCTCACTCTCTCCCTCTCTGTTTTTGTGTGCTTCAATCTCTTTTTTTTTGTTGTTGTTTGTTTTGTTCTGCGTGTGCAAATATTTTTCTCTGTTTTGTTTATGTTTTCACTTCCACGTTCCGTGCGGATCGTTTTGGGAGCGTGGCCAAAGTGCCCGAAGAGAGCAGAACCGGTTTCTGCTGAAAATGCTAAGCGAACAGACAAAACCCACGCCACGAACTAAAAAAGAGTCTGGAAAACAATTAGCTTGCACTTTGCGTTGATTTCTTTAGGTATTTGTTTTGCACAATTTGCCTGTTAAGAACAATACATAACTATCTCAACTTATTAGTCAATTCAGAGAGATTAAATATCTTTTCTCACTTCTCGAATCACAAAAGATCGTTTTCATTTGAGCACATACTCCGCGGGCCGAATATCTCGCACTCGTGTTGCCGTCGAGACTGAAGAAGAAGCTGCTGCCGCCTCAGTTGCCTGAGTCGCAGTTGGCCTGGCCCTCGCCCTCGCCGTCATTAAGCGGATTCTGGAGTTTTGGCCTCGCGTCACTTTTCTCTTTGGCCTTCCAAAGAGAGCAAGAGAGCTGAGCTGCATAGCGGTAATAAAACTCAGCAGGAATCGGAATTTTATTGACTTCTTGAAACAGGTGTAGATCGTGACTTTTTTGTGGAGAATCTCAATTTCATGAGTAGACGAGTAGATTTTAAATACTTTAAATGGCAATTTTTAATAGTTGAAAACAAATTTGTAATATTTATTTATCTCTTTAGCTGAAGCAAAGGACATTTTCAGCGCCATCTGTAGAGCAACGATGGAACCTTATGTTCAGGAGCATTATCTAGGACAAGAACCCAGGTTTTAAATTTAAAAATATTTGTGGCGTCATCTGTTGAGCATTGATCAAAACAATGTGTGTTACAGTTACAGCCTGAAAGTATGTATTTTATTATTTTGCTAGCAATCGAAAACATTAAATGCATATTCAAATTCTGTAGCATACTTTGCACTGCTTGCCCAAATGTAAAAGAAACAGCAACAGGAGCTAACAGCATTTATAACTTAACATTCTAGATTTTCGTTTAGTTGCTTCACCAACCCCAGTAAAAATTTGAAAAAATACCGCAGGGTGCAAAACCTGGCTAGAGTCCGTGTGACCAGTGCAAACGCAAAATACTAAACTTGACGTCTCCGGCTTTTATAACAGTCAGTGATTCGTTTCTGATCTCAAATCTAGCGGGTTTTGTACAGCTGCCGTTAAAAACTCTTTATTTTGAGTTCTTTAGAGAGCTGAAAGCACTGCCCAGTAAAACCATTTGCTGCTTATGTTTTTCAAATATTTATTTATGCATAATATTTACCGTTTGTTTTTGTTTTGCCTCGACTTCACATATGTAATAATGGCTTCATTCTTTTTTTTTTGTTTTATTTGCTTCTGCACTACTTAAATATGAAACGTTGAAGTCAAATGTTGTTTGTTTTGTTCATTAACTGTTTAATTGAATTAAACTTTGTATTCGCTTTGTGGGTGCATTTCGCTTCCGGTTTGTTGTCGTCTTCGTCTTCCTCTAATTCTCTTCTTCAACTAATTTTACTCATAATCTACGCAATTTGCTCCACAATTTGTACATTTTATTTGCATTCTGAATGTCACATAAATAAATAAATAATAAACGATAATCGGTTATCGGCTAATCGATAATAATAGTAATAATCATAATGTTTGACAAGACGCGGATTGTTGTTGTCGTATTAATACGCTATTTATGTAAATGATTTGCTTATTCGATAATAATTAATGCCATTATTTGTTTTGTTGTTGTTGTTGCACATTTTAATTTGTAATAAGTTGTAACAATTTCAAGTCGTTTTCTTCTTAATAAGCATCATTATTTGTTTTCTTTTTTGTTAAATTTATCGTGTTTTGCTCTCATTGGGCGACTCTCGCAGGCGGCGCTTTATAAAAGTTTGTTAAATATAGTATTAGTTTTTAAGAAAATGATTGTTTTTGTTTATATATCTCTTTGGGGTTGTTACCAAAAAAATCATAGAAAAAACTGCAAATTCCTTTCGGATCGGATGTAAAATTTGGCCGTTAATATAAAATTGCTGAAAACCTTTTTGATTAACCTTCAAGTTGTTGTCTTTGCAATAGCCTCAACTCTCAACGCTCTCTCTATAAGGTAGGGTCTGTTTATTTGCTATTTGTATGGAGTTCTTTTCGTTCTGGTTCTGTTTCTTTCTCTGGTTCTGGGGTTTCGTAGAAATCGTAAATGTCATAAATGAAACACAAAATCGACACCAAATTAATTTACAATAATTTGTATATTGTTGTTTTTTTTTTCATATTTTATTTTTATTTTAAATTTTTGTTTACTCTTGCATAGCAATTTGTAATTTCGCTTTTTGTTTGCTTTTTTTGTATTTGTTGCGTATAATTTATATAACTTTTTAAATTTGAATAACAATTGTTTGTTTTTTTTGCTTACTCTCACAATTTAAGTTGTTAATCATTAAACGTATGTATACATATATATTTAATAATATATGTATGTTTATATAATTAATTCTTGTTGGGCTTTTCTTTAAATTATCATATTTTTTTACAATTTTACACATTTTCCGCTGGCGTATCTTACGAGCTAATTGAATTTTGGTTTGAAGTTGTTTTTCATTTGTTTTTGTTTTTTGTTTTTTGCTTTTTAATTTCGAAATTCACTTAAGACAATAAACGATACGGGATTATCGTTTTCGTGTTCTTTTAGAAAGTACAAAACACACAGGCGTAAATAATTTATATGAAATATGTTTAACAAAAGTTTATAGATTTTTGAAATCTCTGCGCGCTTTCGCTTGGCTCTTGGCTTGGGGGGAGGCTATTATCAACTTCCTCATTCCACTTTCCTATTCTTTCATTTCATTTTGTATTTCCAAAATAATAAAATTCATAAAGTTCACAAAGTGTTGGCAACGTAATCAAAACGTAAGCTACGAGTACGAGTACAGCATATGTATATCGATTGCCTATCGACAGAAATGATATTTACAGAAAACAATCGACGAGTATTTGCCATTCACATGTTACAAAGACAAATGGTGGTTAGCTTACGAACTACTCTAGCGTTTGTATAGATGTGTGAGTGTGTGTGTGTGTGTGTGTTGGTTTCGTATTATTATAATGTTTTACTTTGTTTGTTGCTTGTCTAAAACTATTCAACTAAATGCCTACAAAAAGCAAAGCTTAAAAAAGAAACAGAAGACGCTACGCTTAATAAAATTGTTGAATTAGGCGCTACAATAAATATTAATGTATGTGTTTGTGTTTCCATGTATGCTATGTTTGTGTGTGTGAATACATGTAAATATGCATGCATTATCCATACACATATATAGTATATATATATATGCATCATATATAGGCATAGGTATGCGTATGCTTGCGCTGTAGTTGTATTTTCCTATTTTGTATTGTATAAACGCGATCGCTTTAACGCGCTACGGTTCCAGTGTTGTAAAATGTTTGTAGTTATAACGTATATTCAGTTTAGATTTTTCTTTAGCAATTCGTTATTTGTTTTGTTTGTTTGTTTGTCGTTTTGTTATCTTCTCAGTGGTGGGTTCATTTTGTGTGTTCATTCCATCATTCCTCTCCTCTTTGCTCTCACTTTCGCACTCTACTACGCTGCTCTTACTCTTCTGCTTAGAATTAAACTAAAGTAAAATAGTTACAATAAAGTTAAGAATCGAGAGTGGCGTAGAATGGGCTGGGGATGGGATGTCGGGGAGCGGGAGAGAGGGTCAGAGTCTCTGCAGAAGCTTTGCCGCTGTGCGGAACCAAAAGAAATTAGAATTAAGTTTTGTATGTGTGTGTGTGTGTTTCAAGCCTCGCTTTAAGTTGGTTTTCTCTTTTAAATGTCTTCGAAGTTTTCGTTCTTTTCTGGTGGTTCGTGCCTTAGCCTTAACAAGTATAATCACTAATTAGAATTAGCATTAGAATTAGTCATAGAATTAGAGTAAATTACCAGGTAAAATAATAATATTCATAATGATAATAATCAGTAAAAAAAACACACGCATAAAATGTTTTTCCTTTTCTTTTTGTTTGTTTTTCCTTTTTTTCGTTTTCTTGTTATTTTTTTTAAAGCTTTGGTTTCAATGTTGATAATATTTCTGCAGCAAAGTCGAAGAAATACAGAAAATATACATAGATAGATTGGTACGTAAGGATGTACATTCATGTGTTGTGTATGTTTCTCTATAGCGAATTGGAAGCCTAACAAATTTTGTGTTATACGTGAGATCAAAACAAGCTAAAGGTGTTCGTAGAAAGGTCGCTTCTTCTTCCGCTTCTTCTTCATCTTCTTCATCTAGTTGTGCGTCTTCGTGTTGAGCGTAAAAGTCAAAGAGAGTTGGAGTGAGAGAGATGCAGATAGAGTGGCCGTGCTGGGGGCGGGGGCAGAGGGACGCAGCTTAAAACTAATTAGCAAAACGCCTTGGCTTAGTTTACTGTGTGCGAGAAAGAGACAACGCTTTAATCTACAGGCTAATGCGATCGTTGGATGGGGCAGGAGGGTGGGTTGGGGTTTTTGGTGTGGAGGGCGGGCAGCTGCTTAGGCAATTTCCTTTTTGATTTGTAATTCGCAGTTCGTTGTTGTTGCTGTTGCTGTTGCTGTTCCTGTTGTTGTTGCTGTCGGTGTTGCTGTTGCTGTTATTGTTGCTGTTGTTGCCAAGGGTGTTGGCGTCGGCGTCGGCGTCGGCGGCGTCTGCTTCTTGCTCGCCTTTGTCGCCATTAAAACTGGCGGCGCCGCAGTCGCTGCCACTTCGACTGCAGACGTTGTCGTTAGCGTCTCAGCCGGCGTCGCTGTCGACGTAGCTGTAGTTGCTGCCGTGCCGCAACGCTGGCGTCGCTGCAGTTGCTGCTGGCGCTGCTGCAGTGGCATCTCATCGTCATCGGAGTCCTCCTCCAGCTGCTGTTGTGCCGCTTGCGCCTCCGTCTCCGTCTCCTCCTCGTCCTCCTCCTCCGTCTCCTCGTCCTCATCCCGTTCCGCCTTTGTTGCCGTCTCATCGTTGTTGCTGTTGCTGCTGCTGTGGATCTTGGCCAGGGCATGGCAGGCGGAGAGCTGTGCCTTCTTCATGGACGCCTCATCGCTGCTGTTGCTGCTGTCAAAGAGCTGACCCGCCGTGGCGGCCGAGTCTGGCGAACGGGGCGTGGTCGCTGTGGGCGGCGTGGCCAGCGCGCTGCTGTGCGGCGCCTGCGCCGATCGCTCCAAGTCCAGCTCATCGGTATCCTGCTCCTGCTCCATCTCCACGTCCTCCTGCTCTTCTTCGTCCTCCTCCTCTTCTTCTTCCAGCTCGCTCTCGCGACTGGCGGCACTTGGACTCGGACTCTTGGCCTGGCCATTCACCATGGGCTTCTCATCCGCAAGCTGCAGCTTGATGCGCTTGTTGTGCGGCTGCTCCGCCTCGTCCTTGAGCGGCGTCGGACTGCGACGCAGTCCATTCACCTGTGGCTTTACTTCGCCATTGTTATTGTTGTTGTTGGCCTGATCCTGTGTGAGCGTCTCATTGCTATCCGCCTCGAGCAGCTGCGCCTGCTCCCGCTCGTGCTCCTCATCATCCTCCTCCTCCTCCCCCGCCTCCGCCTCCGCCTCCGCCTCCTCCTCCTCATCCTCCGGCAGCAGCGTCTGGGTCTGCGTCTTCAATGGCACCACACGCAGCTTGTCGTAGGCCTCCAACTGGCGCCGGCAACGCTGCAGTTGCTCGCGCAGCTCGGCAATGTGCGCCTCCTGCTTGTGACACACCTCGCTCAGCTGCACGTTGTTATAGCGATACTGTTGGTTCTCCTGCAGCAGTCGCTGCAGCAGATGCAGCACACGCTCCCGATCCTTGGGCCGCGTCTCGCGCAACGCCTCCACGGCCTGCTCCCACGGCGGCAACATGGCGCTGCTGTCCGGCTCCCCGTTCAGACTGTCGTCATCCGTGTCCGTGGACAGCTCGAACTCGCTGCCCAGATGCGGCTTGCCGTTGCCATTGCCCAGCGGCAACTGTTGCTGCTGCAGCTGCGTCTGTTGCTGCTGCTGCTGCTGCAGCTTGGTGTGCGGCGAGCTGACCACATTGGAGGAGTGCGTGCTCAGGTTGAGGCCGGCGCTGGAAGACTGCGTGGGCGAGTAGCCAGCCGACGATGGCGTCTTATAGTGCCCCAAGCCGCCTCCGCTAGCCGCATGTGGCGGCAACGCGGGCTGCAGCAGCAGCGGCTGCGGCTGACTCATCAGATTCTTGTTGATCCTGATGCGACTTGGCTCGCTCTGCTGGCTGTGGCTGTGGTGGCTATGGTGGTGGTTGCTGCTGGTGGGCAGCAGCTTGGCATGTTGATTGACGGTGGCGATGATGTGCGAGTTGCTGCTGCTGCCGTTGCCGCTGCCGCTGCCGCTGCTGCTGTTGTTGTGGGCAACTGTGCCGCTGGAGGCGCCTCCAGTTGTGGCCGGCGGCGGCACGGGGGACGTGGAGGAGGTAATCTCATTGCTGCCCGCGGAGAACTCCTCGGCGGGACTGCGTGGCACGTGACGCGCTGCGGGCGGCGCGGCAGCTGCAGCTGCTTGTGCCGCTGCTGTCTGGCTGGGCGGGGGCGGTGGTGGCGCGGGCAGGTGGGCGGGCGCGGGCTTGGGCATGGGCGAGCTGCTGTTGGAGCTGTTGCTGTGATTGCTGCTGGCGCCGATGCTGCTGCTGCTGCTGTGATTGCTGTTGCTGCCGACGTGCGTCGCATCCGCCGCGCCAGTCGTTCCGGCCGTCGGTGTTGGCGGCGTCGTGGCGCGCTCCTGCTTGATCTGCAGCGGTTCCACCTGCACCTGCACCTGCTGCCGTTGCCGCTCCAACTCCCGCTCGCGCTCCCGTTCCCGTTCGCGCTCCTTGTTGAGTATGTTCTTGCGCGGCGCCAGCGCCACATTCGGCTGGAACGAGCGCTCGAAACGCTCGCGATCCGTGCTGCGCACCACCCGCTCCGGATGCTGCAGCTCCGGTGGCTCCTGGCAGCCGTACGAGAGCGTGTTGTAGGCGTGCACGTAGGCGGCGGCCGAGCTGGCCTTGGCGGCGCGCCATGGCTGAAAGGCGCTGCTCGCAGCGGCTACTCGCTCCCGCTCCCGTTCCCGCTCGCGTTCGCGTTCTCTCTCGCGTTCCCGCTCGCGCTGCTGTTGCTGCTGTATGCTGTACGCCGTGTACATCAGTTGATACCGCTGTATGTCCAGCGGATGGTACGCATCCAGTGCCGCCTGCTTCGACGGCTTGCCGGCCAGCTCCAGCGGCAGCAGAAGATGCTGCTGCTGCTGCTGCGCGTGCTTCAGGCTCGCGGGCAGCGTCTGATGCGCTGCCAGCGGCGGCTGCGGCGCCACCAGACCCAGCAGTGCGTCCTCCATCAGCTGCAAGAGAAAGAGAGAGAGAGAGTGCGTGTTAGTGCTTGTCTCGACATGTCTGTGCTGCGTGGTTATTAGAAAATTGATCGGCCATAAAAATAGATGCTGCAAAACCAGTAGCCCCTGCCATTAATTTGAATTGCCCGCCCCACGCCTAACCTGCCTGCCCCCCTCCCCCGCACTCCGCCCTGCTCCGTTCCTTTTTGTGAGTGGCTAATTATAAACAAACAACTACCCGGTAGGATCACAGTGCATCCGCAGCAGCCTCCCCTGCCTGCCTGCCTGCCTTCTCGATACTGCGATCTGGCGATCTGGCGATCCTCCTCAATCACAACGCCCCGCGGTTATGGCGCCAATTGTCATTGAGACAGACGGCCGAGTAACTGCGGCGCGTGCACTGCAAGAAATTGGGGGGCTACTTCAGCTGTGCTAGAGTGAGACTCTAAAGGAAAGATGAAGGAGTAAAGGCTTAAGGCTGTGCGATAGGGAGAGTATGCAGAAAGAGAAAGCAGGCAACAGACAGGGAAAAATAAGGAGAAACAAATAAAGACAGATAGACAGAGAGAGTGAGAGAGAGAGCTGAAATAGATAGCTAGAGGAGTAAGCTGGTAATGATAGAGATAAAAACACAAGGAGAGAGACAGAGCCAGGGAAATATAGATAGAGAGAGAGAGTACAAAGACACATACGAGAAAAATGGAGAGCGATAGAATAAAGACACATCCGAAAAATATCGAGATTAAAGTGAATACGAAGTAGAAAGAGAGAAAATACAGAGAGAAATCCTAGAAATACGACTGATGCTCAATTATATTTAAAGTCTAGTTTCTAATATTTATTATTGAGAGTCTCTAGACTCTCTTTATACGACTCTTGCCAGCACAACTCTGTAATATTCTCCTACTTGCATTTCTCCGGAATAACCATAGTTCGTTTCGCTTGCCAACTTTTCTCGCAGTGCACTCAACTGGCTGCATATTTTGCATTATCATCGGAACGACATTGGCGGCGACTGGCAGTGGACATGGAACCTGGAACATGCAGCTCGCTGCTTGCCAGGCATCGGCTGCATCGTTCCCGACTGGTTTCGCTGCTCCTCTGCTTTGCCTCGCATTTCGCTTCTCTCTTCTTTGGCCGCTCTCTTCTCTTCGCTTTCGGCTCGCTTTGGGTTGCGTGTTTGCCTAGCTGTTAAAATGATTGGCACCGCGGCCAATTATGGTCGCGACGACTTGGCCATAAAGTGATTTTGAATGGAGGCGGCGCCACAGACCCCCGTACGCCGTACTACCCCTACTTCGCCTCCTCCTCCTCCTCCTCCACCTTCACCCGTTCCCGCCCAGCCTCAGGTGCCCAGCCAAGTCCAAGTCCGACTCGCTGTCGCTGTCGCTATCGATGTTGTGCTGCTTGCACTTTATGTTGCCCCATTGCGGAAGGTGTCGCAGCGGCAGTTGAGCAAATGGTCAGCCAAAGATGCCAATAAGCGGCTAATGGCTCGCAGCAGGGGGGGGAGGATGCCAGCAGGAAGGAGTAAGAGGAAGAGTGCGCCAGAGGGGAGCTGTAAAATTTACAAGGCAGCTAATCGCAGGTTAAGCTGATGAGGTGTCATTGGCCACAGTGCAGCAATGGCAGTCGCATTAGAAACTCCGGGCAGGGAGGAGGAGGGCAGGGTAATTGAGCATGTCGTGGCATGGAGATAAACACGGATTACATTAAAGATGAAGCCATTGGAATCGATGGCGCATAATTCAGCTGAATAAATGGAACATTGTGCAGGATTATCATGCAGGTTTATAGTAGAAATATCTGAAGTAGTTTGGCTGCGCCACCTGTTGCTTTACTGCGCTAGAGATGACACTGGCAGGCGATAACAAAGTGTGGGTAAGTGATAATTTAAATATAATCTAGAGGTGCGAGCCTAAGATGGTAAAGTCTCTTCTGGTTTTTCCAAAGCAGGAACAGAAAAGCATTTCGCGATGCTCAATAAGTGCGTTAGAGATGGTAACACTGCGATAACACAGTGTTGGTAAATGCATATTTAACAAGTCTGCAGCTTCGACTCAAGTTTGGTAAGTCATTTGTTTATTAAGATATTAAAAGGAGCAGAGATGCATTAAGCTCGGAAGTTTATGGAACGTAAAGCAGTTTGATTATGCCTGAGAGATGGCAACAATGCGATAACAAAGTGTTGGTGAATATTAATCGACAAATTGCTAGAAGATTTAATTGTTTAGCCTAAGGTCTCTCAGAAAAATAGTCAAGAGTGATGACTATATGCGTACACTTTAAAGAATGTGATTTATTTCCTTAGCTTGATTCCAGATCTAAAGCAGAGATGCCGCCTAACAAAGTCGTTAATTGTCTGTCTTTTATATAGAATATGGCAACTTTTCAAGTGGCAAGCTAAAAAGCACAAGCCATAAGCTTGCTGGCCACAAAGTATGCAACGTAAATTTGCCGATCAGTGGAGCAACAAAAAACAGTAAGCAACAACAAGAGCAGAGAGAGAGAGGGAGAGAGAGGGGGATAAAAGGAGACACAAACAAACAATGCAGTTAAGCAGCGACGCGCTTGGCCGTAACTTGGCCAAAACGATGGGTAAACAAGTTGGCCCAAAACCGTAGCTGGCGACGCGGCGGCGACTATGCTCGAAAAATGTTGGAACAGAGATTAAGACAGGCGGAGGTGGAGAGGCGAGGGAGGCAGGACAGCAAGCAAGCAGAGCAAGACACACTTAAGCCGAGCTGGCGACGCTGCGGGTAAACAAGGCGAGCATGAGCAGGGCGAGGATGAAGAGGGGAAGCCGAAGCAGCCAAGACAAAAGCCAAAAGATATAGACGCAGCGATAACCAAACTGGAAGCTAGTCAGTGAGGGAGGAGCTGGCGCAGGAGCAGCAGGCACACAAATGAACCATTAAACAGCAAAATCATAAAAATCAAGAGCCATAAAGAAGTCGTCGAAGGAGCGCCGCGCGTCTCCCAAGTCACATTCACCAGGCAGGCAGGCAGGCAGTCCCAAGTCCACAGTCCTCAGTCTCCAATCTTCACATAGTCCACGGTCGCCTGGTCTCTGGCAATCGCCAGCGGCATGGCCATCGTCGCAGCAGGAGCAGCAGCACCCGGAGACGAAGACGAAGGCAACGTCGACGTCGATGCTTTTTAACTGTTCACAGATGGCAGCCAGCGATAGATGCCGTCGCCAGTCTGCCAGAGGTGGGTGGCAGTAGTTGCTGGCGATGGGCGGGGGGAGGCGGAAGAGGAGGAGGAGGAGCAGGAGGAGGAGGGGCCGGCTGCCTACCGGTAGCCTGCTGCGTCATTGGCGCACGCCTCTCGTCGTCGTTGTCCCGCTGACGTCGCAGTGACAAATTGCCAACGACGACTGAGACATTGTGCAGTGGGTTAGCAAAGGGGTGGGGAGCGGGGGTGTTAGCTGAGCGAGGGGGGGGACGGGGGTACTGGTTGCAGGTCTGCACTCGCTGCCGATCGCAGCACAGTCGCAACAGTCCAAGGTCTTTTGCCATAACTCAACACCCGCAGAAGATGAGCAGCGTCTCGGGAGAATGACAAGCACAACGAATACGCTATACACTGCGATGAGGAAATTTGGAGAGAGTCTGCTCATGGGTATACCTGCTATAGGGCAGTTCAAATTTATGATCTAAATAAACAAATAAGCGAAATACGCTGAAGGTAATATAGGAATAGGATAAATTTATGAAAGAGAAAAGAAACTGAGTTGTGGGAGGGTTGCTAGCTGCCTGCCCTATAGGCACTGCTGCAGTTGCTTGACTGTACATATACCCTGTAATCTTAGGCATAACTCGCAGTCTGCTCTACCCTGCCATCCAACCGCCTTGCGGGCTAACAGGCCACCGACTTGGTCTGCGAGTGATTCTGGCTTGGGAATGGAACAAGGGGGGTTGGGTGGGGTAGCGAGCGGGACTTACACACCTTGAAGCTGCGCTCATGCGCCCAGTTGCCAGTGTTGTCCCCGTTTGCAAGTGTTAAATAAAATAATTGCGCCCAAGTGGCGCTGCTGCTGCTGCTGCCGGTGCAGCCGAAACGACTTGGCAGGCGACATGACTTCGGCGACGCGATAAGATCATGGCAAATATTGACGATCGACGCGACTGGCAGACGGCCGGCAGATGGCGCGTTGACAATGAGGCTTGACACATGTGTGTGTGTGTGTGTGCGCTGCAAGCGGGGATTGGCAACGGCAGCAACATGGAGTGGCAATTATGCAGAGGGGCAGGCAGGCGGGAGATGCGCTGCACGCTTTGCAATTGTCGCATGTTGCATGTGGCATGTTGCATGCGCTGCCCGCCAATTGATGAGGCTGTGCTGGCCTCGCCATGCAAAATGGAGCAGCGACCCATATGCAACCTAGCTAACAGCGAGAGAGAGAGAGAGAGAGGGAAACAGTGTGAGAGGCAGCGAGCGAGACAGACAGATGCAGGCAGCAGCACAGTCAAAGCCAAAGCCAAAGTCAACGTCAGCCTCAGCTTCATCTGCATTTCATGGCGTCCTCGTCTCACTGCCATCCCCCTTTCCTCCCTCTACCCACTCCTCTCCTCGTCGCGTAAACTTGTTCGGCCCGTCGCAGCGTCGCATCGATACTGCCAGCCCCAAAGAAGTCGCGACATTTACAATTTTAATTCGTGTCGTTGTTTTTGTTGCCGATCTTGTCGGAGCCGTCAAGCAGCGAGAGGGGCGAAGAGGGTAGGCAGCGACTCAGAAGTCAAAAAATAAAAAAAGGAGAAAAATCTTAAATATAGCTGCTCAACATGCAAAAAAGGCAAACTCATCTTAAATATAGCTGCTCAACATGCAAAAAAGGCAAACTCAGCTTATCGATACTCTATGGGAAATGATACTTTGATATCGATAGTAGCGATAGATTGTGCAAATCTCTTTGTTGCAAATTGCCAATGATCTTGTGATCCATAACCGATTGATACTCTATAAGGGAGAAAAGTTAATGCAAAGTATCGATGGTTACATATTCTCTATAGATAAAGATGATTATATCTGCAACTATCGATAGTATTCCCAAGAAACTAACTCCATTCCGAAGCATCGATAGTTTCTTGCGCTGACTGCCTTCCGAGTCTCTTGATTCATCCAAGAGTGTTTCCACCCTTGCCAGATGCAATAAAATCTATCGCACCTTTCTTAATTTCCAACATGAGTTTTTCTGCTTCCGACGTGGCCATAACTTGTTAACTCATTAGCCGCTTTATGGCCCCCTCGGGCACACTGTGCTCCCAGTCTTGCGTTTATAATGTGAGTGCCGAATCGGAATAGGAATAAGAATGGGAATACCTAGATTAATGCCCCGATTTAATTATAGGGCAGCGCGAAACGGGCGAAAGAGAGAGAGAGAGAGGGAGAGACAGCATGAGCAGAGAGTGAGAGAGTGATAGAGAGGGAGGGGGAAACGTAATAAAACTATAAAAAACCGAATGCAATTAAATTAAAACTGTAAACTGAAAACTATAAACGGAAGCCGACGAGCAGCGCGATAGAAAGAGAGAGGCAGAGCACGCGTGAGGGAGACAGAGTGAGAGGCGTGAGGGGGAGGGGTGAATTATGTGCATCGTCGAGAAACGCATTTAGAAAATTATTTAAATCAACTTTAATGAAGTCGAAAACAAATTCCATTGTGCCGCCCACCGTAGCCCCGACGCCTTCAACTACCCCCCCTCTCCCACCTCTTTCCCCTGCACATTGTGCGCCTCGCTGACTGCATTTTTGTTTATGTTTTGAAGCCGCTGCATAATTAATAAATGCAGGGGGGAGAGCAGAAGAGGCTGACAGTGGGAGGGAAAGAACTTGCTGCGGACAAAATGAAACTGAAACCGCGCGTAAAATAAATAAAAACCTAACCATAGTAAATCATATCTGTGGGGTCTAGCACGCTCTCTCAAACCTCCCTCCCTCTCTCCCTGCCCCCCCTCCCTGTCTCTCGCACGCACATGGCTCACATCGCTCCCCCCCTCACTCTACGCCCCTGGTTAGCCTGGGCAATTTTACTGTCCAATTAGCGTGCGACGTTTTGAATGATGACCGCCAGTCAGACAATGCGCGCAGCCGCAGCCGCAGTCGCAGTCGCTGTTGCAGTTGCAGTTGCAGTTGCCGTGGCAAGATGCTGGCAAGGGTCGAGGTGACCCCTGCCCCGCTCCCCATTGTCTTTGCCCCTCTGCCCGTTTATGTTAATCTCAGGCAGTGCAACAAATTGCAGTTTTTTATGACAGCCTGTGCAATATTTGCGGCACAATTTACGACTTTAGCCGCATTTAGTCAACTAACGTGATTTCTCCCCTTGCCCCGGTCCACCCCTCTTCTGCCGCTTCCCTCCCTTGATTAGGCTGTTAATCAAGCAAGTCCATTGTCCACTGTCCCCCTCCCCACCCCCTGCACATTCTAGCCCCTTTGCTTGGAAAAATCAAAATTTATTGTCATTAATCATGGATTCAGCCAGTTGCCGCAGCCTTTCGGGCTCCTTTTGGGCCGCCAAATGAAACTGCATTGTCATTATCATTGGTCATGGCTTTGATGGGGCACGCTGCCAGCGTCGTCCACTGCCACTGCCACTGCCACTGCCACCGATTGTGGCTTTTATTGATCGGCAACATGTTGCCGCAACATGGCAATTAAGGCAGCAGCAGCAGCAGCAGCAGCCGCATCGACCGATGCCGCTTTGTCCGCTCGTCCATCTGGCCTAGGCCATCGGGCTTGAGAATTTATTTGTGGCAGTCGCAACATTGTACCCCAGCCGAGTCGAGCTGAGTCCGAGACGAGCCCGATATACCCTAGCATTATCGATATTACGGTGTCGCTGCATTTGCGTAACCGACACAAGGTGCGCCCCAGCACATTCTCAGCATTTCTTTCCCTTCCTCTGCTCCGTCGATGTTATCAACCTATGCTCGCCATGTAGTATTTAAGGAACATTAAAGTTAATCTCAGCTGATTAGGTCTTATTACAGTCCATGTGAATTACTGTGTAGCGGTACCTGGCCAAGAACTTTGTGTATTAAAAGCGCATTGTGATTATGTGCTATAAGATTTGGAAATAATTCTGATCATCTAGGTAAATAGGGAATATAATTGATATTATATAGTGACAGGGTTCTTAACCTTAAATTTAAATGCACGGAACCTTGGAAAGGTTGCTGGGGAAACCCAAGTTCATTACCTGAGATGCTCACAATTATGTCTAATATTTTATCACAATAAGTTAATAAGTAATCACACTCATTTTATAATTATATTTATAATGATAACCTCTAGAAGGTTCTTTGGAAAGTCAAGTTCAAATTACATTATCTTCTATCTTCTACAATCTCCTCTCTCTTCTAAGTTAAATTAATATTCCTTTAATTGAAACAAAGTCTTCAAATATTGTACTAGGCATAACATTTTCGGCTTGTTTCCCTCTTACTGTAGGGTATATGAGATCATGTTACTTGCTCCCTGTTAGAAGTCAAGAGTGAAGAGTGCGCTACTCCTTTATTATTTTGTTTCGCTCTCGCTCTCGCTCTGTTTTTGCAGCTCCTGTTGTGGCTCATGGTCTCTCCTATATGGGAAAGATAAATGTTGACTTTGTCAGTTCGTTGGGGCAGCTACACTCGCTGCTTGGAGACTGAAGACCGGCTTCATTATGGGCCATTTGTTTGCTGCATAATTGGCCCGACAATTGGGCCAGTAAAATTTATGATTTTGACAGGGACACGCAGAGAGAGAGAGAGAGAGAGGGGAGTGGGGAGAAGCGGAAGAAGAGGTAGAGAGGAAAAGAGTGCAACGGTAAATTGCCAAGCAAGGGGAAAAGGAGAAGAGGCTGCTGATGCTGATAACTTGCGATACGGTTTGTTGTTCTTTCGGCCTAATGAAAATCTTCGGAGGCGTCTTTCTGGCCACTTGCCACGCCCACTGCCCATCAAATGCGGCAAGTGGGCGTGGTGTTGGCTGTTGCCTTGTCATTTAAATTAAAAAGTTTAACCAAAGCACAAAAAAATTTAGAGAAACTTTTCGGGCTGAGAGAGAGAAAATGCAATGAACCAAAGCCACGCCCCGCCGCCCCCTGGGCCTAGACTGAAATGGCAGCTAGAAATGGCAGAGTCTTTGGGTGGGTTAAGGAAGGCGGGAAGAGGGGAGGCTTGACTAAGTGCAGCATGATATATGCTATAGATTCTTGAGTTTAGACTCAGTCGAAAAGTTGTCAGACAGTTTGAGACGCACTTGACAGAGACAAAGGGGCAGGGAGAGCGACAGAGACAGAGACAGAGACCGCGCAGGAAGCTGAAGAGCACTCGCAATGTTTGTCAAACTGTCAGTGCGGTTCGAGACGGGAGAGTGTGGCAGATTGGAGGGAGAGAGTAGGGAGACACGACAGAGATTCGTGACCCTGCGGTCCGCTCTTGAAGGTGTTTGGCAGTTGGCAACGCATTGTTCGCACACACAAACACACACACACACACGCAGAGCACACGCATTGCCGTTGACCACTTGACCCGCTGCCGCATGCAACTAGAAAGTACAGTTAGAATGGCAGCAGCAGTCGCAAATGCTTTGCACAAAAATGCCATAAACCGAACGGTTTTACAGCGATTTATGAAAATGTTCGAACCGCGTTCAGGTCCTCATGTCCTTCTATAGCTGCGCTCTGCCTGCCGCTTTCGCTGCTGCGATTTATTTATTTAGCCTGGCACAGGCACAGGCACGGGCACAGAGCTGAATGTCTCCTCGAGTGGCCATAGATGGTCACAATAGATCGTTGGGGGCCCCGTTCTAAAACTTTACGATCGGTTCGACGAGCAGAGATCGCTCCGATCTTCGGCTGCGCTAGAGGCAGCTGCGGCGGCCAATTGGCCAGGCCAAATCATGTGGGTACGTCGGTTAGGATGAGGATGACTCCACTCCACGCTGGCATCTTAATTGTGCAGCCAGCTTAATTAGAAAGAGTGAGAGAGAGAAGGAGAGAGCGAGAGAGCGACTGGGCCTGCTTATCCCAAATGATCTTTAGAGTAGCTGCCAGATGATGCTGCGGGTTTGCGGGTTTGCGGGTTTTGCATTGGGGCGTGCCAAACTTCACTTGTTGTTGCTGTTGCCTCATTGCACACCAAGTGCAGTCTCATTTGATGGCTTGAGCTGCCGCAAAGTCATTGAACCTGCGCAGCCAGCGTCGTCGCAGCATAAAATGCTGCAGGCCCAGCCGAGTAAACCGAATAAAATAAAATGAAATAATAAAACATAAAAGTAAAAAACACAGACCAAGGCTTTCGCTCTCTTTCTTTCCCACTTCTTCCATTTCAATCTCTCTCTCGCTCTCTCTCAGTCACGAATACAAAAAACATTTACGTTAAATTTTATGCTGCCGCAGCAACCCAAGCAACTTCATCTCTCTAGTCCCTAGTCCCTTGTCCTGCTGCAGACTCCCTGACTCCCTGAATCTCTCTCCCTTTTCCCCACATTCTTACATGATTAACGGCAAAAGTATGACCAGCGGGCATACCCACTGTGCATGTGATTTGAGCTTGATGTGCAATGGAATGTGCAAGTTTGTAATATCATATAATATTTAATGAGAACTTAAGATTGCTTAAGCATAGGCAGCTCAAGCTGTGAAGTGTGAAAATCTTTATTAAAAACTAATTTAAATTATGGTTTTAATATAGTAAAAACTCTTGCTAGAATCTGTTTTAAATCTGGCATACATAAACCCAACGTATAAGTAATAAACTTAACCTGAAAACGTTCTCAGAATATGGTTTAATTTAAGCAATAAATCACAAATCGTTGCTTTTATAATATAATAACAGTATGCAGCCGCTTCAACCCTCTCACCCACCTAAACCCTTCCCCCCACTGCCATAGCTTTTTCTAGAGCATTTCCACTTCGACCTTTTTCACGCTCAACTCTAGGCAAATTGTTGTTATTGTTGTCGTTGTTGTTGTTGGGGCGTGCAACGAACCGAAAGTCAAGTTTAATTCATTAATAATGGGGCAGCACTTGCGCGGACCGGGGCTGGAGGAGGAGAAGGGCCGGGCAGCAGGGTGCTGCAGCACGCGGTTTGGAGTTGATTTTGCAGTGCTGCGCCGCCCGAAAGTATGCAATGCAATTAATGTGCTCGGCTGTTTGCCCTGGCTGCCCCCCTAAGCTGTGCGCCCCGCAACCTGTAACAAACAATAGAAAGCTCCACCGTTCCACCCCAGGGTGGCCTCCCCATGCCCCGCTTGCTGCGCAGCTTACCCTTGAAACGACATGCACAATGCACACTTCACAATATCCTTGCTTCGGCTCGACTTGCCCACACGCCACAGTTGCCCCAGCTGCCACAACCGACACATGCCACAGCAGTCGATGCCGAGAAGAATTCTCGGTAAGCCGCAACTTTGGCGCGCTCATGATTTCTCATTCTTCTCTTCTTCTCGCTCAGTTGTCTAATTAAATTTTTCCGGGCCCCTGCAATCTCTGTCGGCATTTAAAGGCAACCCTGTGGCAAGAGAGCGCCTACAGCGCCCACCATTTGCAGCAGCAAGAAAGGCATATACCATTCATATATACATATATATTTTATATACTATTCCTACCAAATACCCTGTAAAGTGATGGTATTGCTACAGCAGAGGGTACAAAAGAGTCCGAAAATCAGTTTGATCATAAAAATGCATTCAAAATGTATGATCAAATCTTTTGAATTTTTCAGAATTTAATTTAAAGCTTTTACTTGAATATTTTACAAAAAAAACATACAAATACAAGTAAATATTATTTTTTTAGAAGTTTACCCTGTTTTATTGCCAGCTGCAAATATCGTAGGAATGTCTTAGAAAATGCCTGTTTTTACTGGGATTTCTTAAAGCTTCGGCCATAATCATTGGCAGATTTACAGCTTTATATGCTCGCTTCACATACTGCAAATTTCATAAAAATATTCCGCTTAGATCACTAGTTATGGCCTTTTTTGTAGGGTCGCCGATCTGCGTATATTCCCCATTTCCTGCGCGTATTTACATTGTACATTGCCTGCAATCCTTCACTTGTTTTCTGTTTTCTCTCTTTTTCGCTTGTTTTTCCCGCCCCCTGTTTAGTCCCTCTCTGATTTTCCGCTGCTGCTGTATCCTTGCGGGATTTGAAATGAAAGTTTGCACTGAAGTGGAATGGAAGAGAGCGGGAGAAGAGCACGACACAGAAGAGTAAGAATAACTGCAAGCACGGGAAAAAAGAAATCCACAAATATGTCGAGCAGCGAGTGCAAAAAAAAGTAATAAAGTCATTTAGATTTTACCACTGCTTGGGGTAGATATGGCAGCAGCCACGACAACCCTAGCAACCCCTCATCCTCATCATCCCCCCTCCCTCCTCCCACTCCTATGGTAAGTAGGCGCTTGGGGAGCTGCTACAGTTTGAGAGTCGCTGGGCACCTGGCAGCGTTTTTCAGCTGATGTTAATGAACTCAGAGTCGCATTAAAAAAAGAGTTAACTTTTCTTCTTTTTTTATTTACTTGCCGCAATGCTTCCTCTCGGTTCCCCCTCTCTCCCGCCTACCCCTCAGCGCACTCGAGTTGATTTTTCATCCGTCGAGAGGTTTATGCAATTTCGCTTCACATTTCTGGCACTTCATTTGCCTGCGCCTCGGCCTGCGCATGGAGAGGCGCCAACCATCCCGGCCAGCCCAGGCCTGTCCTGGCCCATCCCAGTGCACATCCTGGCCCGCTCATTAGCACGGTTCAGTAGAGCAGCAGCAGCTCGTCCTGTCCGCAATGCGAGCTGCGTACTCAACTCGACTCGACTCGACTCTCGTTTTGTTTCTCAACTGCGATTTTTAATTGGGTTCGCCCGCGGCGACTTCGAGTACGCTCCTCGAGATATATTCAAGCGAAACTGTTTGAATTGCGATTTGCCATTCTCGTCAACGAGTTTCTCCATTGAGAGAGAATTAGAAAAAACAAAAGCAAGTATCGCATAGTTGTGAGAGGGTTTCAGTTTGTAATAGTTGTAAATTAAACCATTGAGATTGAAGCAAATAAATAATTCATTGCGGTTTTTAGGGAATATTTGGAAAACCATTCATTGCGGCTCTTAGATTAAAGTATTTACTATACTTTACAATATAAATAACAATAATGAAATATATTAACATACGTATAAAACTACAAGCTTCATAGATTCATAAAAAACTAAGCGCACGCTTTAAAAACTTTGAAAAAAAAAAATATTAATCAGCAATTAAAAGCATTTATATAATGCAGTATGTTAAGATACTTAAGAACTCCTCAGATTACTTGGGAAACTGTGCTTCCACTTGAAATATTGAAACAAATTTATGTTATTAGAGTCTCAATCTATGCCCTTATTATAACATATAGTATATCTCTATATCCATCCAGGCTGACACTTGGAAAATTGCACAGAGCACTCTGAATATATAATTTATTATAATTCATGAAGCTATTCAATAAATTACACAATATGATAGTTCTGAGCAGAACTAATTTACCTCTTATGTCTTCGTAATAAGTTTTATTTCGAAAATGACAGTGTAAAAGCCTCATTAAATTACTAAGTTAATTAAGTTAACTTATATTCTTCTAGAATATTGTTTGTATGAGTTTGCTGCTCGATTAACCTGCTCTCGGAAGTTCCTTAAACCTTTGAAGAGGTTTATGGTAACGCATAGGGAGATATGAGTAGAGGCAGGAGAGGCGGGGAATGGCAGAGGGAGAGAGAGAGAGGAAGAGAGCATGCCTCTCTGTCTGCTGCAGCGGGGCGAGACAGAGCAAAGTGTCTGTTTGGGGCGTTTGCTTGCAGTTGCTCGTGTTGTTGTTGCCCGCTTTGTTGCTTGTTGCTGTTGTGCTGGTGGTGTTGTTGTTGTAATTGTTGCTGTTGTACGCCGCATACACAAATTAGTTTTAATTATGGCGCAAATGCGAATCTCTGAATGGGAGAAATTAATTTCTCAATTGCATTTTGCCACGCATTTTATTGTCGACGGCGTAGTTGGAGGTTGGCTGAGGGCGGAGTGCGGCGAAATGAGGGGAAGGGACAAGGGACAGAGGCAGGGAAAACCACATAATCTTTGGGTCTTTAGCAGCAACTGCCGAGCGCGAAGCGGCGGCTTATTTGGTGTCTGTAATTTGAAACGCTTCTCTGACTCGGAAAAACTGCCAAGCGGACGGGGCGGGGTGTGGTGCGGGCTGGAGAGGGAGTTGGTTTTGTGTTTCTTTTTGTTTTTTCTAGCCAAAAGCGCCGCTAAATGTCTGGCTGAATATTTGAAATGCACACGCAGTCGCAGTCGCTGCAGTTGCAGTTGCAGTTGCAGTTGCAGTTCGCAGTTTGCTGTCGCCGTTGGCTGCGGCGTTGCAGTCGATGCGTCGCTGCGTCGCTGCGTTTCCGCTCGCATTGGCGTCGGCTGTGCCGGTGGCAGACGACGACGACGACCATTATAAATGATGGTTATTTTATAATTGTGGAGTCGCTAGTTGGAGTCGCAGTTGGAGTCGCAGTTGCAGTCGCAGTTGGAGCTGGAGCTGGAGCAGCGGTTGCAGTTTGGACAACGTATCCGGCGCAGTCGAAAACGCATTTCGTGGCCATTTTTAATCGTCGCAGTTGGAGCCGTTGTCGGAGCTGGCGCAGTAAATCCATCAAAGAGTTAATTGCCACGTTCGCCGCGATTGCAGCCGCAACTGACAACTGGCAGCAGCAACAGTTGCTGTTGCAATTGCAGTAGCCAACTGCCTTGCGGCCAGAGATGCGCCGCAGTCTGCGCTGCTGCTGATTGATTGTGGGAGGTGGCAGCAGACTGTACACTCCCGCTCTCTCTCCCCTCTCCCCTCTCCCACCGCACTCACTCATCAGTCAGAGACGGCGGAACGGGGGCGTGTCGTGGCCTGCAGCAAATGCGGCCAGTTTGAGAAATGAAGGCGAAAAGCGATTGCAGCGTTTAGTCTGGCTAAAAGGGGCAAGCGAAAGAACGGGCAGGCGGAGGGGGATGGGGTGTCGAGGGGAGGAGCGGCTCGTCGGTGTTTTGATTGAGCGATCGGGCCGTGACAAATATCGTAGCTAAACGGACAGTTTCTAATCCATTTAAGAGCGCTGTGTGAAGGGGACGTGATAAAGTGCGGCAAATCAATCGCAGTGGGCGACAGTTGAGCGTATAACTATCGATGGTATATCGATAGGTAGCTTCAATACACGTAAATATATAAAAATAAACAATTAAGAAGATATGTCGATAAATAGCTACAATAATATATAACATATGACATATTAGGAGAAGATTAATCCAGGTTTTATGTTTTAATTTGTGAAAACATATCGATAATAGATTAATCCATGCAATAATGCAGATTATTGATAGCCAATTAATCGATATAAGCTTTGAAATCGAGCAAAAACATCTGCAAAACAGATTTGTACAGCTAACCAGGAGACATCGAGTGTGTGGATACCCTGCACAAACTATCGATAACTGTAAACTTGCTGCTTATTCTACTCAATATTTAGCAAAGGTCTTTCTTTGTCCAACTCTGCATTTGCCACCTCGTTCACCACATTCTTTTTATTTCTATTCTTCTTTAAATGCGCTTATTCTTCAATCTATTACGCTGTCCCCCTCCGCCCCTGCATTGGCAATTGTTTTTATAGCGCACTCGGCTGGCGTCACATGCTGCGTATGAGTTATGCGCCCGCTGCAATTCGCCTTCGTCGGCATCGGCATCGGCATCGCTAGCCCCAAATGGGGCGTGGCAACGGAGCGCAAACGCTTCGCCTCGAATGCCAATTTCGAATGTGGAATTTGCGTTTTGCACTTTGCGCTCATAAAATGCACAAGGCAGGAAGGGGCTGGGGAGGAGAGCGAGAGGTAGAGAGGGAGACTGAGAGGGGTAGCGGTAGCTGGGGCAAGTGGTCGCATTTTTGTGGCACCTGCGACGACGCGTGCGTTGCAATTGCGTTTACAATTAATTTGGCGTGTTTATGGCCAACTCGGTAGGCGCCAAGTCGAAATGGTCAATGGAATCGACTATATGTGCCATAAGGCGCCACTAGTCTTGCTCTATCTCTGTCTGCCGCGCACGCCACACGCCCCTTCGGCTGCAGCACTTGTGCAAGCCTTGTCGGCTTTTGTTTTGTACCCTCTTGACGTAATTGAAACCTTTTTAGCCGCAAATGAGAGAGAGAGAGTTGAGTTTTCGGTGCCATCACAAAGGACTCTCACCCTCCTCCTCCTCTTAGCCAACTCACAAGTGGCTGTTGGTGCTTGTTGTTTTTGTTTTTGCCTAGCACGTAATTCAAGTCGCAGTTAAGGCGCAAGAGGAGTGCGGCACGGGGGGCGGGGGCGTTGGCTGAGGTCATTGACAGCGTCGCAACGCTTTGATGTGCTGCCATTTTATAATTTAAATACTTCACTTGCAAAGGGAGCGCAGAAAAACAAAGGAAAGCAGCACAGCGAAGGCTCAGGGGGAGTGAAGAGTGGGAGGGGGAGAGGGAGAGGGAGGAAGAGTGGGGCGGGGGGCAGGCGGCTCAGGCCTGCTGCTGCGGGGTAAATCAAACTAAATTATTTCACTTTTGTTGTTGACTTTTGCTCTTGGTAATGTCATGCGGTGCCGGCTGCCTTTGAAGTGACCAAGCGGGCTGCGCGAGAGGTGGGGAGGGGGGAGAGGTAAGGGACGAGGGAGGAGTGGAGCTGCTGCTGTCGATATTTGATATGCTGCTGCCGCTTACCGCTTGCAGTGTTCAAGCCAAACCATGTGTGATTAACAACTGTGCCGACTGAAAGGGTCAGCGCAGAGCAGCCACGCGAAGAGTTCAATATACTCCTGGCCAGAAATGGCCAAGAGCGGAGACAGAAGAGTGGAACGGGGAGTAGGAGCAGGGCAGCAGGGCAGCAGGCAGTAGAGAGCTAAGAGGCGGGAGAAGGCAGCAGGGGACAGGCAGGCAGGCAGCCAGGCCGAGAGGCTGCAGAGTTGACGCAGAGGAGAGCAGAGAGCAGACAGGGAGACCGTCAAACAGACAGACAGAGCAAACAACGAGCGAAGCAATCCAAATGCAAAGCCAGAATCCAAAAGCAAAAAGGCAAAACCAAATGCGATGGCGATGGCAATGGCAAACGGGATTCGAATTGGGATTTGGAATGGGAATGGGAATGGGAGACCGAAACTAGGTGTGTCTGGGCGCAAAGGCCACGCTATAACTGGAATGTGGCTCAGGCCGTGGCAGCAGCAGTCGCAGCAGTCGCAGCAGACGTGCGTTCCAAAAGGGCACAACGTGCTCTGTCCACGTCGCGACTTACTCGACTCGCGGCACCGTCTCCTTCCTTGTTGACTGCGAGCTGACTCAGACCTTGAAATGCCGCACAGATGTCTGAAAGGCATCGCTGCCGTCGCCGTCGTCGTCGTCGTCGCCGTCGCGCAACCGTTGCCAAGGCAAACCAGATTAAGCAGCTAAATCGGAATCAGAATCAGGTTTTCAGGCAACGTCCTCGAGAAAAATCAAAGCGCAAAACAAAAAGCAGCAAAACGATGGAGACGAAGAAGCAGCAGAAGAAGAAGTGAGCGAAAGAAAAGCAGAACAAATGAATGTTAAAAAGGCGCAAGCTGAACTCAAGCAGAAGATGCAGTGAGAATTGCAACAAGAAGAGAGAGATAGAGAGAAGAAAAAGAAGTCAGAGAGAGCAAGAGAGGCGCAAGAAATCAACTGAGAGACTTCCAGCTATCCTTAATGATTATATAGAAAGATAGTTATAGTTTAAAGATATAGCGGCATAAAACAGTTGATAAATATTGTGACTGTAAAGCGGGTTATATAAAATTGTTGAAATATTTACAAAATGAAATATTTAAAAAATCCCCAAATCTTGCTTAAATATTTTTGCCAATTTTCAGGGTATTTCAAGTGAATTAAACGAGTTTTTAGCTCTTTTTGGACTCCGGCTGTCGTCTTTGGCCAAGGCTTACAGTCTGTGGCTTAAGCGGAGACTGAGACAGAGGCAGAGATAAAGAGGGAGACAGAGGAGAAGTCAAAGACAGACGCTGAGACAGTACAAAGATGGGTTAGACGCAGAGACCGAGGCTGCTTTGCGTGTCGTATTTAGACAACAACGTCAGCTTCTCCCTCTATCTCTGCCCCCTCGCTTTCCTCCCCCCTCCTGCTGCCACTACTGAGCTGTTGGCCATGTCGAAATAATAAATGTACTTCAGAATTAGAGTCTCTTATGGGAATTACAGCCAAAACGGTTTCAAGTCGCATTATCCTCAGGTTATGACAGCTGGCAACAGTTCTACACGCACACACACACACAGTTGTAGAACACTTTTTTCAGTGACTTTCAAACTGTGGCGCAGGAGGCTGCAGCTGAAGCTGTTTGATTTCCAGTTCGTTTGCCTGCATCTTTCCCCCCTAATTAAGCTAAGTGCAAAATGCTTTAGGGGGTAGCTGCAGCAACAGCAACATCAGCAGCAACAACAACAACAGCAACAGCAGCCACAAAAACAACAACAACAACAACAAATGCAACGGGAGCTGGCAACAAAACTGCACGAGAGTTTTTCAAATGTCCCAGCAGTGCGTGAAAATGAAAAATTATGAAAAATCATACACACACACCCAGCTGGCACACACACACATACATACTCGCACACACAACAACTCTCACTCCACTTGAGCGTGCTCTCGCTGTGCTCCACTCCAGCCCCGGCCAGGCCGTAGAAGAGTTCAACGTTCTTTGCACAACATTGTGTTTTGTGCTTTCCGCTTATTTTGCTTTGCTTCACTCCGAAGCCCCGCTACGTCCCGCCCCGGCCGCTCTGCTTGTTGCTGTGCGTCGGCACACGCGCTGCACCTTTAAGTGCCTCGCACTGCCCTGTCCCCTTCCCCTCTCCCAGCGCGCACACTCCTCCCTTGGCTGATGGCACAGTTGCAGGGCCGGCGCAGGAAACCGACTGCGCCTCCCGTCTCCCGTCTCCGTCTCTAACTCCAACTGCGAGTCCAACTGCAAATGGCAAAAACTGCAGACAACAACATCAGCTGCAGCAGCACAGCAGCAACAACAGCAACAACAACAACAGCAACATCAGTGCAGCAACAACATTGTAAAAGACAATTTTTTTCAGCTTCTCTTTGACTTTTGCTAATTTATGTGGCAAGGCAACATGTCTCCCTCTCGCTCACACACTTACACACGCTCTCTCTCCATCTCTGTATGTCTCTGTCTCTCTTTCTCTATCTGTCTCTGCTTGTGTCTCGCGCTAAGTTCGTCTGCTTGAGCGTTGTCTGCGTTGGCGTCTCGTCGCTGCCCTTTAACTTTGCCCCGTTTTCCCGTTAGCCCTCCCCTTTCCGCCAGCCCAACCCCAGCGGCACCTGCTGATGTTGACGCTGCTGCTGCCTGGCGACAACTTCAAAGCGGCAAACGCGCGAATGTATCAACAACAACATCAGCCTCGACTCGCAGAAGTGCGAATAATATTCATGAGTTTAGCGAATGAATTATGCTCTTTAGATAAATCGCTTAGATATGAGAGAGAGCAAGACTGGGAGAGAAAGGAATGGAATTAGAAAGAGATAAAGACAGTGAGAAATTTTGACAAGTAAAGGTTATGCATCTGCTTATATATCTTAGCCTAGTCATTTTTTAAATCAAAATAAGTTTTATAAAATAATGCAAGATTATATAGTAATAGATGCATGAGATCTAGGTACAGCTCTCCCTTTTAAATAAATCAAATCACATTGTTTTCGAGCCCAACTAAAATGTGCTCAAGCAGAGCATCTGTCAAACATAACTATCTACATGATCCTAAGACATATACACTTCAGTATATATACACACATAACTTAGACATATATAGAACCCGCCTTAGCAGCAAATAAATAATCCCAAATCTACGGACTGCAACATTCACAAACGTGGAAGCAAAACCTGCGGTCTTTGAAGTACCTTAAACAACACTGCAACTACCGATAGTCATTCATTAAATCTTTCACTCAACATTATGTTCTACAGAAGTCGGCAAAAAGCTACGAATCTACGCTGTGTGTGGCTCTGTCTCGCTCTCTCTACCCCTCTCTTTATGGCTTAAGAAGCGTCATAAACTTTATATGGTCAGTTAACTTACCATAAGGCATAGAAAAAGTATCATAGCGTCGTCTACAATGACAACGAGCTGCGGAATCTGGGGGTATTTCGAGACTGCTAATGCGATTCTAATGAGCTGCCCAACTTGTCACTACAAATTACGCGACTCTATTAATAACCGAAATAAATGAAGACACTCGGGCAGACACACACACGGACGGATCACTAAAAATGCCGCATGATATTTTATTTTTGGGCAGACCAGTTCGATATGATTTTTCGCTCTCGCTGTGTCTGGCTATGTGGGAGGCTGATTAGCATAGATGTAGAAACAAATCCGAAATCCGAAGACAGAAAACAGAAAATCGAAAATCGAATTCGAATGGGGACACAACAAATCAAAATTTGTGTGTGTCTTTGCAGAGGTGTTTCCCCAACTGGGAGTACGGTGTGTGGGGAATTTTTGACACACATCATCTGTGATTTTACGATCCTACGATTTTACGACACATATCGCAGCATACATGGCGAGCGGGTGCTGTATATCATCGGGGAGGTTGACAACATTTCTTGTTGATTATTTACGAGCTGAGTTCGTCGTACAAATTGGGTCAGTTTCCAGCAGATTTCCTGGATAACTCGCCTGCCCCCCCTCCCCGCCACACACCTTCTGTGTTCCACCTACTCCTGCTTGGGCTTCAAAGCAACAGAGCGACCTATTTCCGCGAAACGCGGTATCTAAGAAACCTTTTGCAGCATCCGCCTACAAATCAGCCCTAAAACGACTCAGCTGCCTCTCCGCACCCCCCCCCCCACTGCGCTCTCTTCCCAGCCCTCTCTGACGCTGTAATTCAATCGACAATCGGATCCGCTCTATGAATGAATGCCAATGTCTGTGTCATTGTCTATGTTCGTGCCTCTGCCTCGTTTCCAGGAACAACTGAAGCCAGTCTTCTCTCTCTCTCTCTCTTTAGCTGTGCGTGGCCATTTGGCTTTGTCATTATTATTATTATTATTATTACTACTTATACCTTTTGTTGTTGTTGTTCTTTGGGTTTTTTATGCTGCGCCAGCAGCGCGCCAAGAAATTCAATTCACAACGCCTAAATGCGAAAACAACAACGCTCCAGACGAATACGAAGACGAAAACAAAAGACAAACAATTCCCGGAATTGCGCGGAAAGCTTCCCGACATAGACATAGACATAGACATGGCCAGAGCACAGGATGAGCAGATGGCGTGAGGGGGGAAATCTGCTCCAAGCCAGACGGCGTCTTTTCGACGTACTCTACTATGAGTGCTGCCAAACAACTGTTTTAGCGAAAACTGATGCCGAGTTAATTAAAAACTCTAAATGCCAAATAGGCATTAAAAAAAAATCTAATAATTTGTTCGGAAATAGAAATTAAATAAAATGAAGCTAAAATTACGAAACAACATTTTAAATGGGGAACTGCATCAATTTATTTATAGAGTAAGTGATTATGAATAAATTTTGGCTTAATTTCATAGCGATATTTTACATGTTATTAGCTTTATTTGAAAAGCATATATTTTGGTTTTTTTTTGCATAGTTTTCGTGAAAAAAAACTTTTTTTGGTTGTTAGCACCGATTATAATCGATAATTCTCTCTGAATTGATTTAGCTATGCAGCAATTTCAATGAAAAATGTTTACAAGCCAAAAAAAGTTTACAAATAAAGCTAAGTAAAAGCTTATAAAATATTTCCAAATTACCGCTTCCTAAGCATTTCCTTTAAAAAGCCAGATTTAATGGAATAAAATTGGGAATTAGACAATCTGTCAGCTGATCAAGGCTGAGCTTGGCCTGGAAGTGGCTGCGTTGTCACTTCACTAAGTTGACTAAGTCGCAGGCACAGTTAGCTGCAGCTGTACATGGAGCAGGAGCAGGAGGAGCAAGTGAGAAAAGAGACGCGGCGGAGTTAGCGAATTGAAGCTGCTCCAGAAACGCATTTGGCCAGTCACGTGTGGCAGCGTCTGCATTTGCAGTGCTCGCTGCCGTCGCTGCTCCACATCAGCTTGGCTATCTCTCCCCCACTGTCCCCCCTGCCCGCCGCACACCCCTCTGTCTGTACTCAGCCAGTTGCGAGACATTCCTTGGCGACCGTGTGCAGTGTGTGCAGCGATTTGCCGCCTACTGTCAGTCGCCTGGCTGAGCTTTTCAAGCAAAGCTCATTTGCAAATTAAACGTGTGCGCCGCCAGAAACGTGGGCCAGGGGGAGGGAGACACATCGATGTTGGCAACGACGACGGCGACGCCGTTGGTAACGATGACAAGCGGCGGCGACAAAGTCACACAAAGCTGACAGCGCGGGTCGTGCGACTTGTTGCTGATGTTGCTGAGCAACCGCAGACGCGTACGTGGACGCGGACGCGGACAACTTATGATGTTGTTGATGATGATCAAAATGATGATAAAGCTGATGATAATCATGTTGATGACGTTGTGCGTTGTGCCTGTCCCGCGGCCTGTCGCTGTGTTCATTCATCACGTCCGACAGCAAACTCTGCACTTGGACTTGGACCTAGACCTGGCAATGGCGATGGCGATGTGACCATGCGACCATGTGACGATACAACTGTGTGTGGTCTTCGCTCTGCTTTTGCCTCTGCTGAGCGGACGCAAACGTCGTCACATGCGGACAACGGCAGCAACAGCAACAGCAACAAAAAAGTGTGAATTAGAAAAGGCACTCAAGCTTAAATGGCGAGGCTGATAAAAACGCGCAGACCACACACACAGCGATTAATAGCAACAACAACAGCAGCAGCAGCAGTAGAGAGAACATCAGCAGCAACAACAATGCAAACAGCGCGAGCAATTGCAGCTTGCGGCGTATCAATCGCACTGAACGTTTGTCATTGTCAGCAGGCGCAACATTGTTGCAGCAACATGCGTTGCTCTGGCAACACAGGCAGCAGGCGTGGGCTGGCACGCGCAATAAATCAACATTTATAGCATTTATAAAGCTAATTCATAATGATAAATAGTCATAGAGTTATCATATACCAGATATATATGCAAGCTACATTGTTGCTGTCAGAAAGAGAGGGAGAGCAAGCAGAGTGTTTTTTCCTTAGAATTATGAATTATTATTTTAAATATACTAGTGATTTTTAGATGTTATTATAGTTTCCTATTTAAATTGTATTATTCAGCTTTTTTTTGCTTATTTATTTATATATTAAACTGTTGTTTCTGCTTATTTACTTACGCAACATTGCTGCTAACGTTGCGCTTCGATTACGCGCAACATTGTTGCTCAGCATCAGTGACAAGTTGCTTGCGGCTGCCGGTTTCGCGGCGGGTTTGTTTCTTTGCTACGCTTCATCAATAAAAATATCTTTTAATGCGCCGACGCCAGCCGTCGCACCAGACAAACTGTCTGTGCAGCATTCACACACACAAACACACACACACAGACTTACAGACACACACAGCAGCAGCAGCAGCAGTTTTGCTTGCGACTTGAGACAGTCACAGGCATTTTTGTGTAGGCTGCCGACGCCGACTACGACGCCGACGAGGTCAAGATGAAGTCATGCCTGAAACATGTTGCTCAAATATGCAGGCAACAATTAGCTACCCCTTCCCCTACCTCCCCGCTGCCCTGAACATGCGTGGCAGAGACGTTTGTCAACACCCACAAATCGCAAGGCGAGACAAGACAGCAAAACGCTGCTCCAATTAACCCAAAATGTGCTTCGATGTGCTGGGCTGCAATATGGGCGTGGCATGTCAGTCGGCGCCGCCTTTGATGCTGATTGAAGTTGTCGGCTCGCTTGCCACGCGGAGGGGCAACAATGCGGGGGAGGGGGGGGGGGCGTGGTGCGACAAGTAATATAAACAAATTGCGAAAAAGAAGAAAAACAAATCACGCAAAAAAAATACAAGGAAGGCTAAGCGAGTGCTGGGCGGTGCGGTGGGGCGGGGCGGGGCAGCGTAAACAAAGCGAGCACACACACACTCACACACAGACTTGCACATACACAGGCAGCATACGAAATGGGCATGTCCGACTGTCCAGTCTGTCTGTCCCGTCGCTCCGTCTGTCACTCAACTCAAACTGAACTGAACTTTGTTTAAGGCAGCAACGGATCAAACTGCCCCACGCTGGCGCAACGCCCCCACCAAATGTGTTTCAGCTACGCCCCACACACGCCCTACCCCCTGCCCTAACCAGCCTACCCCCTGCCGCCACCCACTTCACTTTGCTCAGCCTTTTCACGAGCATTTTGGCATGCACAAAGCGCAAAGCGCAAACAAAAGCAAAGTCTGACAGTGCGAGTGTGTGCGGGAGTGTGTGTAGTGCGTGTGCGAGTGTGTGTGAGAGTGTATGTGTGTGTGTATCTGAGAGAGTGGGTCGAGTGGTCAGCTCAGCCCGAGAGTGCTGCGCGGGTAATTAAATATGAAATGCTCTTTGCCCTTTGCGGTTTCAAGCCAAAGAAGAACTTAGCGAGTGCTTGCTGTACAGTTGAGCTTGCCTAATGTGAACACAGGCAAGGCAGGGGGAGCGTAAGAATATCAGGTAAGAAAATGTCTGAAACACTGGCATACTTGGCAGAAAAGGAAATATATATTTGAAAAGCTCTAAGCTAGCTTAGTAATAATTCAAAATATTCTATATAATATCTGATATCTTCTAAATTCCAAAAGAACTTTCCAGTTTCATTTTAAATATATTATATATTTACTTAAGGTTGCAAATTCGTTTTTGTATTTCTTAAATATATAAATTATTTTTTTAGCATTTTTTTAATTATTTTGAAAGCTGCCCAAAATAGGCAACCTGCAACAGGAGAGAGATCATCGGCCTGTCAGATAGGATGGCCAGTATGTTGCCAGCAACAATGTTGATAACAGCAGCAGCAACAACAGCTGCAGACAAAATTGAATGCATTTTACAGTTATTGTGCAATTGACATCAAAAATTAGAGAAAACCCTTTACAACAAAACGTGTTACAGGCAACAGCAGCAACAACAACAGCAGCAGCATTTCAACAGCAACAACAACTCTATGTTGCTGGCGCTGAAATTGGTGAGTTTTGCTTAGTTAGTTTAAGCATAACTTAAAGTTGAATCTGAGCCAAAAAACACATTAACATGAGCAGCAGCAGCAGCAACTGTTGCTGTGCACTTGTCGTCGCTGGTTGTTGCTGTTGTTGCTGTGTTGCTGCCTTATTTGGCAATCGCATTTGGCGGCTGAGCAATTAAAATTACAAACATTTCAAGCTCGGCTTCTTTTGTCGGCCTCTTAAGAACCTGGCTGAGAGCCAAGCAGAGCGCGAGCGAGAGAGAGAGAGAGAGAGGGGAAAGAGGTAGAGGGAGACAGGTAGAGCGACAAAGAGACAGCGCACGATTTTCCACTTAATTAATTTATAGTTTGCTTGAAATATAATTGCCAACGGCACGATGTTGATGGAAATGCTGCAAGTTGTCGCTGCAGTTGTCGTTGTTGTTGCTGCAATTGTGTGGGCTGCGGCCACTTTGCATGCAATGTCAAAGACAGCAGCAGCAGCAGCAGCAGCAACATCGACGCGTGGGTCACACCCACGTGAGACAATGCGATAATTAGTTGTTGTTATACATGCAAAGACCGTAGTCCACACCCCTTACCTCCTTACTCATCCCCTAAACCCACACCTTATTCCTCATCCAGCTATGCCCTGCCCCTTCACTTACTGTCAAATTGTGTGCAACCTTCGCTTCAAACATCAAACTTCTTGCTTACCTGCAACGAAAACAGAGAGAAAAAGCAACAAGTTAATTACAGTTTACAGCTCAACTATATGTGCTTTAATTATTGTATTTCTATGTGCATTACTCAGACTGCCATCGAAAAGCGAAATGAATAAAGAACGAAACGAGATAATCGCCCAAAGAGTCGCAACAATCATCGCAAATGCAAATTGCAGCGAAAAAACAGAAAACATAAAACTAAAATGCATAATTTACCAATCAACAACAAAATGACAATTGCAGCAGCAGCAGCAGCAGCAACAATAGCAATAACAACAACAACAACAGCAACTGCAACTGCGATTAGAACCAACGACAGACCAATTAGCCTTTTTTCTTGCAGCGCAAAAGGTATACATAATATGGCATAAAGTAATCACTCTATAAGCACCACGAGATACCCTAGAAAGTGGCAAATATAATGTGCAGTTGTGCAGAAGCCTAAATGGAATATGTGACATAAGAAAAGACTAGCTGACAAATTTAAAAAATCCGATACGATCCAAAACAACGAAAAAAATTCGTTTTAGATATTATTATTTTATATCTAATAATTACAAGCTGCAGTAAATATTTTGAACACATCATTAATATTAATATGATTTATGTATCATTAATTTCGTTTGAAAAGATGAAAATCTTTATTATATTTTTATTATTTAATCAGCTCAGGCTGCAAATAAAATTCGAATAAATCTTTTAGTTTTAAAAGTAAGCAATATGCTGCTTATTATTAAATGCATAGAGATCTGCAGTTCAACTGATTGTTATTTGGCTGGGTAACATTATCTATAAGACTTTTGTTTGTTTCTTAAACTAGAGATATTTCCCTATTATTTAAACTGCTCATGGTTTAGGAACTTTAAGGTTTCTTATTCTTTTCTACAGCCATTTTTAGCGTTACTTCTCAGATTGATTTCGCTGTGTATGGGACACCCCACCACACATCCCGCACTCACCCTCTGCAAAGACACACGCCTCGAAAGCAATCAGAACCAATTAACTGAAAATTGAACAATCGAGCAATGAGGCAAACGTCGAATTGTTTTTCGGAACCCGCGAAACGCTACGAAATGCTACGAAACGAAGCTAATTGCAAAGGCAGCAACAGCAACAATTGCTCCCACAACAGCAAGAGCTACAACAATTTGCAGACAGTTTGACGACGCGAAGTTGGCCAAGCTCATGAGGCAGTTACTCATTGGATATGCAGAGCGAACTGACCTCGACATAGCCTAGTTACAGGGGGGAGTGGCAGACAGGCAGGCGGATCGGCTGGCAGGCAGGCAGGCGGGGAGGGGCAGAGCGGGACACACATGCGAATCCAATGCCAGGCGAGAGTCGGAGCGGAGACTGCTCTCGAGGCTGAGCGAGCTCAGCTCTTGCTGTTGTTGTTGCTGTGGTCTCTGCTGCAGTTGCTGCTGTTGTTGCTGCTTTGGGAGGCCTGTGGCGCGCCCCCGTTGCGCTTGGCCGCTTTGTCCGACTTGACTTTGAGTCTGAGTTTGGGTTTCCTGCCGCCGCTGTCGCCGTCGTCGCCTTGGCGTGGGCGTCTGTCTTAGTTTTTTTTTTTATTTTATTTTATTTTTTTCGGGGCTTGGCCCGCATCGTGCGCTCTAACTGTTGTTGCTGTGGCACGGCGCAGACAATTATAATTTGACGTTTTGATTTGGCGGCATGTGGCACATGTGGCCAGTCAGTTGCGGCATCGGCTTCGGTTCTCTTTTTTTTTTGTTCTTTTGGCTTGCGGCGCATTGCTGCCTGTCGTGTTGCTGCCGCGGTTGCAACTCATGTCATTGACAGCTGAAGCAAGTTCGCATCGGCAACAGGCGAAAAAACACAGGAAAAATGCAGGGCGAGGAAATTGGAGTGAGAAATTAGGCGGGCATTTTTAATACTTATACAAATTAAAAAAAAAATATATAAGCGAGAATTTAGGCAAAATAATATGCCTAAAGCCGCTTTTAATCTATTTATATAGTACAAGAGGACAAACATATGTCCGGCATGCACAAATAGAACATAAATTGCATTCTAAACTCAAACGATAAGCTGCACACATCACTTATAGCGCTGACACGGTGCACTGTCAAAAATTAATAATGGGAAACTTCTTGAACTCCTTCCACTTGGCCTGCTGCTGCTGCCTCATTATTGGCCGCAGTCCAAATTGGCAGGCAGCAGGGCAGGGCAAGCTGCCCGAATTGCCGTTGTCGCGTTGACAGTTGCAAATGTTGCAAGAGATTCTGCAGCATGCAACACAAAGCACGCACACACACTCACACTCACACAAACACACACAACACTTCTGTTCCGTGTCCCCAACTACACACCCACTTCATACCACACCCCTTGCCCTCCCTCTTTCATATGCGTTGCTGTTTCTGTTTTTGTCTAAACTTCCGCATTTTGGGGGGCGGGTGATAGGGAGAGAGAGACAGCAGTAGCAGGGGGAGCGTGAGCGGGACAGAGGTAGAAAAGTCAAAGCATTATGCTGCGGCTGCTGCCTGCTTGGCTGGCCACAGATTTTTGCAAATGATATAACCTGAGCCAATATTTACATATGCATATATAGTATACATATATTCTTATGCAGGGCGTGCACTGAGAGAAATTGAAACAAATTCTTTAAAAAGATTTGGTTAGATATGCATATAAGGTATATGTAAAAAAAACTTGAATTTTTATTCAACAAGTTAAGGCTTGAGATAATTTATTTGTTTTATAAATAAAAAAAGATTTGATGCTTTAAAACTGTATTCCTTTTCCTACTTTCTTCTCCCTCATTACCTGCAATATTACAATAAAATATTGTTTTTTTTTTCACTGTAAAAATCAACTAATTTCAAAGTTTATTTTCAGTGCATTGCAAGCTAAGACAACAACAAAGTGTAGCAATGTCTTTGCTGCATTTTTACAAACAAAATCGCAAGAGATTAGAGAGAGGGAGAGAGTGGAGAAAGTAGAGTAAGGGGTGGCGAAGAGCTCGGGGGAGTCGGGTGTAGTCTATAAGCATGTCGTGTTGCTGCCGCTGCCGAAGTAAAACCCATTCCAAGAAATGAAAAATTACACTGGGGAGTTAATTTTTGCTCGAAATTAGCTGCCAGCTATGGCAGAGCTCGAGATCGGGCGCGTTGCGGCAGTTGCAGATGCAGATGTGGATGTGGATGTGGAAGTGGCATGTTGAATGTTGCAAGTTGAATGTTGGTTTCTTGAATTGTTGCCGTTGCGTAGGGGAGCTTAGGGGCGGTAGGGGGAGCGGTAGGAATAAGAGCCAAGGGGGCGACAATCAAGATGACGCGTACAAATTGTGCGATTTAAATGAGGAACAGCAGCAAAAGCGAATGCTGCAGGGAGTGAGAGAACGGCAGAGAGAACGAGAGAGAGAGAGTGGCAGGGTTGCCATAGCATGTGTCATAGAACAAGTCAACGCTGGTGGCAGCTGCTGCAATTAGACAGCGACAGCGACAGCAGCAATGGCAATGGCAACGACAACTTGCAACTGCAACGAGCAACTGCAGCAATGCACGCTGTTAAGCGAGCTATGAACTGCCACGCCCCTGCCTCTAATGATGACAAGACTGTGATCGCTCTCTCTTCCTCTCTCTCTCCCTCCCACTCTCTCTCTCTCTGTGATCGACAAGGCGGGCATGATCAAAGCTTGTCTCGCATGCAAATGGACAGTCGCCCACAAAGCTGATTAATAACTATGACAATGCAATGAGCTCGGCTCTGAATACCCTGTAAGTGGCATAGGCTGTGTGGTATATGGTACGCAAGTTAATGCCTAACAATAGATGAGTTGATTGTTTGCTTTTGTGTTCTTTATTTTCGAAATGATTCAATAGCAGCATGAATAGCCCAGTTGATTCAGGCATGTCTGTTTGAACGTGCTAATCTCAAGAACTATAAAAGCTGGTAAGACTAAATTTGGCATGAACGTTTCTGCTTTACATACGCAGTGTATGTTTAATTCAAAGTGATGCTGCCACACTCAGCACCCTGTAAAATCAATAGCTTGCGTTTACAAAGAACAAAGTGCTGCGCATGTGTTTAAAGTTTAAGTTACACACTACTAAGAGATATCTGGGATATTTCTCTATGATAGTTTATCCAGTTAGTTCCCTAACGTGTTACTGCTCATTACAAAGTTCGCGTTACACACACAATTCGCTCATAATTCTCAATAGTTCACCATGTTCACAGGAATGTTCTCAGGCAGCCACAATGGCGACACAGTCTACAAACTGCTGGACAGTTCCAAACTCTGCTGCCCACGATCGCACGTTGCGCGCACGTTGTGACCGGCGATTGTCACACGACGGCGATGACGACGACGACGACGACGACAATGTGCCACCAGCGCCGCCACCGTTACAACTGCTGTTGTTGCTGCTGTTGCGGCTGTTGTTGTTGTTGTAGTCGTCGTCTTGACCGCTTTTGATCGTGACCACCATTGTGGTTGCCGCCTCGTAAACACGCCAAGTTGCCAGCTCGCTCTTTGGCCAAGTTTATGCGATGTTGCATTTATAAAGTTTTCAGCGCTTATTTACGATCATTTGCAGCACGTCCAACGTCGGTCTATCCGTCTGTCTGTCTGTCTGTCTGCTTGTCTGTCTGTCCGTCTGCCTGTCTGTCTGTTTGTCTCTTTGTACGTCTGTGTCGCTTTGTCTGCTTGCCTGTCACCGCCTCGTGTACGCCTTCGCCCCCGCCTCGTTATCGATTGTCGATCTAACGCCAAAGCGGGTCGCTCTCGCTCGACCAAAACGTCGACCCACTCGTAGCGCAACCAAGCGCTGACCCAACTGGCCCAGCCCTCGCCCTCGCCCTCGCCCTCGCACTGCCTCTCTCCCGTCCCAGGCAGCTACTTCACCTGCTAAAGAGGCTTTTGGGTTTAGGGCATTGGCTTAGATCAGAGCGTGCGATTAAAGCTCAACGCGGCATAGGAAAATGATACGATTTTTGAGGAATAATTGAATAAAAAAAGGAAGAAAGAAATATCTCTAGAAATATCTCTAGATCACATTTTATTACAGCATGAATCAACAATCGATAAAAGCTTGATTTTTGAGAAAGCTCTGCGAGTTAAGATCGATTTAGGTTTGAAATGATGAAAGATATAAACTCAATGGCAGCGAGTGAAGCACGCACATGAATCAGAAGCTAAAAGCGCGTTTTAGCGAATAATCTCGCTAGTTTCTGCTACTGAAGAATACTCTAGAAAATGCACATCAGATGAGTTAGGGTATTATGCGAAATACCCCGAACAATGCTCGAGTTTTTGTTGTGCTAAGCGGCTTAGAGAGCGGTAGCCTCCTTTCCCCTTTCCACCTGGGGCAATTGAATGGAACCATAGAACGTAGAAGAAAAGAAACAACTTCGATGTAGGCAGAGGAAGAAAGAGAGAGGGAACGAGAGAGAGAGGAAGAGAGGAGGCAGAGCGATAGACTGTCCATAAATGGCTAATTAAAATGTGCAGCGCGCTCTATTGTTTTTGTTTTTGTAGTCGTTGCTGCTGCTGCAGCTCCAGCCGGTGGGCGGACTGGGCGTGGCCCAGTGCCAAGTGAACAACTTAATTAATGTTATTTATCGATGCGGAATATCTGCAATGAGAACACTTCACTCTCCGCAACTCGCCACCTGCCGCATTCGATTGCGGAAATGCTAATTAAAGTAAATACTAAAAGGCTTAGCCAGGACGAGAGCAGGGGCAGGCAGGGCGAAGAGACACAGGTACAGGCAAGGGCAGCAGGAGGAGTAAGAGTAGAGTTGTGGCATCTTTGCAGTGTGCCCCGCCAACGGCAACGGCAATGGCAACGGCGGCCTCTGTGATTAGCCGCATCGATGGTGCTGCAATTTGATGCCCCACTTGCTGCTCACCTGCCGCCAGCAGGCTGCCACATGCGGCACATCATCATTAGCATGCTGCAGCCAGTCACTCCCCCCCGCCCCTCCCACTACACTCCACACACTGCCTCCCCCTCTCACCGCTAACCCGGTCTACTCTATGCGATTGAGGCGTGTTCCCTGCGCCGTGGGGCGATCGTAACGTTTATGCATCGATTTAATAAACGGCGTCGTGAACTTTGCCAGCCAGCAGGCCACCCTACCCTACCCTACCCTACCCTACCCCACTCCACTCCTTCGCTGGCCCATTAGGCTAGGCAAATTTGAGTGGCGCCTTGGCGCCGACTGTGCTGCCGGCGCGTGGCTGCGCTGCCAAAGCCGAGGCTGGCGCCAGACTTGGCTCAAAGGCGCCGAGAGCGGAAATCGCCTGTCAATGGGGCAGCTGGAGCAGAGCGCCAGAGGCAGCTGTATGAGAATGAGAGAAAAAAAGCGAGGGAGGGAGAGTGTGGAGGGGGCTAAGCAGCGCTAGGAATTGTCGCCGGCGCAGTTGACAAACAGGAAGAGGCAAACGCAGGCTCAGGCTGAGGCTCGGGCTGAGCGATCGAACATTCCGCGGATTGTCTCAGGCTGTTTACATTTTAATTGGCACTTGGCACTTGCCACTTGCCAGTTGCCACATGCCGCACCGCGAGCGTGCGAAAAAAGCCAATTGGCGAATCTGCTAATTAAAATAATTGAGTTTCGGACGCGGTTCATAAAACGCGCTCGAAGCGCAGCTGCCAATCAAGCGGCCTGCCTGCACTTGCCACACGGTGCCATTGCCACTTGCCACAGTCCGAGCTGCAGTTGCAGTTGCAGTTGCAGCTTGGCTGTGATTGCCTGCAACGAGCTGCAAGTGGCAGCTAAGCGCTGCTAAATGCTGCCCTGCAGCGTGCAACGGTTGCTGCCGCTGCTCGGCTCCCCTCGCCGCTCCTGCTCCTGCTCCTGCTTGGCTATTGTTATCATTATGCCAGATTATTATCAGTCCGAGGTTGCGCTCGGGGTCACGCTCAGCCGCGCGGCATAATTAGTTTTTATTGCGCCGCGTGCAGCAAATAAAAAGTAAAAGAAAGCAGCAGAAAGCGGGGGGAGAAGTGCGGGAGAGAGGAAAGGAGTACGAGGAGCTGGGAGAAAAGGAGCAGGAGCAGGAGCAGGCAGAGAAGAAGCTGCTGGAAGAGAAGCCGCTGCAGGAGAAGAAGGAATAGGCACTGCTATTGCAGGAGCGGAGTGACAGCAGTTGAACAGGCGAAGGGCAGCAAAGCTGGAGCAGAACTAGACAAGTTGGGGTAAAGCAGGGGCAAGGCAAATGCGCTGGGAAAGCAGGGCAACAGGAACAGGTAGCGCAGCGAAGCTTGGCGCGCGCTCTGCACAAATTAGCCCTAGCAGGCAACAAGGAGGAGTTGCCGCTGCTGCTGCCGCAGTTGCTGCCACAGTTTGCTGCTAATCCGTAGCCCAAGCACCTTGCTGAACAAGGAAGTAAAACGGTCAGTCTCAGCTGCAGCTCCTCCTCCTGCTGCTGCTTCTACTTGCCCATTTAATACTTGGCAATTTAATATGAAATTGTTGGCCAACTTTGACTGCCACTGCCACTGCCACGGCCCACTCTGCCACTGCCACTGCCTCAGCCTCAGCCTCGGCTAGCGCTGCTTGGGTGCTGATAGCCTTGTCTAAGTGCTGGCATCAGTGGGCCACGCCACGCCACTCCACTCCAGTCCAGTCCAGGCCCGACTGCTGTCGATGATGTTGTTGACGTTGCTCGTGCAATGCGACTGCCAGTTGCAACTGCAACTGCAACTGTTGCTGCTGCTGCTGCCTACTTTAGCTGCTAGATAATTTCAATCATTAATTTTGATTATGAACAAGCGTGGAGGAGCCGCATGCCAGGCCAGGCCAGTGCAGCGCAGCGCAGGGCGGGGCTCACTCAGGTGAGTTGAGTGGAAGGAGAAGGGGTTGGGGTAGTGGGCAGTCTAGGGGAGGCAGCGCACCCAGTTCTATGCCGTGTGCCACAACAGACCACTGTACTGCGCACCGCTCCGTGCAGACTGGTGTCGCTGCCAAGTAGCACAGTGGTATAAAGCTGCAGGAAATTGAAATGAATTTTGGGTATTCATATTAATAAATCGTCTATTTTGTTAGATTTTTTGCTTAACTTGGCTTTTCCACTAAATTCTCTGAGACTTTTTTAATTACAATTTGCGCTGCTCAGCCCACTGTGCCGCGGCATGAAATGAGTTCATAAGGCGGCGGCAACAGGCAACAGGCTGAAGGCAATAGACGATATCGATGGCAACAGGGCAGCGCCTGCTGCTCGTTTGCAAAGTGAACGACACGTTGTGGCAGCTGAAGTGAAAGAGATGGTGCGTAGTGAAAGAGAGAGAGCGCGATAGCGAGAGAGAGAGAGAAGGCAGAGAAATAGCAGCAGTAGCCACTTGGCCACTTGGCCGTCGTTGAGATGCTGATAAGTTTGCCGGTTTGCTGTTGGTGCTGTTGCTGCTGCTGCTGCTGGACAGGTGCCTCCGTTGCTGGAGAGACCATCAGCTCCACTTCCCTTTCTCTTTCTCTCCCTCCCGCCTCTCTCTCATGTACGTAACGCTACATTTATTGCCAACGCGTTGGCTCGCTGCAAGTGCGACACGCACTGACAGCGTGTGTAGCGGATGAGAGCAGCAAGAGGGCAGAATAGAGGATACTGCTTCTGTCACCTACTCACTCCTCTCCCTCTCCCCCCTCTCCCCCTCTCTGCTCGGCTGCAATCAAAGGTCGCCTCGGTTTGCTTATCAGCTTTAGTGGCGCATGCTGATGATTGTTTTGTTTACAAGCCCCAAGCGGACCACGCAATTTGCCGAGGCGATAAGACGGCACAGTAACAGGCAACTACCTCTGCCAGTGCCTACCCCCGTTCGCTCTCCGCCTGCCATCGAGCTGCCTTAACCGTTGCTACCTTATCTCATAATACCCCCGCGAACGACAAATTTATTGATTAGGCAAGTTGTTATTTTTTCCGCGATTCTTCATGGTGAAATCAAGCCAAGGCAGCAAAAGCAACAAGAGATCAAGAACAGCAACTACAACTACATCAGCTGCTACTACCACCAGCAGCAGTGGCAGACATTGTTATCTGCGCCTGGTCTTGGCCATGGCCGAAGCGTCTTGCCGCTTTACGTCTAGCGGTTTCTGGGACGAGCCTCGGGCCCAAGCCGCAGCCCCGTTTCGAGAGCGTTTCAGGCCCGTTCGGTTTGTCCATTTGCAAAAGATTTTGTCTGCTTTATTATAGAAATTTGTCGTAATTCACGGCACGGCCACTTAAGATAAATCGTAGCTGGGCGCACGTCGCTGCGGGGGGCGTGGCAATTGCCATGGACATGATGTAGTCGTAGTCGAAGAGGCTAAGGCAGTAGTTGAAGCTACTGAAGTAGCCGCAACGAAGACATCACAATTGATGACTGTGTAGGGTCAGTTAGAGACTGTGGTAGGAAGAGGAAGAGGGTTGGGGAGGGTAAGTAATCTGCTTGGGCACACCTTCTGCTTCGATACCCTGCTCCCGAAGTTGCGACTCCTAATGAATTTGCGTTTGGGGAATCGAACAAGGCGCAGGCAGAAATTAAGAGTAGTTGAAAAGGATTCTCTCTCATTCTCTCTTTCTCTCTCTCTTTTACTTGGCTCAGGTCACAGCACAAAGGATTCCCTGGAGCATGTGCGTCAGTAGAAGCAACGTTGATTACCCAAAGGTAATATCTATAGAAACGTAGCTAAGAGCACAATATAAAAAGCAGCTTGGTTAGCGCAACTCTGGCTTGGAAAACTGCAGAAAGAGGTAGTTTGAGCTGCAGTATCGATTAGACTAAGCCAACCTCGAATAAGGCAATTGGAAAGGTTGCTCTCTTGGACTTACTAAGTTTAAAACCAGCAAGGAATTAAACTCACTTGAGCAAGTACATATTCTTCTGTCGACTTCTAGTTCCTCCAATACGTCTGATGCTTTGATTAAAACCTGCATGACCTTCAGGTGCTTGAACTAGCTACTGTATAGATTGAAAAATTGCTTAACATATAGCTAAAGCTACCCACAGCTTCTTTAAACCCAACCTCGCTTTCAATTCAAATCTCTCCGTACACAGCGAGCTCATATCAAGCTGAAGCTGAACTGAAGCTGAACAGGGTATTATGGCAACGTCTCCTGCCTCGATGACGATGACGAACGAGAAATGGCAGCAGACAAATAAAAATTCCACTCAAGTAGATGAAAATAGAACGGAAGTGGGTGGCGCTAGGCGGGCATAGGCGGAGTGTGGCAAGGTGGTAGGGGGGGAGAAAAACTCGGCAGGCAACTGAGAAGGAAGCGAAAGCTGTGAAATGGGAACACGAGCATGAAAATGTAAAGTTGCCAGGCGGAATAATGCGAGTGCAAGAGGCAGAGAGTAGGTGGGGGAGGGATCGGAAAGGAAGTGCAAAAACTAGCAACAAAAAAAAAGCTAGCGAGAGAGAGAGAGAGACGAAGAGAGCAAAAAACCAGAACAAACTGAATAGAAGCAGGCAAATAAAGCGGCCAAATAGACAAACTGAGAGACGGACAGACAGAGAGACAGGCGGACAGACAAGCCGACAGACAGAGAGACAAGCGAACAGACAGACAAAGTGACAGGCGGACGGACAGACAGTCAGTCAGCCAGATAGACGAGGGAGCACTGAGAGAAATGGGGGAGCAGTGAGACTGACAACAGACAAACCGACAGCGAACAGTTAGAAACGAGCGGCAAAGCAGCAGAGCAGCAGGGGGAGAAGGCGAAAGAGGAAGACAGCAGACGTTGACGCAGACGTAGATATATTGCCCAGACCAACAGACCAACAATTCCCCAAAAGCTCCGCTGCCCACGCTTCCCTGCGCCCCTGAACCACTCCCAAAAAGCCCCAAACCCGACTGACTGACAGACAGACAGACAGAGAGAGAAAGAGAGACAGACAGACGGAGAGAGAGAGAGAGAGGGGGACAGATAGACAGACTGTTACACAGACAGCGGGGCGTGCAAGAAGTGGATGGCAGCTGTATGGGGCGAGGTATGAGAGTGAGCAGAGGCAGGGGCGATGCATTGCATGTCAGCTTCTTTTCTAAGAATTTCCAGCATTTTGGCCCCCGCATCGCTTGCGTAGCTTTGCCATGCTGCTTATAAAACCATAGAAAATGCCAATGATTGTTGGTGCAGAGAGAGTAGCAGCGGCAGTGCGGGGGGTAGGGGCATGGAAATTGAAAAGAGCCGAAGCCGCATGAAAAACTTTTTGCGCTTTTCGGTTTCAAGTTGCAAAGCAGGAGAGTGAGATGTAGAGGAATAGGTATAGAATAAGAGATGGAAGAGCAGAGAGAGAGGCAGAGAGAGAGAGAGAGAGAGAGGGAGAGAGGTGTAGAAAGAAAGAAAGAGAGAGACTGCCATAGACAGCGACAGACTTTCCTTGGCGCCCAAAGGGATGAGCCCAGGCAAATGAAGCAAAAAGGGAAGCAAAGAAGCGCAGTACGCAACGTACACAACTTTTTGGTTGCTGACAGGGGTGGGAGGAGTTAGGGGGCGGGGGAGGTAGTGGCACTCGGATGTTGTGTGTTTTGGAGAAGTGGGTCGAGCAACTTTAATAGAGCAAAGGCAAACGCAGAATGCCAAATGCGGCTCACAGCGGAATACCCTAAAGAGATTTTCCTTCTCGCATTGTTGTTGTGACATTGCCATGAAAACCAATTAAAACTGACAACTTGCCACCTCCCCTACCGCCTCCTGAATATGACTAGTTGTATCTCCATAGAACTGGCTGCTGGTACTACGTAGTACGCCTCATCAAGCTCTTCTCTCGTACCCCAAGGCGGAAACTTTTGAATTGTGCTCGGGCACAAAGAGTTGAGTAAAGTTTTCTAATTAATATCATTTCCGTTTAAAGTTACAAAAGTCCCCTCCATTAACGATAGACAGACTCGTAAGTGTTAGTGGGAGAGTGAGAGTGAAAGAGAGGAGAGAGAGAGAGAGAGAGAAGGAGCAGTAGCTCCTACTTGTGTTTTGTTTTAAAAGTTTCGATTTTGGTCGCGTCTATTAAACAAGTTCTTCAGCGTGGCTAAGTTCAGTTTTTTAATTATTTATCGATACATAATTACTCAATAAGAATTCCAATTACTTATTTTATTTTCTCGAGTTAATTAGAAGGCTTAAGGCTTCTTATCGAGCCTCTTTTCTGCTTCTCTTATTTTTTGCAGATTTTAATGTTGCGAAGCCAAAGCTCCCCCTTAGGACAAGGATTTACTTAACCAAAGTTGACTTTAAAGGGGGCCCCCCGCACTCAGCCACTGCATATGCCTCTGCCACGGGCTGCGACTCAGTCATTCATTGCCCCACCACGAGTATGTTGCACAGCAGAGCAAAAATCATTTGCCAGCAGCCAGTTTGTCCCTCCGTCTGTCCATCCCTCCAGCTGTCCGTCCCTCCGACTGTCCGTCCCTCCATCTGTCCGTCTGTCCGTTCGGCAGTAAAGCACGGACTCAGCGAAGCGTGCAGAAACGCAGCAAGCAGCAGTGGCAGGACGAAGTCTATTTGGCGAAATTACTTTCATTGCACGGCATTTTCCAAGTGGGTGTAACTGTGTGTGAGTGTGCTTGTGGGTGTGTGAGTGGGTGTGTGCGTGCATGTGAAGGGTCTGGCAGCACCTATGGGGAAGTAAGCCGGGGCCGGGACTGAAGCTGAGGCTGAAGCTGAACCTGAAGAGTCCTTGAGCGTCTGATTTTGTGTATAGACGCGAACGCTATTTGTTTTGCCGAGTGCCAGGTAGCAAGGTGTACCTGGGCCAGCCCGTGGGTGTGGCCGGGCTGTGCACGTGTGTAATTGTATGTGTTTTAATGCGAGTGTGTGGGTTGCAAGTAAAATAAATTACGCAAAAGGGAAACAAGGCGCGCTGAATGCGCTGCATTTTTGCGCTCGTTTTGCACGACTCTCTCTCTCGGCTCCTCTCCCTTTCTACCTCTGTCTCTTCTTTTTACGCTTACCTTTTCGCCTCCTTCTTCCTCCCTCTCTTTCCCTCTTTCCTTGTCTCCACCCTCTCATAAACAAAAGCGCAAAAAAGTAAAATCCTCATGCATGTTGCATGCCACAAATGAAACAGGCACAGTCTCCTAATGAGGCGCCTGACAACCCTGCCGCTCGCCTCTCCCCCCCCCACTCTACCACCGCAGCGGCAGATGATTAATGCAGTCACATGTCACAGCGAGGGACGCGAGAGAGGGGGTGGGCCGTTGCAGGATGGGTTGACTGCCACGAGTCCGAGTTCAAGTCAACTTCATTCTCGGCTCGTCTCGTCTTCATTTCCATGTCATTGTCACAGCGCACAGCAACAGCAACTACAACTACAACTACAACAACAATAGCTGCAACAACAATGCCTGCAACAACAATGGCTACAACACACTGAGCCCGTCGACGCTGCCACTCAAAATCAGATTTCAAGTCGAGCATCCCCGCCAGAGTCGTATTCATTATTATCCATTGCCAGCCCCGAAGCCAATTGTTGTTGTTGTTGCTAAGGTTTTCCCAGCTGTTGTTGTTGTTGTTGTTGCTGAAGTGAAATGTGCAAAACGTGCGCAACCTTTTTGCCTGTGACATTTTTTTTCCATTTCTCCCACGCCTTGCCAGCCCGCCTGCCTGCCTGCCCTTCGTCATTTTGCCAACCCATCGCTCAACGAGCCAGCTGAAGCTGTTACTTCTGCTTGAGCCGAGTGCCATCAAAGTTGGCATACCCTGTAGACAGAGAAGGACTGTGAGTTGTGTCGCTTGGCTATTAACCATGTCGCATTGGCATAAAAGAAAATGCTGGAAAATGTATTATTAGACATTTTCTTGGTTTTCCGGGAATTTAGAAAATCAGAACTTTATTTTATTTATTTATTAATTTTCTTTTTTGGATCTATTTTATTTAAATATTACAAATAGTTTATTTCATTGTGAAACTTTTTTAATTAATTTTTTCATATCAATTTGTTTGTTTCATTTATCTCTTGCAAATACGTGGTATCTGCACATTGTGCCACGCACACTCTCAGCCACTTTGCGGTTGTCTGGCAATGCAACTGTGTAGGGGGCAGGGGGTAGGGTCCAGGCAGGCGCCGGAAAGCAGCAGCAACTGAAGATGGTAGAGGCAGGAAATGTGTCGCTGACGCGGCACTAGATTAGCTCGACAAAGTTGTTGTTGCTGCTCATCGTCGTCGGCGTTGTTCGCGTTGCCAACTAGACGCAGGATTTGCGCTTAAGTAGTTGCCAACAAGGGAGAGCGTGTGTGTACGTGTGTGTGTATGCCCTGTCTGCCTGTTTAAGCAACTGTCTGAAAATATTGCGTATACGCCACGTTGAGCGAGCAATAAATATTTGTAGGCAATTTGCAGCATTATAAAGACGCGCGCGCACACACACAGACACTCGCACACATGCAGACACACACACATACACATAGACATTAATGCACACGCATAAAAACGAGACGCGCCGCTCTGACCTTGAAGCAGACGTGGCGTATACGCAATACGCCAGCAAACAGGACTGACAGCCTGCCTGGTGGTGAGCAAGGCAGCCAGTCAATCGCACAATCAGTCGCTCTGTCTGTCTGTCTGTCAATCAATCAGTCAGTCAAGCAGTCAGTCAGTCAGTCAGTCAGTCAATCAACTCACTTTAAAGTCGGCAGCTTTAAAGCGCCGCCATTGCCAGACAATTAGCAACAAAATGGAAAGCTGCCTACGCAGTCGACAGACGCAGTTAATGCGTGCAAGCGAGAGAGAAAGTAATCAATAAAATATGCATGCGCGCACACACAGACACACACACACATAAACTGAAAAACACACAAATGGCAACCACGTGCTGGCATTTTCGGCCAAGCCTGCGGGAAGGACGAGCCGCAGTCGAGGGGGAGAGGGCGGGGTAACGGCAGCAGGAGCGAGAGGCCCCGCTCTCGATGCCGCAATAGGCAAACAAATTTCATTTACTGACGACGAAACAATTTCGACACGTGCGAGAGGGAGACAGCGCGAGAAGGAGATGGCAGGGGAGAACACAGTGGGACAACACGGCGCAGCAGACACGTTGCAAAACTTACGTAACACGTGCGTGGCAACGTCTGCCAGCCGCACTAAGGAAACACAGCATGCGAACGTGTGCGAGAGTGACTAAGAAACAGAGAGAGAGCAGATCAGAGCGAGGTCTCGACTCATCGTCGAAGGCTCATTGAATATGCAAATTGTGCCGAAATAATCCACAAGGGAGCGGGCACGTGCACAACTTGAGAGCGGCGGGCGTGCAGGTGTCTGCGTGAGTAAGCCACAAGGCAGACAGTGCACACTGTTTCAAAAGTGTGCGAAAATTCAAAGAAGTTTGTATTAGAAAAATGTGCAAAAAACTAAAAACGAATGAATAAATTGAAATAAAGATAAGAATTTAAGAATAAATAAAGCATTTATGAAATCTATGAAAATGTATATAAACTATAATTAATAATAATTAAATAAATGTATAGCAATATAAATATATACAAAATTAAAATAAAATAATTAATAATTAAATAATAATAATTAAAGAAACCAAATCAAGCAGGTTTTAAGACAGACATTGCAGCTAAATAAGCTGACTTGCTTGAGCACAAATCGTTTCAAAGTGCATGAAAAATATTCCGAATATTCTCAATCGCCCGCAGCCCACTGTGCATTGGCTTAACAAGGCAGCTTCCGCCTGATAGACAGACAGACAGCCAGACAGAGAGACACGGAGACAGTGAGAGAGGCCGCCGGGCAGACGGTTATACAAATGTCAGAGACGAGTCAAGGCAAAGCGACGGCGACGGCAACGTCTTCGCTTGCTGATTAGTGCTGGGCGGAGCGGGGTCGACGCAGGATGATGCGGCGCAGTGTGCACAGCGGAAGCGACGGCTGTCAAGTCAAGAGGAACGACACAAGGCACAAGACACAAGACACAGAGACAGAGACAGAGGACAACCCATTCTCATAGCCATGCCGAGTTCAAGACGGAGACAGACGACAGACATGGCGCAGTCGAATGACGCAAGCACGGAATGGCAATGCCGGCGACATGGGCAGGGGAGGGAAGGGCGCAGCGACAGGGGCCATGGCAAATGGGCCCCGAAAAGCGAAAGGGATACACATTAATGTTGCGAGGCATAATCAACGCAGCCCGCAAATTGCCTACAGCGAGTGTGTGTATGAGTGTGTGTCTCGGGTATATGCGAGTGTGTGTCGGGTGTGTATGTGTGTGTGCGTTTGCCTGTGCGTGTGCGGTTAGTTCACGAGTTGACTGCGGCTTCGCACCACACTCAACCACACAAGGCGCGTGCAAAAGTTAAGCCAAACTTTTGACACTTGGCCACGTCGAGACACATTGACAGAGCCGGGGATGTTGGGGGCAAAGAGGGGTTGCTGACGTGACAGGAAACTCCTTAACTCGTGCAAAACTACCACCCCCCCACCGCTACACCTCTTCACGCGCAGTAGCTAATGCGCCAAGGCAGAAAACTCACTTAAAGAACTCGCCTTGGCAAAGTTTGAGGCAGGCAGCCCGACAACGCCCAAAAGTAGGCCACAATTAAGCTCAGATATAGCGCCAAAATGGCTGAGTGCTTATAAAATAATTAAGGCATATAAAGCAAGCCAAGCACTATATAGAGGCAAATTTGCGAATATTTCGAAAGTCAAACTATATTTATTATTTAATTTTATATATAACTGCGCAGTCTAATATAGTCTAAGCTGTATAGAAAACTAACTGAAAACTATAGAACTGATATAAAACACTGTTTAAAGTGTTTACAGAGTGCTACCATTTGACACGACGACAGTGATGCAGTCAGAAGGCGAATTACCTCATTAACATTGCAAAAATCACGCACGAATTACGCATACGCCCCATACAACTTTGGTAACATAATAGCCTGCTGTGATGCACTCTCTGTTCGAACACTGTGCGACAAAAACACTGCATTTCCTCTTCATTTAACCGTAAAATTTACCGAGCATACTCATCGTTGAGCAAAACTTTTCGCAGCCATTTTTCAATGCATAAATATTTATTAAATTCCAACACGGCACACGAAATTGCTCAGTTTAAGTTACAAAACAGTCGAGCATGGCAGTGTGGCGAAGTTTCTGTGTGTGTGTGTGTGTTATGTGTACTTTTCTGTGTGTTTGTGTGTGTGTGTGTGCAGAGCCCGCGGGAGCCAGCGGCAGCTTAGTCTACATAAAAATATGAAACGCACATGGCACATAAATTCCCAGCTTAGACGACGACAGCGTCGGTCTCTGCCACCCAGCCGTTGCCGCGCCCACACTGCTGCCAACGTGTCCCCCTCCTCACGCCCCTCTCCGCTACGGCAGCACTCCACCATTTCGTTGTTGTCGTCGTCGGCGACATGCCAAAAAGCAAGCAAAAGCTGCAACATAAAACCAGTCAGAGGAAAATGTCCGTACGTGCAGAGGAAGAGAGAGAGAGAGAGAGAGAGAGAGAGAGAGACATCACGAGAGAGATAGAGAGAGAGAGAGAGAGAGAGAGAGAGAGAGAGGCAGGGAAAGAGCGGAGGCTGCCTGGCTGGCTGGCAGTGTATGTGGCAGGAATAAAAACCAAAGCAGACAAAAGCAACAAAAATGCTGCCCAAAACGAGCGCACACGAGCCAAACAGCTGGCTGGGGCTGGACAAGGACGAGGCGAGGCATGGGCGGGGTGGTAAGGAAGGAGGGGGATTATAGCAACGGTTTGGGGATGCGACAGTCTCTAACAGGCGGGCACAATGCGGGCCACGTTGCGCGCGGTGTGGCAACTTTATGTGCCAAAAAAAGAACCGAAAAAGGCAAAATGTGAAAGAAAGCAAGCGGGGAATACAGTGAAAAGGGAAGCAGGGAAACAGTGTGTAACAGGGATGGATGAAAAAAAGGGAGAGAGAGAGAGAGAGGGAGAGAGAGGGAAAGGGGACAGAGAGAAACGACAAAGCTTGACAAACAATTCACGAACCCAAAGTCCACACGGAGCCAAAGCAGACGCCTGTCTGCGCTGCGAAATGAATGAAAAAGCAGCTATATGTGTGTGTGTGCAGTAAATACGAGCACACACACACACGCACGCACGCACACAAAGCGAAGTCTCTATGTACAAGCGAAATATTTTGGGCAAATACATAAGAGTGGAAAATAAAAGTAGAGCGCGCCATCTGGCGGCAGCTAGCAGCACTAAAACGCAGAGTGAGCGAGACAGCCGGATATGGGGAGGGGGAAGGGGTGCTGAAGAGAGTGCGCGCAATAATGTTGGCGAAAAGTAAAAATAAAACTAAAAGAAATAAAAATAAAAATGGCTGCAAAACTGGTTCATGTCTAACGAGCAGAGCAGAGCTGGGGGAGAGGGTGGCGCGGCAAGGGGCTGAGCAGCAGCTGCAGACGAGGGATGGCGGCGCGGTTGTGTTAGTTGTTGCGGCATTTTCGGGCGGTTTATCGCCAGCGAGAGAGAGAGAGAGAGAGAGAGGCAGAGTAAAGAGCAAGGGGAGCCAGCGCACAGTGGCTGCGGCTGAAGCTGGGCGCGACGACGATGATGATGATGATGAGGATGATGATGTTGCTGGCGCTGTCTGCCAGTTGCTGCCTGTGTGTGTGTGTGCCTGTGTGTGTGCCCGCTAACGATGAGCCTGCCAGCCAGCCAGCCAAACGTTCTGTCGCTCTGACGTTTGCGCCAGCGACCTAAAAATCGGTTTGCCGACAGACTGACTGCCTGACTGTGTGTGTGTGTGTATGTGTGCTTGTGAGTGTGTGTTTGCGCAAAAGGAGTGTCTGCTCTAGAGACGAGACAACAACACAAACAATGTCGAGTAGCGTGGGCAGAGGGGGGGCGGTGTGAGAGTAGGAACAGCAGCTGCGCCAAAAAGCGTAGCATACATTTGAGCGCACATGCAACTATAGCTTCGCTGAGGCTCGTGTAGGTGTATAGCTGGCTGCCTATGTATATGTGTGCCTGTCTTCTTGTGTGTATACGACTACCGTTATGTGAATTTTAATGGCCGCCAGACAGACAGCGCAAGTGAAGCAGTCAGACAAACAGACAGAGAGAGAGAGAAACACGAAGCGGGCAAGAGACGCTCGTAAAACCAACAATGTTCTAATGGCTGCCAGGCGCTGCCTCTCTAGTAGAACCCCTCCCCCACCTCAGCACTCCCAAATGGCACTCCCAGTGGCATTTAAAGACTTTAAAATCCAAGGTAAACTTCGAGAAGAAAAACTGTTGCCTACTTATGAGCGCAGCCGAAACAGCCCCCAAGGCAAATGAGTGTGTGCGACTGTGTGTGTCTGTGTGTCTGTGAGTGCAACACATTTATATAGGTTATGCAAGTGGCAACTGGCCGCAAGTGGAGCAAGTCAAGCAAGCATGGGGCACGCAACCTATGACAATGCATTCCGCAGTCGGCCACGTTAATTGGGCGTGGATGGCGACCGCAAAGCGGCGCAGCACAACGCAGCAGCAGACATGCTGGCGGCCAATCACTCTTGCAGCAGCCCACACCAAACCGCACCCCTCTCCTGCATTCACCCCTCTCCGTGCACAGACCGCTTCCAGCGCCCTGCTGTCTGATCGATGACGCGCTGCGGTCACGCGAATGCCGAACCGCAGCGACAGCAGAGCAGGGCAGGGCAGGGCAGGGCAGGGCAGGGGCCGAGTAGAGGTTGTCGGGATGCTGGGGGAAGCTGCGACCTACATTCAATTTGCCAGCGACCGCAAAACGCGTCTGACAGATGACGATTAACATTCATGAGCGGCAGATAATGATGATTGCCGACGACGACGACGATGATGGCGACGCAGTTGATGACGTTGCTGCCGTTGTTGCTGGTGCTGCCGCGCTGCATTGCCAGCATTACGGCCTGTCATTGCAAAATGCCGGACACAGTCCGGAGCCGGAATGACTGACGGGCAGCAGCAGAGGCAGTGGCAGCACACCAAGTGGGGGCGACAAAAACGGAAATATGATTTGACAGTCAACTGGGGTGGGCTAACTGGGTGCTGTGGGGTGAGAGAGAGAGTGAGAGAGAGAAAGAGGGAGAGAGGGGGTTGAGAATGCAGCAGGCGTTTGTGCTGGGGTAAGGGCAGTGTCAGTGGGTCAGGTGGCACGTTGTCGCTGTCAGTTCCACCAGTTGTTGCCGTTGTCGCTGTCGCCTGCAACGCGTTGCATGCTAAATTGTCGTTCGCTTTGTTAGCTCTTCAGTTCGCATTCCACAAGCCTCTACCTTTTCCTTGCGCTCTCGCTCTCTCTCTCTCCCTCCGTTTCCCATATATTTCCCTCTCTTTATCATTTTGTGCAGACGACTCCATTATGCGAATAGAGGCAAAAGAACTAGAGAATCCAAATGCAAACAAATTTTCACAGAAAAATTAACGCTAAAAGCTTTTGTTATGAAGGGAAAACGTGACAGAGAACTAGAGACAAAATGAGGGAGAGAGAGGATAGAGAGAGAGAAAGAAAGAGAGAGCAAATAATAGAGCGAGGGAAAACTAAGAAAGATATACAGGGCTAGTATCAGGGCAAGGAAATTCGCTTCGGTGCGCTATAAAATATATGCAAGTTTCTAGATAGTACAAGAAACTACATATATATATGAGCTTTTATATAAGTATATATAGGTAAAGTATGCTATTCGATTTTTAAAATATTAAAATTCTTATTTTTCTGCAATGTATATAATTTACATATGTAATTAAAGAAGCAGTCCACTCAAAGATTAAGTTAAGTTAAGTTGAGTTACTCAATTCTGTAGAGACTGCGTTACTATGCAGCAAATATACGTTTCAAGAACCCTTAGATATCATATCCAAAAGCTACATCAATCTCAGCTCACGCTCAAGTGCGCCTTAAATCGTATTCTTCAACGTTTAACTTGCCAGACAATGCACATCGTATCGATTTTCGCTCAGCTGTCAATCATATTGTCTGGCACGGCATCAGAGAGGCGAAGCAGCAGCTAAGCCTCGAGATACTCATTACTAAGGGGCAATTAGCCAAGTCGTATGGAATTATGGTTTTATAAATAAATCTCCACTTTCAGTTGCTAATTGGCCAGACGTGTCTGTTTGTCGAATAAATACGTTGTTTGTCTTTGTTTTTTCAAAAAATTGCGCATACGCAGTGTGGCCGCAGCAAAACTTCTTCGAATTGTGCAATTTCCCTTGGCAAAACTTAAGTACGGACTTACGTCTTTGATCTCAGCCGCAAAAAGTTCTCCAACTGTCTGACGTGCTGTCTGACGCGCTGTCTGACGCTCTGTCTGGCAGTTTGTCTGACGCTTTCACTGCTCGAGCTGACTGCAGGCTGCTTGCAATTCGACCAGCTTCATGTGGTTGCGCTGCGCGTGTTTGCAGACGTTTGTATGCACATATGTGTGTGTGTGTGGGGGGTGTATGCGTGCTTATGTGTGTGTCTCTATTTGTGTGTGTGTGTGTGTCAAATGTATTTGCCAGGGATTGCAAATGCAAAAGCGACACACACAACTCAACTCGCTCAGACCTCACAAAGTTGTTAGTTACAATTCGGTTTTAGCCACGCCCCACACCGCCCGCATGACCTGATTTAGCACTACTTTTGCATTTGCCCACAGGGGGACGTATGGCGGGCGTATGGAGGGCGTGGCAAGCTGAAGGTCGTCGCTTCGCTTTTGCCTGTAATGAGAAACCAAGCAGCCTGAAACCAACTGGCGCAGAGCCTGAAGAGAGTCCTAGCTGAGCAGCGTCGAACAGAGCAGAGCACAGCACTTTGTACCACTTTGCCCAACCGCACACACACTCACACACACACACACACATGCACGAGGCACGGCACTGGGATTTTTTGCACCACATAATGGAGAGCAAAGCGAGAACACAAAATACAAGCAAGTGTGGCAAGCACTCAGTGCGAGTGAGAGTGTTCAAGTGTGGGTGTGCAAGTGTGTGTGTGTGTGTGTGAGTGTGTCGAGTGCACGACTATTTACAATGGAATTGCAGTTGCTTTTGTTATGGCAGCTGGGAGCAGGCAGCAGGGGAAAGGGGGCGTAGCACAGACCCCTTTTTTGCCCACTCGCCTCGCTTAAACTTTATCATCGATGACACAATGATTGCCAGCAGTCCGTTTTCAAAATGGCGTCCCTGTAACTACATGACCCCATGCCCCCGCCACCTTCCAGTCTCCGCCCCCTCTTCGCATCACAATCATCTTCAATTTTGTTGTTGTTGCAACTTTATTTGCCGCCCGCTGCGGCACGACTCGCTGGACGCGTAATTCAAGCGAAACGCGTCGCTGGCGACCATAAAAGCCAAGTGCCAAGAGAGACAGCGAGGAGCAGGGCCAGGGGCAGGGGCTGCCGCAGTGGGAGGCGAGATAGGAGCATGTACAGCGAAATAAAAATGGTCGCTACATTTTGTTATTTGTTTCCTTTGCGCTTGCTTTTCCTCTCTCTCTCTCTCTCTCGCTTTTCTCTTTTACTTTTGCCCCGCTTTCATTTTGTGTGTCCTTTTCCATGTCATAAAAACGTGCCCCGCTGCTGCCACACGCCAGCCCCCCCGCTCAGCCGCCCCCGTCTCCTCCTCTTGCCACTGGCAACTGCGTCGCGTCTGAGTTTTTCATTTATTTTGCCGTCGTCTCCTTTGCCGACGCCGACATAATTTGCTAACTGAAATGGAAAACATTTTCGACAGGCTCTGCCGACGACGGGACGTGGACTTGGAGGACGCGGCAGACACGCGCACCAATACACAGAAAGCAGCGCCACAAACACAGACACAGGCAGACGAGGCAAATGGGCAGACAGGCAAAGGGATGTCGTGGCCAATGTGTGTGTGTGTGTCGTGGTTTGTACGTGTGTTTTATATATGTTTCTGTGGGTGTGCGAGCACGTCCTTTAGCTGCTGCTGGGTCAGCCTGTTGTCCATTGTGCCACCGGGTTACGGCTTATCGATGCCTCTGCTCTTGTTGTTGTCGCTGCGAGTCCTGTCCGGTCGCATTTATGAACCAAATGGCCCAGTCTGCAACTCATCCTTTTGCCACGTCCCAACACACTTCCCCTGGACCTGCCCCGCGTTGCGTCTGTTCGTCTGTTTGTTTGTTAGTTTGATTCCTTTTATGCTATTAAAAGCAAATGTTTGTTGTTGTTGCTGCTGCTGTTGTTGTTGCTGCTATCGCTGCGTGTGTCCTTCACGACATGTCATTAAAACAGGCAGAGTAGGGTAGCAGGAGCAAAACAAAATTTTGAAGCAAGCAACGAATTTGCTGTGCTCTGCAGCCAGTAAAACGTTTACGAATGCAGTGTGAAGTTAAGAGTATTAGTAGAAGTAGTAGTAGAAGTATTGAAATAGTAGTAAAAAAAGTTGTAGAAGTAGTAGTAGTAAAATCAGTAGTAGTAGAAGTAGTAGTAGTAGAACTAGTAGGAGTAGTAGTAGAAGTAGAAGAAATAGTAGTAGTAGTAGTAGTAGTAGTAGAAGCAGTAGTAGAGAACTAGTAGTAGTGGTAGAAGTAGAAGAAATAGTAGTAGTAGTAGTAGTAGAAGTAGTAGTAGTAGAACTAGTAGTAGTAGTAGTAGATGTAAATGAAATAGTTGTAGTAGAGGTAGTTGAAGTAATAGTAGGCGTAATATATGTAGAAATAGATCTCTAAAAAATTCAGCTACAAATCGCTTGCCTACACTAATATACCCTCACCTTATCAATACCCTACGTAATTACAAATCCAAGTGAAAACGACTGCGTGTGGCAAAGGTTTTTGGGGTCTGTTATGGGGGCTCCGGTCTGGGTCTGGTTCTCGGTCTGGGTCTGGGTCTGGCGCAGAGTCTGAGTACTTTTTGAAGACTCAGGGCCAGGGGGGAAGGTCGCAGCTGTCTGGACGCCATTCTGTTTTGTTTTTGTTATGCGTTGTAGCACAAAGGGACGAACTGTTCTTCCACAATATAGCATATATACTGCGCTGTATTCACCACACACACACTGTGCAAGGGCATAAGAACACATTCATTGCCCGTTTTCATGCCCTTTTCTGGGGCGAATGTCTGGACAGGAACAGGAACTGGCACTGGGACAGGCGCTAATTCGTGTGGAATCTCATTACCAGCTCAGCCCAGGCAATTGCGTAATCCTCGCTTCAATCCTTGAGGCGAATTCTTTCACAGCGGGACAACAATTATCGCGCGTGCGACCCCGAAAACGAAGAAAAAATAAACAAAAATAAATAGAGCCCAAAAACAAAGAGGATAAACAAGCAAAAAAACGGAGTAAACGCAATAAATTAATAAATAGCGCATAAATCGTGTGTCAAATTGTTTGTTTGGCAAAATATTTCGCGCAAAATTAACGTCAACTTGTTAATATTCCGCGATTTGAAATCTGCCTCGAACTCGACCCCTCTTAAAAAAACTGAAACTAATCGAATGTGGGCTTCTAACTAATCAAACTTATTTGCAACGGGTTGCTAATGAGGGCGCAATGAAAAGCACAGCACGTGAAATACTCCCCGAAGAGAGAGAGAGAGAGAGAGTTAGAGTGAGTGAGAGGATATGCTCACAAAAATAATAATCCATAGTTATAATATAACTAGTATATCATGTATTATATTTGAATTTCGCAAATGCATTGTGTGACTGCGTAATATCAAATCAGTTCTAAGATGAATTTAAGATTGAAGATATTTCTTTCTGGCACTACTGTAGATTCGCTTTAAAATATAGATATATATAATTGAAATTACTTAATTTCAGAATCAAGATATTTCTTTACATAATTTAAACTGTCTATCCTCTGAATATTTCATTAGTTAAATAAAATAATATTAAAATATATTTTAATATTTCTCAATATTTTAAAAATCTTTTCTTTCTCTCCCCCTACTTTTTTTATCTTCAACAAAAATTAGTTTCTTTTGCTAACTGTTTCTCGTCCGATTTCTCGATACCGTCCACAGTCGCGCCAGAGCAATATTATAAACTCTTCTTCTTATGGCGCTCATATGGCATATGGCATATGGCACACTGACAAGGGTCCATAAATCGTTGCAGAAATCAGCTACAGCTACGGTTGCGGTGGCAACAGCTTTAGCTTTTCATGGCCGCCAGGCGCGGCCAGTGCGATAGATGCAACTGCAACTGCAACGAGCAACAAGCAACAACAACTGCAACAAGGTCTGCCTCGTCATCGGCGACCCAAAGGAAGTCGAGGTCTTTTGCGTTGTTGTTGTTGTTGTTGTTGTCTTGGCCTGTGTCTTTGGCACAAGGTTTGCTGCAGTGGCACAGCTTGTTGCAGTTGTTGTTGTTGCTGCTTTGGGTGTCTTGGCGGCAGTGGCCGTCGCCGTCGTCGCCGTCGCCAGGTGATGAATGGTAATGAAAATGTTGCTGTGGCAGTTGCAGTTGCAACGCCGCTTTGTCTGCCACGCCGTCAGCTCAGCCAACTGCCTCAATAAAAACTAATGCAGTGGCAGTTGCAGTTGTTGTTGCCGTTGTAGTTGTTGCTGTTGCCGGCCGATAATCATCTGCTGCGGTTGTGGCCATGGCTGCTGCTGCTGCTGCAGTTGCTGCTGGCTTGGCCCACTTGTTGCCACCACGTCAAGTAGCAGAAAAACATAAAATTTTATGCATTCGTATTTCTTGTGAAGCGCACAAGACCTGCCTACCGCCTACCGCCTCCCCTCTCCTCCTACTCGCCCGAGTCCACCCCTACCTGCCGCCTCTGCTTGCTGCTGTTGCTGCGTCTCCAAACAATTGTCGGTTTTCTCTAACGTTTTTTGTGGCTGTGTTTTGCCGTTGATATTGCTGTTGTTGTTGTTGCTAGGGATGGGTTAGGCTATAGCTTAAAAAACATCGATGTTCGATAGATTATTCTTACATTGAGATATCGATACAATATCGATAAAGTGCAGTAGTGATGCTTAGAACAAAAACAGTCTGAAATGAGAAGTTGCTTGTCTCATAAGACTCGATTTATATTTGTATAAATGTCCGATAAAGCTTTCTCATTTACCGATGTCACTTTTTGATCGATATCGATATATTTCCTTTTGGCGCTGCCCATCTCTAGTTGCTGCCGTTGCTGCTGTTCGCCGGTTGCTCGTTTTGATTAATCTGACATTGTAATGCAAAAATCCATTTGGCAGCTACGAAACAGCAGCTACGAAACAGCAGCAACAGCAACAACGGCAGCAGCAGCAGCCTAACAAGTTATTACCTCAACGTTCGGCTCGTGTTCAGGCCCAGTTAAAAGGCCCCAAAAACTTGACCTGACCATGGAATTTAGACATCGCTGCCGGTAGACACAAACCGAACCAGGCTAAAATCGCAGTCTGAGTTATGGCGCGAGCGCAAGTCTGTTCCCCCCCCAATTCCCGCCAGTGCCACGCCCACACGGCACGAGCTGCTGCCTGCCAGCCTGCCTGCCAATAAAATTGCGGAAATGATTTCAACAAATTGATAGGCATCTTGGCTGAAACTGGTCCACTTGGTGTAGCCAAGCCAAGTCAAGGCAAGGCAAGGCTCGGGCAGCTGCCTTATTGCGTTTTAAAACGCGCACACAAAACGCTAGCGAGACGCGCGCGCGTTTCCCTCTTCTTTTGCGTGACCCCAGCAAGGACAACAAATTGAGTTGACACCCGAAAAGAAAATGAAAACCAGTAGAAGACTCGCGTAATAAATTATGAAACTGACATTTTACTACGAAAATATTTTAGCTTTCTTTTCTTGTTGCTGTTGTTGGTGTTGTTAAATGTCTTCATTGACGCAACGTGGGAAATTACTAGGGGGTAAAACAAAATTAGAAAAAGGTGGAAGCGGTGACAGTTTCGAGGTTGGATTGCTGTAGCAGTTGGGGAAGACTCCGAGCTAACAGAACTTAATACAAAGAACAGGAGAATGGTAAAGCTTCGAGTTTAAAGAGAAACAAATTAAGCGAATTTGGTATTATTAGTTAACTCATTGTTTTTATTTAAAAAAAAAAGATAAAACATTATTTTTTAGCAGTTAATTGGTAGATAACAAGAGATTTACTAGTTTAAGACTGCAGAAAGCTTTCAAAAGATTTTAAAAACTAGAATTCCCATAGTAATACTTAGTAGAAAGATATAAACATCTTCTAGTTAGCTTAATATCTTCTAGTTGTCTTTTATTTAGCAAGATCTTAACTTCTGATGTGCACGAATCGATATCATATCGAGTTAATCAAGCTAATTTGCTAACTAACGCACTCACTATCTCTCTATATCCCTCTCCGTGCAACCCTGACCAGTGTTGCCACACGCACAAGCTGACTACAAATGAGCATATCGGGCGATCTCCAAGTGACAAAAACCATTCCAACTGGCACAACTCATTTAACTTTACCACAAACTATGCACATATTGTCGCAGTCACAAGTCAAGTATTCCCCAAGCCCACTACCCCTTGACCTCCCCCCCTCCCCCCACACCCAACCCTTATCTAAATGATGGGCATGGAAATGCATGGAAAATTCCCGAAGTTGCTTAAAGCTGTGAGCAGTGCGAGGCGCTTTAATGTGCCACAAGCAAGTTGAGGCAGAAAAGGACTAGCCTCGACGGAAGTAGAACGTAAAACATGTCTGCCAACGCCCACCGAGTGCCACGCCCAAAGGCAGACGGGGCCGCAGCAGCGACGGCGACGACGACGACGACGACGACATAAACTTGGAATGTTGAATGTGCCTCAAACTTTTGCTGACACGACTGTCACTAATGCCAAACACGCGCCAAAGTTTCAGACACAGACAGGCACACACACACACACACAGACACGCACACATTATCACAGGGGAACACACACACATACAGGAGCACAGTCTCGCACACGCAGGCAGTGAAAACGAGCGACATTTGGCACAGAAAAACAGAGAACAAAGTTTTAGCCGAGAACTGTGTCGCAGCGCAGACGGGGTGGCAAGAGACAGAGAGAGAGAGAGAGAGAGAGGGCAGAGATGAGGAGAGGAGGTTGTGCGGGGCAGGCAGAGAGAGGAGGAAGGTTGGGAGATAGAGAGGGAGTGAAAGAGGGGCAAAGAGAAAGCAGAGAGTATGAGCAAGGCAGAGACTAAGAGAAACAGAGCGAAAGGAGGCAGCATTAGAAGAGTCTGAAGAGGAAAGAGAGGAAGAGAAACGCACAGAGAGAGAGAGAGAGGAGAAGCAAGAGCAAGGGAGACAGCAAGAGAGACGAAAAGAGAGTGAGAGAGAATGTGTAAGAGGCAAGCGCGAGTGAGACGCAGCAGGCGCGTCTAGTAAAGCAAAGGCAGACGGCGTCAGACACGCACACAAGCCACCCCCCCCCCCTCCACACACCGCCTCCACCGCACTGCCCGACTGACCCGACCGACACGACCGTCGGCCTCGTGCCTCGTGCCTCGTGCCTCGACCGCCCCCCGACACACTTACGAAGCTCCGGCACACTGGCAGCGTCGTCGAAACCGACGAAAAAATAAGCAATTTCCCCTTGTCTCGACAGACGCTGGCCCAGCCGCCACCCAATTGAGTAAGCCGTGAGTTGACCCAGCTCAGCAGAGGGCGCGTCACACTCCCACACGCACACACACACAGAGAGAGACACGCACACATGGACACACGTACACGCAGACACACAGCGAGGGCAACTCCAGAACCTACAGCAACAAAATTTGTCTGAGGGCGCGTGACGACGCTTACGCCATGTGCTATCTCACTCGCACTTATTTGTGATTACGTCTTCTACTTCCACTTCTTCTTTGGTTTTTTTTTTTATATATTTTTTGATTTTGCCTTCCTTTCTGCGCGTTGCGTGCTCAAGCGTCAGACGACTGGGCAGACAAACTATAAGGAAAGAAAGACAGAGAAAAAAGAAAGAAAACGTTGCAAGTTATGGCACTGTCTGTGTGGTTCCTTCCCTCCCCATTCTCTCTCTCTCTCTTCCACCCTTCCTCTCTGCCTCTTTCCCTCCCACTACGTGCAAAAGTTTTTGCCTGTCTTGAGCGACTTTTCTTGGCGCGGCTCCTTTTGCTTGAAATGACATTTTTATTCTCATATTTTTTCGATCACAGCTTCCCAAGGGGTTGCGACTAGAAACACCCTGTAAATATTCTATACAAATGAGTAAAAATAGTAGCATGTTTTGAATTAAGTTGAAAGAGACATTTATGCAGGGTATCGGTTATTCATATCTAGCAGGTGTACAAAATCTTAATTTAAGCCACTGTTTCTTGCAACCTTTTCCGCTGTCTACAGGGTAGCTCTGACTCGTGCTTTCTTTTCATAGACTACATATTTAAGAATATTCAAATACTTCATCATTCGCAGTTTTCTAATTTCTTTAATCATGCTACATAATTAATTATTACTTTTTGCAGGGTATTGCCAAGTCAATCTTTTCGATTTCGTGATTTTCTTTCTCTCTTCTCCTTTTTTGTGACTTTTGCTTTGCAATTTCTATGCTCCAGTGCCCTCAAGCGCTGCGAAAGCAGGCTGAATCATCTCGAATCGAGTCGCCTTTCTTCTTCCTTTCTGGCCTCTCGCTTTCAATTTATCGATAGACGGTAAGGAGGGCAAGCAGGCAGTTTGCACATAAATATATTTGGCTGCTGACTTATCGAGAGACGGTCTCCCATTCTCATCCTCCCTCTCATCCTTAGCACCTTCTCCTCTCACCCAGCAGCTGCTGCTGTCTCAAGTTTCCTGCGAGCTGAAAATGGTATCAATTCTTTTCCTTTCATTCTGCTATTTTCTTTTTTTTTTGCTACTTCAATTTCGATATAATAAATCGAAAATACTTCAATACTTAAGGCCCACGTGCATGTTGTTAATATGCTTCGTGTTGTCATTGTTGTTGTTACAGTAATTGCAATTGTTGCTGTTGTTGCTGCTGTTGTCGGGGACACAACGACACGTGTTGCTGTCAACTCTTTTTGGCTCGGCTTAATGATTTACGGTCACACACACATACACGCACAAGCATATAAACAGGTGCGACAACCACAACAAGCGAAAACAAGTTATACAGCCCCAAAAAAAAAAAAAATAATAAAAATAAAAATCGCCTCGAATTCGTATTCAATTGAAACTTCGCACCACGCATAAAGTTTGCTCTAATTGTTTGTAATCTGACAAACAGAAATAAATAATGCCCACGAAGCGAGACAGAGACAGAGGCAGAAAGCGAGCGAGAACAAAGAGAAATACCGAAAAATGGCAAACAAAATTCGATTGGCGTTCCGGCTTGTTATGAGCCTGATAAATGAATCAATCGTTCGTTATTGTTACCATTGCTCTCGATACTCGCACATAACATATCATATATCGGACGTAGCAGACAACGCTCGAAACTGCCCGATATACGATATTACGCAATAGGCATCACGCGACAAAGCCGCGAAAATTACTCGTGTAATAGCTGTGGCAACAAAGCCTTAAATTCGATGTGCTACAGATATCACAATAAGCATTACAATCGCACAGTTGGTAAACAAATAAAATACTTGTTTGGGATTACAACAAAGTTCTTGTACATGAAAATAAATGATATTCCGTCGGTAGAGCCATCTTTGATCTTGAAACTTCTGTAACTCCAGCAAACATTCGTAAATTTCAAAGCGAAATTAGTTTCTGCAATTTGTTCATATTTATATTGATTTCACGTATATCTTTAAATATTTTTCTTTTACTTTTTTATATAATACCTTACAAAATTGCATAGAAATGATAAAAATGTATTAACTTTCCTTGTTGAATTCCAAAAAAAAAATGCATAAAAACGCTAAGATTATTTGTTCTTCCATGTTTTGAGCATAATTAGAGGGTATATTATAGTACATACTGGACGATTTACCTGATTCCGCATAGCTCTTATCGTTGCTGTTGCTAACGGGCGTAACAATTGAAATAGATTAAGACTCACCTGCAAAAAAAGCCAAAAAAAAAAAGAGAAGGTAAAAATGAGAGAAAAGTAATTAGAAAAATGTATCAATGAAATGAAATAAAAGTTGATTTATAAGACGATTTCACGAGCACGTACACTGAGATACACGACTTATACATATATATATATAGTATATAATTCATTTCTAAGTTTTTTTCTAGTTGTTGTTGCTGCTGCTGTTGTTGTTGCACAACAAATTTTGCGCGCGGCAGCCAAAGAAATTTTAATTGCAACATCGCTTGCAATTAATTTGTCAATAAAATTCATTTGGCTTTTAGCGAAAGAGAAGCAAAATTGCATTAGACGAGCCAAAATGGGGGAACAACTATAGAGAGGGGCGTAGCGATAGGGAGTGGAGTGTTGGAAAATGTGAAAGGGATTCTTAGTGTGTGCACTCTTCTGGGCATTGGCCCGCTTGACTTTTGTGGCAAGATTTATGTTGTGCCGCATGCCAACAGAGCCAGCCAAAAACGGCTCACACACACACATGCATACACACACGCATTGTATGGATTTAGTACGTCCACGTGCCTCCTCTTTCCCCGGTCTCTGGCCTAGCCTAATAAATTGTTTGACTCGCTGCCCGGCAAATAATTTGCAATTTTTGTTGCAGTCCCAAAGTGCCTCGTGCCCTCACTCTCTCTCTCTCTCTTCCCCGCTTACCCCATCTTCCTCGCTCACTCTACTTTGCTTTCTCTTTCATTTTAGAATTATTACATTTGCCTCTTAGGCCAAATGCATATAGAGACACGTCTCGTACAAAATAATTGTTTGTTTCTTCAATTTCTAATTCTTTATTTTTTCTACTTCATAAGAATTATTCTGCATATTTGTTTGAGTTTTTCAAATTTTTGATTTTTCTTTTTTTTTTACTTTATAACAAGACGGTAGGGCTATAGTCGAGCTCGCCGAACAGATGTAGAATTAATCTATTGGTCAAATATTCAAGAAAATATTTTGCGACATTCAAATGATTTTTAGAGAAGTTAGGGGTTTTCGAAGACATATAGAATGGAAGGGGTATAAAAATTGAAGAGTATGAAAATTAAGTCTATTTGTTGGCAAAATATTTGGCTAAGTGCTCGCCATGGTATACGTCTCTATCTCGACTAGTACCAACATGTGTTTAACTTAGACATATAATAGACTTGTCGCAAATATTATTCCAGATGTGTTTTTTCGCGATAAATATCTAAGTGTTTCATCTGCATCAAATAAAATAAACATTTATTATTCATACAGAAGCAGAAAACTTTAATATATTATTTTAATACATAATATAGAAATAACGTTCGTTTTTCTTGAATTTTTTTAATAGAGAATTACAGTGTACTATTATCTTGTGCGTATTGGCACAAGATTTAATAAATATCGATACTACTATCGAATAAATTGAAAACAATGATTTTCTTATAGTTACAAGATTGTAAAGAATCCATAGTACGATTAAAAGTTTATTTCCACACTTAAATGCATGTGCATGAGTTGTGCAATTTAAAATTCTAAAACTATCGATAGTATGATTCTTTGATTAAAATTCCTAAAACTATCGATAGCACAGTCGCATTTTTCGACGGTACATACTGTACTTCTGACTCATTTTCAGGGGCATAGCTGTTTCTATATAAGCAAGGGGTGTAGGGGCTGATAAATTATACGCAATGCCTGCAATAATATGCAAATTGCGTTGACTGCTTTGATGGGCAAAACGCAATAAATTAACGCAATAAATTCATTGAAAAAAATAACAAAAATAAAAAATAGAACAAAAATGTCAGACGGTGGGGGGGAGGGTGTTACTTCTGTCTTCTGTCTGCGTAAAGGGCGTGGCGCGCCGGGTATAGGCGGGAATTGGCGGCAGTTCTGTTTGTGTCGCCAGTCGCCGGGCGAGACTTTGTGTGCGTTGTGCTCGTTGTTTTTGCTGTGGTTGTTATTGTAGCTGCTGCTGCCGTCGTCGTCGTCGTCGTCGTCGTCGATTGTCCTTTGCGTGCGTCGCGTCAAAATGGCGTCGCCAATATGTCGCCCCAATGCGATGGAATATGGCGGCGTCGTGTGTCCCAAACTCTGCACAGAAAACTATTTTGCCTGCGTCTGCTGTGCGTTGCTGTTGTTGTTGTTGTTGTTGTTGCTGCTGCTGCGACTGGGCGCGTTAATTGCCCCCTTTGAGCTGACTGACAGCAACGATAAACGAGCAAGCAGTGCGGCAAGAGGGAGCGGCATAGGGAGTGAGACAGAGAGGGAGAGAGAGCAGTAGGGGGCACATACTAATGCGACTCTAATGTGGCAAGAATGCGTGTGTGTGTCGCAAAATAGTACGCTGATCATGGGGCGCTGTTGCTCTCTCTATCTCCCTCTTCCTCTCTCTGCCTCGCTCACTCCGCGCCTTCCCCTCGCGCTTTTTGCCATTTTTAATTTAGCAAATGTTGTAAATTTACGCTAATTTATTGCGTGTCGCCTGTGCCGCCAGTCGTGGTGGCATCCACACTCACACACACACACACACACACACATACTCAGACACGGTGTCGTCGACGTCGCAGGCGGCGCATTAGTCACTTGTGCGGTGGCCAGCTAATTGCCCCAAAAAGAAACAGACAGAGAGAGAGAGAGAGGTAGACGAAGAAAGAGGACACAGAGGGAGAACGCGATGGAGGCAGCCAGAGTCAGAGACAAGAGTCAGGCAACTGGGGACAGACAGGCTGGCAGCCAGGACATCTTAATCGCCACAAAAAAGTACAGTTTTGATTTACCGTTTCGAGCAGCAGTCGCAGCAGCAGCTGAGCAAGAAGAAGCAGCAGCAAGCAGCCGAGAGAGAGAGAGAAGAGAAGAAGTGGAAGAAGAGTTAGCCGAGAAGTGTGAAAACAATTTAACAATATAAATTATTAGCAAAAGTTCGGGATGCGGATGCAGTTGCTCAGGTTACGCCATAACGAACGAAGCAGGAGCAGTAGAAATATGAGAGAAGTAGACGGAGAACAAGTAACTGCAGAGAGAGAGAGAGAGAGAGAGGCAGAGAAAGAAAGAGAGGAAGCTGTGCTGGCTGAGGTAAAAATGAGTGGCAAGAGAATAAGCTGCTTAGGGAGAGGCAAGAGAAGTGGGAGAGAGAGAGAGAGAGGGCTGCTAGAGAAGGAGACAGCTGTAAGAGAAGCACAGGGAGAAGCAGCGGGACTAGCAGAAGTAGAAGGAGCTGAGCTGCTGCAACTGTTGTCTGTTGCATTATAACAATAAATCACGAGCAGCGTGCAACAAGCAGCAGCAGCAGCAGCATCGAGCAACAACAACTGCGCGACAGGTGCAACGTCTTTTATTTTGTCTCGCTCTCACCCGTTTTTCCTCCCCCACACTAGCTCGCGCTGCCTCCCCTTGCGGTGCATGCAAAGTGAGCTAATTATGACCACGACAACAAGACCAACAACAACAGCAACAACAACTACAGCAACTCTTGCCACAGACCACAGTGGGAGTATGACAGGGTTAGACAGTGCAGCATGTGACAGAGTGCGAGACAAGCTAGAGCAAGAGAGAGAGAGAGAGAGTGACAGAGATAACTAAACCGACAAACAGGGTTGCCAGGCCACATCAAAGTGTTGCTGGCTTGAAAATGCCTTCTAATTACAGCTCGTTCGCCGACGACAACGTCGCTTCGTTGTCGCCGCATATCACCATCGCCCGCGGAGCACTGTGCGCTCTTCTACTGCCTCCCCCCTCTCTCGCACTCTCTCCCTCTCACGCTGCATCTCTGACTGCCGCTCTCGTTCATTTTGCATAATTTATTGTAATGAGCTCGCGATGTCCGCAACTTGTGCTGGCTAAGAAATCATTGGCCTGCCCCCCATCCCCTCTCCCGACCCGCTCAAGCCCATTGGACACACGATGGGCGTGGCAGTTCTGCTTTTTACTTACTATCGATAAGTTATCGAAATGAAACACAAATTCGTTGGGTTATGTGCAAATAAGTAGTTTATCGTTTAAGCAACGTCAAATACATGCATATTGTTATCGATATTTATCGATCAACTTATAACGTTTACGGAAAACCCCAAGAACATACTGTAGCTTAATATTTGTTAATTATTCAAGCAATAACTTAAACAGTTTACTTTCGATATTAATTTCTTAATTCTAATTAATCTTACACAAATTCAGTCTTTAGTCAATATAAAATAAATCTTCTCAGTTCGATAATATGCATAAATTTATCTAAAAATTGTATGTATGTATATTTTCTCGATCTTTTTTAAACATATCCATGACATAGTTTCCCTTTAAAATTTTGAATTTTCATGATTTTCCCATTGGTTTTCGCATTCTTCTCTTTAATTCTCTAACCCCAACCCTGCACACTTCCGACCACTCTTTTACCGCATTTTAATTTGTAATTGTGTCCCCATTTGATTCTCATTTGCCGCCGCCCTTAAGCAAAATGTCGCCTGAATAATTTAAATTAATGTCTCGTCTCGTTGGGGGAAAAATCGCGGGAAAACCCAAAGGCGCGCGAAACCCTCAAGAGTCGCCTTCAGTTTTCCATCAAATTGTGAAAAACCCAAGCAGTGACAACAACAAACACAAACAAACAGAAGCGTCAAAAGAAAACACACACACACACACATACAACGAAAATAATATAAAGAAAAATAAACAAAAAGAAAAACGGCAGAAAAAAACGAAATTCGCCGCGAATGTGGCGTAGAAAATTTGCAATTAATGCGCGCCAAGGAAAAAATTCTTCGCAAAAATAAACAGTAAATGTGGCAAGTGCCACGCCCCTACCCCTACCCCAGCCTCGCTTGTGTGCCTCCGCCTGCTCAGCTGATTGTGTTTTGTTTGCGCTGCTCGACGGCGCAGTGAAATATTAATTAGCGTCCAAGTCAAATAAAAGTGCAGCAGGGGAGGGCAGAGGGTAGGCGAGGGGCAGAGCAGAGTAGGGGTAAATGCAATCAGTCTCGAGTCGAGTCGAGTCTCCCGAAAGAAAAGTGGACATGTTAATCTCAGCCGCAACAGCAGCTGCCTAACAAGGACAACGCAGCCCGTAGCAATTAAGGACAACGTCAGCGGGAGGAGGAGTAAGCAGCCAGGCGTGCAGAGCAGGGAATGGCATGCCCCAAAAATGGAAAGCAAAAAAAAAGTATTGAAGCAGCCATGCAGCATGTGCTGCTGGCACAGCCTACATGTCTGGGCTAAAATCTATGCCAGCAACAATGAAGTGGGCACCCAAGCCTGGCCCGAGCAACTGATGACACACTCTGCTCTCCGTGCCCCTACAATTCCCTCTGCCACGCCTGCTGCACTGTCTCCCGGCATGTCTGACTGCTATGGCTGGAACTGGGTCAAAATTATAAACACGTTATCATCATGCAAATGGCGCAGGGACATGGCAACCGAAGTGGCATAGACGGGCAGGGCAGGGTGAGAGAGAGTGAGGAGAAAGGGAGAGGAAGAAGAAGGAGTTGGGGAAAGGGACAGGGCAGAACTGGGGTGAGCAGAGAAGATGTTGATAAATTTAAACAGACAACTATGTTGCTGGCCTAGAAAATAATCCTGGGCTGGGCCAGCAAATGGACACGGGAGCTGGCTATGCTGCTAACACAGCTTCCCCTGCTACTCCTCCCTTGCAGCTCCCCCTGCTGCTCCTCACACTTCTCTACCCGCTGCTGCACTCATGTCTGCGGTCACAGAGCTATGTGTGTGTGTATTTTGTGTGTTGTTGCTATTGCACTTGATGCTGCTCTGCTTGGCCACAGGACACGCCAAACTGTGGCATGCTGCAACCCCATCACCCTCTCCCCTCCGCCCGCCACTAATCTACCACACTGCTTCCTGTCTGGCCAGTACCACGTGGCACCTCGTTGCCATCTTTCCCATCTGCGTTTTGCATTGGCAAAATTTTGTTTTTCCTATTGAAATATGAAAATAAATAATTGGAGCTAAATAATTGTTTTCGACTTTGAATTTTGTGATTTTTAAAAATCAATATAAATTTTAATAGGGAGGGGGATAATTTAGCATACAAGTTTATTGCAAAAAAGTTGCGAAAGAACTTGAGTAATAAATGAAGTGGGGATTGTATCTAAAACTCAGAGAAACAGAACTGGAATAAGCTCGGGAATAGAGCTAAAGTTTTAATGAATTTTTCCGAAAAAATGTTTAAGGATTTTGCATAACTAATGAAAACTGAACTGTTGCGCAATTAGGAAAAAATCGTTTGAATAAATAAAGACAACTCTGGCCTACAACTCTTTCCCAGCACATTAAACGAACTGTTTCCTAACTCTGCCCCAGAACCCTATTCCCTCAAGCTATGCAATACATAACCTTAATGATGCCAACGATTTTATAGACATTTCCAGCACTCAAGCGCGCTCACGACAGAGTTTCGACCTTAGTCGAAAGTGTTGCTGCTTGCTGGCTTTCGGGCAAAAGTGGGCGTGGTCGCGCCAATGCGCATCGCTGCCCAACAGCAGCAGCAACAGCAGCAACAACTGCAGACGGCAATTTGATTGATGTAAATGGCCGCACACAATTCGCACAATAAAACAAGTTGTAATTGCAGTTGCCGTCGGCAGCAGATACAAGATACAAGATACATTTCTATCTTTATCGGTATACACTATATAAAGCTCTCTCTTTCTCTCTCTATTTAGTTTTCTCTCTCTCTATCTCTCTCTGCAGCTGAGATTGCATGCGCGTAGAGACCGCATCCACGCGTACCAAACTAAACACAATGATATATAGTACTATGTACAGACAGTTGTGGTTCATACTGTGGTTTCACTGTAATTAAATGCGAAATTTACAAATTGCGTGAGCAAACGCAACGCCCGCCCCACTCTAATCGGGGGATTAACCATTTTTCCGTTGAACTAATTGCGAATGCAGACTTTAATTAAATGATTAAGATCGGCAAGCGAGTTATGCGTGGAGTGGGCGGGGAGGGGAATTAAGGTAGAAGTGAGCAAAGAGAGTGAGAGCGAGCTTAGCGATCACTCCTCATGCATGCAGCGGGAAGGCAGTAGCAAAAGGTAGAAGAAGGAATTTAGAGGCAGAGAGAGAGGGAGAGAGGAAGATCGGACCACAATCGAAAATATCGATGGTTTTATAATACGTTCGATATACCAACTGTTTTAATGCATTCCCGATTGTTTTCAATCATTTTGCAACACTTTATTAATCACACGAAAGAGAAAAATAGAGGAAAATCTCACTGAACAACGCATCATTCAATCAATTCCTCCTGATGCCCCGCAGCCAGTCAGTCAGTCAATCAATCATTTCGCTGCTTGGCAAAATTCACACACAATTTTCGCGCGCGCTTCTTACTCATTTTCCGCATTGGCCAAAACGGAAATGGTAAACTGTACACAAATTGGCTACACTGTTGCAGCAACTGCCTGCTGCCTGCTGCCTGCTGCCTGCTACCTGCTATTCGTCACAGCAGATTGCTGTCTCTCATCATCAGCAGCAGCAGCGGGAAAACTCGGGAAAATCGCAGTGTGCCAGAACTGGAAAACTAATCACAAGTAGCCGCAAAATGTTTGCGCAAAAATGTAACCAAGCTGAGCTTATACGCCAAGGTTAGCAGCCAGAGGGGGCGGGGCGGTTAGAGAGTGGCAGCGGGAAAAGCCAAGAGCAAGATGTGGCTTATAAGGCAAGGTTGCGCCTTTAAATTCAAATATTTGCCAAGTTTGTGATATGCGGCATGTTGCAGGATTGCTTGGTCAGGCTTTCTAGTTGTACCTCTCTCTCTCTCTCTCCCTTATCCGCCCTATATCCTTCTCGCTCACTCACAACTTTGCTTAATTGCCAACTCACGTTTTGGCTTTGGCTTTTGACTTGATTTCTCTGTCGTCTGCCTTGTCGCATTGACATTTGCGCTCTGCATTCTGTAGACAAATCGCTCGACTGTGCAACAACAACAACAACAGCAGCAGCGCCAACATGCGCACAACAATTGCTTGCAACAACAGCAATTGCAACAATGGCATTGAGTCTGATAATCAACAAAGACGACGTCGTCGTCTTCGGGCAACTCCAAATGTAATGCCAATGCAAATGCCAATGCGGCACACATACACACAGACTCACACACATGCATACACACACACACACACACAAATATTGGCTGCCAAATCTAACTAGAGTTGTCGCGACGATGCACGAAACGCTCAAGAAATCACTGTATTTTGAATGTTTTTCAAGCTTTTCTTAAGTAAAGAAAGATTTTTACCATACGAAAAAATTCCATTAGCTGCCATAGATATTTAAGCAATTTTCTAGCAAATTTCAGCTACCTAACAACTTTAGTAGCAGAGATCTACAAGCTTAAAGTATTTGAAACCAATATAAACAATATGTATGCTCGGATATGGCTTTTTCTAGAAGTTTTCTACGCATTATTAACGTTTGCAGAGTTTTCTGTTTATTTATTTAGTTAAATTTATATACAATATTATTGTATAATAAGGTTTTCTTTAATTTCAAAGCATGCATAAGACAGTTTTGAAAATTGCAGTAGTTGCGCATGTTTTATAGGAACTTGCATGCCAAACTTGATAATGCTGCCTGCTGGAAGGGTCAAGATCAGCGAGCTTAAAGAGGTTGTAAATGAAATCGTTGCCTTTTTTGCAGTTTTCCAGCTTTGTCACGCTCACATCTCTAGCGCAGTCCAGACAGACGACTGCGTCGACTGCGACGATGACGATGCTGTCGACGACGCGACGCCGATAAATGTTGCCGCTTTGAAGCACTGCGGCATCTGCGGCGGTTCGAGGCAATGCTCATGTGCGACTCCAAGCAGGTCGAGCACGTGTTGTTGGCCTTGGCTTGTTGCTGATGTGGCAACAACAACTATCGACTAACGACAATCGACTATCGACTATCGCCAGCAGCACTGTGGGTGGGCCCGCATCATCGCTGGGAAAACGTGTTTAGTTTTTAATTGCAAATCGCTGGCTGTGGCAACGAAGGTTAAGGGAAACGGGAAGGGGAAGGGGAAGGGCAGCAGGAGGAGTGCGGGCGTGGCACACAGACAACGGCACATAACTGTGCAGAAAGCCGCAACACGTTGCGCTCCGCAACATTGAAAACAAAGTTCAGACAAAGCGAGAGAGAGAGAGAGAGAGAGAGACAGAGAGAGAGAGAGAGATAGGGAGGGGGAGGGGGAGGCGCACATACAGACTGACTGACAGACGAGGCATGGCACATCAATTCCACATGAGTTGAGGCCGCCGCGTTGCATGCCTCCTCTTCCACTTCTGCTGCTCCTTCTTCTTCAACTTGCTGCGCTTGTCGTTACAAGTGGCGGCAGGCGGGCGGGCGTTGGCGGTGACGTCGGTGTCGGCGGCAGCGTTGGCAACGTCGGCATTTGCCACAATTTTTTTATGACGGCCGCCGTTTGCATTTTTACATTGTTGTTGCAGTTGCAGTTGCAGTTGCCGCTTTAAATGTGGCGTGCAAAACTTCAGTTTTAATTGCCAACGCATTCATTGGACCGCCACCTGGCCGGGTCCAGCTCGACTCGCTGCAGGCTGCTGCTGTCTGTCTGCGTTTTTTCATATATTTTGTCAAACACAATTGCAACATCCACACACACACACGCACAGCCTGTTGCCATGTCCTGTGCGAACTTTGCGTGGGCAGCAGCGTTGGCAGCATCAACTGTCGCTGAGCTCTAGCTCTCTCTCTCTCTTTCTTTCTCTGCTACTCTCTGTCCTTCCCTTTCTTTCCTTCTCTCTTGTCGCACACACACATATTTCACATTTCATGCAGTTCGTAGAAATCTCATAAATCTCTCGTGACGACAAGCGAACATGCGGGGCGTATACGTAATGCAAGCATGCAAACAGCACCCGCATAGATAGCGACAATTGTTGAACATATAGCCCTATAAGACCCATAACTGTATGTTTGCGAAACATGACTATCGCATATTTTAAAATAGAATATTTTGGATTTTTATACCCGCTACTCGAAGAGTATAAGGGTATTATAACTTTGTGCCAACCGAAAATGTTTGTAACAGGCAGAAGGAGACATCTCCGACCCCATAAAGTATATATATTCTGAATCAGCATGAACAGCCGAGTCGATATAGCCATGTCCGTCTGTCCGTCTGTCCGTCTGTCCGTCTGTCCGTCTGTCCGTCTGTCCGTCTGTCTGTCCGTATGAAAACCTAGATCTCAGCTATTATAAGAGCTAGAGCTACCAAATTTGGAGACAATATGTGTTAATTATGCCCGCAGATCAAGTTTATTTTGGATTTTTGCCACGCCTCCATCCGCCCCCAAAAATCGATAATAAATCGATAATAGCTGCAAATATAGCTCTACAGCATTCATTTTTTATCCATGTGATAAAAACCACCATCCGGGCGTGTTGCGAAAGTTTCAATAAGATCGGCCGATAAATAAGGAAGATATTCAAGAAATAGTATTGCCTTGTGGCCATGTGCCTGTGTCGGTTTTTCCTAATGTTAGTACCCGAGTTCAACACCAGCAGCAGACAACTTTTTTTTAAATTATGTGGCAACTTTTTTTTTTAATTATGTGCACCGAAAATATTCATGGTGCAATTTTATCGGTTATTGCGAAAGAAGTGCAGTGGTCGAGTGGTGATGGTAGTTGACTGTTAAGCGAGAGGTCCGGAGTTCAACTCCTGGGTGTGCCGCGGCGACTTAAATTTATTTTTTTTGTATCTTATATTTTTTTTTTTTTTATAGTGTGTTGCAAAATTCAAAATAAATTTTTAGTATATTTAAAGCCACTTAGAATCGAAAGAGACATTGAGCAGCAACACAAAATACAAACGACAAATCTAATTAGATATGTTGAGATGTATTGTGAGGCAGCATATATGTATGTATGTATAGGCGTCTCTATCACACATGCATAATTTATAACTGCAGAGTAATAAAAGCAAAGGGCAACATCCAATAAGAATCGAGTGGAACTTGCATAGGCAAAACAAATTAGAGACGGAAAGAAATAAAAAGCAAGAACGCATTGTTCACATTTGGCACGTGTTTTTCCGAAGAATTGTAGCGGGTATATCACAGTCGAGTCAGCTCGACTGTAGCCTTTCCAACTTGTTTTTACTGTCCATTATTCATTATTCGCCTGTGGAACAACTTTTATATTCTACATATTTTTATATATGTCTATATATGTCTATATATGTATATAAATGTCTAAACAGATCATGTTTTTTAAAGAATTCTCAATTAAACCCTAAATAAGCCGCTTTCCTTAACGTATTTTCACAATCGATATGCCGATATACATTTATCGATCTTCCTTAGAGACCGTCGGCTTGCAATAAACTCGTCAAAACCGCTGCCAAACTGATTAACCACTTGTATTAGCCACAGTGCCCCCGATGGACATGCAGAGAGCTTTTTACTGATTAGAGATTTGCCAAGTCATGTGGTCCACAAACACACACACACACACACATGTTTGTGTGCTCGTAATGAGTATAAGTACACGCAGACGATAAGCCCAGTGATTATCACTAACGATAATATTTCCTATTATGCTGTTAATTGTTGTTTTTATGAACAACACGATGTGATCTAAAATTATGGCATATCAACGAGAATAACGATTAGCGATGTGTATAGAGAGAAGAATATATCGATAGTGTATATCTTATATAATAAAATATGATACTGCTATTATAAATCGGCTATAGGGTTGTCGATAATATTTTCTACCAAAGCTAAATTCTCTATATCGAGTTAATAAATGATATTGCTAACATGTACCGAACATATAATTGCGATAACAATCGATAAACATTCTTAAAATACTGCAATTCCATTTGTAGACTTAAAAGCCGAGGAAATCATATGTGATACGAAAGTATAGCCGTAATATCACACGAAATATGTATGTATTGGGCAAATATCGAATATGTTATCGCTCTTAACTTAAATATCGCACCATTGATGCCTATATCTACCTATAATAATTGCAGCGTGTATGCGATTAACTGACTGACTGACTGACTGACTGATTGACTGATTGACTGAATGCCTGATTGACTTATTGACAATACCTACGCATGTCTCTTCGTCTCTATGTGATTGTTTAGCTTAGTTCGCTTTGCTTAGCTTTGACTTCAGTTTGCTTTGTTTGTTTTGATTTAATTGCCTCGCTACGTTTCGCTCTCTCTTTGTCTCTCTCTCTCTCTCAGGCTTTGACTTTACACCTGTTTGCGCAGGTAATAGCTCCCGCTCGTTGACTGCATCTACCACGTGCCACCTGCCACTACCACATGCCGCAGACTTCTGTGGCAAATTTGTTTGCTTCGCTGCCACCTTTGGCAAGTCGCAAACGGTGCGCTAACTTTTGCACCAGGTCAAAGGCTCAAAGCAAGTGCCAGGCGCCTTTACCGTCTTTTCCGACTTTTCCGCATTTCCCTTTGGCGCCAAAGTCAAAAACCGATTGTGATTATACATATATCTGCGCTCTTTTCACTTTGTGTTTACTAAGGAAAAAGCTTGGAAAGATTTCATGCTGCATCATGATGAGATTCAAGCAAAGAAAGAAGAGAGCATGCATAGTTAGAAGATAGTTAAAGCATATATTAAACTACCTAAGATATAGTTTTGATGTATAAAATGTTAAATTACAAGAAGCTGTGCAAATGCGACATCTATGCGCATTTTAAATAAACCTAATGAGCTATAAATATAATAATCATACAAAAAATCTGGCGGAAATGTCTATAAGTCATTATACAAGTGTATTCAACTTAATATAAATAATTTGTCGTAGCTACTTTACATGGTAATTGTTTTTTAATTTTTGTGCAATCAAAGTGCATTTGCATTCCACTGTACGCGCTGCGTTGTCTAGTTAAATCAAAGTTCTTGCGTATTTCGTATGGTTACTCAATGCACTGTGCGGCGCTGACTCAGTCGAGGGCAACAACAACAGCAGCAGCAACAACAACAGCAACAACAACAGCAACAGCAGCCACTACAACAACAGCAACACGAAGAAAAACAAGAAAATCAGTGAGAGAATTGGGGAAAAGTTCGTTGTCAAACATTTGCAATTCGCTTGAATTTCTGATTGCAGCACGAGCAGGAAGAGCAAAAGAGTGAGAGAGAGACACTAGAAGAGTGCGAGAGAGAGGGGGAAGAAAGAGTGAGCGTAGAGTGAGAGGCAGCTAGAATGGGGGAGGGAGAGAGCAGGCACTCGGGCTGGCCACTGGCAAATTGCAGACGGCAAATTAATGCCAGCGCATTTATTTTTGTCACAAAATGCAAACAACAGCAGCAGCAACAACAACAACAGCAGGAACGGCAACAACAACAACGGCAACGCTGGCGTTGTCTGGCGCTGCCAAAAGCGAAAGCAGCGCCAAGAAATAAATAACGCAAATAAATAAGAAAAGTGCCCCAGGGCAGAGCACACACACAGGCACACACAGCTACACACACTGCGCTTAGCGAGAGTGTGAAAAAGAGATGGCAATAGGCAGCGAGCGCGCGATGCGTCAATATGCTGCTGCAGCTGCCGTTGCCAACGTGCAACGTGCAACGTGCAACATGCAACATGAAAGCGCCAACAAATGATGAAAAATGTTTACAAAGAGCTGCACACAGACAGATACACATAGATACACACACACACACATACAGTATCTACAGTTATTGTTGAGGGCGTGGGCGTTCTGCACGTCACGCCTACTCTGCCTGCCTCCTCTGCCCGCCGCATTTGCCAATTAATCTGAAGTTGCTGCTGTTGCTGTTGCTGCTGCAAGGGGCGCAAAATGCTGAACAAATAAATAAAGCGACAACAACAACAACAATGAGCTTTGACAAGCGAATGCCAGCCATGACAAAAAGAAACCCCAGCTAAGCTGCCCACCCCTCGCTCACTCTCACCCCCTTCTCCTCCCCACCCCTATGCCCTGCTACTCCCCCTCCTGGCAGCCGCAATCTGTAAAATGCAAAAGTTGCACACGCATTTCCCTCTCATTTTGCATACGTATTTCCCGTATTCATCTACTACTTGCACGCCCCCCTGCCACGCCCTATTTATGCTGCTGCTGCAGACATGATGACGCTTTGTTTTGTTTACTGTTAGAATGTGCAACAACAACAACAACAACAGCTGTGGCTGAGGCCATTGCAATTTTCAAATTAGACAAAAGGCACAAACAACATCAAGCAGCTGCGCCATATCAATTAGCATATTTAACATAAAGCATCGACACACACACACACACACACATGGATACTTGCGCAGACAAGTCACAACATTGTCTAGACAGAGGCGCCACCTAGCGACGGCAGCGTCGCAGTTATCGTGACGTCATCGCCAGTGCCATTGTTGTTTGTTGTAGTCGCCTGTTGATTGATTATCGCATATATCGCCTCGCCTAGATAACAAGAGAGAGAGGGAGAGAGAGAGAGAGAGAGAGAGAGAGAGAGAGAGAGAGAGAGGGAAAAATACCCTCTAGCAGGCACAGTGGTACGTGAGCAATAGAAAATGTGCTAGCAATCCCTGTGAGGGAATTTTAAGCTCTTCCTATCTATCGATTATCAATTAACAATCTACATGCTCGTTTAATCCAGCCGTCCCAGCAGGAACAGTGTGGCAAAATACATAAATAAATTGTTTGTAAAATGTAAAATCAGCAGATTGTCATGGGAGATGTTATTGTTTTAAAGTTAGTAAAATAAAACAAACTGTGACTAAAAGAACTACTGCTCTCATATTTCTTTTATTTTATACCATCTTCAACCCAGAATTTCTGTTGACTTTCGCCACACTGTCACTGGGGTAGCACAAGTTCCGCTACAAACAAGTCGGAAAGGCTACAGTCGAGCTGACTCGACTGTGATATACCCGCTACAATTCTTCGGAAAAACACGTGCCAAATGTGAACAATGCGTTCTTGCTTTTTATTTCTTTCCGTCTCTAATTTGTTTTGCCTATGCAAGTTCCACTCGATTCTTATTGGATGTTGCCCTTTGCTTTTATTACTCTGCAGTTATAAATTATGCATGTGTGATAGAGACGCCTATACATACATACATATATGCTGCCTCACAATACATCTCAACATATCTAATTAGATTTGTCGTTTGTATTTTGTGTTGCTGCTCAATGTCTCTTTCGATTCTAAGTGGCTTTAAATATACTAAAAATTTATTTTGAATTTTGCAACACACTATAAAATAAAAAAAAATATAAGATACAAAAAAAATAAATTTAAGTCGCCGCGGCACACCCAGGAGTTGAACTCCGGACCTCTCGCTTAACAGTCAACTACCATCACCACTCGACCACTGCATTTCTTACACAATGACCGATAAAATTGCACTATTTATATTTTCGGTGCACATAATTATAAAAAAAAAGTTGCCACATAATTTAAAAAAAAGTTGCCACATAATTAAAAAAAAGTTGTCTGCTGCTGGTGTTGAACTCGGGTACTAACATTAGGAAAAACCGACACAGGCACATGGCCACAAGGCAATACTATTTCTTGAATATCTTCCTTATTTATCGGCCGATCTTATTGAAACTTTCGCAACACGCCCGGATGGTGGTTTTTATCACATGGATAAAAAATGAATGCTGTAGAGCTATATTTGCAGCTATTATCGATTTATTATCGATTTTTGGGGGCGGATGGAGGCGTGGCAAAAATCCAAAATAAACTTGATCTGCGGGCATAATTAACACATATTGTCTCCAAATTTGGTAGCTCTAGCTCTTATAATAGCTGAGATCTAGGTTTTCATACGGACAGACAGACGGACAGACGGACAGACGGACAGACGGACAGACGGACAGACGGACAGACGGACAGACGGACATGGCTATATCGACTCGGCTGTTCATGCTGATTCAGAATATATATACTTTATGGGGTCGGAGATGTCTCCTTCTGCCTGTTACAAACATTTTCGGTTGGCACAAAGTTATAATACCCTTATACTCTTCGAGTAGCGGGTATAAAAACTTCGTAACTCGAATTGGGCTTCGCTCCTTAACTGTCTGTCTCTCTGCCTGCCTCTCCGACTGTCTTTCTGCCTGCCTCTTTGTTGCCCTTTTTGTCGATTTTCTTTTGTTCCATCCCCCCCTTAGTTCACCTTTGCCAAATTCTTTTGCTTGACCACGCGTTTGGTGCATGTCTGCAGCGGTGGCAAACTGGAGTTGCGGCATTTTGGAGACGTGTCATTAATTAGCGTCATTGTTAGCACCTGTTTATGGGTGGTGGGGGGGGGGGGGTAGAGCGAAGAGGAAGAGGGCTGCTGGACTCTGGGTTATTCTTATTTATCACGATGGAAAATTACCTCGAATAACAGTTAAGAGACACAGAAATGGCCAAACTAGTTGAGCGAAATGAGTTTGCTGACCTTGGCCAGTTTGTTATCGGTCAACGCGGCGTATGCGCAATGTACGTCAAATCGTCGATCTAATCAACGTAGTGAGTACGCGTGCCATCTCTTTCTAGTGAGCTGCTGCTGCTGCGGCTGCTGCGGCTGCTCGCTGTCTGTTCCTTGTCGCTGTCAAAGTTTTTGCCCGCTTCTTGTTTATTTTAAAAGCTCTACATCATATTCGAAAATAAATTAGCAAAGCAAACAAGCAAAAAACTGAAAAACTGGTAGAAAGGCAGCTCATTGTGTTCGAGTCTCCTAGCTGTCTCTGTGTCTCCCTCTCTGTGCCTCTCTCTCACTCTCTTTGGCTCTCTCCCTTTGTCTGTCTGATTGTCTCGCACATGCTTTTGTTTATTTTTGCACTTTGATGGAAAACTGCGCCAAAAGAAGAGGCAACAAATCAAATAACAACAAGTAAAAGGAAACAAAGATGATATAGAGAGTGTGAGAGAGGGAGAGAGATAGCGAGAGAACTCAGTCGAGTTGTCGATCGAATCGATTTCGATCAGACACCGAGGCAGACCCCAGGCACATAAGAAATCCCAGACAGATGCTTTGATGTTTACATATACCTCCCTCTGGCCCGCTTCCCGCACTATCCAATCAACTATCTGTGAGTAGCCGTGGACCATATATCGAAGCTGTAGCTGTATCTTTGCGCATTACGATAGTTTAGCAAACATTTCTAGCGTGTCTGCTCCAGCGCTTTTTACGCGCTAGACGTGCTGCGGAATAATAAGCTGACAGCAGATACCCCGCCCCGCACTCTACCTACACTCTGACAATCCCTTGTCTAACTGCCTCTACCAGGTTCGTACCCCGAGCAATATACCTACAACACTTGCACGCGCCTGATTTCTTGCCCTATTAGTGTATTAAATAAAGCAATGTGGATATATCGACAAAGTTAATCGGTTTGTTACATCAGGCTCCAGCTACAATTATATCATTTCACATTGCATTATATTTTTATAGGTTTCACCTTAAATCTTTTTAAAATCATAGTTCTTATGGTTATGGTTTAGCTTTTAGATCTTTCCAAAATCAATCAGCTACGATTTTCTTTATTCATATTTCGAGTTTACAAATTGCATTTGAAAACTTCCCTACAAGTAAGATAATGTAGATTATTGGTAAAAATATTTTCATAAATCAGTCTTGCTTCATTCTCTTAAATTCATTCATCAACAATATAAAATATCATTCTGTTCAAATAAATATACCCAGGCACCTAAAATCTCTCGCACATTCTTATCTTTTCAAGTTCCATTTGAAGCCTCATAAACCGACAAATAAAGTTAATATAGCCAAAAATAGAACCAAATTACGATCGTATCTCCCCAGTAAATAATCCACAAAAATTTTTGTGAGTATCGTAAAAGTTGCAAAAGGTTAATTTGATGCCATATGCGACTTGTTAAGATTGTTTAGCATATTTTCAATACGAGATATGGTTTTCAATCGTATATGTAGAGCATATAAATGTGGCTGGTTTAGTATCTACTTCGGGTCGAGCTGTCACGCATTGATTGATGTTAAACTGAACTTGAAATCAATGAAAGCTTCGAACACACATCGAACTGGCGATGGACAAGAACGAAGCGTCGCATCGCCGCGCCGTGAAGTTCGAGTCTTAAGAGAGAAACTGTACATTAGATGAATGTACTACACGAGCGCAGAGCCGACTCTCTTCGGCGATTGAAGGCCATTTATCAAGCGCGAAGCGTAGCTGATGCCGCAGTCGACGATGAATGAATAAAGTTAAAAAAAAAAACAGAGACGGACTGAATGACTTGAGCATTTGGTCAGCTCGGGCAGGCAGCTGCCAGCTCAGACGATTGATAATTGTAACGCTAATTTGCACATACAGTTACGGATATAAATGTTTGCAAGTTTCGCGGTGGCTGTAGCTAGGAATGGGTATCGATAGTATATCGATATAGAAGTTTTTTATATTAAATTAAAATATATGTTCATCCAAAAATCTACTTCTTCTTCAAAAGCTTTGATTCCACAGCTTGTTAAAAATAGTACGATATTTTTTGAAACTATCGATATCAATTGCATGTTTTATGTGTGGCATAGCATAAAGAAATGAAGTTTTAATATAGAATATATAAAATAAATTTAATTCGCTTTTACAAAATCAATATTCATTTGTTTACAATAAAATGCAATTAAATTCTGTTTACTGATATATGTACACTTGCCCATGGCAGATAAATAGTGTTTATCGATATATTTGCCTGCCAGTACCCATCTCTAGCTGCGATGTCTCTTTGCTTTTGTTTGTTAATTGCAGGCGCAACGACTTGTTGCATTTTTTCTACTTGTTGTTGCCGTTTCAAGTGCAACTTTTGATTGACACACTGAATTGAGTTGTTGTTTCTGTTGCTGTAGTTGTTGTTGTTGTTGTTGTTGCTGCTTGCAGCGAATATGCAAATATTTTAATTAACCAAAAGCCATTTGCATTGTGCGGAAACTGGCATCAATGTCAGCTGTGACTACGCAGCGTATACGTATTTATTTTCGATTTGGACTTGGTACACGAGGCGTGGCACACGCTGCGGCATGCGGCATGCGGCAAGCATAATAACCACAACACAGCATAAGGCTTGAACTAAGCACCGCATGAGTGTCGCGAATTTGCCAATTGCCAGTTGCCTGCTACCAGTTGCGAACTGCGAATCGGCGTCGTCACCTTCTGTTGATGTGTGCAAAACTTTGACGTCGCGGCCAATGACCAGACAATGACCCAACACAATCCAACACAAGTCCAACACAATCCACAGCACAACAGCGAACGCCATTAGCATTATCATCGCGGGTCTCTCTCCCTCCGTCACTCTCTTCCCCAAGAACAACAAACTGGCAGGCAATAAAAATTATTAACATTTAAACGCTGCCTTTGAGAGAGCCACACGCAGCGAACGCCAAACGGCGTCGCCAATTGACCAAGCTCCGCAACAGGCGGCGGCACAGTGGCACAGTGGGGCAGTAGTGTTTGAAAAAGTTGTGAAATGTTCAAGCTCTTTATGTGAAACAGTAGCTTAGCTTGGCAGCAGACCAAAGCAAGCATTTTTAATGATTACTCTGGGTATTCTACGTCATATATTGTTTTCTATATATTATATATAATATATTTATCAAAAAAAAATAGATAATAAAATAAATAATTAAACTAGTTTCCTCTTTTTATTTATTCAAAATTCTTGCTATAAAAGCAATATGTCATAGTGCTGCGTTTCAGATGAAACTTTGCTATCTTACACTGCACATAATAAAAGTAAGCTTTGCCAAGTCAGATTAGTATATGCAATGTAAGTCGCTGGCAGGTAAATATAACACAACAAATTGTTCATATTTTCTAGTTTGCCAGTTTCCGCTCATGCTACACCACTGTGCGCACAGTGCCATAATCGCGTTTGTATATGATCATCAGCCGAAGCCACCATCAACGCGCTTTTAGGGTACTTTAAGACACATGCGGCTAGCCGCGGGCAAAACTCAGCTAGCAACGACAACAGCAACAATAGTGGCAAAAAATAGCAACAACATTTGGGTTACTAAAACACCAAAACGGCGACGAAATTGTCATAGCGCCGCCCCCTCTCGAGCCCCTAATCTGCCCCGAAAAAAAAAACATAAAACCGAAAGAAACCGAAAACCGAAGCCAAAAAGCGGAACTTGTAATTTCATTTCGTGTATTTCACGTTTAGCGAGCTGTTGGCGTTGCTGTTGTTGTTGCTGCTGCCGTTGATGTTGCTGTTATGAGTTATAGTTGCTGCTGCTGTTGCTGCTGCTGCTGGCGTTTGCTTTGCCTGTCTCGAGCTTAATGAGCTGGCGACTTTTTTTTATGCGCCAGTCTCACGGCCCAATTGCAAACTAATTGCAATTGCGGGAGGAGTGAGAGAAAGAGAGTGGGGGAGCGATAGGAAGAGACAGGAAGAAAGTGGCAGGGAGAGATAGAGAGAAAGAGAGGGAGATCGGTAGAGAGAGAAAAGCGTTGTAGCTGATCACGATCCGCCAGCTGCGACACACGACTCTGCTGTGTAGTCGTTGCTGTTGCATGTTGCACGTTTCACTTTGCACAAGTGGCAGCCACACGCTGCCAACACGAATTAGAATAACGCTCCAAAGGGGGCGTGGCAATGACAATGTTGCACTGAGCCGAGCTTCAGCTACAGCTTCTTCTCCAGCTTCTTGACATTTATTTTTCAATGTCAACATAACAATTTCTGCTTATCTAATTGCAACATTTTCCATGCCACAGGCCGTGGCACGCAGGCAGCAGGCCAGTTTCTTCATGCGGCAAGATGAGCAGGTGTTTTGCACTAAGTGCCAGCCATGTCACTGCGATGGGCAGACAGGCGGACAGCTGGAGGATGCAGCTCATCTGCTCCGTCTAAAGCTGCTCGCGACTTTTATCATTCACTTCGTCGTCGGCCACGTCGCACTCGTCGGGGCTCCAAACAAAGTTTTGCCTTAATTTGACTAGACTTACGCATTTAGAACCGGAAATGTACCAGGCAACTGTCATTTTGTGCAAATGACACGCGGCCAGAGCGAGACAGAGCTGGGTCCGAAATGAGAAGAAGTGGAGCTGGCAGCAGGGAGCAGGGAGTAGGAGCAGCAGCAATTGAGCTAACGGAAGCAGGGAGCGGGAGCGGGAGAAGAAGTGTAGTTGGAACAGGAGTAGAGAGTACTGGTTGAAGGAGAGCGGGGAAATGAAACTGGAGCTAGAGAAGAAGATGGAGCTGTAGCTGTAGACCATTTCTTCCAGAGAAGTGTAGAGCAAGATGCAAGAGTAGATAAACATCGAATAGAGCAGGAAAATGGAGCAGGAGACGAAGCGGGCAATGCAGATGAAGACAAAAACGAAGACTTAAATGGTAGATGGGTCTAACTGCCTGCCTGATGAATTGCACCACAGCTGCCTGGGAGCAGGCGCAGGTCCAGACCAGACTATATACTTAAGCAGTTGTCTAACTGCCCTCATGGATTAACTTGGAGTACGCACTCGACTGGAGAAGCATAACATACCTGCAAGAGAAGAAGAAAGCAGAAGAAGAATTAGTACTGATTGCTAAGAGAATGCGGGAATGCTTAACTAACTCAGTATTATAATATATACTTAAATAATAATGTAGTCTAATAATTATTAAATAGAATACTAATTTTTTTTAATATCAATTTAATTGAGTAATTATTTAATATACAAATTACTGATTTTAATATTTATTTAATTGCATAACAAATTCATTTCGGATCCATTTAATTTCATTTCTACTTGATAAGCAATGTTGCATTCCCAAGTTAATTACTGATATTACTTAATTCTTTATATTATTTGCATGTTCACACATGTGTCTTGAAGAACGATCCAGAAGTAGTACGCTTAGTAACAGCAAAATTTAATCACACTAATAAATAAAGTAAATACAATTAATAAAAAAAAATTAGAATAGTAGTATTATATATAAATAAGCACTAAAGTTTCAGATACACAAAAAATTGCCTTTAATATAATAAACTATACAAAAACTAAACCATAAGCTATAGTCCCCCATATAGTATACTAAATAATCTTCAACGTTTTGTAGGGCAATCTCAAGAGCTTTTCATATTTTTTTGACAAGCAATAAAATACACACATACATATAGCCATTATCTTTCTCTCGCTCTCGCTTTTTCTCTTAATCTCGCTCTAATCCCACAACGAATTTCAAAGTTCGTTGATAAGCAACAAGAATTTTGTATTCCTTAACGCATTTCGCATTGCAATTTCAATTGGAAGTTTACAGGGTGACTTGGCATGACCCTAGCCCGCATACTACAAAAACTATATATATATAGATTACAGATAAAAGATCATAATGCTGCTGCCCACTGATCTTTAACGCCTGCACAGTTGACTGAACATCGCCCCCTTTCGAGTACCTTGCCACGCTTTCTCCACCCAGTGCTCGATTCGCATAATTGGTATTTTTGTGAATGAAAGAAAGGGAAGACAGATGGGTGAAAGAGCAGGCAGGCACACTGGGAGCAGAGTGAGAAAAGAGATGTTGATGTTGATGCGGCCCATTTGGCAGCCAGCCGCGAGCGGAGAGTGTCAAGTGATGACAACGCGCCGTGTTGACCTTCAGCCGCGGCGGGCGGGTTTTCTCAATGAAATGTGGATCACATATAGACCATAAAACACATATAAATATTTCACATATAACAAACGCTGATGATGGCTTCAAGACTGTCAGCGCGTCTGTCGTAACTCTTCCGACTAATGCAATGGCAAATAAGCCGAGCGAATCTTATCAGCAGCAGCAACAACAAAAACAATGCGAGCATTCTCAGATATGGCATTAATTTTCTTATCAAGCATAGAGTGTAGAGCGAAAAAAATAGAAATAATAACAATATTAGAGCAAAGCACAAAAAATAAAGAGAGAAAAAAATGCGCGACGATGTCGCGACGAGCAGACAAAAATAAAAATTTCGCGATAAGCGAAAAGCAAATAAAATGAATAGAAACAGCCGCAAAGTAGCAAAGCACAAAAGAAAAAAAGAGTGAAAATACCCAAATATATTATACAAATAATAATAACAATAACTAGGGAGAGAGAGTGAGAGACAGCCGCTGTGCGACTGGCAAATACCCTCTCAATCAGTAGATCTATTGCGAACTATTTTTTTGGATTGTTCAATTTATCTACAGTTAGTACTTCAGATACTGCAGTGTTTCTATAGCTTTTTCTTTTTTATTTAATTATTATTATTATTAATTTTTGTTTTTTAATAACAAAACAAAACAAATTGTAGCAAATTCAGCGATAAAGCGCAATAACGCGCCAGGCGAATGACAGTTGAATAAAGTGTATCAAAAATCATTGGCGCTTGGCCAATTGTCCGGCAACAACTGGCGACAGCCAGAGAGACCGACAGATACACACTATAATATTCATAAGTATGCAGATATACTACAGTTCCCTATATATACATATATCTGTCTGTGTACCTAGTCGAAATGCAAATAGAGCAAAGCAAATGAGACGCAAAAGCCAAAGACCAGACAACAACAGAACCAAAGTATCTGCCGCTGTCTATGTCTCTTTCGCTCTCTTGCTCTCTCTCTCTCTTTCTCTCTCGATTCCCAACTGTCTGTCTCAGTCCCGCCAAGGCTAGTTGATTCGCCCAGCGAAATGTTTTAATTAAAAATTGTCTTAATTTATAATTTATGTTGGCGGCATTAATTCGCAGGCGCAGGCGACGACGACGCGTCGACACTAATTCACAGCTGGCCAAAGTATCTCGCAGATACAATACGCATCTAACGGTTCAACGAAGCGTCCGCCGTTTCTCAAGTATTTACGCAGTATTTCGCACTCAGCGCATGCATAAAACATATTTCTGTCAATATTTATACACGTTTTGACGACTTTCTTTATGCGAATAAATTTTACTGAGTTAGCTGAGAATTTTCCAAAAAAAAAAACAAGACTTGTTAAAACAACAACAAGAACACAAGTGCATGAGTCATCAAATTTTCCAACGTTTCTTTGCATTAATACAATGAGTCAGACGCATTCCAACAAAACAAAGACAATTTACTTTCTTTAAAAAAAAAAGTACAGAGGATTAGGGAAAACTGTAGATAGCATAGAAAAGTTAACTTGAGTTGCTCAAAATGTAGAAAAACTTCTCAGTAGCAGCAAGAAATATGAGCTTAACAAATTTTACTGAAGTATTCCGCATCCTACTTAAATTAGAAGAGTGAAAAACTTGCTATAAGGACAGAAAACTCTAAGAATAAAAAAAATCCGATATTTTGAAGTTTTTCCTACGCAAATCCTACCTTAACTATATGCACTATATGTATGGGGAAATACTCCATGGAAATCACGTTCACGAACTGCCCATAAATTGTTTGTAAAACTCAATTTGCAGCGCACCAAGCGAAAATGGCGGAGAGCACTTTTACGATCCGATCCGAATATGATTTCTGTCACGTGCCCATCTCTAATGGCAGTTAGGGAGGAGAGAGTGCAATGTGCAACGGGCGTCCCCTAACTGTAAAGTGCCCCAGCGTACATAACCTAACAATTGCAGTTGAAAAGCAGAAGAAGAAGCGGCGGCAGCAGCAGCGCGTTTCTAATGAAAATCAAGCCGGGAGCGAAAGGAGTTAAGGCTGCAGCAGATGGGAAAGAAGCAGAGGGAGAACGAGGACAAACGATGACGGCGACATGTTGCCCCTCTCAATTGGCAAAGAGAGAAAGAGAGAGAGAGAGAGAGAGACTGCGAGCACGCATTGTCATTGAAAGGAACTTGAGCAGGGCGTGCAGGAAGCAAAGCGCAACAACAACGACAACAACAATGCAACGCTGACACCGACGTCGACAGAGCGCGCAGGCGAGCGGCCAGGGGCAGCGACCGCAGCAGCAGGTTAGCGACGCGTCGACTGCGACGCTGGCAGCGACGTCAGCTGTATCGTCCTGCTTGGGCAGAGTCTTTAACCTTTCAAGGATTTTCTAGACATTGCCAAGTCGCATTTATTGAACATTGCTCTAACAACTGACAGAGGGGATCGTCGTAGTGTGTGTGTGTGTGTGTCTCTCTGTGCCTCTGTGTGCCACTGTGTGTGTGTGCGCAGATCTTATGTCAGGATAAACCCAGAGACGAGTGCAAAAATCTAATAAATTCAACTTTGCACTGAGAGGGAGCACAAAAGTGCCGCACAAAAGTTGATGAACTCTGCCTGCAAACGAAAGGGAGAGAAACGTAAAGAAAGAGAGGAAGAGAGAGCAGGGGGGGAGAGGGCACTCACACATTGCGTAACGCACTACGCGTTGGCCAGCTACCTGAGAACGGGTCTCCTGCTGCCCCAAACAACAACGCAACAAAAACAATAACAAAAGAAATGCCCTAAGCTAAGCTGAGTCCATAAAGAAATGATATAAATGGCAAACTGCTATGCGAGGGTCGCTTTAAAAGTACGCTAACAATATTAAGCATATAATCATTATTTTTTATTATTTCACATTTAGTAAGAAAACGGAAAGAATATAGATTTATGGCAAATTGCTTGCGAGGGGTGCTCTGAAAACAAAATTAAGAAAACTAGGAATAACTCATTTTATGTACTATAAGATAAATAAAACTATGCAGAAATATGGTAATTTATTTATTAGGAATGTTTATAAATTGAAATACACCCAAATACAAGTATTTTAGTGGATTTCATTGAAATTACTGTGCGTAGAAGCATTTAAAATTTCCTTCTTGATATTTGGAGAGCCCAAACAAAATTAAATCTGTATTTATTATTACAATACTCTGCCGGTAACCTAAGTTCTAGATTTATTATTATCAACTTCCGTCAGAAACCTATCAAACTTAATCCAAGCAATTTTGATTAGTCTACGATCAGCCCTCTAAGCTGCACTCACACACACACAACACAAACCAGACTCAAGATATATCATATATATACATGGTACTATATACTATATAGTTCATTACAGCAACCCTACACAGTACGAGGTTCCAAGGTGTTGCTTTGTTCCGCATGCTACGCATTTTTTCTCTCCCAATACCAATGAAAGGCAACGCAATTTACTTTTGTCTTTTGGGGTTGCCTTTTGTGGCTTTTGTGTGTGCTTTTGCGATGAAGGAGAAGTAGAAGCAGAAGCAGCAGGCAGAAGAACCATTTGCGCAGGGGTTGTCCTGCCACATCTTCCTCTTCTTCTTCTGCTTGTTACCTATGCTACTTGTCTAAGGTCCAAACTGGTTGGGGCAGCGTCACGCACTTTCGTCAATATTTGCCATGCGTTGCAATTAAAAATTTAAAAAGAGAGCGAAGACAGAGAGCGGCAGAGATAAGCAATGAAAGGGAGAACCAGATAAAACCATCATTAAAAATTAGCACTGCCCGAGGAGGTACAGCAAGGGGGGTTTAATTGCGTTTTTCGCTTGAGATTAATGCACGGCGATAGTGGAGGCCAAATTGCTGCAGATAAAGGATAAATCGAGATCGAGAGATACATGTATGTGTGTATGTATGGGGCACTTAAGCGGAGCGAATTTAGTCATTAAAAGAATAGAAGAGCCACAATAAAAATTCAAGGCATATTACGTATACGCAGGGAGTGGTTAATCAGTCGCGCGGCTTGTGTGTTAGATACGCATTTCGAATTTTATAGATAGAGCCCATTCCTTGTAGCCCTCCCTCTCTGTCTCGCTCTGTCACTCTCTCCCTCTCTCTTTCACTCTGCCTCCACCTATGTCTATTTCACACATAAATTTGATTTATTTTACTAGCTATTTTTAACAGCAAAGACACGAAAAGACGACGACAAAGACGATGGCTAATTGCTGCTGACAAGACATGAAAATGGACAAGGCATAGACCTAAAAGATATAGTAGAGAAGCTATGAAGTGAGAGAGAGAGAAAGGAATATAGAGAGGAATAAATTAAGAAATGCGCTCTAGAATGAAAAGAACTTTGGAATGCCTAACAAAAGCCTTTTCTAACTTTCATTCCTCAAAAATATAGGTATATAAGATATAAAAAAGCGAAAGAACACGTTACGCAGTATCAACATATTTTTCTCGATTACAAATATACAATTCTTTAATCTAAAGATTTTAATATTATATTATATCTCATTAGAAACAATATAAAATAAATAAAAAACAAGAATTAAAAATAGGTTTAAAATAGGTTTAAAAAATGTTCTGATAGATGTTTAAAATAAGTTTAATTAGGTCTAAAATTGGTATAAAATAGGCTTAAAGTCGGCCCATGCATACAATGTTCATCCTCTGTGCTTTCCCATAACTAAAATACCCAAAATTATAGGCAGGCTAGCAAGGGGAAATTCTCATAAATTTTAAATATTATGCTTGTTTGCACTTTCGGCATATTTTCTCAAATATTATTTCACTCGATTCGCTCACTTGTTAACAGCACCATCCCCCCCCCACCCAACGAACCGATTTCCCCAGACCACTTTTATTTTTTTCTTTCTCGAGATTTTGGCAGTCAAAACTGTTTGTCGTTGAGTTGGACCACGCCCACATTCACATTCAATGTCTGCGCAAATTTTTTCCTATTTTTTTTTTGCCCGTCGCCTCTTTTTGTTAATGAACAAAAAATTTCGTTTTGGGGAAAATAGGAAAAAGAAAAATCGCCCCGAAAATATGAATAATTTTCAAACGAATTTCGTGAGAATTTTAGCGAAAATTTCAAATGAGCTGTTTGAGTGGGAGTCCATGTGTCTGTGTGTGTGTGTGCGTAGGGGAAGTGTTGTGGAGACTTAGGGGTGTTGCGCTGTCTAGCGAGATCCTGACCACAGAACTGGACAAGGTTGCCAGCTGTGTTCGACAGCGACAACTGGCAACAATGTGCGGCATAATTAACTGGAAAATGCGCACAGTGGTTAAACGATAAACGGAAAATGGAAAATGGCAAATGGAAAATTGCCGTCGCGCTGCTGAGTGGGTCAAATGCGAAGCGCGGCAACCTTAGCCAAAATGTTGGCCAAAACCACTTAAAATATTTATAGCCAAAACAAAAAAACCGCTGCCGCTGCCTGAGGAATTGCATAAGTCGCGTCTCAGTTGCCGCTGCCGCCGCCGATGCCGCATGGGGCAGGTGAGGCAGACATTTCCATGTTGCCTTTTTAAGGTCATGGCGGCAACTGCAATTGGTATAATTGAGGCGCAAGTAGGCGGCAATGGGGGCGTGTCGTCGTCGTCGGCAGCAGCATTTGGTTTAAATGGCAATGGCAACAACTTGTTGCAGTTGCAATTACAGCGTGCAGCAGCAGCAAGAAAGTGCAGCAGGCCAAAAAAAAAGATGTGTTGCATGCAACAATTAGGCGGCTTGAATAGTTTTGCCTGCCTGAAATGCAGAAAATATTTTCTGTTTATTTGCAACGTATTCCTAATAGTAATTTTTGAGAAATATATAGTTTTTATAAAGAGAGATTCTGAAAATAATTTTAGTTGATCTTATGATTTTCAGAAACTTATTAAGCCAATTTTAAACCAGTCTAACTCAGCATAACTAACACAGAATTTTTTCCATGTTTAAGTTAAATGAATTTCAGTATTCAATTTTCATTAAAGTTTTCCTTATTTTCTTTCAATTTTGAGCGATTTTCCTCTTGCCTGCACTTAATAAACTTTGAATTTTTTCTGCATTTTTATTTCAAATCTCTCTCACTCGCTGTCTCTCCTTTCAGCTGCCACTTACTGCAATTGCTCAGCAACATTGGCCCACAAATTTGTGTTTTGACCAACATGTTGTTTTTTTGGCCTATTGGCAACATGCAGTTGGCGCAATTGGCAACGGGCAACCGGTTTTTGCGGCCCAAATAATTGCCAACAGGCTGCCTGCGACTTCAGCTCTTTTTTCTTCATTTTTTTGCAAATCAAGTTCAAAACTGCAATTTGATTAGAGACCCCTCGCAACACTTACTCATGCCCGACGCAGAAGCGGAGGAGAGGGAGCAGAGGGAGGAGAGAAGGTGGAGTGAAGCATGATTAAAATCACTGTGATAATGACGAGAAGCTAAGCAAAGCTTAAGTTTTCAACGATTTTGCGTATACATAAATCATAATATTAAATTTTAAAAAGACATAACTCACTTTATAGTTAAAAGAATCAATTCTTAATTCTTATTGGAATTTTTGTTCTTTAAAATTGTACAGCGATTTTTATGAAACATTGCTAACACATAAAAAAAACTAAAACTAAAATTTGAAAAGTTTTATGAAGATATTTTAAAGGTAACTCATGAAACAGACTTATAAAGAGTGTGCAGCAATACGAACGAATTGTAGCATCAAACAACGAGTACGCTATATAAATCCATGCATTTTATGGTATCGGAAATGTTTCCTCAAGTTACTGTCTATAATCAATATGTATTCCCTCTATAAGGGTATTTAAAAAAACTATGATTAAGATGAGGACGACTGATAATGCTCAGCTCTGCTGATAAGACTGGAATTGCCACAACAAGGCGCAACAGTTGACGCATTGCGCCGCTTTGGCCGCTTACATAAGTCACGGATGACAACAACTACGACGTTGCTGAGCACCCGCAGACACTTGACCAAAGCCGACGAGACGGACAGACAGACAGACAGACAGACAGAGAAAGAGATAGAGAAACAGAAATAGAAAGAGCGACTTCTCAAGCGGCTGTCACGTGTAAAAAGTCAATAGATTGCACAATGCGGCGTCAAGTGCGCCAGGTAAGCCGCAAGCTGGTTACAGCTGGGCGAGGGTTGGGGGGGCAGAGAGGTTTTTTCAGTGGTTGGGGGTAATAAAGAGGTCGCTCGCTTCACTTTGCTTTTTTGTTGCGTCAATATTTCCGTAAACAATCGCGCAAAAGCAAGCAAAAAAGAGATAGACACAGTGCAAGAAGAGAAAGAAAAACAAAATGATTTTGTTGTTGTTTTAGATGCACATTATGTTATAATTACACCCCGGCTTACCCCAAGTAGTACCCCTACCCCCCTCGCATTGCCTCACAGCTCCACCCAATGCAACGAGTATCGTCTTCGACGCCCTGTCAGCTTCTAATATTTCATTAGCTCAAGTCGCGTGCCTTCCCGACGTCATCGACAACAACAGCCGTAGGGTTGGTCGAGGGGTGTAATGGCGGAGGGTTGAGCGGGGGCACCATAGGTGGCTCAGTCAGTGTTTGAGGTTATGTGCGCGCAATTTGCGTGCGCCAATTAAAACGAAACGACGAAAGCGACGTCTGCAGTGGAGGTGGAGAAGGGACAGAGAGAGAGAAGAGCGGCTGCTGCTTTCATTGGGGGTTGCATTACAATTGACGGGGAGAGCGGGAGCGGGAGCTGAGGCACGAGGTGCATGACAACAATGCAAACTGGCCACGCTTTTTTATAGTTCAGTTGCCTGCAACAGCAACAACGTGGGGCAAGGCAAGACACCCGAAATGATGAGGTAGTATCGCAGCTAATGCATATCGACGAATCTCAGTTACGCTACAAGGGATTGCAATGAACTTTTGGCAAGGGTATTAAAAGCAGTCTAGCTAAGTTCGGAGCGAGAAAGAGATAGAGCTTCGGTCGGAAAAACTTAAAAAAAAAACAGCACTTTCCGCAAGAAAGTGCTTTAGCTTAACTTTCCATCACTTAAATTTATCATTATTGCATATATTATTTTTTTAAGAGTTATATATTTTTTTTAAATATATTTTTATATATTTTTTCTTTTTAGTTTGACTACTATTTCAGTTTTTATTATATTATACATATTTATTTTATAAATTCTGATTTGATCAATTTTCTTACAGCTTTTTCCCCAATTGCCCGTCACCTGCCGCAATGCATATGCCCCGCATTGTGTAGGGTGCTTAAGTAACGAGCTTAATGCAAATGTTTGTTAGTGTATCGAGGCGACGTCATTGCGCTGTCTTGGGGCACACCGTGCAGCATATTGTGGCATCCGCAGCAACAACAAACTTGCACCCAACCCGTGTGTGTGTGTGTGCGAGTTGGTGTGTGTGTTCGTGTGACGACAATATCATTTACAACGAACAAATGCCGTTGACGTGTTGCACTAAGCGAGTGGGCAGAGGGGCAGGGCCAATCATGGCAGAGGCAGAGGGTGGGGAGGGGCAGGTGGGCGGTTCGACTGGGGTGTTGTTGCGCTTTGGGGGCTGCTGTTGCTGCATTTGCCGCCATGTCGCGCGAAATTTACAATTGACGTTGTTGTCGACGTGGCCGCTGCTGCTGCCCATGCTGTTGCTGCTGTTGTTGCTGCTGTTGTTGTTGTTGTAACTGCTGCTGCTGTTATTGTTTGTTTTGTTTTGGTTTTGTTTTTGTTATTGTTGTTGCTGTTCAGCTCTAACACAGCTAGACACACGGCTCAATGTTCACTCATGCGCACTGACAGGCGGCAGCAGCAACAAAAACAGCAGCAGCAGCAGCAGCAACAACAACAACAACAACAACAGCAGCAGCCACATTTGACATGTAAAACGTCTAGAATTTCTCTTGACGGCTTTTGGCTCGATGCTCAACACGAGTAGCCGTTGAAATTCAAAACACCCACAACAACAGCAGCAACAGCAGCAACAACAGCAACAGCAGCAGCGACAGCAACAACATTAGCAACAAAGGCAGCTGCAGCACGCAAATTCAACACAATTTATTGTTGCTTTTGCTGTGAAAGTGCTTTGGCAGATGGCTGAGGTAGAGACAGTCAGCAGACACGACAGTTATCGGGATTTAACTTCAAGATAAGTGATCAAATCTCTGGCCACACCCAGACAGATAGAGAGAGAGAGAGAGAGAGAGATAGAGCGAGCTTCTCCAGCTAGTTGCATAAAACGTAACTGCAGCAATTGTTGCTGCTGCTGCTGCTGCTCCAATTACAATTGCTGTCAATCAATTTGGTACCCGACAAGTGCAAAAGGTGTAACCAAAAACCGTTTAGAAACGGAAAACTGAAACCAATTGCAATTGCAACAAGGTTACCAACGACAGCAGCTGTGCAAGAGGGCGAGGGTAAGGGGTGGGGAGAGGAGGGTTTTCTGCATTGCAAGATTTCCAAATGCTAATACAAAACCCAATTTATAGGCGAAACGCAGAAATCGAAGATAAAACTGTTTAAATAGTAACCTAACCTGAATAAATTATCTTAACTGGATTCTTTCAACTTTTTGTCCAGTTTTGCTCCCTATTAACTAGAAACTGTGTCTTTTCCTTCACATGTATTTCAAGATTCTGCTAAATATTATACAAAATCTTAAGGTAAACCAATCCAATCTCACATAATTCTCGAGACTTGTTTCTCCAACAAATTTCTTATGAAAATTCGCCAGCATTAGTATTCTTCCGTTTTTTATCTAATCTAACCTAAATGAAATCTCTAATTTTCACACTACTCTTTTATTTTAATTTTTTCTAACTTTTCTTATCTCGTTTAAGTCTACAAATATCATTTTACGCACTAAGCTAACCTCAATCGAGTTGCCAATCTTTATTTTTCTAAAAGATCATTTAACTTATTTCTTTATCAAATATTTCCAACTATTCGCACACTGTCTCTCGTTCTCCTTCTCCCTCAGCTTCTCCATCTACCGCTACGCAACAAGCTTGCAATTTTAACAAAGTTTTAATCATCTTCACAATATCATTCGTTATCACCGGAGCAAAGCAATCAGTATAAAGCGAGAAAATATCTATTGATATTATTCCCCTTTTCTTATTTTCTTCTCCATTCTTGCAATTTTGCAAATTGAAAAGAAATGAATGGGAAACCGAAATTCATATCATTTAATCGGTAATTGCCAACAATTATGACAACTCTTTTTGTTGTCCAGAGTTTCATATTGACTGCCAATAAGAGAGAGAGAGAGAGGAAGAGAGCGAGAGGGGCGATGATTGCAATGCCGTCGAGCGAAGCACCCTGTAAGTGGCAGCATAAATAGGGGGAGGGGCTGCTGCAACTATGCTCAGCATGGGCGAATTTCCGCCCAATGCGATACGCAACCGTTAGGCAAATAGGAAGGAAATAAATGTAATGCAAAAGCAGAGACCAGGAGAGGCAGAACCTGAACCAGAAGCAGAGCCCGCAGCAGAGCGAGAACCAGTAACTGAACCTGAACCAGTGAAGCAAGTCGCCAGCGTCGTCATAGAGCGTCACCTGTGCCAGGTGTAAACTGTCAGTTCTCAAGGAGGTGCATGGGGAGGAGGCGAAAGAGATGGCGGAGGCAGTGGCAACGCCTGACGGAAACGTTGGCCAGCGCGAACATGGGAAATGACACTAGGAAATCGCTTGTAAACAACTCGCTCGCTGCAAGTGTGTCTGTGTGTGTGCGTGTGGAATGGCCATTATTATCAACGCCATCATCATCATCATCGTGGTCGTTGTCGAGCGAGAAGAAGAAGCAGCAGAAGAGCAGAGCCACCACAAAGATTTGCGATACACGTCGCTCTTTTAATCGCCGCATGCAAATTCTGTCACGTCTGCCACGGAAGACGACGCTTAGACGTGGTGCTAAAGGTGCCGCAGCCCCGAATAGATATGGATACGCCACGAGATAAGCGCTATATTATTCTTAAAGCCTGATAAGCGGCCAAGTGCGGGAGACGAACGATGAGAGACGCCGAGAGACACGCGATAAGCGTAGATTGCGCAAAATTTTCCTGCTTATCAGCTACGATTTCGCACTATATATACCAAATACTCAAACTATATAATATATAAAGTATACGCTTAGTTGAGGCATTTGTAACACATTTTAAGTAGAACAACAGCGGAAAACGAGGTCATTGCCTATTAGCAAAATGCGCGAAAAATGAATGCAAATTCCAGAGTACAATGCAAGGAGCAACTAGACGAATGCATAATGCTCTACCTGGAATAGAGCATACCCTCAAAACCCAAAAACATAGTAATAAAATACTAAACTTAATGAATAATGGGAAAAAAATCTACACTTAAAAAAAAAGTTAACTAAAGGAAAACTTTATAAGAATAGTAAATAAATATACTTAAGAACACTTCTCTTCGATCATAGAAAATATTATTTAACTACCCAAAGAGTCTGCAAATATACAAAACTGAATGAAATTCAAATTTTCTATGAAATTTCCAAAAGTTTTGGTAAGTTGTTCTTAAGTTTGGCTATGACAGGCAACTATACTACTGCTAGAGTATTGTAAATAAATTCTGTTAATATGTAAAACGAATAAGAGTTAAGCTAACTATTTATGTATATGTATGTATCTGTTGTAAATCCAAAAAATCGTTAGCCTCTAAAAATATCAATAATAACAACAACGATCACACATCGATCGTTGTAAAAATATTTACATAATAATTTTCACCTTTGAAAAAAAAACAACAACAAAAACCGAAAATCAAACGAATATCAAATATAAATAAAAGGTCGAAACACGTTTCGGTTATTTAAATATTTTCACAAATCTCTGTGTGCGAATAAAAAAATAAATACGAATCTCTCAAGTCAATTGAAAAACGATACGCAGCAAGAACAACAACGGACCGTAACAACAACAACAAGAACAGCAACAAACGCCAATATCATTAGGTAACAAAAATCGAACATTCGAATTAAATCGTTGGGCTTAATTAAAATAAACACGAGAATGATTTTTAAACATTTGCTAAGTGGAGAGAGACGCAGAGAAAGAGAGGGAGAGAGTATGCGTTCGAGTGGGGACAGGTCCAAGATGTTGTCGGCGTCTCGAGTCTGTGTCTGGGTCGGAGTCAGTCTCTCTCTCTCTCTCACTCTCTCTTCCCCGGGGGGCCAGCAATGAAACTGCAACAACAAGCAAACTATTTAGATTTAAGATCGGACGATAAACGACGCATAAAACTCGACGGGAACGGGGAAACCAGAAGAGAGAAGTATGGAAGGAGGAAAGAGGGTAGTGCTTCAGCCAGGCAGACACACACCTGTCCCAACAACAAGTACAGCTGCAGCAGCAACAACAACAACAACAGCAACGTATGCAAAAGTACTCAGAACATGGCAAGCAGCGCAAGTACGATGGGGCCAAGAGCGGGCCACACCTTGAGAGACTTTGCCTTTGGTTCGCTTCGTTTAGGACTTAAGTATTAGCGCAAGAAAAAAACAACACAACAGTCAAGTAAGTCAAGCAACAGTGCAGTGTGCTCGACGGCTAAACACTCTTTACTCAGAGTTGTGACTTGACTGAAAGGGTTTTTTTTTTACTTTTCTAAAAATTTCAAACAAAATTTGCATTTAGAAAGCTGCAAATCTCATCATGATCTCAAATCATCAGTAAAATATAAATAAAAACAAATAAATCAATAATTGCCTGATTTCACAGTAACTTCATCTAACTTATACCTTTTTACGGCCAAAGATTACTGGGTATAAAACCGTAGAGAGTGCAAAAAAATAAAAAAGAAAAAACTGAAACTGCAAAACGAACATCACATGACATGATGATGCGCGCGGAGGTCTCGAGACTGGCCAGCGGGCTTTTTGCCTACTACATACTTGGGATCTACTACTACTGTAAGTATTAAGAGCGAGGGGGAGCATGAGCTTATGGCGCAAAAAAACACCGCCCGACGGCTTATCGCGCTTATCACATCGCCAACTGTCAGCTCTCCCAACAACAAACGAGCTCACCGAAGCAAATCCCCGGGGTTAATAAACAGTATAGAGTATTATAATATATATATTCATATTCATATAGTCTAATAAAAAATAATATATGTAAATATATTTTACTTTTATATTATCAGTAAAACGAACAACAGTCATTGGACCGGGGCGCAGATTAGAGAGATCGGAGATCTGAGAGTAACCTAACTCGGAATAGGTTAGTTATTCAGTATTAACTGGGCTGTAAAAGGAGTAAAAAATTTACAGATACGATACGATAGTTAAACTAAAATATTTTGTAAAAGATTCTAGTTAATTACTGAAGAACTTTCAAAACAGTTAACCTAAAAGACCACATAGGTTCTTCGCATAAGAAATACTTTCGGAAATTCCAAGGCTATTTAATGTGACTCTGGCATGACAATCGAATTAGGCGGACACACACGTACAAATACACATAGCTGATCACTAATCAAACTATAATGCCAGATGTTTAATGAGAGCGCAAGAGGAAGTAGAGAGCGAGAGCGAGAGCGGCAGGGAGAGACGGAACAATTGTAAGATTCTGAGCAAGTCAAGCGATCTTATCAGCGGTGCTTTACGGATCGGCTGTTTAAACGAAGCCCAGACAGAGTATGTGTGTGTGAGTGAGTGTGCGTGTGTGTGTTTTTCTTCTTGTTTTTTTTGACAATTTAAAACGTGGTCAGCGAATATATTTTCGCTGACTTTATCAGCCTGGCCTGAAGCAGAGATAATATAAACGAATGTCCAATGGATTACAGCAACTCTTGACTTGATTCGATTCGACTTGACGCGTTTTGGGACGTGCTATGCGTTCGCTTTCGATTTGTAATTTCATGCATACAACCAGAAAAACACGACAGACGGACGGATAAACAAAAAGCGAGCAAAACCAAGAAAAATCAAGTCTATATACCATATCTTATATATATGTGTACCTGTGTGTTTGTATTTTGAGCATACTAAAGATTTAAGTATTTTATGTAAATTTTCGGTTAATTTTATGAGCGATAAGCAAAACCCGTTGATAACGGTTTTGTTTGTTGTTCAAAAGCGAAACAAATATGAAATTTCAAGTGGAATTTGCGACTCGAGAAATGATTCTAACTTGCTTATGTAAGATAGCTGTGGGTGGCGGTAGAGAGCGAGAGAGAGCAAGCGATGATAATAAGAGCTGGCAGCGAAAGTCAACTGGCGGCTGCGAGGGCTGCCAACTTGATTAGTCACAAATAGGCGGACGACCAAGTCGGGCAAAAACAATAAGAAATAAAATTGAAAGAGAAAAAGCCTAGCAACAACAACAATTGCGAAGGGCAAGCACACAAGACAAACGCATACACACACGCTCAGGCGTAAAAGAAAAACAAAAAAACAATACAATAGGTCTGCCGACTGCTCAGTCAATGTCTGCGCCTCGTGACAACGTCAGCGTCAGCAGCGTCGTTATTGTTTTTGTTGTTGTTGTCGCCGTCGTCTATCACGTTCATTGGCATTTCAAAGCTGAGTTTTGTTTGCATGCTGCGCCCGTGTGTGAGAGTCGCGCTCTCTTCGTCTGTAGCCGCGTCCCGCTCTCGCAAACAAGCTGTGTCTGCGGCTGGCAACTGCCTTCGCTGCTGCGTCTACGTCGCGACGCTGCTTATTATTGTTTTATCTGTATGTACAAAGTTTGTGTGTTCCCTTTTTGCGCAACAAACACCGCAGTTCTGCTGCGACTGCGCGGCGCCCCAGACAAAAGCAGCAGCACACTCGAAGAGAGCGCACAAGCGCAGGAGAACGTAAGAGCGGGAGAGCGGGCGAGAGACAGAGAGCAGCGCACACAGCAACAAGCAGCAGCAGGCGGCAGACAGCAGACAGACAAAACGAACCGGTTTCTTGCGATTTATTTTTGCCCTTGCTGAAAAAGCGCCGTTGCCCTGCCTGCTGCCCCTTACAGCCCTACTGACCATGCCCCACGCCCTTTTTCTGCTCATTATATTACTAACAGAGTATTTGCTGTTGATTTTAACATTGAAGCTGCAGCCGATGCCGACGCCGACGTCTATGCACAAGCTGCGCATTGACAGGCAAAAAAGTGACAGCAACGATAAATTGAGCACAGAGAATGCAAATCGATTGCCCGAATGACTGAGCGCGCAACGCATGCCAGTGTATGCTTATCGATTGATCTGGATCAAAAATCGACTGCGTGCAATTGTCATCGCTCAACTAAAAATAATCAACGCTTGTGTCGCTGTTCTTGCTGTACGTGTTGTTGTTGCTCTCTTCGTTGTTGCCATTTGCCAGCAAACAGACGTCAGCAGAGACAAGTTGTCGTCGACGTTGACGTTACTGCGCCGGCAGAGTTGCAGAGTCTTCGTCGTCGTTCGATCGTTTGCTTCGGCCATGGCCATAGCAGACGCGCTGGCTGCGCAGTGTGCGCGCACGCAACTGCAAAAAAGCTTTGGGCCAAACACAAAAAAAAACGCTGGTATTTATTGTAATCAAAATAAACAACAAAAAAGCGAGTGCGCTGTTTAAGCATAAAATTAAGTAGTTTAAATAAATAAAACAGCTACAAAAAAATAGTCAAGAGCAGCATTGTTGTTGTTGCTGTTGTTCTTTCTGTTGCTGCCGCTGCCGCTGCCGCGGCTTCTGCCGCAGTTTTGCGCTTATTGCGGGCGTAAAAGAGACGGCAATTGAGACACATACATATGCAAAGCGGCGGGCAAATTGCAGTTGACATTTTCAATAGAAACATAGCAACAAAACACACACACAACGGCAGCAACAAAAACAAATAAATAATAAAATTATAAAAATGTGTATTATAAATTTTAAATGTTGCTGCGCAAAATTTTATGACAGCTCTGTCGCTGCTGCTCTCTGTTGCTGCGCGCATTCTCTCTGCACCGCTGCCGCAGTCGCTGCCTATCTAGCTGTCTCTGTCAGCGTGCTTGACTTGCCTTTTTGCTGTTGTTTTTGTTTTTTTTTTTTATGAGCGAGCACAGCAACGAAATGTCGTTAAAGAAGATCGAATTGAATGCGAATGCGAAATGTGAATGTGAATGAGAATGAGAAGACAACAACAACAGCAACAAACAAAAAAAAAAACGACAACCAAATATGGCGCCGCCTCAGTCGACGCTTGTGGGCGCCGCCGCAGTAGCTACCGCTGCTGCCGCGGCTGTTGCTGCCGATGAAGGTGTGCAAAAGCCGACGGCGGCGCCTTTGCTCTGCTGCGTACACTGCTGCTTACGTCGCTAGGGCGCAATTGGGCGCAGCGGGATGCCAACTTGCTGCGTTATGCACTTAAACCGAACGAAACTAGCCAACTACGCATGATGTACCGGTACACTGTACCTATTAATGCATGTCCATGTGCCCGAGCAGCGTAGCGCAGGCCAATAAAACGCGTCGTAAAACACTCAAATCACGCATTAAATGAATACGTATAAATGAATATGAATGAATGCGAAGATGAATTCAAAACTGTAGCGAGGCAATTCATATATACAGTTCGTATGGGTTCAATTAGTTTGTAAATAAAATAAATGCTCTATAGAAAGAACTTTTAAATTGTTTTCATTTTTTATTAAGGAGTTTTATTTTAAAAATAAGAAGAGCTACACTGAAAAAAATAAAATAATAATTTTTTCTTCTACTCTCAATACCCTAGCGATCCTTTCCTTTCTAATTTTACTGCAATCTTAAGTTAAAGTTGTCTATTTTAGGCCCTAGTTCTAAGCATAGAAACACACTCACCTTTCGCTTCTTTTGATCCAATTCGCACTTGTGCATCTCCTTGACCTCGACCTCCCTGAGCTGATCGAGAATGCGTTGATATTTCTCCCGATTCTCCACATCGAGCGCAACGTGAAGATAGTCGTGCCAATTGCGCGAATCGAAGCCCCAATGACATGTGCGATTCTCGAACTTGCGATGCACATGCCCGACGAATTTCTGTGGTGAGAACCAGCCCTCGCACTGCAGGCACTTGATGCACGTCGGTTTCTGATAGGAGTACATGTCCGGCGTGCAGATACCCTCGCATTTGCCAAAGCACTTGTGATACACCTGAAAGCTGAGCGCGCCCTTGGCCAAACTCTCGACGGGCACATAACTATTGCGATCCGATCGATGCAGCAGGGCGGCACACAGTCGCTCCGCATCGGTGCGCGTTATCAGGCCGCTGCCCTTGACATCCGATGGCAAAATCTTTGCGGCCTTGAACTCCACCAGCTGATCGGGCGTACACTGCGAGCACGAGATGCCCAGCTCGTCGAAAATGCGATTGATCTGATCGAGCGTGAAGTCGTTCAGCACATTGTTGAGAAACTGTGGCAGACAGAGACGCATCTCGCCGCCGACAGAGAAGCAACCGATGGTCTTGCCCTCCAGGCGTGTCTCGTACAGTTCGCCGCAGCTTGAGTCTGGCTGCGATAGTATTGGTTGCGATAATTCCGGCGGCAGCGGCATGGGTGGTGCCACATAAATGGGAGCGGTGGCGGGCGTGCTGCCGCCACCGCCGCCGCCGACACTGCTGCAGCCGCTGCCGTTGCTGCTGCTGCCGTTGCTGTTGCTGCCGCTGCCGCTGCCGCCGTTGCTGCTGCCGTTGCTGCCATCATGCGGATGCGGATGCTGCTGCTGCTGTTGCTGCTGCTGCTGAAGCAGATGTTGGTGATGATGCAGGTGATGCTGGTGGAGATGATGATGGTGATGATGATGATGCAGCTCGTGCGGCTCCGGCGAGCTGAGTATTTCCTTTTTGATCAGAGCCACGGCGGGACCCTGCAGGCTTTTCGTAGCGCTCGTCTGAAACTTCTTCAGCACGCTGCTGATGTTCGGCGTCACGTGCTCGGTCATTATACACTGCACGCTCGCTCGCTCTCTGAATTGTCTCGCACTCTCTCTCTCTCTCTCTCTCCCTGTCACACTCACGCGCGCTCGTTAAGTCGCGGCTGTAAATTTGTTGCAAATGTTTGTTTTTGTTTTGATTATTATTGTCAAATTTTTGCACGCTTTCTCAAGTAGGCAACATCATCCGCCTCTTTTTCGTTAATAATTTCGCGCATTTCTTTTGGTTTCCTTAAAACTTGCAGCGCTGCACACTCGTCGTTCGGACGTCGGCGTCGACGTCGACAGCATTTTCGTTCGCTTCAGTATTGCATTTAATTTAATATGATTAATTGATTAAATATTATTATTTTGAATACATGTTAACAATTTGGCACTTTGTACGCTGCTTCGCGTTGTGATTTTATTTCTATTCTTTCATTTCATTTGCCGACGGTCGTCCCGTTCTCTTTCACGAGCTCTCTCACGCCTCTCTTTGCGTCGCTCTGCCGTGTGAGAGCTTTGGTATTGGCGCGCGTGTTGCCTGCTGCTGCCGCCGCTGCTACTCTGCCGGCGTTAGCGTTGCAGCAACCGCAGCAATATTTAAATTTGTCTTTTTTCTAAATTTAAAACTTGTGCGCACTTTGACAACGACTGCGACGTGACTGCGACAACTGATGCTGCTTGCGTTGTTGCTGCTTCTGCTGCTGCTGCTGCTGCTGTTGTTGTGGTTGTTGTCATTCACTTATTAGATTTTGTGCAATAAATTAATTTCCACTTTTGACCGGGGCAGCGCACTTGGGCGGCGCAATAGAAATTGACATTTGTATTCTTCTTCTTCTTTTGCTTCTGACTTTTATCTTGGCGCTGCTGCAAAAACCGCACGACGGCAGCGCCGCCACGAATGCCGAGACAGCGATACCGACGGGGATACGCTGACGCTGATGCTGAGACGCAGGCGGCGAAGAAGGCCGGCAGACTCAGACAGGGACAGCACACCGGCACGGCCGGACACGCACACGCACGCAACACACACGAACGCAAGCACGCACACACGTGTATAAGGCACGCAAACACGCACAGACAGGCACACACACACTCACGCGCGCGCGTCAGACAGACAGGAGCGGGGAGAACTGCAAAGAGACAGACGCAACGCTGATGTCGCGTCGTCGCTGCCGCTGCCGCTGCCGACGCGACGTAGCCTGACAGTTCTTAATGCGGCTGCTGCCGCCTTGTTTGTGCACTATTTATAAACTTTTTTTTTTACAATTTCAATTTTTTTTGTTATACTTTACGCCTTTCTTCTATTTAGCTGCCTCTCAATATGCTTGTTGTACTTGCAAATAATTTTGCATTCTTTACGATTCGCTTTTTGTCGCTATTGAATATTTATTATGAATTTTGCTCTTTGCTCTTCTTTACACACGCGAAAAGGCTACACTCTGCCAGCCACACACAATATACAACAAGATAATACACGGCGTTTTCGTTTTCGTTTTGTTTTTATTTTATTTTGCTTTTGTTTGGTTTGTGCTTCTTTTGATTGGGCCGAACTTGCCAAAACGACGCGTTCGCACGTGCGAGCTTTCTGACGACCGCCACAAAACTGCCTGAAACGTCCGTTCGACGCGGCAAATGGAAAGAGAATGAACCGCGTTGTTGCCGCCGTTTAGGTTCTCTTTCAAAACTTTTCAGATACTTTGCAAGTTCGCGTAGTACGATACGAATACACGCGAGTGCCCTCCCATCTCTCTCGCACGCTCGCGTGCTCAGACTCTCTGGCAGCGCCAGCGCCAGCACCAGCAGCAGCAACCACCATTTTCTCTGAAGCTCTCTTTGTGTGTGCTTTTGTTGTTATTTTTATTTTGGCGGTGTTTCATGCAGAAGAATATTGAGAGAGCAAAGCATAATAGCCGCCAGAGAATGAGAGAGTGGCATTGCCAAAAACTCGTTTTTGCCTTTGGGCAGATCGGTGGGCAATAAATAAATATTTACGTTTTCTTGTGGAATAACTAATTATATGCAAAAAAAAACGGCTTAAAGTTTGGTTTCGTTCAGGACATTAAAGTGCATAATTTGTTGTATAATGCAGACTTCATGCAAATCTAGAGGATGCATATGATGCGCCAACTTTGCGAACGACCCACTTGAAGAGCGATGTTGCACATGCTGTCACGTGTTGCACATGCTGCACAATGTTGAGGCAACATGTACCCTCTGGAAGAATGAAAACATAATGTGTTGCTTTCGATATATGATTTGAAATCCAAAAACGTTTAATCGATAAGCACTAATCGAAAACTTGCGCATTATTTTATTCACATGAAGTTGGCTGTGCGCAAACTTCGACTCACCGAGCTGCCAATCTACGCGAATATATTTACGCTCTTCTCACAATATATATCGCAACTCTTCCCACAGCACTCAGCTGTTTATTGTGTTTAGCTGCTGCTGCTTTTGATTTTGGGGTAAAATGTAGTCGGAAATATTTTTGCACTTTAAACATCGTTTAAAAAAGCAGAAATACAATTTATACTTTATTCTTTTTATTCGCAGTACGCTGAGAAGCTAACAAAAAATGCCGGAGCCACGCAGCCCAATGGGTCGCTTCGTACAATGTGTACAAGGCGCTATCGATGGCCCAATTACTTGGTTTCGGGGTAAGGATTTATTAAATTAATTTGGATCAAACCAGTATATTCAACGACAAGTGATGCTTCACGGCGGGCATATCAATTTTTGTGCCTTAAACGGTTTATCCCTGTTAATAACAAATGTTGCAATTACATAATGACATAACCTCAAATTATGGGGATGCGGCTTTGTTTTTGTTTGTTTACATGGAGATTCTCTTGCTTTTCCTTTCACAGAGTCCATTGTCGAGCCGAACCAACAGAAGTCGAATTGGTATCACCAGCGCTTCCGTCGCGTCCCGACCATAGACGAATGCTATACGGACGATGCCGTCTGCCGCTTCGAGGCAGATCAGCAATTCCGACGTGATCGTATGGTCGACAACGAAGTGCTCAGCATTCTGCGACAGCGTTTCGAGGATTGCATGATCTACGAGGCACCCGATCACATGGCAAAGTGCACGCCCCTAATGGAGACATACGAAAAGGCTGCAGAGAATTGGTTCACCAAGTGTAAGCTGGAATTATATCTAATCCTATAAGATTTCACATACTAATATTATTCTACAGACGGTGATCTGGGAGGCTATGCTAATGCCAAGACATGCTACATGAAGCAAAAGCATCGCCTGATCTGGGAGCGTCGTCACGGAAAAGTCGGCAGCGGCATGCAGGGAGATGAGCACGTTGCCGAGGGCCATTAGAAACCCAAAACAGAAAAAACTACTGTAAATCAAGTGAAACCACAATTGTTCGAAGTCTGTGTTGAGGATTAAACATAAAATATACACAAATTGTAGAGAAATTAGTTAAAAAAACGAAATCGGAAAGTGCGTGCATACTTTACGACTGGACTAGGACTTCGAGGAGGAATCCAGTCAATAATTTCGACGAAACAAGAGATCGTCTGCATACACCTAGAGCAGAAGTTGCCCTCTCTTTGCTAAACCCTATACATAGAATATCTGTTTTTCCATATCTTCCATGTGAGCATCTCCAAAAACTTGGCAGTGTTTTATTGCAATATGAATGTTTAGGTTCTGTTATAAGTCTAGTAGTAAAAAATTGCTAGGGGTAGTCACAAGGGTTTCGACTTTAAGGCGCCGCCGGCATGGGGACGCTTCAAGGTGGAAAGCCTTGTTAGGCTTCAGTCATTATCTAGAGAATACTTTCAATTCTTTAAATTGGAACTAGTCAAGATTATATGTACTTTCAATTGGAAACTAGCTTATCGATACGAGCGGCTTGTTCATGAGACTCTTTTTGAGTTTGGCCAGGGCGCTGCTTGCCTTGGCGTCGCCTGGCTTCTTGTCCTTGTTCTTGGGCCCAAGAGGTATCATGCTGGTGTCGATGAGACGTCGCCGGAAGTTCTTGTAGAATTGCAGTACCTGCGGATTGGCCCACACCTGTTTGGCATCAAAGTCCAGAATTCGCACAGATTGCAGCGACTTGGCGCGCGACAACGCCACATATGCCTGGCCCGCCTCGAAGACCTTGGACAGAGACATCTCAACACAGTCTAGCGTGAGTCCCTGACTCTTGTGTATAGAGAATGCCCAGGCCAACTTAAGGGGCACTTGGCGACGTGTCAGTACGCCACCGGTTGCCGTCTTGATAATCCATTTTTCGTGCCGACATACGTATTCCTGGTTGTTCTTGAAACGCACCACCGGCAGACCCTTCTCAATGCGCACGACCACACCTCGAGCTCCATTAACTAAACCATTGGCTATGTTGATGTTCTTCAGTAGCATCACCTGCGCATTGATCTTCAAATAGAGCTGCGAAGGTGCCTGCAGCTGCTGATCCAATTGCTTACTGACACTTCCATCAGAATCCTCAGCGCGGAACAGTACCTTTTCCCCAGAGAGATTCTCCAACTTGGAGTCATTAATAGAGTTAGCGTCGTTCGTGTGCGAACAGAGTTGTGTGGCCAGAATTCCATTGCTTTCGATCTTCTGCTTCGCAGTGGTCACCAGGCGGGTTGTGATTGATTCATCCACATGTCCGATGCGTAGATGATTGAGTATTTTCACAAATTCTGGATCGGATTGACGATGCACCTGCTTTAGCTCAAAAACACATTGGATGCATGACTCCCAAGCACTTGATTGGAAACAAAAGCGCTGTTGCGGTGCACCGCCTTGATCGCCCTTGATCACAGGAGGCAGCTGCAGAAAATCACCGCAAAGTATCAGTTGAATGCCACCAAATGGACGTTCATTGCGTCGTATGTGCCGGGCCACAGCCTCGATTTTCTGTGAAAAAGCAGTGTAGGATTAGCTAAACTGAATCCCGCTTCAGCAAGGTTAGCTCACCTCAAAGAATTGGCCATCCACCATGGAGATCTCGTCGATGATCAGTCGTTTGCATTTGCGCCAGGTTTGTGCATTCGACGGACGCGATGCAAGATCGAGACAACGTTGCATTGTGGCATCACCGCCGCCAATGCCAGCGAATGCGTGTAGCGTAGTGCCACCAATCAGGCAGGCTGCCACGCCCGTCGACGCTGTGGCTACTGTGCCATCTGGTGGTAGAGCTGAGATTATCTTGCGTAGCAGAAAACTCTTACCAGTTCCCGCTGAGCCTGTGAAGAACACGTTCTTGCCGGAGGTGCAGGTACGCAACACTTCCAGTTGCTCTGCACTCAAACGCAACGAATCCTCTGTGTCCGCCAGTGGCGATGATTGATATAGTTTCTTGGCAGCGGGCACATCCGTCCCAGACTTAAGTTCCTCGAAGCGTCGCTTTTTGGCCGCCTGCGGCGATGGCGTTGTCGTTGTGCCACGTGAGATTAGACCAGCTTTTTTGCGCGCCAAAACCATCTCGGCAGTAGTCACAGGTGAGATATCTTCGAAGCTGCTTGGCTTACCGGACAGCATATGCTCACGTATTCTCTTCTGCATGGAAGCCTCATCCACGCTGGGCTCGTCCTGACCCGATCCATTCATTTTGATGAATATTGTGCGTAGGAAGAGCATCAGTGTGCCGGGCGGAGCATTTGAAAGATAGAGCGTGCACTGTTCTGCCTTGAAGTTGAACGTCGCCTTGCCCTCCGACATGAATTTCTTGTGCACCATAATGTCCTTCAGCTTGAATTTTAGCGGCTTCAGTTTTTCGGGAGTCACTTCCACAAACATTTCGCGCAGATCGTTGCGTACCAAGCGCAACGTTGCCGTCTTGTACGCCAACTTACGACCGGTCACGCCTACCGCAGTTGTCCAGTGTATGTTCACCGCGCACGTTAGCACGGCATCGTTAAGATCCATAATTATTTTAATTGATTAAATATTAGTTTTTGAAAGAATTTTCAATTCCTTTGACGAAGCGAAGAGTGTGCACACCTCCCGCCAAAAAAAAATAATTGCGATCGATGAGCACAACCGTGAGCCGCAAAATTATCGATAAGCAAAACAAACCGCTAGATGGCGAACTCACGCGCATTGATGCGATACACAATATTGCATTACGATGTTTTAGTTTTTCACTGTAACGCCAGGTGGCGCTAGTTTAAAGCGCGCAAATTTGAAACCGGGTCTCACTACTGCACTCAAAATGAACCTGAGAAGAACGTAAATTGACGCTTATTTGCTTATTTGCATTTTCCATTTAATCAGAAAAATAACCACTTGGTAATAGAGCTCCGCGAAAGCGCATTTTTCAGATTCTGTTCCTAAACATATAAATAGTTCTACATTTTCACCTATTCGAACGTTCGTTTCCCCTATTTTATCACGTTGCAATTTTGCAAATGAGCTTCCCCCTCGCATAAACAAAAAAAAAAAACTAGTGCACACAATTCTATGATAACGATACCTATCGGTAGTTTTCCTTATGTAAACCTCTCATGTTCCAGTTGCGGAAAGACATGCGAAAACTTTATACAGACAATTTTCTGTTTGTCGATCTATCTTTGCAAATAGTCAGCCTAATGAAATATTGACAAAATGTGAGAAAATATCTTATCGACAAACCGGGTGTTGAAATAAGAAATGAAATTAACGAATTTATATAATCGCAAGATCACGTTAATAAAAAAGCTGATGAAACTATTTATGCCAGAATTCGTCATCGATAAGCAATTCGAACAGCCCGAAAAGTTCAGGGAACTCGAAGATCATTGCTCGTCGCGAAGGTTTCCAGATCGTCAATCAGAGAAAATAAAATTTCCATAGATGTGACGCCTTTATCTTTCCTCTTCCCCAAAGAACGAGATTCCCATGCATTATTGATGACACGCGACAGAGGCAAAGGTACAAATCATTTTTTGGGAATAATACATAAAATATATTTTCGAATAATTCAAAGTATGTTCCTTATCTGCTTTGCGACTATTGTTGGGAATATGACATTGCGCCGCGTCGTCTGGAGCGGATCATAAGGGCACGTTGCTAAAGTTCAACATCTTGCTATATCTGCTCTTGATTTATGACTGCATTTGGCCGGAGATATTTTTCTATTGAGATTCTTTTCTGTTTACGATATCCTCAATTTTTCATACGCTTTGTTTTTCATATTTCCAATAAACAACGTCAACTGATTCGGCTCTTCTAGCCGGGTTGCGTCTTTTGGCGTTTTGGCGTCATCTTAAAATTAAAAATCTGCTGCTTTATAGACTATACATGCCTTATAATCGAGTTCGTGTGTATGTATGTGCATGTGGGTCATCAACGTCGTCGTCGAAGCAACTGTGATACACTTCACATCCAAGGTACTTTAACAGTCGAGCTAAGCTTGGCGCTAGGCTGATAAAATTCGCAGAGAGATTGCATCAGCTAATATAAAACTCAAATGAAATTCATAAGACACGTATCTTATTTTGACGATATTTTCTGCGAATGAAAAAACTTTACTTGTCATAGAAAACATATATGTTCATATATGTGTGGATGAAAAAGGTAAACGGCCCATTAGCATTATCTCGCTAGTCTAGTAGATATAGAAATATGTATAATACTCGGTTCACTAGAAGCACGCTTTTTGTTTTAAAGCTTATCACTTTCTCTCTCTCTCTCTACCTCTCTATCTCCGTAGGTTTATGACAAATGTGAATGGAACGAGCAGACGGATTTCGTCTGAATTGATAAGTTGAAGTAGTCCGTGCATACATATTCATCGGGCAAATTTAACGTGTGAAATACCAAAAATATTTATAGCACGTGAATAACCAAAATTCACAGTAACTAAATCAAATTGTGCCGAAAAGAGTATACAGAATTCGTTGTGCACTCTGTGAATTTTGAATGTCGCTCGATTCTGGTTTTCGACGACAGAGCGCGCTTCATTCATAACAAACTATCGACGCGACGCAAACGAATTAGCTAAATTAAGATGCTAATGTTGTATGTATAGTATAGAAATATAGAGATAGTATGTGTAGACTTCATCGGGATCTGCCGTAAGCGTATTGTGCAATTTCATCAGCCACTGCCGAAAAAAAACAAAAAATAAATCAGTCGAAACGAAAAACACATTTCGAGCGTCTGGCAGCGCGTCGAGTGAGTCTAGGGACCGGGGTCGGGGGCTGCACGGTGCCAACCTCACCTGTGACCCATTTCTGTAATTTTCCCAAGACGCATTTCTCATCCCCCAGCTAACACTGGCCACTGCGCAAGTACAAACAAGCACAGAAAACAAAAGCGAAAACTGGTTTCCCTTTGAGTAGAGGGGTTGATAACGCCAGCGAGGGAGAGAGTGAGAACGAGAGAGAGAGGGAGTGTGAGAACGAGAACGAGAACATCTTGTATAGGCCGACACCCGCACGTAGGGCAGTTTTATGTTGTGGGCTACGTGCGCGATGACACGGCAGAAAAACTCGTTCGCCTTAGGCCTGCCACTGTGTGTTTATGTTTATCATCCGATTTTCGGGGTCAGCACTTAGTACATAGATATGCAGGCTCTCGCCAACCTGCGCACAATGGGGTTAATTACACGTGTCCAGGCCGTGCTATCTCTCACGATTCCCATTTGCATTTCTCGATTGCCTGTCAAGGTCCGATCTTTCGTTATTAAAATAGAGCACGTGGCCGCGTGGCCAGAAACCGCGGCCTTGTTCCACAGATATTCTTAGATCGTGGGCGGCGTCGTAGTGTGCCAAATTATTTGCATCTATTTTAAATCTCTTTTACGGGGGTCCTACACGTGGCGCCATTACAAGTTCACAGGCTCAGGCGAAGTGCCAGCACAAAACAAAATCAAAACTATCGATACTACGCAGCAATGTGGATACCCACGTAAATCGTAAACTTTACATGCGTTGATCGCGATTTGTCGTCATCGTCAGCGCGAAACGCCCCCGCGACTCGTGTCGCTCAATTTAATTGATATGCTGCTTGCCGCGCAGCGGATCAACCATGTACGTCAGCCAATTAGCCGGCAACGTGCCGTTATGCTAATTTCGCATGAATACTCTTGTGCGACGCCATGGCATACACCTATCGATTACCCACATGACTCATGTACTCGTTATCGATATGCCACGCGACTTGATCTTGCTTGCTGCTGCTCCAGCTATTTCTCAATAACTTTTGAATAACGCTTGTTTACCAATAAATACAAACGGTAAAGATAAACAGATTAGAACCGGTCAACAAGAGAGCCCCCGGCCGCTCAAGGCTGTCAACGCCGCATGGCCCACAACTGACTCTCGAACAGTCTGGGGGACTGCAGCTTGTAGCCCGGCTAAAATATTAAAAACAACAAAGCCATATGAACAACAAAAACAACTACTAATACTAAGACAACCGCATTCAGTTTGTACTACGCAGAAATTCTGTGAAAACAAAACAAGCACAAAAAAAACCAAAACAAAAAACATCAGCAGACCGCCGGGTTCAGAGAGAGAGAGAGAGAGAGTGACAGCGCGCCGAGAGAGTTTGTTTTGTTTGCACACCGAACGAGAGCGCGTGAGGTATAAATAGAGCTGCGAGCGGCTGCAGGGTGACAATTCGACTCGCAAAGCGAACCGAGAACGTACACAGCAGCGACAGCTGATAAAGCACAGTCAAAGGGAGAATTCAAACAACGCAATTCGTACAAACAAACAAAAGTCGTTCGATTACGATTTACAACAAGTGCAAGTGCAATTCATATAGGAAAACTTTCGTAACCTCAAGGCAAATCAAGATGTCTGCATCGCCCACTGCTCGCCAAGCCATCTCCCACATGATGCCCGTGGCCATGGCCAAGACCAAGAAGATTGTCATCTCGGACCCCATCCAGATGCCGGAGGTGTACTCATCCACACCCGGCGGCACTCTGTACTCCACCACGCCTGGCGGTAAGTTGGCAGATATTTCGACTCGCGTGAATCAGTCAAAAAACCTGTGATAACAGTCCCGCAAGTTTTCCGCAAATGTGCATGATTCATGCTACGGGGAACATGCTTGCAAAGCTGTCTTATCACCTGCTTGACGGCTGATGCAATGACACTCCGACTAATAGTTCATTTCTTTATTTTTACAGGCACCAAGTTGATCTATGAACGCACCTTCATGAAGAATCTGCGTGGTTCACCCTTGAGTCAGACACCGCCTAGCAATATCCCCAGCTGCCTGCTGCGTGGTACTCCCCGCACTCCTTTCCGCAAGTGTGTGCCGGTGCCAACGGAACTGGCGAAGAAGACGCAATCGCTGAAAATCGAGGATCAGGAACAGTTCCAGCTGGAGCTGTAATCTGCCAAAGAACCTCCCAAGGAGATTTAAATTCCAAGCAGCAACTGCCAAAACTCATTAGCCATCAACCTAGCTGTATTACTACTTCATAGTTAACTGATCTTCGAGCCATAATCCCGCATTAATTTCACCAATTCCCACTTGATTTCTCATTTAGACTTAGATCTTAGGACTTTCCGTCCAAAGAGACAATTGTTTAGTTGTCAGTCATATTGACTGAATTTGTTCTTTGATTATGTTATATATACTATTTAAATCTTAAGTAATAAAAAGTAAATATTGAAAATTATATGACTTGATCAACAACTCTTTATTACGTTATCAGGCGATCAGCCTTGACGGGAGCTTTCTAATAAACAGACTAGCTGCGTTATCATAAATTGCTTTTAATAATTATCAGTTCACCTTGAAGGGAAGCCTCTCCGATACAAGTCTTAAATATGTTTTTTCGGGGTATGTTGAACTTTCTGGCTAGACCGGCCTGTCGTCTTTCTCCCTGGGAGACGAAATTGCGTTTTGAAACCAAAACTGCGCAATTTCCATAGACAATGCGAGACACCCTTACCGCCTCCCGCGAATAACTGCTGTGTTTTTATTGTCCCAACGTTTTCAGGATATATTTAGATATATAAAGAAAGCCATTGAATTTAATGTTTACCAAAACGAAGGCTATATAGGTATTAGTGTATTATGTATGTGATTGTAATTTCTTTTCGCAAATTGCTGCGCAAATTTCCGAATAAATTTGATTGTAAACAGGAATATATTTGTTTATCTCTTATAAGCTAACCTAACATATGCATCTACATAAGTAATAGTAGATTTTGTTAAGTAGAATTCTACAAGTACACTTCATATAATGGACTATATTGTTGTTCAATTATTATATTATTGACAGTAGGTACTTGCACATTTAGCTTAGGTAAGGGGTATAAATCTATTATGTATGTAAATTTGTCTGAGCCAAGCCCCTTTTTCCAAAATCGAAAACAACAACATTTACATACATACCATTCCTGTTTGTGTTTGTTTACCTGTTGATCCGGCAACCCTACACGAGTTCCATCAACCAATACAGGTTGCTCATATAACTAAGCATATTCACATACACATACATGTACATAAATAGCGTCCCTTAAGATGAACACGCGCTGTGGGCAGCGTAATGCAAGGCAAACACAACGCGAGAGGGAAATGCTTCGTACTGAGAGCACTCAGCGAGAGAACGCAATGCAGTTACGCCATTGAACCACGTGTGTGTAACAGCACTGTGGTTTGTATGTGTATGTGAGTGAGTATGTTTTTGTTTTGCTTTGTTTACGCGCTGCGCGATAGCAAACAGCAAGGCGATCGGTATAAATACCGCTGCTTTCTGCCATCGAATGTCAATTGAGCTCGCAAAGCGAACCGAGAACGTACCCAGCAGCGACAGCTGATAAAGCACAGTCAAAGGGAGAATTCGAACAACGCAATTCGTTCAAACAAACAAAAGTCGTTCGATTACGATTTACAACAAGTGCAAGTGCAATTCATATAGGAAAACTTTCGTAACCTCAACGCAAATCAAGATGTCTGCATCGCCCACTGCTCGCCAAGCCATCTCCCACATGATGCCCGTGGCCATGGCCAAGACCAAGAAGATTGTCATCTCGGACCCCATCCAGATGCCGGAGGTGTACTCATCCACACCCGGCGGCACTCTGTACTCCACCACCCCTGGCGGTAAGTTGGCAGATATTTCGGCTCGCGTGAATCAGTCAAAAAACCTGTGATAACAGTCCCGCAAGTTTTCCGCAAATGTGCATGATTCATGCTACGAGGAACATGCTTGCACAGCTGTCTTATCACCTGCTTGACGGCTGATGCAATGACACTCCGACTAAAAGTACATTTCTTTATTTTTACAGGCACCAAGTTGATCTATGAACGCACCTTCATGAAGAATCTGCGTGGTTCACCCTTGAGTCAGACACCGCCTAGCAATATCCCCAGCTGCCTGCTGCGTGGTACTCCCCGCACTCCTTTCCGCAAGTGTGTGCCGGTGCCAACGGAACTGGTGAAGAAGACGCAATCGCTGAAAATCGAGGATCAGGAACAGTTCCAGCTGGAGCTGTAATCAGCCTAAACAATTTCCTCTAAGGGAATCCCTATTCCAAGCAGCTACTGCCAAAACTCATTAGTTTAGTTTTATCACCTAGAGATAATCCTTCATCTATTTAAACCAATTCCCAATGGACTTCTCATATAGACAATAAGTTTTAAGTTCTTCCCGTCCAGAGACGTGATTGTTCAATCATATTGACTGAACGCGTTCTTCGATTGTTTTCTACGTACATTTATTAGTTAGTGATTAAGCCAAGCAATAAAAAAATAAATACTTAAATATTTTTGCACAATATCTGAATAGATTTTATTGTTTAATCAGTTAATGAACCATGTGGCGCGTGCTAACCAGGTTTTGCAAGATTGGATCCAATCACCTTGACTTCCATGTTCCAGTCATCTGTTTGTGGGTTTGTTGAACTGCTGGAAATACCGGCCGGCACATGTCTGCCAAATATTAGGCTATCTGTAAACAACAACAGCAAAGAGTGGGGGTGGGGCTTTGGTGCTCAGTGCGTGGCACCGGTTCATAACCCATATTCGAGAACGCATGCGAATGTTTTGGACACACTTAGTTTCTAAAGATTCATACCTCATTTAATTTAAAAAACTGGCAGCCACAGCGGCAAAAAAATAGATTTCTTATTACTGCGCAGTTCGCTTGAATCGCCCCCTCAGCGTTTGCTACACGCAACACACACACACACACGTGCAGAAATTCACACATCACTTCATACATACACAAACTCATGTATATCTAACCAACGGCGCATGGCAGCTAAAGCAAACCCCAACATCTGAAAAATTGCGCACCATGTAAAATTTCAAGAAATTGTCAAAAGTGTAAGTGTTCTGGGTATAATTCTCAAATATAATTTTCTGCAAAGCATTTTCGATAAGAGGAGTATCTTTTAGTTTTTCCTTCTGGGTATAATTTCAAATATAATTTTCTGCCAAGCATTTTCGATAAGAGGAGTATCTTTTAGTTTTTCCTATGTATATTTTTTACTTGTCTACGACTTCCTATTTAACGTTATTTAATATAAGCAAGAACTGAAAATAGCTTGTTAGAAATTATATTTTGTCTAGTTCTCCGTTTAAAACAGTTTTTTTGCCCCTCAAAAATGTATTTAAATTCAATCAAAAAGCTTCATTGCATACTTTTAACCGATGTCGAAAATACTCTTATTTGTTAAAAATGTTATCGATGTATTTTGATATATCGATGTAAACGATCTTACTTGAACTAAGTACATTTTAAAAAATGAGTATGTGTACTCGTTTAATTCGTAGACATTTAAAGCATGCAAAACTGAAATGTCAGATGCTTCGAATAGTTTTACTTAATTTTTATATTTAATAAGAGTCCCAATTGGTTTTCTTTTGGCTTTTATCTTCATAACTTTTATTTACCTATTTGCCGAAGATGCCGAAGAAAGCCCGCCACGGTGGGCACCACGAAACCTTGTCGCACGCGCAACTATTGGACGAGTCATTCGAGTGCATGAATCGCACAGCGCAGTCTATGTGTGTTACCCTTGGGCGGCCAAAGGATCGCCTCATATGTCGTCAAACACTGTTAGACCTAGCAACGTACAATAAATCTGAGTCCACTGAAGTCAAACATAATGTGCGAACATTTTTAAGATTATACTTGAAGGCACTGCGCTGGACGCAGATAAATCAGCCCATGACAGTATATGAGAAATGGGTAAGTAAATGAGTTGAATCATGAAATACCATATCTATACGATGTATTATACCTGGCAGTTTGGCGATTCGTGTCACGACGCAAGTAAGGATCCACCCATGACCCCAGAGAATGAAATACATTTCTGGATTGAGAGTGGTCGATCGTATTTGGCCATGAAACATTTTGATGACGGTTCGACGATGATCTATTCGGCGGTGTCGCATGAGCCTTCGGCTGGTTGGGTGGATGGTGGCTTGAAAAAATTATTCAATGACTCGAAACACTTGGAATCGTAAATTATTATTATATATTTCCGATATGCAACAATTAATCCATTGGCGAAATTCGGTGTATAAAACTTTTTCATCTTAAATTAAATATAAAAAATTGTGGACGGAATTGGAATGCGTGAAATGGAATTTTTCAAAAATAATTCAGATTCGTCTAATAACTAATGGTCATTCGAGCTTTTACACCGCAGAGTGAGGAGCAGTTTGTAAGGCACTTTGTCGATTCGATTCGATTGATTTGTTTGCTGGGAAAGAGAAACTCAATCGCAATTTTCTAGCTACGCAAAAATGTGGCTGTACCAGCCATAAGAAAGAATCCGAGCAGCAGCTGCAAGGATTTGTGCACGCTCAGCAGAGTGGCGCCGTTGCAGCTATCACGGGAACAATAGCATTCCTCCCAGTAGACACCGTTCTCGTAGACTCCCCAGTTGCACACGTCTGTCACGCCCGTATCTGAGACAGATGCACAGCGTCGAATAACCTGACGCCAGCGACCGTCCCCTGCAGAGTAAAGCATGATTATTTAACAATGGTCTAATCCCATGTCTATATCGTTACGTACAGATGAAGCCTCGTGGTCCTTGCTGAATCACCTTCATGCAGAACGAACCAGGCATGTGCGACTCGTCACTGTTGCATTCGATGGCGATGTGTTCAGTGCGATTGAAACGCTTGTAGGCTCCGCAGCTGTCGTATCCTTTTCGATCCTGCTCCGACGAGCATTGATAGCAGCGTATGGCTAAACTGCCTGTTGTTGTGGATAAATAAAGTGAGTAACCAAAAAAGAGATTTTTAATTGGTAAACAGTTGCCAGCAGCCACACCCAATTACTGAAATCAGTAGTATTAGGTCACTTTTATCACATACCGCATACGGCTAACGTGAGCAGCAGAAAGCTGTATCGTAATAATGTCGACATTATGTGACTATTTAGTTACTTATACAACTATAAAGTAAAATATATTCTTTTTTAAACAAAAACAAGATGCTTGCAACAAGTGTGACCGCAGCTAGACGTGTTTGGTGTTTTCGACTAACGATATCATGTGGTGGTCGGGCGATAGACAGCATCTGTTTTGACAGTGTTGGTAAAGTACACAGATCAAAATAATCGATAGTTTGTTGATAGAGTCAAATTTTAAAATACGATATTAATTTGGTTGAACGAGAAACTTCATAAATTGGGGATTTTGCTTTTAAATTTTTATGTTTTTATAATTAAATATTGATTACATATAGATTTTAAATTATAAAAGTCCTGTATTTCTCTTGAATTTTCATGTTTTTAGTCAATTAAATACATATAGTCACATGTGTATTAATTAAATTTGGTAACAGAAAATTACGTATGTGAATATTAAAAACTAACAAAAACTGTATATCAATAAATACATATTTCAACATATCGAACAAAAGTCTTCAATTTAGTCTTCATCCTCCTCTGTTGTTCGGCTTAGCTCTTTCGCTTTGTATGCCTTTTCTAATTCCTCCTTATCCATTTCCTCTTCCATGTCAATTTTGGCGCGTATTTTCATGCGCGACCGTAAAAGCTCTCTCCGCAGGCAATTGCTCTCCGCTTCTATATTCTGCACCAACTGTATGTAAACGAAATCAATAAAAATTACATTGGCTTAGGATTTTCCAGTTAACTCACGCTTTGTGTCATGGCGGCGCGCTCGATAGAATCTGAATCGGAGTCATCAACGCGTAGAAAGTAATTACTCATCCGCGAAGAGATCGCTTTGCGTGCTCGGGGCTGCTCCGCTCCAGGGTCATTGGGCTCATATTCAGGCGGAGGGTCGTCCTTGTCATGCTGCGTTCTCAATTCCACTGTGCCACCTGCAATTTTCGTTTTCAGATCCTCCAACTCATCGCGCAGTGATTTATTCTGCATTTCAAGCAATTCAACCTATGAATAGATAATGATTAAACAAACAATAGACATGAATCTATATATTTTCTTTACGCTCTCCAGTTCAAAGTCCATTTCATCAATGATGTCGTAGGACTCGTCCAGTGCCGTCTGCATCTTTGCAAGCTTAGTCTGAAGCTGTTTCACTTCGTGATCGTTGCTCTGCTGCGATTGACGCTTCTCCATCAATATTTGCTGCTCTGTTTGAACACGAATACATAAAAATATTGAATATATTATTTTTCACATTTTCGCGTACCCGAGTTCCTTTGCGCTATAGCCGATTTCATGACCAGACCCGTCAGTGTCTTTTGACGCTTGAACATCTCCTCAAGCGCTTTGCAACGCTTCACCTTTTCCAGGTATGCATCGTGTAACTTATTGTATTTCTTTTTATGCCATTGCAATGTTTCTAGCGCCTGATCTCGTTCTTCCTCCAACTGATACGCTTTAATCTTGGCCTCCACCTGTCCAGCGGCACTTGAATCTTGATTAGATGAGGCTCGATTGAGTCGATGGCGCAGCAATAGATTTTCTTCTTCAAGGTGAGCAGTTTTAGACTTTTCTGTAGGCATAATTTAAAACAGAATATTAAAAGGATCTCAGTAAAGAATATTGCGTATACGCACCAGCTGCCAGCTCCGCATAGAGCCGCTGCATGGCGGATGAGGAGGAACGCTCCATGTCAAACAATTCAATTTGTACTGACTCTGTTACTCATAAGGGCAACACGTCTTATCAAAATGATAAGCTATCAATTTATTGGTATTATTTCTTATTTTCACAGCGCACAGTAAGACAGTGCAACGTTGTACTGGAATATGCTCAAACTATTAATATTTATCTTTTTATATGATGAAGTATTGACTCAATTATTGTAGAGAAACTTCTTAAATTTAAATTATTGTTAAGATTAAATACGTTTCACTGATTTTGCACCTCTGACTTCCGTACAAGTGTAGAAGATATGGCTTTATTGGCGAATTTATCAGTGAACAATATTACAAAAACCCATTCGACCAGAGAGCTTTTTCGTCCAAAAGCTATGTGTTTCAGTATAAGGTTTAAATATCGACTGGAACAATTGTGGCGTGCCATGCCATTGTATACCCTGTAATCTTTCAAGCAAAGTTCCATCAATCCACTTATTTCCCCAGCTTTTTCATAAACACAATATAAACACGTAAATTGTCTAATACATACATATATATATTATTTATTTATTTTGTCAGTAGTCTCATGTTTTCATTTCATATATTAATTTATCCGTTTGCGGTTTATTCAATATTTTCTCTAAATAAAAATATGCATTTGTTTTAATTTTACTCATTGTTTTTTTTGGGTAATTTATTCTTTTACTCGCTCCTAATTGTTGCGCTGCTAAACTCTGTGTTTTCTTTAAAATCCATATCATATTTCATATAAACTGTCATTGTATAATTGTATATCTATTATTAGTGTGTGTAAATATTATAGGGAGCACGTGCTGGGGTGCTCGCAGTTGCATTTTGTTTTAAGTGATTTGTTGTTGTTGGTGTAAACTTAGGACGAACATACATATACATTAATTTCTAATTTATATACGTTCTAAACATTTTTCAAAATAGTTGAATACAGAAATTGCACTATGCGAATCATGTGTGAAATCACAAAGTCGCACTAAATCCCGCATATTTATTTAACATATATCGAGATGCAACTGGGTACTATCTTCACAGACTTATAAATATACTTAACCTACACGATTCTATCTAGAATGCAGTTACGCTTTCTAAAATGCATTCGCATTGCATTACAATTGTGTGTATAATTAATTGATATTTTTAAGGCATTATCGTTTAAAGTCCGATGTTCTGTATTAAAACGTCTATTATGCTTGCTATTTCTTGTATTAAATCTAAAAAAAACAGGATATTAAGGAATTCGTCTGGTTTTGCTAAAATACGCTACGCTTTTCATCATGTGAAACTGCAGACTATTTTCTTGCTCTGATATGGATTCCTTATATTGTTTTTAACGAGCGTTGCTATTCATTGCATTTTCTATACTTTCGTTTTTATTTGTTTACTCACACATTATTTCACAGCACAATTTCCATTGACAATTGTTTATCCATATACATACATCTATTTAGTATGCCAGTATATAGTATATCTTTTATAATATTCATAAAGTTATTCAGTTGCAAAGTCCAGCAGTGAAAATGTTTTTACACAATAAATTATTTCGAAACCGAGATTTAAGTTTTTCTTGCGGGAGGCAGGAGAAAGGAGTTTAACGAAATTTGGGAAATCTTGTTATAGATACATATTGTATTATCTGACCATGACAGTCGCATAGCTCTTATATAATACATATGTATGTGTATCAAATATTATATGCCTATCACATCGAGCTAAAACTACGTATTCTTGCTTCTACTATGCTTATACAATAAATAAACTATTCATAAATATGGTTCTTGCTGTTGTAGCCGTTTTGTATAAAAAGAATATTCCTTGTTTTACATTTATGTTGTTGTTGTTGTTCTCTACGAGGAAAGTACAATTGAACACTTGGTTGTAAGTACAAATAGAGTAGCTAGTGTATGCTTCCTTATTCATTTCAATTTTTCAGTTAAGGAAATTGTAGACTGGACTCGCGCCTGGAATGTAGAGGCTTCCGATTCCGCTACGGCTTGGGCTGCTCTTAAAGTTACGTGAGACGACACTGATGGGGTATTACTACTTTTCAGGAACATATTTGTTTATGTTTGGAGGCTGGCAACGCTACAACTACAAGTGAATCGATGTGGACTCGTCCTCTTCGTCGTTGTCATCGTTAATCAGCTCATTGCGATCATCGTCGATTTGAATTTTATGATGTGAATGCGATATATTTCGCGGATGCTGATGCGGATGCTGTTGCACACTTGCCGTCACATTAGTTACTGCATCTGCTGGCAACATGCTGTAGTTTAGTTCCCTCGAGTTTGTGCGACGATGTCGCAAAATGCTGATTCCAGTTGCGGCTGGCTCAATAGCAGCTAAAGCAGCCTGATCCCGGTTTAGATCCTTGGAATTATTGCGCGAATGAGAACGGGAACCCGTAGCAGCAGCACCAGCAACGGCAGCTGCTTCTTGCTCATTGGAGTTTTTCACTTTGCTTGCATCACACACCACGTTCTTTAGCAGATTTACATTCTTTTTGGGATTATGTGAATGATGCGGATGCCGCAAAAAGTCGGCATCGAATCGTATATTATTGGGCATATAGATCTGATCGTAACTGTGATTGCGCGAATGTTTCTTCACAAAATGTCCACATCCGGTGGTCAGCTCATCGTCGTCATCCTCCTCGGCACAATCCTGTGGCCGCAACTGATTCTGTATATAGCGTATGGCCAGCGTAGGATCATCGCGCAGTGTTTTGTGCCGCACATCGTGCGGATTGAGATCGGTCGAATGGTTACGTGTATGCGATTGTAGCTTCTTCAGATTCCTGTACTTATCGCCCGCCGCTGCATCGGCTGCAACGCTGCCAGCCGCTGTCACATTGTGATCCTTGGCAAAGCTGCGTATCATCTTCACATCGCATGATGCGCTGCGGAAATGCTTCTTCGATTTAGTTTGCGGCATATTGCAAGCACTTGCAGTGGGCAACACCTGTCCGCACTTGTCGTAACTGCAGAAAGAATGCATCTTAGTTTGGTTTCTACAGTGCAGCACAGTACTAAAACTTACCTGTACTCCAGCTGCAAGATACGCGAATCGTTGCGTGTATGTCGCAGTATGTCCGTCGGTATGATCAGCTCTCCGTTGCCGCTAACAAATCCTGCGTTCGGCTCGCTACTCGACAGCTTCTCCTCGAAAACTGCAAGAGACACAATGTGAACACGAAGAAGACTAGACATTAGTTATGGCTTGCGACATACGTTTATCCAGACTGATGATTGATCCAATAATGGGATCGCTGGCATTCAATGGCTTCATTTTCTCCAGCTGCTTGCGCCTGCGCACCAGCCACCAGTCGACAATAAAGATGAACAAGGCAATCAGCTTAACGGTAGCGCACAGACCGACATATCTGCAGAAGAATAGAGGAAGGGATTAGCAAACAATTTGATAGCAATGGAAAGCAATTCCCTTACTTGTAACGAAACTTCTCAATGTCATAGATCAAACAACGGCCACCTTTCTCGCCGCACGACGATTTCCATAATAGGCACGTTGAGTCAATTAGATTGCCAAAGAGTATGGGAGCTGGTATATAGCCAAACAGACGAAAGATGACAAACTGCATGCCCAGGGCAAAGGAGCGCTCCTCCTCGGACACACTACGCAGCACGATCATCAGTAGCGGCATCTGGGTCGAAGCCACAACGAATGTCATGAAGAAGAGCAGTATGAGGAATGGATAAATGGTGCGACAAGGCGTTGCACAGGGTCCAGCTGTGGCCACCGGCACCACAGTGACCTCGGCGAAATCCTCGTTGGCACTCAAAGCCTGTGCCTGGCTACCGCCGGCGCCGCGATAAATATTGCTTGAAATATTGGCGTGAACACCTGCAAAATTTAAAAGTGAGAAACAAATTAGAAAAGTTTTGACACACACACAGTGAAAATGAGAGAGGCAGAGCCGACGCGGCCGCCGCCCACTTACATGCACAATTGGTGTAATTGCTGTTGGAGTTGGAGGAGAAGGCAGTGCAGCCAGCGTGACAGGGACTGAAGTAGGTCAGCCCGTTGTTGCCGCAAACGGGCTCCACTTCGCTGGTCAAGCACTCACAGCCAAAATTGCAGGCTGCCGTCAGATTGACCTGGAAGGGCTGATCCAGCGTTGAACCATGCTTGGTATAGTAGGGTATTGTGGTGCCAGCCATTTTGAGATTATCGCAGCCCAGAAAGAACAACATGGCATAGCACGCAAGGCAGACGACATTCGTGATGAGCACAAACTGAACGGCGCCCTTCGGTTTCAGCTGGAAGCGCTTGAGCACGCAACCGCCAAGAAAGATGCCAATGCAGGCGCCGGGCACAGCAATGGAACCGGTAAAGATATTTGCCTGGCTCTTGCCCAGACTGAATTGTGTTTCCAGATATTTGGGCAGGAACACAACAAATCCAGAGACAATCATAAGTTCCATGCAGGCGCCCAGACAGGTTACAATGTAGACAGGATTCTTGACGAGACGTAGCATCGATTGTGGTATATCCTTAATGTCCTTGCCATAGCCGGTGTCCACTTTCGGCTGTGGTTGTGTCTCCTCCTCCTTGCTGGTCACCGCGACAATTTCCTTCTTCACCTTGCCCAGCTCATCGGTTGCCGCAACGGCACCGGAGTTATTGGGCAGAGCCAGCTGCACCACGCTACTTTTGCGTATCTTCTTCTTCTCACGTGTTAGCACTTTCGGGAAGGAAAAGAACGGCACAGCCACCACAAGTAATATGACGCCACAGAGCAAGAAACCGCCCCACCACATGCCCACCCAGCGACGATCACCGGGAGCTGTAAGAAGAGAAGGAATTAGTATGGATTTCAGCTGAAGCTGATTAGCTCAAGGTGGACAGCCAGATGAGAATTCCTCTTCTCCAGCTTGCCACACTCGGCTCATCTCATGCTCATACTCACTTATCGAGATGATGGTCGAAGACAGTGAGTCCATGTGGAAGGAGAGCAAATAGGCGCCAAGCAGGAACCCAACAACTGGTCCAAATGCTGCCATGCTGTACATGCAACCGATGTACATGGAGGAGCTTTCGGTGCGCACATGATCATCAATATACGTGGTGCCCAGCGTGAAAAGAGGACTGCCACCGCAGCCAAGCAGCAGCTGGGCGAGCACAAAGAGCAGCACGGGTCCCGTTGTCGATGCTTTGCCCTCGAGGCAATTGTCCTCGCGCAGGGTGTGCGGCGCCAGGGGCTGATTGGAGAGACCGCTAGAAAGTCGACCCAAATCCATGTCCTGATCACGTACCAGAGCGCTGCGACATATATTATCGCTGGTCTTGTTCTTGATGGCAATACCAGGATTAGGTTCGCCAGTGAAATGCGGCACCATAAACACGAGCGATCCGATGCCCATGATCACTGCTCCGATACCAATCCACACCGGTATGTGTCTCCTACTGCCCAAATAGCTGACAAAGATGACGGTTATGACGTTGCCAATCTCATAGCTAGACGCTATCAAGCCCGAATAGCTGGACGGGATTTCGAAACGCTTTTCAATAGTCGTTATAACCGAATTAATATACCCGGAACTGAGTGCCTGCTGCATCATCACCAGCAGTGAGAGTAGCAGCACAAAGATCTTTATGCGTGCAAATCTCTGTATGCCATACGGCCTGCAGTTCAAGATGCCACAATCTTGCGAATGAAACTGTTCCTCATCCTCATTGTCGTCCCGCTGATGATCTATATTGTTGCATTTACTACCCGCCGCTGCTGCCGCCGCCGCCGCTGCCGCTGCCGCTGAGGGTTGACGACTGTGACACTTGAGCACGACATTATCCAACGATGCCTCCGCACCTGACGCTGCAACCATTTTGGTCGTCATTATTGTTGTTGCGGGAACGCCATCCTGGGCGGCATCGATGCTGCTGTCGTCGCCGCTGTTCGCCTCCGAATAGAGACCTGTCATCTGGTACATGGATTCCTGTCGCCTGCAAGTAGATCAAAATGGGATCAGTTGCTGCTCCACTCAATTCGCATGGCCCAACACTTTGTGGTCTGAACTGTGGTTCAATAGAAAAACGTAATAGAACAACATGCGTTTCGTTTGTTTCATTTAAAATTTGACAGGAATTCGAAATCGAAAATGGGGAAATATGATCAAGGATGACCCTATGAAATACCCATTAGCAACCTGTACGTTTTGTCTGACTGTCTCTCTGCCTGTGCGTCTGCTTGTCTGTCCGTCTGTATAAACTTCTAGAACTCGCAGACCATAAGAGCCAGAGCCACCAAATTTGGTAATTACACTCGTAAATATTGTAAGTTTGTTCTAGAATTCTAGCACACCACTTTCGCCCCTGGAAATCACAAATAAATCCAATTTCAAGCTCTATTTTAAAGCTTGTTTAATTGGTAGTGCTATTAGTTTTAATTTAAAAATATTTACTAGATCAATTCTTTCAGGAGTTGAGCATTTTGTATTAACCTTTTAAAATGATTAGTATATCTATCTCTCTATCTATTTACTGATCCATCTATTAATCCCAGCTAAGAACATGTCTCGTATTCTTTCTAAATCTTAATTAAGTGTATAAAAACGAACGAAATTTAGGATTAGTGTGACATTATCGAATATTACCCATTGAAACGGAAATCAAAACTGTAGAAAAATGGAAATAAATTCGTATAACAGTCAGAAAAGAGGCTTATGCAAAGGCGATTTCGTCTCGCTTAGTTTTTTTTTCTTTTTCATGACTTTGGACTCCTTTGCCGGCCTAGAACTTATGTAATTCAAGGACTCACTTGCAATATGCGATTCAATGCCAAACAAACACGAGACGAGGTTCACAGCTGTTGAGAATCTTTCGCGGAACTACCGTAGTTCAGAGGACGAGGACGAGGACGCGGTCGAGGACGGTGTCGATTGAATGCGGCTTTGTCGGCGTGGCGACTGGGCGCGAGCGTGTTACATGCCGACGGGTCGGACCAGACGGCAGCACGACAGCCTACGGTACTGAGTTGGCAATCGTTGAGACGACGACGCGAGTTTGCCATGAATATCCATCAATATTTGACCGCCTCACTGTAATCGACAACTTGCATCGATTGTGATGAATTATTGAAACGGAACGTTTCGTTTCAAGCCGTTTCACCTCCCCCCTACCCGGCTAATTACGCAAATACACTCGTGAGTATGGATGTAAATACTAGCCGTGAATACCCGTTGCGGTGTTAAGTTATTTCAAGGCAGCAGGTTTTTATCCCGCGCTGCACGCCCCCGTCCAGGTGTCAAATTTATGTAAATGTTCGCGTTTTGGGAATCCAAGCAAACGACACGTGTCAACCTACTGTGCACTGTGTAAACAGTACCCCCTCCCCCTCTCTCCTCTCTCTCTTACCTGTGACCTTTGCGATGTGTTGTGCCTCCTGCACCAGCCGCCTCGACATCACCCCCTATCGCCACCGTGCAAGCTGTCCCAATCGTAGCTGAGTCTGTGGCCGAAACCTGCTGTGTTTCTGGCCCCGTGCCCGTTCCGGTCACCGAGCCGGTTCCTGTGACTGTGGCCAGATTGCAATCCTGCTCGTATGAAGGATTCGTATACTGCTCCATATGTCTGTCCTCTCCCACTGTCTGCTGCAGCTGTTGCTGTCCACCGGATCTGCCGTTGCCGGGCATAACGTTCCCTTCACTTTACGTAACTTGTCGTCGCCCGATCCCAACTTGCACATTCAATCAGTTCTAAGTGTGTGTGTGTGCGTTGGTTTGTGTATTCTGCTTTAGTTGGCCACTCGACTAAGGCTTGGTGGCATTTTCTATAAGAAATAAAGAGAGACGCAAATTAATTGTTAACAAATTGTTTAATCAAAGACCTTGTTGGCTTAAACTAGAAAGAGAAGGTAGACGTTTTATATATGGATTTCTTAGATGTTTCCATTAGAATTCACTATGGTATTTTCAACATTTTCAACTTCAATTTATGTACTATAATATATAATCCATGAGCGTCTAATACTTCCATCGATCTTTTATTTTCCGCACTTAAGCTTACTCAATTACAATCCATCAATATGTGAGCGCATTCACATTTTAATTAATTTTTCCATTTTCTTTCATTTTCATGGCATAACCTGCAAAAATATTGCATTGGCCACTTGCCAAAAAACACACACACATGTCCGCAATAAAGAAAAGATGGGAAGGGAATTATAAAATTTTGTCATTGGATGCGCAGATGCGGCGACATGAGCTGAAAGTTTTTGCTGTGACACCGAAAATTGAGAAGCGAGAGGGGAAAGGAGGTAGAGCAGGGCAGGGGGACAACATGAAAGCAATAAGCTGCAACATTTGTGGGTCAACACGAAGCGAAATAGAGAGGAAGAGAAAGAGAGAGAGTGAGAGGTGTAGGCGGGGTAGAGTTGACTAGGCTATAAAGTAGTGCTACAACATAATTGCCCAACAGGTTCGCTGGGCAGGCAGGCAGGAACCGCATTAGGCGGGCATTTGCCTGCCTGCAAATGGGTCAGATTGGAAGCCGTAAATTAGAGTTAAGCGGAATGGCCAGAACTTAAACCAGCAAATCTCCAATTAGTCAGAGACCTCCTCCATGCAGCAGGAAGAGTACGGTAGAAACTGCCAACTGAGCATCGATAGAGCGCACAGCGGAACACAGCAGGTGGAGCCTTCTTCATTTGCCGATTTTCATATTTTCTTTGTGCCAATCGAGCAATCGATAAGCCACTGCAGGCATAGCATATACGACTCTATACTATATACTAGTATATACTAAATATACTTGCTGAATGTGTGGATTTGTGGCCGTTGAGCCGCATATTAATGAAAGGAAAATCAGCAGCTGACAGCGCCCCCCTTTGACCAGGAGGAGGCTTTTGTTGGCACTGCAATTCGAGCTCAGCTCACATCACATGTCCACATACTGCTAGAGTATAATGTGTGTGTATTTTTAATAGGAAACGGCGTCATCCGCATCCGACCAGCTCTGGCCACTCCTCCACACGCCTAGTCCTCCAGACGCCATCCCTTTAAGTTCTCAACCATTGTCAGCAACAGTCTCGCACTCGAGCCACGGCTTGGGGCTGCCTGCCCAGGCAGCTGGTGTCTCTGCCTGGCGCCTTTTGTAATTATTCAGCTGCCAGTCAGCAGCATGTGCAGCCCGAGCGACAGCCCCCGCATAGACGGCGGCTCATGGCCACTTGTCGTTCGCGCCGCACGGCACGGCACAAGGATTTAAGGCACAATTAGACGAGCACTCCAGGAAGCAACTGCGTATGTGACTTGCTCATTAACTCTGACTTGTCAACGTGTGTGGAACTCAATTTAATCGAGATGTTTCTCAGCAGAGGGTTACTTGCTCTCATTGTGGTCACTTAGGCATCTCTACTTGGGGTTGTTCCGAGTGCTTGAAGGTGTCTACTTGTGGATTCTTTTGCTTTTTCTTAAAGAGATAACTTTCTATTAAGCAAGTAGTTGTTTTATCGATTTATCGATAGCTTAGCGACTTGCATCTCTAACCCAACCTCATTTTCATGTGATTCCGATAACTTATTGACTTGGTAAGCCTGTTAGCCCATAAGATCAGTACATACTCATGTTTTGATCTATAGGAACTATTAAAGGTTTTAAAACCCCAACCTCACTCTCCCGTCTGTGTTATACAATACTCCCTCTTTTACCTTCACAACTATCTAACTTCCTGCTTATATTTAGCACAATTCTATTAGGTAAATCTATTAAAAGCAGAAACACGTTCAGGTACTTGTATGGTCTTATCTGCTACACTCAATTAAAAAGATAATTTATCGAACAAGTGGAATTTCCACAGGGTACTCGCTTGTATAACTTCATGTCGATTTAAAAACAAGATGAATTCATATTGTGGAGTTGCGAAGCGCGCAGGGAAAGTCGAATTAAAAAAAAAAAAAAAATCCAGTTTACTTTTTTGCACTTAAAGATAATGCATGACATTAAGTCGACGACGATGACTTTGGAACCCTGAAACAATGGACCAACTACTACTGATCAGAGGCCACGTTTCTCTTTCGCTCTCTCACTCCACTTAATGTTGATTATAAAACACGAATTACGTAAGATGGGTGCCAAGATCGAGAGTGGGGTACAGTAACTATAGTGTCATATAATATTATTTAAGGGCTTAGCCGGCAGATGCTACGAGAACTGTTGCCTCAGACAGATAAAATACGCTTTTATTAGTTGTGCTCGTTTTATGAACTCAATATACAATTTGTCAGCTTCCCAGAAAAGTCGCAAATACAAAGGAAAAACCTTTTTTATTATGGGTAGAGAAGGGGATCAACATTTTTTGTTTTTACGTACTGTCAACATACTTTATTCATTCAGTTTCAATTCGCTCTCGCTCATGTAACGAGTACAGCGTGGTTGCTTTTAATGACCCCGCCAATTAGCCAACTCATGTAGGTCAGCACATGGAATGATATGATATATATGCATGCTGTAATTCAATTTTACTCGGAAGACATCGTTAATTCTATGAAAGAAAATGGGATTGGCGCAGATCAAAGTGTTAATTTCATTTAATTCATTTTAGAACGGCACTAATTGTGTAATAAAATGAATACACGATTATCGATGGGGTAAATCCGAAATGATAGTTTAAAAAAGCACGTATTTTCTATGATATTACATTACGAATTTTAGAATTCTTATAGTTCACTTTAATTTTGCCACATATCAACAGGTTGTCAGGGTATTTGTCATTTTCTTCACTGTTATTGTTACTGGTACTGCTAGAATAATTAATTTAATATAAATATTTTTAAAAAATGTTGAACTTCCTTGCTATCCCCTATCGCAAATTAAAAACATCCTTGTAGCGCTTCAGGCGAAGTGATCTATTTTTCTTGCACCTCTAACATAGCTTATTGTCTATTTGAAACGATGGACTCTTCAGATCTTGATGTAATTGCTATTTAGAGCGAATCAACACAGATCTGCAGCTGCAAAATGAACCACTTCAGATTTGACAGGGATTAATTAAGTTTTCCTTTTGGCTTAAAATGATTCGACAGTATTACCCATTGTATTGGCAAATAGTGTTTATAAAATGTATTTGTATGGTTAATTAGTTGCAAGTCATCGCCGTGTTGGCACATTCAATTCCAACATCGCAGTACATTTGCCTCAGTTCAGTTTCTGTCAACGCAAATTTCGCATAACTTTTCGACATATATGTACGTATTTCTATTATCTGGTTTTGGCTCTGACGCATGACCAACATATGTGGTAGAAGGGGGTTCGCTTAGCCTTGAGAGCTAGCCAAACGAGTCTTATTACCAATTGACCATAGACTGTGCACACCCACGCGACCAACTCGAATTAGTAGAGGAGCTGAGACAGAGCTACTGCTGGCTATACTGTTCGATCAGCGCGTGATTAACGGTGCTCAAAAGTCAACTGTACTTTGGCAATAATCGAGGTCAACGTTTGCCAAAGCAGAGGAAAGAAACGGAGGAGCAGCAGAAGCAGTCGAAGAACAAAGCAAGCGAGCAAGTGGAGCGAGCATCAAAGCCGCCACTTGCGGCAAGTCCATTCAACTTGAGTGAATCAGTTGCTTGATTCTACCGCCGCTCCCCCCTCGATTTACTTGCTGCCACCTTAGAGTGCAGCTCGCTCGCGAACAGAAAGATCTTATACGACAAAGATGTGCAATGCCCGGACGATCTCTCAGTAACGTGACAATTATAAATAACAACAATAAATACTGAAAATATACTGCAGAAAACAGCAACAATTGCCCGAGGTGCAAACTCACTAAGAGGATTAGCTGTGCCTCGTATTGAACACACACTCTGCCTGGTGCCATCGGTGTCTCAACTGACTCAACTGGTAATCGGATACAGCTCATCTAACTCATACTCGCGAACGTTGTGCTCGGCAAGGCATTTGGGTGGGTGGCCAAGCAGCACGTCAACAACAATATGGAAGCCCCCCAACAACAACAGCAATCCAATCTCTTTCTGTGTGTTTCTACTGAATTCCAAACTTGGGGTAATTGCACGAATCGTCGGAATTGCAACAAATGGGAGCACCAAAAGGTGCTGGTGCTGCTGCTGCTGCTTGGGAAACCCGAGCTTGTCTCGACGAGTAAAGCGAAAGCTTCGAATACTACAATAGTATCTACCCTCTGTCTGAATTCAGTCTACAAATCTGAAACATATGAACATACCCTTAATTTACTCTAAATATTAAGCTTATGTTACTGCAGGTTTTGGTTATCTTTTCCAAGTAAAATAGTTTATTGCTTTTGTTGTCTTTGAAATTTATATGTATACGGGTCACAAAGTGAAGGAAACTGTGTTTAATCTCTTGAAAATAAGAAACAAGCGAGTAGAAGCTTAAGCCGCATGTAATGTTTAAAAACAATTTCTATGTAAGTTATCTTTTACCTTATAATTCTTTACTTGATTCTTTTCACATCCTCATATCAATATCTATCTCTAACAGCTAAGGTATTTCAGTTTCAAACGTTTTGTAAAGGTCAGCTAAATGCGTCATATTTGAAATGTTTTCAATAACAATAAATAAAAACAACTCATTGTTGAAAAAAATTAGATGAGCAAAGTCGCGTAAGTCGAAATTGCCCAACATAAATGCGTGTAAAATAGGTTTGCGGTAATTGCCCGCGCTTTTTGCGTAAATAGCCCCAAGAAAAAGCTCCACCGACTTCCCGGTCGCTGAAGAGCTTGAGAAAAATACATATAAACAAGAAAGCAAGGCTACCTTCGGCTTGCCGAAGGTTTCATACCCTTGCAGTTATACAAAATATAAAATATATTTGGATTGCTGCTGGTTTCTGTGGTATTTATTGAACAATTATAACAGTACAGGAAGTCAAGATTTTTACCTGATTAAGGCTATGAATCAAACACCTGCTTCGAAAAAAATAATTCTACCTTTTTAATGCTTTTGTAAATACCTGGATTTCTTATATACTTAACACAAAATGTTATGAGGAAATGTCTTTGTGTTGTAAAGGATCTGTTGGTCATAAAATATAAATAAATTTGAAAAGTTCTCATTCAAAAATGCGTTTGAATAACAGCTACATGATTTTTTGTTTAACAGCTATATGTAATAGTACTCAGATTTCCATAAAATTGCAACATGAACCTTCATTCGATTTCGAACTTTATTATTAGGCACACAATTAGATTTGGATGTGGTAAGCTTGATAGCTATATCTTGAATGACAGCTATACGATATATCAATCCGATCTGGCCCGTTCCGACTTATTAAAAGAGGGCAGAAATAAGAAGCTTGGGAGAAAAGTTTCATGAAGATAGCTCAATAATAAGGGGGGACTAATTTGAGTTGCAGCAGACAGACGGACTGACTGATTGTTCCTATAACAGCTATAGAATATAAACGTCTGAGATATTTAAATGGAAAAACTAAGGACGGGTTACTGTATAACATTAAAAAGTATTGATAATGTGCGGTATTTCCAAAAACAAAACAGGTTTGCATACAAAAACCCTGATTTCAGCCGATTGTTCCGATGACAGCTATATGTTATAGTGGTCCGAATATACAATTTGATACAATTTTGACAGCACATTAAGAACGTAATAAGAATAAGATTTGCCAAATCTTGTTGCAATATCTTGAAAATCAACAAAAATCGGCCGATAGCTTCTATGACAGCTATACGATATATCGGTCCGATCTGGCTCGTTCCGACTTATTTACAGCCTACAGCAATAATAAGCTTGTGTGCCAAGTTTCATGTAGATAGCTCAATAACTGGGGGGACTAATTTGAGTTCCAACATACAGACGGACTGACTGATTGTTCCTATAACAGCTATGTATATAGTATAAACTTCTGAGATATTTAAATAGAAAAACTAAGGGCGGGTTACTGTATAACATTAAAAAGTATTGATAATGTGCGGTATTTCCAAAAACATAACAGGTTTGCATACAAAAACCATGATTTCAGCCGATTGTTCCTATGGCAGCTATATGTTATAGTGGTCCGATTTTGATACAATTTTGACAGCACATTAGGAACGTAATAAGAATAGGATTTGCCAAATCTTGTTGCAATATCTTGAAAAACAACAAAAATCGGCCGATAGCTTCTATGACAGCTATACGATATATCGGTCCGATCTAGCTCGTTCCGACTTATTTACAGCCTACAGCAATAAGAAGCTTGTATGCCAAGTTTCATGAAGATAGCTCAAAAACTGAGAGACTAGTTTGCGTTGCAACAGACGGACGGACGGACGGACGGACGGACGGACGGACGGACGGACGGACGGACGGACGGACGGACGGACGGACGGACGGACGGACGGACGGACGGACGGACGGACGGACGGACGGACGGACGGACGGACGGACGGACGGACGGACGGACGGACGGACGGACGGACGGACGGACGGACGGACGGACGGACGGACAGACGGACATCCATTTTTCGACTCCTCTGGTGATGCTGATTCAGAATATATATACTTTATAGGGTCGGAGATGTCTCCTAAGGTGCGTTGCAAACTTCTGGCTAAAATTAATATACCCTCTGCAAGGGTATAAAAAGTACATATGTACATATGTTTAGTCTACATACATACGTATATAATACAAATAAGTAAACAGACGTGCGTGCCCTCCCTAGAGAGATTATCAAGTCATCAATGTCAAATGAAAACGGTCGAGGCTATGCAGCATTACATGAGTACTCATAGTAAGTGTAGTTCCTACATATGTATGCGTTTATGAGGAGACTTGCTTATGTTTGTTTGCCAATACACTCAGCCAAATAAAAGGTTCTCAGACAGTTCAAAAACAATAAAATCAATGAAATATATATGAAAACTTTACAGAATGATATATGAAATTTTACTTTTTTTAAAATAAACCTCAATTTCTCTCAATAAAAACTAACATGTGTTTTCTTACAGTGTGTTTCTTCTTATTTACTACGTGCAAACTATGAAACGTCATATAGTTCCAATTGTCTAGTTTTTAAAATGTCCGCAGCCTTATCAGTAATGTTTATACAATATACTACATACACCATATGTATATATTTTCGTAATTGCCTCAGTGAATCCCAGGCGACAGTCTAATTTTTCTACTTTTCTATTTGCGCAAATGTGTCGAAGAACATCAGAAGCAGCAGTAAGAAGAGAAGGAAGACAAAGCAGCAATTGCCGAAGACTTTAAAAACAGCTGTTGTCTCTTCTATATGCAACACAATTATCAATTCAAGCTCTCCGACCCAAGCGACTCGCTGCTCTTATCAATTGACAAATGGAATACTCGGGTGACTGCAATTATCATCTATCATTGTGGGTCCCCTTATCGCTGCAAATGTATCTCGGAAATGAGCAAATGTATCTTACAGTTTCTCCCCACGCAAAGAGAAGACACAAACTTTCGTTTTGTTTCAGTTTATTTCAAAGAGTAAAACAAAGTGATTTGATGATTTATTTATACAAAAGTCACCGAGCAGAATATGATGAAATAATGCAATTATAGTATGTATATTTAGATATATGTGATGACATATGTGACTTCCGCTTTCAAGCATGTTTCTTTCTTCTGTTGTCTGAAACACAGTAGAAAGAAGAAACGTTTAAGGTTCTGTTCATTCTACGGCCTTTGTTTCAAATAATTTAACAGAGTAGTAAAAACTGTTCCCAGCATAGCCAGCATTACCGCTTAGCGAAAGACACACCCTGCTTTGGTATCATTTTTGTGAAAGTCGTGTCTCTTAAAGACTTATCTTTCTCTCTCTCTCAATTTCTCGCTGGCTATTAAAACAATAAAAAGCTATAGGAAAACAGCTACAAACGAATCATAAAACCGCATCAAAACGCAAATCGAAAACAAGTTTTGCGAATTGGCTTCCTGTTTAAACGAAACGCACAAGATCACTCATATAGTATGCACAATAAAACGAACGCTCGATGCATTTGGAATCAAAAATGGTTTTGTCACTGTGATTAAAAGTGGCAACAAAAAAAATAACAGAAGAAAAACTTTTGCACACTGCGGTTAAAGCGTCGATTAAGATTCTAGAAATGTGAGAACAATGAAGTGAGAGAATAATACGACAAAAAAAAAAAAAAAAAACAAAAAGAAAACGAAAACCGAATACAATGCCTAAGACAAACGCGTATGACACATCGTTGTGCCCCATTGAGAGAGAGAGAGAGAGAGAGAGAGAGAGAGAGAGAATGAGACAGAGAGAAAGAGCGAGCTGGCAACCTGTCGCTGGGACACTTTACGAGTTTCGAAACAAGTTTCTGTATTTGGTACTTTGTATGGTGGCTATGAAAAGTTTTTTTTTTTTTGTTTTATGCTCTTTAATGACCTTTACCATTTTAGCCAAAAGTCAAGCAAAACAGCAACAACTTGAGAACAATCTGAGTCTAGCAAAAGTTTCGCAAACTGTTTCGATTTGAATTGTGCAGAGATTGTTGTCACATTTCGTGCCTTAATTACATCAGCCTGTCGAACCCGATGTCATCGGGCTCCTCTTCAGGTTCAACGTACGCACAGACAAAGCATGCTACAGCATATATCCACATATAGTCTATATAGGGGAAATAAGTGTGAGAGAAATATGTAGACGTATTTGTGCGTGATCCGCATTTGCAGTTAGTAGAATCGGAATAACCCGCAGTGGACGTGACAGACAACAGACCATACTATACTTCGCTTATAGTAAACCCTTATCTGATTGTTATAAAATTGAAAAAAAAAAAAAAACGAGCGCCACATTTCGCATGGCAATGAGTTCTAGTTTACCTACGCGTTCAATTGGATATTCTATACTCCATCCGAAAACTCAGACAACTTTACAGCGAACTGAACATTAATATGCCGTCATTCGAGCTGTGGTCGAACGCCTTCGACGATTGTTTCTGTCTGATTAACTTTCAATTAACTGAAGTACCATCAAGTTTTTACCATCAACCTGCTCCCAGCTCAAGGTCGGGCGTTTTACAACACTTTCACATTGCGTGGCGATGCTGTAGAAATTTATATGTTACGCTTTAACATAATTTGAGTCTGTAAATAACAGATTATTGCCTGAGGTGTCTGTCGGTGTGGGGTGGGGTTTTAATGAGGTAACAACAGCAAAGGAATTTTTTAATTTTGTTTTGTTTATTGCCGAAACATGGCTTGGCAATTGGTTCCGATTCCGGTTACGGTTTTATTTTTATTTAATGAATTCTACATAATGAACTTTGAATGTAAAAATAATTAAATTATATATATATATTATATATTCTTCTTGTACAGATGGATTGTGATTTTATTTATTGTTTTATCAATAGATTCATTTAGTATCAAAGGCTTCAATTTACTCCGATCTTGCTTAATATTTTCTATTTACCAATTAAGCAATTAAGCTTATCGAAATATCCCATAAATCAATCTGAAAAGCATTTAGGAGTGAAATAACAAAAATAAAGCAATAGTTCTCTATTTTCAAGTACTTATCGGAGCCCTTTATCAGCTTGTTAGCATAACCATATATGTATGTATGTATATATACATAGAAATATACTTCTGGGATATCGCCGGCTCTTTATTTACTTTGGCTAAGATTTACGAATTGACAGACGTCATTGCAGTTTTTCTGAGAATTCGAAGAGTGTGTGTGTGGTGATGTCAAACCAAAAATCAATGGGAAATGCAAATACTTCTAGATATGCGGGGACAAATGCACATAGGCATTGCCCATTCGATAGACATGCATAACATTTATTTGTGGGCCTATCAAGGCTTGCAGTTTGACGTCATGCTCTATCTGAAGGGTTAATCTAAAATCGGAGACAACTTTCAGGCGCTGCGTCAATAAAAAAATGCGAATTTCCTCATTTCTTTGCCTTTTGTTTATAAATTATGCATTCGCCTCTATATATAATAAACATAATTAAATTAACAGTAAACAAAAAGACGCAATGATGACAATGGCTAAATGTCCGTGTGTGTGTGTATCTTGGCACGTGTGCGCTTTGTGTGTGTGTGGGGGGGAGGGGAGGCGTACACCTACATATACCAAAATAGCTTTTAGCTTAAACACACAGATACATAGACACGCTCACTTAGTCCGTCAGAAACGCGCTCAGCAACAGACAAAACGCTGTAGGAGGCTGGCAGAGCGACACGGTCCGCATTGAGATTATAAATAAATCTACCGTACAACAACAACAAGAAACAACGAGAACAACAAGAACAGCTGCTAAAAATGCGACTAATAAGAGCATGAAGGAACAGGGTTGCCAACATAGCTGCTCGTCAAATATTATGAAGTCTATGAGCGAAAAGACCGCCTAAAATAATGAAATAACACGATTGATATAAAAACAATGTATAAATATAAAGAGATACAATATATAATATAAATACTGCAACAGATTATTATATATATGTATATTGTTTTTTTTTGCAAATAAATTTACTTTGCATTCACAAGCTATGACAATTTCAGAACACTCTTCGTTAGAGTATATAAATTTATGGTTGCCTTTACTGCAGTATGACGTGAATTATTAGCGCCACACGTAATACACATAATAAATCTATATGTAGATTAAGAAATATTCAAAAATTGTTGATAAGGTTTGTCAGAATATTTGATTTCTCAATAGAATAATATAGCTAACGGAAGTACATCTTACAGGGTATACACACAATGTGTATGCGTCTCTAGTCGCCATAAATGTTTTGTTGATCTGTTTGTTGTTGTTCTCCAGCGAACTCTTACAGTTATATAAATTGTATTTACCAAAGAAAACAAACAGAGACCGAGACGTTTAGGCCTAGACAAAGAAACAGTGTGTAATATGCCCCCACAGCAACTAAATTGATATTATCTAGAGACTGGCGTAGCCACAGAAAGCTTTTAAGGATAGTTCAACAGCAACAACTTGAGCTATTTACGCCTTGTGTGTTTTGTTTACAATACAGAATATCAAAAAAACACAAAGTGTTGCATGACTTTAGCAACATCTAAGCAGAGATCTCACTGCATTCTGGCTGCAGTCAATGATCCGAGAAAAAGTACAAAAATAATCATATTATGAAGATTTTAAGTTGGAAGTGTTCCAACCGACAGAAGCTAAATACGTACGCCTAGTGCAATTAAAGTTAACAAAACAAGCTTCTTGACGTCTTTTGGTTTCTATTTTTATGATTTTATCTTTGCTTTCGCAAGATTGTGTTGTTATTTTTATTGGGCCTTAGAGGGCGGTGTTCATAAAGCTCCTACGAATACACAAATCAAATTTTATAGCTCTAAGTACAATAGTTCTTTTCGAAAAATGAATATCAAATCGGCAATTGTTTCTTATCTGCCACATTGTGTTGGTGTAGCTATAATACCGTGTTACACCTGCTCATAAGCATCAACGTATGCCAAAAATATCGTTAAATCATATTGTGTATATTTTAACCATCTGTTCTCAGCGCACCGCAAAGAGAAACATCTTGAAAAACAAAACAAAACAAAACTTTGGCAGGCGTCAAAATAGATGCAATAGTTTATCAGTTTTCCATTCTAAAATTCTCCCACAATTCGGTACGTGCATATATCATTATTAATGCCAATCATATCTCATGCAAATACTTTTATAAAATTTATTGCAGCAATTATAAAGGTTAAATTTCTTGAAACAGTTATTAACAATTTGTGTTTACAGCGAAATGTGCAATTTGGTTGGAGTTTTTTTCTGTTTTGTGTAATTATCGTCTCATATCCGGCATGCGAAAGGTGGAAACTATGAAAATGAAAATGCACAGCGAAACAAAAAGTTGAAAATTCCCTTTTTAATTGTGTATCCCATGCAAAAGTCGCGTTCACGTACACGTTTTTTTTTTCAAAATTCCCTCAAAAAAAATATATTTTTTCTCTAGATAAACGACACGAGTTGCATTTGTTTACACACACACACACACCTACACAGAATACAACTATACATTGAATTGACCTAAAAAACATTTTTTGTAAAATGAAAACATGCGACAAAAGTAACAAATCGCATTGTGACATTAGGAAAATTAAATAAATAGGTGAATAGCTGCGCCCTAAATCTGCTCAAATGATAGTTGACAAGCAAACGGCTGTGTGTGTGTATGTGCAGGGAAATACAATGGGTGCGATAGAGAAAGAGATACGCACAGAAGTCAAATTGTTGTTGTAATTTTGTGTGAACTTACACGTATTTCGTTATTTGTTGTTATTTTTCGTTTTTTTTTTTTGCCAAGTTGTCGTGTTGCCCATGTGGCAGAGTGTATAATTATACCCTATAGCCAGAATTTACAAAGAGGTATAAGCAACACATGTATATTAAAGGCAATTCATTAAAAGAGTTTCGAATAAATCTTCTATAACGGAAATGTGGAATAATTTGGTCTTATCACAGTTTAATCATTCAAATATAAAGTCCAGAACAAGTATTTAGGTATTTAATAAATAATAAATCTTGGCTCTTAGAATATAACCAACTAATCAAATAATTCCTTCAACAAATTTTAGGCCAATACTCGGTATTACTCAATGCAACCCTTTATTTAGACCACGTTCTACCTGTTTTTTCGACATGCCGCATTCAAATCAGGCATTGTTTTTGCTTTTTTTCATATTTATTTTTTTACCTTTTTTTTCACGAGCGTCACCTGCTTTCTCCGCACTGTGCTGAGAATGAGAAGCGAAAACAAAACCCGCTTATGAAAACGAATTTTTATTATGTTTTTTGTTTTTCTTCTTTTCTTCTATTGTGTGTAACTAGAAACCCAAATAAAATCGCACAGCCCGGCCATACCCTGTGCCATTAATTAGATTTGCGTATTTTAATTACTTTAATAACATGCTCCCTCCACTTGCTCTCGCTCTCGTCCGATCTACAGACATCACATTAAAGTGCGCCAGACATTTGTTTTGGCCCGAAAGTTATGTAGTACTTGTTTTAAGCGTTCTACACTTTGTAGAAACCGAAACTTTAAGTATTTCTCTAGCTAGTTTTATGTACTTTTAATGGAAAATTTTCGAAATGAGACCGACAAACATCGAATAATTGTTTTCTAGCAGATTTATGATTTGTGTACACTTCCAAAAAGTTCCTTAAGTATGTTTATGCTTCAGATAGAGCATTTAAATAAAATAATAATGTTTTGTTTTGATTATACAATCTGCCATGCAGGCAAAAGTGTCCTGTAAGCAGGCGACAGTAACCTTATTGAAAAGGGTTGCAAGCTAAATATAGATTAAAAAAGTATCCAGAGCAGATGAGTTGATGGAATATAAATATTGTGGTCCTTTCAACCCTTTTAGTCCAAAGCGAAACTCGTTTCATTTGGGAATTTCGAATTCCTTTCCAAACTCTGAGTTAGATAACAGTTTTCTCTTATATTACGATAATAACCATACCATATATATTAATGTGTAATGTGTGATAATTTAAATTACATTGAAATCATGCTTTTTATGGGTGTTACCTCACCAGCGCAGCCTATAATTACAGCTGAAGCCCAACAAAATCATTTTCTTCATGCCAACGCACAGGTTTCCCAATTTAAAATAGAAACAAAAAATCTCCATTGCTTTCAATTAAACAATAGAAAATCCCCTTTCGATGATTACGAACGAGTTTTATATAATTTAATTGAGCTATTCACTTTTAGGCCTCAAAGCTACGAGGAGGAGGAGTATTACATAGTTTCGTATTTTGATACGTTCTGACAGTTTTACCCAAACGGATTTTTTTTTGTTTGTTGCGTTTTGGCAACCTGAAGTTTTTCCATTAGGCTCTTATAATCGATTTTCCACACACATTTTCTATGGCTTTAGCAACAACCCAACATTCTGTTAGTTTGTAAAGTTATTCGCTTAGCAAGTGTGTGTGCGATTGAGTGTGGCAGCGGGTGTGAGTGTTTTGGAGTGTTTCGCGTTGAATCGAATCATTTTGCACTTACAAACGTGCCGAGCTTAGGTCTTTGTATTTTTGAGACTTGCTCTTGTGACTCTTTCGAGTTACAGTCCGAATTTTGATTGATATTTGGTGTCGCGCTCTCTTATGGTTACGATATCGAATCAATACGAAAACCTGGCGTTTTCTAAATTGAAAACAACTCACGTAATTTTCAGCGTAAACGAAATCAATCCATTCAAATGCTAATGACATAATTTCCCATAGGCCCCATGAAATATTTATGGAAAGTTTACGCAGCTGGCGAAATTAAACGTATTTTTGTTGACATTTGAAAAACCTACGTACATAAAAAATACTTTCATGGGCATATCGCATATCGCTGATATCGAATAAAGTAGTTCAAGTTTTGAGTTGAATAAACAAGTGCGGAAGTATTCGAATGCTTTATTGTTCCAGTTAAAGATTTGATACGACATTAATAAAACCTATGATATGATTAATATTAATAGACCTAACCTACCCAATTAACATTTTAATAAACCAATATAAAACTCACCTTTCAAACCATATTCGTATTGTAAATGATTTATATTTTTATCCTTGGACGATCAATTGATTTCAATTTACATTTGTTCTGTTTATTATGGATTGCAACTTTCCAATGTTTGTAAACAAATTTCTAGTTTTGTGTATTATAAATTGCGCTACTTTTTATCTACATATTATTTGGCATTCATAAAAAATAATACAAATGGTGCAATTTGTTTTTTGTTTATTTTAATTTTCAGCTGAAAAGAAAAATGTGTATGATATTTTAATTTTCAGCTGAAAAGAAAATTGTGTATGATGCTTATTGATTGCAATTTTTCTTAGAAGATATTTCATGAGATAATTGTTTAGATCACGGCAAACGGAATGGTTACACACACACTCTCACTCACGCAAACGAGACGCGCTTCAATGGACAACTCGAGCGAACAAGCGAGCGAGCAAATGAGCGAACGACTTCGACTTCGACGAACCGACAAGCCGAGGAACCAGCGAACCATCAACGAACGAAACCGACGAACCGGTTTTAGGTGTATTTCGTTTTTTTTCTTAATGGCACCAAAATGAGATACACAAACACCGTTAGATCCGCGAGTTTTGTGTGTATATGTGCGTGTCTGTGTGTGGATTATGTTGATTTTTGCATTTCGGTTACGTGCGAAGTTTCGGCAACTGACGCCAGCAGCGCTGCCGGCGAGTCAGCTAATTGCACGCTCCACACGTGGGGAGCTGGCACAGCAGGCTGAGAGTCGGAAAAGTCAAGAGGAAGGGAGAGATGGTTGGCAGGTAGGGAGAGAGGCCTCTTGAGGCAGCCAACCGCAAGACACGGCAACAGCTGCACGAATATTGGGCCACAATTCAATATAAACACACACACGCGCTCCTGTGTCTGCCTGTGTGCGTAAGAAGTTACCAAATAAAATCACAGCATTTTTTTTGTTGGAATTTCATAAATAAGGTGTGTTATTAAGCTGCTGTTGAACTGACGCTCAATTGAAGTCTAAGCCCGAATTCAATTTGCGCTAAATTGTGCTACAGATTGTGAGGAAATATTTGAATATTATTATGTTCATGGGGCTAGTAGGCGCCTGTACTAATAAATTTTTAAATACTTCTCAAAGTTTTCAATTCACTTTATTACAATTTTAGTCGATTAAATTATTCATTGAAAATCTATGATAACATAGCAATAATCAAGCTGTTACAATTTATGTAATTACTTAATGGTCAATCTAATTGCCTTATTTGAACCAAATTCATATATTAAATTAAGATCTCATCATATTTCGTAATATATGTATATTGAAAAAAAATCTCATAAAAAATTCAAAATTTCTCTTTCAAGCGCATACGGAACTTTTTGCGTCGCATTTTTTTGGCACAATTTTCTCCAATAATCAAAGCAAATTTGACTGAACACATTTTTGGGTTGTATGTATAAATGTTCTATAAATATTAGGTATTTCGGTCACGTTTTCTCAAGTTGCTAATTTTATTAAATTAAATTATTCTCAAATTTGAGCAAATGCGAAAGCACGTTAAGTGATGACTCGCGTTTTTCCTCAAGAAAGAACAGGTATTAGGATAATATGCGGCTGTATTTGTATCTGCAGTTGTATCTGTATGTGTATACGAGTCTCTAAGTAGGAAACCAGTTTTCTTGCCACCTCAATCGATTGCAAGTTAGTTGAACGACATCAGACAAGACAAAACAAGAAAACCGCTAACTTTTGCCATGATCGAGCTCTGTTCGAAATGGGGGAAGCTCGTTACAAAACGAAAGTGGAGAAGGCGCTAACAAAGAATCATTGGATGTGTAAGTCAATAGATTATGCTAAAAGCTAAGACAATTGCATTAGTTCTCATATATAATTGAAATTTTGCATGGTTAGAAAACAGCCATAAAATTAGAATTAGAAAGTTACAAATAATCTGTGAAGAATCAATATAATACTGGAATCGTGTTATTAAAACCCATTTACTGCAAATTGTTAACTTCTTTTTTTGTCCAATGAAAAGTGAAAATCGTTTTTGACGGATTGGGAATATTAAAGCTGAACTTCCATAAATGATCAACAACATTCTTTATATGGCATGCCATAGTTGACGAAATATATTTTGCATTTTTGACTCATTTTGAAGACGTGGTCTTCCTTTCTTCGGACAGGCGTGAAAGTAAAAGCTATGACAAACGTAAAAGAAAACAAGAATTTCCACCGCATTAAACCGGATAGAATTTTACTCAATCAGGCTGAACCAGAATTAGATGAAATGCTTATAATATATGTATGATTATAGAATAAATAAAATGCAGTGTTCTTTATGGAACGTTGTTTATAAGAATTTTTACTGTATATTAAAAATGTAGCTGGATTTATGAGTTGCGAATTCGTTCTATTATGAGGCAGTTTTAGCACATGTTCGAAAATATTAACGTATAAACATATATAAATACTCTCAAGAATTCATAAAATCATGTATGCACATACAATTGATATTTAAGAGTGAATTTGCCATGGTCGAAACACTTAGCGTGTACTAACTTATAAATTTGGTTGCCTTGGTCTGGCAAAGAACGTTTATGCAAAAAAATAAATCAATTGACAGGGGCAACCTGAAAGAAAATCAATCGAACAACTAGCTGATACCCTAGAAAACTACACTGTAAATAAGCAAAAGATGCTCTTATTGAAGAATTAAGCGCTACACTGGCAGAGGTACGCTCCATCTATGGCTCTTTGTATTTACAGGGTATGCAAATAAGGCAAGCAGCTCAAGAAATGGCGACAACAAAGAAAAACCTTTTCGCCTTGGTGGGGGAGCTCAAAGAGAACTAAAAATGAATCTGTAACAAGTGCGCCCACAAATGTAGCCTACACACTTATACAGACACACATCGTATAAACATGTGTGTGCATGTCATGCAGAGCTGTAGGGGAAAACACGTTATATGTGGGGGTCGCGACGAGTGCGGGATATAGGGACCCCCATGCTAGCCAGACAGAGGACAAGAAGAAGACGAGACACACTGTGTGTTTGTGTGAGTGCTTCTGTTTGTGGAGGCGCACACACACAACGTTGCGCGCTTAGAAAGTCTGCGCATGTATTGGTAAGTAGCTTAAACGCTTGAAATCACCTTGCATTGATATTTTTTTCTTCAATTTTCATATTTATTTTCAACTGTTTCTCTGCATGCTTTCTGCTGATGTTGCATTGCTACTCGCTTTGTCTCATTATGCAAAGCCTTTTGTTTTTGTTATTGTTTTGCAGATCTCTTTTAACGCTGCCTTCGCGATGTGTACACGTGTGAATGCAAGCACACACACACCCAAGCACACAAAAAACATACCCATGTGTGCTTGAGTGCGTATTTGTTTGGCCTGCAGTTGCATCACTTTGCAAATTTATAAACTAATAATTTATGAGTTTACCTAGCAAATTGTATTATTGTGTTGCCTTTCATTCATTGCACTGCGAAGTATTATTGTTTTTATGTTATATTATTATTGTACTGCTAGGTGATTGACCCTTTAAATGCTATGATTTACGTTTGCTTTTATCACACTGTTACACACACACACACCTAGACCCACGCACGCATAAATGCATGGACACGGACACGGACACGGACACGCACACGGTCACTCGCTCGCTCGCAACGGGACGAAGTAGAAGAAATCAATTTGAATTTGGGTATTTACTTTTTACAAAATATTTTTAACAAGCAATCACTGCGGCGTGCCTTGCAAATTGCACTCTTTTGTTTTTGTTTTGTTACGCGAGTGTAATGTTTAAACAAACCAAGAGCATCGTCCAACTTGGCATATTTATCTGCATCGACCAACGCGCATCACGACCGTACCGTACGAAATCCAACAACAAATTAAAAAACAAAGCAACCAATGCTGCCAGTCATCTGGCAGCTGATAGTACAACCAGGTGGCAGCATATGCTATTTCACGCAGCCAACTTCACGTGGCGCAATTGTGCGTTAACAGCTGACAGCGCGTATGTTAACTTTACAGATTGATGTTATTCTATAGTTGGCGGGAAATTGAAATTGAGTTTGTACGAGCTTTACAATTTAGTTACAAAGATTATACGATTTAATGCATAAGTTTCTACAAATATATATGAGAGTTATATGATACTAAAACGTAATAATACTGCGGATCAGCCAAAGCTAGTCGATAAGTAAAATATAGCCGTATGCGACATCATTTTCAAGTTGTTTTTCCAGTTTCCAATTTGGCAGTGCGTCGCGTGGTTCGCCTTGGTTGTTTAGTCTAAAATTTCTGGATCCTTCTTGTTGTCCTGCGCTGAGCATTTGCTTGGCGGCACATAGAACCACCAGGCCCCAAAAAAGAAAACGACGGAGCACAGTTTACCGATCAAGGCAAGAAGCCACATGTAACTAAAAAAAAAAGAGAAAATAAAAATGAACTTGATGTTTCTTAATACAAAACTCTCTTTCTCTCGCTCTCTGGCACCTACCGACTGATGTAGAAATTATCGTAGACCAAGCAAGCGCCGCCAGCCGCCTGCTCGTCGCAGGACTCATGCCACAGTACGCAGGACTCATCGATTAGGGCACCAAAGATCAGCGGAGCCGGTATGGTGCCCATCAGACGCACCTTGATCCACTGCAGACCCAGTGCAAAGGAACGTTGCTCGTCCTGCACACATCTAGGGAAATAACAAGGATCAGTCACATGGTAAAAACACATTCAGCTGACACCTCACCTGAGCGTGGCAGACAACGCCGGCATTGTGGCCAGGAACGTAAAGAGCATCTGCACAAAGCAGAGTCCCACGAAGTATGGCAAGCTGTGGCACCGGGATTCGCACATCACGTTGGTCGCTTCGGGCATATCGGGCAGGTGTGTGGATTTACCAATGCAACTGCAATTGCTGTACACCTTCAGCGTGTTCTGCTGCTGCTCATTGCCGCAGCCCGCATAGCAGGGACTGTAGTACATGACGCCATCGGCTCCACAAATGGGATCATAATTGGAGCGGCTGCAGCCACAGTTGGCATTGCAAGGTGCATCCAGAGTGATACCCAAGCCGTGCACCGGCTCCGCTCCAGCATATGCCGTGGTCATGCCCGCAAATTCCACATTGGGACACGAGACAAGAAAGCAGCTCGTGAAGAAGGTGGCCACCAGCGTGGCCAGCAGGCACATCTTGATAATGCCGCCACAGGCCAAGTTCAGTTTTTTCACCAGGTAACCACCCAGGAAGGTGCCTCCTCCGCCCGCGGGAACTGTGATGATGCCCATGACCAGAGCCGAGATCACTGGCGAAATGCTAAACTGATTTTCGATCTGTTTGGGCAGAAATGCAGCGAACCCTGCTATGACCAGTCCCTCTGTTGCACCCGCCAAGTTCAAGAAGAAGAATGTAGGATTCTTGAAGAGCGTCAGCACAGCGCGCGGTAAGTCTCCCAGACGTTTCTTTGGATTCTCCTCAGCAGATTCGGCTATGTCAGCAATCTCTGTGGATTTCTTTGTATGTGCCTCAGATATCTTTGCCTGCTGAATCTGCTCGGCGCCGGGTAGAGATTTTGGATAGCCGAAGATGGGTATAGCGATGAGCACACACACGAGCGCAGCGAACACGAAGCCAATCCACCAGGCGCCTATCCACACTTTGCTGTCGCTCGTCAGGCTTAGCCTACAAGAAGAGAAATTAGAGAGTACCCATTGGTAATTTTTACTGGAAATATTTCAAAATAACACCGATCCTTGATTTATCTAAAATTATCATTTAGCTTATGGAGATCTGGCATCACCAAACTTGCCAGTCACAGCGTTATTAATTGCATTGATATTAATCAGTATGCTTAATCGATATCTCATTAATTATCGTAAAATTGGTTTATTTCGATTGGCAACTGTCATCTATTTCCTTGCTTGCGTGCTTTTCTTTTGTCTTAATCTTATTACAGGATGTATGTATAAAATTATGTATTTATGAAATCTGTTGTTGCTTAAATTATAAGAAAACGTTTTTTCCCCGTTCTCGGTATTCCTATTCCTGTTTCCACCTCGTCCTCTCTGTCAACTCGCACTTTATGAACTGCCATTAAATAAATTTTACGTTCGTATAAATTGTTCTTCAGTTAATTTACATTTGTATAAACCAGCTGCCCTTTTTTTGTTAGCTCTGGCGGGAATCTTTGTTTGTTGTCCAACATAAACAACAAAAATTGTTCATGTTTTCACATAATTTACATGGGCGACGAGCGTAAAAGTGGCAACGAGATTTGCCAGACTCCCAAATCGTTGCCTGCCTGCCGCTTGCTACCCCACTGCCCCCGCCTTATACCGTATGACTTATGGCATCACCTTGACAATAAGCTGTGCGGTTTAGCCATGCAGTGCAGTAGATGCCCCCTGCCTCCTTCTTCACCAACTCCTGCGACTGCCTACACCAATGTGAATCAAACAAATGCCCCCAACTGCTTTTCCTAGTCCCCGTTTCCATTCCCCCTCGCTGTCTACCCGCCCTATCGCATTCGCACCTTATTTCCTCGTTGTCAGCACGAAATGTTGTTTTATTAGTCTCCGGAGATATTTACGCTCCGGCGTGCTTTGTATGCGGCATTGGACGCGTTGCCCTTAGCAGCCGCAGGTCGCGCGCGCAAATAAGCTCAAGCTGACTGTCGCTTCGTCTGCCGCCTCACCTGCACCCGCTCCTATATTAAAGCCATTTGGCATTAGCCCCGCGCGATTAATAACAATCATCACGGGGTATTAGCAAGTCGTGCTCACACTTACTCGCCAGCATCCACGGCAACGAAATCCGTATAAATGAGCAGCAGCTGCCCGCCCACAACGTAACCAACAGCGGGTCCGATTATGGCCATCGTGTAGTAAATACCTGCAAATATTTGTAATGAGGTTAATTGTAGATATAATATTTACGTTTTCTTGCAATAAAGATCGAAATTTCAGCAATCGATAATTAACAGAACGTTATTTTAATTGAGTAAATTTTCAAAAGCTCTAAAAAGTGTGCTACATTTTTTGTTGCTGATTTTAAAAACACACAAATGTATGCTACATTTTTATATGATATGTAAAGAACTATACAGACTAATTCTTTATATTTTTGTCTAGATCATGTTTAAGTAATTATACATTATATTGAGTTCCTAACTATGTACTATATTTAATTCGTTCACCCTTGCCTAATTATAAGAGCTTGCCAATGAAATTCTACAAGTTTTCGTTTTCTACCTACCCAACCTTTTCGGCATTAGTGCAATCAGTCTGTGCCACAAAACGTTTGCTTATTACAGGCTGCCACAAGACACTGGGTGCTCCGCTCCCCCATCCCCTCTCCCCGCGCAGCCTGCCAATAAGTCAATGCGTGTTTTATCTTTCGACTGCATCTTAATTTGCATGACAATGCGCAGAGGCCAAGTGCCCCCGGAATTAAATAAGTCTCTGCATCCAGCGTAAGAAGACGAGATGAGTATACACATACATATGCATGTATGTGAATGCGCATTATCCTTTTTCGCCAAAGGCAGCCGACAAATAAATAAAATGCAAACGCAAAGCTCCAAAAACGAGTTTTCAATTGTTTCAGATGCCGTAGAGCAGAAGTTTCGTTGCGTGCTGCAAGCTGGACGACTTTGATAATACTCGTACTACCCCTCTTCTCCCCCTGCCTAGTCGCACTTCCCCTACACCGTTGTCGTCTGTCGCACGATAAACTTAACTAGGAGGCAATAAATTGCGCTGCCGGCACGGGTTCGTGTCATCTCCCGAAGAGTCGCGGCCTGAGTCAGCTTTAAAATTGGGTCAACAAGAGGGGGCAGACGTTGCAGGCGTGCTATTCCCCCCCCCCCTCCGTCTGCTCACCATCACGCCCTTGCACCCTCTCATGCGTCTCGATTCGGGGTGCAAATAGTAAATAGTATTTACTTCCCTTTGTAGACGGCGTCGTTTCGGCAATATTGCAAATAAAAACAAATAAGAGTTACTAGCGAGCAAGTTGCACGACTAACAGATACCCTGCAAGAATTAGAAAACTATGCAATGGCTTCAGTTCTTAAGCAAAAGTTCTCAATCAAAGTATTGCTTGAACCATTTCAACCTATCCTCTTTTCTACAGCTAATATGACAAATAAAAGTATATTAAGTAGTTACATTGACTAGACAATACTCTGTACATATTTAAGCTAACGATAAAAGAAATACACGGCCAATAGGGAACCAGTCATCATGCACTTTAAGAACCCAAAGTAAATTAAGTTTTCGTTAATTATATGATAATATAAATACCCTGCAATTAAGCAGCAGCAAGTGTTGCTCCTATCAAAAGTTGTATATGTTTTAAACAATATACCCTACTCATCAAACAACTTTTACAGGGTATTTCGCAAAATATGCATGTGTGAGCGGCATCTAACAGATACTTTGCGATATCCCCGCAAGGACCTTTGCTTATTTGAGCGCACTTCATTTGCTACCAGACAGATGGAGTTAGGAATGGAACGGGGAGCAGGGGAGCAGGGGTTGGGAGAAACTTCTTCTTCGAAACGTCTTATCAATGCGACAGTTAAACTTACCCAAGTAAACAGATGACATCTTTGTGGATACATTCTCATCCAGATAGGTTACGCCCAGCGTGAAGAGCGGCGAAGCGCCGGCGCCATGCAAAAGTTGCGCCGCAAAGAACAACCAAACCGTCCAAGTAAGGTTATCTCCCACATCCACATCCACATCCTCAACTGTGTCATCCAGCTCCAGTCCCTCACAGGCGATGGCCTGCTGCAAAAGAAGAACTGCTTGCTTAGTCACTCCACGACAGGGCAGGGGAAAGCTTCCTACTTACCGTAGTCTGATTGGGCAGACCGCTCAGCTCCAGCTCACAGACATTCGCCTCGGCTATGGTTGCTCGATAGGATCCGACAAGAAAATGCGGCAGCGAGAAGATCAACGAACCGACTCCCATTAGCAAGAGACCAATAGCAATGAAGCATGGTTTGGATGCCCCCTTCCGACCACCGTAATAGGTCACCGGCACCAGGCAGACAAACGATGCCAGATCGTAGCCACTTGCCACCAGCCCAGTCTGACGCGAGCGCAGCCCAAAGCGACGCTCGATGGTTGAGATGTTTACATTCACAAAGCCGTTCACTATGAGACCTAAAAACGGACAGAGGTTTCAAAAATAGTCGAAGTTTTGTTTTAAAGATATAATCAAATTTTCGTTCAGAGATAGACACTTTTAGATCGTGTAAAATATAAAATTTGTAGACTTCGTATCAATCTGGAAATCAAGCAAACAAATTTTATGTTTTAAATGAAAATCGAAATATGCTGTATAAAGTGATGATTGTTGAAAATCTAGAGATAGTTTTCAGATCTTTCAAAAGAATAGCATGCCTAATTTCGGAAAAAACCTATAACAATCAGAACATGAACAAACCAAGCTGAATCGATTGGTATTTGAACACGTTTTGTACGTTTTCCAAAAATGAAATGACACGAATATTTTGAGATTTTCAACAGTTTTACGAGTGTAATAATTTCTGGATTCGCAGCTTGATTCGTAACAGATATGACTGCAACTTTGATTTCATCTAAGCTTAGCTAGAATTCCCTTATCGAAATCCCCCTGAAAGACTATTAGAGACCATTTGCCGGCATCATCCCTCGCTCAACTCGGAGGTCATAAAAGGGAACTAAGATGTTTTTATGGCCACGGTGGCAAATTGTCAGCTTCAACAGATTGCAATGGAATAGAGAGCACGAGGGGCGTGGCTATAAATTAAATATCTCTACGACAAATTGATTTTGCACATAAATATCTATTTGTGTAAGGTGCGGCCCATTGTGTTTGCTTAGAATATGATTTTTCCGACAGCAAATTCAATTTATTTTCCAATAATCTCAACTTGCTTGAAAAATGTCCTTTTAGTCACACGCTGTGAGGTAGGAGGCGGAGACGACCTAAACGTCTCAAGCAGTCATAAGTCATTTACCCCCCAAAGAAAACTACAATAATATGGATCAATTTCCTTATGAGTAATGCGAGTGAATAGGAAAGTCAAATCAGGGTAGAGTTAAAGAGAGAGAGAGAGAGTGAGAGGAGGAGTGGAAAGAGTGCGATGGACATAGTGAAGTGTTGTTGCATACGTGACAATCTTAAGATTTGAGCAAGTGCATCGATATGAGCGACGATATTCTTGAGACTGTTGCAATTAGCAAGAAAAGGGAAAAGGGCTGTAATATAATTCCCTATAGGCTTATAAATTACGGTAAATTTGAACTTAAAGTTCGTCAAAGTACGAAGGTAAGAACTGGCTTAAAAATCCAATAAAATATTGAAAAAACTCTATAATGCACATTCCTCGGCTTCAGTTGCTGCACTTGTGCTGGATTTGGAATCTCTAATGGGTCTACTTAATAGCAAACTGAAATAATAAACCGTTAAAATTGCCAACTAAGCGAGGAAGAGGTCGCTTTTCGAATGTTTTGTGTTAATGCCGTGTCAACTGTTTAATATTTTTGGTCACGTGCCGCCATTCATAACCCGCCCGGGCACACTCTGCTGGACAAACAACAACACACCAGAACAACATCCGAAAAAACACACACACTCTCGCACTGAAGGGAGATTTATCGCAGCACGCGAGCTGGCAAACATAGGCATATGGAGGCTACAAAACCGGGACGGGACTAGCCCGGCTTGTCATCGGCTCAGACAAAGCTGGAGTGAATCCAAGTCGGAAATGCGCTCACGTAGCGCAATGTACAATGTGCAACAGATGCCAACAGGCCTGCGGAAGACATAAATACCAAGCTGGCGGACTAATCCCTGGAACACTGCCTAATCCTGCATCCACTTTTCAATTGCAATTGGCGACTTTCAATTAAACAGATGAATGCGGATGGCCATGGAGAGGGAAGAAGCAGGAAATGGCCAAGGGTGAAAGGGGAAACACTTAACCGTCACAGTTTCAGTTCCAGTTCCAGTTCCTTTCAAACTATTCAGAGCAACGGCAGTTTTTGAGGTTAATGCATCCTCGGGCTAAATACAAAACTGTTCGCTCTGTTGGCTGCTCTCGGGGCTGATATTAATTATTAACTCGTTTCCCATTCACAGCTATCCATGCCCCATTCCGTTGCTGCATGCCGCTTATCTGTTGCACACAGCCTTGCGGTAAAATAAAAAAAGTCCAAAGCCAGCAATTTCTACTCCCTCCTGCAACCTTCCCCGCAAACGCCTTCACTCGGCGATGCTAATGAAGCGTTTGGCAGATGCCCCCGACTCGTTGCCGTCTCTGTATTAAGTTCCGCGGACGACTCTGCAAAGCATCCATGATTCTTATATGTATCAGACATTTAAAATTAATAAATAATCTAATTTAAAAAAACTATTATAAATTAGATTAAATAAAATAAATAAATTAGATTAAACAAAATTACACATTTTTAAATTTGTATTTAAAGAATTGCCTAGTTCCTTCGAACTACCGCTTTATTTTGAAAAAACCCCAGGCACTTTATTTACAGTTTGTACAATTCTAATGAATTCACGAACACACTTTCGAGTCGAGTACTTTTAGATAGCTACAATTTAATTAAGGGTCTTTGCTCTTTTGTTGTGTTTTCTTTCTCGTAGAGATCTGCTGCAATTTTGCATTTTATTTGCCCTACTGTATTGACATAATTTGATAAGATAAACTCATGATACAACCGTCAGATAAGTCTATTATGTTGTTTAATTAGTACAGAAAGCAAAAGTTCTGATTTCATATTATACATAAAAGACAATCGTGTGAAAGATATTCAAGTTTTTTTTCCAAAATTCTTTAAAATCAAAATTCAAGCTCCGATAAAACAAAGTGTTTTATAACTGTTTTGCGTCATTTATATATTAAGTGAACATTTTTTTTTTTTTTTTTTTTTTGCCAAATTCACGATTGAAAATTTACGTTGACCAAAATTGAATGTGGGCGGATCAGTGTGCGACACAGGCATTTAAGCAAATTAAGTAAAAGTCCGCAATGAAATTGAATGTACCGATATTCCTCTTCGCTCCTACTCACCCTGTAATGCGCCGCCCCAACAGAGCCAGAAGAGCGCCCACTTGGCGGTGCAGAAACGTTGCAGCCACTGCGGCTGAAAGCGATGCCAGCCGTAGCGCTGCTGCTGTTCCTCGAGAGCCGCCGCTGCATCCACTGTGCCGCTCTGTTCTGCAGCGCTGCCAACGCGACTAGAACGTGCACTATTATTATTATTCATATTGCCATTGGCATTGCTTCGCTTTGGAGCATTGCTTTCCACTGCGCTGATGGTCGTTACGTTATTCGATTCCATGTCGGTAGCCATTTTTCTAATGGTTTATACACACCAACGCACACAAAAGTGTCAAGACCTTTGCAAAGACCGTTGCGATCCGCACTGAACGAAGCGCCAACTGCAACTGAACGCAGAGATTTCAATTGCGTTCGAAGCTCAGCCTCAACTGAGCCTGATGCTCGCTGCTAACGTTTAACAGCGCAGGACTTAACAGCGCACTGTTACAAGGCGCTGTTGAAAGCCACCCCACGCAGCAGACTAGAGTGAAACGTAAGCTGACACCCACCCACACACTTGTACGCACACGTGCACAGTTATTCACTCGTATCGCAGCACTTTATGAATGAAATTCTGCTACGCAACGAGCGCGCTCCCTCTCTCTCTCTCTCTCATCTCACTCTCATTGCGGTTCGCATATCAACAGTTGTCATGATATTTGAGTGCATTTTATTGCATGCTTAAAAGGTCTCTTACAACATTGAAAATTACATTTAAATGAAACCACAAATAATTTCATAATAATTAATAAATTATTTAATTATCCCACACCGAAATGAAACCCATCGTATATACATACACTTCATTATAACTTTGAAAAGTTTATTCAGTAAATGTTTAGTAGTTTCTCATGGTTTTACTAAATATGGGCTTAAATTATAAAAATATAATATAAAGACAAAAATATGCCAATCGTTTGAATGATTTGTATGTGCTTATTTTTCTGAAATATTTAGAACTGATAGATTTCGATAGTTTTCCATATTTTGTTTAAGAATCATATTTAATCAATTTAATTGCTGACAAATAAAAAGGCGAATGAGCACCAGAAATAAACTTGATTTGTAAATTAAGTACGATAAAATTGATTAAGGTTTTTCGTAAACAATAAACTGATAAAAACAAAAACAATCAATTAGCAAACATTAACAAAAATGTAAAAAAAAATATAGAAGAAACACTTAATTGTGTTTTTTGTTTGCTGTTTTTTTTTTTCATTTAAGGGGAGAGTGGGAACTTCATCTAACACAATTATCATAGATACAAACGCAGTATTTACAAGATCTTTCGTTTATATGATGCTAAATATGTGTATGATTATTTGTTTTAGGGTACAATTTGACAATTTCGAAAAGTTGTATTCCCATCTGGCTGCGCTCGGCATTCAATTTGACCAGGATATATACGTATATATATGTGTGTATTGTTATGTATAGTTAGATTTGCTTGCGTGTTTGGGGGTCTTTGAGTTTGTTTCGCTTTAAGCGAAAGTTTGTGTGTGTGTGTGTGTTCCGTACTTAACTCGTATGCTTGGTTTAAACATGGATACAGAGAACGCTTTGGGCACTACGACAAATATCACATAATGAGATCAATTGGATTTATTTTGGGTTTTGTGTTTGTGTGTATTTGTTTGTTTTTGTTTTTTTTGTGAATTATATATGCAAGAGAATGTGTACGATGTTATTTGTTGAACTTAAGATTGCCTACTGATTGTGTGATTGGCTGGTGGGTTTATCATCATTCAGTTATAATAAACCCAGCAAACGGTAAAACATATGCTACTTAACGTATGTATACCCAGGCAATTGGAATGGAATCCGAGCGCAGACAAAATGAGTCGCATATTATATAAGTAATTGCTTGCCTTAAGTGAGGTATAAACTAATTACAACATGTTTGCTTTGCGGGGTAAGTACAAAATTAACAGAGAGTTATAACAATTTTCATTTCATTCTCGTTACGAATACAACTTTTCAAATTTGTCAATTTACCCGAAAAGTTCTTATAGTTTCTGGCCTAATTTACATACATATTATTTTAGTAAGTAGTTCATTTCATTTCATATCAATTGCCGTATCGTGTATCTCGTGTGTGTGTGTGGACACCATAGTTTATATATATGCATGTATATAGTTATATACATTTTTCTATAATAATTAGGTATATATGTTGTGTGTATATAAAACTTAAAATGAATTTAACCAAAAAAAATATATATTATGTATATTTTAGTAAAATAAAACAAATGTATGTTTAAAACTTGTGTACTTTCTGTTTCTTATTGTTACAGTGTGTGTATATTTTCTTTGTTTGTGTATGAGTGTGGTTCTAGTAGGAGCATGGACCAAGGAGCGATAATAGGGTGGGACACAGAGATAGTTAGCGTGGGGGGGTTAAGGTAGGAAGGGAATGCTGAGGTGGGTTGTTTCAGTTTCTATATTCATTTTTATGTTTCTGTTTTCTCTTTTTCATCTTTTTGCTGCTTTTTCCTGCTCAACATTGTCAAATTGCACGCGTAATTCTTGTATTTTTCTCTTCTAGTTTCCTACTTTAACGACCTAGGCCTGCTCTAGATCCCCTGACTGCCTTAGGTGCTCTGACTCCTGATCCGCTGCCATCTCTGATTGAATGCAGTCGGACACCTCACTATGCATCACAATCTCAATGTCGCCCAGCTCAGCGGCTGCCTCAGCCTTCAGCGCGACATCCTCATTTCGCGACAGCTTTTGCAGCGAATGCAGCGTCTCCTCATTTATCGTATGCTCCGGTGAAATATTCTCCTTGAGCTCACGTTTCAGACTAAGCGGCATGTGCAGTGGCGAATCGCAAACTGTTTGCGAAGTTTCACTCATATTGATGTCCATCTGCTGCTGCTGTTGGGCATCTGCTGTTGTTGCTCCTGCTGTTGTAGAATTGATTCCATCGCCGCTGTTATTGAACGATAGGTTCTGGCGGAACACCTGCTTGCCAAAATCGCGCAGCTTAACGGTTGCGGTGTCTAGAAATGAGATGCCACCGGCAGCAGTTTCAGTTGCTCCAATGCCGGCGACTCCACCAGCTGCATAGTTGTTGCTTCTCGATGGCGGCGTTGTCTTGCGCGTGGGCAAGGTAACATTGATATCGCCGCCACTTGTATTGTTTATTGTTGTCCCTGTGGCATCTGCGAAGAAAGAGAGAGTGTGAGTGAAAGATTTTTCAAGAATAGAATAGAATAATAATAAAGATTCAAGATATATAAACGGCATTCATATTCATTCATTATCTACAAATTTCAGATATACTGAGAACACACTTCTTTACACAATATAGTCTACAAATTTAGGATATCTACATATATCCGACATCGAATTTTGTCTCTAAATTGATATTCCAGCTCTAAACAGTTCTCGCAATTGAACGATTATGCTTATGAATTAATATGAATGTGAATATATATGATTTGTGACTACAACTAACTCTGTGCGCTGTTTGTGAATGTTGCCGCAGTTGCAGGCGATGCTGTTGCTTGGGCCGCCTTTGTTTCCGGCGATAAGCTGCGCTGAAACATAGTGCTCGGATTGAAGAGCGTAAGCAATTTGTCCACAGTTGTTGGATTGGCAATCCATGAAGATTTTCGTGCACGCGCTGCTGGTGCTGTTGCTGATGCGGGTGCTGCAGTTGCTGCCGGCGTCGAGTCGCTGATAGAACTATTGGAGGCAGCTGCCGAGAGAGCGACACTCGCAACGGAATCTTTGGTCAACGTTATATCATTATCTCCAAATACAGCAATGGGACAGGTTTTGGTCATCAATGGCGCATCCAAGCCATCAGAGGAGGAGGAGGTTGGGGAGGTGCCGCTGTCAGTGTTGCTGCTTCCGGTGCTGGTGCTGCTGCTGGGCGAGCTACTACATGAACTGGATGAGGTGCTTGGCGGCGACAATTTTCGCGCCTCATTTGTACTCTTCTCGTGTGCGTTGTCATTATCCGCATTGGCGGTGGGTGGAGTTGATGCTGCAGTTGAAGCTGCTGTTGCCGCAACTGGCACTGCGGATGCTGCTGCAGCGGCTGGCTCAACAATAATCACGCTGCTGATGGGCATTGCTGTTGCTGTTGTTGATATTGCCGTAACCGTTCCCATTCCCATGTTGGTGTTTAGGTTGTTTGCCTCGGCCAGCTGAGCAGCAGCTGCTTTACGCGCCGATTTGAGCATCGGCGTCGGCGGCAAATGTATTGGCGGCGTCTGTGGATCCTCATAGATGCGCGAGACATGAAAACGCGAACGCGGCGAAACAGATAATCGCTTGATAGTCTGTGTGGATGATGTGACCGATGCCATCGATGGCAATGAGTTGGATGTGGGCAATGGCAGGGCGGTAATTGTGTTTAGGCTACTCTGGCTGCCCAGCAGCCCGTTGCCCGCAGTACCGACCCCATTGGTTGCACCAACTACACCAGCACCGGCCGTAGGTATGGACATGCAGCTGCTTGCCGAACGCGGAGTTGGCGGATGCTGTGGCGGCATCTGGGCCAACGGCGAAGTCAACGGGCTGCCAATCTCGCTGACACGCGACACATGAAATCGACTGCGATTGGGCGAGGAGGACGGCGATATCGTGGGCGGACTGGGACCCGGTGAACGCAGTCGTGTGTTTGACTTGCGCTTCACCTCCAGTTTGGCAGCCGGCGTTGGCATAGCGGTTACTGCTAGCGCAGCCGCGTTCACTGTCCCAGTGGTTGCATCCACCAGTGGCCGACTATGGCACGTTAGCGATATCTTCCGCGAGCCCATGTAGTAACCGATACGACACCGATTGTTGTTGCTGCTGCTGCTGCTGCCGCCGTTATTGCTGCTGGCAGCGGCATTGTTGCCATTGCTGCTGCTGCTGCTGTTACTGCTGTTGCTGCCGCCACCGCCCACGTTCGCCGCCTTCTCCGCCAGCTCCAGTTCCTCGGCCTGCATCTTCTCATTGCGCGAGCACATGGAACGAACTGTACCCAATACGCGTGTATAATCCAAGTGCGCATCGCTGCCAATCTGCAAGAGGTGAGAATAGCGGAAAACATCAATTAATGAGTATACATTAAAAAAATTAAAAACAAAGAGAAAATGTATACCCTGTAAGGTTAAAAAAAAATCAAAACATGCTGGCTGGACACAACTGAAGGAGGATTTATAGGTAGGTGGTAAACAATTACACATATAACAGCACAGTTAATATACCATTATATCGGAATAAACTTACAATTGATTATGATGTTATTAAAATTTGAAGGGAAATAAATTATATTTTCCACTGCATATTTCAAGATAAGTCTAGGTTTGTTAAAAATACGCAACGTGTTATAGAAGTACCTAGTAGGTACTATATACATATAAGTCCTCAATAATCTTCAGTTATATATATATATATACAACTTTAAACAAAATTAAAGCTAAATAACTGTTATATCTTTTTTTAGGTGCACAATTTTGGTTTTATTTTCTAGCGATGGTGATAAAACATTTGGCGAAAATAGTATCATGGGAAATGGCATTGTTAGCATTATTAGCGTACTTTTTTTTTAGTGGAAATTAGCATTAGGTAGCTGCTGTAGAGCGAGAGAGTACAAGAGAGGCAACGAGAGCGAAAGACACAGATAATATATTGGTGCATGATCGAGGGATTTACTTACGCTCTCCTGGGGCAAAGGCGTTGGCGGAGTTACATTTACTATCGGCACAATGGGCAACTAGGGCGATGAAGGAGTTGATAACAAGAACAACAACAATAACAGCGCCAAATGAAAATGATTTAATAATAATAATAATAGTTAGCAAATAACAATAAACTCAATGAACACAGCACGCACAACTGTGCGTTAACTACTTGAGATTATTTCAAGAAAATTGATTTCGATCGTAACCGAATATGTCTATAACACGATTTGAGTGTAAGTAAATGAAAAAAAATCGTAAACCATTAAATCGGTTCAATTTTAATAAAGTCTAGTAATTAATTTGGTATACAATTTGTAGATAAATTTCAATACGAAAAATAAAGATGTTGAAAATAATACAACTCTTGTTCAACTTTCCTTTTCGTGTTTTAGACATTAACCGAACCAAACTCGAAAAGTAATGCACAAAAACATTGTAACAACTCAGCTTCATCTCCTGATGATGTCATATAGGATGGAGATATTGAGACAGAGGCACATCGTGTACACCGAACACAAAACATTGAAGTTTTCTTTCGCCGAACTCGGGATTTACTCAACTTACCGTTAGACGCTTGGGCTCATCATTGATATCGATTTGGGTGATGGTCTTGTTGGACTTGAGCACCTCGGCGATAATATTCAGACTTTCCACCTCTAGTTTATTGTCACGTATATCGATGCGTTGTAGCTTACTGTTGCCACCAAATGTGAGAATGGACGCCAATGTCTCGATGCCCTTGGCACTGAGATGGGCACTCTGCAGACCGAGCGTGGTTAGCGTTTGGTTCTTGATCAGACTATCCTTAATGGTGGTCACAAAATCATTCGACAAACAGTTCTTCCCAATGTTAAGAAGCTCTAGCGATGTGGTTCGTGACAGCAGATCTGATATGCAACCACCACAATCTTTGGTCAGATTATTGCTCCACAGTGCTAGTGCCTTGAGTCCACTCGGTGCACGATTTGCTGTCTCGATTGTTGCATCCAGGCCGAGCTGACGCCTTGAGAGCGTATCATTTTTAGTTAACTTCTCGGCTAACGGCGCGTCTGTAGCACTTGCGCTGCTATCCAGCGAGTTCTCACTGCACAGACTATCCGAGCTCTGAGAGCGATTACGTGTGGATTGATTGAGGTAGGCGCAACTAGTTTCGACGCGTCGCAGTCCGCTACTAACACCACCCGGTGACGTGGATGGTGGCGGTGGTGTTGGCGTAGGACTCGGACAGGGACTCTCGCTGAGCTCTTTATCCTTTGCCGTCGTCAGACATTCTTCAGCTATGGTTACCTTTGGCGCTGCCGTCGTGGTTGCACTGAACAGCTCCGATTTGGTCTCTGTCTGTTCCAGGGCATGAACGGCCCTTGCCGCCGATGTGGCTGCTTCCTCCTCGGCAACCAGCAGACACTCTGTAGACTCGCTGGCAATGGTGGCTGTCTCAATGGGCATCTCTTTGACCATATCATCAAGTCGCGTGCTTTCCAGCGACACAGACAAACGACTAAACTCCTCAGGCAGATGTCGACTGATATCGCCCTCCGATGCGCTTTCGAATGCCGAATCCGTGCTGTGCGTATCCTCAAAGTCATCGCCAGCATTTTTCGCATTGTTCTTGTTCATGTCTAATGGTCGTGAGCCACTCGGTCCTCCTGCTTGAGTGCCGATGCCATTAATGCAGTCACTCTCTTCAGCAGTTACCTCGTAAATAGATGCAGCTGCTCCGCTTAAGCTGACGGCGGCTGCCTCAGCTGATTGTTGTTGATTATTGTTATGGTTGTTTGAGTTGTTTTGGTTGTTATTGTTAATGTGGGAATTAGCATTGTTGTTGTTATTCTGTACACAGGTTTCATTGGGTTCAACGGTTTTAGCCTCTGTTGAGGGAGTAATATCTGCAATAACAAAAATTGATTAGATATCTGAGAATAAAAAGTTAGCTCAATTTATATTTCAGTTTTCCTTTTACCACATAAGTTGCGTTCGTTTTGGGAACTTTGTTGTTGTTGTTGTTGTTGCTGTTGTAGTCCTTCTGGAGATAGATGCTCCAGGGTGCTCGCTGCTCTGTCTAGTTTTGACGGCTCCAAGGCCGGCGTTGTATCTAGTTCAACTGTCGCTGATGTTGCTGCTGCTACTGCCGCTGGCAATTTGCTATCGGCATCATAGTTGTCCATACTGATCTCACTGATATCCTCAGAACAGCAGGCGGCAAGTGTATCGGTAGATATATTGGAGGGCGCCTCCTCGCTGCTGCTGTCGCTGTTCATCGACAGCAACTTGTCCAGCATCGATTGTCCGATCGCACTCTGATGATTGCCGCCCCTCAGAGTGCGTACCGTATCCTCGGTGTTATCATCATCGGCATCGTTCTCCAGATCCACAAGCACAGCGACAGCTGGTTCATTTGTACTGGCAGGTTCTTCGGCAGTGGCAACAGCTGTCACAGCCAGCGTTGTTAGCGCTGACGCGGATGCTAATCTATCTGTTTCTGCTGCTGTTGCTGCTTCTGACACTTGCTGCTGTTGTTGCTTTTCAACTACCGACTGCTTCACTTCCACAACTGGCGTTGCACACGCAGTTTCCATCGCCAACTGCAGCAGCTGACTGCTGCTGCTACACGGCGCTGGCACTTGTGCCTGCAACGCCAGCATCGCCCCGAGCGGCGACACCGGCTCATCATCCTCAATGGCACGCGCACGCTGCAACGGCAGCCCGCTGCGACGTTCCATTTCTGTTGCCTGCAGAATCAGTGCTTGCACCAGATACATGACGCCCTCATCGCGTATATTGTTGTTGCTGATGTCCATCAATTCGATACTGTGATTGAAGCGCAACATGTCCGCCAGGTGCTGTGCATCTGTGCAGTCCAGATCATTGTAGCCCAGCCACAACTCCTTTAGTATCTTGTTGTGGTACAGCTTGCAGCCTGCACAGAGCAGAGATATAGCACATGAGATTTGGGTTATTGAACATTGGTTTATCCATCACTTACATAAATTTGTAAGCGGCGCTCCTCTTAACCCGCAATGCTCCAGCTTTATGGTATGCAGATTGGATGTACTTAGCGCACAGCCTAAATTCTCAGCGCCCACTTTTGAGATCTGATTGCCATCGGCATTGAGCTGCTGCAGCTCTTGGCTGCGTCCGACTACATTGGTGCATAGGCCCCATGCGCGTACCGACATTGCTTCCTTGTTATACGAGATGTCCAACTCATTGGCAGCCTCATAGTATTCAATCATCTGGCAGAGTGCATTCAGACAGCTCTCGTTTAGGGGACACTCCGACAAGTCGATGGCTTTGTATTGTATCTGTTTGGTTACGGAATTGAGATTAATCGAAGTTTTATTAGCCAGTTTGTTGACTTACCCGCTTGAAGATCTCCTCAAGTGGCTCACAGTCATCCGGTGTTAACTGTATGCCCTTGAGCGAAAGTAGCGGTTGACGCGTCAGGTGCAAATCGAGTGTTTTTAGGTGATCAAGCACGTTTTTCAGCGCCTTTGTATGATGTTTCTTACAGGACTTTAAATACAGATCCGTGATCTCGGCAATGCTTGTCACCACGCAAACTGTAAGAATGTAAAAGAGATATTGCAAAATAGATTACATTATTTTTTTTATATTATATCCTGCTCTAATTCTGTTTCCTTATGATGAACATTTTATATAAAATTTAAATGTTTTCATTTCAAACATTTTGACTAAGCTTGGCATAAATTAATAATGTGGCATCTATTATACAATTGTCCATATAGCAACGTAACTGTCGCACTCGATCAAATTCCGCAAATTGTGATCAAAAATATATAAAACAAAGAACATTGTTGAGTCAATAAACCGACGCGTCGTCGACTCTTCCGTTTGTCATGCAATGTCACATTTCAAAGCAAATTCGTTGGATGAGAAGCAAGACGAGCAATAGTAGACTACGAAATACCCAATATAGAATGTTTATAAAGCTAGAGAATTGAATTTGAAATTTAAAATGCATTATAAAAACTGTATAAAAAATTAAACTAAAATTACAGCAGCATAATAAATATCCAAAATATAGAAAACATAAAAATATATGCATACATAAATACACGAAGCTACAATTTCAGTTGCAAGTATTGGAACTCATCGACTACTTTGCAAACAGCAATTCACTCACAATATACACAGATATATGCGCATATATTGTTCAAATATGGCGAATAAAAAGTGCCGATGGCGCGTGTACACACTCTTGCAATTATCATCTGCATGATGATCATCATCATCAATATCATCAACATTGTCGTCGGCCGGCGAGACAACTCAACATAGACAAATTGTCCGCAAATGTCAAAATTAAATTGCGGCATTTCCAAACGATTCCGTTTCGAGATGACAAATCGTGAACTTGTAATTTACTATTCAAGTGGGAATGAGACGAGGGGATACTACGTATGTATGTAACTGGGGTGAATAAGCAAATCGAGAATTGAGTCTCGAGTCTTGAGTCTTGTCTATCATTTGGACACACACTCGGACATTTCTAGCGAGTAATTTGTGGACTAAATTTAGAATTTCCTTATGTTCGCCATAATTTGCCGAGACATGTCAAGAACCATGCAGAAAAATATAAATATTTTCTTTTGATTTGCGTTAACTACATAAGTTTCAACTTATTATATTGTTGAGGATGTTGGGCACGAGCTTGGGGGCGGGCGTATCGAATTGAAAACTAGCTGAGAACTGTGCCAAATCGAGAGAATATGATTTTATAAATAGTTCACGAAGAACGTAAACAAATTAATCTATCATTGCATTATCCGAGCACCGAGGCACTGAGAAAGCAATTAAACGATCCATTTTAATTCAACGACGAGAAAAATTTAATGCCAAAGGCAAGCAAAAGGAAAACTTTGTCACAGCGCGAAAAACTTTTTCACACGAAAACTTTGTTTCACGTTCTTCTTTCTGTTTTTTTTTTTGGCAATCATTCAAAATTGTCGTCTCTCGGTTTCTTTGCATAGTCCGGGAGACAGACATCTGTTTAATGAATCATTAACAATCGCATGCTCACTAGAGAAGACAACAACGTTTCTCAGAATCATTATTTCACACACACACACACTCACGCTACACCCCTACTATATATATATATATATATATATATATACTATATATGCATATACCCTACATATATTTATACTTTTTGCGCTGGCAGACAATGTGACGACCGGCTTCCACTTTACGTTTTTCAGCGTGTTTGTTATACGGTTTTTTTTTTAGTTTATTGTAAATAATTTTTTTTCACAACTGATAAAATATTTTCCATTGACTGAGCACAAAAGCTCTTTGTTTCTTTCGATAAGTGGGGTATACACTATGTGCTACGTAATATAGCGGGAAATGAAAAAATGCTTTTAGCTTGAAAGTAATTAATCTAATATAATGAACAGATAATGTGTGTATTAAAATATTCTCTGCGTAAAAGTGCTCATCTATATTTATAACTATATCACATCTTTAATGATGTTATGCGATAATTATTAACTTAATTAAATCATATCTGCTTTGCCCTTCCCAGTTATTGCTTGTTAACACGGCCCTCCTTCTTTCACCCTTGGCAGTAAAACGGGCAAGATAATATAAAGGCTTTTAGTATCTTTACGGAGTAAGTGAGTGTGATGGAAGAGTATCTATATGATTGCGTGCTTGCCAACAAATACCCTGTATTACTAGAATAAAAATCTTCGAGTTTCTTCAGCTATCACCGATGAAAAACATAATTTGATATACCCTGCATTGTTTTCAAACATATTTGAAGGGGTATACCCGCGAAGTAGGCCTCTGCGAAAATAAAAGGCCTAAAGCAAAGCCATTCTCTTATCTCATTTAACGCAAATAAAATAATAAAATACACATAAAAACAAGTCTGTGCTAACTAAAGTCAAAATATAATAAGATAAATACAATTTTTAATCACAAAGAAAAAATAATTTGTTGTTGGTCTTTTGATGTTTGTGGTGTCGTTTTCGGCTTACTCGCATTATTATTTATTAGTCAGCTTTTTTGATAAATGCCAGATAAATAATTGTGTACAAAACGCTTGAGTACACAATACATTTAACTGTTCATTTCTATTTTCATGGCGCAAGTCTATTTTTAATGAAATTTGAAAGTGTCATAGCAAAATTTAAGCAGTATATGCATAGATTCTCTTTGTTTATATTTATGAAAGAAAGATTAATTAAAGTTGGTTTTTGAGTGCCAATTTCAAACTGATCCTTTGCTATTTAGCTGTATCAAAAAAATGTACAACTCATGAATTATAGAAGTCAGTTTAACCGCAATCGTAATTCAATTATCGATCTGAACTGAACTGTATCATCCGTGAATAAAATAACGACAAATAGAACGAGTACACGTAAGAATTTTTTATATAGTTCGTATTCGACTTGTAGATACTCTATAATTTCATGTGTAACGGAACATATAAAACTGAAAACTAACTGGGGAATGTAATAGGAAGTTATTTTGAAAAGAATACAATAATTATAAAAATATGTCAGAATTTGTGTCAGATTATCTTTAATATTGAAGTACTCTTAAATATAGGATTATAAGCAAAAACTTATTAAATAATGCTAAACAAGTTTAGCTTAGAAAGTATTTGCAGTAAGAATACACTACTTTTCCTATATTCCTATGTATTATACTAACTTAGACTGCAATAAACGGGTTCCTCATATCTTTTCAACATACCCACAACTCTTTCGATCAATAATTACAGGGTATGCTAAACGACCGCCTGTAGACATCTGGGCTAAGTGCGTAAGTTTGCGCGTTTGTGTGTGTGTGCGCGCTGTTTACTTTGTGTATATGTAGCAATTGGCGTATTAAATGCTTTTCAATTTTTTATTATTCTATTGATTTTTATGCGATATCGAGGCGTCATATCATACATTCGCAAAAGTACAACAACGAAACGCGAAGAAAAGACAAAGCTAAAAACCAAAAAGCAAGGGAAAATTGTTCAATTAAATTGCTGTTAATTTGCTGCTAAACATTTACAATGTCGACAATTTGAGTGTGTATATCGTATAACGCATATCTCTAATCGTATATGTATATCATGAAACTTGTTCTCGCCATTTATTGAATTTGTTGTTTGTTATTTTTGTGTGAGTGTTGGCAACAACCTTCAACAACAACAACATTGACGACAAAAAAGCGGATAGAGAAAGAAGAACTAACGACACTCGAAAAATTGGCATCGAGTCGATAATTTATTTAGTCGGTAGCCAACGCGGATCGATCGAACCGCCAATGAAATGTTTATTAAAACGTGAATAAATTGTCTTTGCTATCTATTTTTATATAGGATAGAAACCAAAAGCTTAGAAATTTGTACCAGACTTTTATTTATCAGTGACGTTTTGCGGTTAATCGCAAGGTAAACAAACATCGGTTAGAAATGTGCCAAAAAACGACCATTGCTCTGTTTCAATTCCAAAACGCTTTAAGCTCTATTTAAGAAGAGATCTTTAAAGATTGTTTCACATGAATTCATAAATGTTTTTCACTTATTCAGGGCTCCGCTGACGTTATTTTCAGTATTGCATTCATTTAGTTTATATATGTAAATTTAATTGCATATTCTTATCATTATTCAAATCAATGTACATATAGTACCGTTAACATAATCAATTTCAATAAGATTAAAGGTGTCTAAGATTTTCTATTTTAGAAAATAGACCACTAAGCAAATAGTTCTTATCACATTATTGATACGTTACTCGGCAATCAGCACTGACGACAACTATTCAGAAACCTGAAGCAATATCTTCCTCGCAACAAAAACCTACGATATATGCTGAGATACCAAAATGAAAACTAATGGGGCATTTAATTGAGGACCCCGAAATTAATATTTCCGCCAAGTGACATTTTAGCTAAATGCTTAGATTAGCATTAATATTTTATTCTGTTTTCTCTGTCAGTTTCTTCATCTCTCTCTCCCTCTCAATGTTTGTGTTTTTCTTTGTTAATTTTCTTTGTGCTCGTTTTCCTTGATTTGCTCTGCTGGAATTGCATTAATTAATTACATACATCGAAATGTGCATTAATCGAGCTCGTGACATTTTTATCATCTTTCAGTAGTACTTTAAGTGCTACACACACGCAAGGGTGTGTGAGTGTGTGTGTACGCTTGCTTCTGTATTGGGGTGCATTTACTTTAAACCTCTCTAATAAATAGCTGAACATGCAATTTTCGCAAACAAAAAAAAAGACTTAATAATAATAAAATACTGTAGTGTTCATATATTGATTAAAAAAATTGTCACAGTTGAGAAATATAAAGGGCTTATATGTTGTATTCGACTGAAATTAAACTAAACAAAACTCTATTCCCAATTGACCATTAGTTCATCGAAAATATAAACGATGGTTACATTCCCAGACGAACCTTTCCCATCATAAAATATTTGCTCGAGTTTATTTTGGGTAATACCCTTGACAATTGTTCATTTGTATATCGTCTCGAGACTTTGCTGTAAAGTGACAACGATGACATCACATAGTACGAGTTGTTACACCTACAAGCAAAAGTCAAACAGCAAAAAGAGGCGAAAAGTAAAGGCAATAAAACAACAAAACAAAACGACAGCAGACAAGATATAAACAAAGCCATGAAGCGAATTTAAAAGAAACAAACAAATATAGAAGAGTCGCATGTACATACATACATAAGTATGTACAACCGGACCTACTCACACATATACTAATACGCATGTATGTATATAAATTTATATGGAAACAAACAAGTAATCGTTTCAACAATTTATAGCATTTACGGTGAGAAAACAGATATCACACAAGTGGTAGACGTAAAAAAGCGAGCCTACAAACGGCGCCGGTCGAAAAACAAATTGCAAAAAGAGAGAAACAAGAAAAACGACTGTTGGGAGAGAGAAAAGAGCGCAAATCTAAACCTTAACCGATCGGCTTCTAAAACTAAAACTGAGTTCGTTTAATCGTCGGTTTCGTATCTTATCAGTGATTCTGTTGTTGTCTTTATCGCTGGCAACAAAAAAGCAAAAACTGAAAAAATACGAAAAACAAAATCAAAGGCAAACAAAATAAAGTAAGCAATCGCTCACGGCAATAACAATAGAAAAAGGCTATAGAAATTTACGTCTTTTGCATAAATACGGTAGGTTAAGCCAGAGAACATGATGAGAATATTTCAAATATTTTAAAATAAATTTTAGAAAGAGATTAGCGTTTCAGATCAACTATTGAATCAACTTAGAATGAACAGGCTCGAGTTTCAGATCAGTTAGGAAACGACAGCTTGAAAAAATATGGCAACGCCACGCGCACAATTGTCTGCTGTCAACAAGTCGACGCTTTGATTGATTTGCGTGCATCTCATTGCACTGGACAAGGAAGAATGACAGCAGCAGAGGCAAAGGCGACGAGCAAGAAGAACACGAGAGCAAATATTGCAAACGTGTTGTATTGTGCTTAGCAACAACAAGCACAAGCTGCTTCGTTCATCGTTTACAGTTATTGCGTTCCGTTATTTCGAGTGCAGCAGCGTCGTCATTCAGACATACATATGTACTTCCTTCCCCCACCCCCTCACACACATACACTTAAGGAGAATGCATAAATATTTGTGCGCACTTCATTCAATTGGCTTATTTCGGTTTGCCAGGCACCCACACATGATCTACTTTCCTCTTCACTCCCTCTTCTAGCATTCTTCACTGCAGCTATTCATATTTTTCTTGCGCACTTATCGGCTGCATGATCGCTCGTTCGTTTTACTCGATCAGTTATCCGAGTCCTTTTCACACTACATGCGCCCATCACTCTGCTTCTGCTCATTCCTCTTGGCGGTACTTCTCTTTACCCGATTCGCAATCAAATTAATCAGTTGAATTGAAATAAATCACAGGAAGTACAATTCGCGACATGTGTCTCAAGTTTGACTTCCGTGATTACAGCATACATAAATCCCCCAAACGATCCGATTGAATTCGCGATACCGAACTTTTTGGCATTAAGTCGGTACGCACAGTTAAGATAGGAAATTATCAACCCCACGTATCACGTATTATTTTGTTTAACAAGTTTTCTATTATTTAAGTGAAATATTTAAGATTGTACGAACCGATAATGTACTTTCTGAGGTGTAAGCAATGCATTTAAAATGTTTCAGCATTTTAAATACACGATTTGAACATAATAAAACATTTACAAAAACCACATTAATTAGTTATTAATACAACTTAAACGCATCCCAAAAAAAAAAGTAAAATACATTGATCTCAAGCGATAGAGATTTATGTAAACATGTTACTTCAGCAGTCACAAAATATTGACCTCAAACTTTTAATTAAATAATCGATATAAAATTTCAAATGAATTGGTCTATAGTAGACTAAATGTTCTACTTTCGTATTATAATACTTTGATTATTATCTTACCTTGCTCCCAAGGATTGGCCGGCTCCAAATATCCGGTGACGAGTTCCTTATCACTATCCGGGAATGAAACACGACGCGGCATCGCTGCTGCGCCAGTGAAAGAGCCATCCGAGAATTTACGTTGCAGCAGACTGGGCGCAGTCGGACAGCCGCCACTGACGCTACTTCTGGCGACGACGACGGTCTCCGTTAATCCGGCATCACTGCGATTTGAGCTCGAATTGGAAGCTAGTGAATCGGTTCTCCATACTGCGCTCTGCTTGGCGCCGTGATAAATTTTTATTTTCTGCTTTTGCTGCGTACGCATCTCAACATCGAATGCGGCGTTGGGCTCAACCCGCAGAGCAGTGGCAGCAGCAGCGTCAGCTGCGACGTCATTGGCAGCAGCGACTGCGACGGCATCAGCTGTTTTGGTTAATTCTGGCATCTCTGCCACAGCTGACAGGGGCAATGGCGTTGGCGTTGACGTCGACGTCGACGTAGGCAGCAATGCTGCATCTTTAGTATTGTTGGCTGTGAGTGTTGTTATTGTTATGGCTGCTGTATGACCCTCAGCTGCTGTTGCCGCTAGTTCTGCGACGGCGGGACAAGTGGAAACAGCGCCTGCAATTGTTTCTTGTTCCGTTGATGCGTTAGTCGCTGTTGCTGCTGTAGTTGTTGTTGCCGCTGCTGTTGTTGGTTCTATTGTTGCCGCTGCATTAGCAAGGTGCGGTGAAATTGTTGGCTCCGTTCCATTGCCAGTTGTTTCGGTCGGGGCCATTATTGTAGTTGTTGTTGCTGCTGCTGTTGCTGTGTCTGTTGTTGCAGTTGCTGATGTTGCAGTTGGCGTGGCATTGTCATCGATGTTATGTAACATGTTAACTAAACTTTTGTTTTCTTTTTAAATTTTTGATTACACGTAGAAATCTTGGTGTTATTATCTTTTTCTTTATTTTTGGTTAGTATTGATTTGATTTGTTTTGTTTTGTTATATTTTATTTGTACATACACATTAATTTACACTTTTTATTTTTGTTGTTGTGTTTGCTTGATACGATATTTGTACGCACCTCTTTTTTCTAATTTGCGTTTGGCATTTACATTTTCAGTAATTTCAAATGTAATGGCGCAACAAATATAATTTTGAATAATTATGTGGATAGCACTGTAAAAGAAAACCCATATTAACACTTTGCATTCATCTATTTAAATTGAGAACGAACTTCATATTCATTGACTATATTTCTAACCAGAAAATATAGCACATTCAAAATTTTCCTATCGAAAAATTTCCATGTAAAGCTGTTTCAAAACAAAAGCGAACCGACAACGAAAAATAACAAAAAAAAAAAAAAAAAATCAGCGGCATTGAAATGAGCGCGCTTTGCTCTCTTGCTCTCACATGCTCAAGCGCTCTCGTGCTCCTCTTGGACGATACGAAGAGACGACGCAAAAGAGAATGGCGTAAAAACATTACCTAATTGTTGTTATTGTTTTGTTTTGTGTTTTAGTTTGATATTTGCGAGCAAAACGTTTTGCCCAATAGGTACGGTGCGGGCAGAGACAAGCGGTCTTCAGCAAGTTCGACAGCTCTGCCTCTGAACATTGTTTTTCATTAATTCCACGCCATTGTCGTTGCTGTTGTTGTTGTTATCGTTTTCCCCATGCACATTTTGTATTTTTGTTTACCACACAGCCTGCCTTTCTCTCATGCGACGTTTGTCGTGTGTATTTACTTGAGTGTGCGAGCTATGTGTATACATGTGTGTGCGAATAACACGCGCCCTGTTGCATGCAAAATTCAAATTAAAAAGCAATTGCAATTGGTAATTACAAACTGCCAAAAGAAACAACAAACAATTGCACGCGCTTTTGTCAGAATTATTTTTCGGACTCTTATGTTTGATTTTTGTTAAGAATAAGTATAAATTACGTCACATTCTATTACTTCCTCACTCTCTTTAACCACTCTATCTTCACTTACAGGTTAATGAATTTTGAAAAATTGCTTTTTGTTGTTGTAAAAGTATGTATGCAAAAGGATTTTTATTACGTTTGTGGTATTTTTGTGGCGCAAAGATTATTTGGGCAAATTTTGTTTATTTTTGCTTTGCTTGCTTTGTCGACGACGCGTTGTGCGTGTGTGTGCGTTTGCTTGTCACAGGCCCATGTTTTTGTTTTTGTTACACTTTGGCATTTAGTTATAGCACATACATACATGTACATACATACATGTACACACAAATTTTTTATAAGCGCATTCTTGTGCACATTTTTCTTTCTTTGTTACACAATATAAACACATTTAATCCGTAAGGTGGAATTAAGATAGAAAATTAAACGTACAGAGTAACTAAATCACATCCGAACAGCAACCAACAACAACCGATCACAAAGGCGTTGAAAATGCAAAAGGTAGAAATCGAAAATAATGAGCAGCAGTAGTAGCAGCAGCAGGAACACGCACTGCTCTCTGTCTCTCTCTTTTGTTCTCTCACGTTGCTCTCTTGATTAGAGATGCGCATTGAAAATCACGACAAAACGCAAACTCATATTTTCGATTTAATAATTTGAAATGAACTAACATTTAAGACGCAGTAGAACAAAATAACCGTAACGCATAATTTACCTTGTTTATACAACATGGCATATAGACTTTATTTTGTCAATAATTTATAAGTCAGACAAATGATGGTCGAAATTAAAAACACGACACGCACACAGCTCTACTACGACAGCGTTGCCAGAACGGAAGAGTAATTTTGTTTGTTATCATAGCACCGAGTCCTGTCAAAAAATGAATTCTTTTTATATTAAAAACCATTAGGTTTCTTGATGTTCATTGATTTTTAATTAACTTTATGATTTATGTGTGGCTAACTGAGTGCTAACACTAAAACCTTACATCTGGCAGCGCACTAAATGTCGCGCTCTTTTTACGCAGCACTCCCCGCCCAACAATAGGATTTTACGCACATAAAACGAAAACAAGAAGTCTGCCTACTTTGGCATGAGTTGTTCACAAAATCCGCACTATTTTAATTAAACACAACTAACTTTGCAATATATTCATGTTTGAAAGTTTACAAATGGCATGCGGCACACAAAGCTCTGTAGTTGATTTCAGAGGTATCTTAAAACGGAATTTATATTATGACGTAAAAAGTAAAGACCTTCTTTGTTTGTTTCTAGCTTTAATGAATATTATTATTTTTCTTTTTGTCGATTGCACATTTAAACATTTAATTTTTCCTCTTTCCTTACACAAAACGCAGACTAAAAGCGTTTTAAATGTAGCTATGCCACAAAATACACTAAGTGACTGCAAAGACTATCTGTAAAAATACCTAAAAAAACAATATAATTATTTTAGAAATACCAAAAATACCAGTCTAATTGCATTAGTAATCGCTGATATAATGTTTTTAGTTCGTACTTCTAATAAAAATAAAATCGAATCACATAACATTTTAATTCATTCATAAAATCAGTTATGATTCTACAGCTATTAAAATAACTAAAATGTACGTATTTATAATTATCAACATAATCGACAATCGATTTGTGTTGTACACGCATGTGGCAACGCCTATTTCGAGCAGCTGTTGTGACGAAAAGCCAACTCAGCTAATGTGAAGAAATTTTTTTATACACAAAAATTTTGCACACAATAAAGTAGTTAATATTGCCGCGATTTAATTTAAATTGAAAAAACTTGTCGATTAAAAAACAATGCAAAATGCGGCTAACAAACGCGAATGCCCAAATCAATACGCTGTGGAGTGATTTTCCCATCTTCCTTACCGCAACAACACTTGTAATACTTTCCCTTTCATGTCTTCCAACGACGTGGGCTGCTTTGTCCGACAAAAGACTGTGCGCTGACGAAAAATGTGAACGTAAGTAGAAAATGTATATTAATCACAGTCTAGAAATAAATGCATTCAAATGCAAAAATCATAAAGTGCAATTTATTTCCTATGTACGCGATGAATACATACATATAATTAATATGATGGTTCAATGAATTACCCCTGACCCCCTTTTGAAGCCGATAAGAAAATATTTTGTCAATTTGAATCATAACAAGGTTGCAAACCGGTTCAAAGCCTAATTTTAACCGATAACCGGTTCGGAAGCGGGATTTAGACTATGTATTATAAGAATAATTGGTTAAGTTATGTAAAACTAATTTGTACACCCCAAAATCAAGCTCTGAACCAAAAATCGATTTTAAGTGAATAAAAAACTTTTTTTCTTTTCCTTGTAGGAATCATCTCAATGGGCACGGCCAAAATTAGTTATTTGGCCGGAGAGGAGGGCATGCTGCCGTTTAAGATCCATTCTCCAGTCCGCATCATGTCCAAGAGTGCGGGCAGTAATCCCAAATTGTGGGGCGTGGAAATAAATGGACGTCGTGGCTATGCCAATAAGGATTTCATATTAGAAAAAAAAATCTTCATTAAGGAATCAGATCTCACGTATGAATTACCGCTGCAGTCTGTTAGCCCGGTGACAGAGAAAACCGAAACGGAAAAGAAAGCAGAAGCAGCACCGGCTGCTCCCAATTGTAAACAATCCAGAAGAAACAGCGAAGAAGCCAGAGCTTATGCAGTTGGAGAATCCAAGTCAACCACCTGTGCTGAATGCTTCCGAAACGGCTGATTCCGATGCAGCTGCCACAACCACTGCAACGACCACATCTCCGCTGGATACACTCAATTTGGCCATACTCACAGAGCAGGATCAGCAGGCGACTAGCGGTGAAGCGGCGGCGGCTTCCACACCAATTACGCCTGTTCAAGCCAATTTGCAGTTAATCGATGGCACTCAGTTGCCTTTGGAAGCGGTAGCGGCAATAACCGAGCGGGATTCGAATCTCACCAAAGACGAAATTAAACCGAAGGCAAACATAGAGGAGCTTGTTCCGACGGCGACGACAAGCAACGAAGAATTCGACGAAAACGAAGAAGTTGATGATGATGAAGATGTCTATAACGAAAATGCCGTCGACGACGATGATGAGGCTTCGTCACTCGATAGCGAAGATAACGAATACCAAAGAGCGAACGAAACCGAGGGCGATAAAGCACCTCAACTGCAACTGCCACTTGAGATAAAAGCGGAACCAGAAGTTCTTGTAACGAAATCAGAAACCGTATCATCTAATCCAGTAACCCCATCAACTGCTAACCAGGTGGAGCAGCAATTGAATTCTTCGAATGCCGCGGAAAAGAATGTAATCCAAGAGAAAGCTCAAACAGTTGTTGATGAACGAGAAGGAGCTGCAAACGCCACCGAATTACCTGTAGCAGTGGAGTCACCAGGAATTATACAGCCTGCTGTATCGTTAGTTGATGAGCTGAAAAACGATGATTTATCAAAACTCAAAGCTGATACGGTAAAGGAGGAAGAAAAAGTTCAACCGGTAAAAAGCCAGAGTGACGAAGTAGAAAAAGTAAAGGAAGAGGACGAAAAAGCTAAAGATATTTTAAAGGTGACTAAACCTAAGGAGGCTAAATCAACAGAAACTCAAGTCGAATCGGAAAAGCAAACGGAGGAAACAGCTAATGGTTTAAAGAATTCAAAGCCTGTGATTGAGCAGATTGATAAGGCGCAACTTTACGAGCCTGTTAAGCCACTTTCTATGCAAACTCAGGTAACCGAGGCGCCAAATATCGAAGTTCAGTCGATTGAAGCGCAAACTCAACCTCAAGAAACTGAAGCACAAGCTGTTGAGGCTGAATATAAAGCTCCATTAACAGCAACGCCTGCAGAAGCTCAACCAGTTGTAGTGGATTTTATTGAGACGCAACCAGAAGCAGCAATCGCAGTTAAGCTCAATCCCAGCTCAATGCACTACCGAAAGAATCACAGCAAGCCGAAGCTCAAAATCCACTTCAGGCAGAAGCAGACGCTCCACTTGCAACGGAGGTCAAAGTGCAGAAAGAGAATGAAACCTTCAACGCAGCTCAGTCAAATGCAGATCAGCTAATTGTGCAGGAACATAAAGATGATAAAGCACCGCTGAAAACAGATCCGGTGGCAGCTACACCTGAAGCTACTACCGTGCCTTCAGTGGAGCCTGTTCAGGCCGCTAGTTTACCGCCACTGTTGAAAAAGCAACCAAATTTAAATGATCCCAACGAGTTCTACAAGGAGATGCAGAAGCAACGTGAACGACAGAATTTGGCAAAAAAATTGGAGCTAGAAGCACAAAAAGTAGAGCAAAGGAAGATAGAGGAACAACAGAAGGAAGCTCAACTAGAGGAGGAGAAAATTAAGGAGGCACAACTTAAGGAGGCGCAACTTAAAGAGGCGCAACTTAAGGAGGCGCAACTTAAGGAGGCGCAACTTAAGGAGGCGCAACTTAAAGAGGCGCAACTTAAGGAGGCGCAACTTAAGGAGGAGCAACGTAAGGAGGAGCAACATAAGGAAGCGCTGTTAAAGTTGGCTCAACAGCAGGAGATACAGCAGCAGCAGATTCAACCACAGGAGCAGCTGCCCGTGACCACGCCCAACTCGCTCTCTTTTGATGCCTACGACACCGCTTACGATGCGGAAGCGACCCCCGCACCTGTACCTCTTGCTAAAGGCACAGTTGAGCTTGTGGGATCCCCTCCATCGACGTCCGAGACTCAAATTAAGGAAGATGCTGGACTTGGACTTTTCAGCACTATTATGTCCACTGTTAATTCTTTCATTTCCAACGAGGGCGCTAAGGAACCGGAAACGGCTCCATTAACCGCTAACGATGAACTGCATCGTTTGCTCTATTCCCAAGGAGCTGTACCAGAAGGTAAGTGTCAATTAGCCGTGAAAGTAGTCTAGTGCATTTGGAACACATAGTAATACATAATCAATTTTCCCAGTATAAACTTCAACTTTGAACCAGATCAAATCTCGCATACTTCAAGCTCTAAAACTCAAAATTAAAATAAATTGATAATTCGAAGTATCATATCTAATTTGCCCAAAATAAATTTCTCTATACTGTGTCTTGGAATCCTTTCTTACCACCGTCCACGACAATTTTTTATAATTTCTTATAGTTTCCGGAGCTAAACAAGCAGTCGAGGGACACTGCACGCGTCCAATGGATGATACAGCATGCCATGCCAGCATTAATCTAGATAACTTTCCCGAAATTTTTGCGGCCAAAGTATTGGATAATAGTCTGCTATTGCTTTGCGTTGTCATCTCGGCTGCATCGTCACTTTTCTTCGTGCTTGTCTACTATTGCTTCTGCAACAGCAGCCAGGAAGGTGCCCTGCTCTCCAAGCTGAATCATCTTGAGCGCAGTTTGCTGGCAGCACACAAAGAGAACCTTATCATCAAGCATGATTTAATGACAACACGCACGAAACTTTCAAGCATTGAGGATAACTCATTTGGTTCCAATGATATGGTTGCTGCGCTGAAGAAGCAGCTCGAGACGGAGCTGTACGAGAAAGCAAAACTGCAGGAACAGGTTAGCTCATTGGAGAAGGTAAGTGTTACGCGAAAAAGAGTAAAGTTGGGACATAACTAAACCTTAAAATCCTAACAGGACTTAGACAATGCTGCTGAAGCCGGGCTGGAGCTAAATAAAATGTTATCCGAAGTGCTAAATAGTCAAAACGGTGATGATGAATTTGTGAGATCCGTGGAGGAACTGCAACGCCAGCTTTACGATCAGGATAGTACGTAGAAAGCAATACCGCCATGTAGTATCCAAACTTAATTCTTTTTCCTTTCGCGCAGAGGTCATTAGCGACATCAACGCTAATCTGGCAGAGAAGAGTCGAGAAAATAGCGAACTGCAGTATAACTATACGGAGTCCACTACGCGTTTGACAAGCGAAATGAAAACGCTTCAACAGGATAACTACGAACTAGAAATGGAAAAGGCAAAACTACAGACACGCATCGAAGAAATCCAGGCAGAAACCGAACAAGAGCTTACAAAGGCGCTGGAAGCGCGAAACTATGAAATGCAACGTCTTCAGCATCAGATAATGGAGGGAGGTGCCAAGTTCGATAAGGAGCACAACGAATTGCAGACAAGTTTGGCCAAAATCGATGCACTGGAAGAATGTCTGCGACAACTTAAAAAAGATGGGAATACCAATGTGCAGGAGCTGATTGTTTCGGCCAAGACACGTGGTGAACTCAATGCGGCGCAAAAGAAATACCATGCACTGCAAACGAAGCTCGAGCAGGAACTAGCGGCCAAAGCTCGACTGGAGAGTCAGCTGCAAACCTCAAGCGCCGATGTTGAACAGCTGAAGCAGGATTTTAATCAGTCCGAAAGGGACAAATTGGAGGCGCAAACGCGTCTAGAAGTGCTCTCGGGCTATTTTCGGGATAAGGAGACACAGCTTCAAAAGTATAGTCGCTAAAGAGATCTTATTTAAAAGCGAAATAATATAAATTTATATGTTTCAGAGAGTTGAGCTTACAGGAAGCAAAATGGCTGCAGCATCAGGGCGAAAATGCCAGCACGGTGGAGACGCAAACGCTGATGAAGAACGAAATTCAGACGTTAAAGTGAGTACTCCTTAATTATCTATAACCAATCTATCTTACCTTTCATGCAGATCTCAAAACGATGAGCTGCGCGCTGAGATTGAGGCACAGATTGCATCGCATAAGGCCCAGATGGGCACGCTAGAGAATCGAGCCCACGAATCGTGGCTGGCAGCCCGTCAATCAGAGCGGCGCTGCGAGGAAGCGCAGGCTGAAGCAGCCGCTCTGCGTCGCAAACTGACCACCATGGCCAGCGGTGGAGGCCACACCAGCGTCGGGGAAGTATCGCTCGAAGCATTGTCAACAAACGGTGGCATTTTGGCACCCGAACTGAATAGCAACTCGTCACCGTTGCCCTTGCCCGGTTCGCCAGGTATGCTGAATATGCCAAATCCACTGCCATTCCTGCCGGCACCCTTCTCTCCATTCATGGGTTTGCCGCCACCGTTTTTGCCACCGCCACCCGGAGTAGCAGCAGGCGGCGGAGGCAGTGGACGTTTGCCGCCACTCGGACGCATGCGTTCTCCACCGCCAGCATCGTCATCACGCGGCGGGAATCGTTATTCGTCACAACGCGATGAAAACGACGATTACAGCGATTACGATGGTTACGACGACGAGGATGACGAACGCCTGATGGATCGACGCAGGCGTCACAGCGGCAGCTGGGGACGAGGACGACGAGACGATTATATGCACTCGCCTCGCACATATCGCTCTCTATCGCCATCGGATAGTCGTTACAACTACAACAACGATACGGAAACGGATTACAGTCCGCCTCCAAGTCCACAACCCCCGCGCAAGAATAGCTCTCGTCCCATCAACGAAGTATAATGATCCGACATGCGGCAATGTGTACTTCTTAAACCACAACAGCAACAAGGTGGTTCGTAGATAATCCGAACCCAATTCAATCCCAATCACCATACCATTAAGTATGTATGTTTGATTATGTGAAGTAGTTGCAGAAACTCAAAACTAGTTCAAATCTATGTATATTTATTAATTGATCATCGGGTTAAAGTACGACTAGGAGCTAGAAACAAATGAAAACCACAATTACAAATACATATACTAAATTCCCATATATAATACATTAATAACTTCGATTTGAGGCATTTTTTAAGCGAAAGCTCAATGGTAAACAAGGATATCGAAGCGAAAACTGAAAAATAAACCAAAATATGTATACAGAAAACACCAAAAAAAACTTGCATTTTTTTACAACTATTTGACTGTGGCTTAAGCAGCTTAACAAAAAAAACTTGCATTTTTTTACAACTATTTGACTGTGGCTTAAGCAGCTTAACAAAAAAAAATTGTTTTTTATTATCCGATTATGCGATAAGATTATTTGGTATCAGCTTACTGCTTTTACTTGAACTAATTGTCTATCCTAATGCTGATAATCCGGTAAAAGTCCAAGCTGTTTTTTTCATTCAATCGATTTCCAGTTTACGGAATGAGCCTACAGCTCCGAAAGAGGATTGTTTGTCCGCTGCGGGATTGCTAAAGTCCCGAAGCTTCTCATCGGTACCGAAATACTGGGATGCCTGAAAATATGCATCATAGCTGGCAACTTTGGCCTCCATTTGGCGACTTATATCCTCCATGATACCATGCGTTCCGCCATATTCCAGTGGCAGGTAATCGCGGGGCACTATATTAAATATGGCATCGGGATCCGAGCTAACCGAGATCTGTTTATATGACTCTGTATTGGACAATTATAATTTTTACCATTTGACTCTACTCACTCGACTTTTAATCTTAGCGGGAAAGAAGGAACGTAGCGTATTGAAGCCAGCCTCAAAGGCCGCCGGCACATTAATAAAATGGATGCCCTTTTGTCGAGTTGGCATCGCTTCATCAGCATAGGCGGAGAATTTACGCAGCAATTCCGGCTGCAAGGCAAAGAGGTGCGTGCCGGTGACGCCCTTCATATCCATGATCTCAATGTAACCAGATACAGTAGCGTTTTCGTCCTCGAACATCATTATCTCACCGAACATGGAGCCAACGCGTATGATGTCCTGGAACTTAAATTTGTTCGTATCGTAGCTGCCGGCGCGTATGATTGACACACAGGGGCCTGCATCATTTTCGTCTTGCGGCAGGCGCAAGAGTATGCTGCGAAGAAAGAAGTGAATGTTAAATTAAATAAAGAAAGAAGACCTATGGTTGTCAGTAGTCTCACCCCGATCGTATTATATCTAGCACCAAAGGATCTCTGGCCACCCGATGCTCGTTAAATACTTCAGGGATCGACGCTTGCAATGTATAGAATCTATCGAATTTCTGTTTGGCGCGTTCCAAGCTGAATTTAGTGCCTCGCAAAAATGCGAGCAAAAATTGATCATCTGTGCAGGCGCGCAAATGTGGCTGCTTGAGCACCCAATCTCGTAAAGATTCTATATCGTCAGCCACACGATGAGGCACCTCGTTGAGTTCTTGCACGGCAATTGCCTGCAATGCCGGTTTTAGGGGTCGTATACGTAATGTACTCATTGTAGAAAACCTAAGATGTGGATGTACACATATGTTTTAAATTAGTATATGTGGATAAAATATACCCAGGTTTATCCATGATACTTTTATTTTAAATGTTGTATTTTATTCCCAGTTATCGGAATTATCGACCAACATCAAAGCTGACCGTAATTGAAATTCAATAATTAGGCAAAGCAGGTAGTTTTCACACACACACTTACCCACAGTAAACGCTTCAGTTGTTTTATGTAGTTTAGCGTTAGTTTTTCCACAGCTGCAATTTGCGCGTGTTTACCGCTCGAAAATCCAACTCTGACTGATACCAAACGAAACCAAAAACAAATGGCAAATTATACGAACCTGCAAAACTGCAGTTCGTGTTTATATTTTGTGTTGATCAGAAGCCGATTTAAAAATGGCATACGAAGTCGGTTCCGTTCCATTTTATGGGTATATGTTTAAGAAAATCAAAAGAGAGGGTAGGAGGAAGAAGAAATGGACAGACGGTAAATTAATATTGTGTACCAGGCGCCGCTCTCCACTTGTACTACGTTTATTTTTTGCCATGCGGGTGGTTTTTGATTTTTTTTCTGTATGTAATTTCGATTGATTGTCTTAATTGGCTTTGGATTAGGCGAGGCATAAGTACCACACACAATAATAGCGTGGAGGAACTTTTAAGTGCATGCGGCTGCGACAATTTTGATTCACCTCTCTTCTTCGACAATTGCCTTCAGATCTGCCCTAGTTTCGTTGGCACTACTCAGGTCGCATTTGCAATTGTTCAATTTAAATATTATTCGCAATTTGTAGAATTAAATCAATGGTGATAATGGAGGAGGTTACTTGAGTACAATTTTGATTGAGGAAGCTAATTGATAATGGTGACTGTTTGATGATAACTATGATTAATTGCAAAATATGTCAAAAAGAAGTCGAATTATAGTCCTGCAACTGATGTTATTGCCCTTATGAATGGCGATAAGCTGATTTGAATATACAGCGAATGACGGATTTCATTTTTCTAACGTAATTGATGATGTATTCTTAAGAACATTTGTTCTTATATATAAACTAAATACTTTTATAGTACATTGATCTCCAATTTAATAAATCATAAAATTAAACGACTTACCCTTAGTACCGAACTAGTTGAAAAACCGCCAACATAAATTTAACTCAATCAACCGTTCACTGAATTCTCACCACAGTGAACTAGCTCAATAGTTCATCCATTATATCCATAACTTATCGATAACTTGTAGCAACGACTCGATTAATATAAGTGACAAAGTGACAGGTAGCTAAAAAAATAAATAGAAAATATACATATTTTAATAACAATAATTTGGGTGAAAATAATAATATATATTTGTAACAATGCAGGTCACAACAATGTCCAACGTTGAAGAGACCGAGAATCCATTCCTAGCTCTGCTGCAGCCGGGCCCGGGCAAGGGTAATGGCGTGTCCAAGCAGCTGATTGAAAAAATTTTGCTCTTTACCCTCAGCAAAGATGCTCCCAGCCAACGAAATATGGAAGTTCTCTGCCTCGCGGATGTAGTTGTGGCCGACGATAGTACTGGGGTCACACTTAGCGAGGATTTGTTGGCTCATGCGCTATTTGAGAGACTCATGTTAACCGAAACCACAAAATATTTGCTACCAGGAGCTAGTCAGAGTCAGCCCACAAATGTGGACGAAGCTCTAGAGACACGAGCCATAATCTATTTGCATGGTGCTTTCGCAAGATGCGGGCAACTTCAGCGCGATGGCAGTACAAGGGACAATCAGGATTGCACTAAAATCTTTGAACTAATTTTAAACAATGCGAGTACTTGCATGCGTCAACCTGATCTCTTTGCACCACAGTCTTTTGGTGGACAATGGTTGGAACTATTTGAAAAATCCGACGAACATGATATTAGCACACAGGAATTTTTAGTACGTGTAGTCGCCAAGGTGCTCGACGAGGTTGACCCCCTTGAAGCTTTGGGTGCTTTCAAGGCCATTTTCTATCCGATGCTGGGAGACCTGCAGAAACAACTGGCCAGGGAAAACTTGATTAATATTAAGAAGAATATCTTTTGGATTCTGGGTTTCTTTTCGCGAGAAAAACGAACTGGCATACTTGGGGAACTGCTCATTGATTATACCACACCTAATCCCAAGGCCAAAGGTCAGTAATTTTATAGAAATCAGTTAAGGAAATTTTAGCTAATCAAGTTTTTCAGGTGGTGAATATATGGAAACCCTCTTTGGACAATTGTTTTGTATATCCATTATGCCAAAAACCCAAAGTGCGCCATATGAATTCTTTCGTGACATTTCGTTGGTCTCTCAGCAATCGGATCCATCGCTCTGGCAACTGCTAGCCCATCATGTGCAGGATATGTTTCTTATAATTAAACAACTACTCGTCCAGTCACCTGCAACAAAAAAGAAGACGCTGCAGTGGATTGCCAATTGTCTGGACGCCAATGTAGCACGTGGACATCTTTGGAATGCAATTAATCTAAATCTGGAGCAGACAGTGCACAGCACCGCTAGCGATGCCTTCATGATCAGCCTTAGTGCCGTGTTAATGCGCCTTTGCGCACCGCTCTGTATACCGTCTCTGAAGGTAGGTTAAATTTTCAAACCATCATGAATCGAATCTTAAATCTACCGTCTGCAGGTTATGATGGTGGATCCCACGTATTGCGCTGTCTCGAGTGCCAAGGACCGGCAGGCAAAGGGTGTCAGTATGCTGAAGGCTTTCGAAGAGACTTGTCTGCTGCCAAGCGAGGAAGGAGAGCAGCGTCTGACTGCAGAGAAATACAATTTCATCAGTGAGATCTTCTACATGGCACACAAGGCTTTTGAGCTGGGCAACCGAGCTTGCATTGAGCGGCTAACACGAATGATGCGTGAACTGCAGAATACACAGACTGCGTACCAAGAGGTCGCCGCCAGGGATCCTAACAATGACCTCACCAAGAATTTGCTACGTATGCTGCAGGATCAAATGCAGCAGGTTCTGTGCATACGAAATGCTCTTTCGGAACCAGACTACGATGCTGCTATATTAAAGTTCTTTGAGGCCTCGGCTATTTGGTTGACCGAGATTGCAATGCTACCGCGTGAGAATTATGAGACGGCGCTGGATAAAAAGGACTTTTCACCACATAAACTACGCAATATCGAGTTGTTATCAGAGACTCCACCGTTTGTAGCGCCCTACATGAAGTCGGTGCCGGAGAACATCATCGATAATATTGTGGCGTATCTGAATTTTTGTCGCAGCTTCCCTGGGGATCAGTTTATACAGCTATATACTAGCTCTCACGATGCGTTCTTTAAAATGATTATCTTGTTTATGGGCAGCTCTGAGCTGGTTAAGAATCCTCACTTGCGTGCCAAATTGGCAGATGCTCTAGAGTTTCTACTTCCCACGCAAAACTCTGGAAGCAATCGTAAAGCATTCAATACACATGTCTTTGATAACCATCCGGATCGGCTGCAAGTAGTGCGTAGCCTGCTTAACGTGTTTGTCAGCATTGAGATGACCGGACAATCAGTGCAGTTCGAGCAAAAGTTCAACTATCGTCGTCCCATGTATGCGATTATGGAGTTCCTCTGGACCAAGCAGGAGCATGTTAAATGCTTCAGGCTATTGGCCACCGAAGCGGAAAGCAATATGGAGGCGATTGAACCGCCCATCTTCTTGCGTTTTATCAATCTTCTCATTAACGATGCCATATTTTTGCTTGACGAATCCCTATCGAATCTTGAGCAGATCAAGCAATTACAGCAAGCTCAGGATAATGGTGACTGGAACAATTTATCGCACAGCGAGCGGCAACAACAGACAACGAATCTTCATCAACTGGGAATGTGGGCACGATTCGACAATATTTTAGGACGCGACACTATAAACATTCTAAAGCTGCTGACAACCGAAATCAAGAGCATTTTCTGTCATAACAGCATGGTGGATCGCATTGCTGCAATGTTGAACTATTTTCTGTTACATCTGGTTGGACCGCAGCGCGAACGTTTCAAGGTCAAGGACAAGAAGGAGTTTGAATTTGATCCGGCACAGACTGTTCTGGAGATTGCTCATATCTATATTAATCTAAGTACAGACACCAGCTTCTGCCTGGCTGTGTCTCAGGACGGACGCTCCTATAGTGATCAGCTATTTGGGTACGCAGAAAACATATTGATTCGCATTGGTGGTGGCCAACTGATTGGCGACATGGCTGAGTTTGCCAGCAAGGTGCGGAAAATGGGCGAAGACTACAAAGAAGAACAAGAACTGTTGGCCGATGCTCCTGAGGAGTATCTAGATCCGATTATATCCACATTAATGACCGATCCCGTTGTGTTGCCCAGCTCGAATGTTACTGTAGATCGTTCTACAATTGCCCGCCATCTGCTAAGTGATCAGACAGACCCATTTAATCGTGAACCCCTCACCATGGACAAGGTCAAAGCAAATGAGGCTCTCAAGCATGAAATTGAAAAATGGATCGAGGGCAAGCGCAGCGCTGCAGCCCGCACTAAAAGCTGAATACATCAAGCAATTTTTTTAGATTCCAGTGCGGGCGCATCACCAAAGAATTAGCTTTGATCTGGCTTTTTAGTTAAATGCTATGTTTTTCTTCTTGAGAATTCCAGTTATATAATATTTACTATATATCGTATCCTATATCTACAAATGTATGTATATGTATATATATAGTATCATTATGTGTACATAAGCGGCCTTTGCAATTATCCTACTAAATATCATTCATTAATGTTCAATATATCGTTTTGGGTTTCGAGTTGTGTGCGTGTGTACGTTTTAAGTAATATCGAGTAATACGTTTAGATAAATATGATATATCTATGTAAATATTTTTGTGTAATGCCAATGCATAAATTATGCATTATTAAATCAAATAAATGTTTTCAATAAGCCGTCTCGAACAGCGCAAGATAATTTGTTTTTCAGCTTAATACATCTACATTAAAAAAATCTAAAGATTATATTCCTACACTGTTTAAATTGAAGATTAATCATTTCAACACCAAAAAATCTGGTGCATACTCTAACTATTGAAAGCTGATCTTGAGGTAGATATATTTAATTTTAAAACTAAGTAAACTTCTCAACAGTTATAACAGCTTGCTATCACATTTCGTGTTCCACAACTACATCGTGTGCCATATGCTCGAAGCGCTCGTTGATCAACTGATCGGCCAGGCAGTCGCCGCAGAGATTTATAAAGCAATAGCAACTGTTACAACGCCAACGATCTCGTGTCACCGCAGAATCTTCACATACGGCGCAACGTGGTGCTAACGGATCGGGACTGTAGCCGTCACCAGTTTGTTGCTTTTCCTCCTGAATCGCTGTTAATATTTTTAACTGCAGCTGCTTTTTGCGGCGGCACTCCGCATCTAGGGTTTCCGGTTCCAGTTTTGGCTCAGTTTTTATTGCAGGAGGCGCTGATGCCTGTGACGATGGTGCACCGACTGTGTTAGTTGTTAAATCATCAAAAATGTAATCATCCTCGGGCATGTTAATTTCAATGTTCTGAGCAGGAAAGAAGGTGGATCTGCGTACATTGAACTTGGGTCGTGTAACACCACCAGCACGCCGATATTTGGGTAGTCGTCCTGGTACCGGCAATCCGGCATCGTGAAGCTTCTGAAAATATTTTTGAACGCGGCTGAAAACCTGCTGCGCTGTGCGATTTCCGAGAGCTTTTGCAATTTTTGCGAAACGTCGCATTTCCACCTCTTCAGGTGGATACTCGATCAACAACTTTTCCAGACGTCGCTGCTCTTCGTTTGTCCATAGTCGTAACTGCGTTTTTCCCTGTGTTTTGTTATCCTTGTCTGCGACAATTGATGGATGACTTAAGGGCAGGTCGATCTTGACATCCTCATTTATGAATATTGCCGGTAATTCGGGTAAACTGGCAGTCCCTATATAATTGGGCGAAATTATGGGCTCCTTGTTGCGAAGTTTTTCCAGCAACATATACGGATTTTCCAAATACACATTGCGAGCTTTTTCTAGCTCCTCGATCTGTTGATGCACGCGTATGCGTTGCGCCTGCAGCATGGCAATGGTGCGCAGTAAGCTTGTATAGCTTTGATTACCACGTAGCGCAAGGTGTTCCGTTTCGAAGTGAAAGACATCTTCGTCGGTATTATTATCATCACCGAAATATTCATCTTCATTCTTTATGCTATCCGCATAAGATTTATCTGAGTTTTTGTTGTCGTCTTCCATTCTTGTATACCTGGTGAATGACAACTAGAGATGTGCGCATTTCTCCGATGACTTACAACGCAATGTAAGAAAACATCGATAGTATAATTTGATTGAATGTAAATAAATTATCGTTTCAGTGATCTTAATTTAAAACTTTATTCACAAAACAAATCTTTTTAATATAAGTTAGAAACAATCGCTGTTCCACAAATATTTTAGTTATGTCTATGAGCAAAGTAAACAATGAACTGAAAGCTGCGATCAGTGTGATAAGAAACAGCTGCTGCACTTGTTGAAGAAGAAGCACCTCACGTAACCTGCAGTGGGATTAAAATTATTTAATTTAATTTAATTAACCAACATGATTATTTCACGCTTTTTGACTCCTAGTCGCCGTCACCTAGTATGTAATACAATACATATATGAAGAATGCATTTTAGAATAAGTAAAATTCTTACAGAAAAATATCTCAAGACCAATGTCGGATGTGTCTCGGAATATGGTGCGAATTGCTGAAGTGGGACCTCGCGATGGACTCCAGAATGAACCGAAATTATTGCCTGCCACAGTAAAAATTGAACTGATTGATCGTCTATCTGAAACTGGACTTCAAACAATTGAAGCAACGAGTTTTGTTAGCGCCAAATGGGTACCCCAGATGGGAGACAATGCAGAAGTTTTGCGCGGAATACGTCGAGTGCCGGGCATAAGTTATCCCGTGCTAACACCAAATCTGAAGGGCTTTGAGAGTGCACTGGAAGCAGGTGCCGAAGAAGTGGCCGTCTTTGGAGCAGCATCCGATGGCTTCTCGCTCAAGAATGTCAATTGCACCGCAGCAGCCGCGATCGAGCGTTTCAAACCTGTATTGGCTGCGGCCAAGCAGCATGGGGTACGTGTTCGCGGATATGTTTCAACTGTTGTAGGCTGTCCTTATGAGGGCGCCGTAAAACCCCAAGCTGTGGTCAAAGTAGTACAGGCGCTGTACGACATGGGCTGTTATGAGATTTCATTGGGCGACACCATTGGTGTCGGCACGCCGGGCACCATGCGAAAAATGTTAGACGAGGTGACGCAGGCGGTGCCAGCCAACCAATTAGCCGTACACTGCCATGATACATATGGACAGGCTTTGCCCAATATACTTACATCGCTGGAATACGGCATACGAGTTGTAGATGCCTCTGTGTCGGGCTTGGGCGGTTGTCCCTATGCTCGCGGTGCCTCTGGTAATGCAGCTACAGAAGATGTTGTATATATGTTGCATGGAATAGGCTTGCAAACTGGCATAAACTTGGAAAAACTAATTACAGTGGGTCGCTATATATGTGGTAAATTGGGCAGACCCTCCGAATCGAAGGTAAATCGTGCTTGGAAGGGGCCACAGACCATTCGGGCCTAAAACTGCACTTACATTATTCACTCATCACAAGGCAATCGATGGCATTTACTAGTTATAAATGAATTACATTTGTGTCTGTCTTAGTTTTATATTTGTTGAAGTTATACAATCTAAAACTAGCTGGCTTCTTAACTGATATACGTTGTGCTTACATTAAAACTTTTGAGCATCTTTAATTGTGTACAACGAAATGTCGCCCGATGCCAAAGACAGATCCGCTAAACTTTGATTTGGACGACGTGGTATGTGCGACAGTCTTTTTCCACCTTGTCCAGGAGCCAATTTCATCTTGCCATCGTGTCGCAGCACAGTCGGTTCCACAGCCGCGTTCAAGTATTTCTGGATCCTAGGTACACTCGGCATCGGCAAGGGAGTTCGTTCATCAACGACCTGATAAAATATAATTATTATTATAGTTGGATTAAAACGGGAATAAACACCAACGTATGGTTATGATTTTTACCTGCTTCAGCTCAGACGATATATACGCTTTCTTGGGTAGCAGGCGGCACTTGGGATCGATTCCCTCAATGTTAGCTTTCAATGGATTAAAATTTCCATCCTTAGTGGCGGCTGCTTGTTTTAGTTTCATGCGGCAGAGACGAGCCTCCTGCTCCAACTCTTGAGTGCTTAATCTATTAAAAATATCCTTGACATTCTCCTTCTGGCGGAACATGCTCATCAAAGGAGCGGTGCCAGATTTCTGCGTGTACGTACGAATGGGACTGACAATATGTGCAAATTGATCTTTCTGCGGTTTAAGATGACGTCGCATTGGTATACCCGATGGTTGCTTAAAGAATTTCGTTTGAGGCTTATCCAAGTCAATGGCAAATCGCGATTGACTGGCGGTAGCAGTAGGCTTGCATAAGTTCTTATGTGAAGTATGAGGCGACGATGGAACCTTTTTTGGACTCAACACAAACGTTTTCTGTTTAGCGACATTAGACGCCAATAAGGGCTTGGTGGGCGTATTGGAATTGCTTTTATGCTTGGGCGACGGAGCTGCCAGCTCTCCAGCCCTAGCGGCCGCCATATATTCGAGACCCTTCTGCATCATATATTCCATTTCCTCGATTGTATCATTAAATTGCATCGATTTATTCTCCTTATTTTCCTCCATTATGGACTCTTCCTCCTCCTTTATTTCAAAACTTGCGGTTTTACTAGGCTCATCTTCCTCGTCGCTCGACAGCTCGATAATTGTGGTATCCATGTTCGATTGATTTTGGGTCTCCGCTAAATCGATAAGAGTCTCATGTAGGTCGATCAACAGTTCCCGTTCCTCGACCTTAGACATGCCGGGAGGCTTGGCCTTAGCAATGGCTGCATAGAACAAATCATCAACGTTCAACGTAGATGTTGTGGATTCTGCTTTAGCGTTGCTCGTCAATGAATTGTCTGCTGCTGTCTCATAGCAGCTGGAACCAATGGACGTCTTTAATGTGCCGGCGGTGCGAAAACTGTTGGCAGAATCGTCGGATTGGCAGTCGGTTAAATCCGCCTCGTTTGACTCAATTATGGTCGAGGGACGCAAAAGACCCACCATTTTGACTGGCGAAATCTTTGCCGAAGGCTGCGAAATTGAATCATTGCCGCTGATGGTTGTATCGTTATCCCACAAGCGAGACGGTGCCTCAATGTCCTCCAGCTGTGTACAGTCCGGACTCTTCAATGGACTTTCATTAGCCAGCTGGTCCTGACAACTTACATCACTCATCAGACGACGCAATGCATCCATTTCCAAATCACCAGCTGAATAATTAACGCTTAGATATAAACTCAAATATATTAATTGGATTCGACTTACATTTATCAGCACGCGCGCTGCGCTCCTTCGCCAAAGCCAATACCTGCTCCTTATCGTCGCTGTTAAGATACTGAAAGAGTGTGCTATCCGGATCTGAGGCGGTTCTCTCACACATCTGTTCGAATGCACTAAAACTCTCGTCGGCATCCTGTGGTTGAGTACTATCTTGGAAATTTCTATTCATGCTTATATTTACGGCTGACTTGCTTATAGTTGCCTCTCGTTTATCCTTTTCTGCCTGTGCGGCCAGTTGCGCTTTCTTGGCTTTTATTAATGCAGGAAAGTCTATAACAATATCTAAACTGTGACGTCTTTCTGGAGATTCCTCTTGTGGTATCGCCGGCGGCCTAAAAATAGGAAAAAATTATGTTATAAAAATTTGTCCTTCCAAATAATTATTAACGACTTCTCAACTCAAAGTAATTGTCACTACACTAGAATATATATTATTTTGCTGAGGAAATTTGACATGCATGGTCAAAATTAAATTATACTTTCGAACTAAGTGATTGTTATCCAATGTACAATACGAATGGATTATTTACCGATCCGATAGCAGATGATTGCGCAATTTTTGACGCCAAGCCGGATTATCTTGAAATTTTTCCAAGCCAGACATTTTGTGTCCTTAAGACGGCCGACTTTTTCTTATACTTAGAGCTAAATATTGTGGTGTATTTTGAAATACAATAAACAATCCTTATTATTCTTTCGTTATAGATTCAGAACGTTTTTGTTTTTATTTACTCACTTTAAATCAAAATAAAAATAAGTGGTTTATATAAAGAACAAATTTTGCAGCGGCAGTTCTTTTTTAAATGATCGATCGTGCACGACGCTCTGTGAAATGTCTGGTATTTTTTAAATCGATTCTTTTTGTATGCGTATGTCAGGGTTGTCATTCCTATATACATATATTAAAGAAAAATACAGAATGTTTGATAATGTTGCTTATCGATTTTATTAAAATTAATTTACAGTATAAGTATTTTTTATTATCGTATCTAGATATAACCAATTCACGAAACATAATCCACAAAAGGAACTGCACATATAAACTTAATATAACTTAAATACGACGAAACGGATGATTACCTAAGCGCGAATTTCTATCGTAATGCGGCAGTGAGTTATGAAGTGGTGTTAATGGGCTTTTATTTATTGTATCATCCTTTGAATCATCCTTTATATTTTTCAAAGTAATTGTATTACGCTCAGACTTAGGAGTGAAATCAATATGGGTCGAATGTAATGAATTATTTTCCATCATTTGTTCAACATCACTAAACTTTATTTCGCAATCCATGATACAAGCAAAAGTAAAATTGTTCATTCTATGCCAGCGGAAAGATAAAAATAACTGTTTCAAATCGAAATTAGTGATGATATCGAATTTCCTTTTTCTCGATAGATTTTGTAAATGCATTCATAATTTTCTTGTCGATAACATAAAGTACCTACATTGATGTTATCAGAGAAGGCTGCTTTAAATGCCGGCACAAGAAGAAGAAAGATAACAAACAGATTGCAAAACTGCGTTTACTTTGTTGTGAAAAGACTCCAGGTTGATGGTCATCTAATTAAAAATGAATGTATTACGACACACAATCTCGCTAGTGTCACTGGGCACCTTTCAGTTGGGCAGGCGTATGAAAAGTCAGCACCTACGCGGCTTTCTGCTCGGAACTGGGTTGGGACTTTCTACCTTCGCATCGGTCACGTACGCACAAGCGGAGGCCGCAAAGGTCAATCGAAAGTTGAACCTTTCCAAATTTATGGCTGAGCCCATTACAGATCAGAATGTCCTGCTAAGCGACGAGGAGAATATGCGTCATCGAATGGAGCTAATGATCATGGAAATCCAAGCTGAATTCTGTCGGGCTCTGGAATCTGAGGAATTTAGTGGCCAAAAGTTCAAAGTGGATCGTTGGCTGCGTAAAGAAGGTGGCGGCGGAGTCACTTGCGTGCTCCAAGACGGCGATGTCTTTGAGAAAGCCGGAGTCAATGTTTCTGTCGTGACGGGCTGGTTGCCACCGGCAGCTGTTCAACAAATGCGTGCTCGTGGCAAAGAATTAACAGAAAACGTAAAGTTGCCATTCTTTGCCAGCGGCGTCAGTGCCGTTATACATCCACGCAATCCTCATGTGCCGACGATACATTTTAACTATCGTTATTTCGAAGTGGAGCTTCCCGACGGTAAGAAGCAATGGTGGTTCGGTGGTGGCACAGACTTGACGCCTTACTATCTAGACGTCTCGGATGCTCAACACTTCCACAAAACTCTGAAGAATGCCTGTGATGAGCACGACGCTACATATTATCCAAAATTCAAGAAATGGTGCGACGACTATTTTCACATCAAGCATCGTAACGAAAGTCGCGGCATTGGAGGAATCTTTTTTGACGACATTGATGAACCCAGCCAGGAGGAGGCATTTAAGTTTGTCACCTCCTGCGCTCGTGCCGTTACACCATCCTATCTGCCTTTGGTGCAGAAACACAAGAATGCAGACTATGGCACCAACGAGCGCGAGTGGCAGCTCCTCCGACGTGGGCGTTACGTAGAGTTCAATCTCATTTACGATCGTGGCACCAAATTTGGTTTGTACACTCCTGGAGCCCGGTACGAGAGTATTCTTATGTCGCTCCCCCTGCACGCGAGGTGGGAGTACATGCACGAGCCAAAGGCCAAATCGAAGGAGAATGACTTGCTTATGGTTCTGAAGAATCCCAAGGAGTGGGTTTGAAGCGGCCGAGATTTTAATAAATCATTCTTATTTAATAGTGGGAAAAATGGTGCCTTATCTTAGTTTTGTTTGAAAGAGATAATATATTTAAGAATTGCATATTATTTTCTTAAAAATTGCAAAAGTGACATTATTTTATATGTATATTGTTAAATTAATAAAATAAAATTTAATGGTTAATTTCCAATAGAAATTTGTAAAATTTTTCCTTTTAACAATATTTGATTATTATATTTAAAAAATGCATTTTTATTTCTAACATTTTAAGGTTATGTTTAACCAAACAAGTGGTAACATGTTAACCCACAATCATTTACTACCGATGACGTCATCTATTTATTCATATATTTCTGTAGGTGCACGTACATATGCATATGTATACGTATTTACTATCATAGCTCTAAAGTTTTCGCTGAATTTAAATTTCCTGTATTTCTGAAATTATCGTTTTTTAGGTTATGTTAACCAAACATACTTACATACATATGCCTGTACATAAATATGTGCATATATACTTAACTCACATCTACTAAAGATGAGGTCATCCACTTCTATATAAGGTGTTTGAGGTTATGTTTTTAGATCAAATTGTTATTTGAGAGAAAATCCTTCAATTTTAGAATCAAATTATGAATTTTGTTCATGTATATAAACCCACATACATTTTTATGTACATACGTACATAAACAAAAGTATGTTTGTTGGCTGGACATATGTCTGTCTGCTGTCGATTGTGTATGTATACTTGTTTTCATACACACAAACACACACACTCATACACAGACACATCTGCTGTACTGTACACAAAATGCTTGTACGAGTGTGTGTAAACCGAAACCCTCTCGCACACAACCTTCCGCTTGATGGCTTTTGTATGCCTTTCGAACGTGCGTCTGCCTGTGTGTGTATGCCTGTGGAAGGTAGCATTAGGGATAAATATAAAGCGGGAAATGCGCGCCACAATTAACCACCAAACTGGAGTTTACCGAGAAAATAAAAGACAATTCCATTGGATGGATTTGTTCTTAAATCATAGTTTACAAAATGCTTTATTTTTCCAGTTTAAGTTACCAAATTTAAGATCTTTGTTTTTGTTTCTTCTAGTTTTGTTGTTGTTCTGGTTCTTCTACAATTTTAAAGGATACTTCATTCTCTCTCCTTCTGTGTGTACAAAACGAAAGTGAACAACAGAATTGATATCTTTTTCTTTTGTTTATTTTTTGTAGAATAATGCTCGCTTATTTGTTTCTGTAATTGTTGTGGATTTTCGTAAAAATGAAGAGTAACTAGCTTAACTACATTCATACAAGTATATATTTAATAAACACCGCCGCCGGTCTGCTGTTGATACACCTCAATGGTGTCACCTTCCTCCATCTCCAGCGAGGTTGGAGTGTCGTTCTCATTGATGGGCTGGCCGTCGAAACGGAAGCGTACCACCTGCATGGAGAGTCCGGCACGGTCACAGTAGGCATTCATCAGTTTGCGCAAAGGTGTGTGTTTCTTTATCTTAAATTGAACGACTGCATTGTCCTGTCCAAGTACTTTCAGATTAATGTGCTCAGTTTCAACTCCCTTCTTTTCGTCAGACATGTTTTTTTTTTCGCTTTGTACGCGCTGCTGCTTGACGATATTCACAAATGTAAAATGCTATGCCGGGCGTTCGAGCTGTACAAAATAGAAGAAAAATACGTTGATATTATTAAAAAATTCACTTTATATATAACCGCAGATAGTTACACAAGTAAAATGCGTTTATAAAAATATATTTTCTTACGTTTTACAACGTTTTGACACTTGCTTCGCTTCTTTTTTTTTATCACCAAGCGGCTTGCGCTAGCTACACACACGCCAAAAAATGGTTGTATTTGGAGTGTCTCCCTATTCGCAGCGCAAAAATTACGGTCACAATAATGGACTAAAAATGCCCAGAGATGCTAGACAATCGTTAATGTTGGCAGGGATGCAAAAATAGTATTTTAAAATCGACTAATCGATTATTAACTTGCAATCGAAACGGATTTTATTATTGCCATAAGGTAATTATTATTTTTTATTATTTTATTCCGTTCTAAATTCTTATTCAAAGTTATCCAACTAAAACAAAATATGAGACATTTTCATGATTTTGCCGATGTATAATTATATCGATATGCAACCCTTGATCCAGCAGTACCTTAAAATCGATGTTCATTTGAATAATGATATGAACTTGTAATCGGTTTTTCGTTTAAAACAAAACCGCCAAACACATCGAAGCGAAACATACTTATAAAACATTTCATTAAATATCTTAAGCGTTAGCCCTTCAAGAGTTGAGAAAACTAAGCCAACAAAGCATGTCTAAAATTCTCAGAATCTCAATATATCGATAAGTCAGAACTACATTCCCCTTCAGCCATTTAAATTGAAAAAAAATTTTTCAGTTTGCAAAAAATACTTTATTTTTGTATGTTTTATAAATGCTTCGACCAAATAAATTGTCCCAGTGTTAATTATCGGATGGATGAGAAACTTTAAGTAACTTCATAATATGTACTTATTTAAATATGTAAAATTAACATTTTTACTTGAGGACTTTGCTTTTGATTAACATAATCAAAAACAAAAATTGCAGTTTTCCTTTGAAATTTGCTGGGTGACTTGAATAAAACTTATTTCTATCAACGAAGATACCCTCTTAATATTTTGCCAATTTTGAATACCTTTAGAGAACCCATATAAAAAACCCCTTACCAGTTAGAGGCGCCAACGAAAAACGACCAATAACAAACCTTATCCATGGTGTGGTCCACACACAGAAACAATCACCAAACGTACTTGAAAAGATCGAGATCGAAAATTGATTATAACATACGATATCAGAAAATGATATGTTATATGACCATTTCGGCCAAAGAATATACACCTTTAAATATATTCTTTGGTACTCCCGACCAACAAATCTTACCAACTCACAACCAGCCCAAAGAACTTACAATATTTTGAAAACGTTCCCGATTCAAACTTACTCATAGACCAAGGGATTGGACAGAGCCAATAGAATTTGCTGAGCTGGCGTGCCAAGTAGGTGCCATCACGTTTCTAGTGTTGGCCTAGAACGGTAAACGCATGGATTAGTGAGATTTGTATATAGAAGAAATTACCTGATTGTCTTTCGTTCTAAATGGATCAAGGATTTGTTTGTTACTTTAGGAATTGCCTTTCCGGCTTGCGGAACTATTAATTGATTATATATATATTGTTTTAAATACGTATGCCCTCTTTTTTGTTTTCACATTCAATTGAGATTTTCAGATTTTCGATATTGAAAACTGCAAAAAGATATAGAAAATAAAATGGCACAAGTTAGTGCACAGTTTTAACATTTTTTGTTCCGAAATCTTACGTTTTTTTATCTACTAAACAAACCAACCAATAGGTACTTAGAGTCCCAGTGAATCCGCATCCTCATCCAAGGCATTCCCATTTACCCCCTTACCAAAGGTGGGGAAACAAACACATGTTGATCGAATTTATTTTTACTTACTCTTCATTTTCAATTGTTAAGATTTACTTACATATTTAAACGTATTTAAGCTAAGCACAAATATTTGTTGTTGTTTTGTGTCTGTTTGCTGTTACTTGTTGTTATTTATGAGTTTTCACTATTAATTTAAAAGAAATTGAAGTTCTCGTAGCTTAAGTCGGACTTACAGAATGTCTTACGCTTTTTTGTTGGCCTGAATCATCTCGTTTCGGCTGTTTTGCTATGAATTTCAATTGAATAAATATTTAAAAAACGATCGATAATTTCGATCGTGCCCCATTGGATTGTTATACAGCTCTATTGTATAAGTATATGTAGTTATTGAGTTTACCTATGTAGCAGGTGGTAGATACATACAAAACTCTGATTACCAATCAATTGCCAAGTTATCGGTAAGGATTCATTACTGGCGCCACCAGGTCTGCTCGCCACTATTTTGGCTGCTATTATCAGGATTACTGTTATTACGTGCAAGTATCGGTGGTGGAGGCACACTGAACATATTGTGATGCGCAGCCGGTGGCCGATACTTCTCTTCATTCTCATCGTCCATTTCCCGTTTTATGGCCGTATTTTGATAGTCATTCATTGAGTATGTAGGATACCCATCATCAATGGGCTCTTCCTTAATCTTTATCATATCCATTTCACGGAAATCTGGCTTACGTTCCTTTACATCACGATCTCCGCCAGCGCCACCACTACGATCTGTTCCGCTACGTTCTCGCTCGCGACGCTCACGTTTGCGCTCACGTCTCTCGCGCGAAGACTCTCGCTCGCGTGACTTGGAACGTTTCTTTTTCTTTTCACGCTCACGGTCACGATCGCGCTCCCTGTCTCGCCTGTCCCTACGACCATCGAAATCATCATAGTCACGATCCCTGCTGCCGGCACGACGTTTTCGACGCTCGCGTGAACGGCTGCGGGACCGGACAACTCCGCGTCCGCCACGATCACGATCTCGTTCTCTGCGATCTCGAGAACGTGAGCGACGTCTCTCACCGCCTACAGCACCGCCATAGGCAGCGCGTGCACCGCGAGACTCAACGCCATTGTTGGCTCCACCACCACGAGCGCCTTCACGATCCTCTCGCTCACGCTCTAAACGATAACGTTCACGCTCCCGCTCGTTATCCTCGCGGCCGGAGTGCTTGATATTAACATCGTTGCCGCCTCGTCGAGTCCCGCCCAGACCACCGCCAAGGCGTCGTGGTAGCCAGCCCTTAACGGTGCGAGCACGCTCGACGTCAACAAGGACACGCTTGCTGTCAATCTTCTTACCATCGGCGTGTTTGTAGGCTGCGTGCATGTCACGCTCGTGTTCATACTCAATAAACGCGTAGCCTTTGGGTTTACCTGCAAGAAAGTAAGACAAATGTGATTATGAATGCATGTCATGCCCAATATAAGAGAGCGAACTAAAAATTAATATATTTACCTGAATCCTGATCATGGATGAGTACAATCTTTTTTATGGGGCCATAAAACTCGAATTCCCGCCTTAGTTTCGATTCGGAGGTGTCGTAGTTGATGCGGGCAATAAATAATGTACGAAATGGATCCTCTGTGGCATTTTTTATTTCGGTCGGGTCCCATAATGCAATCTCACGTTCCAACTTGTATGCCACTTGTTCGGCTTTTTCGCGACGTCTACGCTCGAGGCGCTCCTGTCGTGTCTCAACTGTTTTGGGCAGCGGTGTGTCATTTGGATCCTCAAAATCACTCATGAAATTGGCAACGCCTAAATAGCCTCGTGATTTTTTTTCATGGGGCAACTTGTCCACCGGAGGCATAAAAGGTATTGGATCACGAGAGGCGAATAACGCCAACAAGTTTGGCGGCAGATATTGGGTCATTTTTGCTTATTTATTTATTACCTTTAAGTGGTGAACCGTCAACTTAGTTCTAGACAATAGAAATTGAGGTTATGTTACGCTTTGTTTACGGCAGTAAATTTCTATTGATTTACATACAATATATATCCATCCAGTGGTGGATTTGTTTGCGGTGTGCGTAATTTAGTCAAACTCAACATACAATTGACTGCTGAATCGATTTGCTTTTGTAAAAAAATATTAATAGACTGCAAAATCCTATTTTTCACTTTTGTGCTTATAGCTGTCGCTATAGGGCTGCCAAAGATGGACGTTTTCTAGAGATGAGATGCTCTTAAGTATAAAAGTATCACAGTCACGATTATTAAAAATGGAAATGCTGCAATATGTATTTTTATTATTTCATAAAGAGCAATGAATCAATTATTAATTATTGTTTAGCTTAGAATAAATTTTGAGTATTATTGTCAGTAAACTAATATTTTTATTAGTTAATGATAACTTGTATTTTGCACAACTATAACTGGTTACTTGAAGATGCACACCAATTTTTTACTCACGATTTCAATGTTATCGATATTTCGATAAGCATAAAACGCATACATATTTTAATGTATGCCTGCATACAATTGCTGGCGCACGATTGAAAAGTCTAAATAACGGCATTTACGAGCTCTCTATAAACGTGATTTCATTTTGCAATTTACAGAGATAATCTTTGCATTGATTCTACATATTTTTTTAGGTATTTTATTATTTAAACTACTACTCAATACTATTATTATTGTAAGTATAGGAATAAGTGAAAAATAAACAATATTGTAAGTTTACAAAAAAAAAAAAACAGAAAATGTCGACTAGCTCAAAGCAAGTTGTCGAAGAAGCTCAAGTGATCAAAGAAGAAAATGGCGCTGGCGCCTTACAACCAATGGAGCAACGAAAAAACAAGCGCAAACATTCCCTTGGAATGGACGATGATGAAGCATTTATCCATGGAGATGGGCCTGATATTCAGGAAGTTCGAACACCTGTTGAAAAGTCAATGTTCGCGATGCCACCACCACCGCCGCCCCCGACACCTGTTCAAGCTCCAGTGGTTCCGACGACGATGTCGACGGCGACATCGGTAGTGGCAGCAGCATCCGAGACGGATGACGAAGCAAATTCAGAAAAATGGGAAGATCCATGTGCACCACCGCCACCACCACCATTACCAACACCAGCAGGGAATAAGTTTAGTCGGTGTTATGTTAAGATGACCGCAATTAAGCTTAAAGACGCACTGGAGGAGGCCATTACAAAAATGGAGACGAACAAAAGGGGCCAGCAGCAAGAACAACAACAGCGATCTAAAGTTGATGTAAGTCGAAAAAGCGTAAAGAAGCAGCTGCTGCAATTTACAGTTATTCGTACATAAGCCGCCATTAAACAAATTCTAAAGCCAATATAAAATAGAGGTATAACCATATTCAATTCTGTAAATTTTATAATTTTTACCATACTATTTATTGTGCAAAATATTTGCTTAGTTGAATTATAATTTTGTTATCCATTAATCAATCGTACATAGGTTTTGTACTTCCAATACCGATGTGAGAACCGAATAGTTTACTAAGTTCACTTTGAAAATAGTTTTTCGTTGTTGTGTTGTTACTTTCACATTATTAAATGATAATATTATTTCTACTATATAACCAACAACAACAACATAGATTTTTATGCTTTTGCAAAAGTTTTCAAAATTTTCAATTTCTTATATATTTTTTTAAGCATATGTGTTTATATTATTTAGTCGTTTTATCTCACATAAAAATTAGGGAGTGCTAGGAGAGAAGCAGTGCATTCACACACATCTATCGGACTGTACAATTTGTTTTGATATAACAAATTTTGTTTTGGCTATGACATTGAAATTTTTGTGTTGGAATTTTGGCTAACAAAATAGTAATTGTATCTTAAATTTGTGCCCTTTCGACATAATTATATTGTTTTTTTTTTGTTTTTTAATTACATATATTTCAAATATTGATAAGTATTCCGTACTTGTTTTGGATGAACTGAAAGCCGATGCTATCCGGATGTCACCTCCTATTGAATGTTCTTTAATCAATCAACATCGTACAGAAATGTACATCTCATCCTCATCAATTATGCCTACCACTGACACCTATTCCCAGGCATTGATCTTGCATCCGAAATGCAATAAACCCGCAGTTTTACGAAAATTAGAAAGAATTATTAAGGTGGAAAATCTGCTCGCGAAACAGCGCCAAACGACGAATATGATGATCTCCAGGGAAGCCATAGCATTGCCGGCAACATCCCATGAGGAACTCGACGCTCAGAGTTTAATGACGCTGCAAGTGCTATCCGCGCGTGCATCTACACCCTACACTCAGCCGAGTAGTTTATTATCCTGTACCGCTGGCAGTTGTGATCTGTTGCACCTGAGTCCACCACCAGTCATAAAGAAACCTATGCCTCCGGCAAGTGGACCACAGATACCAAAGCGCAGTATACCGTCAACAACTACACCGGGAGGCTTACGTGTTCCCAAGTTACGTAACGCGCAATCAGCGATGTCTCTACTCGTATCTAGCTCCAAAATAGCCACCTCTTTTCAGTGTTATACGCGTCAGCATCTATTGGATATACGCAACGGCATGATACAATCGATGCTGCACCGCTCAAAGGAATCGCTTAGCTTTAGCATGCCACGCATTGCCACTTGTGATGACATCGAGCTGGAGGCTCGTCTGCGTCGCATGAATCTCTGGCGTTCGGCAGATGCCTCTGCTCGCACTACCGGGCACAGCAGCTTTAAACAGCGCTCAAATATGCACATCTCTAACAATAACAGCAGCGGGAACAAGTGCATGCCTGCATTCTACAATAAGAATAAATCGAAGCAACAGTTACAGCAGATCACCGATGAGTCCATTATTCAAAGCCAACCCCCACAACCACAACAGGAATTCCAGGTATGTAACTTTTGCGCTCACCAAACATTCATATATATTGTTGTACATATCATGTTGATGTTGATAAGCTAATCTTATGCACTAATTTTGATACCTCCTGATAAGCATTATGCGTTGTAGGCTAATCATATTGCCTAATCTTGACTGAACCGATAAACTCTTTTTACTTCGAGTTTTATATGTCACAGGATCCATTTGTTACTTGTCCAGATAGTGTCGCGTTCCGCTCACATCCCGCAGTCTCTGCGCCGCCTGTTCCGGCGTCAAATCACGTTGCGCCATCGCGAGCAGCTCGAACCCGACCATAAACTTGCGCACCGTGGCAGAGCGTAGCAAGGGGGGATAGTAAAGAGCGTGCAGGGTCCAATGGGCGATAGAGGCATGTGCATGCTCTGGCCCCGTGGGCGCACCATGCCAGCCCATTGAATATGGACATGAACATTGGAAGAGATTGTCATATTTGATGGTCAGTTCTTTTATGGTCAACGCGAGGTTGTGACGCTGTCCCTCGGTCATGTCGTTAATGCGTTTGTTGTTGTTGCGTGATATAAGCATCGTCTCGAAGGGCCAGATGGCCCAGTAGGGCACCACAACTAACCAGTCGGGATTCTCGATAACAATACGCTCCCTGCGTTGCAACTCCCGCTCAACATAGTCACTGAGCAGCGGTCGCTCGTGAGTCGCATAGTAGGCACGGAGACGTTCCTGTTTCAACTGAGGTTCGGTGGGAAGAAAAGAACACGACCAGATTTGGCAATGTGGATGCGGATTCGAGCAACCCATGCTGGCGCCCTTGTTTTCAAAGATCTGTACCCAAGCGTACTTTGTGCTTAGCTCATTAAATTGTTTGATCCACCTGAGAAACGAATGGTGGAGAGGGGATACAATTCAGTTGCAATCAAATGCAATCGATGATAACGAAATCCGAACTTACTCATTGATAACAGCACCGATTTCCATTGGGCTCATCGTTGGCAAGGTCAAATTGGATTTGGGATGAAAACACATAACGCGACAATTACCACGTGCAGCTGCAGCCTGGAAAAGTGGATCATCACTGGCAGGTGGTGATGGTACTTGCTCAAGCAGCGCAGGAAAATCGTTATCAAAGACATAGGTGCTTTCGTAGCGCTCGGTTAAAAGACCATTGGGTCGCTTAACACCAGGACATAAGGGATTACTTGGGTCGAACTCAGGCTGTTCATTAAGTTGCGGCTTCTCCTGTTGCCCTGACCAGGGACGTTGCATACGATGCGGACTGACGAGTACCCACTGTCCAGTTAATGGATTCAGCCGGCGATGTTGGTGTTCTAACGGGGCACAAGTAATATAAATATATAAAATAATAGATGGGATCGATTTATAGAGAAGATTATAACCATTCGGCGGTGTTGCGCTGTTCTTACCTGTGGCCACAAACTGCATCTTGTCACTGAGCACAAACTGTTGATATCAGTGCATTTACCCTGTCGCGTTCTCTCTTTCTCGCTGTACGTCGTGTGCACGTGTTATGATGGCTGCTGCTTACAGTTACATAGCTGCAAGCAAGCTCAGCTCTCGAAATCGTTGGGACAACGCAATGTCAACTGATGTGTTACTTTCTCAGTTATTCCGTGACTTGTTTCTTTTTCGCTAATTTCCTATTTACTCACTCTCCCTTCTGTTTTACCCTCATTCGCTTTGGCACGCATATTCGCAATTGTACTTAGCGATGGTTTATCAGCTTATTATATTTGCTCTCTTGCAGCTGTTGCTGTAAACATGTCTGATTGTATTTGTGTGTCTTTTCGTGATTATTGTGTGCGTGAGTTTAATATTGGCGGCTGCTGCTAGCGATGGGAAAACGGTACGATTAACGGTTTAAGTTACTTAACCGTTACTCAAAGTGTGTAACTGAAAATATCATTTTGAATCTTTTCCAAATATGTTCGTATACATTTAGAAATCGCAGTATTTAATGACTTTATATTATATTAAATTAATTTTGAATTGTATATATAATATAATATATAATTTGTGTATGATTTGTTTGTTTCCGTTTGTGTACTATTATTTAATTAGTATAAAATCAATTTCGTTTGGCCTGATCTTAATAAATATTTTAATTTAAAATGTCTTCAGGATCCTGCTATTGTTAATCAGCGACGCATAGGCAGCGGCCGATTATCGCAATCGAAATGGTCGTTCAACAATGAATATAAGCCCGTTCAGTCATACAGCAATGGACCTATGGCAAAATCTCACCTGGTTGAAATGAAGCATCATCAAAACAGCCAAAGTATCAATAACAGCAATATGACGGTGCTTAAGTTCTTCGATAACGGCGAGATTAGTAGTACTCAATTAAATGGGAATGGTCGTCCAAATACTCCAGTAATGGGATTGTCTAATAATAGTACTCGTTCCGAAAACGATAGTTTGAAGTCCAATGAATCTGTTGACGACGTACATAGGGCTAATGAGAACTATGTGAAACGTGTGATGTCCGGTTTTCTGGTCGTATCCAAACCCAAGTCTCGTGAATCCGAGGAACGACACTATCGTCGTTATCGCAATCAAAACGAGGAGCCAGAGTGGTTTAGTTGCGGTCCGACCTCGAGACTTGACACTATTGAACTGTGTGGTTTTGATGAGGAGGAGGAAAAGATGTTGAAAGAGGGAAAGTTCAGCCCGAATCACTTAGACAAGGAGCCAACTATTCCGATTCATAAGGTGAGTGAAATAAGTAGGAATCCAAATCAACAATTATAGTTTCCAAACCTTTTACAGATTGAAAAGAGCAAATATAAATGGCAACATCCCGATGGGATTTCACGCAATAGCAGTATCAACAATACTAGCAAGTTTATTCCAAAGAATGATAGCAACAACAACAACAGCATGTCAGAGAATATGAACAAGATACATTATAGTGAGCACCAAAAGCATCAGCTGGAACAGCAAAATCTCCATCAGTCGCTTAAGGATGAGAAACGAACTCATTCTCTACCGTTTGATAGATTCTTAAACAATTCAAAGAACAACGATAATTATCATTACGGGCGTTTTGAGGGTCCTCATCAGCATCAGCATCAGCAACAACAGCAGCAGCAGCAGCAACAGCAAGAGCAACAGCAACATCATAATTTGTCTAACAAGAATAACTCAAAATTCATGTCCTTCTTTGCTCGCGAAGGTATTGAGATGAACAATTCATCTTCGTCTCTCAATGAGTTCTTCAAACAGGCAAGCTCCAGCAGTAACAACAACAAACAGAGGAACGCGGAGCCTAAGAGCCTTAGCTTCGTCAATCAGATGCCATCGGTGGAACAATTAGAAGCTAAATGGCGACGTAACTCGCTAGGTAATGCTGCCAACGATGCTCTTAACCCAGTTCCAAACAACCCGAACAACAATATGAATACCAACAAACAAACTGACAATTTCCAAAAGTTGATTGGCGCATTAAACGGATCCAAGGTGCAACAACAACAAGGTCTACAGACACCGTTACCAACGCCACCGCAAGTTGGAAACGATGCCATCTCGAATTTCATCATGCAACAGCAACAGTATCAGCAGCAGCAACAGAAGCAACATATGCTCATTCAGCAACAGCAACAGCAGACTGCCTTCCTGGCTAGCCTGCAGCTGAAGGCCATACTTGGACGCGCCGATACGCAACTGTTGCTGTTGCGCCTGACCAAGGGTAAGTGCAATGCAGGCTCATTTTCCTGTATACAATCTGAAATCTAATAACAAATATTAATGACTCTTCAGGTGAGATCTCAAAACATGGACTTCTTGTGCAGCTGGCCAATCCGCGTCTAACCAACATGGATCGCGAGGCTATAACCGCTGTGCTGCAGTTCACTAATACTCAGCAGCAACAACAGCAGCATCAGCAGCAGCTGGAGATGCTGTCGAGTACAGTGATTGCCAGCCAATTGCAGAATCTACACAATTTGGCCATTGTGCAGCAAACGTTTGCTGCACGCCAGCAACAACAGCAGCAGCAGCAACAATCGCAACCTACGCAGTTGACGCAGGAGGATTTGCGGGCACATGCAAACAATATTATGCGCAATGCAGTGATCAAACGAAAAATGGAAGAGCAAACATCAAAATTGCTCAACATAGGCGTGGCGACAGGCAAACAACAACAATCGATGCAACAGCAACAGGCACGCAGTCAATTACCGCAAATGATTGGAACACGGACAAATACAAGTCGACAGGAGCAGGCATCGAATGCTTTGCTGAATGCACTTATGTCTGGAAAAACCTATCAGCAGGTGGCGTCTCAACCAAGACGATCAGACTCCAATTTATCGAGATTCTCTGAGAATGGGAATTACCAAATGCCCGAATCATCCCAGCCAACAGTGCCATATCATGTATACTCACAGCAGCAACAACAACAGCAACTCAATCGTCAACTCAGCAGCAGCAGCATTAACAATAATAACAATAACAATTTTAACAAAACCCACTTACAATCTCAAAAGTCCATGGCAATGCTATCGAGCGGAAGCGGTGGAGGTAAGTTTTAAAATATATCCATACTCCAGATTATTATTTAATTTATTTTAGCTTTATATAACCATATAAGTTTGCACTGTGGTCACTCGATAATTGAAAACTTTTGAAACTAGAAATTTGCGAGATGAGAAATCGACCAACTGCACTCAAAATATCGATGATGCAATCTCAGTAGATAATTAGTTTTCGGTGTAAAAAATATTTTAAGGGTTTTTCGTTCAAACTAAAATTACATTTTCCGGAATCCGAAATTTGTATGTTCTGTGAGTCTCGTGAAATTTTAGGTAGAGGTTAAAATATCTGTAAACCTTTTTTGAGTACGTTCAGCAATAAAACCACAAGTCAATAATTTTGACTATAGAAATGTATGCATGTATGCATACATATCTCCATGTGCATTTGTATGTATATAATCATATGTACGCATGTGATTCAGTTCAGATGCAATACATAAATTGTATTTGACTTGACTTTCGACTTGATGTGTTGGATGTGACTCAAGTAAATAAGCAGACAAAGGAAACTGATAATATTCCTCATAAATGTTGACTTCAAAATTGAAATTTATTTTAAAAAATGAGAATCACATATTGGTAATGGAGATAGCCTTGACATGAGAGTATCACATATCGAGAGAAGTACTTTGGTAAACACGCGAGAAGGCTGATACAGACAATTATGTCAGCTTATCAATCATCGACTATCACATAACGATTGTAAAAAAGTTCCGCTACGTTAAGCCTAAGAGCTTCTGATAATTTCGACTTTAATCAAGCGTAAAACAAATTCTCGTTTATCAACAACAAACTTGTTTTTAAGACTTATTTCAAATATTACTCAGTTCTTAAAGAAGAACTAAGAGAGAGCCTAAGAGATTCTGCTCATTTCGACTTTAATCAAACATAAAAACCAAATTCTCGTTTATCAACAACAACCTTGTTTTAAAGACTTATTTACTTATTTCTTAAAGAATCAACAGCAAACGATATTTTTATATGTTGTTAAATATTAGATTCTTTAACATATTTGAAGTGTGGGGTATGTCGCCAATTAAAATTTTAGATCACTGAACTGAACATTATCTATAAAAATGTTTTGGCATATTTGTTATGCGTAAAACCTGTTTTAGTATGCAATTCATACTAATCTCGAAATTGACTTACTACTAATACTGTAGCAGCAACTATGTATGTGTATGCTTGTATGTCTGGGGTAGGTTTCAGTTCATCAAAATAGAACGACTTGATAACAAGAATACATACAACAACAAAGTAAATACACGTTTGCGATGTACGCTAAAGTAAGATTGTGTTAAACAGCAACTTGTTTTAGAGCGTACGGGTTTATCTTTGATCCCATGTTAAAAAAAAGTTATATAAGTAAGATGAACTAAGATTAGAAAAAACCCTTGAACGGTACTTTCTTAGGCGAACACACAGGTATGATTATGATTGTTAAACAAGCATTGGTAATTGTGAATATCTATAGATATCTTGGAATTGTGAGACCGTCTACTACGTACTTGAATATCCCAAAGAATGTCTGATTGTATGGAAAAGCCAATAGTTGTAAAGTCTATTCATTGAAGATTGTTTTGTAGCATTAGCTTAGGGATCGTGCAATGACTTGCGGCTATTCGTTATACGGTGTTAATTAGATCCCATTCGTGAATCATGTGTGGGTTTTTGTGTTTTTGTGTGCTTAAATACGAGTACATTATTTACTCATTAAGATTAACGTGCACTTGAAGATCGTGTGCGCTCGGTAGTTAGCTGTGGAATTCCCATGCCCTAAAATATGCATACATCTCTTGACGATAGCAATCTTTTACTGTGAGGCATGCCTAAATGAGACAAGGCTTAACAGTACGTAAATTAGTTATGCCAATATCAATTCATCCACTGGAACTGCATAGAAAATTATAAAAAAATGTGTATTACTGTAATTGTTTTTGTTTTTATTCGTTTATTACGTAAGTCTATATATAGAACTGTAGTTCAAGTAATGTTATTATGGAGCTTATGCCCCATTTCATTCTTTAAAAAGGGTGATGCACTTTGCCGGCGAAAAGAATGTTACCGGTGGCCTCCTCTTCGATGAAGAAAACAAACGGATGATTCACATTGAACTCCTCAATAGTCTGGGCTCCACCAAACTTATTCTCTATCTCCACAACACTGGCAGCGTAAGCCTCAGTACCCTTTTCGTTGACTTCGATACCAGCCTTTTGCAATATATTCGATACCTTAACTTTACCAGCCACATCGGCGCCGCGTGACAATCCTGGCAACGATGCGGTAACTTCGAATATTTCATGTACACCCAACTCCTTTAGAGTTTCGACAAAGCTGCGCTGGTAGTCGAAATTGAATTTGGGCAATGTCACCTTTACTTTAACCTCCTGCATTGCCCATTGGGCACTCTTTACCTCATCGTTCTCCAGTGCTTGAACAAGTTCATTGACCCCGTCTATGGCGTGGGGCAGAAGAATAAACAAAGAATTTTTACCCCGGTATGGTAGACGCAATATTTGAGCCTGCATTTTGTCTGAGTTGTAATAGTAAAAGTAATCAGATTGCTCCATGTACTGGGCACGTGTCTGTGCATCTCTAGTGCGTAAAAAGACGCCTTCGAATGTCTTATAAAACTGTCGTCGCCACACGCCTTTGAAATAAATGACATTCGTCAGTAACATGACGCTGTGTTGTACCACCTCCGGTGTAACCAGATTACGCAGACGTCCTTCGGTGACATTTGTTGCCCAATTGTTGATGGCATTGGCCGCTGCCGGCCCATCAGCGAATTCAAGAGCTTCGATCTCACTGTCATAGAAACGCTTTAGCGTTGCAGCGAACTTTTGCTGCGTCTCGATGAAGTTATCGGTAAAGAGCTTTGTGCGAACATTCAGGGTGTTGTACAGTTGGTTCTCCTTTTTGAACGAAGTGAGGGTCTTATGATAGAATTCTCGAACATTATTCGCCGATCTTATGTCTGTCTGTGTGCTTATCAGCTCCGTTTGTGTCTTTGTATCTACACCGGCTGCCTCCGACAGCAGCGCCAGGACCAGTTTAATGGAGAATGGTGATATGATCACATTGTTTTCTGTTGCCGTCTCGTTTTGCAGCACCGACTTTAGAAGTTGCCACGAGAAATTGTCGTGAGAGTCGCTCCGAAATGGTATAAATGTATCCAAATTATCGTAGGATACCGTCGGCAATGGTGGCGCGGCACCGATTCCACCAACACCGGTTTCACATGCCTTTCCCGTTGCGATCCCCGCTCCCGTGGGAACTTTATCTGTGCGCGTCTCAAATATACCAGTTGGTGTTGTTAAAGTAGTGGGTGTGGTGGGTATGCAGTTGCCATTTGCACTTGCCAGAAACGACAAAAATGGCAACAATATAATGTTCATTTTGTTTTGTCTATACATTTCTTTCGCACTTCTTATTTTGCCTCACTTATTCTTTTCTTAAATTTTTAGTGTGTGTATACTACGCTTGTTTTTTTGTTCCTTTTGCTCTACTTTTCGAATGTTAAAATATTGGCAGCAGCATCAGCAGCAGTAAAAGAGCTTAAAGCGCAACTTGACAGTTGCGTTATGCGCTCGGTAAACGTGTAGAGAACCGTTTGACTCGCGGATCCAACTGAGAGTGATTCAAAGCTCTCTATGAGCAGGCCATTTTAAAACCAGCTTGAATTTATGTGTTGTTGTTGGCGTAAGAAGTCACAGTGACGTACGGTGCCGTCACAATCTTACTCTCTCTCTCTGGCTCACTCTTAGCTTGTGTTTTGTGTGCGCTGCTGCGTTTGTTGATTCACAATCTCTCTCTCTTTCTCTTGCTCTCTGTGCTCACTCGATTATGCTGCTGCTGTTCCCAATATAATAACTGTTGATTGATATGGGAATATGTATATGCATTTAAGATAAATACCCAAGTGATTGGGAATATATCGTCAGCAGGAAATCCGCAACAATTTCTATTCAGTCAATACTTCTAATACGAATGTTGAGAAAAATAACCATTTGCTTTTCTGGGTATTCTAAATGCTCCCTCCCAGATCTACGAATTTAAATGTTAATTCAAATACGAATACTTGTGGTAAAACAAATGTACAACACTGCTATCTGGCAACGCCAATTTTAAGTGTTGGTAAAATCGGCATCCTATCAGCTGATTTTCATATGGTGCGACTTACGTTGATGTAACAGGCACCGGGAAGAAACTCTACTTAAATTATTTTATATTCTTGAGCAATGCAAATACGTCGACCGCGCGGTGTAACAGTGCCACAGTTAATGGTCGTAACTGCAATTGGTTTTTTGGGCGGTGTTTACATTTGGCAGCCACTCATACTAAAATACAAAAACGAATCCAAATCTGGTAATAGCAGCAACGAAACATCGCAAACGGCACCAGTAAAAACAACAACAGGCACAAAGTTCGAACATTTTTCTAATATTATATTATTTCTTCACAAAATTAATTTATTTTTCTTTAAATTGTATTTCAGATGACCTTCATTAGGAATTTTGCATCAACGACTGTCGGCATGATGGCCATAGGCATCGGTTCGACGATGATAATATATAGTACGCATCGTTTTTTAATAAGACCGCACTTGGAACAGAAGCGACGACTCGAAGCCGAAGCCTGTGCGGAGTATATATTCCAGCAAGAATCCAAACAACAACGTTAGCGAATCAGAGATAGAAGATACCGATACACAGAGAATTAAAGAAGAAAGAAAGAAGTATGTTTGAGGTGAACAACTTATTCAAACACTCACATTTATAAATACTAATTTGGAATCTATAGATACCAATCACAAAAAAAAAAAAAATATTTCGGCAACTGAAAAACTTTCACCCATTTCGCTTATGTTCATTTATGTAATAACTGATATAAAATAGAGAAAGGTACAGATCGATCAATATTATTTTATAACTTTCATAGAACGTAAAATTTTTGAAAAAATGTATTTCATGCAAAGGATTAAGCTTTTAATTAAGCAAAACATGGATTTTTAATTGAAGATTTATCAAAAACTGAATTGAAATAGAAAATGAAAGATTAGCTAATATACGTATGTTTACAATTTTGAAATAAAAACAAATAAATAATTATTCCTTATATTAAATACATATATAAACCATTGCATATAAAACAAGTAAAACAAAAATATCACTTAAAAAGTCTGTAAAGATCAAGATGACTGCGTTCTTCCTTGGACTTGGATTTAAGTTTTTTGAGTCTGCTTTCCAATTTATCCTTGGAGCAAAATTCCCATACCGAAAAAGACTCATCTAGTCCAGCTGTGGCGAGCTTAGTGCCGTCTGGGCTCCACATCATGAAGATCGAACCTCTTTCATGGTGTCCCAAAATATCGACGACTTGATTTAACGAGGAAAGCACCAAAATCTCACAACACGAATAATCCTCGTCATCTGGCAATAATACAAATTAATGTAAAGTAAGAGTAATAATTATAGTTTACTGATTCTTACCCCTTTTGTAAATGTTGACCAAAAGTTCCCCGGTAATTTTATTAAAAGTTATTGAATTAATAACGATCTTTGTATCGAATCGTTGATAGAAGGCAACAATTTCCTGGCGCGGCATGCTAAATATGGTTATAGAGGGCGGGCATTTCTCAGCTGAAATTAAAGGATATCCAAAAACAATTGTATATACAAATGTAGACAATTCAATTTTTAGTTCGCCCTTACAAATTGCCAGATCAACGCCTGTCCATGGATGCCAGTCGAGGGTTATGCCACCAGCCTTGGCGAATAAACGAAACATGACGTTATATTGCATTATGTTAAATATGAATATATTTCCTTTCACATCTCCCGATGCCATATAGAGACCATTAGGCGAGAAGCGTATGCATGAGATTTTATGGTTGTGTTTCTGGATTTTTCGCAATCGACACACTGTCGGCATGCCGAGAACCATCAATATTCCATTTCCCATGCCACAGACGATATCATCGCTGTTGTTGCTCCACTCGATGCAGCACACCGATTCCACACTTTTTTGAAAATATTTTCCATCAGAAACTAGAAACTCCTTTGCATGCTGTAATTTCCAAAGTTCCAGAACTGAAAAGTTTGGATAATGATATCATAATATTGTACTTCTTTGTAGGTTATATTCCGCACAAGGAGCCCTTAGAACGTGTATTCAAATCAGTCGGTTTTACTTCGTAAAATCTACGGCATTTTATTGATGTGCATTACATATCTTTTTAACATACATACCGGGAAACCCATGATCGGTACATCCGATTGCTAGATATTTTCCATTTTTCGAATATTTAAGTGCCCGGGGATTCTTAACACTGAATACCATTGTAGTTTCGTCCCTATTATGCCAGACAATAACATCCTGGCCAAAAGAAACAGCCATTTGATCCGTAATCGACCAGTCCATAAGATTAAGATCTGAGATATAATCAGATCTTAGACATATGCATATAAAAAAAAAAAAACCCTCACCAAAGGAGCTACATAATTCGGGCATATCGTGCGTGGCATTGGGAAATGCCATCGGCCGGGACCGTGGTATACAGGGCCAATCTCCATTTAGATTAATATGCCGGGACAGATTGGCCAGATGAGGTTGCATTTGATTAAACTGCAGCAGACGAGCATTTCGTATGCCGAAGGTGTTGTTCATCTCTGTGACGAAACTGTTTTGGCGCCAGTAACTCGATTCTTGTGTTAAGTTCTATGTAAGGAAAAGTAAAATATAAATCCCTTAATTATAAGCATATATCTATTACCGTCTTTAGAATGTCCTTTTCTTCGTTTTTGTTAACATACTTGACATTCAGCTCAATGTTCTCAGGCTTGAAACGCATCGGTATAAAGCGATCGCCATTTGTAAATTGATTTGTGTTTATTTGGTTCTAGTTGGATTAAGATTATAGTTAATACTAGTAGAAATTTATATTTTCCGGTATATTTGGACACCTTGCGAACTTCATGACTCCAATCGTTGCGACGTGCTTTTATAAAGGATGGTGCACGCTTTTTGTCAGTGTACACCTTTTTAGTAGGACTTGCGCATAGATTCATAACGAAGGCAGAAACTCGACTGAGTTCGTATTTCGTTTTGATGTCTTTCAATATAAACACAACTAACTGTACTTTCTCTCACGCTCTCATGTAGACAGAGTTGCCGTGGGAGGGTATTACGAACGACAATAGATATGACAGTTTCAGTTTGCAACAAATGGCATGCTTTACAACTTAACGACTTTATTAGGAACGCAAAAATGACATAGCTAAAGTTGCCTTATTTTTGATGATGTGGCCTATTGACTGAGTCGTGTGGCCCACTTGTGTCCACATGTCGGACAATTGGACCGGGTTCTTAAATATTTGCGTATGCATTCACGATGGATTTTTCTGTTGCAATCGGAGCACTTGATGTCCCACAAAACCAGCTGTTTACAGAGGGCACACTCTTTTATTGTGTCTGCGAAGTTTGTGCGCAAGTAGAACTCGAATTCGAGGATGCTGCGTGGACCTAAATAGACATTTTCGTCCACCTCCAAAAAGTAACCCATATCCGTCCAGAGTTGAACTAGCGTCTGCATGCGGACTTTTTTAGGTGGCTTCGCTGATCCCTTGAAATTAACATCAAAATATGCTTCGTTCCATGCAATGTGGCAGTCCTCCTGTTGGGCTACTTTATCCAGCACAATGGAAAAGTATTGGCATTCCTCTGGTGTAAGTCCAGGATGATTTTGTTTATCTGGGGTCGAGTCAGTTAAAGTGAACACCAAATACTCTTTTCCTGTTATCGGATGCTTCATAAAGCCCAGCGATTGGCTAAGTTCCTTAATGGTTGATTCAATGGAGGCAACGAATTCGTGAAGATCCTCACTATTTGTCGGCTTTGTTACTTTGTACTTCTCGCATAGAGGCGATAATACCTGATCAATTAATTCTTCATCAAGGCAGCTATGGTTAATGCAGGCCCGTAAAAATGCCCGCTTAACCATATCCATAATGTCTATTTATTTTAGTGATATAGATGTATTCAAGATTTATCAAGCAAGCCAATTGCTACGCGCCTGGCGAGGGCTGCAGTTATTTCCTAGTACGCAGCTCACCGTCAGTACGTAGCAAAATGCGATAACAGAGTTATCGATATTTTCTCAGCTGCTTAATTGACCGCCTGTTTGAAAAATACTAATAGGCAGAACACAACATATTTGTTTTAAATATACAAAATAAAACTTGAAAAAAAAATATGTTTCGAGACGTTTGCTTCTTTATTTATTTCAATCTTACAAATTACTAGCACAACAATTAATATCTTTAATAGCTGTCTTTTAGAGATTTGCGTCAAACAAAATCAAATTGTTAATTATGAATAAGTTTTTTAAATTGAATATTAAACACTTGAATACATTAAATAAATCTATATTTATATTGTGTGTCATCTTTACCTTGGGAATTAGTGTTTAAGCTTACTTTAAACAGACAAAAAATATTTCAGGATTGTATGACAAAACGAAAGTATACTTCTAACGCAGTTAAAAATATATTTATTTACACTAATTATTGTTCGGCAATTATTGAAAGCATTCACTCTATGTTTTATGTAGTTGTTTATGTTTATGAGAATACACATCTAATATAAAAAATCAAAGTTGTTTCTATTGTTTCTATAACTTTTTGCCATAAAATCCTAAAAGCCTGATTCTCGTTGATACCGGACTCTGAACATGCTCCAGGATCTCCATCTAAACATTTGTGTGGTTTGATTTGGTACGATTTTGAAGAATATTTGTTAATATTTTAAAATGTGTACATATTTGAATTTTTTTTAGTTTTAATAAAATGTTGCAGCGGTTATAAATAAAAAAAAAAAGAGAGGGAATATAATTATAAAGTAGCTCTGATTATTTTTTTCATAAACATTTTAAATGTTTTAATTAAAGTTCAGTATCCAAGTCGGTTTATTAAAGCTAAAATTATATATATATATAATTTTCGATAGATGAAAAAAACAATAGTTTTAAAAGTGAGTATTTAAATTATAAGAAAACAACAAATCCTTATGTATTCAATTTGATATTTCGCGCTTGTATCGACAATTATCAGATTGAGATTTTTAAAGTAAAGACAAAAAGTTTCCGGTTAACTATTTCCTATTTTAACTAGATTTCAAATCACAATGTCTTAAAAACTAAACAAATTTAAAAATAAAAGTCTAATTTGTACGCAAAAAAGCTTTCACTTCATATGAGACCAATCGCAGATAACAAAACAATAAAAATGTAACAAATTAAATCAGATATAAGCATTCCCATGTTCGTTTGCAACCTATAAAAAAAGTATAATGTCAGTCATTCAATAAAAATCAATATTTATTAGTATTAAAAGATCAAGTAAAATCAGGTAAACCAAATGAACTGATAATCGTATACTTACATGGTTAGTCGCATGTTAGACTCTAAGAAATTAGAGTGTGAGATACGTAAAAACAAATCAAAATATTTGCAAAATACAAAGAGGCTCTTAAATCGATACTCGTATTGTGCCTGTGCTATAGTAAAAAAGCTACTAAACTACATCTAAAAGAATTCCCAAGCATACCCAAAGGACAGAAGATAATAAGCTCACATCCCTCACCAGTTATAATACAGAATATTATATACTTAGCTGTGCGATCGGACAGACCGATAATACAGGATCGTTTATCACTGTTATACATTCACCAAATCTTCATTTAAAAAAAGGGATATAAATGAAAAGCATAACGGAATATTAATTAAAAAATTAAACGGATTGTTTTATTTTTTTGTGTTAATTTCGACTTGATTCGTTTCGATTCCAAGAGATTACATGAAATTATTAGTAACCAGACTGAGTTCGTTTGCAATGTGATTAGTTTCATTTAATATATTTGACTTTTTGTTTGGTTTCATTGTGTTATTTGTTTGTTTAGTTGGTATGTAGTATGCGTTGGATAGTTGGAGGAGCAGGTGGTATGTTGGTAAGTTCGACCGCATAAGTTGTTTTTTTGTTATTTGTAAGATGATCGAGGTTTGTTTGAGGAAAGACGGAAAGAAAGATGCCACAGCAAATAAATAAATTAATATTTATCGCTGAGAAAGTTAGAAATTGCAATTGCTCGTATTTTTGTATATATTTGGTTAGCCATGCAGTTTTATAGTATTAATGTTATAGATTAAACAAATATACAATAAATATGGTTTAAGATCACTTTAAATGATAAACGTAATTAATAAACAACACAATAATACAATGTTAAGCTTTTATACAAAATAAAAGATATTGTTTTATAATTGCCTGCATTTCATTATTCTTGTCTTTTTGTTATATAAAATTAACAGTGAGAAATCATTATAAAAATAGTTAACAATATATAACATAACTAAACGCAAATCACAATTTCGATAAACATATACAATATATACATATATAATTTATATATTTTTAGTAGCACATAAATCTCGCTTTAACAATGCTAATTGATTATTGTTGCTGATTTTTTGAATTTTGGTTTTTAGCTTTTCAGTTTTGGTTTGTTAGTTGCTCTTTCTACATTTTATTAGTCTTTGGTGCTTCATTCAAGATTTCTGTAGCTAGCGAGTAGGTTTTGAGTATCGCCCATGTAACGAATACTTACGCGATTTATAGAGTTGCGTCGCCCTCCGTTCAGGCTATCCTGGCTCAGCCCGTTGCCAGTATCGTTGTCAATACAAATATCCGAGTCGGAATCGACACGCCGGAACTCGCTGCCATCCTAATCGAGTAAAAAAGTAGGTAAATTATTTTTTTTAGCACTGCAGGTTGAAGACTCACCTGGGTCAATTGTTGTGTAGTGGTTAGCAGGCGTGCAATTGGATTGCAACAAACCGGAAGAGTCTCCAATAGTGTGGGCCGCGAGTGAGTCAGTAAAGGCTTCATGTATCTAAAATAAATGCATTTTATTGTAAGGAAATTCATTCTTTGCCCATGTCGTCGATTGCCTTACTTGGTATCAAAGTTGCCCCAAATACGGGCTAAAATAGCCTTTTCGTGGCTGTTGCGTCTCCGGCCGCAAACTGCACTCGCCACATTGCCGTCCAGTGGCGTATCGAGATTTGAGTCGGCACCACTTGCAATGCGTGTCTTGCTACGCCCGCCTTCTCCGCCTCCAGAGCCACCTTCCACATCCTGTAAATAGCCATCAGACTAAACAAATTTCAACGAGACAAGATTAGCACGACTTTCAATGAAAAGCTTGTATGCACCAGCACAAAAATATAGAAAATAAATAAGTTGAGTAAAAAATTACGAGCATACAGAACAAGAGTAGTCAACCTAAATACTGCAACTAATAACTGATTGAATGTGTATATGGAACCATCGGTGTAATGCCACGAACATAACATAAGCACAAAGCAAATTGATTGATGGTTTTCTTGACTGATTGTTAGATTGTTAACGTACCGGCGCCGAATGTGAATTGTCCATGGAATTGTAAACCTTTTGATTGATGCAAAAATATGTTCGTGAATATTGCGCAGAAATGTACAAAATAAATATGTTAGAATTATGATAGACAACATAAGACAAATTTATTATCAATCGAAGCAGCAGTTAAAAACGTTCTAAAAGTTATATTACAAAATAACAAATATGCGTCAAGTTAGAATTGATTTCTTGATAACATATTAAATATATATATGATAACAGTTGTAGTTGGTAAAAATCTTACTAGAACTTTATTATAGCTGCGATTTATATGCATGTTATATTTTTTTTTTTCGTATTGATATCATTTTCAGAAGCTTAAATTTTTACAGAAAATTGTTAAACATCGCATTTGACGTAAAGGTCTTTTTATTTAAGCAGCTTAAAGTAATACCATCGATTAGAAAAAATAATACTAAACTACAATATATTAGTTTTTAGTAAGTTCACAAAAGCTTGTGCAATGTTATTTACTGCCGTAACTAAATGCAATGAAAGAAATTCAAATTTATTACTCACACTGTGAACATGATAGTTATTAAGCTGCTCAGTCTCATCGTCGACGCCAACGCTAAAAGGGCAAATATTCAATCAAAATCGTTTACCTTAGAAAATATCAAGGTGACTCACGGTATTTTCAACCAGTTGAGCAGAAAGTTCGCTGCGCCGCCTTGTATAATGACCGTGAAGATAACAATCAGCGAGGTTGCTGTCAGCATTGTCTGACGCGCGTCTGACACCGTATTCCTGATGGCTAGCGCAAAGGACATGGCGCCACGTAGTCCTATTAAAGATAAATGTTTCGTAAAAAGCTAAGATCATTTTATTACACTCCCAGCTATATTAACTCACCAGCAAAGAAGAGCATGTGCTGGAAATTTGTGGAGATTTTCGGTTTACGTTTTATGTTTAGCAACCAGGACAAAGGATAAACATTGATAGCACGTCCTAGTGCAGCGCAGATCTAAAGACAAATAACATATATATATGACACAATTATCTTATTAGGCCACTTACGAATGCAGTTATGATAAACCCGGCATCGAAATGATGTTTGGGAAACGTAAACATTGAGACGCCAATGTAGGAGAATATAAAGTTCTCGGCAAGAAAATTGAGTAGTTCAAAAATCTGCTTGGTGCGCTGTCGTGAGTTCTCAGACAGGTTGTTGTACGTGTAATGCGCCTGACAAATACCACAAAATAGCACTGCCACCACTCCGGTTAGCTCCGTCGCTTCAGCCAGCAAAAATGTGCTGTAGCTCATTAGCACAAACAGCGCCGACTCCAGAAGCGGAAAGTCACGAACGCGCGTAAACTTGGTCAAGTGTGGTAGAAGTTAAGGAATTACAACAAAACAATATTAAAGCTAACTCAGAAAAAGAAAGTAATATGATGTTTAAAAAGGATATTAATGCTGTGAAGCATCCCATGACTGCACCGATCATTAGCGACAAAAAAAAGATGGAGAAGAAATCGCTCAGCGAGCGCAGAAACGCTGTGGTCTCAAATTCGTCCGAATTCGAATTTTGCTCACCGTAGTTCTGTATGGCACTGAAAGGATAAATATAAATCGATTAAAAAATATACTTTATTTTCCTTCATACCGATGTATTTACCCGCTTAGCACAATAGCAACGGCATCATTCAATACAGATTCACCCAATACAAGCGCATAGAGATTAACATCGACGTGCAGATCGTTGAATATGGCCAGTATTGTAAGCGGATCTGTGGGCGATATCAGCGCACCGAAATACAGCGTGTCCAGAAATGTATAACTGCTGCTCAAGTAATATGGCATCAGTTTCACACAGCCGTACATCAATCCACCAATTAGGAACGCCGATAATGTGGTACCAACGATAGCAAACGTCAGGATGGCACCCAAATTACGAAAAAAGTATTTCTGAAATGTTATGTAAAAAACAAGAGCATAAATAACCACACATGCATTAGCTTTCAGTAGTCTGATACCTTTTTGAGACTATACCCCGCATAGAAAATTATTGGCGGCAATATAATATTGAAAAAGACCTCGGGATCGAATGTGGCTTTCAGATCAATTTCGTTCTCCTCGATATCGTACACCTGACCACGAAAAACATAGGCATATATTTTGACGCCTTCGGCCACTTTTGTGGAGTTAGTCTGATTAACAGGATACTGAATAAAAAATGAATGTTTGAATTATTGTTTATTGTTGTTGTCATTACGTCAATGTATACCTTAAACCACAGCGTGTCCGGGGGCAATTTGTCATTGTATGTGGGTTCCCCCTGCGGTTCCACCTGCATGTGAACCAAGGTGTTATTCGTTCCGGCATATCGAATGATGGCACCAACAATTAAACCTAAAACGGGAAACAGTTGTCGATTAAACCAAATTACAAGAAATTTACGAAAGTATGTTTTCAACCATGTTTCTCAAAAATATCTGCAAATGCATCGACCATGCTAAATAAGGGGGGTTGCCTTTTACCAGCAGGAGGGCGCCTGATAAATATTTTTATACCCTTGCTTGTAATGGACTTTATGTGAAGTGTCGAGCTAAACTGTATCTATGTTTGCTAACCTATCTTTTGGTTTTTTTTGACTGGAATTGAAATGACTTTCAGTGGATAAAAAAGATTGAGACTTGTTAAAATTAAACGATTATTTTCAAGTCTCGTTGAAGCCAAGTGAAATCGGATCGAATGGGTTTTTAGCTTTTACATTAAGCTTGCTTTATTATTGCCTGACCTATCACAAAGCTCCAACGTGACTAATGAATGACACCGCTAGGCTGGCATTCTACTGATAAGCAAGAAACATGTGTTGGACATATGTATGTATGTGTACATAAACAGACTCAAGCACTTGACTTGTGCTGACTCAATTCAATTCAGTCAGTCAGTTGGCATTGCGCATTGCCAAAACTTATCAGCAATTGTTTGCATTTTTTTATATGCCATGAAACATGATTACCAAAACGTAGCAATTTGTTTTTACAATGGACTAAGCCAATTTAGATAGTGTGTCTAATTTTCTAGTTTACATATGCATATAATGAAACCGGGAAAGGTGTCACGGAGTTCGTTGAGTTTTCTAATTAGCTTAAATATTTTTATGACATTCTTAATTAAAAGACCTGTTGTGAGAACGTGCAGTTTTACATTTTCTCGATATCAATAAGTTCTGACGATAAAAGCGACAGTGCTTATCAATAATATAAGAAAAAACAGTAAAAACATTAGAGGACACGAATAAAAGAAATGTGCACAATAGCAGTTACAATATACATTTATTTATGCATATGTAAATACTGTATCTAGTAAAGTGATATCTAACATTCAATTCTACAGGTGTACATAAGCTTTATGTAATTTTAGAAAACCCAAGAAATTTAAAACAAAATAAATGAATTTCAATGTCTTAGCAGTTTTCCTTTTTTCTCTTAAATTCTTTGTTTTAAATTACACAAATATTTATACTTCTTACATTTTAAATCGCTGAATCGTAATTAGTAAAGGATGTGCAGCTTAGGTCAGCATATAATGTTGCGCTGTGTAATTAGGGTCTGGAATACAGGTTCGTATTTCGTCAGTTCTCATTTTGTTTGTACAATATGCGGGCTTAAAAGCTTTCGTAGACTTTTTTCAATTCTATAGTATATGTTGTACTTATTTCTTTTTCATTTTCGATTCTTTTTTTGGTGGGGGTTCTGAACAAGCACGCAAACTGCACAAATATATTACTACATTAGTATATAAGTGTGTTTAGGTATGTACAAATGTATGTATGTATAAACGCTGCCAGCAATAGACGACAATGAAAGCTTCAGGTGACAATGAATGCTTTAACGTCGGCAAAAAAAAGATATAAACTAATATCCCAAGTCAATATCAAAATGTATTGTTGTGGAGGAAGACGACGCTAATTATATGTATATTCGCACCTTTCATTACGCACTCTTCAAACTCACCATAAATGACCGCCAATCCGGTCTCATGGAGCCACGAGACGCGATGATGTTTAAATAGCCAAATTGTGAGGACCGTTAGAGCAAGCAGGAATACGAATACAAGCAGATCGAGACTTTGTATACGATGATTCAGTGTTGCTTTGGCATCCAGCGTTATGTCTGTGTCTGCCGCACTGCATCCTACGATGAATGCACAAAGCGTTAATAGCCCAACGATGCTTTTCCAGCGGTCAAATGTCCGCACCGAGACAGTCTTTGTGTGCATTGTTGTTAAGGGTGGTGACGACTGTTTCTGTGACGCGAAATACAGAATTAAGTTGTTCAATTACAACGATTGTACATTAATTGGATGTGGCACAAGCAGCTGTTAACGGGCACAGCTTGAAGCACTCAGAAATGAAATCGATTTTCACGTTACGTTGTGGCGCTGTCAATTGATTTGGCGCACAACTTTTTCCTGTCTGTTTTGATGCTGTTTGGCAGCGGCTACCCCGTCCGCTTTTTATAATTTTGCTGCTTTTTATGTTACATAAAAATAACAGTTCTACGCAATTGCTTGTAAAATAATACGTATGTGTATGTAAATTTAAAATTATGCTCTAGACTTGTATTCGCTCCTATACTACGACTACACACAGCGCAGAGAAGACAGACAGTTTCCTTGACGAAGGCCGCTCAGCTGTTTACTATACTTATCGATAACATTAAGTTATGATACACACAAATGCTGTCAGTGTTGCAGAACGGTTGATTTGGTTTTTTGTTTTGATTGGCAAATTCTTGCTCTCCGTTTTGGACTGCCATTCTCAACAAAAGGGATGATTGCACGATGGCACGCAATGGTAGAAAAATTATTATAAGTTTATAGTGACTTTATTTCTTCAACTGTCAGTTTGGTTTAAATACTGTTTCCTCTTATATTTGGCAATAATTTGCATTATCTCAAGTTTAGCATCTATTTTATAATCCTCATCGAGTTGGTCTAAATCTTGGGCAACTGTCATACCATAATGATAGAATCTTGCTCTGTGAACATCTCGGATAGTTTGCGCTTTCACTACTATGCTTTCCCTTGGTCTTTTTCTAATAGATGACAATGGAGTCTCTTCTTCCTCCTCTTCCGATTCTACAGTATCGTTATCGTTTAATGTACATGGAGCCTCCGTTCCTGGTTCTGTTTTAATTGTTATATTTGCGAGATGGCCCTCTTGCGTTGCTAGCGGATCGTCCTCAGATAGATCAAAGCTGCTTTCGCTTGCATTAGGCGCAGGTATTGCACAGTTTTCAGCTACTCCTGTTGAATTTGGCTCTATTGAAGTACCCAAAAAAGCCAAGGTTGATCTAAATTTCCAGGTGGTACCAAAATTATCTTTGTCAAAGCCAATACGTCTCGATTTACTTTCTTCAAACAAATAATATGTTTTCATGTTTGTCCATTTTTTCTGTAGCGCCTCTTAAGATACAATGAGATTCTTTTAATACAGTATCAGTACTTTTAAATTTTGGATTTTACCTTTTGTAACTGGAATAGGCAAATTAAATTTACCATAAGAATTGACTTTTGCTGCTAGCAACGACCAAAACTTGGCCTTTCTTGATTTAAATGCATACTGTGGATGGGCATGATCCCAAACAAATGGCGCATTCTTCACATGTTTAATTACAAAGTATAAAATCTCATCCGTCCAAGCTATTTTGCTACTTTTGCTCATTTTGCTATTACTGTCTTTCGTTGGGGAATTCTATCCAGAAATCGATTGGACTAACCTATCGATATAAAATAGCACTCATCGATATAAATATCTTAAATCAGTACGTAGCTCCATCAATTGTAGGTTAAACAAAGTAAATACAAGTCGCAGTATTCTTTTATTCAATAATAATACATATGAAATTATATTTGATTTGATTTTGGTTTCATGATATGTCTTCTTCTTATTTCTCTACTTTGGTCCATTTGCTTCGCATAAAGCTGGTGTACTTCGTTGCGCCCACATTGTTAGCCTCCGCAAAGTATGGCAACTGGTTAAGCCGGGTAAGCCAGGTGGTAACCTTGGGATAAACTTTTGGATCAATATCGAAAACTGCCGGCAACGATGAAACAGTGGCGGCACAGCAGAAATCAGCGATGGTCAGAGTATCTCCTGTAATGTATGTTTTCCCATTAAGGAAAAGCTCTGTTAGACGAAGTGCCTCATGTATGTTGTCGACCTTTTCTTTCGGCACTTCTGTAATTCCTTTACGCCAGAATTGAACGCTCACGTTCCACAAAGACATATAAATGACACTGGCATCGAAAAACAAACGCTGATTGACAGCGGCGCGTTTAGCTAATTCTTTAGGGTATAGCGAATCGGTTTTCCCATATTTGTCGGATAAATAACTGCATATTGCATGCGAATCCCAAATGTATGTACCGTTGTCATCAAGCAACGGCACTGTGCCTTGTGGATTTTTCTTCAGATATTCCGGGGTCTGTGTCTCTGTTCCAAGCGCTACCTCCTTATATTCGAACGGCACATCGAGTGCCTTTAATGTAAGCAAACAAGCCCGAACTGGTGGACTCAGATCAACGCCGTAAAGAACAATTTTCGTCATTTTGCAAAAAACAAGTCTGACTTATTCTTGAAACAACTAAAGCGATTATATACCGTCTGTGGGTTGTGTGGAACTAAACACAGCGAAAGCTTGACATACACATCTATTAATGATAAGCTTTTGTGGAAAAGACACCGCTTAACGATGACAATGCATATTTGTAATGACAACATTTTCGCTAACTTACGCAAGCTTTCTATCGGGAATAAAGATCCTAATGATGAGATACATATGTCTTTTTCTTTCACGATTAAACTAGGCACCTTAATCAACGTAATCTGTAAGGCTGCATTAGGTTGGTTTCGAGTGCTTGCCCGCTCTTTAGCATTCTGCGCCTAACTACTCATAACGACAATAACAAAATTCTAAATTAAAAAAAAAATTTGAAAGTTTAAATTTGGGCTAAGTAGTTTTTATTCAAGATGGTCCTGCTCTGGACGACAAGAGCAGGACGATCGGCTTCACCCTTCCTGAATTCCTTTTGTGAAAATTATAAAATGTTTGTCCGAAAATTACACAATTCCGCAAAATTAGAACGTGTGGACACAAAATGCAAATTCCATAAGTTTCAGTCGGATCACTGTTCGGGTACCATAGAAGATAGTAAATATACACTTCTGACTTTGCCTTGCCTTTTTTTTTGCTATTTTTATTTTCTAGTTTCAAAACAAATTAAAGAAGTCATTGGCTTGGAAAAGGGTTTTCATACTATCCCTAAATGCCGAGCAAATCTACTAAAATATCAACCTAAGGCTAAAGATTTGCCAAGCCGAAGCATGAGAGATTCCTTCACAACGGCCTTAATACCTTTGAGCTCAGCTTCAACTCAAGAGCATTACATTAATCACTTAGGTCGACTGCGTATTGGACGCATTACGGAGGAACTGGATATGTTTGCCGGTAAGCGACTGTAACTTATTAATACTTATTTCAGTTATACGTATCACGTTCTTTGCAGTTTGGATCTGTTATCGACATCTCAAAATACCGAATTTGCCAAAGGGAGTACCTATGCCTCATGTCATCGTGACACTGCTGCTTGATACTGTTGACTTCTACCGCATGAAATTGATAGACACGAAAAAGGATATTGATATTTGCGGATTTGTGTCCAGGACTGGAAATAGTTCGATGGAAATTACCCTATATGTGGCGCAGAGCTTATGCACCGTTGCCAAAGCCATTATAGTAATGGTGGCTCGCAATGCAACCAATACGGGTCCGGCTTTGGTAAATCCGTTGAAACCAGCTTGTAAAGAAGAGGAGCGGTGCCATAAAGAAGCGATCAAGCGGCACCAAGCGCGCAGGGTCTCGAAAATCGCGTCCGGATTTAATCGTCGACCCTCTGAAGAGGAAGAGGTTCTGATGTACGAATTATTTTCACGTACGAAAGGCAAAAATTTTAATGAAGTAGCTCAAGCAAGACCGCCAAATTCATGTTGGATGTCCCAGTCCTATCAGACAACAATGATACATGCTTTTCCCGACCATCGTAATTATTATAACACCATATTCGGTGGCTTTATAATGCGTAAAGCGACGGAGTTAAGCTATGTCACGGCATGCATCTACTCCGGGGGAACATCGCAAATCGAATGCATTATGGATGTTGGTTTTTTCAGTACAATCGGTGTAGACAGCTTTATTAAGTTCACAGCCTACGTGGTGTACACATACCAGCAGTACATACAAATCATGTGCACTGTCACTGCAATAAACGCTAGAAACTATGAGCAGAGTACCACGAGCGCCTTTCACTTTACTATCAAGGCCACGCAAAACGTCAAAGAAGTCCTACCGTCTACATATCAGGAGACTTTATGGTACATAGGAGGTCGCAAAAAGTTTCTTAAATTCAAGGGAATGAGGGAACAGCCTGACCATCCACTAAACAGTCAAGAGCCTTGTAATCTTAAGAACTTTTGGAAACCAATATGAAAAAATGTAATGCAAATGTATAAAAATGGTTAGCGTTACAGACAACTAATATTTATATATAAGGTTTTATGATATAATTGTTAATTAGAAAAATTAATTTCTCAGTTGGGAACTTGACTTGGGTAATGCCTGCAGACGCTGACGACGTTTCGATTCGTATTCTGTGGCTAAATGCCACGTTTCCTTATCCAGTGATTCCTTGCCGCGCGATATGCCCAAAAGACGCGATAACACTAGCAGTCCATGCAAATCGTCCGCATTGCTTTTCACATTGGCTCGACGCATGTCCACAAAGTCCTGCTGAATCATTTCGGTAAGATCCTCGCTAACCCTGAACTGTGCTGTTTTTGCAATTGTCAGATAGCTGCGGAACTGATGCAATCGCGCTGGCTGCAAATAGTGCAGAGCTGCCTTTAGAGATTCCTCATAGATTTCCATGGCTTTTACGTCGGCATTAATGGGCAGCACAAAATCACTCTATATGTATGTAATGAGCGGTATTAGTTAGCCATCTTTATGGAACAAAATACCTACCGGTAGCATGCTCCTGCCCTCACTGAATATAAGCACGGGAATATCAACATTATAGTCAATGTGATAATACTGAAAGTCACACTTCAACTGCTGATTGTTGATCAGGTGGGCTAGGTGCTGGATGGCATGTACACCGTTGGCCTCCAGTTTGCCCTGCTGCATGCGTGTCTCGTCTAGCATGAGGTGCGTATGCGGTGCGAGCTGCAGCAATCCGGAGACTAACTTATTTGTCTCATAATCCTTTCTAAATGGCAGAATTATTAAATGTACAAGATTATTAAATGTACAAGAGTTTCGCCAAAGAAATACCTACTTAGGCGCAAAGGCGGCGGTGTTCATTGTGTCCAACGTCATGGGTAGATAATGACTGGCGGGCAGAAGCAACTGCAGCACCTCATACAACTTTGTTGTGTACTGTTGCAGGCAACCCTTGGGTAGATTGCAGATGTTAAGTGCAAATTTGCCGATGCTCTGCATTTCAGAACGATGGTAAACGGTAGAAATCAGATGCGATAGAAGATATTCAGACGCAAGCTCGTCATCAAACAAGCAGAGTTTCAGCAACATTCGCAAATCCTTTTGCAATGTTTCTGGTGATGGAATCTCTTGTACCTCTTGTTGTTGTAGGCTACGATCCAACAGAGGATTGGCATGGGACAAGGGTCTTATGCTAAAGGCATGCAACCGTGGTATAAGAAATGGAGATGGATTTTGCGCCTGAAGTTCGCTTAAACTCTCTAAATTTTTCATGGCCTCCATATCTAATGCTGCAACATCCAGCGACGGATCCACTGACAGAAAACCAACGAAGTCCATTAACGAATTAAGAGCGAACTTGTCGAAATCCTCGTAGACCTTAACCATGCATGCCATACTCGGGCGATCCGGTAGAGGCGAGTTAAGAAGATAATCGGATCCCAATGCAGCGGATGTATTGGAACTTGATTCATTTGAACTCTTGCCTGGAGCTTCTATACAATGTCTTTTAAGAGAACTGCTTTTGAGGTTTTCTGCTTTGTCTACATCCATGTCTTCTTGTTCGTTGAATGCACGTTTTATTCCGCTTCCGACTTCAGTTTGTTGATTTAGTGTTTGCGGATTGCATTGCTTTTCATACTCCTTGGCCCAGTCGTTTTGACCTGGCAAAGAGACCACAAAAAGTGTTTGCCGCTCTCCATGCACATTGCTGGCGGAATTGTAGTCAACTTGTTCATCCTTATCCACGCACAGACAATCTCTGTACTTGCCTTGCTGTAAACGTTTGCGGCCATCAGCTGTATTTATTTCATACCTCTCCAAATAGATTTCTGGACCCATCATATCTTGTATCATGCCTCGAAATCGAACTAACCCCTGATCCTTTAGTTTGTGCAAAGGTGTATGATTTAGCAGTGGTATAGAGTGCCATTTTGTGTTGTCTTCAAATAACTTTTTCAAACTGTCACTATCTAGTGCATTTAGTTCTTCGGGCGACGCTGGAAATTCCATATTAAACGACAAAGTGCACATAAACAAACCTTCGTTGTTTCCCAAAGTCGCGTGCCCGCCAAATCTGCAATGAAATTGATGGGACAATTTCGATATACATACATAATATAAAAGAGCGACAACTCTAGGTGATGGCAATCGTGTTGTCAATGCTTATCGGTGTATATATCGAAAGTATGGTTAGTAGGGCTGCGAAGAAACGGATGTAAAGCGGATGTATCCGCAAAAAGAAATTATGAGCAAAAAGAGTCGAGTTTGGAATTTTTTCTATAAAGAAAGCGATACGGTCGCTACCTGTTGTCTGTGCCATAAGAACTACTCCCGGAAGGGACGTGGTACAACATGTCTGCGAAATCATCTGAAGAGTAAACATCCTAGCGAATTTCAAACTCTTTCCGAAAACGACATCAAGTACATGGTGAAAGCGGAAATAAACGATAGTGCTTCCTCTCACTCGCACTTGCAGCTACAAGTAGAGAAACAATTCCCTTTTAAAACAATGCACTTAATTTATTAAAATATGAATTTTGCAGCAAAATACGGATCCATTGGATGTCCAGAAGAACGAAATATATGCATGTGATGAGAAATTGGCCCTCATGATAGCACAAAATGATCATTCCTTTACTATAATTAAAGATAGTGGCTTTATTAATTTCATCAAAGCGCTGCAGCCACGTTATACGATTAATTCGATAAGCTATTATGAGAATATCATTTGTCAGGATATATTTCAGCGCATGCAGACAGATCTCAAGCAGGAATTGTCCATGTTAGATTCTGTTTCACTGTCCACAAGCATTTGGTGGGAAACAGGTGGCCCAGGACTGCTTTGTTTAAGCTGTCATGGCATTTCCAGTGATTTCCAGACTAAACAGTTTTATCTAAAATGCGAGCCATTGGACCAGAGACATACAACCGATGTTCGTAATATTATTTCCAGTTCGAGTCTGGAATTACATTTGCCAAAGGATAAGATTAATTGCATCATCAGAGATGATGGCGCCTGCAGTGTCCACCTGTTGAAGATGTGCGTCAAATACGCACTCGATTCCAATGAAAACCTACAGCAATTGGATAACAAGTGCTTGCAAATAGCCAAACACTTCGAACAATCGCAAACTGCCTATAATCATTTGAAATATATTCACGAGAAGCGACTAAATCGTGAACCGTTTATATTGTGGAACACTGAAGAGAACTCAAATAGCTGGAATTCAATGTTCCGTCTTAAGGCCTGTTTACTTCAACTAAAAGATGCCATGTCTGTGTACTCAGAAGAATATAATATGGTTAAAATATATCCTGATGAATGGGTTGATATTGATCTGTGTATTCGCGTCATTCAGCCAATCGAAGAGATCATTAATATTTGGAGTGACTCCACAGCATCTTCTGTAATTCCATTGATAGCAGCTTTACGTGATTCCCTTCGAACGGATATCCACAACTTTGTTTCCTCGGTGGTAAGATTTGTATACGATTATGTATATTTGATCAGGGTATTTAAAATAAATTATTGCATTTGTAGACTATTTGCTCGTTTGCCCGCAAATTACTGGAAGAGCTGGAATCGAGGTGCTCTCCGTTGATTATAGATATAAAATATTTGATGGCAACGTATTTGGATCCGCGGTATAAGCAGGCATTTTTTAGCCAACAAGAGGCTCAGCTAGTGACAGACAAAGTCTTGTCGCAGCTTTGTCGAACCCAGCTTCAAGAGTGGCAACCTCCTACGAAGGTCATAAAAACCACACTCAACATTAAAAACGAATCAAAGATTGATTCATTTCTTGATAATATGCTCACATTATCGAGCAATAATCCAGAAATGTCATCGTTGCATCAGTCGCAATCTCAAGTTAAAAATCTTTTGTATTTGTACAACTCTGAACCACGAATCGAGCGACAAAACGATCCCATAGCTTGGTGGCATTCTAATCCCAAATATAGTATATTATTTCCCATTGCTAGGCAGTATCTATCCACACCTGCTGCAAGTGTTGCAAGTGAACGATTGTTTAGAAAATCAACCAATCTCTACAAAGATATGAAATCGGGTCTGTGTCCCGAGAACGTATGCAAAATTTTATTTGTTAAAGCCAATTTCAAAGCTTTAAATCAGGTTTTGTAAACAAATGTCAATAAAAATTAACATAATATTAATTGCCAATAAATTTATCAAAAATTTTAATATTTCGTAATTACCTAAAATGGACTATCGGGACTAACACCTAGACGATGAGCTTCTTCTTGCCACATTTTCGCATATACTTTTCGTTGCAACTTTGAATCTGATACGATACAAGTTGTACTAACAACATTCCACAATGTATAACGTCCATAATTTAATTGTGGTACAATAATGTAATGTAATGGTAATGAACAAAACTAAGTTTTAACTTTATTTTCATTATGTAATGTTATACGATTTATTTACTTAGCTAACTGACTTAGAGGAACTTAGCCTCTATAGTCAGGATCATTATGCTCCTCATCGTCATCCTCTTCGTCATCATCTTCATCTGTAAATAAAATCAGAACAGGATTAAGAAGCTGCTTAACTAAGCTGAATTTAATTAGATGCTTACCATGATCCCTGCGTTTGCGTGTGTATGCCCGACGAGTGGCCACCGGTGCCTGATCGGTCTCGCCGTGTAGCAAAGAGTTCCGATAAAGAATCAAGGGTTGCCATTCTTCAGCACGACTTGATGGCATTCCAGGCGGTATGACCTTATCCAGAAATGCCATGATAACCTTTTTATCCTGCTTTAATAGCTTGTAATTGAACTCGTTTAGCACCTCTAGAAACAGCAGACGTGTCGGTGCTCGTACCGGATCGTCGGGCTGCTTATTGGCAGCAAAGTAAATGCCACCACGATGAATAGCTGCAACTGAGTCGCGATTTTTGAGTGCATCAAAGCCAAAGGTGAGCGCAAACCGTTTGGCCAACTCTTTGAGATCGATAAACTCTTGCGAACTCTTCGATACGACTCCATCATCGCTTTGCTCCTGCAAACTCTTGAACACGGTAATCAGACTCAAAAGAAGCGTCATGGCAAAGTTGACCTTATTGATTTCGCGAGCCTTGCCCAAGGTGGCCTTAATAATATCGCCATATTCGTTATAACACTGAAAAGGATAAAAATAAATCATTGAATTAAAGCAGTTATAGACGTTTGTCATATTTAAGAAGTAAAATATCGCACTTTGACATAATATTTGAATATGCTCGCCGCTCGCATTGTTGGAATTATGTTGTAGACGACAAGCTTGCAGTAGCAGGCCAAGAAGTTTCTCTTCTTGTGAAGTTCCTCAATGCGGGTTTCGTCCTGGGCAACAACCTGTTTCAACGAGAATACATAATGCTGTACAAAGTTGTCTAGGATCAAATGCTCATCCATGCGCGACTTGTACTCCAAGCTCCGGATGGGCTCGTTCTCGCTACGGGCCAATTGATCAGAGTAGATAATAAGCAAGTCGCAAATCGATTGATATGCCTGTCAAGAAATAATCACAGATTATTACGTATATTCATATACTATTTTAGTTAGCAAGTACCGCCTCCTGAATTTGCACTGTGGGTCCATCACGCGTCAGTTCAAAACAGGCTGACATAAAGCTGTCCAAGTTGCTACGTAGCTCGGAAACAGTTGCAGCCACATTGAGTGCCTCGCAATCGTTTTCCACGTAATATAGTCCCCAGCTTATCGAGAAGTAACATGCCTCAATGCAATAGGCCAGGGCCTCGTTAGGCAAACAACGTTCAACATTGTCTTTGCATTGTGCCTCCTCTACATCACGAAACAGCGACTTGAATAGATCCCAAGGATTAAGATTGTGGGAAGAATACAAAATGGATAGCACTTTTAGCGTTATGGTTATATTGTAGATATCATCCTCATTGGGTGTTTCCTCTCCTGTCATAGTAATAATATTTAGTAAGTTTAATAAAATTGTATTTCGGACTACTTACCCAAAATTAGATTGCGCCACTCGACAATGGCATCCTTGTACTTGTTAACTGCACTCTCTATAATGTTGGAACGTGCGATGTTGCAACGCGTGTAGGTCGCGCTGCCCTCGGCACAGAGACATTCCAATGTCTTGGCACAGGTCTCTAGTACGTCACGACCTGTGTGCATACACATTACCTGGCTAATCTTGTCAAGTAGCGCTTGTAGATTTCCTTCTTGCCGGTTGGTGGTATACAGATTGAGATCAAAGTATTGCGGCACTGCAAGCAGATTTGCGAGCTTCTCGCTGTCGGCTTGATATTTTTCTAATAGCGCAGGGAGAGTTACGATAAAATGTTCCGTCAGCTTGACTTTTTCATCTTGTATAGCCTTCAATTCCTTTGAGCTTAGCGTAAATTTACGATTGCTGGCACGTCCCACCGGCACCTCACCCGAAGCCGATTGCTTGACACTGCTTACCATGATCTCGATGAGTGTAGACTCTTGCTTATTATCAAGAACCTCCTCATTCGGACCTGGCTCCTCCAGTAGTAGATCTGTCATACATTCCCAGTCACGCACCATTTCGTTGCTATCTATGAAAGAATCAACCAAATAGGCGCCATGTTCGTGTAGCTCCGATTCTATAAAGAACTGTACCAGATCTCGTATCAGTGGTGTATTTGGTAAACGCAGCTTCCCACGTTTCGTTTTAGTTTCCTCCATGTCTGCGGTTAGATGAAATAATCGCACATTAAGAAACTCTGCAGCTGCTTGAGCGACGCCTCTATGAGAGGAGTACACCAGCTCATACACAATTTCACAATCCTTATCTGCCAGGATTTCAGGATGAATTCTAAGGAGAAATGATCATAGCATAAGTTATCATGGTAAATAGTTAGTTCCACATTAACCCACTTCAATATACTTATAACCAGTTTGACAGCGTGTACAGAGACCTCAAACTCCTTGTCTAGAGTCATGGCCACAATTCTATCTTTAAATTTAGAAGTAAAGAGCTCCAGTTTTCCTTTGAGCTCCTCTTTGTCGTATAAAGGCAGTAGCGATTGCAGACAACGGAGACGAACTTCACCGATTTTATCGTGTAATGTCCAACCAATGTACTTTAGATAGGAATCGTCAAGAAAATTCTGTGGATAGTTCTCCATCCAGATGCCAATCTCAGCCATGCAAATGGCTCGTATGTCCGGCAGCGTGTCCCTATATCGATGAACAAAAACGGATTTAAACATATACGTTAGCATACTTTTTATCTCATCCATATTTTCCTCCAGCTCTGAGCGCTTGGTCATCAAAGAGTCCAAACGATCTGATGCGCGTCGATCACGAGACTAGAAAATATTAACAGTATTTTATTAGATTGAATAAGAAAAAAGTAAATGTACTAGATGCAATTATTATACTGCTTACCTTGACGCGCTCAGCTTCGAATTGTTTAGCAGCATTTTCGAAATTATTGGAAACGAGTAGAGCGACATCCACGAGGGCTGTCATTAGTTTCATTGCAGCCAACGTTGCAGTATGTCGAAAGGCGCGCACCTGAGAGTCAGACAAACCCGTCAGGAGCGAAATAACGTTGTCCATTAAGAACTGATCATAGATAATTGAATACTGGCATTGCTTAACCAAAGTTTGAACAAAATCACAAAAATTGTTCTTAAATTTCTTCCACTGGGTTCCAGTCATGATCAACGGATACTCGCCGCTTTCCTAAAAATAGGCAAATTTTCCTCAGCATTGATATAAAGTAAATGTTCACATAGTTTTATTACCTCATCAAATTCCTCTGTCATGCGGCGAATAATTGCCGTATGATCAACTGGATATTGTATATCCTCTGATATTTTCCCTTTGCAGCCGCTAGCATTAATAAAGAACTGCATCAAGGCGACGAGTGCGGTCTCGCGATTGTCCTTGTACTGTTCGATCCACTGGTCAACAATGCTCTGTGAATAAATTTGAGATGGGTAAGTAACTAGATACATATGTAAATATTTATTTTATAAATATGTATGTGGCTCACCGCTATAGGATTTTTGGAGTGCCGCACTATGTAGTATAGGCTGTTCTCGTCTGTGGTTATTTCTCGCTCATTGTCAATACGTTCATGATGTGCCTTCTCAACAGGTTCCTTTCGCGGTCGCTCTATCCTCTCTTTGCGCTCTGCTGGCGGTTTTCGTGTCTGTGGCGTCTTCCGTTTACGAGAAACGGGCGCAAAGAACTCATCTTCATCATCGTCGATTATGGGTGGTTTGTCTCGTACACCACCTCGGGCTCGCAACCGGGTCATACGCTTGGTAGGACTGTCTGCATCAGATGCGCTTTCATTTAATGCATCGCTGTTCCAATTATAACTTATTAACAACTGCGCACAATTGGTTATTGTTATTTGTATTTTACCTATGTAATTCATCGTATTCTGGTGCTGGAGGCGGATCGTCCATACGTATACGCTTTCCACCGCGTCGCGCCATCATGTTGATATATCAACAGGTGGCCTTGAAAATATAAGCCCGCTTAATACTTTAATAAAATTATTTGTTTGTATTTTTCTCTTTTTCGCTATATTTTTATATGACGGCGTCTTGGAGAAAAAACAATTAGGGATGGTAACAAAAGACCACCAATACTATTGTTTACTCAAATCGATATATCGAGTACAGTTATCACAACAGAAATGATCGAGTACTTCTATCGGTGTATCGAAAATTGGCGTCTGCTTCTTAGTCGTGCATTAACGAACCAAAACAAAACAAATCTAAAAAAAAAACTATAAATAAAACTGTTTGAAAACTGATAAAATATGACTGAATTCGCAGCTGAATCCGGTGGTCGCCTTAAGGGCGTCACAATTGTAAAGCCAATTGTTTACGGAAATATTGCGCGCTCGTTTGGTAAAAAGCGGGAAGAGGATGGACACACACATCAATGGAAAGTTTATCTAAAACCGTATTATAATGAGGATATGTCGATTTATGTAAAAAAAGTACACTTCAAGTTACACGAGAGCTACGCGAATCCCAATCGCATTGTGGTCAAGCCGCCATATGAGATAACAGAGACCGGTTGGGGTGAATTCGAAGTGGTTATTAAGATTTACTTTAATGACCAGTCCGAGAGACCGGTGACATGCTACCACATTCTCAAGCTATTTCAGTCACCCGTTGTAGAGGGCGAGCTGACCTCATCCACGACAATGGATACCAAAAAGGGTCTGGTATCCGAATCATATGAGGAAATTGTCTTCCAAGAGCCCACACAAATAATGCAACATTATCTGACGCTATCGGAACAGAACGCCAGCGGATTGCTGAACCACGATACAGACTGTAAGTCGATAACAATTACAATGTACCATATCTCTGATTTAATAACATTACATCCTTTTAGTTGAAGATAAGAAGACTAAAACACTGGACAATATTGTCAATGTTAAGCAGAAGGTAAAAGGAGAAATTGTTACACTGAAGGATAAACTAAAACTGGCACGCGAAACCATTGTCAAGTTCAAGGCAGAATTAGCTAAAGTACAAAAGACACCTGCCTAAGAAAGAAATCTGGATTGTGAACTTTTTATGTTAAGAGTAAATAGCATTAAGTAAACTGAATATTATAAGCTGATTAAAATGGCGAATTTATGTGTTATTCCTAAAACATCTGCAGCATTTTTAAAAATAATTTTACACTCTGTAGGCACACTTGCTTGTTCGCAGTCTACCTGCAACTGACTGCTTCAAATTTTCTACAGGGATTATATGTATATTCACACATACACATACCCTCACGCATCAGATGCAGCAGCAGCTACGACCGTCGGCAACTGCTGAGCGAGAGCTCGTCGTGAACCAGTCGAAGATGAATCGCCGAACGAACTAGTAGTTCACACTTGTAGCTGGCGTCGCAGTCGTAGTGGTATTTCGTTCGCAGCATCCATAAGATCATAAAATGTTGTTGTTTATTTGTACAAGTTGTTAAGTGCATCGTCGGTAATTAAAACAAAACACGAAAAAATTATTAACTGATTCTTTTGTCTGTATGTATAATGAGTGTATAAATAACAACAACAAAAGGGAAGCAAACTCAGCCTCTGCCGCTGCGCAAACGCAAACGCGTTTGATCGGATAGTTAAAAGTTTGAAGAAGCAAAGCGAAAAGGAAGGAGGGAACACCTCGAGAGCAGGTAAGCATGCGCAAAAGTATAGATCGAATGTGTGTTTATACATATGTACATACATGCGTTTGTGTTTGCGCATTTAAGGAAACTGAATCGTAAAATTTGCATTGATTTGGAGATGTAGTAATGTATTCGCCTCTTGCAGCCCCCCAAAAAATGTCGCTGACGCATTTCAGACGCTCTCTGTTGCTGCCACAGTCTCTGTCGACGTCGCTGCTGCTGTTGACGACGTTGCTTGCAGCAATTCCGGTTTTACAGGCCAACAATAACTCTCCGTCGCCCTCCGCCTCTCAATCACCATCGCCCTCAGCAGGGCCAGGCGTGCGAATCTTGCGCGCACCTGAATCTCGAGTGGCGCCACCTGGTGACGAGGTCGTCTTCGTATGTGTGACCAGTTTGCCGCCGGAACGTTTCGAATGGAGCTATGCGGCAACTTCCTCGTCACGTCCTCGCTTTAAATACCTAAAGCAGAGCAGCGCCAAATCCAGCTACAACATAACAATCACTCACGACAATGACATCTCCAAGCTGCGTGTCTATGTGCGTCCCGATACACTTGGCGAGTACCGCTGTGTCGCCTGGTTTGGCCCACTCGCAGTCAGCTCGACCACAGCGCGTCTAGAATTGGCTAGCATCAGCTCCGAGGCGGTGGAAAAGCATCAACATTGGCGCGTCTCCGCGGGCAACACCGTGCTCTGGTACTGTGGTTACGTGGAATCGAATCCGGCGCCTAGCTGGAGTTATTATCGCAACGGCATCGAATTGCCGGCCGCCTCGACGCTCAGTGACTCCAATGGAACTTTACTGCTGTCACCTGTATCCACAGAAAGCAGCGGTACCTACAGTTGCGCTGCCACAAATACAGCGTCGGGTGTGCGCTTGAGCCTACCAAGTCGCCTGGAGCTGCAAGTAACTGCCGCTGTTGAGCCACTTGCTCCTCCTCGACTGTCCAAGGGACAACATGTGCGGACCGAAGTGCAGGCCCGAGCTGAAGAAACCGTTCTTCTGCTGTGTCCAGGCGTTGGCTCGCCGCCACCCACTGCTGTTTGGAGCAGTCCAGATGTGCCCGGTGCCATCTCGAACAAAAGTCGTACTCGTGTGCTGCCCTACGGATTGCAAATAAACGACCTCCAGCCTGCAGATTCAGGCACCTACATCTGTTACCTCGACAATGGCATACGGCCGACCATGGAGCACATAATCAAGTTGGTGGTGAAGCAGGCACCACGTATTGTGCGTCCACCGAGCGCTAATCTTACGAACGAGGGTGAACGTATGCAGCTTGATTGTGTAGCCACAGGATGGCCCACGCCAGATATTTACTGGCTGCTGAATGGAGAGAGCAGCGTTTATGATACCGAAGCGGAGCAGTTGTCGAATGGGTCATTGATTTTGCACAGTGTACAAAAACGACATGCCAGCTTTGTGCAATGCTTTGCCCGTAATAGTCTGGGCGAGCACAGCGCGGGAACCTTGCTACAGGTGAATCCTACTCAGATACAAACAGGAGAGAGCACCGGTGGAGGAGGAGGCGGAGGCAAGTCATCTAATCGTCCTGGGCACAATCGGAAGCAAAAGCAAATGGTGCCACCGTCGGCACCGAATGTCACCCGTCTATCGGACGAGTCGGTCATGCTGCGTTGGCATGTGGTACCCAACGACGGCCTGCCCATTCAGTTCTTCAAAGTACAATACCGCACACTAACGGAGAACGGCAAGCGCCGGAGTTGGCAGACAACAAACGAGAACATACCCTACGGCAAGCAACAGCGTCAGGTCGTGAAGAACTTTACGTCGTCCGTGACTGGACTGCGTCCAGATCGCAGTTACCGGTTTCGTATTATGGCAGTTTACTCAAACAATGACAACAAGGAGAGCAACACGTCGGGCAAGTTCTTTCTACAACGTGGCGCAACACTCGCCCCGTTGGCAGTGCCTGAACTAGACAGAATTGAGGAGTACTCGCAGACGGCTGTGGTGCTCCATTGGCGACTCCCAGGTGCCGCGGATGAGCAACTGATATCCGGCTATTATGCCTATTATCGACCTTCTGCCTCGGCAGGGGAGTATCTCAAAGCGACTATCGACGGGGCCCGATCGCGTAGCTTTCAGATCTCTTCCCTGGAGCCAAGCACCTTCTACGAGTTTAAGCTGCAATCCTTTAGTGCGGTGGCCGCATCCGAGTTCAGTGCTCTTAAACAAGGGCGCACTCAGAAACCAAAAACGACAACAACACCCCAGCCGGCCGTACATCCCATGGACACAACAACACCTGGGCATAATGAGACATTCACCATGAGCCCCCTCCTCAAAGGTACTATTGGTGGAGGAGCATTGCTGGTACTGCTTCTGGTCAGCGCGTGTTTGTGCCTCTGTCGACGTCGCAACTCGCGAGGCAGTGGGCAACAGCAGAACAAGCCACGGCTTGCTGAATTGCGCGAGGACTTTGTTCCGCTGAGTTCATGCTCACCGAACAAACCAAGAACTCGTCATATTCACATTACGCTGAATCCGCTAGCCCAACAGCAGCAGCAACAGATGCCGCAGCAACATGAGGAAAAAGACTCCCAGGAAAATGATATGGGATACTTTCAGCGTCAGCCAACAGATGCCTTGGGCTACACTGGACTAACGCGCATGTCATCATCCTCGTTACGACGTGCCGCGGCTTCTGGAGTCTCCGGCGGCAACAACAACAATCTAAATCAGTCGGCTGATGGGTCACTTTCTACATCGGCGGACAGTCCTCGTCTGCAGTTATCGAATAAGCCAGGACGTGTCATTCTTAAACAGCGGACCCGTCTGTCAAGTCGCTCAGAGAATCTCTCATCCGGCAGCTTGAATAGCGTGGGCGTATAATCTCGTGATCTTTAGTCTAAACACATGTAGCATATATCTGGATATATGCTATCTCTACCTCTGTTTGGCAAACTTTTTTAACTTCAAATGACAGCTTATGTTAACAGTTTGTACTTATACGTTATTCGCGGCAGTGAGATAACCTTATAGCTTGAAGAACTTACGAATATATACGTGAACTTTGTATATATTTCATTACTTTGATGAAGGAATTTTAAGTTGTCAAGTTATCTCATTGTTGAGAGTTCCCCTATTAGCTTCTAGGTACTTAATTAGTTTCATAGCTATGTATTATTATACTTTTATACATATATGGAGAGTTTTTACCTCTCATGTGCATTTTATAGTCTAGTTATACACATATACAAAAACATTTTTTAAATTAGTTAGTCTTCCATGTTTCGATATAAGTTGAAAATCTGTACTGATAGCTCCATAGTTTTGTAAAAAAAAATTGACAATAAAATTCGCTTACTTTCCGAAAAAAAAACACTCGAGTTATTTTATAGCACAGTGTTAGCTTTTTATTTGAAATTTTCGCGCTGATCGATAAATCGATATTTTTATATCAGGGGTCTGCCGATAATAATAGTTGCATATCTGCCCGCAGCGTAAACGATGGCAACCTTCTCAGCTGTCAGCTGTCAAACCACCTAAAATAAGTGGGTCGTACCAAAATTTCTAATAGTAATATCTTCTGGTGGTTTTATTGTTTTATAAAATTTAAATGATTGTCAAAAAATGTAAGGCAATCTACTAATTGTAACGTAATTAGGCAAATGCGTGCACAAAATAGAGTACTTAAATAAGTTAAAACAATGCTCTTTGTTGTTGCAGAGAACTAAAGTTGCCTGCACAAACAAACGAAAAAGGAATTGGAATTGGAATTCGAAGGACGCGTTATCTGTAAGGAAAGTTTGAAAATGTCGAATCTATCGGTAGGACAGATGATAATGGATGCCCAGCGCATGGCCAGTCGTGTTAAGGATCTAGACGCACTAGGAACAGCGCTGCTGGAGGAGGCTGAGACCAATAATCGTCTGGTGGAGAGTTTGCGCCAATATCAGGACGATATCGAGTCATTGAATCGTATCTCAAATAACAAGACCAATGTGGACATGGTCAATCGAATACAGCAACAGAATGTAAATAGTTCCGAAATACTAAAAGAGAATCGTGAGCTAAAAATCTGCATTGAGGATTACGAGCGCGCAATGGAGCTTATGATGCAAAAGTACCGCGAACACACAGTCACCAAGGTGCTGGACAGTAAGTTTAACTTTAAGGAACTTTACAACGAACGCCTCTGGCAGGTAATACGCGATCAGCGTGAGAAAATCAACGAAATGGCAGCGGTTATGCATCGGGCAGCCACTGCGGATGATGAGAATGTGCAGCGGGAACTGCAAACAATATCACAGCTCCGCATGGAAAATGAAACACTGCGTGAACTGCTGCAAATATCGCAGCAGTTTGGCTCGGCGCAAAAACCTATACGCGAGGGCGATCATCTGCTCGAGGAGAAGGCGGTGCAAACAGACATCCAAGCGGATGATTCAGCGGACGATTTATCTCTATCGGGTGCCTCCGTAGAGAACATGAACAACAATTCAGTCATACAGATGTACAGTAGTCCCGAGCTGGGAAGTTCTGCCAGCAATAGCAGTAACTCCACTAACACTGCTGTAGTCAATGCTTTTAACACAGCTGCAGATGCTGTGGACTCCCATACAGAGTCAAATGCAAACGCCAACGAGAACAACAACGGACCTGTTGCTCACAGCGTGCCAGAAACTGGTAAAACAGTTGCCTCAACGACGGCATCAGCACCAATTACGACGTCGACATCAACGACGCCAAACGATTTGGAGGAGGATCATATACAGGCGACCAAGGCGGCAAGTGGTGTCGTCGGTGGCAGTGCAACGACATGATAGGGTTCTGATACAGGGCTGAATTCAAGGTTGCCTCTTCTCATCGTCATCATTATCGTCAGTCAATCATCATTATCATTGTTTATTTGTATTCGCTTAAAAGCAAACTCTTTAATTTTCGGAGCAGCGCTTTTTGGCGCAGTATTCTCAACAGCCCATTCTCCCTATGTACTATCCTCCAAACACATACACTCAAATAGTGCATACTCACATCCAAACACATAATTGTTAATCAGAATTAGTTCATAGCGACTAATAACGTCTAAGTAATTTATACAAGTAAATACCGAATAATGTCTTAACATAGCATCGTCATCTAATATACACGGAAACACACTCATACCACATACACAATACACTTTTAGACATTGTAGCCCATGTTGTAATGTGTAAACCTTATGATTTCTTAATAAATTCTATAATATAAAATATTGATTATTTTTTAGTTCATATCTACAAACGTACATAAGGTGTATATAGATGCGTCTCGAATGTTTATATAAAAAAAACCTAAACTTTGTTCAAACAGGACTTCTTTTGGTCGAAATGTTGCTGAAATGCTTATGCCTAATAAGACAATATTATACAAGGATTTATTTTAGATTTTCATTATAATAACTTGTATCGATTTATTCCACATGATGGCCTGTCAAACGTGCTAAAAACATTACGCACATAGGATATATTTTAGATGTAGCGAATCTGCATTTGTCAGACCCGCTAAGAGAGCGAGAGAAAAAAGAGAACCATCGGGTTCCGGCGCAGACACTTGCATTGCTAGACAATGGCTTGTTTGAGCTTTTCGAAATTATTTAAATTTAGTTTCTCGTCGATTTTCAAACCGTTCGCAACGAAAAAATACGAGAAAAATTGCCGCTGCCCGGAATAAAAAGCAAAACGCTTTGTGTCTGTGCTATAGGTGCGAAAGAGATGCAACGATCTATATAAGTATATTTCGAGTGCTCGATCGATGCTATATCAAAGAAGTCCCAAAGTGTGTGTGTATGCCTGTGTGCGTATATATGTATGTAGCTGCATATATGTACGCTTGTGCGTCAAATGAATAGTCCAATTTGAAAATTCATAATTCTCTATTCATTTTCGTTTTTTTGTTTTGTTGGTAATCGAAAAGTAAACAAATCTTTTGTAATCGCTGGCAAATGTTAAAGATAAGTTTGGAAAAGGTTGCATTTTGAATACTTTTGATGTGATCTGAATTGAAAGTGCGCTGCCATTCAGGAAAAATGTGTTCTATTTTTAAAACACAGCTAATTTTTCAGCCGTAAATTTGTATAAAGTGAATAAGCAAAAGTATAGTATTCTGCAAACAGAAACGTGAAATAAGCAAATCCTGCTAGAGGTGAACCAGTGAGAAAAGTTATATATTCGATCGATAAAAAAAGGAGTTAATCTTCGTTAGAAGCTGATCAAAGCAAATGGCACGAAGAGATATGCGATTACGCAATTAATCGCTTAGTTCGTAAATTAAAATCGCCGCACAGTTTGCGGCCATCGCAGAATTCTCCTCGCTCATCAGCGCCAGCAGCGGCAGATGCAATAGCAGCTGTGCCGTGGCCCCATTCCCAAGTGCCCAGCTCCAAACTCAGCTAAATGCGGAATCATTTTGTGTAAGTCCCAAAAACTTTGCGACAGCCAGCATACCAAATCGCAAAATCAAAAATATAAAAATACACAATACAAGCATAAAATTATAAATATCTGTATACTTAGGTTAAAGACGTTGATAATTATTTTTACCGTGCTTGCGATTTGCAATGTTACGCGCGCTGCCTGTGCTGCCAGGGCGCACGCTCTCTTTACTCTCTTACGACTTTCTCTTGAAAACATTTTGATGTTACACTCACTTCTGCTTCTTACACGCTTTTCTTTATTATTTTAATTGCCGGAAAACATGCGCAAACACAGGATTTTAGTGTGCGCGACGCCCACCTGTGAAAAGCGCAAGTTCTCTCTACTTTACTCCCACACGCTCGTACGCTCTATATCCCTCTCTCTCTCTTGCTTTTCTACGCTCTCTTTAATGAGCCTAAAAATATATTCGACAGCAGTGTAAACATAAATTGTTGTTTATATTTACAAATAAACCCGTGTTTCGCCGCATAAACACTGAAACTATAGCACTTTAATTTTTTTTTTAATTTTGAAACATTTTCAGGTACTGAATTTGAAGGGATCGTAAATTTTAATTGATTGTCGATTAAATAAGTATCAGAATTCTGTTTACGTTTTTTTTCGGTATGGAAATCTTCGTAAATTAATGAAAATGTATTTTTAATAAAATAAAAAAATCCCTGCTGATATTAAAATAGAAAATATTTAAAAAACGACCCAACAGCAACATCATATTTGCTATGAGTCTTAAAAAATGTTTTCAATTTGCTCATCGTTTTTTTCACATACATACAGCTGGAGAACAGTTTCAAAATTCTAGAGTACTTGCTGTTGTACGATAAGTAACCTTTTCTTTTGCTTATACAATGCAAATATACATCATTTCTTCCCCTGCGGTTCCTCACTTCACATTTTGATTGATAGGCCATTACAAAGCACAAATTGGGCAAGGTTTATTGATCTACGACAATGTGAGGCATCAACCACACTACAATGTGCTTTCGATCTCTTTCTCACTTTATTTGCATAGTATTTATATTTCTATCACAAGGCAACAACTTTTGTAGCTTGCTGCTTGATTGGTTTACAGTATTACGGAATAACAAATACCCACATAGAGATATATCGCACAAAATGTTCTAAATTTTATGTACAAAAATTCTTTGGCTAACTTGGATCGTGGCCAAAATTCCACTTGGTTGTACAAAATGAAAACGTTTAAATTTAGTTGATGCCCTGCATACACGTTTAAACGTGTCTATTACAATTTGAAGGTGCGCGCTACGATCTAACTTGTTACATATGCACAACATGTATATACAAATTTCCAACTACACAATCAATTTTGAATTTAATTAATGAATACCGTCTATTTAACTTTACTCCTTCTTATCTCTCGTTTCGTGCAGAAAAAACTCAGCTGACAATATCGATAAAAACAGATGCATCATCTGTACCCATCGCTGAAAGGCGATCAGCTTTGCCCACTCGGCTTTCATCCCCAGACAAGGTATCCCACACGATGTAAGCGATGTTTTCGCGATTACAAAGAACATGGAGCCCGGCGAAGCGGCGAAGAGGTGGCCGCCTCCTCGCCGAATCTCACAGATGCGCAGAGTGCAAGGTAAACTAATTTCTTAAGTGGGACTATTTTTGAGCTAGTTTCTAATGTATCTACCCTCAGACCCTCATCGCGGACTTGGACGTCCACCCAGAACTTGACGAGCGCAAATTCGAATAACACCAATGATATAGGTACGATTACCCCATCCAATAATTTAATAACAATTTTTTTGTTTCTTAAAATTAAGAAATATAATAATTTTCTTCATATAAGACTTTCGCAATATCGATACAGTGTTTTTTATCAACTAGTCTATAGAGTATTGACTACGTTATACTTTTTCGCTAACAGTAAACTCGATTCTTAACCTTATGTTGGTTTACTCGCAAAATTGCTTTCAAGTTAAAATTTACATTTTTAAAATATAGTTTTATTGGGTAGATTTATAGTATATTTTTCTGTCAAATCTATCATGTAGCTTGAAGAGATCTTAATGAATGTGTAAAACTTAAGCCTGCTTCCATGCGCATTTTGAAAATTTATTTTGAATAGACAACATAAGTAGTTTCATATACAATATCCAGTAAGAAACTTAAAGGATTTAAAGACCTTCAAAACATATCCATTAAACTCTTTTATCTTTGAAGATTCAAAGAGCTTTTAAGTTAGCTTTGGCTATAATCATGCACATGAGAAGAAGGTTGAAGTTATTTTTTGTTGTATGTATTTACTTAATTCTCACAATTTTAACTGCAAATCTTGCACTATCCTGTACTGTATTGTGCTCGTATCATTCAAACAAACTACATATGTTTCTTTCTCTGTATCTCTCTCTCTCTCTCTCACAAAAAAATCACAAATTAACTGTTTCTTTACGTTACACAACACTGATCTGCTAACGTTCACTTAACTTGCACTACGTATTATCGTGTACGGTTACGCTGATGTATTTTTTGTTACGTAATTAAATCTAACGGCATCTACTCACGGTGGACACCCAATGTGACTGTGACTGTGACTATGAATGTAATCGTGTCACTGTGTTCTCTATTGCGCTGTCGCTTACAATTCGCACTGCTCTCGCTGCTGAACTCGCTTACTCAACCCAGTTGTCCACTTCAATGTAGAGCTTAAGAAGCGTCCGCAGTCCTGGGCTTCCACGCCGGACATTGATGACGGCCAGTCGGCATCAGGTTCATCCTCGTCGACGGCAGCGACAACAAAGCGACCTGCCTCGGTGGCGGTGTCATCGACGACGAAATCCGCCGACGATCACAACGTGGCCGTCACGTTGAAGCTTCCCGTGCCGCCGCGACGACACACAACCGCCTTGGACATCAATGAGGTAAGTCGCGATACTATACAAAGCCTTCAGGAATGTAAAGATTCTTTAATAACGGGAATGATATACATACATAGAATAATAAACTAATTAGGAAGTTACATCTTTTGCCAGTTTTACATTTTTGCATCTTACTTTGTTATTTATCTCTTTCCTTAGGTGGATGCGATCACGCCAGGCCGCGTAACCTCCTCCCCAAGTAAAACTTCAAGTATTCCAGATGAGCTAGTCATCCTATCGACCGACAGTCTCGCCGAGCGTGTGCGCAAAATGAATTTGCTGAAGAAGCAGCGAAGCTTAAATTCGCGCGAAAACAGTCGGGAGCGCTCGGTTCCGCGTCGCGATGAGTAAGTAGCAATTGAAGAGAGGGACAGAGAAAGAGAGAATTATATTTTGTGTGTTGCAGAGATGGCGAGACTACATTGCCACCGCCAGATCGCCCGGAACGTAGCAAATCCGGCACGTCACTCAATCAGCAGCAGGTGGAGATGAAACGCGCCTCGCTGCCGCCCAAGAAGGTAGCTCCGGTGAGTAACGGTTCCAGCGGTTCCAACTCCAGCTTTAGTGCCAGCACAACAGCAGCAACGTCCACACTGAAGACCGCTTCAGTAGAGATCAAGACAGCCACGGTCTCAGCCAGTTCCAGCTCCAGCTCTAGCTTAAACGTCAATAGCATTCGTCGCAAGGAAGCATCGGATGCACCGACGAAGGACTCTAAAAGACAAACACTGCCAGCTGCCAACAGTGTCATTGCGGGAGTAACGCCATCAACGGCAGCACAGCTCAAGGAACAAATGGCCACGTTGCGTCTTGAACTGGAGGCGATGAAGACGCGTGCTGAGCGTGCCGAGCGAGAGAAGAGTGACATCTTGCTGCGTCGATTGGCATCCATGGACACCGCTTCGAATCGTACGGCAGCCTCGGAAGCACTGAATCTGCAACAGAAGCTGAATGAGATGAAGGACCAACTCGATCGGGTGACAGAGGATAAACGTAAGCTAAACCTGCGCATGAAGGAGCTGGAGGGCAAGGACAACCATTTGGAACTGAAACGTAAGCTTCAGGCTGCCGAACAAATATGCGAGGAACTGATGGAGGAGAATCAATCGGCCAAGAAGGAAATATTAAATTTGCAGGCCGAAATGGATGAGGTACAAGATACGTTCCGCGACGATGAGGTCAAGGCGAAAACTAACCTACAAAAGGATCTCGAAAAATCAACTAAAAATTGTCGCATCCTCAGCTTTAAGCTAAAGAAAAGCGAACGCAAGATCGAGACGCTGGAGCAGGAGCGACAAAGTTCCTACAATGCGGAGCTGTGTGCCAAGGTCAAGAAGCTGGAGGAGGAATTGCGTTTCTCCAGCGAACTGACGCGCAAGCTTCAGGTGAGTAGGCTTAAGGAGTGAATTCGACTGACATTTATAAGCCTCCCACTGCAGACTGAAGCCGAGGAACTACGCAATCCAGGCAAGAAAAAGGCTCCCATGCTGGGAGTCCTAGGCAAATCGACGTCAGCCGATGGAAAGATTACGCGTGAATCCCTGACACGTGGCGGCTCTCAGGAAGATCCGCAGCATTTGCAGCGCGAACTACAGGACTCTATGGAGCGTGAGACAGACCTAAAGGATCAACTGAAGTTCGCCGAAGAAGAGGTATGGGTAATAATATGGAGTGCCGAGCCAACTTTAATATTTTGCTCACTCAATATGAAGCTACGTCGGCTGAGAGATCAAAGCAAGCCAAAGCGTCGGTCCCAGCTGAATCGTGGTACCCAAACGGGTGATATGCTGGCCATCCCACTAGGTTTTCCGCGTGCCACTCAGACGCCAACAATAGCCCTCGCCGATGTCAGCTGCAATACGCAGCCGCCCAACGAGCTTAAAACTGAAGGCAGCCAAACTTATGAGGTTCAATCCTGCTGCAGCGGCACTCAAACCGATTGTGAACCGAGCAGCAGCAGCGGCAGAAATCTCTCTGTAGAAAGAGAATCCTCACCATTTGTATCGTTGTTTGCGCCTAGCACTTCCACCAGGGTTGTCAACTCCACCTCTCTGCTCTTTCCGAGCGCCATTTCACACGTGTTGCTCGCGGGCGCAAGTGCAGGTACCAGGAAGTACTTCTTTCTCTTTAGCAGATCAGACCAGCAAGGGCCAAAATGTGATCTCTTTAACTGATTCTTCTTTCTTAAAAGAAAGTCCCTGTGGCTTGTGCAGCCTGTAATATCAATTCTAGAACCTCAAAAACTGTTTACACCTATATTACGATCAGCCTTTTTATATCTAGATGGTACGATCATTAATTCTCGCAACTTCTACTTAAAATTTGTACCCCAAATCAGAAATATGATATTTCAAAAATCTAAACCTACCAAGCACCTCGTCTATTGCGGTCCCTGCTGATCTCGGTTTTGTTAAACTCCCGAGACCATTAAAAATAGTTCAAAAATATGTTCCTAACTGCGTTTATTGTAGTGTAGTTAAAACCGCTCGATATGTTTTATAAAATAATATCACGTTTAATCGTTTCTTAATGTGGTTTCTCATTTTACTTTAATTAAAGCTAATCAACCTGTAGGTAGCATTCTATGTGGCAGCTTTGGATTGGTTTAGCACAACAGAAAGAAAGAAATTTTTATCCTCGAATACGAAACTAGCTCAGTCTTGATCTCTCTATCTACCTTTTTGGCTCTGTTTATTGATCTCGAAATGAAATTGAACTACGATCACGATATTTATGCTTTACATTTCAGGCTGAACATTTGAGGAAAAAGGTGACTCGATTCGAGGATGAAAATGAGTCTTTGATGATGCAGTTAAAAAAAATGGCAACGCGCTCAAGAAGTACGATCAAAATTTCTTACAACCCTAAAGACAAGAATCCATTGAACTCTAATAATTCAACATTATATTCATTATTAACTAAACTGGAATATGTTGATTTAAGTGGGCATAGTATAATTGAGTACTAATTTGAATGAGAGGGTTATGAGATGATAACTTGGTAACTTGTTCAGTTAATGACCTGATGTATCTTACCAAGCTTTACCGAATTGTTCCTCAATTAACCCAGTGATTTCTCACTACCGAATACTTCCTCAAGTTACTCTTCCCATTAAAATCGATTATATCGAATATACTCAATAACACGCTGTAATCTCTTGCGAACTAACGATCTCATGCGCTTCTTAACGCATCAAGTCGAACAAGTAACTTGCCATTTTTTGCGGCTGCTCATGCAACGTGACTAACTGCGTCCAATCACTGCGACTAATCCAAGTAACCAACCGGAACCTCATTATGATTTAATCCGACTAACCCATGTTGCTACTAACATGTTTTGGGCTACTTTCTAATCTGATTCCACTTTCGACAGGTCGCAAATTGAGTCCTGCTCCACATGCACATCGTTTGGCGCCCGAGGTGCACGCAGATCGGGATGAAGGCATCTCTGATGAGGATGATCCTGCCGAGTTGCGTGTGCTGCTCGAATTGAACGAACATGAGGCCTCGATACTGCGACTCAAGGTTGAGGATCTGGAGCGTGAGAATGCCGAATCGAAGAAATACGTGCGAGAATTACAGGCAAAGCTGCGTCAGGATAGCAACGGCAGCAAAAGCTCTCTGCTTGGATCCTTTGGCAGTTCGTCCAGTGCAGCCGAGAAGAAACTAAAGGCGCTCAACGAGGAGCTGCTTCAAGTGCGAAAGCAGCTGCAGGAGAAGGAACAGAGTGCGGAGACGATGCGTGCTCAGGTCGCTAAGCTAACCATTCTGGAGACCGAGAACGAGCGTCTGGTCAAAGAGAATAAGAGGCTGACACTACGCAAAGGAGGCTCTATGGAACGTAATGGTGATGCTGAGTTGCCCAAGCTAAAGGATGCACTGGCTCTCGCGCAAAAAGAACGAGATGAGTTGACAGCGCGTGTCAAGCGGATGACTCTGGAGGCCGACGGCAAGTTACCCAGTCGGACGCCAAAGCGTGTCAATGATCTTACACCCAAGAGTCACCTCAAGAAGTGGGTTGAGGAGCTAGAGGATGAGATAACTGAGCTACGTGTGCAGCTAGGTAGCTCGGGCACTAGTCAGATGAAGGCACTGCAGGCGAGCAAGGATTCGCTCGAGGAGGAGCTGCAGAAATGCAAGCAACGACTGACCCTGGCTGAGGGCGATGTGACACGTCTGAAACTATTGAACGGCAGCAGTAGCAAGGCCAAGGAGCTAGAGCTGAAGCTCAAGAGTAGCGATGAGGAGGCCAAGAAGCTTAACAGCAAAATGAAGGAACTAGAGGATAAGCTGAAGAAGCAGGAGACTCTGCTGAAACAGAGTGAATCAAGCAAATCCTCACTAGAAACTCAAAACAAGCGTGAAAAGGAAAAGCTCTCAGGGCTGGAGAAGGACTATGAGAAGCAGAATAAAGAGCGAGAGAAACTTGAGACAAAGATCGCTCAGCTTGATAACGAACTGGCGAGTGCCAAGAAGTCGGCGGAGAAGACGAAGTCTACACTAGAAAAGGACATCAAAGAACTGAAGTCGAAGGCCAGCAAATCTGATAGCAAACAGATGCAGGAACTGCGAAAGCAACTGGATGAATCCCAGAAACGTTACGAGGAGCTCAATACTCACTGGGAGAAACTGTCCGAGGAGACGATTCTCATGCGGGCTCAGCTAACAACAGAAAAGCAAACTCTGCAATCCGAACTGAGCGCTACCAAACAGAAGCTCTCTGACATGGATACCATACGTATTGAACGCACCGAAATGGCCAAAAAACTAAGTGAATCTCAACGCAAAATTGTCGATCTTGAAGCCAGAGCCATAAAGATGAGCAACAGCACTGGAGCCGATCACGAGCGGCAGATGCTCAAGAACAAGCTGGCCGAGAAGGAGCACGAGTACGAGCGACTGCGTCGGGAAAACGAAATGAACATCGATCTAGTGTTCCAGTTGCGCAAGGACAATGACGATCTGAACAGCAAGCTAAGCGACTTCAATCGTATCGAGCAGGCGCAATCTTCGCTCAATGGACATGGTGCCCGTCGGGAGGCTGAGATCAAGGAGCTTAAGTCGCAGTAAGTATAACCGATGGAAACAGCTGATCTTACCGTATACCTTACAATTTGTTCTACCTTGGCAGGTTACAATCTGCGGAACTGCAGCTTAAGTCGGAGGTGGCTTCGACGCGACTGCGTTACGAGCAGCAGGTGAAGAATCTCAGCGGAGAACTTAATGCTATGCAAGTGAGTCGACAAGGGATTAATCTTGTAATGATCTCCGATTAACTTTCTCTCCCTCTCTTTTTGTAGCGTCAATGCGAACGCTTCAAGAAGGATCGCGATGCCTTCAAGCAGATGTTGGAGGTAGCTCAGAAGAAGATTGGTGATCTGAAAGCCAACAATACTGGACGCCAGAGTCGCAGCTCGATGCACAGCAGCGATGACGATGACAAGAGCAAGATTGCCTACCTGGAGCAACAGGTGAACGAACCTATTTACGTAGTCGAATTCTATACTCACAACCTTATGATTTCCCGGCAGATTGGTCACCTGGAGGATCAGCTAGTCGAGTCGCGATTAGAGTCCAGCAAAGTGAAGACGGAGCTGGTATCAGAGCGTAGTGCCAACGAGATCAAGATCTCCGAGATGCAGTCGAAGCTTAACGAGTTCGAGGAGGAGCGTGTCATCGGTTCGGGCAGCACCAAGTTGCCCGGCATGAAGACCAAGCTGGAGCTGTCGTGGCAAAAGGAGCGTGAGGATCAGCAACGTCTATTGCAAGAGACCTCTACACTGGCACGTGATCTTCGACAAACGCTTTTCGAGGTGGAGCGCGAGCGGGACAAGGAGCGTCTAGAGTCCAAGCGCAAGTTGGATCAGACTAAACGCGCCACTGAAGAGGAAATGGAAGAGGGACGTAAGAAGATCGCTGAGCTGCAGTGCGATCTGCTCGAGTTGCGCGATGTCCATGCCAAGCTGCGCACCTCCAACGAGAAGCTGCGGCGCGAGGTGAGTGGGGAGAGGAATCTCTAGTCTATCTTTCTTTTAACTATTTTTGTCCTACTTTCCCAGCGCGAAAGATACGAAAAGGAACTTATTAAGCGTCGGATGGAGCAGGACGGCGGCGAGCGTAAAGTGGGTGCATTGCTGCAGACCGTAGATGAGCTGGTTAAGATTGCGCCGGATCTGAAAATTGTGGGCGGCGCATCATCAGCACGTGGCACGTCCTCCTCCTACGGCGAGCATACACTACGTCCGGAGCAAGCAAATGTGAGACGCAGTCGCAGCCCATCGCCCACGTTGAGCAGCTCCCAGATTACTAGCGTGTTAGCTCGTCTGGCTGAGGCATCCGAGGAGTTGCGTAAGTTCCAGCGTTTCAACGAGGACGAACAGGAACGCAGTCGTATTCGACGTGGCAATCTGCGCCGCGCAGCTTCGCAGGAGAACGATCATCATGGCAGCACCAGCTCCGTGGCCAGTGCGGCGGGATCACAACGTGGCGGAAGACTCTCGCGCAACTCCTCCAATAATGGAAGCTTGATACGCAAGAGCCTGTCATTGGATCACTCCATACAAAAGGATCAGGTAAGCTGATATAGAAAAAATATAAATGAGATGCAGTCCATCCACAATTATTTTTGTATTTACCTCCAGAACATATGGCGCCAAGACGATGGCAGCGTATCATCCATGCAGTCAATTGATTCCGAGCTGGGCGGCATGGTACGCGACTCTAGCATGGATTCGCGTCTCGATTCACGCCTCTCCGGCGGCTCCACACAAAGCGATCTGCCACGCGGGCCACGCAAGAAGAAGAAGGGATTGATGGGCAAGCTGCGCAGTCTGACCAAGAGTAATCGCAATTCCGAGAGTGAAATATCGGTGGGTGATAGAAGGAAAAAAATCTAAGATCACGTTTTCAACATCTTCTATCATAATCTTGCAGATTCAAGGATCTGACTCGGACATCAGCGTTGCCAGCGACATGCGTTCGAGCAAAAAAGATCTGCGCGGTCGTCTGTCTGGGATGTTTAAGCGTTCCGGCTCGAACTCACGCAGCGAGAGCACCGAGCGTGCCAGCTCCGAGCAGCGTCCCGTCGCTGTGACCGTCGTCGGCCATCCCGATGGTCCACAACCACGCGAACCACCGCCAGCCAATTCGCTTACCCCAAAGCCCATACGTTCGGTGGGTTAACATATTATATATATATTCATATTCATGTGCTAAAGCTCAATCATACCTTCTTTCAGATACCCAAACCGCCCACTGGCACCCCCACCACACCTACCACAAGACGGCGCCTCGCCAAGTAGTCAGGAAACTCGTTAAGTCTCAGCATAGTTCATAGTTTACTCAAGCACCTCATCAATCCCGATATCATACAAATGTATGTATATCATGCATTATTTACCCGACTTACGTTTGTTCTTTATTTCATTTTCTGATTTTCGAAAATAAACATGTACATCTTTTTCAAGTTTTTTTCGGCGGATTTGTTTTAATTCAGCTAATAATTGAAAAGTTTGGGAAAATCTTTTAAATAAAAATAGATAGTAATCTATTTGATTACTTACTCAATTCTAAATACAATAACGCTGGCTATTGAGCATAATACTAGATGAGTAACCAAATCTATCCAGCCTCCTAAGTCGTCAGGCTTCTGAACATTGCCAAAAAAAAAGACCATACTATTGAATAATGTAAAATCCAGAATTTCAAACATTTTTAGCTGTTAGAAATTTTGAACTGTAAGTCTAAGCAATGGTAAGTAGAAATTGAAGTGTCTGTGAGTTCTGTCTGAAGTATTTAATGGACTAACTTTGAAATTGAGATCTTTTAACAAAATAAATTGCTGAATGAATCAAATACGTACTTTCGACACAATAACCCTTATATTGTTATCCTAGATTTATGCCTTTTTAATGATTTAAAATAATTGTCAATGCAGGTTAAATAAAAAGAGAGTGACATTTATTCTATTTACTTGCGATTTATGTATATATATTCAAAGTATTTTTGGTTTTTGCTTAAAACTTTCATTTTTTACAAACTACATTAATTTTGAACATAATTTGAAATTTTCTTCATTTTGTTGGATTCTATTTTTGTTTACTTTTTTAATTAATTTCATGTATTTTGAAATTTCTTCAATGATCAAACAATTTTTGATTTGATAACCATAATAATTTAAATTTAGATTTGAACTTGAATTTTCCGAAAACATAAAAAACATCGATATACATTGTTTTAACTTCGATTCATTTTGCTCTTTTGTTTTTTGTTTTCTTGTTCTCCCCTTTCGCATGTGTTATCTTGTTGTGTTTGTTGTGATTAGATTTCATATAATATTTTAATTGTAATCATATTTTAAATCATATTCAACTTGCAATTGATGTCATTCCGAGTTCTTATATAGTATAATATACAAGTATACTATATATACTGTGTATACCTATAACATATACTGCATTTGGACAACAAATAGTTCAACAGATTCGAAATAAAGGGTTCTAGATCGAGTTAGATATACATACATTTATATATTTATATATATACTATATACTTATTAATCGGTATGAAAGAGAGACGTATGTAGGGGGTACGTTGCAATATTATTATTAGTCAATTGGATTATCCTTTACGTTACGTTAGCTTCTGCTCTGCTGGAGAGGTTAGGTTAGATTAAGTTAGGTTAGGATAGATTAGGTTTGGGTCGTTTTGGATCGGGTATACCCCATGTAGGTTAGTTACATTTATACAGTTATGTGCGATTTCGGTTGCTTATATGCCACATTTAAGGTTATGCTAGGTCGTATGTTGAATGTATGTGTGTAATGCATGTGCTTAGTAAGATCTTGTATTTAGTTTTGAATTTTGGTTGAAGCCAATTTAGTATTCTCTTTTCAGATTTTCTTCATTCTGCATTTCCGATCGTTATGTATCTTAGTCACAGATATTCTTCTTTTATGTTTTTGCTTATGTTCTTGTTTATTCTCTTATACGTTTTGCATCTCTTATACTCGTTTGTTTGTTTCGTATTTTTGTTTTTGATATTACTTAGGCACTGTGTTCGTATTACATTAAAAAATTAATTTAAAATTTAAATTTAGGTATGTATAAATACGTTGTAAAAAATTTCATTAAGTTTACCGTAAACTAAAACCTTGCAACTCGCTTCATCCATTGCTCTCGTTTTCTTTTTCCCACTCTTACTCGTATTTTCCTTCTTTCTCTATATGTAAGTATGTATGTATTTGCATTGTTTTCTTATTATTTGGTTCCTCTTTACGGACTGCTATGTATATGTATGTGTGTAAGTAACGATTTTCTTTCTTCTTAATACACGTTACGTAGACGACGTAGCTTTTCCTGGTTTGGCTCTAATGTGTTTTATCTCTAAAAAGTACAAGTAGAAAAAGTCTCGAAAAAAGACCCAAAAAACATTTCATGTGTAAGTCTGTCTGTGTGTGAGTGAGGTGTGTTAAACCTTTAGTTTAACTAATACGATACAGTTATGTTATGTTATTGCCCGCAACTAACCCGAGTGTCCCAAGTCGCAACACTTATACGCCTAAGAACCATTACAATCTGCTCTATATAAGTATACGCTATAGTATATGTATGTAATGTATGTATATGTATGTGGGTGTTTATACCTCCCACATATTGTTTTTGGCTGTTCCAGCTACAGTTACCGCTAAAAGTATGACAATGCTTAGCCTGCCTTAGCCTGCCTAAGTCTGATGTATGCATGTAGTTAATAAACGCTTAAACTTCTCGAATTTAGTACTTAAATAACCTTAGCCCCAGTGTGTTTAATATGTGTTTATGTTTGTGTATATGTGTGTGCAAAATGAGTTCTTAAAGAACTGTAAACTTTACGAAAAAACGCTGAGAAACACAAAAAGAAATGCAACTGCCTATCTGAAATAGCTCGTATATCGTTTATTGTATATCGTAAATTCTAACAACTTGTTTGTAAAAAAAAAAAAAACCATAGCAAAGCTAATAACTTATCAAAAAAAAAAGAACGAAAAAAAACACATTTGCTTATCCTTCAACGAAATCATATCTTATGCAGGTAATGCCTATTCATCTGAGATAATCTTGTTCTTTTTTATAATTTATTTCTTGTTGCTTCTTGCCTGCTTTACGATTTAAGAGTTTATTTTATGTTTAAGTTTTATAGTTTAGTATTAAGCTTTACTTGTCATCTTATTCATCGATCGGCTCATCATCATTCTGTTGCATTTTACAGTCTCAATTTCGGTTTTATTTTGGTTATTTTGCATAGTTTTTCTCTTTTTTTTTGTTTTTGGTTTTCCGTTTTTTCTGTCATTATTATGTATTACGCTTTACGATCGACATTAAACTACATACAATTAGCTTGTTTTAGTATCTTCTTGGTTTTTTGCTTGGTTTGTTTATACATTAAAATTATCATATAGATACACATACATACATACATACCTCGTCTAGAATTTTATTTTTAAGAACGTACCGAACGAAGACAAATGCGAGAGAAAATCAAAAGGTAAAACTTAACTGAAATAGCAGAAGAAAACTGAAAAGGTTTACCAAAGTCAACACAATGTAACAATCGATTCAAATTGAAAATGGCTCTGTCATATACTAGTTTTTTTTTCTTATTTTTGTTTTATCTTTATTTCAATTTACTGTTCAACAAAATGCCTAGAAATCGAGTTAATTACAAAAACAAGTACAGAACATGCACACACAGTTACTTTAATCTTCATATCATCTTTTATGTTTAGTCTACAATCGGTTTCAGTTTCTGTTGTTATGTTATGCTGTTAGGTGTCTCTTTATCCTTAGCTTCATCTTATTGTGTTCACTTATACGTTTTGTTTGGTTGCCTTCCCTATAAATTTAGTCATACAAAAGGTGTCTTAGGTGGAATCGTTTTGTCTTAGGAATTTAGCTTAGATATCTGTTAAATTTCCCTTATTTCAAATCATTCTAGTTAGTCTTTAGATGCTAATACGAATACGAGTATAGTTCGGTAGAAAAGAGAAAAAAACTGTGGGGGAAAAAGATTTAAAAAACATTTTCATCTGCCTGTGCTCGATTACTTAGCTTAACTATGATACCAGTCGAAAGTGTAAACCAAATCTAAAATCGATAACTATTCAACGGACTTTTAGCTACTACAAAATGTGTACAACGGTTCATTGATCTTTCTCATTTCTTGTTCGTACTCTCTTGCACTTTCTAAGAATATTTTGTAAGATGATTTTCTCAATATTTGCAGTTTTCTTTTTGGCGCGTTCATTCGTATTTTAGCTTATATTAGATCGTTTTTATAGCTATTTCATTGTCATTAATTATGTGGTATGTCGGCGAAATTTGAAACATTGATTTAGCAATTTGCAAATCACCTTGTTTGTTAATTTATTTCCAATCTGCAACTGAAGAAAATCAAAAGAGATAAGCTTAAACAATCGAAATCGAAACCCAAAGGAAAAAGATTTGTATCTGCAACTTTACCGATCTGAAAAACGACTAATAACATTAAGGTACTAAAATAAAAATGTCAATGTTGCCCATAAATTTACCAGAAATCAAAACATAACCATATACACGAAATGACATCAAAGAAATGAGGCGAAAAGAAAGATCGAAGAACAAACCAAACTATTCAATACCATGGTGCCGCATTCTCTCCTCTTTTGAGGAGTGGACATAGACTATGATTTATCAATTTTTACACAACAATATCCTTCTGAATTTATGTTGCCACTTTCTATTCAGTTTTTTGGTTTTCATTACACCATTTTTTTTTGTTTTTTCGAAGTAAACTTTTTTTTAAGTGCAACACTTAGTAGTTTCTTTTTTTTTCATTTTTTGTTTGATTTTTTCTTTAGTACAATATATTATATTTATTTTTACTGTTAAATTGATATATATTTATGCATATATTTATATGTATTGTATATAGTATATATATTTATATATATAATTGTATATAGTAGTTGTAATTACGTTTAGATGCATATATATGTATTTCATTTATTAGGTTTTATTTAAAAAATCGTTTAACTTTAAATCATAAATCGTACGGATTAAAAAAAGAAATTGTTTTACAATTAACAGTCAGTGTGTTTGTTTTTTTTTTTTTATAATTTTTTTCTTTGTTTTTGCTTATTTGCATTTACGTTTACATTTTCCATTACTTTAAACCTTGCTTTAACTATTTTTATGTATATTTCCTTGAATTAGTTATTAATTTTTACTCATTACTCTTATTTCAAATTGTTAAACATCACTTCTTTCTATTATTTTACTTTCTCATATTTTCTTTTATCTTTTTCGGCATGCAAAATAAAGGGGTTGGATGTGGTTTGGCAATAAGCAAAAGACATTCTTGACATATAGATATATGTTTGTTTGTATGTTGAGTGTGTGAGTGATCGTAATAATTATGTATGTTATAATAAGGTTTGCTTATGAAATTACATCAGGTGTTTTCTTAACTGCATTTTACCAACAGATTATTTTGCCTTTTTTTCATTCAACGGTTTCACTTCTCGATTAGTTGTTTCATTTTTTCATACACATATTCATATATAGTAGTAGATAAGATATAACTATATAACCATTTACTATTAGGTTAAGCCTGATACGTTGGTGTGGATGCCAGCTGTGGCAGCATTATCCATTACATTATTTGCTGCTGCCTCCAAAAAAACTGAAATTCCAAAATTACAAGCGGAAATGGATCAAAACTCCCTTCTCCCTGGTAAACTAAACTGATTTATATCATCTTCATTATTATAATCATTATCATCGTGTTTCCTTTCATCATCAACTCGTGACGTGCGTGAAAATCCCGCTGGCCAAGGTGTTCTCCTTTTTACAACATACAATTAGACGCGAACAATCTTGACACACACACGCACACACACAAAGACACACACACAGAGCGCATTTATTTAAAATTAAAGGAAAACAAAAGCAATTTTTGTTTTTTTTTGCAAATTTTCAAACGTTTTTTATACGTTCTTCACTTTACTTTGTTTTTTTCTTGTTTGTTTAAATTTACTCAGTTTACGTTAGTTTGTTGTTATACTCTTTGTTTTTAGTGTATAATTATATAAAAAATTTAAGCATATTTATTATTTGTAATTTAAATGAAATTAAATTAGAATTTATGTTTGTAGGAGTTGCTTCTTCTTCTTCCAAGTAGAAATAGACTTGTAAAACACATTACGACAAAAAAACACTATGCAATAAATCACCGAAAAATAAAGTAATGTATATTATGTATCGTATCGTACGTTTAAGTATGTGTATGTGCATATTGTAGTTGTGTGTGTGTGTGTTCGCGTAATCAACAAATTAAAAGTTACGTTTAGGTGTATATTGTAGTTGTAGTAGTAATAGCAAAAATTATAATAAAAAAAACATTACTTCATATTTGTATATAAGAGTGTATAAATGTATCTATTAGCATATAAGGTTTTCTTTTTGTAGTTTGTAATATTTATGTAATAATAAATTGTAAAATCGCAATCATCTTTTAAAAATTAGTTTAATTGTTTTGTTGTTGTATGTAATTAAGAGTAAATAATATGTAAAGTAATTAAAGATATATATATATTTATATAATCAATAAAATATGCAATTCTCGCGTGTATTTGTGTGCAGGTGTTTGTTAGATGTGTGTATGTGTGTGAGTACACACAGCACTCATTCTCTAATTGTTGTTGTTCATGTCTGCTTGGCAAGCGATGAAAATTTCAAAAATGTGCAACGCAACTCTAAGCATCGTTTCTTTTCTTTCTCTTCTATCTACTTTCTTCTCTTATGACTGTTGTTTTCTCTATGCTGAATTTAACTGTAGTTTAAATTTACGTTTTGTTGTTTTGTTTAAATTTATGTATATATATTATATTTATGTATCTATATATATAGAGATGTATATAAGTATGTATATAGCATTTTTATTTTTATTCCGGTTTCCATCATTTTTTTGTTTGTTTTTATTTTAATTTATGTATATTTGTTTAGAGCGTTTCGTATTTTTGTGATTTTTCTCTCTTTTGTTGTTTCGTTTTTATCATCTTTTTACTTGTTTGCGGTTCTTAACTTCTCTTTAACTAAATAATAATTCCAACACTATATAATTCTAGTTTCAAGTTCAACTTTCTCTTACATGCAAACGACATACGACATACGCTTATTATTAGGTTCATTATATATGTAGTTTAACTTTTAGCTAGTTGTTTTTACTTTAAATGGTAATTTTAATAATTTTGTAACGTTTGTCTGCGCGCCTCAATACATGCCACGCCTCCACGTTGCCCACCCCATGCATCGAACCAAATTACTCGCGTATACTCGGGCCAAAACAAACAAGAAGTTATTTTCTTCCGTAAAATAGAAGACTTCTCAAATAAAGTGTTTACGCTAAAGCCCGTCGATTTTGTTGTCTACAACGCATTGTCACCACGAGTAGGCATACATTCTGTGGATAGGACGGGGGCGGAAAGAGGACGCGGCATGTGGATGCGAATTATTTTTCCATTTGCCGCCAACTAGTTGGGTTCTGTTGTTTTTACGCTTTAAATGTAAAATTTCGAATTTGTATTTACTAATTTTAGTAATTAAGGGATCAGTTTTAGGTTTTTGTTTTGTTTTTAATGTATAATTTCTTATAATTCCTTTCTCTTTTCTCTGTTTCTGTTCTTTTGTTGGTTCCTTTCTTTCGTACACTTTTCTCCTGTGTCTTCTAATTGGCTAAACTTTATACTTGTAAATCATTCATAATTCTATTAATTTTTTTTTCTCTGTTAATATGCATGTATTTTCGGTTGGTTGTTAGTTTTGATAGGATGCAGCACAAGCACATATATAAACATATATATTACCTGTAACTGCATAAAGGGGATGTGGAAAAGGAAAGGGGCGCATGAAAAATGTATTTGTTGCTCTGAGTGTTGTTACTACTGTTGTTGTTAAAAGTGTTGACTGTTCTGTTGTTGTTGTTGGTTTACTTCTTTGTTTTTCATTGATTTCCTATGAATTCTTTACATACTCATTGCTATAGAATATATATATGAATGCATATATATATTTTCTTTATACATATATCATCTATATATATATAAATCTATGTACCTGCCTTGTTTCGCTAGGGATGTGTTTGTTTTTAAATTATTTTGTTATGTGTACACAAGTTACATTAATTAATTTCAACAACTGAACTGATCTCAAATAAAAATATCCATTAAAATGATGAAACGAACAGACGACGCTTTAGCTTACAATTACCACCATCTTTTGTCTTCTTCATCATTCACCGCATTTTGTTAAAAGGGCCACTGCCACTACTGCAAGGGGGCTGCTGGCTGGTGACACGCTGGAGAGGAGACAACACGCACGCACTAACGGCCTTCGGGCCAGATCGTCCTTAAACGGCCTGCGAGGCGGCATACGGCGGCTGTGTAGAGCTGTCGTTGCCATACGCTGACCTGGGACCGGCACCATAATTCGAAGCGCCCTCCTGCTTAACGTAATTGCTATAATCGTAATCGTAGCCGGATCCATAGCCGCCATAATCGTACTCGGAGCCCGACTTTGAAGCCGAGTTTCCGGGTCCGGTGCGTGGCATACCGCCCACAGGTCCCGTGGTTGATGGACCGCCCGCCGCCCAAGTCTGGGCGCGCGAATACATGTCAGTGGCGGTGCCAGCGCCAGCACCCGGTGCACCAGTTGGTCCAGCCGAATTAGGTGGCATATTCCATGAGTTCCAGCTACCGCCACCCGACGGACCTGATGGTGCTCCTGTCGATGTCGAGTTGTACATGTCATAGCCGCCATAACCTTGAGTCTGCTGTGGTCCAGCATAATTCGACCATTGCGGTGGTGGTCCCTGTGGGCCGGGTGGTGCACCCCAACCCTGATACGATCCAGGTCCGCTATTGCCATAGCCATAGCCCTGCTGCTGCGGCGAAGTACCCCAGCCCTGATATCCGGGCATCATGTTTGGTGCACCGATTGGCATATTCAATGGCGGTCCACCCATCTGACCGTTTTGCCCTTGCATCATATTGATCGGTGCATGGTGCGGTCCCCAGTGGCTGCACTCGTTGCCCAGCTTTCCATAGGCGCCGCCCACAGCGCTGTTGTTCGAGTTCTGTCCACCAGAACCGTCGCGTGGTTCCGCCTTCTTGATTTCAACCTGCAAAACACGCATTGTTAGTATTACAACAATCGCAAATAACAAACTTATATAAAAATATTCAATTATATCTATTAAATAGTTTGATTTCGATTCAAACTTTTAATTGTATGACTTTCATTAAATTGCAAAGAATCAATAAATTTGTAAGATAAGATAGTTAATGCCAATTACCGATAGGGATAATTTGCTCTACGGTAAACTCACCTGCTTTCCGTTTAGATTAATATAACGCTCATTGGTGACATGCTCAACAGACGCCTCCTCCTCAAAGGACAAGAAGCCGAATCCACGCGATTTCTTCTTCTCCTGATCGTACATGATGACCACTTCGGTGACCTTGCCGTAACGTCCAAAGAACGTACGCAGATCGGTCTCCGTTACATTCGATGGCAAACCACCGAGGAAAACCTTATAGCCACCACCCTTTTTCGGCTTTTGCAGCGTACGAGGATTGCACGGCTTCGGATCGATGGTACGACCGTCAAGCGTATGCGGACCATTTTGGAGCACGTGGTTAACGTTCGTTGGATCAGCAAAGGTGACAAAGCCGAAACCTCGTGATCTGCCGCTCTCATTGTTCTTCATGACGACACAATCGATGATGTCGCCGAAGCGGCAAAAATAGCGAGAAAGATTCTCCTGCGTTGTCTCCCAGGACAGACCCCCGACGAACAATTTGCCCCTCTCATCTTCTTCCATGATGTTGTTTTGATGATTGTGAGCTATTGCGCCGGGTAGGTTTTCAATAATTGACGTAATTTTGCTGCTGTTTTCTAACACTCGGGGACTTGAATTTATTTTAGCTGTTTAGCTATTGTTGTTGTTGTATTCGCCGAGTTTATCTGTGTGTGTGCTCTTCGCTTTTTGTTGTTTCTTGTTTACACTTTGAATTTTACACTAGTTGCTGTTGTTGTTTCTTGTGTGTATTGGTTGGGATTGGTTTTAGTTGCCAAAGTTCTTTTTTTTTATGTTTTTGTATTATTTTTCAAAATAATTAAACAAAAGCCACGACGTTTACACGTAACTTTCTAAGTATTTAATTCGATTAGTTTTTTTTATTTGTTGTTGATGAGTCCAGGCGCCGATTGTGATAATTTATTGTTGTTGCCGTGGAAGTGGACATGGAAAATATTGAATTTGAAGAAATACATAAATCAGTAAAATTAAATTCCAAGAGATAACAAGTAACTTGAGCTACAGTCGAGCGAGTCCTACAGTAATATACCCTTCGCTCAATTTTGAACGTTCCATGCATGTTACCACGCTTGTTAATCACAACAACAAATTCTACATAGATTCTGTTTTCTCACTCCCTCACACAATCAATACTAAAGCAACGCACTGCGACATCAGCTTCTAACAGCAACGCGCTGGCAGATCTGCTCGTACATTAGGAAAGAAGACAGACAGCTTAATCTACAGGGCTGGTGATCCTGTACAAGAACATATATATTTATATTTGTCGGGAGGCGTTGCACTCGTTCTGCTTGTTACATACATTTGCACAAAGTTCGTATACCCATTTTCAATGGTCGAAGGGTATAAAAATTAAATCTAGGCGAAATCTGGGCACATTTGACAAGTGAACGGATGACAGCAGCAAAACGGACACATATACAACTCATCCACACATACACGCACGCACTTATGTATAACACAGAAAGCAGCTAAAATAGGCACAAATAATTATGAAAGGCAGGTAAGCAGCCTCTGCCTGCCTGCTGACAGCAACCGGCCGGTATACATACATACATGTATTAATACATGAATGTATGCATGCACGTACGCGTGTGTGCGTCAGCTTGTGTGTCGTCTAACTGCTTTTTGTACACGTTCACAAGTTGTTCGGCGTTTGCAACGCTCCGCTTGCTTTTTAATGTGGTCTTAAAGCACGCTGGTCGTTACTCGCCGTTTTGTGTCTTTTTACACTGTGCTACGAGAAAGTATTTTTATTTTTTTTTCTCTTTAATTGTTTTCTTTTAGCTGTGTCACAACATGAGCTATCGTTGTTGGCGTATGTAGCTATGTCCCAGCCACAGCGTCATTCATTTAACACACACGTATTCGCCTACACACACACACCTCACAAGTGCCTATCGATGTCGTGAGAACAACGAACTTTTTTCTCTAAGGTAAAAATGGTGAAAACAGAACTGACGGAAGGAAAAAGGGCAAGCAAAGTGCCGGTTCACCACATTTGCGCGCCATTTGTTTTGTATTGCCAGACCGGGAAATCATTACAGAAGTTGCATATTTTTATATTAAATTACACTTTATTATTTTGTTATTGCCAACACAATCAACATATTTTTTGTTGTGTAAACAAAATGAATGAAAATATAAATATTCTGCTTTTGCGTGACTGTAGCTACATGTTGTTTCCAGAGAAAACCATGTGGCAACGCCATGTGCTACGTGAAAGCGAATGGAAATCGAAAAGAAAGATACAAGAAGCAATGCCCTCAAAATACATACGTATGTATATATGAACACTGTGCGAACTTTTTACAAAGTACCATAAAATAGATCACAAATTTCACAATTAACACGTTTTGTTGTATTGTATTTAAGTTATTGTTGTCCGCCAACTACAAACAGCTTACATGGACTCAAAACAAACGCAATGAATTGCATGAAATGTGAGAAATTCACCACGAACAGCAGCGACGGTGGCGGTACGGCGGCAGTAAAATAAAAAAACAAAATGGAAGACTTTCCGATGACGACAAAATGGTTCAACAAAGAAATCTGAAGAACTGATTTTAAAAGGAAGCAGACATGAATGTTAGCACAAATTCCTTGTAAAGAGATTTAACCTCATAATTTAGAAAAAAAACTTGTATATTTCTAATTTAGTAGTAACCTTTAACCGGCGGAATACGCGCACTATTTTTCACTTGAATGTTATCACTTGCAAAATGAGGATAAACTAGTGCATTTTCTTACTACGCAATTTTAAAAATTCGCATGATTTCGTATTTTGCACCGCAATCTTTTATATGTAGCACATATACGCAATCACACTCACAACTACACGTGTCTGTGTATGTGTAATGTATCAAAGTGTTTGTGTGTATGTATGCGAATGGCCGATGTGTTATGTGTATGTATATGTTGGTGTGCTGTTATACATAGCATTTTTCGTATGTATAAAAATATGAAATTTTCCACTTTATTAGAAAATGGAAAATTAACCATTTAAAAAAGCAACACACAAACAAAATTAAGTAATTTTATTTTTGACGCGGAACAATTATACCTCGTAGGCGGCGTCGTTATTCACAAATCAAATCTGTTTGTACACTAGGCAGCTGCTGCTGTCGTACTTTTCATTTTGGAAAGGCAGTCAGAGGATTCGTTTTATAAAGCACCATAATTGTTATGTAAAATGTAGTTTTGCATTGTTATACATGCTTACCGTTTGTGCCAAGTGTTCGTCTGTGGTTTTTTAAAGATTTCGCACTGCAAATTCACTAAATTTAAGTGTTTTTTCCTTAAAAAACTAGCTTATAAATAATTGTATGATTTGATGCATACGATATATAACCTAACTTATGATAGAAAACTCGCCACCGCCACGTTTAATGGTGGTAGCCATTCACAATTCACCGCGACAAACTTGTTATCGGGAAGACAAGGTTGCATTGAGTATTTATCAATCAGGGCGTCAGAGCTGGAATTGTTTTTGGTATGATTGTATTATTTGCTTAAGATTTAGCTTATGCTTTGCAGTCTCGAGTTAAAATACAATTTGAATTATTTTTGTTTGTAAATAATGTATCATAAATAGTACATTATATTTTGTTTCTCGTCCGTCGTTTAAAACATTTTTCCATTGAGTATGTAGCCCTGATAGATTTGTTATTGAATCACTTAAAATTCACCATTAATTAATTTTAATTCGCCTTTGCATGAACAACAGGTTATAACAGGACTACTATGCAATTTATAAAAAGATACAACTACTTATCAATTTGAATAGTATAGGGAACATTATTATACTATATTACAATGTCAACAAATTTAATACCTTTGTATATACTGATAGCACTTTCAACTCCTACTGTCTTACATACATATGTATATATGTGTATATCGAAGGGAAAGAGACATAACGGTGATCGAGAAATATCGTCAGGGACATGTTCACCTCACTTAAATGTTTTGGTAAAATCATTCTTTCCATTTGAACTATTATGTATGAAACTCTATACCCAAAATGATTCTTGTATCGAACATAACATAACATATCGAACATTCTGAATTTAAAAGTTCAATTTAAATTTAACTGTTCCAGTAAACTAGATGAACAAGTTCAGAATATCCAACAGCTCTGTTAAAACGTTGAGAAAACATTCTGTTAAATCATCCTTTTGTTGTTGTTTTTTCTTAACAGAGTCCAAACACACCATTCACACACACATACATATATTTTACATTTGACAAGACCGCAAATCTGTCGGCACAAAAAGTGCCGAAATAAATAGAAAAAGTGCCTAAATAACAAATAGTTACGGATAAAATATATCAAGTGATGAGAAGCAATCAACATTTTAAACCATAACCGTATGCTCTTGTGACAAAGGCATAAAACGCGAAAGTTTTGCACCCAAATCGATTTTTTCTGCGCTTGCAACTTTCTCAGCGCCCAATCAACAAAACCCAAGCCAGAAAATGTCGCGGCATCCTAGCGACCGGAAAGTATATGTTGGCGATTTGGGCAATAATGCACGAAAGAACGATTTGGAGTATGTATTCGGTGCTTATGGAAGTCTGCGTAGTGTTTGGATTGCACGCAATCCTCCAGGTTTCGCGTTTGTGGAGTTCGAGAGTGCAAGAGATGCAGCTGATGCAGTCCGCGGCCTGGATGGTCGAACCTTATGCGGTCGCAGAGCTCGTGTAGAATTGTCCACAGGAAAATACGCTCGGTCAGGGGGTGGAGGCGGTAGTGGCAGTGGAGGAGGTGGCGGAAGCGGCGGTGGTGGTGGATTCGGAGGAGGACGTGACCGTGGAGGAGGCAGCGGTCGTAGCGACGATAAATGCTATGAGTGCGGTATGCGTGGTCATTTTGCGCGCCACTGCCGTGAGCGGAAGGCACGGCAACGACGCAGGTTAGTGAACAATTTCATTCATAATTTTGCATTCCCAATATACGGCACATTCATACATATATGTAGGCGTATGAATTCTGCATATCAAATTTAAAATTGTTTAGAGTGTGGTGAGTTTCCTCACTAGTTGAGGGCTGTTCGAGGTAGTGTGTACACACCTTGAACGCCTCAAAATTCGCGAAAATTATCGGGTTTTATTAAACTATCGTTAAGTTTACCGTATTGATATATGTTTTCAACCAGAACAAAAATGCATTGACAAATTAAATATTAGATTTATAAGAGATTAAAAATTAAATATTTTTGTTATTGTATGTTCAAACTTCAAAAGAAAAGGTAAGTTTCGAGTTCAGTTCCTGCTCCCGCCTTGCTCTATCGATAGAGGCGTGCAGCATAATATCGGTATATATCGTGTGCAAGAGCAACACTGGTCATCGCACACGCACGTGTCCACACGCTTCATTTTGGATTTTTCTTTTACACGAGGTGCTAGACAGAAGAAGGTTAAGTTCGGGTTTGTTGCGCTACAAAAAAGATTTTTAACAGAAATTAATGCGTTAAATTAGCACAATGTTTGTGTTATACGAAACGCCGGCGGGCTACGCTATTTTTAAACTGTTAAATGAGAAGAAACTCGCAGAAGTCGACAACTTATATCAGGAGTTTGAGACGCCTGAGAAGGCCAACAAATTGCTTAAACTTAAGCATTTTGAGAAATTTAATGATACTACAGAGGCGCTTGCAGCGGCAACCGCTGCAGTAGAAGGCAAGGTCGCAAAGCCACTGAAGAAAACTCTGAAAAAAATATTCGTCGATGATGTCCAAGCCTCTCTGCTGGTGGCCGATGCTAAACTTGGAACCGCCATCAAGGAAAAACTGTCAGTACAATGTGTATATAACACAGGCGTGCAGGAGCTAATGCGTTGCATACGCCAACAAGCAGACAGTCTCCTGGGTGGTCTGCCCAAGCGCGAGATGACCGCAATGGCTTTGGGTCTTGCCCATTCACTTTCTCGCTACAAGTTGAAGTTCTCACCGGACAAAATTGATACGATGATTGTGCAAGCCCAGTGCCTGCTCGATGATCTGGACAAGGAGCTTAACAACTATATGATGCGTGCACGTGAATGGTACGGCTGGCACTTCCCTGAGCTGGGCAAGCTGATCACCGACAACATTGCCTTTGTAAAGACTATCAAATTGGTTGGCACCAGGGATAACATGGCCACTGCCGACTTGTCTGACATTCTCCCGGAAGATGTGGAACAGCAGGTTAAAGAGGCAGCTGAGATATCAATGGGAACGGAAATCAGTGATGAAGATGTGTTGAATATTCAGTGCCTATGTGATGAGATTATTTCCATCAATGATTATCGCATTCATCTATATGATTACCTAAAGGCACGCATGATGGCCATGGCACCCAACTTGACTGTGTTAGTTGGTGACACTGTGGGTGCTCGACTTATTGCGCACGCGGGTTCGTTAATCAACCTGGCCAAGCATCCATCATCTACCGTTCAGATATTGGGTGCAGAGAAAGCACTGTTCCGTGCTCTGAAAACAAAGAAAGATACACCCAAATACGGTCTCATCTACCACGCTCAGCTTGTTGGTCAGGCTTCGCAAAAGAATAAGGGTAAAATGTCACGTTCCCTGGCGGCGAAGGCGTCGCTAGCCACGCGTGTGGATGCCTTCGGTGAGGAGGCCACCTTTGAACTGGGCGCCACACACAAAGTGAAGTTGGAATCGCGATTGCGACTGCTCGAAGAAGGAAATCTGCGCAAACTTTCTGGCACCGGCAAGGCAAAAGCAAAGTTTGAGAAATACCAGGCTAAGAGGTATGTTATTCTTTTGATCTCTTATCTAGTTGCCATTTTGAAAATGTTTTAAGAACTTTACATGATGATACCACAAAAAGGTTTCGCAATATGCTGATTCCATCATGACGATTCCACTTGGCTGTCTGACACGAGTTCGATACTTTTTCAAAGTGTTTTCAACTGATATTATGCATACATTTTGCACACTTTATTAATTTTCTTATTCCAACTTTAGTGAAGTGTTTACCTATCAGCCCGAGGCGGATAACACGTTGCACGTTAGGAAACGTAAACATTCGGAAATTGAAACACCCGTCAAACAAGAGGTGAAAGAGGAGGAACCAGAAGCAGGACCATCAGCTGAATCTGAAGAGCCAGAACTCAAGTCTGAAAAGAAAAAGAAGAAGAAGAAGAAACAGAAGGATGAAGAAGCACCTGAAGAAGAAGCTGAAGTGGAAGTAGAGGCTGAATCGGTAGAGAAAGAAGCGCCTTCAAAGAAAAAGAAGAAGTCCAAACGTCAAGAATAAAGAATAAATCGTTGGGGGCATATTATTAATAGTCGTAGGATTTTAGGATTTAAAATACGTTTACGTTATAGTTTTACGTAAAAAATGAGCAGTCGACCATACATTTTAATTGTTATGACGTGCTACATAAAAAATAAAGTGTAACATGCAAAACATTATAAGACCAAGTTTTTATTATACTTGATTTATTTACTATCTATTCATAACCGCCCTTCCATTTGCAGTTTGCAATTTTGCACTTGTGATTCGATCGGATCGAAGAAAAGGTTTGTTGCGCGTTCAAGCAGAAAATTTGCGCCAGTCTGTGGGCATGTAGACCCCAAAAATATGCCCGAGTTGCATCACATGAGATCTGCGGTGGCTTTGCGGTCAGCTCGACGAAAACTACATCGAATATAAAAGCGTATCTGTTGAATGATCGGGGCGCTCAGTTGAACAGAATGCTACGAGGCCACTTGAAGCTGTTTTTGGTCTTGGGGCTGCTGCTGACGTACGCGGCGGCCAAAAAGAAGGAGGAGTCCTCCTCTGATGAGGAGGAGGGTGGCGAAAAGCATGAGACAAAGAAATTTGGTGATGAGGAGCACAAAGGTGAGCACGGTCACAAAGAGCACAAAGAATGGGAGGAAGACGAGAAGAAACATTACGAGGAAGAGGATCATGAACATCATCACGGTGATAAAGGTGAAAAGAAGAAGAAAGATTATGATGAGAAGGAGGACCATGGAGAAAAGCATGAGCACGGAGCGCACAAGAAGGGAGGCAAGCATCATCACAAGAAGAAGCATAAGAAGGGACACAAGGAGATGGAATATCATAAGAAGTTCAACAAGGATGAATACTACAAGGAGAAGAAATTCTATGACGATGAGCACAAGGGCGGACATCACAAGAAATATGGAAAGGAGCACAAGCATCATGAGGCGGATCATGGAGAGCATAAGAAGGGCGAAAAGCACGAAAGTGGCAAGAAGAAAGGACACAAAAAGAATGAGGGACACTACAAAAAGGGCCACCATGACGAGGATCATAAGAAGTACAAGAAGGAGCACAAGTATGGCGACAGTTATGAGGAGAAGGAGGAGCATGGAAAGAAGGGCGAGAAGAAGGGCGGTCACAAGCATCACAAGAAGAGTGGAAAATCGCATTAAACAGAGCATTAACTTGATCGATATAATGAATTAATAAATAAATATTAAATATATTCAGTTGTTTTCACTTTCTACTATTTTTGTATAGTTAGTGTTAAGTATGATAACTATTCGTCTCATTTATTAAACCTCCGTTTATACTTTTTCTACACTATTTTCAGAAGCAACTCGCTTAGCAGATCACGCAGCACATCGAGACGTCGTCGCACTCGCTCCAAATCCGGAACTCGCTCACGTAGCCGCTCGGCTGGCTCTGTAGGTCGTCGTTCGGGTCGCTCTCGTGAGAATGGACGCGATGAAAACGGTTCGGTGTCACGTTACAGTGACCAGGATCAGCGTAATGGAAGCGGACTGGTTGATTCACCGCCGCCGCCTGTTAAGCGGCGATACGACGACGAGGACGACGACAGAGATAGGGGCTCCCGATCACCATCTCCTCCGCCTCGACGAGGCTCGCCGCCGTTGAGACGTCGCGGCGATTCATCAGTATCGCGTTCAATGTCCAGGGACTAGCGATGCCAGGAACATCGAGCGCCGTCGCTGCCGCACCAGCAACAGCCGGCTTCTGATTTTGGCCATTAGCCATAGGGCTCAATACCTGCTCTCCTCCTTCATTCCTCAAATCGAAAAAACATCAAATTTTTACACCCACATCAGGCAGTATATACTCATTTAGTTACCATTTGCCCACATTCTTAGCTTAGCGTTTAATCTATAGATTAATATACATTTACATTTTGTACTTCATTTATACTCCAAATTTTATAGTTTTCAATTACCGTCTTCAATTCAAACTGTAGAACAAATTTCGCTTTGAGTTTTTGTTTTAAGAAAATAATCAGATAAACAGATCGAATCAGCCTTTCGTAAGTCTCGATCTAGTCACATTATAGTATATGTAAAGTGTCCCAAAATAAATGCAAATGTCTTTAATTTTTCCCAAATATTAAACTTATATTCTCACACACCCATCCATCATATATACAAATATCAGGCTAAGAATGTTTTGTAATCCAACCAAAACCAAACAAAAACAAGAAAAACAATTTGATGAGGCAGCTTAAATATAATTGTAGTAGAGATAGGGATATACGAAATTTCATTTTTGCGACAAACTGAGATTCACTATCCTAATGTCAATTTTAATGATGTAACTTATCATCCTCCTGAGAACCTTTTACTGATTGAATGATAATTACCAAATGCCCAAGAAGATATTTTCGCTTCACGTTTGTAAGGTGTTTTTTAATACTATTCTCATACATAAATTAAGCAAAAAAATATTGCAAATTCGGATTTCTCATACATTACGTCATAGTTAAGTATAATAATAATAATGTATGAATTCTTGCAAGTGCGTATTTGTATGTAGAAGATGCGCATAATACATAATACATAAAATTATTCAATCAATAAATCAAATGCCAAAAAAAAATTGTTTTCTATTCATTTTATACGAAATATAGAGGATTTATTAAAGAGGCTTTTCGTTTGTTTGTCAATAACGAAAATCAAATACAAATTTCGATTTCAAAAAGTGTATTTTGAATCTACAATCAGTGCTGCCCCTGTACAAATTTGGCATTTATTGAAGGCGGTCAAAATGCAAGAATTTTGGATTTTTTAGAAATGAGTTCAAATTTTTCTGCTTTTTTCGGCATAGAAAATATTCTGTGAGTTTTACCCAAATTGTATTGTCCTTTTATAGAAACAATTTGTGTTGTTTTTGTATTGTTTTCAGATAACAACAGTTTGATTGGGTTTCTAAAAGTTGGCAGCACTGAATACCAATACAATTTATTTACAATCCACATTTGTATAATAGCCAATAAAACCCACATATCAATGTGACCACAATTTCTAATTATCGATAAGAAAATAATCACAGCGGTATAAGTGCTGCAGAAATATCGATATCTTTGTGAATGACTGAAAATATTATCGATATCGGAAAATAGCAGTCGCGCCGGCATTATTTAAATCGATGTACACGCTTACGCACACACACTAACGCACATTTACACAGAGAGAGAAAATATCGATATAAGGATCAATTGCGCTTCGCATTCCTCTACACTTAATGCTGTTTTGTGTTTTTGTTTTGTTTATTTTTTTTAACTAGATAAATTTTAATCTTGATTAACTATAAAAAGTAATAAAATTTCAGTTATTCAAAGTGAAAGTGAAGTTTGCAAAAGCAAATCGAATCGAATTGCAATGGCAATGGCATTTCGCTTGTCTAAGCACGAGTCGAGCGTCATCAGTGCAGAAGACACATCGCTTGAGCAGCTCGACTCGAGCGTCGAGATGCGTTCGCGTTCACCATCACCGTTGGTATTCAACCCACGCAAATTGCGTTTCGCCGACGATGAATTTGACAAGGATCCGCAGGAAAGTCCGCAACACAAAAAAAAACCAGTCGCCATCCAACGGGATGTAGACATGTCGCCCCCATGCCAAAAAGTTCGTGCACTGCGTTTGTTCAACACGCCAGCAACACCAAAGACCATTCTACAAAAGTCCACGACAAACTGCAGCAATCACCTGTCGGCTGTGGCGGCTGTGGTCAATGCTTCCGCCGCTGCGGCGGCCCTATCGACCCGGGAGGAACTCTTTCGGTTGACAGAACGCCCGCGCTCGCTGCCTCTGCACAATCACAGAACAATGCAGCCACAGGACACGGCCAATGTTAATCCCTTCACTCCAGACAGTAAGTGTACAAAGTCTTGTCAGAAATTTCTGGTCCAGCAGCATATTAATCCCTGTTATCCTTCTAACTCACAGGTCTTATGGCGCAAAACAAGAAACGTTGCCGCACTCAATTCGGGCGCGAGAATCTCAATGTTAGCGCAATGCAGAGGTTTCTGTTGAGCGAGCCCTGCGAAGACGACGGCGAAAAAGAGACGGCTGGCATTGATGGATCTGTGCGCGAGATACACCATCAGGCGCCAAAGAGATTGGCCCTGCACGACACAAATATCAGTCGCTTCAAGCGTGAGTTCATGCAGGTCAGTGTCATTGGTGTAGGCGAGTTCGGAGTCGTGTTTCAGTGTGTAAATCGTCTGGATGGTTGCATCTATGCGATTAAAAAGAGCAAAAAACCTGTCGCAGGTAGCTCATTTGAGTAAGTTTCCCTGAATGCGGATCTGATCTGAATGTGCATCCTAATCCTAATCATAATCTATTTTTCTGCAGAAAACGTGCTCTGAACGAGGTGTGGGCGCATGCGGTGCTCGGCAAGCACGACAATGTGGTACGTTATTATTCGGCCTGGGCGGAAGACGATCATATGCTGATACAGAACGAATTTTGTGATGGCGGCAGCCTCCACGCGCGCATACAAGACAACAGCCTGGGCGAATCAGATCTTAAGATACTGCTTATGCATGTAATCGAGGGATTACGCTACATTCATTCTAATGATCTGGTACATATGGATATAAAACCTGAGAACATATTCTCCACCATGAATCCAATGGCGCACAAACAACAAGGCTGCGGTAGCAACAACAGCAGCAACGGCGGCTGCGGCAAGGACGATGATGGCATGGACAGCGTATACGAGGAGCTGCGTAGCTCAGAGAATTTAGTTACCTACAAAATTGGTGATCTGGGTCACGTAACGTCGGTAAAGGAGCCATACGTGGAAGAGGGCGATTGTCGGTATCTGCCTAAAGAGATACTGCAGGAGGATTATAGTAATCTCTTTAAGGCCGACATATTCTCGCTGGGCATAACGCTCTTCGAAGTAGCTGGCGGCGGTCCGTTGCCCAAGAATGGCCCGGAGTGGCACAAGCTTCGCAACGGCGAGGTGCCAGCAATTCCAACACTTAGTAAGGACTTCAATGAACTAATTGCACAAATGATGCATCCCGAACCGAATGAAAGGCCCAGTTCCATGTCTATATACAGTCATCCGTAAGTTGAAAAACGAACAGAACTTGTTGGCAGAGATCTAACTTTCTACTCGCATTGATTTTGTACAGAATTTTGAGCGCCGTGGACTCTAAGAGCAAACTGCAGCTTGGCCTGGAGTTGACAGTGGAGAAGCGAAAGAACGAGATACTGATGAACAAGTTAAGGGAGGCAAAAAAACATATAAAGCTGCTCGAGCAGCGAGGTAAGTTCCAGAAGGTAGAAACCTTTTAAAAATATCGTATCTACTGACCACTTTCTATAGTTTCCGTTTTAGCAGCAAATACTCCGGAACCCTTGGACGGACAACGTTGTTTGCGGTCCTTTACCCGACGCATGCGCACCCCGTTTGCCTCGCACGGTAAATTCAATAATCTTGGCGATCGAAATAAGAATGTCATTACGAACGTTTGATCCGTTCGCGTTTTGACCATTTTTAACTTTACGCCCGGCACTAAACTCTTCCTCCACGCATTAAAAGTGAACAAAGCTCACGTTCTTGTTAATTTAAGTCTACATACCACATTCATTTTAGTTAAAGTAAGTTGTTTGCTCTAATTCCGATTGTTAACATACCATCGATAAAAAGTTAAGTCTTACGGAAGAAGAATATTTCTCAACTCAGTGAAATTTGATGAATACACCAAGTCGCGTTATAAGGTATTGCCTTTATTGATATATAAAACAATAAGTATAATAATATTTTAAAAATAATAATCTTAAAATTTTTTTTTATATATCGAGTAACTGTAAAATAGTATGTATTGTTTTCGTAATTAAACCTATTTATTATGTTAAAATTGAAGCGAAATATTTAGATACACATTCCATTCGTGAATAAAACGAATGATATCGATTAAACAAAAAAAATAGATTTTCTTTTATATACGTAATATGTTTCGAATTTCGAACGGTCTTTAACAATGATATGGACTGCGTTATACAAACCCGAATACGTGAAATCATTTCACGTAATTTAACCATTATTTCACGCATTCAGGCTAAGTCCATAGTCGAAATACGTGGGTAAAAGAATTTAAGCATTTGGTGTTTAGGCACAAGCTTCTGTCGAATTCGTGAAATGTTTTCACGCATTTTGCTTCGTATAAACGCAGTAGTGTAAGAGTCGCTGTGACTGGCAAATTACACGATATATCGATATCCATAAACCGATAATCATTGAGCTATGCAGTCACTGAGCAAATTATAAACAATAATTTCATAGCACCGGCCAATAATTGTAGTCATCTTACAATATGTCAAGTAAGCACCGAAAACGCACGGCCAGCAGCAGCAGCAACGATGAAGAGCCAGACAGCGAAGAGGAATCACGCTTAAAAGATTTACGAGAGCGAGATGAGTTCGCGAATCGCCTCAAACAGCGCGATGAAGACCGAACTCGAAAAGTAGTCGAGGCCACCGGCGAGCGAAAGGCTATAGATGAAGCAACTAAACGTTTGAAGCTCGAACATGAAGATCGGGACAAGATTGTACCACATTTGCGCGTTCAATCGCGCCGGCAGTATCTGGAAAAGCGAAAGGAGGACAAAGTGGCCGAGTTAGAGGCGGATATATTGGATGACGAATATCTCTTCGAGGACAGTGTGTAAGTGTTGATGGGTCTCTGATCTTAAAAAAATCTAAATTTATTATTTCACATAGCCTGAGCAAACGTGAACGCGAGGAGCGTCAATATAAGAAACAATTGTTGAACATTGCCAAGGAACATGAAAAGGCGCGGGAGCTGGAGCGCATACAGCGCTATCACATGCCACAAGATCTGAAAAAAGGCGAAAAATGTATGTAACACGTGCTGAGAGAAGTCAAACTTAACTAATTCTTAATTCTTTTATTCCAGCGGAGTACGTAGAGATCGATGAGTTTGAAAAGCAGCCAAACTCTGAGCAAAAGAAATGGGAAGCCGAACAGTTGGCCTCAGCTCGTTTTCAGTTTGGTGCCAAGGATGTCAAAGCTGAGGAGGAGTATGAGCTGCTGTTAGATGATCAGATAGATTTTATACAAGCACTCACACTCGATGGCAATCGCGAGAAGACCTCCAAAACATCAGAGCTAACTGAAGTGGAACGCAAGCGGTTGACACTGGATGAGACACGTAAATCTCTGCCTGTGTATCCTTTTAAAGATGATCTAATAGCGGCTGTGCGAGAGCATCAAGTATTGATAATAGAGGGCGAAACTGGATCAGGCAAAACCACACAGGTACCACAGTATCTCGTGGAGGCTGGCTTTACCGCCGACAAGAAGATGATTGGATGCACCCAACCTCGTCGAGTGGCTGCCATGTCTGTGGCAGCTCGTGTAGCCGAGGAGATGGGTGTTAAGCTGGGCAATGAGGTGGGCTATAGCATACGTTTCGAAGACTGCACCTCAGATCGCACCGTACTAAAATACATGACAGATGGTACGCTGCATCGTGAGTTCCTATCGGAGCCAGATTTGGCATCGTACAGTGTGATGATAATCGATGAGGCGCACGAGCGGACACTACACACTGACATTCTTTTTGGGCTAGTGAAGGATATTGCAAGATTTCGACCCGAGCTTAAGTTGCTTATATCAAGTGCCACGCTGGATGCGGAGAAGTTCTCTTCGTTTTTCGATGATGCACCCATTTTTCGTATACCCGGGCGTCGCTATCCCGTCGATATATTCTATACGAAAGCACCCGAGGCTGACTATATCGACGCTTGCTGTGTGTCAGTGCTTCAGATTCATGCAACGCAGCCGCTTGGCGATATTTTGGTCTTTCTCACCGGTCAAGATGAGATTGAGACGTGCCAAGAAGTGCTGCAGGATCGTGTCAAACGTTTGGGATCCAAAATACGTGAGCTAGTTGTGATACCTGTCTATGCTAACCTGCCCAGCGACATGCAAGCGAAAATCTTCGAGCCGACGCCACCGAACGCACGCAAAGTGATCCTTGCCACGAATATTGCCGAGACATCGTTGACTATTGATAATATAATTTATGTAATTGATCCTGGTTTCGCCAAGCAGAACAATTTCAATTCTCGCACTGGCATGGAGTCGTTGATGGTGGTACCGATATCTAAAGCATCGGCCAATCAGCGTGCAGGTCGTGCGGGTCGTACAGCTCCGGGGAAATGCTTTCGCTTGTACACCGCGTGGGCCTACAAGCATGAGCTAGAGGAGAACACGGTGCCAGAAATTTGTCGCATTAATTTGGGAAATGCTGTGCTCATGCTGAAGGCACTGGGCATCAATGATCTGATACATTTCGATTTTCTTGATCCTCCGCCGCATGAGACGCTAGTGTTGGCTCTGGAGCAGCTCTACGCCTTGGGTGCACTGAATCATCATGGGGAACTTACAAAACTCGGACGACGAATGGCCGAATTTCCTGTAGATCCAATGATTGGAAAGATGCTGCTGGCGAGCGAAAAGTAATAATATAGACTCTCTTACTATCTTAATTTATATTCATGGAATTTTCTCTATTTCAGATACAAATGCTCTGAGGAAATGGTCACCATAGCTGCAATGCTCTCTGTAAATAGCGCCATCTTCTACAGGCCCAAGGATAAGATAATTCACGCCGATACGGCTCGAAAGAATTTCAATCATATGCACGGCGATCATTTGAGCTTGCTGCAGGTCTACAATCAATGGGCCGAAACGGATTACAGCACACAGTGGTGCTACGAGAACTTTATACAATATCGATCGATGAAACGGGCACGCGATGTGCGCGAGCAACTAGTTGGGCTGATGCAGCGTGTCGAGATCGATATGGTTAGCTGTTTGCCAGAGACAACGAACATTCGCAAAGCAATAACTTCGGGATATTTCTATCATGTGGCACGCCTCTCCAAGGGTGGCAACTACAAGACAATCAAACATAATCAAACTGTTATGATACATCCAAATTCGTCGATGTTCGAGGAGCTGCCGCGTTGGGTGCTCTATCATGAGCTTGTCTTCACCTCCAAGGAGTATATGCGTCAGGTTATTGAAATCGAAAGTAAATGGTTACTGGAAGTTGCGCCTCATTACTACAAGGCCAAGGAACTGGAGGATTCTACAAATAAAAAGATGCCCAAGGTATCTGGGCGCTCCGAAATGACGCAATAAAGAAAATATGTGTAAAACGTAATTTTACTGTTATATTTTTTCACATACATAGGCATTTGGTTTAGTATGATAAATTGTAAAAACTAGTCTTCTATTTGGAGAATCGAACACGTAGTTTTCTAAGCAACATACAAAGCGGATTCTAAAGGGGGCTTACAATTAAGTAATTTAAAAATTTTTGGGCTTGCACAATAAGAAAGCGACCGACACATCAATTTTCTTTCATTTCTCATACTATGTATATAACCTAATTAATTCGTAAGGAACTTCCGGTCCTAAAGCTTTTACAAGGAAGCAGTCAAAAGCTTTTGATGCTGGGACATACCCCTTTCCCCACGGTGCCATACAACGCTGTTCCAAAAGCTTTATCAGGAAGCTCAACGATGAAGCTGATTGCAAAACAACCCCCAACAACATAAGTCGTTTGACGTCCGGAATTCAGGACAGTTTCCAGTCACATCAAGAGACGCAGCAGCAGCAGCCCTGAGAGACCCGTGCCAATAACAATAACGGAATAGAGATTTTCTAATTACATAGCTTTTTCGGTTAGTTTGTGCTGTGTTTGTGGTAGCTGCACAATGCGTAGTCGTACCGAGCTGGTAACGACCACATTTGACTTGGACTCGGATGAGGAGGACTATAGTCCTGACGACGACGATTCTGAGGAGGATTGGCGGCCCACCAATAAAAGGCGCCAGCAAAAAACGCAGACTCGCGCGAATTGCAACAGTGGCGGCGATGGTGGAGCGCCTGCTGGAGTTGGGGTTGGACGCAAGCGCAAACAAGTCGCTGCATCGACTGCATTCAAGGCCAAGAAACGTGCACTCGCTAACAAAGTGAGCGATGAGGATTTTGGATCTGCCGATGATAATGATGATGATCCAGACAGTGCAGCGGATGGCAGTGATGAGGATGATGATAGTTTACCCGCAACAAGCAGCTCGAAAAGGCTGCAGAATCTGCCGCCGAAGAAGCAATTCAATACCAAGTTGACCCAACTGGATCTGTTGCTCAACAAGCGCGATTTATACGACAAGGATTGGGTGCAAAATAGTCGACTGTGCTTGTGGCGTAAGGATGAAAAAACGAATCTGCTGCAGAAATATTTACGAGTTAAGACCACAGCGGATGAGGAGAACCCCGGGGCAGAGCAACAGTTGCTTTTCACCTCCAGCTCTGTGGTAAACGCTCGTCCAGAAGTGACCATAAACATCTATAGCATTATTCTTATTGTTGTTGCAGTATTCCAGCTGGGATGAGAAGCATCTGAGCGATTTCGTAGATGTCAAAGTGAATTGCCTAGATCCGAACAATAGACGTATCCAATTGGCTAATCTTGAAGCAATTAAGAAAGTATCCAGAGATCTGCAAGCGGCCGAGGAAACCGAAGATGAGAATGTCAATAATGATGATGATGATGATGACAACGCAGATCCAGTTGCAGCTTCCAGGGTTGATAATGTCGAAGATGAAGACGAGGTGGAAGACGACGAAGATGAAGAGGATGATGATGAATAGATTTGCACAGTGCAATTAAACTATGAACTAACGATTACTATTCGACTTAATATCTAGAGATAAATTCTATAGACATATATATATGGCCAAGCTAGCATTAGAAATGTGACAAAAAAACCTTTATGAATTTAAGTTAGCGCGAATAAAACAATTATAGATATCAAATTACATATAAAAGAAAACAATAAGAACAAATATTAACATTTGAAACCAAATGATTCGATATTTTGGTTATTAGATTGCATTATATATTTCGTTTGTGTATTTCCTGATCTCAATCAAAGTTTACACTGATTTGGGCAGAACGTAAAGCTGAAAAAAAAATTATTCTGACCTTCACCGCAAGCAGGTTACCGACGTCTCTCGCCTTTTACAGTTTTGCGTTTCTCTTTTTTCTCCTCGCGCAGTTGTCGTTGCTTTTCTCGATCATCCTTATCCTTTTGTTTCTTTGCTGCACTTTCTAGACGTGCTTGTTCTCGCTTTTCCTTGGCCAGATTGGCAACATCGGCTTTATTGGTATTGGGTGCCATGACCCCTGATCCGCTTGGTTCGGCGCCTTCGCCTTCCGTGTCATCGTCCTCCTCATCGCTGACGGCAGTCTAAAGGAGCGAAATTAGTATTAAAGAGACTCCTCGGATTACTTTCATTTTACTTTACCTGTGAGTATTGCGCCAGAATTTGCTGTTTGATTCGACGTTCCTCTTCTGTATATTCACGCTCTTTGGCGGCGGGTTGCAGTTTCTGTTGCTCAAGTAACTTGGCCAGTTGCGCGTTCACATCGATGTTCAGACCCTTTTTGGGCGGATCATCAGCGCTGGGATGACTCTGCAACCACTTTTGGAGTATGCTGGCAACCAGCTGATCAATGTTGGAAGCCTGTAAAAAGGTTTTAATGTACATGAAATATAGAATATACATAAGACTTTAACTTACTCCTGTATCGCTTAGAATACCCTCGAGTGCCTCGACCTTTTCCTCCTCCGTTTCTTCATCGCCCTCAAGTATACCAATTATATATGTGCCAAAGACGCTTTCATCTGTGTTGATCTGCCGCAGCTGATCGCCGAGCCACGCTTCAAATTCGCTCATTTTAAATGCAAAATGGGCAGCAATATGTGCAGCAGTTCCAGGCTAAATAAAAACCACAGAACTCTTGCTGGTCAGGAGAGTCAACTAAATTTGGCTAAGCATGGGATTTTAGTGTTGCGAAATGTTCGAACAGCAAATCAGCTGTTCACGCACCGCACAGTGGTGACGTCGAAACTAATAAGGTTACAGTTAAATGGCCAATTAGAGTTGTCTACTTTAAATTAAATATTATAGTAATATGAAGTAGCAGACATGCAGAGATAGCATAGATTCAAAATTAAAAAACAAAATTTCTACATGACACATTCGTCTATCGATGAGATAAGCTGGCACATGTTATCGATATCTAATACACAGCTGTGCGCAACAGTTTGTGCGCGATTAGTGCTGTGAACTGGTTTAAGTGAGTGTTAAAAAGCGCATTACGTTTTATTATTATTATTTACTTTTGTGCTGCTATTTTACAGCAAACTATTACGATTAAATTTCATTTTAAAAATAGGAAAGTATGCAAATGTAGAAATTTGCGTATTATTCGAGCAAAGAATTTACGGAATGTGTGCAAATGGTTGAAATTATCGCCTGGTCCCAACAAGAAAAACCTTATTTTATAAACAAATTCCAAGTGTAATCTAAGCTGAAGTTTTATATTCAGTTTATTCAATGGTGACGTTCAGTGCGTAATTGCATGCGTTTGTGTGTGACTTCGTGTTCGTTCGTTTATGTGTGCGTGTGTGTGTGCGTGTGGTTTTGTACTTGGTGTCTTCGTCGCCGTGTAAAAATTTTACCCAAGCAGCAATACGACTAACACACGACACCTGTGCTTTGTTTATTTGATGTTAGAGGGCGTAATAAACAAAATCAATACAACAACAATAGCACATACATATGTAAGTATGTATGTATATGCATACGTAGCCCAGCTGCAGATAGCAACAAGTGGGCAGAAATAAAGCTACTCGTCGTATTTGTATACGCACTCGCAGCGTATACTCGTGCAGCAAACACTCTCCAAGAAGTTAAGCTAATAATGTGACGAAGGTTTCTTCAGTTTTCGACATGCAGGTGAGTAATACATTGGGGTCTAGTTTGAACATCTATAAGCTTCGTATAGAAGTCGTTTTTCTGCTATTACATAGATTTAGCAGCTATAGTAATACTCATTGAGTATGAAGGTTCCTCGTTTTTATTGAGTTCAGCTCATTATATCATAGATTTTGCTGTAATATTAATTAAGTAGCGGTATACAGGTATGAATGTTTTTTGTGGAAACAAAGACTAGTAGATTAGATTTTGGTATATGCAGTTACTTAGGCTTGCGCACAAATTATAAATATTTTATACATAATATTCTTCTTAGGCATGAAAATACGAATTACCTTGAGCTTATCTTCCCGCCAGCTTGTTATAAGCACGTCGGATTTTCTATGTGCGAGCGAGACAGTAGTGTGTGCCTTTTAATTACCGTACAGGGTATCTAACAATCGAAATGACATGTTTTTGCCGTATTTGAGAACTGATTGAATGTCTGTGGCGGGGAGGTTGTTGGGCGGCGTTACTTGACAACTTACCCAGCGGGGATTGGGGGTCGGAAGGCGCATACTTTTGCGCGCCACAGGCGGTTGATGGATTCCATTCATGCTGCCTAGCCTCGTGCACCAAAGCGTGTCCTGGGGCTCTCAACTCGGCTCTGATAGGGCTTACTCGATGGGATACTCGATGGGGTACTCGATGGGTTGGGTTTCTCGTTGTCGGCTTTGACATTTTCATTTTACAACTGGCAACAATTTCAACTTCTTCAGCTTCTTCCTTTTCTTCCTCTTCGCTTGCTATCACCCATGTCCATGTCGTTGACAAATTGTCCGTAAAGTCGCCCCGCAACTGTCATCCTGCTGCCAACAACATGAAAATCTATGTCAATGTGTGGTGAAATTACCGTTAGCTTGCTGCCGGCTCCCGGCTAGAATCACATTGGAGCGCAAAGATAGGTCATGCTGATAAATGGGAGTGAGCGAGAGAGAGAGAGAAACAGAGTCGCATAACTTGAAAGGTTACTCAAGAGGGATCCCTCTCTGGCGTCGCCGGCGATTCCTGTTGCGCGCTCTGAAAGACGCAGTCACATCATGTGGCAGCATCCAAACAATTTTCAATTAAGAGCACAATCACGATAAATAAATCTCTCATTGTTTCGCGAGCTTCATCTTCTTCATCAGGGCTGCCCACTCCAATCAGAAAACCAACCATATGTTATTGTTGTATATCCGTTTCCCACTCCCACCCAGGTAGCCTGTTGAGCTAGTTGCAATTTTATGGCAATACAGAAGAGTCCATGGTGACTAACACGCTTTTGCTTCTAGGCAGTCAATATGTATACCCCACATTTAGTTTTGAGGTGTTGTATAAGTTAAAATGATGATTTAAAATGATTTTTTTTAAAGATATGATCTCTCTATCACAAATTTAACTTTCAATCGAAGTGGTCCCAGCACAGAGTTCCGCGTATTGTCGGCATCATCACGATATATATAACATACAGTTACCTGCACATGCTATATGCAAAAATAAGTATATACAAATGTATGGTATATTCAATGTTTATATTTTTTTTTATTAATTTTTGAGTTTTCTTCGAATTACCCACGGCTTATCATTTCAAAATTCAGGGAATTCATTGAAGAATGTACGAGAAATTGAAAAAAAAACTGAATAACAAAAACAATTTTAATAAAAATATCGAATTTCCTCAGAGAAACTAAGCGAATTCAGATTTAATGTAGATGAGAGAGAATGAGCATATTTTAAAGAGAGACAAAAGTAAAAAATCTATCAATCAAACGCACTCCACTGTTTAATACTCTATCTGAATGATCAAATTATACTATCAACGGTATTAACTCATACTGTTCATGTGAACATGCCTTATACAAAACAGCTTACAGGAGAGCAACATTGTGTTAATTCCATCAGATACAGGGTATCTCAAAGCCGTTTAAGCTTGTGTTTTGGCTTTCTTACTGGTTTGTTATAAGTACTACCAGAAACCTTCGTTCCGTGTTTTTTTTTCAACATGAAAAAAATACTCAAGGTATTTTTTGCAAAACTAATTTTAGCTTCAACTCGAACTCAACGGTTTGGCGTTTGGTTTTGTTTTTTTCTTTTTCTTTTTTACCTGTAGCCCACGTTTTTTTTTTCTCTACGAAAATTGATTTTGATTTTCGTTTTAGTGTCGGCTTCACGTTGGGAACTACCGTTGGTTTCGCTGGCTCGGCGATTTTTCTATTTGTTTTATTATTATTTTTTCGAATTAATTTAACATAAATGTTGCTAGATACACAGATCTGTCAATGCCAACCAGAAGTTTTCCAACGAAAACTCTTGGAAAATTGTGTATCTTCTTTCCCACTACTGGCATGGTCGTTTTGCTTGTTGCTTTGTTTTCTTGTTAGTCATCGGGTTTTATGCTATGGTTTGTCTTTCGTCATTTTGTCTCTAATTGTTCGTAATGTTACCAACAAAAAAAAGCAAACACAAAAAAAGCGAAAAAAAACTGCTTAAAAACAAAAAAATAAGAACCGAAGCCAAAGTCAAAAGGAAATGGTAAAAAATTTCAAACTGTCAGCAATTAAAGTAGCACATTTGCCTTTGTAGTTAGCAGTTTGACAAGAGCGATACCCTGTATTGTTGATAAGTTCATCAAGTGGGTATATTGTAAACCTGAGTTGTATGTTCAAGCTTGTGAAAGTTACCTATGCATATGCCATATCGTGTGACTTACCGTATACAGGGTATCTGCCAGGCAAGCATGGTTGTTTTTGAGTGATTTTGTTCTTTCAGATACTTTTTTTTTGAGGTCTTTTGCGTAATTATGTGCATACAATTAGCGAGCTAACTGCATTTGTCATGCATAATTAAGGCTGGATAAGACGAAAACATAGTCTTAAGAGTTGAAAATTGATATTATGTACATAAATATATACTTATGTATTTACGTTTATATGTAGTAGACTTAATGTAATTATGTGTCCAAAATAAAATTTGTATAAGATGCCTTTGCTTAATCTATGTTTTATTACCCCATAAAAGCTGGCAAGAAATTGAACGCTCAGACCGCATAATCCTAGAAAAAATATAGCTAAATATGCGGAGTATTATCGTCGACAGAGTGGATACTGTATTGAAATGATTTAAGAAGCTTTAATCTATAGAACTTTGTAAGTACTTTATGATAAATAATTTGTAGTATATTTTCGAAATGTTTAATTCATAAGGTATCGGGCAAAAGATTTGGCAACATAATAGAATAATATATTTCTAACAGTTTTTCTGGTAACTGAGAGTAATTTTCTTTATTGCAAAAATCTTGTTTGTTATTTTTTAAAAAAATTTTAATAATACAAATTTTAATAACATTTTGAACTGCAAATAAAACTTAAACAATTTTGATGACGTTCTGCTGAAAAATGGCCATAAAGAGCGAAGAAATAGCTGCCAATAAAACGATGTAAGTATCTGTGCGTATGTTCATACATGTGTGAAGTTCAGCCATGTACGATAGATATTCATATACGATTGTGTATGGGTGTGTGTGTTGGTGAGTGCGTGTGTGAGTAGGAACAGCTAGTGTAGTATCACTGAATGCTATTTAAATTGAAGGCGACAGTGACGACTACGCCAACGTCGACGCGTCGTCGAAAGCTTTTCGTTTCGTTTCGATTCGATTCGTTTTGTTTATTTTTGCGCTTAACATTTTTGTCTGTTTAGTCGTGGCGCGACAAAGCTTCAAATGAGCGAGCCCACCGTCGAATTGGCTGCGAATTGTGCTCTTCGGGTTGCTTGCTCCCTGTCTGTGAATTTATTAAGAGCGCGCTGAGAGTCGCTCATCACAACACAACACAAACACAACATGTGTTTCGTCATCAAAATTTGTTTTTGTTTCACTTGTGTCGTATTTGGCTGCTATTGTGTTGATGTGTGTGATCTATGGCTAATTGTGCGTTAGCGGAAAAGCTGGAGAAAAACATTTATAATTTAATTACAAATTAATTTATAATTTAATTACAAATTAATTAAAGTGTGAAGTCAATATATCAATTTTACAGAAAAAAAAAAAGGTAAATACTTTTGTATTTTTTAAATATTTTATTTTTTTATTGTATATAAAAAGTTTTTTTTACCGTTCCGCCATTAAGTTTCCGCTCAAGAACAACAAAAACAAATCTCTCAGACGCAGCGTATCGTATCGGCTCTGACGAAGTCGTCATCGGTGTCGTTCGTCGTTGGCGATGTCGTTGTTGTCGTTAAGCGCCGCGCGTATCTCTCAGATACGCTAATTGTGTGGGGCCACCACGCAAAATGAAAACGCCGGCAGTGGCCTCCATAGAGAGAGGGAGAGAGTGAGAGAGCGCAGCGCAGCGCGCCTGCTGCAAACATCGCAAGCAAATCGTTGCATCTCGCTCTGATTGACAAGTACTCGGACGCTAGTTGGAAACGATACGCACGACGAGCAGCCATTACTGCTTAGCGTTGCCAGCTGGCAAAAATTTTTCTATGCCTCTCTCGTCGCCGCAACACTTGACATATGTGTATGGACGATTAAGAGAGACTGCGAGCGATAGCGCAATAAAGAGAGCACGTACTGCCGCTGCCACACACAGCAAGCAAACACACAGCTGGTGTATCTTTAAATGTTTTTCAGTTCGAGTTTGTATTTCGTTTGGTGAGGTTGTTTGGTTGGGCCCACACACTATCACACAGCAACAACAACAAAAAAGAAAAAAAGAAAGAAAAAAGGTCGGCCCTTGCCTTGTGTGTCCCCTCTCTGTGTCGACGTGTCTCTCGTTTCGGGCGCCGCGCGTGTCTGGCTGCATTATATATCTACCTTATATATATTTAAACAATTCTATATCTGAATCTTTAAGTGCTGCCCATCGGTTTAACAAATTTGAATGTGCGCAAATAGCAAATTACTTGCCGCAGCTCAAATAAAGCAAAGTGCGTTCGTGTGTGTGAGTGTGTGCGTGTGTTGAGCAAGTTAAGTTAGCTCCACTATATAAAACAACAACGCAAATTTCTCTCAATTATAAAACATAAACTTTCTATCACTTCAAACTCAAGGAAAATAAAAATAATAATAAAACTGCAAAAGAAAAACCGAAACAATTGAACGGATATTTTCTTAAATTTTCAACTCGGTTACGGAATTTTTGTGTAGCGTTTCATTGCCAACACGTCTCGGCGTTGCGGTCAACTCTCTTGTGCGCGCTCTCTTAATCTCACTCCCTCTCTCTGCATGTTGCTTTGTCGCGTCTTGACTGCGTTTCATAATCCAATTGCTCATCGTGCTCGCTTGTGGTCGCTTGCCGCTCGTCGTTCGTGTATCTTTATTTATATTTTGTTTCAGTTCCATTTCGTTTCTTACTCGCCCATTGCAATATTTCTACCCCTCCGCCCCCACCACAACACAACCGCCCTCAATCCGTGGCCGACTAATAAACTGTTATTAATAATAGTAGTCGATCAATTATATTAATTTTCCTCTCTATCTCTCTTTCTCTAAAGTTGTGACTTCTACGGCAAGTACTATATAATTTGTTGAAGAAATCTATAAATATTACATATAAATGTATATAAAGATTCTTACAATATAAATTCAAATTCATATTAATATTGTGAACATAAAATTTCAAAATAAAACAAAAAAATAAATAATAAAATCAAGTGCGTCTTGTAAAATATTGATGCAAATTAAGAGAACAAATATGAAAAATCAATAGAAAGTAAATTTTTGGCTTCTCATAGAGTAATACATATACACATACATACATACTATATATACAAATATATATTTATACACGCAACGGTTTCACACTGCAACAACAACCCAAAATTAATCACTAGGCCAAAGTTGCCTATTGTTAATAAGTGCAAAATAAATATTAATAATAATTATAAGATGCATTCTTTGGGATATAATCGATCCGAAAATGCAGTATAACCAAAAAAAAAAAACTCAACAAACTCGGAATACAAAACGGAATTGAAAATTGATCGAATGTTGGATTAAACAAAGGTAATTTATCCCAAAACGAAAATATCTACAAATATGTTTTTTTTCGGAATTGACCATAGAAACGCAGATATTATGGGAGCTAGACATATTAAATTTGGCATTAGTATTGCTATATGCCTTACGTAGACCGTGGCCTTATCAAATACTGGGTGCCCCCTCTGGAAATACTGCAAATCACTTAAAATAGACTTTAAATAACAGTTTTAAAGCTGAAGACTTTCGATCACGTTGGTAAATAATTCATTTATTATTTCCATGGAGGGAAAATTACAAAAATCTAAGAGTAATCAAATCTAAGAGTAATCTTACAATGAACCATCAAATCTGATCTGCAATGCTCGGATCTAATACAATTTTCTAAAAGAAATACTCCTGTCCTTATCATTTTCCGTTACGTAACGTAATTTCGAATTGTTTCCACTTTAGTTTGGATTCCCTCCCACCCCGATTGTCTATCGCGAATGCAAACAAAACGCAGACAGTGGGCAAAATAAACAAAACAAAAAAAAAAACCACACTGGGTGATAGTCGTCGTTGTGCTTTATTTAGTTATCAAAAAAAAATTGTTTTAAATAACTGGAGGCGCGCGCGCCTTGTGTCATGTGAAGTGCGAGTGAAAATGCAAATGTGACTATCTCTCACACACACACAGAGCAGATACATATGTATGTACATCTATCTGAGCGTGTTATTGTTGTTGTCTCGCACATTTTGCATATGATATTGAAATGTATTTTCCACGTATATTCAGCATTTTATTTATGTTTCAATGATATCTTTTCATAGTCTATTTTCGTTACTCTTTATATTTATAAAGTATTTGTCTCTCTTCGTCGTCATCGTCTCTTTCTCTCTCTCTCTTGATTGCGTACTTTTGCGACGTATTTCGGTGTGATTTAATTAGTTTATTGTTGTTAAACATTTTTGTTCGTTTTTTCGTTTTCCGTTTGCGAACAGGTTAAACCAGTTTTGAGCCTAGCCAAAAGTCATACAAAAAAATTAAAAAAAAAAGAAAAAGTCTCTATATAAATCGCAGGTTCATATGTTAGTTCTTTGAGGTGCCCAAACTGAACACTTTTATAGACGGCCTCTCATAATTTAATAAAAATAACTAAATACTATTTCGGAGGCTTATCGCGCCAAGGCAAGTGCCCGTTCTTTCTCTCTCTCTCTCTCTCGCTCTTTGCCCTGTCCCCCTCATTCGCACGCTAACACACGCACAGACACGATTAGATAATAGCATTTTAAATGTTGTCTTACTGTACTCCGAGGTAGTATTTACCAACAATAATAAATGGACTTTGTTTTAAAACCAACAAGAGAGACAAAGAGAGAGCGAGAGAGAGACAGACAGAGCGTGAGCAAGAGAAACAGCACTGATAAGACGGAAGTCCGAAGAGAGCACGCCCCGACAGGTTGCTAGGAAATCAAACTAATCGGACTAGAGAGTGTGTGTGCGTATTTCTCAAGATATTATACGTTCCAAAAGCTAAATGAAACACAATATACTACTGAATTTAATATAAAAAAATAGACCGGTTTGAATAGAAAATCTTTATAATATAAACACTTTCATATTTCTTTGTTGCATTGGAATTTTTCCGATTTTTTAGAGCGTTTGATTCTGTTACTAAACGTCTAATACATTTTTCTACGTAATTTAAAATCTTTTACCCTAATCCCTTGGCATCCATAAATATTTACTCTACATTTTTACTCACTTCTTCATTTAGGGAACCCTTGTCATTCGACAAATAGTATATACCAATGTAGATAGTATTTCTGTTCGTACCTCTGCCAGACTAATTGACGTATGTATTGTATCTATATGTAAATTTTGTTTTACTTACCAAACTTTTTTGAAATTTGACATTTTGGACATGCCACAAAAAAGAAAAGAAAAGAATACCAGATGAATCCGTCTGTTTCAACGGTTTCTTTTTTCTGGGATTTATAGTAAGGTTTTTTTCTGATTTTGTTTTTAAATCTGCTGTACTTAGTCGCCGTCGTTACTGACGACGTTGTATTTCGACGTGCTCCATACTAGAATTATCTTAATTAAAAATCTCAAGTCAAAGTTGGCCAACAACAACAAAAACAACTAGAGATTAGCTCATCAGTTTTCTGTTGAATAAAAACAAAAAAAAAATAATAATAATCAACTTTGCTCTAATGGCCACAAAAAAGACGTTGCAAAATCTGTTTAGCAGGGCTTTAAAATTACACTCTGTGAAAATGACGTTTATATTATGATGCGCGATGTGTAACGAATTCCTAGATGACTTTCGGGTTTTGCAGGTGTTGTTAGGGTTGTGCCAGTTCAAAAGATATGAGTATAAATGCTGACAGTTGATACGACTTGTTTGTGAGGCAAAGAATTCTGAGAGAAATGCTTGAAACAGATTGGGGGAGTAATCAAAAAAAAAATACTATGAGATGTGCTTAGTTTTCGGGCAGGTTATACTATTTTTGATAGCTCCAGGTTTTATAAAGCCTGAGATCCATGCGTGTATATGCTAATGAGGAATAATATTAATATATTCAGGGTAAATCAACAAGAGATGTATTTCTAAATGTTTTTTTTAAATATATATGATCGTGCTGAATTTTCTATTGTTTCTAAATCAAAGTTAGGTACCTAAATACATGTGTGTGTCAGCTACCATTTTGGATTTCTGCACAGCGAAACTTTTAATTCGACTCTCGAAAAGTGCTTTGCTTCGCTGGATATGCATACCTGTTGCCTACCTATAAAGCAGCAGCCTGAAACGGCGCTGTGCAGATTTTTGTGGAGTTTTTTTTTGTTTTTTCGGGCTTAACTTTGCTTAACTATACTATTATCCCATGGCAAGCACACACAAAAGCAAATAGCAAGACGTAAGATAAAACCGATGAAAAAACGCAAAGCAGTTGAGGCTGAGGCTGGGGCAGACGCAGCGGCAGAGGCAGCGGCAGCGGCAGCGAAACGTCAGAGCGACCACTTTGAAGAGAAGCAACAACAACAACAACAAGCTGGACAGAATCTAGAATAATAATTGTGTGCGGTTTAACACAAACAGCAACAAAGGCAAAAACAAAACACACACACACTTAGAGAGAGAGCCATATCAGCAAGCGCGCATAAAGAGAGCGTGTGCGACAGAGATAGCAGGATATTGGGGGCTCCAAGACTTTACCTAACATTTTGGGTAATGCCTTTGCTCGTCTGTGTGTGTGTGTGTGTATTTGAAATTTAGGAGAAATAATAATAAGTGTGTGTGTGTGTGGCAGAGGCTCTCTTGTGTGCGCTTGTTTGTGTGTGAGTTGATTGCACTCGATTTTTAGATACAGCTTGTTCAAGGTCATCAACGAAAAAACGACAAGCTAACCAAAACCAAGCATAGCAGAGCAGAGCAGAGCGGAGCGGAGCAATGCGCTCCCTGCTTAGTGGCCGCGTCTAACAACAGCTCACCGATAGAGAAGCGCGGCGAGGCAAGAGAGCACAGGGCAGCGCAGCGCAGAGCAAAGAGCGTACTTAAGCTTGTGTGAGCGAGCGAGCACGCAATAGAGGGCGCCCTTTGGCAGTCTATTGCTGAAACCTAAGCCGAACTTTTGCTGCTGCTTCTGCTTCTGCTTCCTCTTCTTCTTCCTCTTCTTCTTCTTCTTCGTGCTCGCCATTTTCAAGAATTCTTAGAGCGACGACGACGCGCAGTCGCGGCCAAGTGAGAACGTGTGCGTCGAGAGCTTTGAGTTCAGCTCAATGCGCCGAAAGAGAGAGAGAGTTTGCAAATAAATAAATCAAATTATGAGTTATTTCTGTTGCGGTTCGAGTCGAGTTCAATTTAGTCATCTAAAATCTGACAAAATGTGCAAGTATCTTTAAGATTGGACTGATGCAATGAGTCGGATCACATACAGTGGGCAATTAAATCAATTTGCAAACTCGAATTAGAAATAATCTATGTTAATTGTTTTCCCCTAAGGAGCGATGGTATATGGCCAATAAACATATGACTTCCATAATAAGTATTTATATGATATACTAATAGACATGGAAAATAATTGTATCTAACTTTTTTCCTTATTCCCATTAACTACGAAAAATGCTATTAAAATCCCATATTGCTGCGAAAAACTTAATATATCGTAGTTTTAAACTGACCAAGCAGTCTGTAATTTTCTTTTTAGCGCTCAAATCGAATCTATGCAGATTTATATACTAATTTTACTGACCAAATTTGCGAGAAATTTCAATTTGCATAAATACCAAATAAACAAGTCAAAATTGGCTGCAGACGAGGCTCAGCTATAAGATACTCAGTAAAAAAAAACTCCAAATTGTTCTACAGAGAAGACAAAAAAAAAAAAATATATACCAAAATAAATTTTTCAATAAAAATGATAAGCTGTTAAAAAGAAAACCTTAAAAATATATAGAAAACTAAAATACCCTTTTCAATAAACAGATTACTGGGTATAGTGAAAGAGTAAATTATATGTAGTTTATCGAAACAAACAATTTATGTACTTAGAAAACGATGGTTTTATTAACTGAGTACTCATTAAAAAACTGCGAGTGGAAATGGGTTAAAGCAAAGACCCTGGCGTGGGTGGGGGTAGGTTGGTGGAGAATTTCGAATAGTGCTGAATATAGAAAACGTCTCTGCGCCTTGTTGTGTTGTTTACGGCGACAATGCAAATCAGACAAACCGCAAATGGGGCAGAAAATTCCATTAATGCATATTTTACTATACGAAAGCGTACGCATTTCAAATGCAATGCGATCCACACTTACACACATATGTACAAACACACGCGCACACACACACACACACGGAGAGCCTGCATAAGTGTTGATGATTTGTTTGCTTTTTATGGGGCCGCCAGGCATGGAGCCGAGCACTCGTTGGCCGTGTGGCCAGCCAGATTCAAGAGGTCTGCCAAAAATGGACACATCAAAATCGAATTCCAAAACAAAATAACAGAATAGCAAACAACAACAAAAGAAGAACCAAAGTAACAACGTGTGGAGCATGTTTGTTCTCTGTTATGGTAAATGGAAATACGACAGGAAAAATTATAATGGTCTCTATATCATTTCGCTTACGGGAAAGTGTATTTATGGAGCACTTGGGGGTATGCAGATGAATCAGACTTGAATGTGATTAGAGATATATGCAAAATAACAAGATGACAATATTCTATATAATGATTCTTCCATATATTCCGATTTTTTATTGTTGTATAATACATACATTCCCTGGTATTTTCCCAATAAGTAGTATATGTTTGTATCTATAAATGACTGAATTCTAAGGTTTTAATTAAACAAAATATAAATTTATAAAATAAAATATTTCGCCTTAAAATATAATTTTATTGTATTTTTATATATAGCTAAAGTAGTCAATTTGATTGATTCTTGTTACCATTACATTACCATAAAACAGGAAGCTGTGTTTTGCAACCCCCCGCCCAGGTCAATGAATAATGAAAGATTAGCACCTTGTGCATATTATCATTGTTTCTCCCTTTCTCTATATATCTCTCTGTTTGCGCTCGTGTCTCCTTCTAATTTGATTAATTACCTAAATTTGACGTATACACGCTTTGGCACCAATGAAGCAAAAGGCAGGCAGATAAAAACAAACAGTCTATATCTCTATCTCTATTTCTGTTACTGCGCTAGCTCAGGCTAGCTCTAACTGCGGTCGGTGATTAATGAATTGATTGACAAACCCTAAGGTTATTGTTGTTGTTCCTGTTCTTAGCATTTGATACGTAATTATTTTCCTGCTGTGGCCGGTACAAAATGCTGCCGGGCATATTGTACGAGTATCTACAAAAATTTCCTTTCTGAACCTGGAGTGGGATTTCGTGAAATGAAATTTATCAATGTAAAGTTAACTCAAAAAAATAAAAAGCAACTTCAGGATATTGCCTAGGTTTTTGCCCTAAAATCAGTATTATAATATTCTTTATTTGATCTCAAGGTTACGCGGAATTTATGGGCTGAAACTTTCTGATTATGAAAAATACTTTAGGTGAAAAGAAATATCATCTTTTTTTATTATAGCAACTGTTCAATCTATAGTCAAGTTTTACCTTTGTTTATATCTTTCGGGCTCCTGCAAACTAACCTATTTTCTTCAGTATGTTTCGGAATTTCCAAACTTTTGTTTTATTTTTATCAACATTATAATAAATAAAAATAAAAAACCCAGTACGGTGCTCAACAATACAGGCAAACCTGTAGTATGTGTGCCAGTTTTGAAACAGCTATCGAATGTTTATGCTAAAACCACATTTTTTAAATGGTTTGTCAGTTTTACGCTGCTGGAGCTTATCAGTAACAAAAACAAAGTTTAAACAGCTGCCGTGAGCGCACTGCAAACAGTTAAAATATATTCAAATGACTCGCCATGTGGTTGGTATTTTCTTTATTTGCATACCCTGTACATGTTGGCAATGTAAAACCAAAAAAAACGGGCATATCATACGAACTCAGATCGTATGCCACATAGAGATGTGAAACTTGGTAGGCAGGTTATTCTATATTAAATTCAGCTGGGGATTATCTCAAATATAAAGTGCCACGCGTATTTACTTTGAAAATAGTTTTTTCATTTATTAGGCAAAGTGTTTCGAGTACATATTTCAAATTTTGCATGAGGCATGATATTTATAATGTAGATCTTAAGTGCAAATTTCAATTAGATCGGATAGAAAGCACAAAAGTTATACCGTGTTTTCCCAAATTTGATAGCGAGAAAACCACATGTTTGCTTTGATAACGCATTCGTGCTAGGTTTTCCGATATGCATCGTGAATAGGGTACCCAAAAGTCAAGATTGCCTGGTTTTCTCCTCGTGTTTTTGTATTTTTCGTGCTTTGTCAGATATTCCAGACACGTAAACCCGAGCACTCCTCAACCGTTGTAAATGTTACTGCGTTACTGCGTTTTGTGTGTACCCATCTATTTATTCGATAATGCCTTCGACAAACGTGTTCCTACACATAGTACAATTGCCCCTATGCGCATACGACACATACTGGCATACAACTAGGGACCTTTCTTTCCAATTTCCATAGCTGCTCTATGCCCGCAGCTCGATAGTTAGACGAGACTACGATGAGTAGAGTTTATACTTATTCTACATGGTGCGCGATGCGGAAATAACTTGAAGCTGATAAAGTTAGCTTTGCCAGCAGTAGAGAGGGGTGGGGTCTTTGGCTCCGGGCCGCAATTGTTATGCATCAAAGGTAATGTTCAATAAAATCAACAACAACAACAAATCGTGGAGTTGTCGTTTGACAAGAACTTCTTCTGCAATTTAAATGACTTTTTAAGTACCCGAGCCTCGAGGGAGCTTCTGGACATATCCTGTTGCCGTTAAGCGGTCTTCAATGGGTCTGTAATCGGTCTTATATGAGTAGTTCAAATAACTATAGCGTTATTTGCTTAGAGTCCAATATGAAAAATCCTTAGGTAAAACTTTGAGCTTGCGATCAAATTATGCGACGCACCCAAAAGCTACAAAAATAAATACAACACAATAATACCTGAAAACTACGTGACAATTTTATCAATCAAATTAAACCCCGAAAAAATATATATAAACAATTACTTATATAAGTAATTGCGCTGAGCGGAAAAGACCTGTACCATAAATTAAGCGTTATATTATTATAGTATATACAAAATTTTTATATTCACTTGATTAATTGGCTTTTACGCTGAATTACGAGACATGAAAGCATCAGCTAAGTGTTACGGCTCAAAAAGGAAAAAACGCTGTCAGCACGTGGGCAGAGGAGGAGATTCAGCGAGAAAGCGAAAAGTTTAAGCTGATGTACCTCTTTTATAGCTAATGTACCTAATGTACATGCCATAATATGCTACAAGTTCTTTAACACAAAATTGAAGTAGATAAGCCCATTTTCAAATGCGATTTTTATTTTCAATTTATCCAGTATTTTGTGGAAAATAAATATCATAATCGATATTAATAATATAATTGATCTTCTTAAAATTACAAAAGTTGACTATAATTATATTAATATAAATTATTAATCAAAAATTTAGATTTTAATTTATTAAAATGAAAATCATGTAGTGTTATAATCGATAATTATCGACTCGCAATGTCCAGCAATTGCAGCAGACGAAATCGATAGGTTTATTGGGCGAGGTGGGTTGTGTATAGACTCATGATTAACACGCGTATAGACTAATGATTAACACGTCACTTCATTATCAAATTAAATGCACGAAAATTTCACAAAGACGTGTAAATTAAAAGCGCCGTTTTATCCAACTAGGAGAGCGCTGCTTGTGCACCCAATCTCTCTCTTCTGCTGCCGCTCTCTTTGTCAGGTATGCGCTCAGCTACTCCGCCTGCTGCTGCTGCTGCTCTTCTATTTAGCCATGCAGGTATGCAGGCATGCATGCATGTGTGCCTGTATGTGTGTGTCTGCTGTCTCTTTTTGCGCTTGAGTTATTTTACACAAGTCTAGAAGTTGTTTGTTTTATTTGTCGTCGCTGTTGCTGTTTGTGTTTTATTTTTATCAGCGCTTAAAGGAAGGAAAAGGAAGAACTGCGCTCAGCCATCATTGTCGCATTGCTGCGGCAGGCAAAACGTAAACAAAAACGCATTTTCGTGTCACACACTCGCATTCCCGCTTCGCTCTACACTCTTTCGTGGCTGCGCCTTTTATGCGCATAGTATTTATTTATTGCGTGTACATTTTGGGAGTAAACAAAAAAAAAAATACCAACATAATAATATCGCCAGCTCCTCGCTGCGCTTGTTATTTGTATTTCCGTGCATGACAAATCAAGCGATTGTCGTTTTCAATGTGCATATCGCAGCCTTCTATACGCTCTCTCCCACTCTCTGGCTTATCGATGTCGTATGTATGTGTGTGTGTTTGCGTATGTGTATTTATACAATGCTCCGGCTAAGCAATGTTAACTAACAACAAATAAGCCGGTTGCATTTGCAAAACCAGCTTAGAATACGTCCAAAAGCTATGAAATAAAGCGGGGAGAGAGAGAGAGAGCGAAAGAGAGTCAGTTTTAGAGAGTAACTCAATACTTGAGTTATGCAACTGTGAAGTGGAGTCGGAGCGAACACACACACACACACAAGCCAAAGAAATTGTTGCCAAGCTCTGAACAAGCCGGTTGTTGTCTTCTTCGTTTCTTCTTCTACTTCCACTTCTTTTTCTTTCGCTCTCGCCTCTCTTTTTTGTGGATTCTGCACATTTTACCGTTAGCCTAATGGCTAAATCACCGTTTAGAAACGCAACATCATCGGCGCTCTCTTGTCGCTGAGTTTCTTCGGCCGATTTCAGCGGAATTCTTCGCTTACTGAAACATAATTATAGTATTTATTTCAACAAATTATTCAACATTATATGCAGGCGAAATTGCCTGAGAGTCGATAGAAATATATAGTTATTTGAATTAAGTATCATATTATAGAGCGAAACGTTATTTATTATTTTTTTCTTTTTTTATGGGATACCATTACATTATCTTCCGCTGGAAAAGAACAGTATAACATGCTTCCTTTGCCTTAATCTCCATAGAGATACTTTTGTATCTACAAGTATGCAACAATGTTTGTGTATCTAAACCCCACTACAAAACGCAAAAAACAGCAACAATTAAAAACAATGCAAACAACAACAAAAGCAACAACAACTGCTATGAAATGCATTATTATTATCAGCAAAAATACATGACAAAAGAATGGCTAGAGAACGAGATGGCCATAGAACACATGAGTGAGTGAGTGAGAGAGACGAGCGAGCGAGCGAGCGAGAGAGAGAGAGAAATATATAGATTATGCTGCTGCTTTTGTGCCACGCGTACAGGAAATTATATAAAACATGTTTCTGCTTTGTGGATAAGGCGCTGCTTGGGGGCTGAGACAGGACAAGGGAGAGAGGAGGCTACCACAGTGTAGCTAAAGGCAAAAACAATAAAAGAAGAAAAATACGAAATGCAGTTGTAGTTGTTATGCGTTGCTGTGAACCCAGCAACAACAACAAGAAATGTTGTTGATGTGTAAAAAGCAAACACAATATAGCATTCTCTCTCTCGCTGTGTGTATCATCTCACAGTGCGAAAAATAACTAGTAAAGAAAGCTGCGTACAGTGGCCACGTACTCGACTGCCAGAACACCCTGTTCATACATTTTAAATAGAGTCTTTAAGCCAGTTCTTGAATAATATCTAAGTTTCTGATCGGATAATTTAGAAAGTTTCAATATTTATAGATGTCATAATTACCTACTCATTGAACTAATATAAATGTTTTCCAGTGAAAACTGCGCGTAATAATCGAAAAAAATGTTTTACTCAGCAGCCGAGTGTGCAACCTAAAGTTTTAAATATGCGCTAGGTGTGTGCTATGTACTTGAGCTGGCATACCAAATTTCACGTGCTTAGCTCTTGTAATTCCAGAGATTTGATCGTGGAAAAAACTAACTATTATTAAAAATCTAAGAATTTCTATAGCTTGCCACGCCTTGGACGAATACGCAATATACCCCATACTCACTGGGTTTCAATGGGTACAGGAAAAGAAGAATGCATAATATAAATACAAAATGTTTTTGTTGGGTGGTGGCTGCATTGAGTATACGACACGTTGGCACAAGAAGAGTACATACATTCGCGCAGATACAGATACAATCAGAATTCGTTGTCTCACATGCAGATTATGCAGCAGAAGAGCGAAAGAGAGAGATGCAGCTGCAAAGAGCAGAACAAATAAACATGTTTAAGAAGATGAACACAACAGAAGAGAAAACCTCGTAAGCTCCTCCTCTGGGGTTAACGGATTCGAGTGCTCAGCTCAGAGAGTTACGTACTTATTTCTTTATTTATTTATACGATATACGATATTATTTAACAATTGCGAAATAATTAAATAACTTTAAATGTAATTTAGTTTTTCTGTATTACATTAGCTCGACAATTATGATGAACCTTTGTTGGATACCCTACGCTACCCTCTGCGCGCACTTATGTTGCCTTTTCATTTCGCTTTGGGCTTGGGTTATTTTTTTCTTTTTATTTATTTCTTTTTTTTGTTTTTGGGCCGGAGGTGGAGTAGGTAGTAGGTCGAAGGCGGCTCGACCCTAAGTGTTTCTTGTTACTTGAGTCTTCAAGTGGCCAGCTGGCATTTGCTTTGCGAGCTTTTCTTGTTTTCCCATGGTATTTTCACTGTGTGTTGTGAATGTGTGTGTGTGTCTTGAGTGCAACAACTTGTGTCATGCCTAGCGACGTTTTGTTCTTAAATAATATCATAAAAAAGTATTATAACTTAATTCCAAAAGAATTTCTCATGCAATTTTCCAACTTGTCGTCTTCTCTTTGCAGTGTTTCGTTTACGTTTCGTAAAACTTTTTGTTATGCATGAACCGCATCGTACAACAACAAAAAACAACAGCAACAACACTTAACACCAACAACAACAATAACAACAACAAGCTTAACCACAACGGGCACATCTAAACGCTGCGGCTAACAGATGAGCCCCAACAACAGATGTCAATTGCTGCAGCCGAAAATGCAGGGTAAGTAATAAAAACCGAACCCAACGAATAAAGACACTTTAAATGGCAGACCAAGCTATGCTTATGAAGTTTTACAGGCTACAAAATATGATTATTACAATATGTTTTGGATATGAATGGGAAAACTATGAAAAAGTTTCGTTTGTTTTGAGAATTAGGCGTGGTATTGTTACGTTTTAAAGTCTTCCTTTGTGTTTAGTGTACAGGTTCCTCCTGGCCAAATTTAGTATGTCTATCTCTTCTTAAAGCCAAGATTTGCGTGTTTTTAATCATTTTCTAAAAAGTTATATAGGCTACTTTAACTACAAAATATACCTGCTCTGTGTTTCGTATTTAAAGTGATTCATAGCGAATTTAGTAACTCTAGCTCTTCTAATATCTGAGATCTACGCGTTTTTAATAATTTTCTGGAAAAATAGGAAGCATACTTTATATATAAAATATGCCAGCTCTGCGTTTTATAGTCAAGTACTTTTATACCGAATTTAGTAACTCTAGCTCTTCTAATAGTTAAGATCTTTGTGTATAGTCTATAAAATCCCAATTAGTTTGTAACAATAGTTACAGAAAACTATGTGAAACCGTAAATTGTAATATTAGTTGTAGTATGTTTGTATCTATAAAATCCATTCAGATTTGATGTGACTTTCCCACTACACCAAGCAACATTTAATGACTAAATCAACGCTATAGACTCTGAAGATTTTCACTGCATAATTTTCACTTTTCTTTGATGCCGCAACGAAAACGAAAGTGTAAAAATCAAAAGATAAAAACAAAAACCCCAAGAGAAGGCGAGATAGACAGAGAGAGAGAGAGGGAGGGCTACATAGACTTACGGGACTTACGGGGCAGGGGAGGGACTTAGGCCTACAAACCTACAGTACACAGTGCCCGAAGAAACACAGTGAAGCCTCAGCGAGCGTCGACGCAGCAACGATGATGATGAGTTTGGCCTACTTTCACTTTCGTTTTCGTTTGGTTTGGTTTGGTTTCGTTTCCATTTTTCTAGTTTTGGCTTACGCTCCATGTTTTTTTCTGTTTTTTTTTTTTTAAATTTTTTTTTTGTTTTTCGGGTCTCGGCCCAGCTGGTTTTTCCAACCGCCAGCGCTGACAATGAAATAAAGTTGTTTTCATATTTCACGGCGAGTTGAAAAACTGAGTAAGCGTCGACGGGCTGCGGACTGAAAACTATTTGAAACCAGCCTAAAAAGTTGGCCTAGAAAAATTTCTATAAATTACTCATCCAAGAGACAACAAGCCATGAGCTTTGTGTAGGTTGAGAAAGATACGGTTTTTGTTTCTCGATTGAAGGCAAATAGCAAATACATAACTATATCTAGCAGAAAGAGAGCGAGAGAGAGAGAGAGAGAGAGAGAGAGAGAGAGAGAGAGAGAGAGAGAGAGAGAGAGAGAGAGAGAGAGCTACAACAAGTTTCGGCTTTGTGCTCACGTAATAGTTGTACTGAAAGGGGGGCGGTTAGGCCCAGGAAAGAGAGGGAACGAGAGAGGCAGAGACAGTGAGACGATTCAGTGTTGAGCAATTTGTAGTTTTATTTAGTACCCAATATGAAACTATTAATTTTCACATTTTGCTCGTTTTGCTCTCTCACTTTCACTTTTGTCAATCGCAATTAGTTGCTACAACACCAGCGACAGCAACAACATTAAAACGAATAAAGTTTCTCATTTTAATTGCACTCGGCCTATAGCAACAACAACAACAACACAAAAGCACAATAGGTTTAATTGCCACTGCAACGAATTGTTGTCAAATGAAGCGTTATACATGCTTGTGCGCGTGTGTATAACAAGTGTTATATTAGCAATAAATGAAGTGTTTACATTTCTACTGTTTGCTGTATACCCTGCCTTGCTACAGACAGGAATATTCATATCATTGTAATTTGCATATTCATTTATTTTCAAAGTTAAATTCTAAAATTAGCATTAATTTTGGTAGCATCGGAATTTCTGAAATTAATAAAAATGTCCCTTATGTATATTCTCAGTCCTATTGCTTCTCAGTTTAGATCCATCCTAGACCTAGCACTCATTCCGTTTGTTTTTCGACATTCGAAGGGTTTTTTTGATTCTTACACACTTTGCGAAAAAACACATATTTTCCATTTGCCAATAAAAACGCATTAGACTCATAAAATATTGCAAAACCTCAACAGCAACAACAAGAAATACCCTGTAAACAAGAACAGACAGTCAAATAGCTACAGATTGATTTGATTTGTATGGATTTGTAATCTCGAAAAAAATCTGAAAGAAAATACAAAATTTTGATGAGGATTATATGGCACTATACTGTCTTGATTCGAACGAAAATTAAACCACTCTGCCCACTGTTTGTTCCACCCTTCTGCAGGGTATTTGCTAATATACCATCTAAATAAGAAACGAAAAGAAATTTCTAAGCCGATTACATAAGAATCATTGAACTCTAGCAGCTTGTTATTGCTTATGCTTTCTGATTGTTTTTGCGTGTATCTTAAGTCCTTCTTAAAGTTAACGCGCGTGAGTGTGGGCGCGAGCGTGGGCGTGGCCATTCATCGGTCATCAATCTACGGCTATAAACAGTTTATGATTTACTGTAGCAGAAATCAATATATGTACTTACCTGCCCACACACCCGCTATATGGCACAGATAGATATGTATACCGTTATTATTATTTTTGCCAATCAACAAACCGTATGTAACCTGAGCTCACGTAGACATCGAACAGACAAAACACGGGTCTAAGGGAACTTCTAATTACCAGCGGTGCCCCGCGGGGGCATACGACGACGCCGACAACGACAACGACACTATCATCAGACAATATGGCAACCTGATCAAGTCGATTGGAATGAGCTATATAACTGAATTTTAGCCAGGCCGGCGCAGTGAAACACATTTGCTGCACTTCTCACATTCATTGAGCAACGACCTATTTCGACCTATTCGCCGGGTTGGTACCTGTTTGTCTTGGCAACATTTATGCGCGATTCAATATTTGATAATATTCAAATATTTATGTGGTTTTTCTCTTCGCTCAGTTTGCAAACTATGTACATATATGAGCCAGTTTCATATTTAACTAGCGAGAAAGGTATTAGCAGCTTTGAGTGAATACATTTATGTAGGGTTATATATTTTCTTGATTTCTGAGCGATTAGATACGACTGGAGCGTAGTTGGCTATAAAGTTTTACTGTATTCATTCTTCAGAGTTCTACAAAACAGCATAATCAAGGTCTCTCGCATTGCTGGGCTTGAACTGAGGCTACTACTGAGATACTCCTCGAAATTGCTGCCTGCCTGCCTGCCTCAATAACGCAAGACTTCACCTTCAGCTCGAAATTTGTAGTTGCAAATCAAGTTTAAAATCAAGTGTGTGTAAAAAAGGAGAACAGCAACAACTAGCCGAAAAACGGCAATTTTTGTTTTTTTTTTTGTAGCTTAATTTTGTAGCTGTTTCGCTATAAAGACTCTATGAATGTTGGTTAAGGTTGGCTTAACTTTGAAATCAAGTTTAGACTCACACACAGACGCGTACCGAGTCTCTCTCTCACTCTCTCATTGCATTTAGCTACTGCTAAATTATAGCTAGTTTCTGGCTTTGCCACTTGCTGTAATTTAATGCTTTTGTCTTTATGCTTTGCTTGGCTTTCTGTGTGTGTGTGTGTGTGTGTGCTTTATGACCAAGCTAAGCTGCAAGTTATTTTTTTTCGTATTTTTTCCATTTTCTAGGCTCATTTTCAGTATCATTGCAGGGGCATTAGATACGGTCTGATTGTTTGATAAATTCATATATACCAAACATATGTGACGGCATTAAAATATAATGTGAAAAATGGCTAAAGAAAGTGCTCACTCGTTAACCAACACTGTTCAAGTAGTTATTACATAATATGCTGCATTCGCATCGTCTACAGGGTATCTAACATTGCGTTTCCCTTACTTGGCTTGCCCCAAGCGACGCGCTGACTAATTCATGTTCATTTGTTTATCTGCCTCTCTCTCTTTCGCTCTCCCACTCGCCAGCTGAAAATGTTGCCCGCAAGAAAATTGTTGTTTTTTTATTCCTACATTTCCATTTGAAATTTTCCCGCTGCCTGGTTGCATCTGCAAATGCAGCTGCTTTGTGTCTTTCACGTAGTGCGAAAATTTCATGAAAATTTTAAATATTTATACCCTGCACGTATGGCCTAAGGGGGGTATATAAGATGAGGCAGATTCTGCAATATACTCGTATGTTACATTATGTTTATAATGAGGATGAGGTACCTGGATACAGGGGTATCTCGCAGTGTGGAATACGCTTCCTTCTCGCCTGTGCTGGCTTTCTTTGTTTCTTTCATTGTGTGGGCGTGGCAGTTTCTTATTTTTATTGCAATTAAGCATGCAATTCGGGCCAGCCATAAAGTATATATGTATATATGTACATGGGTGCAGTCCTGTAAGCAGTAGATGGATTCATCTACCGTACATATGTATACAGATAATGGTATATTGCATGGAGTCCGTGGCTTTTCAGGGAATACACAAAGAATTTTACATGCATGTGACTAATTCAGCTTGATGATTAACTTTCTTTGTGCGAACGACAACTTACTCCAGCCACACAGTCTAGTTTCGCGACTTTATGACCCCAGAGATCTCAGTTAAAATAAGAGCTAGAGTTCGTACATTTCATATGCATTTTTCTTTATGCCAGTACTGACTAAGGTTCAACAGTTTCAAAGAAAATTCATTGAAACTTAGGTTCTACGCACAAACACGCAAGAGCAAAATACATGAAATTTGGCATGAGTACTTCTATATATATTATATATACACCTGATTAAATTTAAATATCTGAGCACTGCATTATAAATTGCGAACTATGCGTTGTTTAACGCAATATGATGAAATTATAATTGTAATAAAAAAAAGAAGTTATGACGAAAACAGTTTTCTTCGTTTCCGATCAGTGTGCATGACTCAGCAGTATGCGTATGAATAAACAATGAAAATAAGAGAGAAGATGATGAAATATTGTATAAATCGAATTAGACTAGTTTTCAAAAACATCAGCTTAATGCAATCCGAATTGAATAGCTTTTCCTATGCCAAAGTTGGTCTAAACCGATATGCTTCATTTATTAACAATAATCGCATTGCTGCACAGCTGCTTGTCAACATTTTTGATGCCTTTGCTGCTGTTGCTGCCGCTGCTGCTGCTGCTGCTGCTGATGATGACGAAAACAGCTGCAATTTAGAAATTAAATTTGCCATGCAACATTAAAAGCAGTAACAAATGAAAGATGGCAACAGCGCAATGGCAACAACGCACAGAGTAAGTGTGAGTGTGTGCGTGAGTGAGGGTGTTGGGGGGGAGAGAGAAAAGCAGAACTTCGCTGGCTGAATGAGTTCCCTGGAACTGGGGGAGAACATGCCCAAGTGCGGACTAGTCTCCATGACGCGGCGACACATGCTGCCTCTTTCATTGGCCCCGCCTGCCTCCCTCCCTCTCTCTCTCTCTCGCTCTGTCTCTTATGAGCAAATTCATTATCTGTAGCTGTAGCTGTATCTCGAAAGTGTTGTTGCCAGGCAACACGATTGATGGAAAATGTATTGTGAGCGCCTTACAGAAGCTTTACAGGCTATTGATACTATTGAACGCCAATATCTTATATTGCCCTTTTTCAAGTGCAGGGTATATTTATAGATAGCAAGCAGTGGGACACATCGAAATGGCAATCGGCGTGCAAATCTGTTGTATTAGCAAAATATCATGTTTTGCTGGAAATGACACGCACTGTAAAATATGCTAACTAGGGGACTCTCTCTTGATACTGTTGACTGAGTGTGTGTGTGTGTGGGTGAGGCGGGGGCTCTATAATGGAAACATTGAGTGGGACAACATCAGTGAGCTGAGCGAGTACAAAGCTAAAGCAAGGACATCATCAAATTGACATGGCTGCAATAGTCCATGCCGGATGGCACAGTGAGTTAAAGGTCGCAAGAAATTTGTAGAAAAAAATGGAATATATTATAAAATAGATTTTACTAGCTAATAGTGTACGCTGTTTCCATATTTATGAGTGTAGTCATTTTAGAATAAAATTAAATATAAATATGTGAGTATATTTTTAATAAATAGCTTTAAAAATATATATTTCTATAAATTATATCATTTTCAAAAAATTTAAATTAAAATTAAAAATAAAAAATGAAAATAAATATTATGAAATTTGCTATTCGGTGTTACAAAATAATATCAATATATAATTTCAGTAGGTTACCCGATTAATATCGAAACAATATTTCAAGTCTGCATGTATATGAAAATGCGCATATCTATCGTGTTCAATTTTTGCTCTGCGTTTCATACAATCGATTACACTGTGCGCACAGTGTGTCAACACTGTTGTTGCTTTTTTGCTGTTATTGTTGTGTATTGGTTTGCTGTACAACATGTTGAGCCCGGTTCCCTAATTTATGCCACTCGCCGTCGCTTGTTGTTTGTCGCTTTTCGTCTGCCAGAGTTGTCGTCCTTGTCTGAGAGTGTGCCAAAGGATTTTTTGGGGTCTCACCTTTTTGCCTTGTGCCGTTGCCGCCGCCGCCGCCATCGCCGTCGCCTCTGCCAGGCTGCCGCGCGACTGCGGCGGCTGTTTGAGTAATTCTTGTAGTTGTTGTTTCTCATTGTCGCTTCATAAATACTTTTGTGTGTGTACGTGTGTGTGTGTGTGTGTGTGTATGAGTGGGCTTGCAGAACGGGTATTTCTCTTGCAGTCTTCACTTGGCGTTCGGCTTTTTCTATTAGCTTTTTATGCAGCGTCTCGTTTTATGCAAATTTTTTATGGCTTACTGTGTTTGATTACACGTGTTGAGCGTCAGCGAGACGAAAACATCATCGACAACCAACATCAACACGATTTGTCTGGCCATTTGTGGGTTTCCTTTTGTGCGCAGCGTGTGAACTTGGAGTCTTTTCAAAATATTTCCAAGCTTTTTGCATGGTTTCCCTTTCACAAGTTTCATCAAGTTGTGGTATTTTTCAAAAATTTTGCTATCTTTTAATTTTCCTAGTTCTTGATTATTTTCATATATTTGTAAGGTTTCGTCATTTATAATAATATAAAACGATCGATTAAATTAATTTTATTTGGCTATAAATTAATCTATGCAACTTTTTATTAAACTTCATTTTTTTCTTTTTCAGGTATGTATAAAAAGCAGTAGGCTAAACCTCCAACCCAACAATATATGCGTAAGTTAAGATATGTATGTAAATAATGCATTTACATATTAATATTAGATTGTCAATAGATTGGCAAATAAAAATGAAATATGTAGTTAGAATCAGATGGGTTCCACATACATAGATACTTGTATCTTCAGCTTCATAACGGTACTCTATTGCGGGGCCTGTATGAGGCGATAAATCTAATATGGCATTTCCGTTTTCCATTAAATTATTGGCAACAAGCAGTCGCGCTTTTCTTTTTCATTCCTCTTTTTACTGTGCAGCACAGTGTGCGCTTATTAAAAAACTTGCTCGTTCTCGGTACGAAACCAATAAGAGAACAGAAACCACAGCAGCAGCAACAACAACGGCAACTACAGTAGTAGAAAACGCCAAAGGCGACACTATTTGTATTTGCTGTGGATTTATGGCAGGCAGCCTGTGTGTGTGTGTGTGTGTGTGTGCGTGTGTGGATCTTAAGAAACTTTTTCAAACTAGACATAGTATTACGCGCGCACAGACACACACACACACATGCACACACAGACAGCTGTCGCTCTCTGCCACCGCACCAGCGCTCTCTTACACGCTCCGACTCTCTTGGCTCGCTACTCCCAATGCTACTTCAATTCCATTGGACCCTGCACGCTTAGCTTAACGTTAAGTTGCGAACAAAGCGATACGTTCCAATTGCCACAACGTTTCACGAGCAACGCGAGAACGATTCTTGGCGCTTTTGGAGCTGCTGCTGCTGCTGCTGCTACGAAAACTGCGACGCAATTGTGGCGCTGAACTGTACAGTGGAGGACATTGACATTTTGCATTTTCGTTTCGTTAGCATTTTTCGTTTCATTCGCCCAAGAGAGCCAGCCGAGCAGAAGCCGAGCCAACCAGCCCAGCGGCGCGGCGTCGCAACGTGTTGAGAAGAAACAACTTTTTGCCGCTGCTTCTTCTGATTCTTTCTGCTTATGTGTTGTTGTTTTTGTTTTCGTTTTGTTCGTCTTACGTTTTGCAGGGTATAGCTCATTAAATTGTTATAATAGGTAACACCACCGAGTTTATGAGGCTCTCTTGTTCGTGTTTCAAAAACCTGAACAACTAAAAAATAACTAAAAATGAAGATCTATTATGGTTAAGTGATTCCCTGTTTATTATAAACAAATTATAAACAATTTTCAATCAGCCTTGCGATACAAAGATTATTTCTTGCTTGAAAGTCCATCCAAAATGTTTCTATAAATATGCGCAACATTTTAATTTGATTTTATTTCGATTGCAAAACCGAAAAATCGTCTAAAATTTAGACTGATAAGTGTTTTTTAATTGTTTTGATTTATTTTTTGCCCCTTGGTGTGATTATTAAACTGAAACTGCGCGTATTTTAACTTTTCTATGAGCAGAACTCACAGAGGTTCCTCCATATACATAATATTTAATATTTTTATTTGATTACACATATAGTACTCGTACATTTTTTTTCGTGATAAGGTTATCACTGAAAGTCAGCGATGCCAATTTTCGCTTTGCTGGTAATATACAAATAAACTTTTTCAAAAATTGTATTTGCTTTTCGGTTAGGTTGGGGGTAGGAATTGGGATATTCTGTGCAATATTTTTTAAAGCTTATTCAGTCAAAACTCTAATATAGTCTTCATACCTTTTTAAAATACCACAATAATTGCCGTTTTCGTATTTTACATATGTCAGATTAATACGACGCCCACTGTAATCGCCAGCTTACCTTTTGTCTTATCAAATTCCCCCAAAAAAAGAAATTATTTATTTCACATTTCACATAAATCTTCTTCCAACCACCTCCATATCATATCTATTTAAAGAGCATTACGAAAAAAAGATTCCGAATTTACGCGCCTTAGTATTTCCAGCGAGAAAGAATACTCAAAGCGAAGAAGAGAGAAATATACATGGGAAATACTCAGATACAAATTTGCATTAATATGTCGCACAATGATGCGACAAGGTGAAATAATCAGAAAGATACAATATGAAAGAGATACGAGTGTTGCCTAAAAATGTATTGTTTTTCTTTTTTATGGAACGGAGAAGTTTTGAACCCTATCCCAACCGGCGTTTTGGCGTCAGGCGGTCGTGGCATCATCGTTGTTGTTATGAATAGGTGGCTCTGACAATGAAACACACCCACACACACACCCATACACGCACACACACGCGCACAGAGAGAAAGAGAGAAGAATGCGAACTCAACGACAGGGCGACAAAGCGACACAAGCAGCTGTTTGGATTCCCAAGTACCGCGCTGAAAAGCTTTCACTGCATCGCGCGCGCATCCTCTGCTCCCTCCCACAGCAACCATGCATGCCTTCTCTTCGCCCACACAACGCAATATTTCATTTGTGTTTTGCTTTTTTACTTTGCAAATACAATGAAAGAAATAGCTCAGCGCGGCAACAGCGCCGCTACAAGCATTGTGAGAGAGACAGAGAGTCGACACAGTAAAGAGCGTAGAGCGCAACAACTGACGACTCTGTGTGCAATGGCTCTCCCTCAGCGCGCGCGGCCATGCTAATTGGAGCAAAACAAACACAAATAAATGGCAATGAGTCGACGCAGTGTTCCGTTTTCCAAAGCGTTTCACATTCATGTATTGTTGCCGTGCCGTCGCTCTGTTAGTGTGCGTGACTGAGTGTATTTTATGTATTGAATTATTGTAAGGTAGGTCGCTCGTGTGTGTGTGTGTGTGTTTAGGGGGCGGCGGCGCAGCAGAGAGCCAGCATGATGCTTTTATGCTGCTGCTGGGCTCTCGCCTTACACAACTGTAAATGCAATGTGTCAGGATGCTGCGTTATGCTGTCGCTGCCATTGCCGCTGCGCGCTGTCCGCTGCATAGTGGAATTTCGCATAGTTTTCGCCGGCCCAGCTGACATTGCCTGTCTCGCTTCCACTCGTAATACGTATACGTATTAATGCTGCTGTGTGTTACAATTGGAAAATATGTGTGTAATCGTTTCGTTTTATGGGGAATACAATGCGTTTCCATGTTTGCTGCGTATTACGTCACGTACTGTTTGAGAACTGTTTTCGCTGTTGTTGTTGTTTCGTGAGCATTTAGCAAGCTCTTAACCTAATGGATCGGGGTTCTTTCCTTTTATGTGAATGTTTCAAAAAATATACGACTTTTTTGTATTTCAAGAAAAATAGAGATTTTGAAATTATATTAAAAAATCGAAAAATTTTCTATATTAATTTAATGTACAATTTTTTAAATTAAAATTTTTGCTAATTTTTGCCAAAAATATTGTAATCTTCTCTGAAAATCCTATTATTAAATAAAAGTTAATTTACAAAATATTTCTGGTATACAAATTCTTTAAGCCACACAAAAATCGATCGCATATTTCGTGTATTCAATAAATTTTTTACCCTGTAACCGTCAAAACAACTGGCACAACTCAAGGCAACGTAACGTAGTTTCCTGGCGAAAATTATAGCAATTCCAGTAACTACAGCAACTCGTATAGCAACAACAACAACAACAACAGCAAAAACAAAAATAGAAAAAGACTAGAAAAAAAAACTAAACCCGGCCGATATAACCATTAAAAGCCGCCTTAAACTTTGCCCAGGCAGCCCCAAGTTGGTCAGCTTTTGGAAGTTACACACACACACGTATAATCGACAGGAAACTTCATTATAAACGACATTGGCACACAGACACAGACACACACAGCGAAAAACACAACAAGCCTAGGCCTGCTCTAACGGCAAATGCAGCCAGCCAAGTTAGCGTCACGGCGCGGCGACACAGTGGGGCGCAGCATGGAAGTGTGCGGTAATAGACAGACAGACAGTTGCAGTCGCAGAGGCGGAGGCAGAGGCAGAGTCAGCGCAGACGAAGCCGGAGCTGCTGCTGGTGCAGCCCCGCCTCAAACAAAAATAACTGTGTGAATCAAATTATGGGTCTAGGCATCGTGAAGTTCGCCGAGCGCCACAATAGTTGAATAAAAAAAAGGAGGGAGAGGCAGAGAGAAAGAGAGTTGCCAGCCTGTGTGTAAAAAATGCCTAACATTGCACTTGTAACGTGCTGTAATGCCGTTGTTGTTGTTGTTGTTGTGCTCGTTGTTGCAGTTGCCATGAAGCTCGAAACTCGTACAAGGAGGGGGAGAGCACGGGGTAGCGGGAGCAGGCACGTGATAGTTGGAAAGAGTTGGATTATTGGTAAAGTAACTTTAAACAAAAAAAAAGCGAACCCCGCATAAAACTGGATACCACAGGCCTGCGCCGTGGCAGTACAGCACGAAAAAACAAGTAAAGAAAGCTGCAGTGGAGTACGCTAGACTGTTGAATATCCTGCAAGGAACTAAATAAAATCCTTCTTGACCAGCTGAGCTTCGTAATGAATGATTTTCCGGAAAGCAAAGCGTAGAATCGCCCATTTGTAATTTTTAAAAATCTGTTGGTTTTTCCATGTTTTTTTTAAGCTGATATACACTTTTTCCAATAGGTGCACGGTGTGGAAACTGCAACGGCCACAGTGTGTACTGGGACTCAAACCGTTCTGTAAATGTGGGACTTGGACAATAGAGTTTTAGATTATCTTAAATATTTTATATAATTTAATCTGATTTTCCAGTTTTTTTTTTGGTATTTTTAAGAAATATATTGCTGAATAAATTAATTGCAAATGCATTATTATTAACTTAGTTAATTAAAGTACATTTAATAAACAAATTATGTGAATAACTACACATTTTTCATTATAATCATTTCACAACTGGTTTCACTTTATTTTCAACACGCATTGTTCCACCGTGCGCACGTCATCAACGACAGCAACAACAAGAGAAGCGCATGCAACGTCGTCTTCGTCGTTGTGTGTGCTGCTGCCTCTCTTTGTTTTTTGTTGTTTTTCTTCATTTCTGTTATTGGCACGTTGCTTTGTTATTGCTCGATGCGGCTGCCGTTGTACGGTTATTGTTGTTGTTTTTGTTGTGAAATAGGCAAAACTAGTGAAAACTCGTTTTTATATGCCTCACTGTGCCGCCGCCGCCGCCACCGCCGCCGTTGCTTTTGTTGCTATTGTCGGCTTTGAAGTTTAACTAATTTTAGAGGCAAACAGCGGGTTAAGGCTGGGCGTGTGTGTGTGTGTGTTTTTTTTTCAACTTTTTATTTTATGGCGTTGTTGCCTTCGCCATATCCTTTAGCCAGTGCGCCTCCACCTACCTACTCCCTCCCGCTGCAGTGGAGCCGCCTCTTGCAGAGTAGGTCAGGAATGCAACAGCAACAACAACAACAACAACAACAGAAAGCTGTTGTTGCCGTGGCGGGGCGCGCCCACTTAGCAACTGCAGCGGCAGCAACTGTTGTTTTTTTTGTTGTTGCTGGCAGCGCCTTGGCTTGTCAACGGTATTTTCGCTGCATTTGTTTTTTCTCATAAGTATTTTTACTTACCGTTAGGTCTCACCGCGCTGTGTCTAAGCTCTCTGCGCGCTTGACTTGACCAAGTTACGTCTGTTACGTTACGTTACGTTGCGTGCGCTCGTGTGTGCGTGCCTGTGTGAGAGAGTACGTATCGCTCTCTCTCTCTCTTTCTCTGCGTTTTGAGTCTGACTTAAGCTGCAGTCCGAAGAGCAACAACAACTACACTGACATTTTCGTCTCTGTTGTTGCTGCTGCTGGCGTTGTTGCCATGTCATGTCACGTCATGTCATAAAATTAAATTAACATTTATTTTCCATTTTGTTGCTGTGTCTCTCTTTTGCTTTTTTTATGTTATTTGTGGACAATTTATCCTTGTTTTGGCTATGCTCTTTTACTCATGTCCTTTCGCTTAAATTGCATGTTGGAATTGACATTTTGACATACGAATGAACGGGGAAAAGAAGAAGGTAGAAGCAGCAAATAGAATTCGAAGCAAGTTTATGGGATTTGCTTCTTGGTTGGGTTAAGGGGAATAAAATAAATAAAGCAATTTTAGCAAATTGGTTTTCTCAAATTTCAATGAATAGAATTATTTCTAAGACAAGGGGATGCATTTGTAAAGAGATATACTCTATAAAACTCGAACTAAGTAAATAATGTGGTGTTTCAAAATTTGAAGACATAAAAATAGCTGAAACTCAAGAAATATTTAGTCAAATAAATAACGAAAATGTACTAAATTTATAATCTGTGTATAATATTATAATATACAATTGTAACATTATATAATACATATTATATATGTATATAAAAAATTAATTATATATTTTATAGTTAGAAATGAAGAAAGATTTCTTTAGTAATTATCATTATAAACTATGCTTTGTATATCAATTTATTTATTTCCTTAGTTTTATTGCCTATCAAATATGTCTCTCCATTTACCGCACAGCTTCACAATTTTTTCTCCTCGCTTATTCCAAGATACAATATCTTTTATCTTTTTAACTGTAAACCACAATTAACATCATTAGCTGTCGACGACAGTGATGAAATCGGTACAGTAATCCAATACAGTATATCTCTATCGCTCTCTCTCTCTCTGTATCTCATCCCAACTGTATCTGTATCTTCACATGAGTATGAGCTTTAATTATGTATCTGTCAGTGCGCTGAATCTGCAATGTGGCTGAGATACACCTCAGTTTGTAATTACCAAAACTAATTAATGTTTAGAAAATCTCTGTGTGTGTCATGTAAACAAGTATCCATCTATCTATGTGTGTGTGTGTGTGTGTGTCTGTGTATCTGGCAAAGCATAAATATCGCAGGTGTTGCAGATGCCGTTGGGCGCCGTTAAGCCGTTGATTCTATGCAGACATTTTGGATGGCCGGAAGGAGGCAGTAGGAGGGGGGAGTGGCATTAATTTTAAAAGAGCTACGAGACGACGAGGCAGGAAACATGATTTTGTCATAACGGTCTGGGTGAATAGCTATGAGTTGATTAAGGCATAGATGCCTGACATTACCTAGATAATTATATACTTTACTGATTTAATAGAAATACTTTAAACTTTATATAGTTTAGTTTCCTTTTCTGTGTTCATTTTAATGGTATACTAGAGAATTCTTAAGCTCTCTCGCTCTTGATCTGCCTAAATATCTCATTAGACTATTTCCTACAACTTTCCATTTATGTTGAGAACAATATTTGCTTTTTTACTCACTCTTTCTTTTTAGGTAATGTGCCACTAGCTGAAGTTCAAGGTTAAATCTCGCTCAATACTGCCTTTCTTTTTTGCTCTCTCTCTCTCTCGTCTCTCTCTCTTTTTCTTTCTCCCACTGCCTGCACGCTCTTTCTCTTTCGCCCACTTAGTCGACGTCGACGCCGACTATCTAAAAGCCGAATTCCAGGTTATTTACCCAAAGAACGAAACAGAATTCGTTGAACTTGAAATTTTCATTGCTTTTACGATTTTTTTGAAGGAGAATTGTAACTGTTATGTGGCCAGGGTTGCCACACAGTGAGCGGCAAAGAGAGTTTAAATTGAAATTTATAAGATTTTAGATTGTTTTAAAAAGTAAAACCTAATGAAAATACATTCGACTAATTGTAGCTCATGTCAACATACACCTGGGTCTGTCTTTGCTTACATTTTTTTCCTAATCTTATTGCACTTGGCTATCAACAATTTGTTAATTTATGACATTTTGATAAGCAGCAAGAAGTAAATAGCGTGTATAAATCGTTTCATAAAACGAGAGTGGAACAATATGAAATTAACTGACTGAAACTGAGAAAACTTATAGGATATTCGATTATTATGCTCAGGATGAAATATCTATGGAATCCAGGAGCTATCCAAAGGTAACAAACAGCTAAGACAGTGCGAAAACAACAGCAAATGTGTTACGCATGCCGCGATAACCAGAGCAACGGCAACAACAATAACAATGAATACAAAAGCAATGAAAAACAGTAGCAACAACAACAAATCGAAAAAGCACTTTTTGACGGTTGAACGTCCGCGAGTCCTGAGTTCATTCACCGTTGAAACCAAAATCAAGATACAGAACAGCGACGCCAGCAGTGGCAGCGACGACGACAGCAAAGCCAGCGACAGCGTCGACGGCGACGGCGACGGCGACAGCAGGCGCTATGCATACGTAAGATGGCGACGATGCGACGACGTAAAGTAAAAGACATGAGGGGCAGCACACACACACACACACACACAAAAAAAAGGCGAGCGCAATAAAGAAAACAGTAATATGTACAGCAAAAATAGTAAGCAAAAAACTGAAACTGAAACAAATGAAATGAAATGAAATGCAACAACAACAAAAATAAGAACAAGGCAAACAAAGCGCGTGCCGCAGTCTCTTGAGCGCGCGGGCAACGTGAGAGAGTGTAAAACTGCGTGAGCGCGGGAGAGAGTGGGAGACTGACTGAGCGTGAGCCTGCGGCTTAGCGTGAATGTTGAAAGAGTTCTGCGTGCGTGCGTGTGCATGTGTGTGTGTGTGTGTACAATAATGTATGCAAATAAAATGCGTGTGTGAGGCTGAAGTGGGTTAATATTAATACAACAACAACAAGAGCAGCAGCAGCGGCAGCGGCAAACAAAACGTATCAAAACACTAAAAAAAAAAGGAAGACGTCGAAGGACACGAGTGCATTGACCGCAGCTGGTCACACTGAAAACGATAACAAATGGGGGAACAAATATGGCAACGTTGCAAATGCAAATGTAAATGTGCGACCTAGGCTGATCTTAGGCAAAGATAGGCGCAAAGATCCCAAAAATAAAACTACTAGGGACGACCTTGAACCTGCGGGGCGTGGCATAAAAAAACATACATATATGTATAGACAGTGTAAAATGAGTAAAAAGGCTTAGGGCCACTTATATATATATTCTATAATTGAGCAGTTGATTAAGCTATGTCTGTCCTTTAATCGTTTCTTAGACACGTGCCACCTGCTGCTTGCAACATGTGCCATTGTTATAACACAATAAGGGAGCGCGGACTGTACAAATACCGATCAAATGTCGTCGACATATTGAACATTTTATTAAATTACAAGCAAATGTAGCAAAGGAGTCCACATGGCTGTGAAATACCCTGAAGTAAAGCTACAAGCACATCTATATTACATATACTCTTTTTTCTAACTTCGTAATAACAACAAAATATTCAATAGAGCAACTTATCCGAAATACTATTGTGTTGGTTAAGCTTAGATTCGATTATATGGTTTATCGATAACTTAACTATGCACCTACTGACAAATTGTACCACTTTGTACCCCTATGTGTTTCTTTGCACCCCTTTGTCCTCCTCATAATTAAAGCAACGCAAGCCAAATACCACTTAATGAGTTGGGAATATATGTTCATATGCGGGATATGTGTGACTGTGGGCTGTGATAGCACCACGATATATCAAGAATGGGTCTAAGCAGGACGCACACACACATTGTGTGCCTAGCACTGATTTATGGCCAAGGAAAGTGCTATAAATGGGTACAAATGGGCCTGTGCTAAGATGGCAAACTGTTGACTGATTGCTTCATGAAATAAATGTCGTTTAGGATGGACAGGACATTGCCCTGACCAAACAGGGCACGAGAAAATGAATGAGAATGTTTGTTTTACGTAGGGGCAGCCCTAAGTAGAGGACCTGAAAGGAATATAATGTGATTTTCTTCGTATTTCCATATGCAATTTGCTACTGGGTATCTACGCGTTTAGAAGCTTACGGCAGACGGTTTTAGCCGAATTGACGTGGCCATAATTAAGGCAATCGAACAGGAACTCAAGAAATTGCTGCCACAGCCATAAGCCCTTGATGTGGCACCATCAACAAAAGAAAAACAAATACAAAGAGAAGTAATACCAATCAATGCTGGCATTAAAAGCGAATTCGGATCGATATATTTATGTATGTGTCTATAACTTGTTCTTAGCTTAAATTCAGCGAGCGCCCTTTAGAGAGATTCAATTAAAAATTGCTCGAATCTGGGCACATTGAGTAACGCCAATAGTAACCTATTTAGATTGAAGAAACCCTTTACTGAAATTCAATTAAAAAACGCTAAAATCGAGCCGACAACTCGATTGCTCTCTAAAGTGACGCAGTAAACCAGTTCAAGCTCGTAGCGAGCTTGTATTTTACATGTATCTAGTATCTGTTTCGGGCCTGTCCATTATTTTTTGTGTACTTGTCTTTCCTACGCACTCTCGCTCTCGGGAGCTCTCTGTCTTTTTATTTTATTTTTTTTCTGGGAATGACGTCAACGCATAAATATATAACTATTTTTATGGGCAAAAAGCAGGAAAATGTGAACCGGGCAGCAGTAAGACGCCAGACGGGGCCAGGCGTGGAAACGGACGAAGACGAAGACGGTAGTCGGAAGTCGGGAATAGGCGGTAGGTAGTCGGCTGTAGGTAGTCGGGAATAGTCGGTAATCGACAATCGGCAAGGCAACTGTCCAAATATTGTTGTTTCGGGGAGCGCTTTTATAGCGCCAGTGGATTAACTTTGCTCGCTCTCACTTCATTAGTTGTACCCTTGGGGTTCAGTGAACCCAACACCGGGCAGGACATTAGCTTGCATACTATATAGTATGAGTTTATTTCGAATTCGTGTGGTCACTCAACACGTGCCTCTTTCCGCGATATCTTGCTCGGGTATTGCTGAGACCTCTTCAAAGTGACCGATATCGAAACCGACCGCATAGGAAGCTAAAATTAAACTTCTCGAATGTTCTTTTTCATTTTTCAATTCGAAATGTCGTCAATCCTCGTTTGATGCGCCTAATTTGATTGAATGATACAACAAGTTTTGAATGGAAAACCGTTAAGCTCTTTGCTTCCTATAAAGCTTCTCTATTTCTATGACTTTGCAAGTTTTCTCAAAATAAGGGCACCCCTTTTTTGAATATTTCGCAACGAAACTGGGGGTAAAGTTCCTTCTAAGTTATGTATAAAGCAACAAGTATTGTTAGGATTGTTGCTTTCGTAACTAAGTAATAAATAAACTATTAATCATCGCATACTCCAGGGAACAATTATAAATAAGTTAATTTTTATTTCGTTTTTGAATCGCACTTACTTTTTTTTTGCTCATATTGCCACTTAACCCTGAAAATCAAGAAAAAGGAGAAACCAAACAATAACAAACAAAACGAATCTATTTTTAAACTGTTTGAAATCGAAATATGTGAATTGCTGTGGGCTTGGTTATGCTAGACAAGTCAAATACCCTGTGTAAAATATGAAAAATAACCTTGAATAATAAGAACTGTATTTTCCTTCCTAATTTATAATAAATCTCATTTTCGTACAGCATACAGGAACATATATGATCCTAGCCCTTATAAAAGTCGAAATCCAAAAAACTGTATATGCTTTTCGTTGCCTCTTATTGTAGGGTATTTCATTTACGTGATATATTTGTATTCCAGTATTGCATTCAATTGTTTTCACACTTCGCAATGGAAATACCCAAAACAAATACGCACTGAATGCCTGCAAATAAATTCATTTTAAAATCAACTTGTGTGAAATCTTGCCACCCACTTAATGTTTGTCGTTGATAGGCAAAAATAAAACAAAATTCATTCTTCTCACTCTGCCGTCACTCTCAGAGAGTTCCCCATTGCTGGTATTACTCGATTGATGTGTGTGATGTGTTGTGGCCTTCAGCTAATGTCGGAATTTCGTGTATTTCTAGGTAATATATAATATTTATTTTTGGCATAATTTGATTTTGGATTTCTTGATTTAAAACAAAATAAAAAATATAAAAAGACATTGCTAATTTTAAATGAATAGTTGTCAAAATATTTGAAGAATGGCTTGCGAGACCTCGAAACTTATTGGAGAAACACTCAAATATGATATTATCTGACTATATAGCTAAATAACTATTTATACCCTATTGAAAATGTATACGTAATAATATAATAAATATTATGAATCTTTAGAGAGATGGCATAATTTCATAATTTTACCTCTATATTGATTCTCCATCAAAATATTATGAATCTAAAATGTTCAAAAATTTTGACCATCTATGCCTTTTTTTAAGACACCTATAGTGTCCATTACTTAGTTAAAAATCATCAGATTGGATGGCATTTTCCTCATTTTGTTGTCCTCTTAATTGATTCTCTGTCAATTAGATAATTAATTTAAAATTTTCAAAAATTTTGTCATCCATGGTACCCCGTTTCCTTATTAATAGACTCCTATAGGGCTCCTATAGGATTTGTATCCGTTCCTAAAGCTGCTATGCAGTATGCGTTGAAATACTTAATAGCAATACAAAAATCGTTCAGCTTTTATCCAACTGTTCCGCACATCTTCTCGCCTAATGTGTCTAATTTTCCGCTCAACTAAACGATAATGTAAATCAGAATCCGAATACGAATCCGAAACTGTTATTAATTGTTAATGTCAACACGTTGCGGTCATCTACGAAGTTTGCTGACAGTTCGCTTGCTTTCTTTCCTTCTTGCTTTCTTGCGTTCTGCCTCTCTATTCTTGATTCGTATTTAATTTTGTCTTATTGCCTTGTAATGAAAATTAATTGCGGTCCATAGCGATGACAATTGGCCATATTTCTCGTGTTTTACTTTGCTTTGCTTTCATTAGGAAATTGTTTGCCGTAATATTTTGTGGCACATAGGTCGTTGATCGTCTTGGGTCACTGTCGTCGGGAGGGACTGGGAACAGCGTCTGTGTGGCATATTTACATAGCAAATTAATTTCTTTTCTCTTTTTTTTATTGCAACGAAATTCGTAATTGTAATTATCATGGGTGTACACGATTTATGGTGAGGCTGCGAACGAAAATTTTATATTCTACGTTTGAATTACGCTATAGGTTTAGGTATATTACAATCAAAATTCTAAAATACTTGAATGGCCTCTAAACGGCAGCATCATTTACTTAACAACTAAGAAAAATCTTCACTATATAGTACACTAAATCCCGCTTAATCAGCTAATGCAATTCTATTGAAATTGAAGCACTCTCATCACCTTCGAAAATTACCCTTGCTTTTATGGCTTCACGTTTAATTCGTTGTTGGTAACTGAGTTTTTTTTTCTGTTTTTTTATGGCTCATTTCCGAGGAGAGGCACAAAAAATGTATTTCTAGACAGACATTTTACGATTGCGGAGCCACAAAAATTTAATTACACCAAGCTGACCACAGAGTGACAAGCTGAAGTCGCATTTTGTGCTGTGGCACTTGGAAAAAATGAAAATACAAATTCGTTGGCATATCACGCGTTTCTCAGTTATCAGTATATGATATATTGTTGTGCAGGTTTAATATATATTCAGTGTATGCACGCAATGGGCACAAAGTAATAATAGGAACAGCTTAAGAGGCCCCACATAAACATTCGTTAACGGCAATGGAGGCGCATTTCCTTATTGCATTTTTGCGTTTCGTTTTAACATTGTTTATTTTCATTTTATTTATATTCAGTTATGTGATTTTCTTTTTCTTTTCCAGTTTAATTTATTTTTGTTATTTATGTTTAACGGCGTGCGCCTCAAATGCAAATATTTGCCAATGAGGCAGTTTCGTTCTACTCGTATTTGCGGTACGTTTATTACTCATAGAGTCAACTTCTCTCTACAACAAGTACTATGTGAAATTCTGGGCCCGGGTTCAATGCACCCGATGGGGACGGAATGACGCATTACTATGTACTTATATTATGCACATTATTTTGAAAACTTGTGGTACAGTTTTTGGTTATCTTTCGAATAAATGTTTGCTCCATAAAGACCAATGTTTCAGTAGATTTAAAAAATTACTCATTTCTATAAGGCAATTCCTTTGTTTAACCAAACATAGTTTATAACTAATTTCAATTCTTTTGTTTTTCTCGCATGCGAGATTATACATCATCATCGTAACTGTACTTGCTGCAAATTGTATGCAATGTTCGCAAATTTGCATGCGATTGTTTTGCATTCCAATTGAGATTGGGTCATACACGCGGCGTATAAACTATTATTACACAGCAAATAATTTCGTTGAAGTTGGTATAAATATTTCCAAATTTCGAATGCAATTTTGCCAACAAAAATTACAATTAATTTAATAAATAAATTTCTACCATAAAAACGTATACATTTGTTTACTTTAATTCAAGCTCATTTCATTTGCGCAGTGTACTTTTTTATTGGCCTGTGCTGCCGGTACCCACAGCGGGCTACTACGTGCTTACAACTCCCGTTTGCAGTTCCCAGCTCCACTGGGGAATACTGATGGGGCAATGGGGCTACGTCTTGGGGTCTCACGGCTCTGCTCAGTTGCTGCTGTACTCCAGTTTATTATTTGCCTAAACTGCTGTGTTACTTGATGGGGCAGCGATAAGGTTTACATAGTTAGGTCGTTTCGCAGACAATTTGCATAATGGTCGAGGCGTTAGAAATAATTTCGGTTCCTGCCCATTTTGAAAATGTTCAACAATTGCACTAATCGTTGAGTTTTTGAGGCAGCCATTGAACGCATTTTGTGGTTATCGTTAAGTTTCGTTAAGGTTTTGATTTATCTTGGTCGCGCGTAAAAGCGTTGCGGGTTGCTTGAGAAAATGTTTCGATTTAATTTTGTATTTCTCATTCGAATTGTAATTGTGTAGTTTATTGTTTACTTGGGTTAATTATTTATTTATTTTTTTAAGGGCTTTTTCGTACTTACTCAACACGGTTTTCAATGCATTTCGCACACTGCCAGTCGCAGCGATTCGAGCAGAACTTGCTCTGCTTCAACTTAAAGAGAGCTGCAGCTGCAACAGCGGCAGCATCAACCGCAACTGCGACTGCTTTTAATCTGCGTGAATTTTAGCATATTTTTGCATTTACGTCACATGAAATTACACTATGCGCGACATGTTTTTATGCCACCGTGCATGTGTTTGTGCGTTTCTGTGTGTGCGTGTGTGTGCGCGCGTAAGCTCACCTAACCCAAAGGCAGCACAGTCCAATGGATATAGAAGCAGCAGACTTCAACTTCAAAACACAACAGAAGCTCCGCTAACAACACAAAGAACAACGGCAACAAAAGCAACAGCAATAACAGCAACAGCAACAGCAGCAGCAGCAACAGCGTTGACATATTTCCGCAATATGGCTGCAGGGCGAAACAGCACAGCACAAAGCAGCAAATACAACAACAACAACAGCAGCAGCAGCAGAAGTAGCAGCAGCGCAGCAAACGGACAAGTTTTCAATGTGAACTAAGCCTGGAACGCAAAGAGAGAAGAACAAGTGAGAGAGCGAGTACGGGATGCAGAGAGAGTGTGTGTGTGTGAGTGAGCAATGCGGCATACGCTCGTCTGTTGCACAATTAGGAATTTGTTGTGCAAGTCTTTTATTTTTGCTGCTCTTCTGAGTGCAACTGCAGCAGCTGCCCTTCGGCAATGTTATCCGTTGCATTATTACATTGGGGTAGGACGAGAGGTAGTAAAAAAGGATAGCAGAGGAGAATTAAAAAAAAGGGGGAAAAACACGAGCAGAGCTTTGAAGTTGCTCCCGGGGGGTGCGACGTATCAAGCATGATTGAGCAGCTCTAAGCGTGTGTAATTAATGCAGTCCCTGTCAAAACTGCCGTTCTTCTTTGCTCTTTCTTTTCATTTCTCGTTTGGTTCGCTCTTTATTTTGTCATGGCAAATGGGAATACAAATACCGAAAAAAAGCAGCAAACTTAACGAAGCATAAAACTGCGTAATTTACTGCGCATTTAATTTCAAGTTGCCTTACAGAAGAAGAATGGAACGGAACGCCAAAAACGTCGAACTGAGTGAAACCAGCAGCAGCAGCGGCAACGGCAGCGGCAGCGGCAGCAAAGAACACAACGAAACTCTCAAATAACTGAGCTTAGCTTCAGCTCTGAGCTCTGCGCTCACGCAACTAAAACTCTCACAAACTTATGATGGCGGCCACTGACGTTTGTTTTGAAGCAAAGAGCGCAGCGTAAGGTGTGTGTGTGTGTGCGTGCGTGCGAGCGCAGCTTATGCGGAAGGGACTGTCGCGTGGGCGAGAGTCTGCTCGTAAACTGAGCGCAGTACGCGATTAAGAGCATTAGAGCAAATTACGTAGCAGCAATTGCGCTCAAATTGCAGCCTTGATTTAATGTTAAAGTCAAACGATGTGCGCTCTCAATTTACATAATAACTGCAAGAACAAACGATATCATCTCTGGTCGAAATAAATCTTCTATTATGTGCATAAAATTTTGCTGTCACGATCGAGCAAGTCGTAGACAAAGGATGCTGGCCAGACAACGGCATAAACAACGGGGCACAGCAGAGACCTACAGACCTACAACTACACGTGCATGCATGCATGTCTGCGAGTGTATGCATGCATTGCAGACCGAGAACTTGCCGCTGTTTTTGGCAAATCAAGTTTGAAAATGCCGGAGCCAGTTAAAGCTGTTTTCTTGCGCCTCTCTTACGTCTCTCTCACTAGTATTTCTTCAACCGCTTCCTCCGTCCGCGCTGCTCACAGTCAGTGCCCTCGCCTCGGCCGGCGCAAAAGGGCGTTGGTTGTTGCCGCCTCTGCCAACGTTGTTGCTGCTGCCTCTCGGCCGCTGGTTTTGCGGTTGCTGCCACTGCCGCTGCTGCTGCTGCTGCAGCCTGTTGTCGTCGCTTTGCTTGTGCAAAATCTCAGCGATTGCGTTTCTTGGTTTGTTTGTAGTCTCCTCAACTCTCCGCTCTACCCTTGCCCACTGCTCTTCGGGCAACTCGTTCATCCCTCTGTAATTAATTTGGCAGCAACGCAGACAGCAAAGAGAATATTTAAAGCAGCAGCATAATATCGAATTACCATGGATAGTCGTGTCAAGTTCTATAAAATACAGGGTGATGCAGTTGAAGTTGCGCTTCAAACTTGACACACGATGTTTAACAATAAAAGTGCAAATAGAATAAATAAAAATGTAAGCTGCAATTAAAAACATGCAATATTAATTGAATTTAATATCAACTGACCCTTTCATTGATTTTTCGTTGCTGCCTTGACGCAGCTCTATTAACGTGCTCTCTTTCGCTCTCTCTCGTTGCACCCTTCGCTCAGCAGCTCTGCTTACAAAGAAAACAGCAGCAGGAAATAGTCCATTTAATTAACTTTACCTGCCAATAAACAAACACGAAAGCAAAAGCACAAAAGCAAAGAACGGCAGCAGGAAGGAGCGCAGCGATACGACAGGGACATTCGCTTGAAATTAATGTTAGCTTAGGTCAAAACTTTTGCCTGACTTGTTGATGCAAATCAAGAAGTACTACGACACCTAATCTTCATTAAACATATTTATTTACTTTTAATATCTGGTGTTCCGCTTTTTTGCTTGAAATATTTAGGTAAAATAAATACAAAGCCATAAAAGTTATTACTTATCTTCTTTTCAGTGGAAAAATGAAATACATTATTCATTGAAACACTTGGCAGATAAGAGTAAAAACAAAGAACGCAAACAAAAAAAACATAAATGGGAAAATTATTTTATTTTAATCAACAAAATTTGCAAAATTTACCGTGGTTTGTCATCGTTGTCATCTTTATGAGTTGTTAACAAAAAGCAAACAACATAAAAAACTGCCAAGGCTGCCATTTAAATTGTATTCAGAAATTAAAAAAATTTAATTATTAATATAAATAAAATTGAGCAATCTGCTTTATATAGTCTTTATATACCAAATGCCGTAAATATAAATACACACATGTATTAAACATAAAACACGTGTGGCCGCACACAGTTGTTTTAGGGTGACCATGCTCGCAACAGCTGTTTCGCATCTAACCTTAGCGCTAAAGTGGCTACGACAAAAAAGAAAAACAAACAACTACGGCAACAACAACAACAAACTACTGCAAAATGCTTAATCGACTCTGACCCACTGACATTATTTCGCTATAGCGACGACGACGACGACACACATAGACAGCAGCAGCAGGCACAAGAACAACATCAACAACAACAACAATAAAACAAAGTGCAATTTGTCAGCAGGTGGATTTGTGGGGCCAGCAATGCAAAGTTTCACTCGAATTGAAATAAACATGGATTGTTAAAAAGAAACAGATATATAGGAAGAGAGCAAGACCAAGAAAGAGAGAAGCACAGTGCAGGAAATGCAACAGAGAGTGAGCTAGAGAGAACGACCCTGTGTGCTTATTATATTTATTTGAAAGCTATTTAATCATTAATATACTATTTACTCTTTAAATTAAATTTATAAATAATTAAATGCAATTAATACTTAAAATTAATCATATAAATAGTCAACTAATTGAAAAAATATAAATTTCATTAATTAAATATGTTTCAATTAATTTTTCAACAACGTTTTCCAACACTAAACACTAAAGCACTTCGCTCTCTCAGATCTCTGCGAATTTTTAAATACCCTGCATTGCATTAGCTTACTCTCAATTTGAGCTTTTTGTGGAGTTTGCTGTCGATCGGGAATATTATTTATTTCGCGCTGCTATCGACCTGCCCTCCCCCCTCCCTCTTCAATCTAACCTTTCATATACCCTTTCGCACCTCGCACAGGGTATACAAATAATCAGCGAATAGTAACAAGAGGCGGCAATCGAAATACACTTGAACGTGAGTGAAACAAAATTCATGACCCACTTTATAAAACGCTTTTTCTTTCATCCATGACCCACTTTATTATTTGTAGCAATGATTGAGCGAGAGACTGACACACACAGCGAGAGAGAGAGAGCGAGCGGGCGTCAGAGAGAGAGCACTAAAAACATATGCTTATACTCAGACAATTAGTTCCTAAAATGCAGGCTTACAGCAGCAGCAACAACAACAACAGCTGATTAAGTGACAAAAGCAAAAACGGTGCGGGAAGGGGGTAGAGAGGCAGAGGCAGAGGCCGCAAGGTGCAGCGTAGCGAATAACCGCTCTCAGAGAGCAACTGCAAAGAGTGAGCAAGCAGAGCAAGCGGCGGCTTAGTAGCTCAGCTCAGCTAAGTTAGGGGCCACGCGCGCGTGCCTGTGTGTGCGTGAGTGTGTGTGTGTGATCATGAATGTCAGTAGGAGAGACAGACAGACTCAGCGAAAACCTCTCGAAAAAAAACACACACACACAAACCTCATACTAGTAAATTATGTGCATAACAACTGCAAAATGATTTGCTTTTTAGAGGTTAAGAAGAGCCGCACGTTGCAGCGCATATAAATATGTACATATGTTTTATTGTTTTAAAAACGGCATTAATTCAAGATGCATATATTATTTATTATTGCAATATATTTTCAGTTATTGCTAGTGTGCATCTTGCGTCTTATAACACACGTTGTATTGCTCAGGGGCCACCCACTGACCCACTTAATTATTCATTCATGGAAAAAATTAACTTACTACAAGTAACTTTATATGCACTATTTAATATAATGTGCGTATCTGCCTCATTAGAATACTATTTGCCGTAATTTATCAATGACAATGATATATCTACTTATCTGTAGCTATTGCCGCATATCGAATGACTCAGCTCTAGTCTAAAAATTCTAGGAATTGTTTAAAATTTCCAATTTCAGCAGTTACCCTAACGAATATACATACATATATGTATGAAATTTAGTCTGTAACTTCGTAACGACCTATTCAAGCGCATAACGATTGAAAAACTATTGTAACTTGTTCATCTGAATTGTTATTGCTTTCCGTTAAGGGGTTCCCTGTCGATTCCGCGCTCACATTGCGGTCATTATAGCCGTCGTTCTCTGTCTCTCTCTCTCCGTATGTCGCTTTCTGTGTTCCATGTTGTATTACATTTTCATTGGGATGCTGTCAACGGCAGCTGCCATTGTTTGAGTACTGCAAACTGTAAACTGAAACTGGGCGAACTGTTAACTGTAAAAACTGTTCCAATTGTGTTGTCGTTGTCGTTCTGGTCTTTTTATTGCTGTCTCGCTCGTTTTCAAATAATTGCGACCGGCAACATTGACAACATGTTTGTTTTCCCTGCGTGGGCGCTGGTGAAGGAGGGGGCGGGGCGTAGGGGCGTGGACGTGTCAAAATTGGTTTCCCTCTCGAAAAAAACAACAAAATGGGATAGCTTTTAATGTTTTCGCCGTCGTTTCGAGCTTGTTATGAGTGTGTGGTACGCCATGCGTCCATTTTCCCGAATTAATTTATTGAGTCATAGATACATAGATCATAATATCATGCCATCATTTCATTTAACTTTCAGAACAAATCATTTAACGCAATTTGAATAAAGCAAAGCCAAGCTCACAGAAACTTTGATTGTTTTTATTTTTTTTTTATTTTCCTTGAAAAATTTCCATCGAAATTCCGAGGGTTTCGGGGTATTTTGCAGCATCTAAAGCAGTCTAAGCGCCTACAGGCCCAACATCACGTAGGCAATCGAAAGCAACAACAATGAAAACATACATAAATTGCAAACGAACAACAATTTTGAGCTACACCTCGGGCGCCTAATCTGATATTGAAGTACGCGTGTTAGTGTGTGTAGGTATTTTATATGGTACGGCTTGGGATTACCGAAAAAATGAGAAAAAAGTTTTATAAGTAATTTAATAATATGAGTACAGTTTAGAACGGAATTTCTTTCGTGTTTTCCAGTTGGAGCCATTTAAATGGAAACCGCTACATCTCTCTTATCAACTTCTACAGAGAGAAACTTATACATGTATACATAGTTTAAATAGTATATTTATTTTTCACTTAACCTTATCATGGAAAACTATGCAAACTCTGGCGCGATACCTATTAACTAACCAGTACCTCTCTCTCTCTCTCCTACTGGCTGCGCTTGTGGACACTCCGACAGGCAGTCAAGCATTACGATTATTGTACCCGGTACCTGTAGCTGCTTACCTAGGACCACCCTGAAAGGCAACTGGCGCCCAGTGAGGCAGCGAGAATGCAGCCAGAACTGCAGCAGAACTGACTTCCTTTTTTAATTACATTATATGCATAATGAAAACCTCAACAGGGTCGCAAAGAGAGAATCCGAATGCGAATGTGAATGCAGGCACAAATAATTACAGACACTCGGGGTACCGAGTCGGCGATGTAATCAGCGTAAAACAGATAGAGAGAGAGAGAGAAAAAAAAAGAAAAAAACTATGAATATTTTAGATTGTAGTGCGCGCTGCACTACCCTGGCTACTGGATTAATTCTCTCATTATACAAGTGTAATATTTTAGCCGAGGCTACCTGCTATGCCTAGACTGCAGGGTATGTTTATAGCCAGCAAAAAGACGACTCGACTCGAGTCGAGGGAGCTGCCAAAGTTGCCAACTAAAGGTGGAGCTGACGGGCAACTGGCCAAAAAACAAGAGAGAGAGGGAGAGAGAGAGAGAGAGAGAGGCAGCAGGGAGGTGCAGATTGTAAATGGCGAACAGTGAGCGCGAAAATGAGTGACGTACCATACTATGTTGTAGGCGACCCTACCGGATGGTTCCCCTGACAGGCGCAATAATTGTGCAGATTCTTTTGGCTTCGTGGTCGAGTCGCTTTTTTCGCTTGTGTTTTGACAGCGCAACACATTAACGTGCCATGATAATAATCAACAAGATAATGATGCAGATGCTGATGACGATGATGACAATGTCGGGGGATATTCTATTTAACGGGCACACGGGTCGTATGATTGACGCAGCTAATTAAAGAAAATCCAGCGAATTGAAGCGGCAAAATTAATTAATAAAATTACAATTAATGCAGTTATATCTTTCTCTCTCTCTCTCTCTCCCTTTCTCTCGCGTAATTGCTGTCATACATATCACCTATTCATATAGATAGTATAAAATATCGCAGCTTCGCTTGACTTGGTCGCATTTCACCAACTTTCGCTCGCGTCGTGAGGCGACAATGGGCCTTGTTTGATTGTTTGTCGGTCTCTTTTTATGGCACTGATTAATTTGCGCAATCAATACAAATTTGTAAATGTGAAATATATAAAACAGTACCAGATTTATATGCTCTGACTCAACTTTCGTATAGCTAAGGTGTTAGAGAAGTTAGGACAGCAAAAAGTTGTTTTAGGAGCAAAACAACTCAACCGTTGATACTGAACATGAACATGTATACTCTATATAGTCTAAGCTGTTATATAAGCCTGTAGCTTAGCTATATACAATTAAAAGATCAGCGTAATAGCTAGAAAGTCATTATTAATGCGTTTCAAGCGTTTATATTCTGGATTAAAATCAATATCTAAGGCGATATATATATATTTACAGCGGAATTTCCACTTTTTCCATAACTATCTTTGCTAGTTGGTATTAATAACAGTGTAGCAATTTGTCAGAAAGATGACTATGCCATAACATATAGATATAGATTTATTCTCGTACTATAATCAATCTTTTCAATAACGTCAATTCTTTCTTTGACTTCTCTCGTTGCAGGCTTTGCCCAGGTGACTTACCAGATCATTGGGCCTCAGGTACAGCAACAACAAACGGAACAGCCGCAGCAACAATCGCTACGAGCAACAAGCACAACAACAGCAGCAACAACAGTAGCAGCGTCTGCAATCTGCCGCGCTCATCGCCGGCCGCTGCAACAGCAGCCGTCTCACATCCAGTCGCTGGCGCTGGTGGCAACGTGGTAACTGGCTCCGGTCCGGTGCCGGCACCGGTGGCGCAGCTGCATCACGGATTGGCGCCCAGCACGCCGCTGCAGCGCGCAACGGCAGCGAGTGGAGGCGCTGGCGCTGTGGGTATTGCAGGCGGCGCCTCATCAGCCTCGCCAGCAGCAGCAGCAGTTGCTGCCGCCGCCGCCGCAGCAGCAGCAGCAGCAGCGGCAGCTGCTGCCAACAATCTGCACAATCTGCAGCACCAGCATCAGCAACATCAGCAGCAGCAGCAGCAGCAACTACTCTATCAGCATCAGCAGCAGCAGCATCAACAACAACATCATCAGCAGCAGCAGCAGCATCTCAGCCTGCACCATTCGCACCACTCGAAGGCAACATCAGCAGCCTCCGCACAAATTGCAGCTGCGCTGCAGCGCTCGGCCGCCATCATGAACGCGGTGGCATCGCCGATACCCGCCAACTCAGCGCCATCGACTCGCAAGATCCGACGCAAAACCGATACGAAAGTTAATCTGGTAAGTGTAGAAAGCAGTCTATTATAAGAACTAGCCTTATACAAGTTCGATTTTAAGATATTCCCAACAAACCAAGCACATCATACACTAAGGCTGTCTTCTGTATGCTGTATAAATTTCACTATAATCTCACTTGTAAATTGTTGGCATCTTCAGTATTGCCAGCTCAAGTCAAAATTGAGATTTTCAAATAATACCTTGATATACCTGCTTATTTTAAGTTTTTCTGCTTTTGTTTTCAACTTATTTTAATCAAACTGGCAACACTGAAGCTTTTAATTAATCTGCATATGCAGGCCGAATTTAATCAGAATCAGAGCGCTATAGGCTAAAATAAGCATACAAATGTTTTCTGGAAAATTACTTAATTAACACATACGCCGAAGCTCTCCTCGATTAATTACTATCCTTATCCATATTTCAGCCCCAATCACAAATAAATAAATGCAACAATGAGAAACGACGTCGAGAAATGGAAAACAATTATATCGAGCAGCTGTCGGAGTTCTTGCAGCTTAATAAGCGTGGCGACATGACTTCAACGAAACCGGATAAGGCGGCAATATTAAATCAAGTGGTTCGAACGGTAAGTAGGCAGTAGAAGAGTAGGAAGAAGAAAGAAGCTGAAGTTATTCCAACTAATAATTGGATATTAATCAAGTTGTTAGGCTCCGGGGGGGCTAAGGGACACGCGTTGCCTGGAATATCTAATGATCAATTACCAAGACAAATCCCCAATGTAATTTCCAGCGTGCTTTCAATTAAAACTCTATTAGACTGATACGTTCAGGTTTCGTGTTTTTGGCCACAACGAGAGCTTCAAATATTTTCTAGAAAAACCGGCAAGGCAGATTTCGGCAATGACGTCATTTAAGGCTGCAAAGAATTCAATTAAAAAGGTTTTTTTTTTAATTTTGCAACATTTACATAAATTTATGTATGTGTCAATACGAGCAACGACATAAATAGCTCTCTCGTCATGTTATTTTAGCCACTCGTTTTGTTTGAGGTTTGTTTTTTATTTTTCTTTTTGTCATTTATTGGTTTCAGGTAGCCTAAGTATTTTATTATGCAAATTAGAGGCGCCACGCTTTGCCTAGCTTCAAAAACGAATTAAGCAAACCGCTAAAGCTGGAAAAAAGCTGAAAGCCAAAACTAAATACATCATTTTGTTAAACATTTTAGTGAGCGAAAATTTAATTCGGCTCGTTCAATATTAGGGGTAGTTCGAGTGACGAAAATGCAATTAAAGTGGTATATTTAACCCCTAACCGAAGAGGGTATAATTTTATTTTAACCACAGTCGGGTCAATAACAAAATATTTCTAAAGAGATTACAGATTTTTAATTAAATCATATTAGAACTAAAAGCTTCATTAAATATAATTGAACTAAAAGCTTTGTAATTATGTAATTAAATGAATAATAAAAAATTCAATTAAATAGTGCAGGGTAACTCGCAGCCGAATCCAAAAGCACACTAACTCGTTTCATACATAGATTTACCCCCGTGTCTTCTATAGTATATCTTGTTCTTAAGCTCTATTCATCCACCTGGGAGTAGGCAAAAATTTCGTCTTCTGCAATTCACAAATACAAATGAAATTAACCCCATTGTTTATTGTACGGGAATCTGTTTCCGTTCGAGTTTGTTGTTGTTTTTTTAACCATTTTTTTTTTGTGCGCCTGCATCTGCTGCTTCGTTCTTCCGAAAGCTTCCAAAAATTCGCATATTACCTGATGCGATCGCACACACATACACACTCTCCTTGCTTGCCTGTGTGTGTCAAGAACAAAAAGATCAGACACGTTTTAGACATATTCGTCATAGCATGCTCCGGTTCGTGAGTTGTTGTTCTCTTCTTCATGTTGTTGTTGTTTATTTTATCATTTGACGATATTTTCGGAGTGCCTTCACCCCAAAAAAAATTTTGGTTGAGCAACTTTTCCTGGTTGGCTGGCGTTCTCGCAAAATTACTGCACACACGCACACACGCACACACACACAACGAAACTCTCGTATGCACAAATGTGAGCGCTTCCTTCCAAACAAAAAAAAAAAAAAAAAAGCAAAAGCTCGCTCTGAGCTCGCACTCGCTCAGTCTCTCTCTCGCTCAGATCAGCGAACTGACAACTACCGATGACGTCGCACTTCTCGATTCCATATTTTATTATTATTCGAGTGCAACAGCAGCAGCGGGCAGCAACAGCAACAGCAACAACAACACGCAGTTACTTTAACACCCTCTTCTCACACAAGGTGCAAAGGCAATGGTGATAACACAAATACCAATAACACACGTGAGCCGGTAAACAAACGTCTTGCCTGCCAGAGAGAGAGAGAGAGCGCGAGAGTGCTCGTATTTTTGCACGCATTGGCGCTCATAGAGAGAGTGTGTGTGAGTGTGTTAGCGCGCGCCATAAAGAGAGCAACGCTTCGTCAGCGTTGCTGCTGCTGCGCTGTCTGTGCCGCCTTTGTTGCTTTTGTTGTTGTTGTTGTTCGCTCACTCGCTCACTCGCTGTGTGTACTTTTCTGCCGTGTTTTCGTGCTTTTAATACTACAATACAACAATTGCATATGAAACTGTGTGTTGTGTTTAGTATTTCGGCAACTTTGTGACTGTGCTGAGTGTGCGCAACGTTTCTGTGATTTTCTCAGCGAGTATTGCGTGTTTGTGCGAATATAAAATACAATTTGGCAATTGATAAACAACAGCAGCAGCAGTGCAGTTTCTAAGTCAAAAAAAAAAACCATAAATCGTACGTAAAAATTCTGCTTGGGCAATGGGGCAACTCCCCCACCCAACGAAAAAAAAAAAAAAAAAAAAAAAACTCCATGCCCGGCTGCAACAGAGAGACAAGCACAAATTGTGCGAAGTGGAAGCCATTGACACGCTCACAACACGCGCCCTCAAGTTGATTGACCTTGAGATTGTGTGTTGTGAAAATACATGCACATATGTTTGTGAAATTTGTGGCTGAACTACGTCTTAAAACTTTTCAAATCAAACAATATTTTCAAAAAATAAAAAACCTTTGCAAATGACTCGTGTTTGAGGGTGTGTGCGTGTGCGTGCGCGTCGAGTTTTGTTTTGTTTTGCTTAGAGTGTGTCTGTGTTGCCTCAAGTGACTCAAAGCTCAAACGCGCGCGCCAAAATATGCGTGGCGGAGTAAAAATAAAGCATTCACTCACACTCGGGCACACACACACACACGCAGCAACAGGAGAAATGAGATGAAATTCGGTTTATTGCACTTTATTTTGTGTAAACACATCGAGCGAAACGACGACAACGACGCCGACGCCGACGCCGACGCTGCCGCCGACGCCGTCGCAGGCTGATCGCGCGAGCTTTCTCTCTGCAAATTGGCACAAAAGCTCGTCGCTTGCGTTCTTTGATGCAAGTCTGATAAGTAGAGTTGAAAAAAAAACACAAAAAAATAAAAAGGAACATTTTTAATTGAAACACTTCCGCGTTATGAAAACTTTGTAATTTGAAAATTAAAATACCCTATACAAAGTAGAATACCCTATAATTATTTATTAATCATTGTCTCTCTTTCTTTCGGCCACTTGCAGTATCGTGATATTTGTGACAAAGGCCAAAGCCGTGATATTTCCTCCACATCAACCAATAACAACAACAACAACAACTCCACGACAACGACCAACAACAATAATAACAACAATAACAACAACAACAATAACAATAATAATAACAACAATAATAATAGCAAACCACAAGGAACCTCAACACGTTGCTCGCGCTGCGCCACCGACAACTGCTCGATACACCCTGTACAACAGGGTGAAGTATCCTCAACGGAACCGCCATTGCCAGAGCCATCGCTGCTGAATGGTCAAGTGCCTGAAATCTCTGCATATTTCGAAGCACTCGAGCACTACATCAGCTCAGTGGGTTGGGTCCTGCTGCAGGTGAACGCAAACGGCATCATTGAGTCCTGCACACAGAACATACGCGAACTGATCGGCTATGAGAAGCAGGAACTGTACCATCAACCGCTTTATAGGTACCTCTATTCGGGGGATCACGCCAAATTGGAACCGATCATAAACATCAACATGTACAGCAGCAGCGGTAGCGGAGCGACGAGCGGAGGTGCCGGTTCGAGTGGAGCTGCTGGTTCGGGCAACAGCAGCAGTTGGGGTGACCTCGATGAGCTGAACAATGGCAATGCATCACAGCATTCGGCTGGCTCGAATTCCAGTCCTGGCACAGGCGCAGGCGGCGGCGGCGGCGGTGGAGCTGGCAAGTCCAAGCGCAGCATATCGACCAAAGTGCGCATGCTAGTCAAGGATACAAGGCCGGCGACGCAGACATCCTCGAACAGTGATGGAATGGAACAGAAGCCGCTCAGGCCGACGGGACATCAGGACAAGTATGAAGAGGTCGTGTTGATAGCGGCGCCAGTGAAGGGTGAGTCCACGAACACATATGTACATGCGGAGCTTTCGCCGAGAGTGTGAGCGCGAAAGAGCTTTCATCCCCGCCTACATATATATTCTTATTCGATGCATGAGCTTTTCTGATTTGTTAATAAATCGTCGTCTTCTTTTCCTTCCCTCTTGCTTGCAGATGACGCCGATGCGAGCAGCTCGGTACTGTGCCTAATCACACGACCGGAGGATGAGTCACCGCTGGAGATTAACATACAACAACATGTGCAGCAGCAGTCGATCGAACAGATGACCTTCAAACTGGACGGACATGGCAAAATACTCAGCTTGGATGCGACCGCATTGCGCGAACCCTTCAAACAGCATCTGCAGACCTGGGTGGGACGGCTCTGGCAGGATCTATGCCATCCCCATGATCTGTCGATGCTTAAGTCACATCTGCGCGACATTCAGGAATCCGCATCGGCTGTGAATTCGCCTGGGAGCTCGGCCAGCGCCGGCGGCGACGTAGCGAGCGCGTCCATATCGAATGTTGTATCACGTCCATTTCGTTTGCGTTTCGGTGCTCCGGATGTCTATGTCCATGTCAAGGCCAATTCGAGACTGTTTCTGAATCAGACGCCGGGCGAGAGTGATTTCATCATGTCCGTGCAGACGTTGCTCAACTCGGAGAACGATATGAATAGCAACAATACGGGATCGGGCAACGGATCAGTTGGACTGGGCACTGGAGGACTTGGAGGCGGTGGCGGTGGCGTTGGCGTTGGCGGTCTTAGCGGCGCTTTCGGATTGAGTCAACTATGCGCAATGTCACCGGGTGCCTCGTTAACCAATTCGCTGGTCAATACGCTTTCCATGGAGGCACTGGCACATGGTAGTTCCGCGTCTGCTTCCTCCTCATCGATGCCAACTCATTTACTCGGCGGTCTCATTGGTGGCGGTCAGCACAACAACAACAAAAACAGCAGTAGCAACAACAACAGCAGCAGTGGAGGCAGCAACAACACGCAACTAACCACCACCAATGTAGGTGGTCCACTGATGAGCTCAGCGATCCTCAACGGCGGCAGCATGCAGCAGCGTCTGCAGAGCAGCGCAAGCAGTGCAGCGGCTGCAAATTCATCATCCTCAACATCGGCTGCCAATCTGGTGAATGCGTTCACAGCCTCACCCGCTCCCGGCGAGCATTCGTTCTATGGCAGCGATACGTTTGAATTCGATATAGCACATTCCTCGTTCGACATGGATCCCAGCGGCGGTGTGGGCACGTGGACTGATTCGCGGCCCAATTCACGTGCCTCGGTCGCGACACCGGTGAGTACACCACGTCCACCGTCGGGTCATGGGTTCAGTCCGGCTGTCTGCGCATCGCCCGCGACACCGTATCAATTATCCTCGCATTCGGCGGCCAGTTTACCCTCGCCGCAGTCCAATGCCAGTGCCGGCGGCGGTAGTTACGGTTTCAATTTTCACACCTACGATCCGGCGGACAGCAAGCCGGACAAGGAGCAGCAGCAGCAACAGCAACAGCAGCAACCGAACAGCAACAGCAACCCGAACAGCAACAACAGCTTGGGAGTGGGACTGCCCAATGGTGTAGGCGGATTGCTGCTTACCCAGCAGCAACATCAGCAACAGCAGCAGCAGCAGCAACAACAACAACAACTGACGCCGCCGCAGGAGTCCTCGGAGAGACTGCGTCATTTGCTAACCAAGTCGCAGAGCTTAGCTGGCGGCGTGGGTGGTGCAAATGCGCTGGACGAGAAGGTGAGTGTGCACATGCTGAAATACTATGTATGCTTCGGTTTTAATGCGCAACCCTCTTCCTAATCCCTACGCAGTTCTTCAAGCAGGAGTGCGGCGAGGATGAGAAGCTCAATGCCGGACCATCGGTTAGCGGTCCCGTGGGCAACTTCAAAATGGGCACACAGTCGACTCAGGCACAGCTTGGCTTGTTCGGCTCAATGTCGCGTGCGGGTGGCGGCGTTGGTGTCGGCGCAGCGAACGCTTCACTGCTGCAGAAGGCGGGCAACACACAGAATCCCATGCTGCTCAAGGTGAGTGCACACACTGTTTGGTAATCGTAATCGTAACACGTCACTTACATTCGTCATATTCCTTGTCCGTGCAGCTGCTGAACGAGCGCAGCGAGGAGGATGACGGCAGTGGTGCCTCGGGCACGACAGGATCGTCTAGCTTGGGTAATCCGCGCACCAGCGAACTGATGCGGCAATTGCAGAAGGATGACGGACATGGCGGCATGCTTGGTGGCGGGCCGACCGGCGGCAGCTCTGGTGGCGGCATTGGTGGCGGTGCTGGAGCTGGCAATACGATGAGCAACGAGGATCTCAAGCGTATGCTGAAAATCCAAAGCGATCCGGCAATGTCGCGCAAGCGATCCCTTAACGAGCCCGACGACGACATCTCAGCGAAACGTTCCGAGGATAAGCCGAGTAAACTGTACACTCAAAATCGCATGCTTGCCAAACTGTTGCAGAATCCACCAAGAGTGCCCAAGGCACCCAATCCGGAGCATCCACTGCAAGTGAAGACGTTGCCGGACATCACCAGCTCCACGGTGAATAATGTGAGCAGCTCCCTGGCTGCGCCGGGTAATCTGATTAGTGCCGGCAGCACGGGGCCGAAGGCGGCGGCAGCAGCAGCAGCAGCCTCGAATCGCGCACGTAAACAGCAACAGCAGCAGCAGCAGCAACAGCAACAACAACAGCAGCAACAACAACAGTCAACGCCACAACAACAAAACGATGTCTACCTCAACCAGCAGCAGCAACAGCAGCAGCAGCAGCAGCAACTCTCTTACCAGCAGCAGCAACATCAACTGGCGACCTCAGCAACTACCTCAACTACCACAGCGGCCTCGACGTCATCTGCAGCAGCAGCAGCAGCGGCAGCGACAGCCGCCGATACAGAGCTGTCCAAGCTGTTGGACAGTTTTATGGATTACTATCCGGAAGACACTCCCATTGTGCCCATAGCGGCGCCCTCGGAGGCGTCTGCGATAAGCGATATACAGAAATCGTTGATGCTCGATGTGGAGTCGGCTGCCTTTGGGCATGTGATGAATCAGCCTATGCTTATGTCGCAGCAGGCACAGCAGCTGTTGCTAGTGCAGCAGCAACAGCAGCAGCAGCACCAGCAACAACAGCAGCAGCAACAACAACAGCAGCAACGTCAGCAACACTTGCAGCCGCCCGCATATCCAGGCATGCTTGGCCTAACACAGCTGCAGCAACAACAGCAGCAGCAGCAACAACAGCAGCAGCAGCAGCAGCATCAACAGCAGCAGCAGAATCAGCAGCTACAATTGTTGCAGCGGCAACAGATGATCGACAGCATGCGTAACCAGGGCTTCCAGCGACCGCCGCCAATGTACCCGGTACGCGGACGTGTAGCGCCAATGAATGCGGTAGCCACACCTGGCGGTGCAATGGTGTTGCCCAATCATCAGATGCGCAACATACGACAGCAACAGCAGAAGGAACGTTTGCTGCAGCAGCAACAGAAGCAGCAGGTGCTTGTGCCGGAGAATGCCAGTGAGTAGGGGCGAGAGGGAGGCGAGTGAGGGGAGAGACTGTGATTAATCTTCAACTGTTTCTGCTTTTAGCCGGCATGAATGCCAGTGGCATGAGCAACATGGGCTCGCTGCTCAACCAGGTGGGGCCCAACGTGTCGCTGTCGCGCGCCAATCTGCCAGCCGATGCGCAGCTCAGTCCGAACTTTGCACAAACTCTGATGCAGCAGCAGCTAAGCCCCGGACGCAGTGCACCCTTTAGCCCGCAGCCGAATCAAGGTAGCAATTGCACACAACTTGATGAATGTAAATAGTTGCTTACCATTGTCTTATTACTTCCCTGCCAGGCTATGCTCCGCAGTTTGCGCAGAACGCGCAGCGTCTCTCGCCGCAACAGCAACAGCAGCAGCAAAACAATCCACAGCAGCAGCAACAGTTGGCGTATCTGGCCCAACAGCAGCAACAGCAGCAGCAGCAGCAACAGCAGCAGGCGGCAGACGGCGGACGCTCAAATACGCCATTCGGCAGTCAATCGGGCATGCAGTCACCGGGCATGCAGAACAGTCCACAGCAGTGGCCCACAGCTGGCGGAGCAGCAGGTGTTGTTGCTGGCGGCAGTGGTGCAGTGGCTGCAGCAGCGGCACGTTCATTGCAGCAGCACAATAATCCCTTGCTCATTGCGCAGCTACAGGTGAGTAGCAAAGATGTTTGCACTATACGCAAAGAGCTGTCATTAATCTGATTCCCATTTAAGCAGAGTGTGGGCAACTACAATGCGCGTCAGTACCAACAGCAACAGCAGCAGCAGCAGAGCCAGCAGCAACAGCAGAGTCCACAGCAGCGACGCGGCTTGAACTCACCTGTTGGTGCAGCGGCAGCGGCGGCAGTGTTGCAGCGTCAGAACTCCTTCCAGGCACAGGGTCAGGTCAATGCGGCCGTTACACCCGATGCCGTCACTGTGCCCGGTGTACCGGGCGGTGGCTTGAGCTTTGGCGGCGCTGGCGGCGGCAACGGACCACAGTCACCGTACGGCGGCGGCGCTGCAGCGTTCCAGCAGCAACAGAATCCGATGCAACGGCTACAGAGGCAAGGAAATGTGCCACAGGCGACGCAGCATTTACCAGGTGAGTAGCTGCTGCCACACCACCCCTCGCCTCCCCCCTATCAGAGGCATACAAGAGTACTCCCCACTTATAGAAACCGAAGAGAAAACGATCAATTTGAAATGAATTTGTAAATTTTACAGGCAGAATTCGAGCGATCATATGTGGTCAAGCCAGTTATGTTATAAGTAGGCAATTTACCATAGAAACTAGTTGAGATTTAGTGTGTAGTTGCGCGTAGATGAATGATAGATCAATAGATCGATAAGTCAGAAAAAATAGCAATGGATCAGTAGCAAAGATGATCGACAGTTCTTACGATTTGTAGAGTCGCAGTGCAGCTTTATTATCTAACTCTATCAGTACATACACAGCTTTCCCACACACACACACACACACACACACTGATTCACACCTAAACACACACACACACGAAGAACTCTGTCGAAATATTTAACCAAAAGCAAAACAAAATCCAAAAAAACGCTTAACCGAACACAGGCTCAACGCGCTTTGGCTTGTCGCCTGGCAACAACAGTGGCAGCGGCGGCGGCAGCAACAGCAACAACAACAACAACAACAGCAGCGGCAATGGCAACAACAATCACAATGACAATGTTGCCAGTCAGCAGCAGCAGCAGCAACAACATCAACAACACCAGCAACACCAACAACAGCAGCAGCAGCTGATGAATGGCATGAGCATGTCGCCCCATCCGGCCATAATGGGCGTAGGCGGCATGGGCAGTGGCGGTGGCAATGGCATCATTGGCCTGGGCGGAGGTGGCGGCGTAGTAGGCGGAGGCGTCGTTGGGTCTGCCTATGGCTATGGGCAGGCGGCGAATGATTTCTATGGTCGAGCGCAGACCGGTAAGCCGTGTGCTCACACTTGAACTCTTTCCAATCTCTCTTTCTCTCTCTCCATATCCATCTCCATGTCGCTCTTGCTCTTCTTTCCGCTCTCTCTCTCTCTCGCTCTCATCTCAAACATCATGACCAAATCCAACTCCAGCTCCTCGCTCTCACGCGCTCGCTGTATATCATACACATATCATGCCCTATATAGATACCATACCTTATAAATACACACGCTCACATACACACACACACCTAAGGCATACACACACACACACACACACACACACACACATATATGTTACAGTCCACAAATTTCAATGTAAGGTTCTTTAAATCTAATGTTAAAATTCTAGAAAAACTTTGAAATTTGTAGCCTATAAACACACACACATTTATTGTATATACAAACTAAACGCCTTGGGAAAACAAAGAACAACTACAACAACAGCAACACCATTCTTGCCTAACCACATTTGTGTTTTGTATAATCGTATAATTGAAATAAATATATGTATATAATGTAATATGATATCTTGTAAATAACCATATATATATATGTGTATCGCAGAGCATAAGTACACGTATTTCTTCTTGTATATAAAAAGAAGCTTAGTCGTAAGTGCTGCACCCCCACTTCTCAATATATTAACCCTCCGTAAACCCCACCCATGAAAAGAGTTTAGTAATAGTGCGAAATCGCAGCAGAACTATTTATATTCACCATAGAGCTGGGGATAGTGAAACTATATATACTATGTATACATAAATATTCGTTATCATGCTTTAAGTGGAATATATCGAAAATTTTGGGAATAATTTAGAAAAAAACTTATCAAAAACGGGTTTAATTTGTGAATTAACTATCTGCAACCCGGCGCTAGTTCTCCCCCCCACCCATTTATTGTATATCTATATAAATTTACGAATATTGTTTATGTTTCATGTTTATGTTTTATGTTATATATGTTGTACCTTTGTTGTTGTGTACTATTATCATTTATATGTTGCTCCTCCTCCTACACACATGAATTGTGACTAAAATTTGAATCGAAAAAAAAAACGCGCATGGTCACCCTAAAAACAAAATATTTATCTAGTGAAACTCTTTGCAGCTGGCAACGGGGGCGCAGGCGGCGGCGGTGTTGGTGGCGGCGGCGGTGGCAATGCCAATTCGGACTTTGTCAAGCAGGAGCTGCGTGCCGTGGTCAGTGTGCGTGCCCAGCAGGCGGCCGCTGCAGCGAGCGGGGCCGGAGTCTCGGCACGTGGGCAAACGCCGCAGAGTCCGCTGCAACAGCAGCAGCAGCAGGGAACAATGAGTACAAATTCGATGGGTAATGCCAGCACGCCAGGAGTGAGCGGTAACAGTGGAAATCCTATGCTCAACACGCCGCCAGATCAGCTTGGCTTTAGCTTTGAAACGTGTAAGTGGTGACGGGTATCATTCAATTGAAAGATCGCAAACTAATCTAACGTTTTCTCTCTTTATTCTCACAGCGGACTTCTTCACGAGCAGCGCTACGAGGTGACCCGAAGGCGTTTAAGGTGTCCAAGTATCCAAAATTATGTTCTTCGAAACGCATTTATGGCTCTCAGACAGCTTCTCTTTCATAACGATAGACAGAAACAAAAAAAACTGCCGCATTTCAAGTCAGGCAAAAACAAAACTGAAAACATTTTCAATACGAAAAAGGCGAAACTGTAAATGTATAGTTAAAAACAAAAAGTAACAGTTAATAGCAGCACTATTCAATAAGCCAAAACGTTGTAGGTATACACAAAACTATATAAAGGTATATCGATGTATATGTATGTATACATACAGCACTAGCAAATATTAATTGTAAACGAAAACCTCTAAGAAAGAAATACGTAGAACCAAGATAAAGGGTAGTTAAAAGTTTCGCAAAGAGTTGCTACGAATTCTACAAAAAGAAAAACCGAAAAATGTAAAAGATAAAAGATAAAAAAAACATAATATTTATTACGTACATTGCTTAGGTTAAGTCGATAGTATGAATGTGTGTGGACGGCACACAAGCATGCATATATTTGTATACGTATGTATATGTATACATACATACATATGTATGTATCTATATATACATGTAGGCAGGTGCATGTGTTTGTATCGTGCGTGTGAAGTAAGCTGTTGTTTAATATTGTATAACTACTATATATATATGTACAGATAAACCGAAACGGAAACGTATAATTTATAATCCCTATATAACCCTATATAAACTCCCTCTAAACAAATGAGAACGGCAGCAGTTTTGCGCTTTAGGCTTTTATTTTAACGGCATTAGTTGTAATTAAACAAATTAACCAATTGTATACAATTTGAACGAACTATCTAAGCACCTAATACACACATACACATACACACATTTACATTTACACTATATATATATATATATATTTATATATGAATGATATGTATAAACATATTAAATTTAGTGTTGAATTTTTTTCAGTGTGATAATTTGTTAAATCTTATAAAAATACGAGTGTTGCTTATTTGTTGCTATAGAGCGTCTTCCTAGACCTTTCTATCCGATTCTGTTTGCTCTTTTTATCATATCCAAATAATGAAATATAATTTTAAAGTTATTTTATTGTCCTGCTGCTCTTTTAATTGTACATATTGCATCATTACAGCCCCTTCTTCATATTATCTATATTCTATGCTGTTTCTAAATTCTTATTCATAACTTAGTTAATGCTCTAAACATAATTAATTTGTAATTAAATAACAATAACAAGGAAAAAAACAGATCGAGAAGCGACGGCGTCGACGTCGCAACTCAATGTGAAGGCTATTTTACAGGTTTTGTGTTTAAACTAATTTGTAATTCACATATTTCTTTCGATATATGCTTTTCAAATATACACACATACTATATATACTATAGTAGTAACAACATCAGCAACAATAACAAATTAAGAACATAGGTTTTCGTGTAAAATCTGTTTATTATTATTGATTATTGATTTTGTTTACACACGATCGCGTCTATAAACTTTAGTTGGGTTCAATCGTTATAAATATTATTTAAAACATAAAAAAAATACTATGCAAGCATTATACAGATTCGTATATATCTATACATTATCGATAGTTTTTTTTAATTTTATTAAATATGTTTAAAATGCTAAATAAAAAGTTATATACAATATAAATTAACAAATCGTTATCTTTATTTACATTTTATTTTTCTATCCAGCATTATTTGGTTTGGTTCGAAGATCACATGATCATAATGGAAGTAAATACAAAATACTGTAATATATTGAAATTGTGTATAAGCAAATCGCGATATTAACACTTGAGAAAATAGAAATACCTCTCGTTAAGTTCAAAAAGAATATTTATTATAGTAATTCGAATACAAATTTATATACTTATAATGGCAACTCTTATAAACATAAATAATAACTGAACTTATAAAAGCACAACAAAGATTATGGGACAAACAAGTATGTTTGAGGCATATGAACAAGATAAATTTATATGTATTTGTACATATGTCTGTAAATTACAAACAACCGAAAACTAGTTGCAAATTTTACACATATTTTATTCGATAAGTATTTTAGATACGGTTAGTTCAATCTCAGTTTTAAGAGGCTACCAAATTGATACAATTCGAGGAATAGAGCGAGAGAACACGAAGAAATAATACAGCGACTTAGGATTCGGATTCGGCTTAAGGTTTTGATAATGAAAGGAGGGGGCGCTCTAGCACGCCTCTTCTATATAATTTGCCTTTAGCTCGTCATTCAGAACCTAATAATAATAATAATAACGATACCTCTGCAAGGCTACATGTTAATAGTGCTCGGTTCTCAGATCTGCGACGACGATTTATTAATAGAATACTGCATAAAACCTCAACCAGAACAAGAAATTATATTAATTATTACATATACACACGTATACTGCAATTAGAGTAAGTTACAAATCGGCTAAGCTATTCAAGAGATAAACCAGTATCTTGCATACGTACATAAACACACATACCTTATATGGGATAAAAGGAAGGATTATAGCAAAAATTCACACACACAGCAACACAAAAAGTACATATAAAGTGCATTAATGAATTTAAGCATTTAACGAAATTAATTAATTTATAAGCATACAAAGGTATATATACCATATATATATATACATATTGAATATTAATAGATCTAACAAACATAACAAATATTTACAAAACAAACAAAAACTAAAAAAAAAACTTTCATATTCCGCATACGAATTAATTTAACATATTTATAATACTACTGAAATGAACGTGTTGCTATATATAAAAATTATATATACGAGCGAAACTTAAGATTCAAATGCAGTTTCCATTTTGATAAAAAGTATTTCCGTAAGTTGTCTAAGCATAAGTAAAAGGTATAACTGTATACATAATTTAATTTGTTAGGTTTCGTTTATTGTTCGATTTTGTGTATTTTTTTAGTGTACATACATACTCGTACTCGTAATCTCTCTTTATGCAACCTAGTACCATAAATTTGTACCAAAATAAATGATCATAAAACCGTTACAAAACAAGATGCAACGCCCTGTACCCGTGCATAAGCCTACAAAACAAACAACCACAAATTGTTGATAATATTATGAGAACGAAAAACAAAAACTAAGCAAAAACATATACTATTTACTAATTGCATACAAAGAAGCCCTGAACCGTAATAAGTAGTGCCCAAAGGAACTAATACAAACAACAAGATATATATTATATATTAAATAGCATTTAAACAAGTTATAACGAATTCTAAAACAACAGCCTAAGCAATTAGTTATTAACAAAATAGTAAAAATAGCACAATTTTATAAAACAAGAAAGCGAACATAATTTCATAATTACAATACGAACTCTCTCGAAAACAAAGGTTACAAACGATTCACGAAAATAGGAGACACATACACACTCACAAAACACACACATTAGTATTTGCATGCATATTTTATTAAACACCTTGTTTTTCAAGTTTTGTATATAAACGATTTGCAGAAAAGTTGGGTGGGGAAATACTGGTGATTGGCTGTGTTAAAAAGAAAAACAAAAGAAACTGAAAAATTGAATGAGACATACAGGAAGGAGAAAACGCGAAAATCGATAGTTGAGTTTTTTGGTAAAGTTGGGAAGTGGGAATGGGGTGTTGGGATTAGTGGTATATGGGAATGAAGTGGTTCAGTTTAAATCGTCACAAATACATATAAATATATATATCTACTTTCTAAGTATTAACGTTTTCGTATCACATACACATGCATTATTATGTACATATATTGTTTCAACTTTGTTTTCTCTAGACAATATATTCACAAAACAAATTACGATTATCTTATATAACACACATAGAGATGTAACAGTATTCAGAAAATGAAAGAATTTTGACTAACAAAACTTTTATTTCTACAACAAATACAACTAAAAGAAGAACTTAACTCGAAGTCATCTACGATTCTACTATATATAGTGTTATGTTGTGTTGCTGTCACTCTTGATCGTTCAGTCGCAATTCGCATTATCTCCATACGTACATACATACATGTTGTCTTTGTCTAAAATGAGATATATAATTCGAGAATATTTATGTGGGTCCATGTTGGCTTCTCTTTGCTATTTGTATTGTATTTCTATGTCACATACACACGCACACACTCCACACCACACGGCATTGCATATGGTATGGAACAGTTCACATGTTAATTAAAATTAAAATATTGTACATGATGTGTAAATGTAATTCTCGTGCAATGACAAAACAAAAGGAATCGAAAACTTTTTGAATTTCAGATATTCAAAATGCACATTTGACTTCATTTCTAACTACAACTAAAGAACAACAATGATGTGCGCTATGTTTATGTTTGTACTTAATGAGAAATCTATTGATAATTAAATTTATTAATTAATTATAAATAAAATATACAATGAATGCAACAAAACAAACAACACAACAGCTACACTGAACAAGAAAACAAAAAAAAAAGCATTGAAAATGAGAAATGGAAAAAGACTAAATAAAATATTAATGAAATAAGCGTAAAGTCTGGGCATATTTTAACTAATTTCACTCGTTACTTTCTTAACTTGTCTGCCATATCAACAATCATATTTAGATTGGTGTTCAGAGTTTTAATCTGGTTCAATGTGGATGGGTCCAATTGTTTGAGCACCTCGCGCTTCACCTCCGATAGTCGTTGCGGCCTTAGCTGCAGCACACCTACTTTGGTGGGAATGTGCACGTTAGCGTAGCGATCTGGAAAACTAAATGAGATCAAATTAATTTAAATCCAAAGAAAAGTTTGAATCGGTTTGGTTTACGATTGCATGGCCAGCGGGCTGCCCGCTTTGGAGAGAGCCACTTCGCCCGGCTTGGGCCAGCGTAGAAAAGTCATAGGCGGCAGATCGGCTTTCTTCAGAACCGCCCTGTCTACAGATTGTATCTCGGCTCGAGGTAGGTGGGAACGTGACTGGGGAGTACGCAGGCGTGCAATGCGTGAGTTAATTGATTGACTTCGTGTAGTCCGCGTTGTGGGATCTAAAGAGTACAAAAGTCATAAGGTCATCTACAAAGTCGAAAACTGCGGCTACTTACTCACAAATTTCAGATCCTCGAAGTGGCTTGGTTTCAGCTGCAGAAACTGTGTAAACTTCATCTGCAGCACTTGCTGAGATGAGCGCGACAGAAGCAACTGCAGCTGATTTTCCACCTCCCGCATGCATCGCTTACCCAGCTCATCGATCTCGTGTAGTACCGTGTCCAGCTTTATTGCGGCCAAACGTTGTTTCTCCTGCAATTCCGCCTCTTGGCGCAGCTGATTACGAGTCCGCTTGTTTATTTTTGTGCGGGGCATCTTTTTTACTACTTGATTGATTGATTGATAGAAACTGGCTGGATGGGGCTGCTTGAATTTCAATGAACATTTGAATTTTTATTAACTTGTTCGCTTGCTAGGAAACATTTGTGTAAAATTAAAAACTACAGATTAAAAACTAAGCACAATTCAAAAATTTGTTACTTAAACGGAAACATAGAGTACGTAAGTATTTGGATAATGATGGAGATATAAGTAAATTGATATATCTATATTAAGTGCCTGGTTGAAGATGATTACTTCAAGCCGGCCTTGCTGGCCGTATTCACGATCATTTGCAAGTTCTCATGCAGTGTGCGAATCTGGTTTAAGGTATCTGAGTCCAGATTCTCGATGAGATCTGCATGAACTTCGGCTAGCTTCTTGGGACGCAGCGACAATACGCCATTTCGTATGGGTATATTAACATTCGCAAACTTATCTGGCATCCTGTGGAAAAGGAACAGTACACAGCTTAATCAGTATATTCGCTTATTCTACACAAACTTAACTTACACTTGAGCTACCATGGGGCTGCCAAACTTAGATAGCGCCATCTCACCAGGCTTGGGCCAGCGCATAAAGGCCATTGGTGGTGTGCCCGGTGAAGTGCCGCGTTGTTTGAGTGGGGTTCGCTCCGCACTGAACGCCTTCTGCCGTGCCGGCATTGGAGTGCGCATCTTATTGCGTGAATTACGATGCGATTTCTTAGCACTGGCCATTATACTGTTGGTACTGTTCGTCGATGCAGTCAGTACCTTGCTACCCTCGCACGCAGAACGACTGCGTCTTTCACGACGGGCACGTGCCGAATGCAACGGCCCTGGAATTGTGCCACTGCCGTATGCAGAGATTATAGATCCACTCTGGCTGCCAATTGCACCGCCCAAACCACTGTCCTCTGTAAGGTAGCCTTAATAGAGTGTGACCAAATGCGCAAATGGTATGAAGTGTGAGTGCGAGCAATGGTTTTGTTAGGATACAAAAGCAGAGTAAGATAGTTAGAAATAAATACGCCACCAAAAGCAAATAACAAAATTGCAAATGATATAAACAAAAATTTGTAGTTACCTTCATCATTACGATTACTTGTGGCAGTCATTCCGCAGTTGTTGTTGCTTATGTTGCCCACTGTGCCGATTGTTTTGTTACTGCATATGGAGAGCGAGCCAAATTGCTGCGTCTGATCACTTGCCTTGAAATCATTAAAACGCTCGAGCTGCGCTAATTGATCTATAAAATCACCCATTTTCATAGTCCGTAGCTCGGACTGCAATCGGGATTGGATTAGCTGAATTTCTGTATCTGCAATTGTTTTGTAACGCATTGCAATTTCGTCTAGGCCCTCTAGAAAGGAATCTGATTTTAACTCGTAAATACGTATTTTTTCCTCGCGGTTAGCCGCCTCGCGATTTCGCTTGGAATTCTTTGGTATCTTTGTACGCGGCATTTTTAATTAACTATTTATATTGTTTCCAAAATTGTTTTGATTCGATGTATCTATTTTTTAGCGTTTCTCTTTGTGGCACACACTAAGCAAGCGTCGTCTTTTTCAGTTTCTTTTAAGTTTTTCCGCCTTTTCCTTTTCAATGGCGTCGATAAGCGACTGCATGCAATATATCGATATTTGCTGAATCCTATTTCTGTTAATTAACAGAACATTTTGAGTTTAACATTGGATCGTGAATATCGATATAGCCTGATTTTATTGTTACTTTATTATTATTAATAAATATTGTTTTTAATTTGTGCAACTCTTATGCTAAGAACATTTTGAGTTTAACATTGGATCGTGAATATCGATATAGCCTGATTTTATTGTTACTTTATTATTATTAATAAATATTGTTTTTAATTTGTGCAACTCTTATGCTAATACATATTAACTTAACGCATTCATATTATTATATATAACATTGATGTAATACTAGTAGTACTAGTAGACTATTTAGCAATTTGAAATATTTGGTATTGAAATGTTGGAAATATCGATAATTTTTTCAAGACAGTCTGTTAGATCATTTTATTAGCATTCTGTAAATAGATGACAAAAGAAAAACAACATACTAGTGCTACCGATTTCCCATAGATGGCGCACCAAAGAAAATAATTATAAAAATACGACCATAAATAATAAAGTATTTTAACGTACATTTTAAAGTACTATATCAATTAATTAATTTAAAATCCCACTTATAGTAATTAATTTCGCAGAGCTTATTAATATACATGATGAACACAAGCACGGGCTTTAGAGTATAAATATTGTAAATAAATGTATTAAAAGTCATTCATATTTGCAAATAACTTTTCAAAATGTTTTGTCGTGCTGTGTATGTATAATATACATATGCATTTATGCGTACCTATGACAGCAAGTAAGGACATCGAAAGCACCCAACAAAGAGCAGGATATACAATCGAGACACGTAACAGGTGAAAGGCAACCTGCTACCTTGGCAATACATTATCACGTCGTTTCCGCGTTGATGCTTTTATGAAAGACTTTATTCGCAGTGACTATTCGATTACGAAAGTACATTTTAATTTTCAGTTTAAATTGCCAATTTATCTCACTATTTAATATGCATAACTTATTTTAAGTAGTTATCTCTCTGTAATTCGATCTATTTATCGATCATCGGTAATGAATTTCTTCAATAAGGTTCAATTTGTATTTATTGTCCTGAAACTTAAAATTCCCTCTATTATTATCCCCAAATGGTGTTTTCAATTTGATTACACACCTGCACACATACATACAGTTAGGAGGGTATTTTCACCCACCGCCATCAAGCGAAACTACCCTCACCTCGTAATGAGCCCAATATTGAATTGTGTGCCCTCTAAGTACGCGAGTAAGTATCGTAAACTCAATTAAGTTTTCGTCTAGTTCGATATTAAGCTCCCACACACACGCACATGCACAGGTGTCGCCCGCCCACACTCCCTCGCTCACTCTCTCTCTGTCGCTCTCTCGTTACTTTTGTCCCGTTCCGGAACACTCAAAACTGCAAGTTGCACTCAAAGTACAGAAGTGTTCCAGCAGTTCCGTTCGTTCCGCTCGGCGCTAGGCGCCGCAACGTATGCAGCGCACACAACGCAGCAGTCGCTTGGAGCAGCAGGCAGCGACAACAGCAGGCAGCAGTTGCATTCCACACACAGTTCGTACTAGCTCGCAGTTCGCAGTCGGTCGTCAGCGCAGCTGGGACAGCGTGCTGCATCGTTTGCATTACACCCACACGCATACAAGCACAAACACAGACGCAGACAGACATAAACATTGCTTGCGATCCACATTTATTCGATATTTGCGACGCGTCACTCGGTCGGTCGAGCGGGACGTCGCACCTCGGTTAGCTTGCCTACTCTGTCTGTCTGTCTGTCTGTCTCACTCTCTGCTTCTAGCGTTCCTCTTCTGTTTCTTCTGTTATTGTTGTTTTGCCGTGTTTATTGGTGCGTGTCTTTAGTTGAGTTCTCGTTTGCTTTGCGCCTTCTTTTCGTAAGCGAGAGCGAGCAACATAATTAAATTAAAATTTGCCACAACACACACACACACACACACACGCGGAGACAGACTGGCATAGACAGAGGGCTAACTAATCACATTACCAACCATCAGCCATTCGCCGTTATTCGCCGCCATCATCCATTGACATCGACAGCGCCAGCGACGTCGACAGCGACGTAGGCAGTCGACGAGCACAGCGCGCTTCACACAGAAGGCACACTCCGAGCGCTTTGTGTTGCATACTTTTTGGCGCGCGCCACCAGTAGCACCAACTACAACAGCAGCAGCAGCAGCAGGAACCTGCTCCTTGTGTAAATTAAAAACGCTTACGTTGCAGGCCAAAGCAGCAGGAAAGCGTGCGAGCATTTTTCACAACTCTTCCAGCTGGTAAGTTGTCTCACGCTAAATAATTTAATAAATTCATATAAATAATTTAAAAAAGTTTTCATAAATTTATTATGAAACTAACAATTTAGTAGCTTAGTATGAGCTCATTATTACTTTATAGACTGTTCTCAGCTCATTTTGGCCGTTCAATTATCTCGGTTGTGCTATTAAAGAATTATAATTATAATTACGTATATTCCAAATTGGGCGATAATTAAAAACTCTGCTCGATTTTGCACCCGCAGGCGCCTTCGTCGCGTCGGCGCCCAATTAAATAATATAATGCAATCAATTTGTCATTTGGCCCAGCCAAGCAATCTCTCAATAATAATTGCGGTCGCTTTTGTGCTTGCTATAACGCTATGATACCCTGCCCCGAATTAAAAAGCAATTGGGTATATTCAGTAGTTTAAAAGAAAGATTTAGCTTAGTTTCTTTGTCTGTCCGAAAAGGAACTGCTGAAAATAGACGCTCTGCTACACATATTTCATATTGGTGCAAATATATATATACTTCTTCAGTAATGACAATCCATCCGATTTGCCTATTTCCGTATTTATGCCGACTGAAATTGGATAAAATAAGTTTGTTAACAGGATATAAAAATGATTGATGGGCTATTTGCTGAATTCAATTGCCGGGTATAAGTCTTGAACTAAAATGAACGTAGAACGCAACGGAACTGTTTTTATTATTCCTCGTACTTTAGATAATAAAAAAAATTTAATTTATTGTGAAGCACAGAAAGTACTCAGCTGCAGAGGTGGAGTATTCTACTCACCAAAACCTTAAATATGCCCTGTACATTTCGTTTCAATTTTCTTTTTTCGTTATCATTTTGATATTTTATATTCGCTTCGGCACGCACAAAACGCGTTCGCCCCGCTCGCTTCGAGCCTAATTCCAGCTCGTGTAAAGGGTCTTAGCCCTATTCCAACCCCACGATTGTGTCCTTCCGCGCTGTGGGCTCATCAATAATAGTTTGTCGAGAAAATTTGGCTGAAACCAAATTGGAAATTGCAGGCAGGCATTGTGCAGCAGTGTTGGAAAATGCCCTCGAAAAAGCTGTTCGCGACCCGCCGCCGGCGCCGGCATCCACTTCAAAGTTCGATTTTCTCTATTCAACATTGTCGAGGCGCCAAACAAAGGCGGCAGCATCAGAAGCGGAGAGTGTGGGAGGAAAGAAGAAAGCTAAAAAAATCGAAGGAAAGAAAAGGTTTATAAGTAAAATATATAGCATACATATGTAGGCGAATAAGCCATGAATTTTAAAGTTAATATGATTTCAATCATATTTATTTATTCCATATATATTTCGAATATTCACTAACAGATTTTGCAGAGAATAAGCTACGATATTCCTTCTTAGATCAGACTGTGATAGTTTCTTAAGGTAATCGTTGTATTTAACACATACCTAGTATGCTTAAGTTTATCCAGTAAGTATCTTATAGGATCTCTCGGCACACTCTTAATTAAGCTGATTGAATTAACTGCTCTGTCGGGAAGAGACAGAATAAATCGCAAAATAAATACGCAGCGAAGCGTTGTGTATGCTCTGTGTGTGTGTGAATTATAGATGACAAGACCTGGCCGCAAACAAAGTATCCGAGCGAGTACCCGAAAGTACACAATCCCCCTCCCCCTCCCTCCCTCCACAACCACATCTCGTACATTCCGGCATTCGCCACACTACCCACTAAACGGAAGTGCATTCACAAAATTTTCGCTTTACTTCCGGCTTCCGCATGGTGTCTCTTTCTGCGGCTGCACGGCAGCCCGACTGCCTATCTGTGTGTGTGTGTGTGTGTGTGCAACGTTGCAGAAGGATGATAGCTCTAATATTATGTGGCAGCTCAGGAAATGCTCTTAAGATCAACAATTTAATATTGAGTATACGTATAGTTGGCATGACTTGAGTAGTTTGCGCATGGCTTAAGTGCATGTTGAAATTTTCCGAAAACTCCTTTGCATATGTGCGCATAAAAAAGGCTGCGCTCCATTCGAAACCCTATAAATTGTGCTCATTATGAGCACTCCCAGGTGAGGCAAATAAAAATGCTCATTTGCCACATTTGCCATAATAATTGCCACGCATCCCCGCGTTCTGCTCGCGCTGTGTCTGCGTGTCTGTGTGTGTGTCTGTGTGAAAAGTGTCGATGGATAATTTAACACGGGCAGACCAAAACAGGAAAATATTCAGTGGGCGTGGCAGCTCGACAAGCGGAAAGAGTGCGCCAGAGAGACTTGTGAATGCAAAAAAAAAAAAAAATGATAAAGCGAGCGGAGGTGGGAGAGAGAAAAACAGGGAGGAAACTGAGGCACAAAATTATACAACGCGTATGTGGCACAGCATTTGCTTGTATGCACCACAGAGCCGGCTAGGGCGAGGCTGGGCGTGGCAGGGCGTCGGTGGGAGCCAGGTGTGCCAGGTGGCAGGTGGCATGCCGCAGGCACAGCAACTGCTACACTGAGGCTACAGATAATTTCTTTTTGCCTTTCTGCAGCGACCGAGCGAGCGGGCGAGCGAGCATTTTCCCAATGTATTTTTCGCAAAGTTTCCGCTACGCTCGGCAGCAAATTTATTGAACCATGAAATGTTTGTGTACGTGTTTGGATAGAGCCAGTAAAAAGGCAGACAGAAGCTGCAAGAGGCGCCAAAACGGGGCTGAGGTGGCCAAGTTACTGGCAATGAATGAAAATGCTGAAAACTGCGAGAATATTGCCAGGAAAAGGCAAGTCCCAACGACACGATGAAAAGTGCTTGTTAGTTGTTGCATCCACGCTGGTAATGCTCCCGTAATCATATAATATTATGACTTTATATAGCTGAAATTGCACGCAAAAGGATCTACAATGGTTAGGTCGTTAACTTGCGGATCTTATCTGTTCTCTGAACTCTCGCTTTGTTCGTCTCTGCAAGCTGAGCGTTAGGATCGGGCAAAAAGGTCTTCGAAAGGGTCCTTCTCGCAGCATTGTTATTGTTGCAGTTACTGTAGTTATTGCTGCCATCAGTTTTACTGTTACAGTTACCGTTACGTTTCACTGTTACTGCCACATGGCTCATAGCTTTTCATTTTAGTTTTCTCTTTTCCGTTTCCCCAATTTGCGCTATGAAAAATTGTCGACGATTCTGATTTGATTCAATTTTGATTTCGATATTCTCAAATATCAAATTATATTTCTCGAGACGGAGATGGAGCAGGCGAAAAAAGCGTTGAGCGTGAAAATTGTTGTAAATTGGTATTGCTATTGCAATTTCTTTATTATGTTGAGCTGAGTAAGTAGAGACCTGAATAGGTCGCTTACTTTAATTAAGCTGCTTATTGATTAAAACCTAATTCATTTCCAAATCTTCTTCTCGGATTTCAATCACTAGTGGGTCTCTATATGCATATAAATCAACTTTATCTTCTGCTTTCACTTGAATGACCATAAATAGGTCGTTAGAATTAAACAACCTATTTCGTGTTCTTCTATTCGACAACAAATAGGTATTCTACTTCGAATACATATAGCTATTGCATATTTTTCTTTTAGTTGATAGATTACAAATAAGTCGATAGATAAGAACAACCTATTTCGTGTCTACAGATATCTCCTATTTCGACTACAAATATGTCTTGCATTTGATTTATTACAATAGGTCTATATACGTATGGTATTTAGGTCGCTAACTTTAAAGAAACTGAAGCATTTTCACTTCTCCCATTTGATAGCCGACAATTTCAATTGTTTGGCCCGTTTGTGTCATAGAAACTGCCAAGGGGATAGAGGGTGGTGGTGAGTCTACACTAATTTGCCCCCAACCAAAACCCTCCACAAAATACCATACAAAGGCGACCTCTCGCTGCCACCCTGCCTGGCGAGGGGCTGATGCAACGCAGCATTTCTATGGCTGCATGCGAACTTGCCGCGTCAAGGTACTACATAGATGCATATATACTACATACATATATCATTGATGTGCCCCACCGATCATTGCGGGCATTTCTCTCTGTCTCTCTCTCTCTCTCTTGTCACGCGAAACGTGACGTTGGTTGTGCGAGCAATTTCGTATCCTGGTCAAGGAGCGAAAAACTGCCATAAACTAAATTCAATTAGAGTCGCTTTTTTCGGGCTCAGCTTTTGGTGCGGTTCGTCGTTGTTGTCACAATGGATTTGCATACCGAATGGACGATGGATGGAGCAGACGGATGGAGCGGGACGGGGCGAGATAGGGGCGATGTTGGTATAGCTGGTAAAGGACCTGCAAATGGCTTGAACATTTGTAATACGTGTAAAAAGAGCACGAGGGGATGCAATTGATTTGATTAAACGTCGCTCGCTGCGTTTGCAACAAGTGTGGTTGCAGCATGCTGCGGGGAGAGGGAAGTGGAGGGAGGCAGATAGGGCAGAGGTTGTAACTAAGGGATTGGGTGGCTGCTATACACGAGCAGCTGCTATACCGATTCCGTTTCTAATTCAGCGTCTGATTCAGATTGATTGTGCGTGCAGTTGCAAATTGCGATAAGTGCTGCGAGTGCTCACAGTGGTCAACGACAGAGAGATATGCGTGAGTGTGTATGTGTGTGTGGCTGAAGGATATATCTGTCTATGTGTATGTGTGTATCTGTGTGTGCGTGCTGAGTGCATGTAGTCGGGTTAGTCAGTCTAGTCTTGTGCCTTGTCCACGCTCCACATATCGAATACATATCGAAAACCATTACGAATTCATTAGCCCACACAAAATACTACAGTTAGCTTAGACTGCTGCTACTGGCTCTCATTTCTATTGTTGCTATCTCTTTTGCACGCCAGTGAAAAGCTAAGTGAAATGGTTTATTGAAAGACTTTTCTCTTTGAGCTTGCAAACGTTTTGAATGCATTTTGCAACTATGTTTTTGGGTGTATCTTTAAAAGAGTTTCTTCGATTTTAGCGTACTGCCTGCACTGGCACTGATATAAATTGTGAACGAGAATATATATATTAAGTAAGCTGAAATAAGTTTAATTTACATAGGTATACGCTTGCTACAAAATTCTGTTAATCCTTTTGAACAAGAAAAAATTTACTATATAGACTATTATGCCTCTTTTTAAACATTCTTATTTGTTTCTTTTTGCTTGGTTTCCCTGGAGCAATGTTTATATTTTTCCCAACTGAATCTATATAGTATACACATGCACTTCCTGCACACACACAGCTTTAAAACCATCTAAGCAGACAATTAGAATTATGGTAACAACTCTAATCAGGTGTCTGCACTCGCTCGTTGTCTTGGCTAATGTTTGTATAATACTGTGAGTGAGTGTGTGTGTGAGAGACAGAGAGAGAGAGAGAGAGAGAGAGAGAGAGTGAGAGAGAGAGAGAGAGAGGGGATGCCTGTGTGTGCTTCTCTTTCTCTGCCAGCGCTGAGGCACCTCGGATTTATGGTCATTGCTTGCAAGTAAATTGTATCGGATTTAAAACTGAGCACTACCGAGCAGCATCAGCACTAACTAAATGCCTGTCTGCGGTGGGTGTATGTGTGTGTGTTTCGTGTATGCGTGTGTGTGCTTGTGCATGTGTGTTTCCCGGCAAAAACAACACGCGTAATCCGTTGAGCAAGCAGCAAGCACGCAGCTGTTAAACTTTGCTGCATACTTTGCGGCGTTGCGAAATCTGCAGCACGCAGCGCGCACACACGCAGCAGCACACACTGACACGCACGTACACACACACACCCACGTGCAGCTAAAGCTGGCGACGACTGTGTAACTTATTTTCGCCATGCACAACGCATTGCAGGCGCCTTTTACATGCATAAAACTAATACCCTGTCTGCCTGCGTGACAGTGTGCGAGAGTGTGTGTGTGTGTGAGAGTGTGTGTGGGTGTGTAGATGTGTGTGCTGGGGCTTAACTTTGCATGCTACAAATAATTAAAGCATAAGAGAGCGAGAGAAGGCAGCGCAGACGAAGAATGAGACTGAGTCGAGCATCGGGAGCAGGCAAGATACGATGCGAAGCGAAGCTGGTGGAGCAACCTCAGTGGCAGCCACAGCATCCATAGAAGCATCCACCAGCGAGCGTATTGTCTGAGCTCCCCTCTTCCGTACCTCCCGTCCCTTCCGTCCTTACCGCCCCTGACAGTCTGTCCCTTCTGTCCCTTTTTCTGTTGCGTCATCCTGCCAAATTGAATACTTTAATGCAAGTTTAATGGCCGCATTTGAGTTGAGCTCTTACAGATTACAACTATTTCATCTCACAGTTTTAAGATCTACTTCATGGATAATGTTGGATAAGGGGGAGGGGGCAGGGTAGGGTAGGTTATAGCCTGCTCATTTTAAGTACCTGTCTCTTGCAGCCCGCTCAACTTCATATAATGCGTCCCCGGGGCAGACTGTCAGCTATTCTTGTAAAGCCCAAACTGTTGTATTTATGTAGCAACTTGCAATGAAACAGTCTGGGGTGTAATCATAGGAAAGTAATGACTACAAGACTACTGCGTGTCCTGGCATTAACTCACTCTCAGTTGGCCTTAGCCTCGTGTTAACTAAGGCATTTATAAAATTATGTTACCTATAAAGAACATTAAGAAACCAAAGTAATTAACAGCTTTAAATCTTAGGGAATGATCTGTTAAACATCTACATATATTCTTTTATTCATACAGTACATACATATCAATCTTTGACCTATCTTGCTTTATTCTTTCAATTGTTTCTTCGGCCTTCTTTGCAAGCAAACAATCGTTCGCTCGCTCTGCAGCCAAGCGTATGCAATGTTTCCACTTAATTCATTGCCCATTTCTGTTGCCTTTTCTGCCTCTCTCTTTCAATATCCCATCACCTGCAACTGATGCCGCCATTATAGAGTAACCTCAGGCGAAACAAATCAACCTGTACAGTGAGGAGAGACCCCTCCCTATCCGCCTCTCCTCCTCTTCTCCTGTACACACAAATAAAAGGGAAGCTGTTGAAGTGTCACATGAAACGATTCTAATTGCATATTTTGTTGTCTAGCTCTTTTGTTGGATGGCAAAAAACACAAATAGGCAGAGAGAAAGATAGAGAGAGAGAGAAAGAGAGAGAGAGAGAGAGCGGGGCAGGCAAACAGGGAATAAACAAATAAATAGACGTGGAGAAGGCGCAATGAAACTGTTAGAAAACTCTTGCGCCTGCTGCCATCTGTCACTTTTAGGATTCGGAATCGGGGTCAGGGTAGGGCTCGTAAATTTTATGGTCATGTCAGATCGTTTTAATAGCATTATTTATGGTGACTTTTCTGGTGTAAACTTGCCAAATGAACTGGAAACTAAAGGGAATATGCTTAATAAACTTTAAAGCAGAAGATCTTGTAATTATATAGTTTATTTAGTTTAATATATATGAAAACTTCGTGCTATGTGCATAATGTGTAGAACCTCTTTCTCTTTATGGTATATTATCATGCCCAAGCGGGACTAAAACAGTAGCTTCGCCTGGGTCTATCAAAATCGCTCACTGTCTAACGCGACTCGACTCGACTGTCGGCAATTTGTTTTTCTTTTTGTCGGACAACCGACACCAACAACAGCAATAACAACAGCATTATTAACAGCAGCAGCAGCAACAGCAACAGGAAGAGGCAGCAACAACAGCAACAACAACAGCAGCAGCAACAACAATCAGAGAGACGAGAAAATCACTTGACTTTTCGTAGTTGTCCTTGTCGCTTGCAGAAAGAACAACTTGTGCTTTATGTGTGTGCGTGGGCTGGGAGGCTGCATGTGGTCGAGGGGCGGGGGGCGTGGCGTAAAAAAATCTTGAGCGCCTGTTGACACACACGCGAAACACACACGAGCAAAAGCGAATGACTCGGAAGAGGAGGCAACCAAAAAGAGAGACAGAGACTGAGGGGAGAGGTATGACTGCGGGACTGCGGGACCGGGGACAGGCCGCTTGTAACCGCCAAAAACATTTTGCTAACGATTTATGTCCGTTGCATGCTCGCTATTTGGGGATGCGAGATAAATGTCGGAGGCACTTTTTCAGATACTTTCCAACAGTTGCCTGGCGTGCAGCAGCAGCAGCATCGTGTGAAGCAGACGAAGCTGTGCAGGGTAAATTAAAGTTTAAATTGCTTTAAGATTTTTGAAATATTTATAAATACCCTTCCAGAGGGTATATATATACGCTTGGTCAGAAACGAGTGACGCATACAAGAAGAGATCTCTGATTCATAAGAAACTATTGGCATGGTCTGCCTGTCTGTTCAACTGTTCTATGCCTGTCTGTCTGTCTGTTTCTCGGCCTGTCCACTTCTATGTCAGCCTGCTTTTCTGCCTTTCTGTTTATCACAGTTTGTCCGCCTGTTTCACTGTCTGTCTGCTTCTCCATCTGTCTTTCTGCTTCTCTCGCTATCTGCTTGTCTGTCTTTCTGTCTGTTTGCCTACGGATCTGTTTATCTGCCTGCCTGCTTTTCTGCCTGTCTATGCGCCTGCCTACTTCTCTGTCTGTCTCTCTTTCTGTCTGTCTGTTTGTCTGTCTGCTGCTCTATTTGCCTGCTTGTAGGTATCTCTGTTAGGCCCCTCTGCCTGTCTATCGGTCAGCCTAAAATCAAATAAGTCTTTTAGCTTTATTTATATCGATACCAAAGAAACCATCAGGCAGATTCAAAAAACTTACAAGTATCATATTATATCATATCAAAAATTCCCACTTGCTGATGGGCCGAGGAATACAAATAGGCTGCCCGAGGGAGTGTGACAGAGAGCAGCGTGTGAAACAAGCCAAACCGTTGGACAAAGTTTTAAGCCAACTTTAAGCTCTTACGGCCGGCGCAGGACACATGTTGTGCAGGCTAGCACATTAAATCAGGACTCAAGCAACGATTTTACACTTTGAGCAGTTTTTAAAGCTGCCCGCAGGACGCAGCTGGGTTAAAGCCCAATATCCTCTGGCTAAGGCCTGACAGCCTTTCGGCGCGGCCAACACAACAGAGAGGGATAGAAAGAGGCAGTGGTAGGGAGAGGGAGGCAGAATGAAGCAACCGCTGTCAGTTGTCCAACAGGGCGAGAAAAAAAGATGAAAGGCATGCACTGAAAAAATAAATTATGTGAAAGGCCAATTAATTGTTTGATGAGTGTAAAATACTCTGCAAGCTATTTAATACATAAATACCGTAGGTCCAATTTTTTGTTGTTTTTAAATTAATTCTACTTCCGTATTTTATTTAATGTTCTGTCTAGCTCGTTTCAAGTTGCATGCGATATTTTCCAAAATAACATGCGATTTACTGCTTGCGCTGACTTGGGTTTGTGTCTTCGCTGCTGTTACTGTTAGCAGTGCTGCCCGGCGTTGTTTAACATTACAGTACAGCGTGAAGTGCATTGTCTAAGCGCAAAGTAATTATTCTATGCATTTTTGACATTTCCCATGCACATGATTTGTAGGATATTCCTTGCAATTATATATTTCTTGTACTTGATTTAACTTATTTGCTCATACAGCACACGACAACTGAGCAGAATTGTAGGAAAAGAAGCGAACTGAATAAATAGAGCAAGCAACTAAATACATATACCATCTGAGCCAGGTTAAAGAGAGCTTCTCGTTGCGTGCTTGGCTCAGCTGCTTTTGCCGAATTTCCATGTCGGACTTGCAACACTTTTGGGCGCGCCCTTTTATTTTTGCTGCACGTTTGTGTGTTTTTTTTTTGTGTCTGCGGCTAAGCAGAAGTAAACAAATGCTTTCGCGCACTTTAACAGCGTGCTAACAGTGGCCGCCAATGTTAATGCTGGTCCTGCAGCTGCTGCAGTTGTAGTTCTCTTTCAGGCGCCGCTGTTAACTCTCTCACTCACTTCCTTTGCTCTGTTGTCTCGCCGCACTCTGCTCTCTATCGATTTGCAGTGCATGCTGTGCGCAGGCGTCGGTTGAACTACAAATTTCCGACTCTTGCGTACAGGGTGCTCCTGCAGCTGCAGCGGGCAACCCCCGGTGTGCACGGTAAGGACGCACAACAAGAAAGCAGTGAAAGGGAGAGAGAGAGAGAGCGCGCCCGTCACGCTCTGCAGCTTTTATAGCATCTCCGTGGTATTTGGCATAACATTTCACTCAACTCTCTCGCATGTTGCCTTTGCAGGGGTGGCATGTGGATAAATTTCAGCCAACATGGATCCCAGTGCTCTACAAAACATGGATCGGGACGCATTAAAGAAGCAAATCGAGAATATGAAATATCAGGCCTCCATGGAGCGCTGGCCGTTGTCTAAAAGCATTGCAGAGTGAGTAGACGAGTTTGATTAATAATATAAATAAAATATAAATTTTAAAAATATAATATTAATAATTGGGAGTTCGTGAACGTTTTCCTTTGTACAACAAAAGTCAAGTTTCCCCCTCAACTGTGCTATGTTTTCTCAGTGTGTGTGCGCGCGTGTGTTTCTGTCTGTATGTGTGTGTGTGTGAAAAGCCACACAAAACTTGAGCTTGTCTAGACGCGCGGTCCGAGCAGTCTAATGCTGCCGCTTCTGCTACCGCTGCTTCTGCTACCGCTGCTGCTTTTGCCGCTGCTGCTGATGCCGCACAGTGGCTGCCTTAAATATTCATAAACGTGCCTTTCGCCCGCAGACAACACCTGAGCTAAGTGTTCGTTCGGGCGTTTTGTTTGTTCTTTCAAAATATTTACATAAATATAAAGTTGACGTTGTTGTTGATGTTGCTTGACGGTTACCTTTCGCTGAGTCTCTTCTTGGGCGCAACTGTACGTGTGTGGGTATGTGCTTGTGAGAGCCAACATGTGTGTGTGTGTAGACAAGGACTAGACAAAGTTCTGCTGAAATAAACGCCAAAAATAGCTCGACAAAAAGTTGAGAGTCGAGAGAGAAACGAAAGGAGAAAAACGCAATCAGGGAAAAATATCATGGTATATCTAAAGCCTGGACGATATAACTAAAATTGAATATAAATATTTTAGATACATTTATTGATAGGTTAAATATATTAATCAATTTAGTTTTGCGATGTACTACTGCAATATGCGGTGTTTAGGTTTTTTTCAAAACGACCTATTTCTGCTTAACAGTTAAGGATCTAAAGAATTTTCCGGACCGCTTAGGGGTATGAAAAATATATGTTGGCCAATTCTTAGAACCATTCGATAAGCGCCTAAAATATCATAGAAATAGGTTAACATGTATTTAATTTTTTATATTATCTAAAAATAGAAAAATATCTAACAAAAACCTTATACGATACACTGTAAATTAAATATAACAATAACTTCCAATTTCGGCATAGTATTCATATAACAATTCTCCTGCCAACTGACAAATTTTCAGGCCACAAAAAAGGTCAATGAAATCCCCGAAAAAAAGTTGAAGAGGAAATAAACAAAAATAACTTTCAACTCGTGCTGGACATTGTTTTCCTTGAAATTTGGTAATCGAAGTAAGCCAAACTCAAATACGACCAATAAACTTGTAGCAATATTGACAGCCAGAAATTAAGACAGCAACAACAACAGCAAGAACATAGACGGAATGAGCGATAAAGTGAATAAAAGAGCATGACAAACGCAATTTCTTTTTCGACTCGGGGCAATTCGTAGTCGACTCACATCTCAATTTGGCACAGCATAAAACATTTGTCACTCAATCAACAACAAAACGGAGCAAATTAGACAGGAGCACACACACACATATACACGCATGTATCGACATGCACAAACATGCAGAAAACCGTTGCGAACTTTACAAAATCAAAGTCAATTAAATTTTGAGAGGCGAGTTTTAAGCGCTTGATTGATGAACAAATTGCACTGCCGAAGCCGGTAAAACTGGTTGGCATCTAAGGAAGGTGTGTGCGTGTGGGGTGTGGAGGGTGTGTGTGGTAGCTGTGCGGTAGTTGTGTGTGGTTACCATCTCGTTAAGTGCAGCAAACACCGCACATTACGTCGTTTCGTTCGGCGAAACCGAACACGCAGCACACAATCGCCTGGCCGGACGGGCTTGTCCACGATTCAGTCCTGATTGATTGACACCCTGTGTGTAAGCATGTGTGCGACCACATAGACGACGATCCTGCGTGATGGCACACTGGATACATTGCGATTGTCCAGGTTGTCCAGCTGACTCGCGTCGACAGCGCATCGCGAGTGAATTTGCTCACCGAATGTGTCAGATTATATATGCATGTGAATATATATTATGATGTTGTATACATTATTTATGTGTTCTTTCATTTATAAAGTGCACCCATTGCAATGGTGACAGCTGTAAATGCATTTGGATCTCGCATTTCGGTTACTATAAAGCGTATATATTCTCGATCAGTCAGCTATCGCTCTAACTACTGATAAAATGTGTCTGTTTCGGTTTCAGGCATCTCTCGCTTGCTGTTTCTCACAGAACGCGAAAATTTTGATACTATAAACTATATATCTTCTCAAACAGTCGATAATTGGCCATATATTAGATATCTCTAAGTACCCATGTTTCCTCCTCGCTTATCCAGCTCTGTCTTTCTTCATTTGTTGTAGATTGCAATTGAGATACTATACAGTATAGATATATATTCCTAGTCAATTATTAATCGGGCATAAATAATCAGTTTAACTTTAGGTATTATCGACTTCTAGTATTTTGGTATTTTAGTACTCGCACACACTCAGCTTCAGCTCATATATTATCCTTTGTTGCCTGTTCCTTTTCATTGTTATATTTTTATGACATTCTGTATGCTTTATGGCAAGCGGAACAAGCATAAGGCAGAAAGACTGCAGTTTATGGTTACTCTTGTCGCGTTTGTTGCGCTTTATTGTGGTTATAAATTCGAAAATGCGAAATTCCACGCACACACCCATTGCCCGGTGGGACGGGTTGGTTCTGATTGCCACCCTGTTCTCTCTCCACCCCTTTTACTCTTAAGCAATGTTGTACAATTTTTGCGAAAAACAACATTTAATGCACCATAAATGTGCTATAAATCAGCGATTTACTTGCGACCCGCTGCAATGTCAGGTGGCGAGCATCCGCATCCATTAAACCACATATAAATCTCGATTTACTTTTAAGTTTGACTTCGCTTTTTAATCAATATTTACCAGCTCTGGGGAGGGCTCTACAAATATTCTGATTAACCTGAAATGGGTAGCTGGCAACGCCTTAACATGCAAATTAATTGGCAGAAAAACAATTCAGAAAGGCAGAGCGGAAGGATATGAAAATTGTTGAGGCCGCTGCTGTCGCTGTCTGTCTACCATCCGTTTGTCTGTCTGCCTGCCTGCCTGTCTGTCAGTCTGTCTGTCTCTCTGCTTCCACTTGCTTCCTTTGTTTGGATTCGTGTAGGGTGTGGCCGGTGATTGTGGATTGGATTAGCGGTATATTCAATTTAATTTAAATGCAAAACATTTTACGAGGTGCCGTGGGCCGATTTGCGCGCTAAAGGTCGAGAACAAAGCAGTCGAAAAGTTTATTTGATCACTGAAAAAAAATGTGAAAGAGGTTGGGCAGGGTCAGAAGATTATCTGAGGTTGAATGTATTCAATAACAGGATTGGTAAACTTGCGGTTGATTAAACAGACATGTAGTTTTACACTCCTTTGCAATTAGTGAGCAAAGCTCTGACAACTGTGTGTGGGATTCAAAGCATTTTTAATAGAGAAAACCAACAGCAAAGCGCACACGACTGCTTAATGCTCTGCATCTGGTCTCTGAAATTTGTTATACTGCATTGGCAGACGTAGTATTAGTTTTTAGCGCTATAGCTTAAGCGAAAATGAAAATAACAGAGTTGTACAACACTGTCTAAACAAGTTCTAATATATAGCGTATTGGCTTAAGCCAGAACGATGCGTGAGAGGGAGAAATTAAAGGGAAGTTGAAATTTATAATGCTGTTACAGCCAGTGTTGGGTAATATCAGTAGCCTTTTAAACACTACATGCACAGTGCTTAAATTGGACATAAATTTTCAATAGGTTGCAAACATATTTCTATATTTATATATATATTTATATTTATATGCAACATAAAGTAAAGTGTTGGTTAATTTGATTTTATCCAACAATTTCGATACATTTAACTATGCCTAACCATAAATTAGTACACGCTGAGGACAAGATTAATGGTTCTGGCACTCGCAAAGGCAAGTCAATGGGCATTGTGTGTCTGTGTGCAGTACGTAACAAGCCACGTAACGTGAGGTTGGACATCACTTGAATTGGCTTCTCTCCGTGTTGCCATTACAATTCGTTTATGTATAATGCGTGTGTGTGATGGGTGGTTCGTGTGTGTGCGTGTATGTGTGTGGGTCATGCTTTATGGCATACTTTGCTGCGCTGCCATTAATCAACATTTAAAGTGTCAACAACAATAGCAACAAAAGCAACAAGGGCGCAGAGCGAGGAACGCAGCAAAAAATGCTTGGCTGGCTTGCCACAATTTCTTTCCATTTCTTCTCTTCTCACCTCTCCTCTCCGTTGTATGCAAAATAAAATGCGAAAATCGCTTATAAATAGCTGACAAGATGCCATGCAGAAGAATGGCCCAGGGAAGGAGGGGATGGGAGAGATGGTAGAGCAGTAAAGGAATATGGAACAAAACAAGGGAACCGCAAAGCAGGTGTTTGTCATATTCTTTGAGTAATTTATTTGCCCTGGATACCTCGTTGCCCTACCGAGTACCCTTCTTCTCCTACTGAATGTTACACTTGCCTACTAAGTCCACTGATGCCCTAGCCTGACGGGTACCTTACTCAGCTAGAGAAGTGGTACCCAATTACAACTGCAGCTACCCTACCGAATAGCACACAAACCTACCGAGGAACCCGCTATCCTATTGAGTAAATCGCTTGCCTAGCACATATTCTACTAGAAAACTCGCCACCCTACCGGAGACCTCGTTAATCTACCGAGTGTGCGGCTACCCTGTTAAGTAACCCGCTGCCCTACCAGATACCCCACCAATTTATTTTGCTACCCTACCGGGGATCCCGTTAATCCATCGAGTAACCCGCTAACCTATCGAGCAACCCGCTACCCTATTGAGTAACCCGCTGCCCTACCAGTTTCCCCTTACACTCACTTCTTGCATAAGTTCAGTTCGACGAACTGGCACAAAGTTCAAGCATGTGAAAGACTCGACTTGCATTCGTGTGCTCGGACAAGTCCCTCATCTGAGACAACTTATTAAGCCACTAATAGCATATCACGCCCCTCTGGCACACTGTAGCTAAGACGCCCGCCCACCTAACTAAGTTGGTTAGCTGGTCGCCTGCTCTATTAGCTGAATGATTAAACAAATGGCCGGAGGGGGAGAATGTGACGTAGTAACTGCACCAACTTCGATGAGAGCTACATTCCGTTTGCTCTACTCTATTGACGTGGCTAATAAGCGCTTTAATTGCCAAAGGAAATCGGAGCAGGAGGTGTCTGCAAGTGCTTAGGCCAATTTGCAATGCCGATTGAGCTTGCCGCTTAAAAAGTTTATTGCATCATCGATTTCAACAATTAAATGAAGTAATAATACAAAAAAGTAATAGTTCTATTTATTAGATGGCCGACGGATGGGCCATTCAAGGAGCCAGTAAAACGAATCCGAATTGTCTGTTAATTAGCTGATGAATGTGACTGCGCTGTTCGTGAAGGATGTGTACTGCGTTGGGTGTGACATGTGGTTAATTAAAGAGTTATGGGTATTGTTTATTACTATACGAAACACAAGGGTGGTAAGGGTTTTCCCCTGCTTAATTCTCTCAATTTGCAATAAAAGCGTCATAATTATTCCAGTGGAAAGACAGATGAAATCAATTACAATATATAGATTAACTTACTTAAAATTTTCTCATAAGTAAACGCCTTCAACTATCCATGAGTCTTTATTATAATAGGCTAGTTATCCAACTATTAAATATACAATTACCTTTCATACAAAAAATGTCCTAATCAGAATATTTATTACGCTCAAATTCCTTTAGACAAGCGTATAATCTAGGATATGTATACTCTAAAAACGGGATATATGATTGGCTAGTCTTGGCTACTTTTTTATGGCACTTGCGCGCATTGGGAAAATTGAAAAAAAATGGTAAAATGGCGGCAAATGTTGAATGTCAAATTTGCGGGTAAAGCGGAGGGGGTCGCATGAGCACAAACACATGCGGATACGGATATGAGCACACACTCACACACATTATAAGCGATGAAATATCCACACAAAAAATGTTTGTGCAAACAACGGTTACATCTCGTTACGTCTCCCTACCCCCTCCATCCCCCTCCTGACATCAAACGACTTGTCCCTCTCTTGCGGACTGCCATAGTAGTAATTGAATTTCGCTGCATGCGCTTTGCCATTGCCATTTTCCCGCTGGTTTTGGCTTGCTTTTTTTCTCGACGATTGCATTTTTGACAGCCAAAGCGGAAAGCGGACCCGAAATGTGCCAAATCGTAAATAATATATGAAATGACTTAATACCATATTAAAGCAACATGTACCGGCCTCCCGGGCGTTTAATAATTTATCGTTGCGAGCCGAGTCCAACACCGAATGCCGAACCGGAAAAAAGGCCGAAAAGTTTTTGGTGAATATTTGAGCGGATCTTGGTAACACGGCCAGATTTCTCTGACGAGTGGCGAAGGGCATGGGGTGTAGGGGAGGGGATCGGACGAGCAGAAAACTTGTTAGTCTAGAATACGTACATATTTGCAAATTTAAAGATTCAGACCGAAGCCCATCACAGAAGGGAAATTAATTCGAGTTAAATATGAAAACGAACAATCTTGTTCTAAGCTTATCGTATAAATATTTTAATAGAGATTCATGTTGCGAACTAACATAATAATCTTCTCTCTCTCTTTGCTTCTTTTCAGGTGAGTATGCCCAAGAGCTGCAGCTATTTACGTAGTATGTGCGTGTGTATACAGAAGATGGGTATGTGAGTATTGAGTAGAATAAGTAAATGGAAAGCAGCACTTGGATAATCTGTAGGATAATATAAAGGCAAAATATAAATAAATAAATATACAGCTCAACCAGAGATTTTAAAGTATGAATAAAACAATTATTCCTTGGAGATAATTCTTTAAATCTTTTCTAAAATCCAAAGGATTTAAAATTGAAATAGTTTTTCATTCTGTTAAGTCTTTTTTAAACCTTTTATCAATTCAAACAATAAGTCAGTTTAACCTTGGGCTGTCAATGCACTCGCCGACAGGCTGACAACACTCATAATTAGTTCATATTCGGTGAGCGAGCACTGTGAATACTTCTCGGCTCGGCTCGACTGAGTTTGCTCTAAACTCTTGGTCACGGTCATTCCGTTTCGTTCCGCTCTGTTCCGTTCCATTCCGTTTTATATGTTCTCATCCGGTCTGTGCAATTCGGGTTGCTTCCTCTCGGCTTCGCCCGCTTTTTAATTTGTTAAATTGTGCCTGCTCGGATAGAGAAAGAGTGAGCGAGCGTGATGGCAATGCGCTGTGCGACTGGGCAAGGTATTTATTATGAAAATGAAAGTGTGATTTCATTTTTCGGCGACGACATTCACCTTCAGTCATTTCTTCGGCTGAATTAAATTTTGCATATTTAAGCGAATTTTGGTGCTGACTGTACCTGCCTACATGTGCCTCACTGTACTGTGGCTTGCCACTTCGCTTGCACATGTCTGTCAGGTGCCATAATTAAAATAACAGCCGAATACAGTGGCATAAAACCGTCCACGTACACGTAATGTTCTCTCCCTCCATCTCACCCCCTCTCTCATTCTCTCTGTCTACCCTGTGCGCATCATTGTCAATAACAATGAGGCGACTGCTCGTAAAGCTTTATGTCCTATCACACACGAACAAGTATGCATATAGTATGGCCTGGAATGTATAGGAGGGAAATCTCTCTCTCTCTCTCTCTCTCGCTCTCTCTTTTTCTCTGCCCGCTGTAGCAGGTGCGGGCATTGAGCGAAATCATTCGATTATTTATGATTCGCAATGGGCAACGTAGTGAGATACCAAATGGCTATAGAGGCGGCCATTAAAGCAGCGAATACCTTTCGTACCCACATATCGAGCTAATTCCATGCGAAATTGTTTTGCAATAGCATTTTTCGCTCTTCGCCTTCTGTTTCGCTGACTCATCGCTGTGGATTGCCCCAGCAATATACTCTGCTTTACGGCTTTAAGTTGCCAATGGCACTTTAAATACTTTGTTCGGAAAAGAGTGAAAACTTATCTCTTTCTCTGCCGCTTGTCACTCATTAATTTACCGCAACAGCAGCAGGATCAGGAGCAGCAGAGCAGAGCTTAAGTACAGCAACCGCAGGAGCCGGCAAAGTATCGACGGCACAACAAAAACTAAACCTAGTTGGTCGGCGGAGAAGAGGCAAAAAAAAGTAGAAAAGTTTTGCAACAAATGTCCAAAAGCCACTTAACGGCGAATTAGAGCGCAAACATCTACAGCAGTAATAAAGGAGAGGGGCAAACAAGTGCAGCGAGTTGCTCGTTCGTTAGATACTCTGCGCAATTGCAGGACACATAGGGCACAAATAAACAGATAAAGAGAGAGAGTAGTTGATCATGACCATATATATATATATATATATATATATATGTATGCTTCTGACAACTTCCCTTATATACCCTTTTTTAGAACTTGCCATAACTGCAGGGTATTCAAACAACAACTGCCTGAGTAGCAAAGTTCAGTTAACACTAAAAGGATCCATAAAACTTTCCAAGCGATGCGATTTGGCATGGCGCATCAATTAGAGAGCACGTCCGGCTACCCGCTACCCGATTGCACTCGTTACTCGGTAACTGCTAACAGTATCACCGTGACAGTTAAGAACTTGCAGAAGTGATTCGACTTAATAGTTCAGATTCCTATATGGAATACAAACTATGCTTGCTATCCCGGCTTTCTACTTCCACGACTGTGAGATACTCTACTCAAAAACGAAACTTGAGTTCAGTCTGGCATCGGAAACTATTAATCATACGCCCTGCATGGCCCAGGCATGTCTGGCCACTTTTCGCTTCAATTAATCAAACTCAGGCAGCGCAGTAAAATCTATTCTACATTCTGTGCTTGTGTGTTATAGATTATCATCATTACATATGTAGTGTGAATATATTTATTCAGCTTAAATAGAAAATATGGAAGAGTTTCAAGCAGCAGAGGACAAAAGACGGTTTCACTCTGCTCTTAGCGTATATAAGGTCTGATTGAGGCGTATTCGTTTGCTTTTGTATTCCGAAATTGGAAGTTTCATGTTCATAATGAGTTCTACCAGCCACAAATAGTGGCAAGAGCTGTGAAAATAAAGGAAAGCGAAAGAAACCGGCAAGCAAGAAGACAGTCAGAGAGAGATAGAGAGAGAGGGCGGGCAAAAAGACACAGAAAACTTAACTTGCCTGTCGACTGCAAATCAAATATGCAAATTCTCGAGAGCTTCGGCTTCTGCTTCGGTGCCTTTGCACTTGGCATGGTTGCTTGGTCGGTTCTCGAGCTCAACACATTTTGATGTCAGGAAATTTGCAATTTCTGGCATTAAATTTCCGTTGCACTATTTAGCAATATGCAATCGACTGTTATATACTATCCAAAAGGCCCGTTTGTAATTATCAAATGTAAAAGGCATACACATTTTCATCTCTCTGTCTGCTTTTTTCACTACTTCTCTGCTTTGCCCTCGTAGCCCTTCTCAAACTTCCAGTTGGTTCTCTTCGTAACTAGACCTTCAGTTGAGATTGTGCTCAAGTTTGGAGCAAGTTTTCCACATGATATCATGGCGGGTCACAGCTGTCACATGCCATTTGATTTACCACTTGCAAATGTCCACTGCAAGGCAAGAAATGCAACAAATTCTCCATGAGCCTGAGCCTGAGTCTGAGCCTGAGGCAACCTTTGACAAAGACTTGAAACTGCCAAGACAATAATGACGATGACGATGATGATGATGATGATGATGCGGAAGACTCAGCTCAAGTGTTTTTTGCACAATTTCTTTTCAATTCAACAAAAGTGGTCCAGCAAGCCTTCAAAGCCTGTGTAGTAGTACAGTTACCCCTTGTTCAACTATTACCCCATACCCCATACGAGACTGTCTCAGTGTTTCGCTTTACCATGCTAAGCATTTTCTTTCTGTGCCAGTTTTTGTTTTAGGATTTTCGCTGTCGCTTTCGTCATCGTCGTCATTTTGTATGCATGGAACTAAGAACTTGCGGCTTTTGGCTGTCCAAGCAGCGAGGGGCTGCCAAGCCGGGGCGCAGGCCAAAGAGTCTCGCCACCTCAGCCCCCACCCCCCCGTACCGACTTAGCCGGGATTGTCTTTCAACCTGATTTGTTATTCATGAAAAGGCAAGGCGAGAGCAGCCGCAAGCATCAAGCCTGCACCTCCCACTCGGAACCAGGCCCAACCCCCTCTCATTTCTTTGCCCCTGGCCCAGTCTCTGTTTCATTCATTTGCTTTGTCCCTGTCCCAGTCTCCGTTCACGGTGTATGGTACGGGCTACTCAAGTGCTCCGAAAGTGGTTAAGAAAATTCCAAGCACTCTTGTGGATTCTCAAAACTCTTTCTCTTTGCGGCCTCTGATGCATAATAAAGCTGGTCTCCATCTCTCTATCTCTCCCTCTCTCTTGAAGGAACTTTGGCATTGAGTGGGTCAGCAGGTGATCCGAACTATTTTCTTAGCCTTTTTTTTTGAGGCAATTGCGCATCGATTAATGTGCGAGATTTGGCTAGTAATCCAACAAGAGATAGGCTTATCTTAGGGCGAAAGATTGCTGCAATTGAAAGGCTGCCAGATACCGTACAATCCTACAAAAAAACAAGATTGTATCGGAATAGTCTTTTTAAATACTATATTCCGAAATATCTTACATGAATTCATTCAACTCTAATGCATTCGCATTATATGTAGGGTATCGAATATGTCCTTTTGTATATGCTATGGCACCTGCCGGAACTGTTATCGAAAACGTTTCGGTTTTACGTTATTCTCCCATCGCTGGGCAAAGTTCAGTTTAAAATTCCACATTGAAATACAATTACCTGAATGCATTCGCCCATTCCAACGATTACGAATACCCACACGTACACTCAACCACGCCCACTCACACTCGCACTTACACTCACATTCATATGCAGTATGCAAATTTTGTAAATAAAATACTTCAGCCTGGCGGGTCGCTGGGGCGTGGTGGCTCTTTGGGCTGGGCTTTAAGTGCCTTAGACTTATTTTCTGTTGTTGTGTTGAGGATGAAATTATACTAAATTTAGCATAGGCAACGAAGGCCAAAACACACAAGACACATCCACACACATGCACATTAGAATAAAATGAGCTGGAAATTAGTTTATGCCGAAGGTCGACGAAGGCGTTCCAAAGTAGTCAACACTTCTGAGGCTGGGCAGAAACGCTTGAGCAGAGTAGAGCTTATGAAATATGAAAATATAAAAATATATCGTCTTGTAGCAAGTAACAGGAGCACACAGAAAAGTGCGAGTAGGAGAGCTAGAAAGATAAAGAAAGCATGTCGCTGCGAATTGACAGGTGCCTGTCGCATTTTACTTATCGTACACCGAGTGAATATAAATAGACGCATCGCATTGTATTCGTTGGATGCCTTCAGGCTTTGACGCCCTCGATAAGTAATGATTCCTTTTTTAGCAGTAGCTTGTGTATTTACAATAAATCAAGCATCTTAATCGCGTTCAGACATAGACTAATGGGAAGGCCACAGGTAAATAACTATCTAAATGTCTACCTGGATATAATTTGGGGCATGTTTTATTCAGATTGACAGTGACGCTTTCAGGCAACTCATTAATTTACCATCGTTTGATTAGCGCGCTTAAATGACCAGCGAATTCTCATTGGGCAAGCTTATCCTTAATCAGGAGTAGGCACAGTGCGAGAGAGTTGCGAGTGTGTTGTATATTTTGATATATCTTTATTGCTCCCTTAACCACAGTGCGTACAAATTTTGCTCTCATTGTGGCGGATGTGCTCTTAATTAGTCCATAAAAAGTACGAAGAGAAACCTCGAGAGAATTGTGAAATGTGCACATATTTAATTAAGGATTTAAATTAGTTTTTCTCACTGAGAAAAAAAGCCCAATGATGCTCGAATATTTTCCATTTACTGCAGCAAATATGTAGTGCGTGTTTCACAGTGTAACAAATGTTCGCTAAGTGTAGTTTCAATTTGCTGCAGCTGCTGCTGTTGGGCACGTGGAGCAGGAGAAGGAGTTGGACAAGGAGCAGGCAACTCGAAATGGAAATGGGCTAAACTTTCTTATGAGCCAACGACGTATTCCATCAAGTTGGCCCGGGACTGAGCTCATTCGCTTATTAAAAGCGTCTTACGCGTTATGAGCAAAACTTTTTGACAACAGCGCAAATTGTGCGCTACACAGCAGCGGCTGATGACATCATAAGCTACGCCTGCACCTCTCGCGCGTTGCCTGCGGCGTATACGTGATTTAAGCTTAGCCCCAAACCATTTGCGCTAGATTGGGTTCGAGTCTGGGATGTCAAATTCATTTTAGAATGGGCGCTCAAAAGCAGACTACATAAATTTCAACTTAAGCACAATGACACGAGCTAAGCTAAAAGGGGCCCACAGAACAACAAAATCTGCTCTCCCCGTTAATACCGTGTCCGGTTCCCTTTCTCACCCCTCTACTTCTTACCCTTTTTTGGGGCACACTGTGCGCTAATACGCTCATTATAAATACATGATAAGCGACGTATTCTACGAGCTGCTCCTAAATGCAAAATGAAAATGAAATGTCATTCCAGGCAGAGAGTTGGCTAAAGGGGGAAGAGGCAGTAGAGTTTTGTGAAAATTTACAGTAAACAGTGACAAAGTTTGTTTGTTTCCCGCAAAAACGTCATCATAACAACTTTGTTGACTCCCCCTAGCAACCCAGAGCCTAACCCATGGCAACCCAGAGCAACCTTGGCTGTGCGGCTGTCAGAGCGAAGACGAGCCCGAAAAAGACCCCGAAAAATACAAAAAAAAACCAACTCGAACTTGTGCCCTTTTTGTTTAGGGCTGTCGCCTCTCCTTGTGGATTTAGTACTTGTGTATGAGTAAGTGTGTGTGTGAGAGGGCGGGGGCAGGAGCGAAATCCAAAACCGCAGAGTCATAAGCCCATTAGCCTCACTGGGCATTGTTTTATGTATCCATCGGCTGCATGAGGAGGAGGCTGCCTTTTGCTCTGCTGATGCGGAAAATGAGCAAGGAAATAGAGATGCCGCACACACACACACCAAACACACACACACGCATAGTAAGTGAGAGCATAACAAGGACAACAAGAAAATCGGTAGTCGGCAGTCAGCAAGGTCTCCTTGTTAGTTAAATTATGCATAAATGCGGCAACATGAGTGGGCGTAACTCATGCACCTGCCAAACACATATAAACCCACACATGCTCGCAGAAGTTTGTCACACACACACACACACACACACACGCGTGCACACTCGCAACAGCTGCACGTTGTAGTCGGTATTGCGTATACGCCGCATGTGCCTCAGCTCTTCAGAGGAATGTCGTGTATCTTTAACATATCCTGCATCCCAATGGATAAACGAGACTAATGAGGTGCACGGAATGTGCGGGAGAATGATAAAGGAAATGTGAAAAAGAAGAGAAAGATTTAAGATGAGAATTCTGCAATTTATGAACGTAAGAAAAACAACGCATGTAATGAAAGGGAAACATACGCAAATTGTTTATTTACTTAGCCGCCTTTAGGGCATGCGCTGAGTAAAAAAATATGTAAATTTCGCTCAAATCACTCCATATGTGCTGGGAATAATCCATTAAAATAATGCGTAAACAATTCACGAACCACATCGAAATGCAAAGCGCGTTCCGCAGTCCGATTCGCAACTCGCTTGCTGTTTTATCTTTTCCACTTTATTGTAGCCTCTCCTACCTTCACCTGCCACGTTTCTCGTGACGCTCCTGCGACTGATAAATAAATTCTTGCGAATTTTCCAAAAAAGAAGCAGCAGGAAAATATAAGAACGTGCTTAGAAAAAGCACCGAATATTCCATTCGAGGAATAAGACTGAGCAGGTGCAGAGAACGAGACAAAGGAGAGTGCGAGAGTGAGAAGCAGACAGGAAGGTAGAAACGTGTGCAAGGGCGAGAAATGCTAACGACAGAGTAGCCTTTTTTATGGTGCCAGAAGACAACAAAATCACAAAAACTCTTTCATACTTACATATGTATGCAGACTGTGTATACCCTGCACAAGCGGGGTATGTGCAGTTTTATTTATACATTTAAGATATTTAGTTTCTTGTTTAATCTCGTATGCATGTAGTTCGGCTTATGTGTCTTGTTGCTTATATATAATATACAGTATATATATGATAAATATTTTGGTATTCTGTACCCATTTCTTCTGACCTTACGGTATTTGGCAGGGTATTTGCTAGGCGAACCAATTGTGCAACGAGAGCTTTAGTTTGCTCGGCTCGTGTAAAGCGTTTCACATTTTTAATGTCCATCTGCGAGCTTATTGGCAGCGGAACTGATAGCTGGCCCCCTGCTTCTGGCTGCCCGTTTCCCTTCGACCCTTTTCGACCTTCCTGCCCATCCGGTTTTTTATGGCGCAAGGCAGACCATGGAAAGCCAAGAAGCATACTTCGCGGATGCGACGTGCGTGGTCAATTTTATGTCGGAAAGGCTTAAATATTTACGATAACTTGATTTTTGCAGTATTCTGCCTTATAAAACTCAAAAGTTGTGCAAACTTTAAGACCAGGATTACAATCATGATCTGCAATATGTTAGCCCTATGAATGCATAGGAAAAGCGATACCAATTTATATAACACATTATATTTTATCGTTACGTTTCTTTCCTCTTCGCAGAATGCGCTCGTTCATCGAGGAGAACGAGAAAAATGATCCATTGATAAATGCGCCGGATAAGAAGAACAATCCGTGGGCCGAGAAGGGCAAATGTATCATCATGTAATATTATCGTAAACCACAGAAATACCGTAATGATGAACAGCCAACATCAAACTACAATAATAATCATAATCTAAACAACAACAAGTTAAATTCAATTGATAGAGCAACAACAACAGCAACAGCAGCAACAGTTCAATATGAAAACAATTACAACGGCAACAGCAACTTTTTAAAAAGCAACTCCTCCCAGTATTCCGGCTCCCAGCCAGATCCCATCGATCCGGTTGAATTGCAGCATTACAACAACAATTACTACTACTACTACAACTACAATCTGAGCTATGCCCCACCCCCGCCCGCTGGCGCATCGGCGGCCGCAGCGCACGAGTGTCTGCAGCAACTGAAGCGACGCACGCGACGCGAGCTGCAGCAATGGCCGCTGCTGATGCAACTGATCGTGCTGCTCATGTGGATGCACGGCAAGTTCTGGCAGCTGGTTAACGAGCAGATCCTGATGCGCAGACGCAGGCGCTGGCGGCACTGAGATGGGAGTGAGATCTATGCTTAACATTAAAACAAAATCCATATGCCTTTCTCTTACTCAAACTCAAATTTAATAATAAATATTATCCGCAAAACTCTACACTGCATAATCCGACAACCACAACAACTACAACTACAACTACAGCTACAAGTACAACAACAAAAACAACTCAACATTGGCCATCCGAAGGCGGGTATCGGCCCTCATCTACTCGTACTCGCATTCATCGTACGCTCGTCTTGTCTTCTTTCTCTGTCTCTCTCAATCTTTATCGCTATCGTACTTGATCTTGGACTTGATCTACTTGCTAGTTCATCTTGTTTTCAGTTATGATTCCTGCTAACTAACTAACGATTTCAGCATGTTTTCGGCATTTATTCTAGGTTATAATTTGTCGTTCATTTTGATTTTCAATACGTTGTTCTTTTCGTTTCCCATCATCATCATCACCATCATCAGCACCATCCAATCCCATTCCAAATCCGACCCACACACACTCTCCACGTACCACAATCATATCACAATCGTAGGCCAGAAGAAATGAGTAAATCTTCTCGATAACTGTAACCCACCACCCACATCAAATGAAGCCAAGAAACAAAACCAAATGAAATTGAAATTGAAACAAACTCGTTGGTAATCCTCGTAGTAACTATGCTTATCAATGTGTCTATGTATGTTGTGTTTGACCTGAAAATAACGAAAATCAAATCTAAAAATCCCAACAATTTTATGCGCTAGCTAGGAAAACGTGGAAACGTGTTTCATTTCCCGTCGTTCCACTAGTAAAAGCCGAACACAATTTTCTAATAGGTTTTTAACTCGATTACTGTGACACATGTGGAATGTGGGCAAGCAAAACACGAACTTGCTGTTCCATTCCCAACGTTTCAACATTTGAATATGTATTTTGAGCTAAGTTTTTATGACTCACCAAGCTGCTACCAATTGCTACTACGATATAGAGTTAATCCTACGGATACATTTATGGAGCAGGAGCCCATACGATAACCTATAGTTTCGATCTACTAGTAGCGCATTATAAACGAATATTTTGTAATCTATACTTAGTGCTTTTTTAGCAAGGCAAACGCATACCGGTTAGACAGTCTTACGTATTATTTTCTACTTAAATATGGTATATATGCGACATACTAAACGATATACATAATGAGATATATACATACAGATTTATAAACTTTGATTTTATAACATATACAATATACATTCGTTTAAGGGAAAACTAAAGAATATATATTATTCAAAAGGCAGACGCTGTGTAGTTACTCGATGATAATATTGTATTTATAATGATTTAGTTTTAATCCCCTTATTTACTAGCCAGATATTATTATATACGCAGAAGACACACACGTACACTACAACAATCAGAATACACTCGAAGATCAGACATTAATTACATTTATGTAGTGCAATTAAAATACATATAGATGATAAACTAGTTGAATCTATTAGCGAAAACACAGATGAGTTCTCTAGAGAAGCCCATATAGGGTTGAGAAACAGTTATACCTACATATTGCATAGATATAATGGAGATGCCTGAAAAAAGAACGCTGTTCAATGAAGAAGTTTACGTTTAATGAAATATTAAGTTATGTCGACAATTTTGATTATTTTAAAACCTATGATTTTCGATAATGCAGAAAGTTAAAAGACAACAACACAAAACACACAATGAGGTAACCGCAAATACATATATGAAAATCCAAGCATAATAAGATAGATACAAACAACGTAGACAATTGGATAGAAATCGTAAACCTAGTTAAATTTAATCAAGTAAGTCGCGCAAACCCATAATCCAAAAGAAGCAGGAAAACGAACGAGAAGTTTAGGAACGATCTAGTTGAGAGAGGTTTGTATGGAATGGAACGACGTAGCAGAATCAAACAGTAAAACGATCTAGGGAATTTCCAAAGATATAAGAAAAATATGCGAAATAGAACAACCAAACACGAAGAAGAAAGGAAAATGGTAGAAATCAGATAAACACATAATAAAAAATAAATTAAGGTATTGGTGGTTTAAAAACAACATAATTATTATATAGTATTACACATTGAGATACGACGGAATCGTATAATCAAAAGATCCTTGACAGATATCGAAACGATTGGCATATGGAGCACATCGCGTTGCTGGAAATCGCGCACGTATTGCAGTTTCCTGTGCTTTGCGTGTCTGTCAAGGTGAGAAGTTCGAAATGTATCGCGATGAGGCGCGGATAGTACATCGATCGAATTGTGCCCCGGCCCAAGCTGAACCCAGATGGCTTTTTCTCCGAATTGTTCCACACAAATTTTCCGATGCCCAAGAGCGCATTAAGCACGCTGAGTAGCTCGACATGGAGTTCGATGCGAAACGGGTGTGAGGGTGCCACCGAAATTGGTCATAATATCTTGCCTACATCTTACTACAGAATTTGAGAAGTCTCCCGATAAAAAACGCGATATCATACTTATTCCCTGGGCTCAGATTCGGTTTTCGGGGGCACACAGTTTGCTCAAAACAATGAAATAACAAGCGCATTCAAAATATTTAATCAAATCGTAATGTTATTTCAAATTCGTTTTAAAAAAAAAAACTAGCAAACATAATGGAAAATCCACTAAATATAACGTTGAGGGTCATATGATATATTATGTGAAAGAAAGCTAACGGAAAGTTGAATAAATACTACATAGTTATTATTATAAAAGATTTTAGTGAATTTTTCAGATACGCAACTTTATAATTGTTACATTTAAATACAAATTAATTACTAAATATAACGACGAATACAAATATATACATATATTCAAAAAAACAAAACAAAGTCAAATATTACGTACGTTCTCATGACGATGTGCAAGAAGAAGGAGATGAAATGTGCAAGTTAATGTTAATCATAAAGCGAACTCAATTAATCTAGCTGCTAAGTGATGTGACCGAAGGCGGTGTTGAAAAACGCCAGTGTTGACTAACAAGCGAACAAAGTACAGCATGTGCCAAAACGTTGGTTCACCCCAGTCGAAAGCGAAAGCGATGACGAAAGCAAAAGCAAAATACCTACATATATATGGAAAACAATGAATTCATTGATCTAGTCAGTAAGTTGGTGTTAAAGTTCATTCGAAATGTTTAAACTCAATACAGTATATTATATATGAGCTATATATGGCGTATATACCAAAGATATTACCAATTATCACTCCGTGTATTACTTAAATGTGTGTAAACGTTACCAGAACAAAAGTAAAAACAAACAAAACTTACTGTTACAATTTAGGATGTTAAGTGACGATAATCATAAGGTATTTGGATATATAATATAGATTACAACTTAATTTTAGAAAAAATTGATTGATTCTTAGACTTGTCGAAATGCGAACTCTTAAGACAAAAACCCAAATCACGGTGCCAACTAACATTCCAGGCGAAACCAGAAACCAAAAGCAAAACCAATTATAATTTAGAAGAAACATAAAGAAGAAGACGAAGACGAAGAAGAAGAAGGTCTAGCTAGTTAGTAAGTGAATTTTAACGCAGAAAACAAAACACAAAACGGACAAAAATATTATTATAAACAACACAAAAAACAAAAAAACACGACGAAAACTCAAATATATTGTCATAATACAACATGTATTTAGCTGTTACAACAACAACAACTATTTAACAACTTTTAAAAAACCATAAAAGGCAAACAGCGAAGAAAAAAGCATAAGTATGATTATCATTAAAGGAACTTCTCTAAATAAAAGTAAACTTTGAAAATCCTTAGCGGAGATAAACTACCCTCTCTATAAAAAAAAAAAAAAAAAAACTTCAAAAACCAACAAAAATGTCGCTTGTGTTTTATTTTGAAACCAAACCCAAAAATCCTCTCTCTCTCTCTCTCTCATAGCAATACGTAACCTGGTGTCGCTTTGATTGATCCCTATATGATGATGTTGCTTATATTTTGACGCTTTTATTTTAACTTTGGCTTTGCTTCGTATCGCATATATATTTTGTATTTAATTTTAGTATTTATCTTTGATCTCATTGTTCTCAAGTCCGATCAACGTTGGCTATATAAAATAATCTGCTTCGTTTGGGCAATTCTTTTCTTCTGTGTAAGTATGCTAAATTACTTCTTTCTAGGTCTTACAGGTTATACAATGTATTTTTGAATATTTCCAAGAAGTAAGTAGATGGGTTAAACGGTAATATACTAAACCAAAGTCCAATTAAGCCAAACAAGCAAAGGACTGCTTAGATAAGCAGTATGTTAAGAATTGCAATTGGTTTGAATATTGTTTACAGCACAATGTGGGAGATTAATAAAAGCCGCACAATCTGTAATTGAAAGTCAGCCAGCAGAGCATTGGCTTGGAAATTGAAAGCCATTATAGAATAGCACTGAAAATAGCACTTGAATTGAAATGGAAAAGTCAAAGTCGAATCAATGTGTTTGGAATTCAAGCAGTTTAAAAGTTATGCAAAAATCCGTATTTAACTGACCAATTTTCAAATAATCATTATCCATAGATTGTGCAGTTATTAATTATTATACACACATTACGCGTGATGTATTCGCTCAGCAGTTGACTGATTGTGCAGGGCATTGCAGGGGGATGATGTTTTAATTTCTAATAAGTCAGTTTTACATAATTAAAATGCGCACAAAAAATAAACGTGAATCAATTCAGTTTGAAACTGACATAAGGCAGGGTAGAGTGGAGCGTACTGAGATAATTATTCCAGCTCAATTGGGATCCCTATTGCATTCGTTAATTGCTTTAGCTGTAGGTGGAATATGTTGAATCTGACAATATAGAATATGTAAAATAATAAATATAATCTCCCTTTTTTATGGCCACTGGGATTACCTTCTTTGATCTGCCGGGAAATGCATTTATATGTTTAGTAATTTACCCACAGCTGCGACAGCATTGCACCCCTTTTCCCGCCTCCGTTTGGCCAAAAACTCTAGCATACCTCTTGGGGGCGCCAGTTTGGCGTGTCTCAGTGTCGCCATTTTCTGCGCCATTTGCCTGCAGCTGGCAGATGCTCCCGCTGCTTTCTTTCGTTGTCGCCCTTTTGCCTTCCTTTCTCGCTCGTTGCAGCTCTTACTGTCGGCGCTCTGATGTGCTCATTAAATGCAATTCCTAATGCAATTGACGTGGCCATGTCTGTGGCGCTCTCCCTCCCCCTCCCTCTCTCTCTCTTTCACTCTCTCTCTCTCGCCTTATCTCGTGCGCGTGGCTGTCCTTGGTTTCTGCTTTGTGTTGTGTGATTTGCAGCAGTTTTCCAGCGTGTTTGATTATGAAAATGACTTGGTCGTCGTCGTCGTGCTGGCTTGTGTTTTTGACTTTTTTTCTGTGGCTGCCCGCCACACGCTACGCTGATTTTTAATGAGTCGACAATATGCAGAGCACAAAGCCGGGTGATTTTGGTTTTTGCTTGTCTAGCGAAGGCTAAGCTAGACTAAGCCAAGCTCGTTACCTTATCTCCGACGACCTTTACCGAGCGTGTCACACTAATTAACACATCAGCCGGGTTAACTTTTACTGGACAGCAGCAGCAGAAGCAGCTAGAAAGTTGCCTGTTTTATCTCGGCTTAAGCAACATTTGAATAGATAACAAAGCTAGTTGCGTTACGGGTTTAGTCTTTTGCCAGCTAACAGAATAAGTCAATATAATCATGAAAATTACAGCCTTATCTTATAAGCTTCGTGCAGCGCAGTTTCAATATAAACATTCTCTATTAATTAGCGCGTCTTTTTCTCTGCTTGCCATAATTGGCAAGACTGCCAGGCAGCAGAATTGGATGCCGGCCAGGTGCACAGTTGGCAAGCGTCTAACGAACAGTTTGGGCCAAGTGGTTATCCATGAGGACAGCCAGCAGACAAGCCGAATCCCTGACTGACAGCTCGACAGCCTTACAAGCGAACTGACTGTTTGACAAACTGCAAATGGTGAGGAGAACTCAGCTTCCACTCCCACTCTCTTCCTCCCTCTCTATTTCCTCGCTCCGTGTGGCACGTGGCATGATTTATACTTTATTTTATTAAATCGCCAAGGCAAATTAACAGCTTTCTTGGGGGTCTTTTTCATCAGCTCGGTTTGCATAAAGTTTGCTTAACGTTTATTTTGCGGTCGTCGCTTTGCATTCTGCATGACCAACAAAGTTTCTTTGAGCTGCAAATTGAGTGCAGGGGACAGGGGGGGAGGGGCGGTGGTCGTGTAGGCGTAACGAGTTCGCGCAAGTTTAAGTGAAATTTAAACGTGAATTATTAAACGAACTGCGAGTGTGTGCCTTAAGGGCAACTATACGCAACGGCATAAACAAGGCGCCTCTACGACGAAACGAATGCAGGGAAAGCTTGGAGTACCTACATATCTTGGAGGGTATCGTTAAATGAAATGCGACAACTCACTCTGCAATTGAGGTCGACAAATATTTTGAATTTGGATTTTCACGTTACAACGCCGACGTTTGACATTTCACCCACATTAGCGGAGCAATTTTGTGCCCAGTCGAGCATGAAAATGCCAAATCTTATAAACATTAATCCTCATTAAGGTTAATTTCTCATGACTTGGGTTCAGGTTTGCACGGCTCCTAACTTGCTTAGGTGTATGCAAATTGGTTGTGAATCTCCTAGACAGGGCTAACCCTTTGTTACCTCAAGTGTTAAGCTCGTTCGCTGCCAAAAAGAGTGCAAAGTGCCAGCAAGAAGCAAAATGTCCGTGAATAATCAACAAAATGTTCAGCCCACCCCTTTTACAGACTCTGCCTAGCTACGGCCTAGCCCTCCCTATCTACACTCTACACTTTGAATTATTCACATGCATATAGGTTACAGACCATACCAGCTCTCTCTTTTCATTTGTGACTTTCAATAGTTGCTCCATTGTGACCTATAAAGCGCATACAGACCATACGAGGACGTTCTATGAAGCCATCGCAACAGCCGCCTCTGAATAGCCTTCCTTCTTAACCGACTGACCATAGATATCTCTTTACAACTACATCTATACAGCTTGCTTCGCAATGTACTCTTTCTATAGACACGTCTTCACAGACGACACTGAATAGATTTCTTTTAACCTCAGGACCTCACATTGCTATGTCTTCCCAACTTATTTTACCCTACGGCTGTTCCAGCTTAGCCCCTGTAATACCTGCCTCTTTTCTGGAGTCTTTTCTCTACGGGCTCCTTTGACTTGTCTACAGGGTCCTTTCCAGACCTATCAGTTTATAGCTCTGGATAGCTGCCGCTCTTGAGTCGCCTCTCTCTAGCTGTATCTCGAGGGCTAAACTCCTCATCCCAGTTCCCTCTTCTTATTATACGATTTTTCTCTACCGTCTTGGAGTACAACACAGCGACAGAATCTGTCTACGAGCTTCATACGTCATGATCTATGCATAACTAGCTCAGTCTTTAAGTGCTTCTATATGTACTTTCTTGTTTTCAATGAATGTAGGGTATAAATAATGCACTTCCATTCACCGAGCACTAAACTTGGCTGGAAAACCGCCAAAAAGTTTTGGCTGAAACGAAACGCGTGAAGAAAGAAAGCTCGTTAAATAATTTCAAAATGAATTCGACGTTGCTTCTGTCGGCAGCAAATTAATTTGAAAGCCAAACAGCAGCCCACCCACACAACCCGCCACCCTCTAACCCAAACTACCCCCTCGGGCATTTCAGTTCATTTTCCGGCTCAAAGTTGGCAAATATCGTGAACGATTTGAGCACGCTCGTGTCTAAATGAAACGGAACGGAGCAACGACTTGGACATGTATGCGTAAGTGGGTGTGGTCTAATCATCCGTTTGGTTTGTACTGCTTTTGTTTACCCCATAATATTTGGGGTGGAACAGGTTAGTGGAATAAACTTTATGTTGAGAGCAGGGTTTTGCTAAGTGCTTTGCAGGGTATTTATTAGTCAGATGTAGTTACTTTAACACCAATTTAAGCTCTACACTTTGATTAGCCAAATGATAAGTATAAGTTTAAGAACTCTTCAATTTGCATTCTGTTGTAGCATTTGCCCTTGGCCACTTGGCAGCGGCAGACAGCCTTCGCCTTCGATTAACTGGCTCCATGGTACGTAAATCCTTATGGCAGCCTGGCAGCCTGGCAGTAAATATCCTGTTGGCTTCTGTTTAACAACTCGAGTCAGCTCCGATTACATAGAGGAAGCGGCAGCTGGCTAGGTTTACATATTCTATAAATTGCTTATAAATGCCAGGCGCATGTAACACTACCAAGCATATCCTTCTTGTCTGCACCATGTCTCTCCGATTCTTCTACTCTTTGTCTGCCTCGTTCCACGCCCTCTGCTTAATAGACGTCCAGCTTGCCGGGTCGGTACAACGACCCAGGAGCCCACCTCGACCTCGTCTTTGTTTACATGCCGCGCAACGAAGGGGCAACAGTTTTATTAAACCCAGCTCGGGCGGGGATGAATGCAAAATATGAACTAGACACGGCGACTGTCTGCCTGGTTTATGGCTCAGCTGCGTCTCGGCGACCAGAGCCAAAGGAGAGGTGAAAGGCGACGGCGTTCAACAGGCACTTGAGACGCGGCTAATGCGACTTGCTTTACAATCCGAACCGCAGCGACTTACTGAGTTTTTTTTTAATAGGCTAACTGAAAGTTTTACTAGCGTAAAATTAAAAAATGATCATTTAACTGGCGCACACACACTCGCACACACACACTCGCACACCTCGCATGCCACATAAGCTAAGTATGCTCTAAGTTCTGTCAAAAGCCATGATATGAGGCTTAAGTATTTCGCGAGCCGTCTATGAACTCAGTCTGAGTGGGAGTGGGTTAACTTGCGAATGCGGCACATTTTATTAGCCCATATAATCGGCCACAATTCGGCCCCATTGAAACGAACATGTCAAGCACTTTTGCCAATATTTCCGCTGCCCACGGCATGCATAGTCGGGCGTGGTCAACCACAGCATTGCGGCAAATACTTTTTCTATATCTGGTAAATTTCTAACAAAGCTTTTCGGGTTTTCCTTTTTCGCCAACAAGAATTTAGCTTTCTAAACTTTTCACTCTTCTCTTTCGTCCCCATTCATGCTGCTCGCCTTCACGGGATACTACACGAAATCGCAGTTAACAATGCAGCTAGTTAGCTCCTCAACTCAACTCGTGTTTAAAGAACTCTTGCCCATTGAGAGCTTAGATTTTGATTGCAAACGTGTGACAGCACAGCTGGCGATGCAGGTGATGTGGCATGTGGCAGGACCAGGCTGGGCATTTGACTACACTCGCAAAAGTTATGCCATTTGCACGAAACTTTGCCAGAGGTCACGAGAAATGCTTCTCGGGTTTTTACTTCAGCCAATTGTGCAGTTTCCCAGCTGCAACTTGGTTCCATGGATTGATTCGAATCGTTTGGTGAGCTTTGGCTTTGCACACACTTCTTGATGTTCTTTTGAAGCAACACATGGCGTGAGTACTGTTTGTCCGAGTGTAAGGTAATCAAGGTTCCGGTCCTTGGCATCTCTGGGTAGCTTAAGGTGTTAGAGATTCAGTATAATCTAGTGGGTGACAGGTCACTACCGAGTTGTCTAGGCAACGGCTGTATAGTTCAAGGAAGTCTAAGTTAGTTCATGGTTCAAATGAGTTCAGGGTGGTCTAAGGTACTCCAGGGTGGTTCAGGGTAGTCAAAATGGTCTGGGGTAGCTCAAGGTGGTCTAGGGGTAGTACGGCTTGTTCAGGGTGGTTCAAGCTAGTCCAAGGTTGTCATGGGTGCATCAGGCCTAGGATGGCATGGTAGTATAGAATGGTCCAGTGTGGTTCAAGGTAGTGTAAGATTGTCCTAGCTTGCTCTCGGAATATCTAGGACGGTCCAGGGTGCTCCAGCATTACTTAAAATGATCCAGGGAGGTCCAGGATATTTATTTGGCTAGTGCAGGGTGGTCCACAGACACGTAGGGTTATTCAGGAGAGATAGGGTAGTCCAGACTACTCTCGAGGAATAGGGTACCTACCTAAGTCAAGGGTACTGTATGGTAGGGCAACCCAAATAAGTCCAGTGTAGATTATCTTCGCGGGAATAGCATAATAGTCCTGGGTAGCGGTCCTGCGCAGCGGATGCGCGTCTGTCTGCCTTTATATCTCTCTCTCTCGTGCTCTCGCTCGCTCTGTCTGTCTCTTCCCCACTCCGGCTGTGTTTTTCTTTGTGTACAGAGTGAATATAACATCAGTCATTCAATGCAATCAGTAATCAGCAGCAGATGCCAAACGACTATTTCGCAATCGCAGACAGCGATTCTTGCACTTGGATGGCTGCTCTCTCCTCGCAAGACAAACAAAGAACGATGCCAACGCTGGCGTTACACGTGTCCTGCCCTCGTCCCCCCCAACCGCCTGGTCTGTTAGCCACCTCTCCACCTTCGTTCACATGCCTTCCGCCCGCCCTGTCTCCGGACAGTTGCGACTGCATTATAACCTGCACATGCAATCGCAATTGTCAATTGTACAAATGACAGCGAGAAAGACACGCAGCAGGCATAGTCAACAATTACAGTTAGTGCCACAGTTTGACTGCGGAACCACGTCGCCCCCGCACCCACAAGTACTCATTCAGTTCGTGTGTGTGTGTGTATGTGTGTGTGAGATTGTCTTAATGTGATTGTGCAGCAGGCGAAAGAGCAGAGCGGCAACTGCATAACAAAAGAGACAGCATATCTAGCTGTGGGGCGGCACAGTGGGACGCATAGGTATAATTATTGCAAGCTGATCATGGATGTGCATAGGGTACTTCTATGAGCATGTGCATGCCAAATTGCATACCTCTAGCTCTGCAAGTTGCCGAGATCAGTGCGTTCGTACATACAACTGCAACAAACACAGGCACAAGCTATGTAAGTCAACATTTTGAATATTACAATATTACTATCATTAAGTTTAACAGCCCATAGTAAAGAGTAAAGTACATGAACGTGATTTAATTATTTTTGTGCGCTGCTATGCGCAACTTGCCCACAGTACGGCCGCCTCACAACGAGTCCATAATGGGCATGAATGAGGCAACACATCCGGCAGCCGGGACACACAGAGCGCCAAGCAAGGACTCTGCAGAGACGATTCTGTGATGTGTGTGGCAGGTGAGCAGCAGGTTAGACGTGCAAAAAAACGAACGAACGAAGCATAAGGAAAAAGTCGTGCAGCTGAAGGAGAAGAAGCTGGCATGGCATGTGGACAGGCGTTTGACAGGCGTAACGCTTGTGCAGGAGACACAACAATAGCCACATCAGCCTAGCGGGCGCGCTGTCAATGCAAATTCTATGGAAGCAGCTAAGCTGCTGTTCTGCAGGTTTGAAGAAGCTTTTAGAATATTGCTACAGCCCCAAAAAGGAATTGCTTGCCCGATGCAATCTGGTGAAGTATTTTCGCCTTAGGACAAACACAATTCCCCATTCACCGACTCCTCCTGCCTAGTTTTCCCCAGTATGTCCCACAATAAATTCTAATTAGAAGCAAAGCGCCATCAATCAACGCACGCAACCGGGCACATTTTTCACTTCAATTAATCTTTGAGATACTTTTTGGGGGCACTCTTATCGCATTAGGCTCGAGGCAGCAGGCAGCACAAGAATGAAAAGAAGGCACACTTTGTGGGCGCGTTTCGTCGTGTGTGGCTCACAATGTCAGGCTGAAGTGCTCACCCCCCGCTGGTTCCCTTGCCTTCCGCTGACTTCTGCCGCTCTCTATTAGACGCATAATTAGATGGGGGCCCCTTTGAGTAAATTGCCCACAAAAGCCATGTCAAGTGGGGTTGGCAGCGTGGAGAGGGAAGGGCGAGTGAAATGCATCTCAAAGCGAGCAAAGAAAGCAAGTAGGCGTGGTTTGCATTTCTTTCGCCATGTTGGCCATGTTAACAAATTGGCTAAGGGCAGAAAATCGTTAGACGATGCTCTGCTAACTCATTTTAAGCAACCCTGCACATTTGGGCCCGGCCAAGTCAGAAGTGTGCTAAATGGGCAAGTGCTAGGGTAAATTATACGAAAATTTATTGAGCAGCAGGCCTAAAGAAAAATTAATAAAAAGGCAGGGTATGTTGGAGTCTTCTCGATGCATAGCATGCAAGGCAACAGATGATTTTTTATGATTTCCCCAATCAGCTGAATAGGAATCACTCGGAGGGCAGCCGCCCGTTACCATGGGCAACATTTTCTCATTTCTGGCATTTTAAATTTCTCTTTCCGCTGATGATTTCCTCCTCTTTTCTTCGTCCTCTCTGGGTCATGTACGTTGGCCATTTATTTTGATTTTTATTATATTTTTACACGTTATGCGTGTGCGCACATTTTGTCTACTTTATTAATGTGGCTTCATTCATTGAGGTCGCATATTGCCCATGATTACATTGACTACAATTATGATTACAATGTGCAGAATGTGGAATAATAGATTCACGAATTTAACGCTCATTAGTCATGAGTTGCGTAGGATGTAGTAGCTGTAACTTAGATTTCTTGGGCGCTTTAAGCAGCTTTGATAGCTGAGATTATCTTTACCTTAAATGTTGTCATACTACTGCTTTTCTGTATAACATTTGCATTTCTGATCGCTTCATTATACAACACAAATACCAAGAATTTCGCACCTCTGAAATATGATTTTGGGACAGTCAAAAGTTTCCCAACTGCCCTAACAAACATTCAACATTCGGCGAGAACAGATGTCATATTGGTAAGCCGCACACAGTTTTTAATTAAAATTAGCATACAAAATTTGATGCTGTCGTTGAATTCGAGTTTATTCGGAAGCGATTGCCAGGCTGTGGTTCTTTAATGGAAGCTCGTGGCAAGTTCTAATTACAGCATAGGGTGTGCGGGTGGAGGGGGAGGTTTGCAGGGTATTAGGGAACCCCAAAGCCGCAGGCCTTTGCCTTTCGAATTGCGTTTAATGGAAAGGCATCAAGAGTTGACGAGAAATTTTCCAGTTCAATTCGAGAGTGTATGGTTAGTACTTTGTTAGAAGACTATATGTAAACTGTTTTATATGGTGTATGATTATACTAGTCTTTCGATAAAAGGGCAAGCCTGTTTATAGCATCGAAAACGAATTAGATGATTATCTGATTGAGTTTTATAGTGTTATAGAGGAGTGCAATCTTTTTGACTGAATAAACACTAATGGGCCAGGCTGAGGCTAATGCTTTTGGCTTTTACTTACGCCTGGCTTGGTCATTTGTGGTCAACACTCGCTAATGTTAACTCTGTCTCTCTCTCTCTCTCTCTCTAGCTGTGTAGCCTAAGCTTATCAATCACAATCTTGTTCGAGTGGCACCGGCAACGAGCAAAGTGGCAGGGCAAACAGAGCGAGGGGCGGCGGGTGTGGGTGTGTCGATACCAAGTGGCAGTTTGTTACAAGGATAGGTTTAGGGAAGGAGAGGGCAGTGGTAGTGTAGGGTAGGTGTTTATTTTGGCCAAGCAAATGAAGCGTAAAGCATTGCTCTTGTTACCTCTCAGTTAGATGGGTATTATATAGTATTTATATAGTATTTATTTGTTGCCAAGCAGTGGAACTTTTTGGCATAAGCAAATAACATAAACAACAGCCAGCAAGGGCAACCCTGGAAGTCTGAAGGATGTGCACGCACAGCACACACACACACACTGTTACGGCCATTTCGTTTGGCCAGCAATGATAAACACATAAACAAACAGGGCAACGCGCACAGTGACAGATACATGTATGTGTGTAGAAGAGGCGGAGGTCAGCAGGAAAGATAGCGCACGACCCCCTTCCCTTTCCCCTCGCCCAGATTAAAGTGAACGCATTAATTCCAGGCCAACACTTGAGCCGCTTATTAGGAGGCCCGGCAACATCAGCAAGTACAGCAAACAGGCAGCAATCCAGCAAAAAGGCAAATTATGTAGCCTTTGCGTGGCCACCTACGTAGTGGAAAGGGGGGGGATGGCAGGAGCAGGCACAAGGCCGTTGGTGTTGCAAACAATAACTTTAGGCCTTTCCATGTCAACAAACATTAACACGAACAAGAATCGACCGGCATATTGTGGAAATCGAGCGAAGCGAACAGGCACAGGCTCAAGAGCAGCCCAAGCACAAGGCAAGCAGGCAGGCCGGCTGGCAGTCTGGCAGGGGGGGGGGAGGGAAGTAAGCGTGTGCCCTTCGAGCGGCGACAACAGACAGTCCGACAGTTCTGCTCCCCGTGCCAACGAACTGCGCTGCGCTTTGATGTATGCAAAATTTTATGTTGATAAAGTTATCAACGACAACATTTGCATTGTGTTTCATGTCATGTTGCTCTCTACCATCCGCACTCCCTCTTTGTCGCGCTGTCATCCTGTCCCTCTCTCCCACTCTCTCTCGGGTGTCCGGACATCAGCGATAAGTCGCAGCTAAAGTTGCCTTTTCATAATAAGTTTCTCTGCTTTTTGGCTTGTTGTGCGAACTCAGTGAGAAATGTTGCCCAATTTGAGGCGTTTTGCGCGCGCTCGATTTCTATAGCATACTTTTAAGTGCTTCCCAAATATCCTGGCGCACCTCTTCCGCTCTGCTTATTACCTAAGCAAATAGCTGCAAATAAAGTAAATCGAGAGCACAAATTTTTCTTTATACCCTTCGACCATTGAAAATATTCAAAAAAGGTATACCTACTGTGAACAAATTTAGTTAACAGACATAAGGAAGCGTGGGTGACCTTACGATATAAATTTATAATTGCTCAGGATTACTAGCCGAGTCGATAGAGCCATGTCCGTCTGTCTGAAGAAGGCATTTTCTTTATTATTTGACTTCAAGATGGATTTTCCATCAAAATATTATGAATCTAAAACATTCAAAAGCAAAATTTTTGGACTTCTTTAAAGATTTTCTAAATTGGGCGAAGGGTATCCTACTGTCGGGCGAGCTTGACTGTAGTCTTACCAACTTGTTTTTTTTTTTGGTCTGCTCAGTCGAGATTTGGCCGAAACTGTTTGGAGTATGCGAAGCTTGTGCTGCAAGTGTTTTGCAAATACGCAGAAACTAGTGAAACCAATTGAAAATATTTAAGTTCGCATTTCCGAATAGCTTTAATTTCTCGCAAGTTCTTCGCTCTCTCTCTCTCTCTTACTTTAATCGCAGCCACATTCTGTGTTTTCCGCATACTTGCATATCGTACACACAGGAAGTACGCGTGTGTGTGTGTGTTTTGTGCTTTTCATTGCACTTCGTTCTGCTGCCTGCGAAATTCTAATTTCGATTCCAACCCTGCAGCCCTCAAAGTGTGCGCCAAACTCTCGCTGCCAACTTGCCCTGGAGTATTGTTAGAGAGTGTGTCTGTGAGTGAGTGTGTGTGTGTGTGTGTGAGTGTGTGTGAGTGTGTGTGTGTGAGTGTGTGCTAAGTGCGCTCGTTCTGGATAATTAAAAATGTCATGCAGTTGCAGCCTTCAGAGTTTTTGCGCCTTATTTAGTCGTGCTTAGCACGCGCCACGCGCAAATTGCAAAATTTTAATTCTATTTTTAATATTAGTTTGTTTTTTGTTGTTTCCCTTGTGCGATATCCTTTCGCTTGGAAAGTAAGCTAGAAAATAAGCCAGAAACAAGTAGGACCAGTGCTCGACTGCGGGATACCCGCTATTATCGATTATTGCCCCGGAAAAGTATTTCTTAATTAATTTCTGTTTATTATGCGATTGCTATTAAATTTTTGGAAATCATTTGCATGATAATAACTATTAAATATTTGCAGATATTACCAAAAAAAAGAATTCCACAATGCATTACAGGATTGAGGCAAAGAGAGACAGAAGAGGTAGCTATCCATATCAAATTAGTCTGCTTAAAGGTTGTGTCTGTCTGGCTGTGTGTGTGACCCCGTACGTTCCTATTACTTATGTTAAGTGAAATGGAAAGCTATGAAATCGCAGAGAGGAAACGATAAAGTGAAGATGACATAGCCGAGGGTGTGGGTAGGTTAGAGCACATCTAATGATATCGAATGGAAGCGTAGGTGACTCAGTTGCAGGAGGGGAACGGATGACTTTGATTTTGTAGTGACATTTTATTGGCAAACGATTGCCACTGCTTTTGACAGCTGCTCTGAGAGAGAGGGAGGTGCAGAGTGTGCTGCCAGAGTTGCCATGCCATGCCAACTCATTTCACAGCTGAACGATGCAATGGCTCTGCCACTGCAGGTTATCATTACAATTTCATGCTCGGCTGGTATGTGGAAAAGTCTGTGATAGACGTAGATACATATGACATGGTTGCGTGGGGTCGTGATGGAGTTTCCACAGATACACATGCACTCTTCGATGATTATGCTCGACAAGAAGACTGCACAAAGTGGCAACAACTTTTGTAATTACTCACGAGTACTGAGTTTTTTTTAATTGCTGCTTCAAGTGCTCTACATGAGCTGAGCAAGAATGATGCAAGGTACTTAAAAGTCATGTATTTCCATGTGCGTTTTTAATTAAGCAGGTAAAGCATTTTTAAATCAAATTAAATCTTGGCTACCATATGAAAACTGCAAAGCTCGGGCTTATTCCTATAAGTTATAAGCATAAATTATAAATATGTTCCTGTTTAAAAGCTTCTAATTTTGTCTGCATGAATTAATTTGCCGTTTGGAATGCATTCATGCAGGACTCTAGTATTTAGTTGTTTAGAATGCAATTGACATTGCCTACTTTCAGGCTGAAAGTACATACAATATTGAATAAGGCTTAAATTAAATTAAATTGCATACAAAACTCGCCATAATATTGAAAACAAATATAAAGCTAACTCGCATATGGTTGGAAAATTCCGACTTTAATTAAGTTAGTTAAGTGCTTAGCGAATTTAGTTATTTTGAAAATATAATTTAGATGAGTTGTGCATTCTGATGCGAATTACAATCGCTCTATGTGTGTACATGCAAATCAACAAAAAAAGCACACACACATTAATGGTGTACGTGTGTATGTATGAGTGCGCACATGTTAACACACGGCATAACTGCGATATGTGCAGCGAAATAATCAAAGAACGTGCGGAATTTCGATTGGTAGCTGCGCAAAACGAGGCATACTAAAATAGTTTATGCGACCTGCGGATACACTAGGAAACGCCACAAGCTAAAACCCGTTAGACAAGACGCCCCAGCGCGCTCGAAAAAAACTGAAGGGCAGCACTTAGCTGAAAAAAGCAACGTCGCTTGCGCTGAGTGAAAATTGCGACGTTGCAGCGGCGCTAATTTTTCACGCAGCTCTGATTGCTGTTAAATTTTCGCTTTTTAAGGCTGCGCAGTAATCAACAATGAAAGAAGAACTTCAGCCGAAAACACAACGGGGCTGTGAGTACACTGAAAAAAATAAAAATGTTTGCTAAGCCAAAAATCATATTGATCATGGGGTAATAACAGAATAAGCATATGACTATGTAAAGCGGGTTATTCAGTGTGTGTGTAAATTATTACTCATATCCTATTGGGAGCATTTCTCGCTGTGTAGTTCGGGGCACAGGCAACAACGGGCACGTAACAAGCAGGCAGGCAGGCTCGGTTTGGCTTGGTTTTGCTTGGTGGCGTCACCGAGGTCAAGCGGCCTTACCTTGTGGCACGTGGCTAACCCCTTTTTCGCACGCAGCGAGCAAGCGTTTTTAGCGCAATTACAGCTCGTGCCCGAGCTCCGCATGAATTTTGGCTTTATGGCGGGTTTTAAGCGAGGTTTTGCTTGCAGCGCGTACTCGATACTTGATATACTTCGCTCATCAAATGAAATTGAATTATTGCCACGTCAGCATGATGTCGCTCCTAATGCCTAATGCTCACGCCCACTATGCACACATCTTCCTCGATCCCCCGTCCCTCCGAATGGGTTAATTAAGTTCGACACTCCACGCGGCCAGGCAGCTTCCAGCGTTTGGACAGTGGCTAATTAAAAGGGCGGTCGTAGCATAGAACCCGCCTACGTGGTTGCAATTCCAAACACACAGAATTATTGCTTGGATCTGGCCCGGAATTGTCGCCCACCTGTCCCACCTGTCGCTCTGCCCGGCTCATTCGAATGCAAAACACGCGCGAATCGAAACAATTATAGGGAACACCAAGTCTGAGCTGTTTTCATTTTGTCTAAGTACGCGTAGCGGGTCCGGCTGGGCGTGTCGGGCGCATGGGCGACGTGGGCAATTAATGACTTTATGTTACTTGCTCCCGGGCATACCCTGGAGCATAATTTGGCCAGCTGAATTTACATTTCCTTTTCGGGTCGGGGATTTTCAATCGAATTTATTTAATTTTGGCATCCGTCTTTAACTTTGCAGACGCAACTATCAAAGTTGGCAGCGAAACTGCAAAGTTGCTTTCAATGTTTTCTGATTTTCCCATTCGACGGTTTTATGCTCGACTTTGGGTTCTCTGTTCTCGTTTTCCCATTTGATTTCAATGTCTTTGTTCCCGTTCGATTTTGTATTCAAATTGGAAATGGTGTTATTTGAGCTAGATGAAGCTCATGCACCCCCCGAGCTCAGACCCCACTAAGACAGACAAACACTGAGTGGGATAGACAGACAGACAGACGGTTGGGAAGGCTCAAGGCCAGTCGAGCGTAAGAACAAAGTACTCGAGAGCGTCCAGGCGAGACCTAAAAGTGCTGGGTATGTAGATGTGGAAAGGGTTCTCAAATAGGGCAGGTGGTCGCTCGAATCTCGAGACTAATGCTGCACCTGTGCCAATCCCCAGCAAACCCAGCCCAGCTCAACCCTTATTGACATACAAGAAGTAGCTTAGTGATTGACAAATAACAAATAGACACGTAACTTCGATAAGACAAGGCAGGAGCGGCAAACATTGATTTGATTAACTTTTGACTATTGCTATGGGATCTGCGAGTGCGGAACTTAGGAGCTATTTACGTAATTGACAGCTACAATCGGGCCAGACAAGTTAGACGCGTCGAACCCTTTCGGTAAATCTAGATTAAACAGTCGACACTGCGCACAAGAGGCTTCAATAATGCTTAAATTAAATCGGCTTGCTGAGGCACTTTTTTTACAATGTTTCCTTCTGTAAACATGGAATTTTATTAATTAAAATTTAAGAGGTAGAAATATTTATTTTATCAATTTATTTTTTTTATTTATCGAGTACGCATCTGCAAACACTTACTGGGTTCAACGTAAAAGGTTCGCATTCACTTTACCCTGTTTTTGACGAATGAAGACACGTTACGTAATAATATATATTCTTGTTCAGCATTAGAAACTCAGACGATATTACAATGAAGAGGTTTTTAATCTTGAGAAGATTAGGAAATTACTTGTACATTTACCAGAAATATTTTTAATAGTGGATATTTTAAATAGGAGAACATTTATATATTCATACATTATACATTATATATTCTTGATCAGCTAAGCCGATATATATTGTTTTCTGATTCTACATAAATAGGTCTTTTGATTCGAAAACATATAAAAAATATAAGTAGATAGAATCTCGCATTTGGGCTGGGCTAATTTAAAGTTTTAATCAACGTTACATAGTCATATATATTCTCGTTCAGCTTTAAGATTTGAAACGATATAGCAACAAATGTAGTTATATATAAACCTTTCTATTTATTTTCAACATACTCCCATCGCCCTGACTACAGGGTATCTCACGGTTGAGTGCACTTCACATACAAACATTGTTTTTACTTGTTGTTATTCGTTATTTCTTATTGTTTTCTTGTTTGCTCTCTGTGTGCCTAGGAGTGCCGACGGCAGTAATGCTCTTGCGTGTGTGTGTGTGTGTGTCTGTGTGTGTGTGTGTCGCAGCTATATATGTTATGTCCATATTGGCCACTTGGGCATAAATCTAATTAAAAGCGGGATTTCTGTTGGATTTTCTAGCAGAGTTTTTCTCGAAAGGGTTAAGCTGATTCCCGGCACTGCCGCCTGACAGTGTTGCAAAGTGCCAATGAGCTCAGCCCTTTGGCTTCGCATACATATAGACAGAGCGTGTGTGTTTCTACTTTCCCCTTCCCTCTTTCTCTCTCTCTCAGTCTCTCGCTCTGGCTCTGGCGTTGTGAGCTGCTGAAAAGGGACAGCAATAAGAGTCTTATGTGTGTGACTTGATTTGGCTTTGTCGCTTTTGAATGGATTGTCCGGTGACCTAGGCGAGCACTTGAATACCTAAACAGTGGCAAGCCACATGGCTGAATTTGATTGAATGGGTGTACTCAGCTTTTGTCAGCGGAAAATAAAAGCAAAATGCAAGCATGTTTCGCTCAAGAATGTTGCGCAGTTAAAGTTGCCTGAAATTCTTGTTCATCGAGCGAATTTAACATTCATCTGAGCGACACTTCAGGCATAAATCATCACCGAGGTCGCCGGTACAGACGGGAACCGGTGCCGGACAGTGGTTTCTAATACGCATAACACGCAAATTGGCGATACGCACACACGCACACGCAGCCGGAATTCGTTATAGAAGTTTGGAGAGATTTCGGTCATGCGACGTATCCGATTTATGCGCTCGATCTATATAATTTATGAGGCGTACGATGTTCGGAACATAACACTGCTACCTGCCAGTTGCCACCACTGCTGCTGCTCCTCTGCCGATGTGGCTAAAAAATTGCGTAATTTGGTGGCGAAACTTGCCATGAAATAAATTAATCTGCCTCGCGCACACCCGAACCGAGCAGTGTTCTCAGAGCGTGGGAGAGTGTTCTCAGAGCGTGCGAGATTGTTCTCAGGGTGGCCGAGTCTGTTCTCAGGCAGTGAAGTGTTCTCGCTTGTGTGCTTAATTTAGCTCAGCAGGCGTAGCTGCCTGGCTAGGGAGGGCGTTACTTGGGTTGGGGTAAGCTGTCTGCTGCCTGAGGGTGTTGCGCTTAATACCTTATACCCTGCACGTGTAGAAATCGTCGAGCATGTCGATAGCAACAAAACGACATTTACAAAATAATTGAAATTATTGCTTTTATTATAATTTCCTTCTATTGATAAGCCGCGCTATAAAGCGCTCCAGCGTGGGAGCTTGCCTGCGCCTTGTGCGTCGCAGATTTTCTTTTGGCAGCTTACCCAGTTTCCATCAGTTTTCACACCAGATGTGTCTACTACGCTTCGCCATTTATCTGGCTTTGGCGCCTCGACTATAATCGCGTGAGAGAGAAAGAGTGAGAGAGAGAGGGGGCAGAGACTTGGCTCGAATCGAGGCCTTTCCTTTTCCATCTTTTGTTTGCCGCGTTTTTCTCCCACTGAACTGGACTTTTTACTTCCTGCGCAGCGAGTTCTTTTGCGATTACGTATTTTGCGTTGCATAATACGCTCCATGATGTTTTTTTTTGGTATTTCTCTCGTTTTGAGCAGTTAGCCAATTTTCTACTTCTTTTATCTTATCACTTTATCAAATCACAGGAAGAGTGTGCGGCACTTAAGTCTCTTATCTAATCTAATCTTCGCTCAGCTTCGCACAAAGTGTTCGATTCAATAAAATAAGCATCTCCGGCAGGTCTTTAGCCCAGCAAACAACAAATGTGATTGTTACTCGAAGCCAACAACTTTATGGCCAACACTAAACCAACAGTTAAGCACATAACCCACGGAGACGAGAACACGATTTAAAAGCAAACGGTTGACAGGTCAGTGGATACCCTTTTAAAGCAGTTGTGGCTTGGGGTGTTTTATGATCTGATTTCGTATGAAATCGGTTGAGCAGGAGTTGCGTGTGAGCGGCCCCAATAAGTAGGCAACACTTTTTCAAACCAAAGCGGAAGCTGTTGCAACGCTCGGCGAGGTAACTGTAAATTGCAGCGCCATCTGCCGTTGACAGTGATCGACTGTTGTGACTGCACTGCGCCTAATGGCAGGCAACATTTATATTTATTAACTGGTTGAAAACGGTTGAAACTGGCATAAATCAGTCGGCGCACAGCACGAGCCCGCAGGCTGCAGGCTGCAACCCCTCCCTCACCAAGCCTTGACCCAACCTTGTTGCATTCGAGCGGTATGCGAATTTTGCCAACCTTGTTGACAAATCAGCCTCGCATCCAAATGGATTGCAAGTGCATGTGGGCGTGGCAGATCAATGAGTAGCCACATCGCATCGAGAGCAGCGCAACGAGCCGTGTTCAGTCGCCGGCGCCAATTAGGGGACTGCACCAGTTCCCCTCGTGCAGCTTGTCCGATTGCCTCGACGGCAGAGCACACTGTGCATGCATCTCCAAGTGGCCTTTAGGGGAATACGAGTACAGCTATCAGTTCTACAGCAGTTAGCCACGATTCCAGCAATCGTTTTCGCCTACAGTTTCGAATAGAGCCCAATCAGAATACCCTGCACGTAGAGTTCCGTTTTGAATTCGTTGCGGCGTTTTTGTTTTTTGGAACACTTTTTAACTGTGGATGCAGGCTTTTAACTTAGCTACTCCCCTGCCTGCCTGCCTGCCTGTTTAGTGCAAACGCTTGTCGAGGCGCTCAAGTACTACGCCGACTACACGGCAAGAAAAAAGCACTGACAAACAGCAGCAACAACAGCAACACGAAGGTGTCAGGCATGAGTCGTGTGTGTGTGCATTGCAGTGCGGGGTGTCAGTTTAGGCAAATGTTTATTTACTACGCCAGGCAGTTAGGGTTGCCCCACAGCATAAATAACATTCATTCAAAAAAAAAAAATACTACTTGCTTATCTGATGCAATTACAAATACATAATGCCGCAGTTTGGATATCAATAAGATATATGTGCAATTAAAACCGGATTATATTTTATTTATTTGTGTACATGCGCGACAATTAAACATGCAAAGCGAGAGGAAGAGAGAGAGATGCGTATTAAATTGCCAGGTTTAAGTGCTGTGCTGAATAATTCTGTGTAAGTTGAAAGCAGGATTAAACTTATCGGAATGCTCTTGAGAAACTGTTTCCTTTACTTTTGATTCCTGTTGACATTGTTGTTGTGCCGCAAAGTTTTTCAATTTTAGCACAGATTAAACTTTGCCATTCATGCGCCGTTGAGCATCAGCACCAGCTACACACACACCTAGGGCAATTCTCAATAATTTATGTTTATTTTTAGCTCTATCTCCTTGCTCGCACAATGATTGATTTGTCCCGTGCCGCAGCCCATTGACCTGTGGAGCCCGGGCAGGTGACACGACTCTGTCTGGATGCCCTGTTTAATCTACAAAAATATTATTAATGCATGAATTCCGCAAAAGTTTGTCAGTTGCTGAAGCCGATCATTTTATTGTCGGGACTTAAATAAATCGAAAAGCATGCCCAAAAAGTCACAGCAAAAATGCAAATATTTTCTTGCTATTTAAGTTCGAAAAGAGCTTGTTGTTTCGCTGCGAGGCAGCGCCGGGAAAAAGGACAGGTAAAATAGTAATTCGCAAATTGACTGACAGTCAATGGACGTTACAAGACAGGCAACACCTACTTGCCGACCATTTTGCATTGCCTTGAACGAAATTGTAATCCCCTTAAAAGATTTAACACTTCGTTAGGACTGCTTTGCCCGGCCGAGCTGCCCAAGCGGGGCAGGCTGAGGTTTTTTTTTATGACAACCGAAGACGCTTGTATGTAAAATGTAAAGTGAATTGGGTTCAGACTCGAGCATTGCCTTAGGCTACTACACACGCTTTGCCGGCAGTCATCAGCCAATCAGTCTATCAGTCAGTCACTCAGTCAGTTAGTCAGTCAGTGAGTCGGTCTGTCAGAGCAGACACTCTGGCTTTAGTACTTGAAATTTTCTAGCCATTTTAACAGCGAAGACAATTAAAGTCGCCACGAGGTCGGCTGAATAGAGCGTAACAAAAAAAAAAACAACAGCATACTTTTGAGCGCACTCACTGCCACTCACATGCGTAACAGTATTCTGTTATATGCCGCATATTTTTATAGCAAACTAACAGACGCCCAGGCTGAGTTGCTCTTCGTAACGCGCTCACGGCTTGCTCTCTCTCGCGCGCGCTCTCTCTCTCGCCCTCTGTTAATCTGCCGCTTCTGCTGTTACCCGGTAATTTTGTGCAGCCGCCTTTTTGGGTGACTCCATACGATTCGCTATTTGCCAAATGGTTGACATATTGATTGAGAAACCAGGTCGCAGCACCGCAGAGAGAGAGAGAGAGAGAGAGACTGTGTCTTTGCCTGCAGCTCTGTTTGCATTTGCGGCTGTGCTTAGGCTGCGCTTCAGCTGCGGCTGAGCAATGCATTGCAAGCCTAAACTGCACACACACACAAACACCCACACACCACAAACATTAGGCCAGATCTGACCTCAGTCATAACAGCGCGGCGTGACTTGGCCACTGTGTGTTCTCAGCTTTCATTGTTTACGGTGTTTGCACTTTACATAGCGGAGGCCAACTGTTCACATTAGCCGAGACAAGAACCCAAGATGTTTTGGGCTGTTAACAGAAGACAGGCATATTGCATGCTAGAAAATGCAGCTAAATAGGAGCTCGCAACGACCAGCAAAAATAGAATAGATATTACAAAAAAGGTAAGTCTGTAAACAGTTCATTTTTCTATTAATTAATTAATGTTAATTTTATTTTGTTCCAGGTATGTTCTTTGTTTTATTTTTAACTATTTGACACAATTTTTGATACAACGTTTCTTAAAAATCGATCAAACTTTTCAAAGGAACTTGGAATATGATAAAATTTCTGCAATACTATATATAGGGCTCGCAAATATCACATGTTTCATGCTCTATAAGGGCATACAACAGGTTCAGGCATATATGCCAGTAGATGGCGTCTGGCGCTGGCGCCGCACAGCGTGCGTTTGTGAGACTACAGTACAAAAATATAAATTGCAAATTCTTTGAGGCATTTTGACCATGATATTTACAATTTAACATTTAAATAGATTACTTACTTGGAATTTTTTATAGTCAATTCTTATCATTATCTCATTACAGTTTCACTTTGAAAATGGCTTAATTTCACTGGCCAAATCACTTGAACAAATATACTTGGGTTTAAAAACATAAACACATTTTCTACAAAAGTTTTCATACTTAATCAAGGCACACGAAATACCGACTGCACCTTGCAAGGTCCTGAAATAAAATGGTCAGCATTCTGCCAAATTATTTGGCAATAATAATTAAATCATCGAGCTTATGAATTATGTAGTCTGTAATGTTGCAATAGCTGAGAATTTCTCGTTGCATGACAGCTGCAGCACATGCGAAAGAAAGAGAGAACGAGAGAGAGCCAATAAGCCATGTAATTGATTTATATGGAGTATCATAAATCTGTAAGAGCAAGAAATGCCGAACAGGACTACGTCTGCGATTGTTCAGGTGCATGTCTGCCTGTGCGTGTGTAGCTGATAGTGTGGGTGTGTGTGCATGTATATTCCGGGTGTTAAATTCATTAATTAAGTGTGAGGCCAAAGGGCTGGATTAGTTACACAGCTTCAGAATTTGGTTAGTGCGGCTCGAAATCGATGTATTATGGATTCATATAGATTTGGGTAGAATTGCAACGTCAAACTAATTAAAATAATGAAATTTGGCAACGATGCATCAATGCAAGCTTTTCCAACACTAATTTGTACGGAACTACTGTACAGGGGGCACGGAAACCATCATATTTTATGCTGTGGTTTAGCCAGGACTCTGCTAAGCTCCATTTCCGTTGTAATATCTGAATAAAGCATAAATTAGCTGCTCATTTGGAAAATCGCTAAAACCAGTCGCATTATGTTGATTAGTTTTGCCAAATTTGTGGCCGAAATTCGTTGCGATATATATATGTGTGTGTGGGTGATGGAAATGGGAGGTTGGGAAAGTGTAGAGTGCGGCAGCTTTCCATTAGCCTGAACACGAGTGTAATATGATTATAATGTAACGCGCACATTGATGTCGCATCAGACTGCATAAACAACTGCATAGCTGGGGCGTATCTACATACATTCGATGAACATAAACTAAGCTGAAAAAACAACAAGAAAAAGACTACAGACTGTTATATACCCGCTGTGTATTTTTGTTGCATATTTTCGGGTGCTACGGCGCCAAATTCAAACAAATTATGTAAATTGCATAACTTCTGTGTTTCTTAATCAATCGCAATCAAATTTGTAGATATAATTGGAAAGGCTTTAATTATAAAACACGCTAAAAACGAATACTTTAGGCTTAAAATTAAGCTTGAAATTTAATTAAGTTGCACACATGTTATAATGCCCTACTATTACACAAATAACTAGTAGAAAAACAAAATAACAGCATAGTGCGAAGTGGCCCTTTAGGCAATAGATACATATATAGACAGATATGTAAATATGGCGCAACAAACAAGATAATTTGCATTTGCAAACACACACATGTACGTGAATATGGCTTGTTTTGTTTTAGCAACTTGCAGCATAATAGAAACCGAAATGTCAACATCTAAGACCGCTCTATTTGCATATCAATGTAACAGGCAAAAGCGCATAGAGACAAACACCATCCCACCCAGCGGAGTAAAAGAGATACAAGCCTCAGTGCCAAAAAAAAGTATACAGCTTGTAAAAATATTTCCACTACAAATCGACATAAAACACAGAGAGAGTGAGAGGGAGAGAGAGAGTGAGAGGGGAAAGTATGCCTGGCATGAGAGCAGCAAGAAACTGAGGAATTTCCTTATAAAAGCAACAGCTAAAGGGCAGCACGCAGACAACACAAACTAAAGAACAAACAAAAAGCGAATTTCGCAAATCGAAAAGAGCCCGAAAAGAACCACAAATATGCAACCGCATCGCATCGCATCGCATCGCAGCCGAACCTGAAGCTGGATCCCAAAAACAGACCAATAACACACATACGCTGCCATCTACGTACATATGCGTGAAGTTACATGGAACACGGAGTGAAAGGGCGCGGGGAGGAGTACAGATAAATGTACCGAATACGCAGAATTAAATATGCAGAGCGAATAGTTTGGCGAAAGTCGGCGCAAGTTGAAATGCATCTGGCAACGCAGGGATGTACGTTAAAATACATATATGTATATATATATATATATATATATATATAGTATATAGCTCTATAAAACAACTTACGTACTGAGCACACACATGGCCGAATTGGAATGCGTCTACAGTTTGAGCAAATAGCGTGAAAAATTTGTTCAAGAATCGGTTCGCTGCAGATTGCGCTCTCTTAATTTTATATCGTGTTTTTCGAACTGTCAGTTATGTATTTATACTCTACTTGTTGCTGGGGATAACGCATATATTAGCTATGCTGGAAGCTGTACATTTTATAAGTCTAAATATAAATATCATAGGAAAGATCGCTCACTTTGCTCACTTTATTTGATAATTGCCCGACTTGTTGTTCTTAACTTCTGTCGGTTTTCTGTGTAGTTAGTCCCCTGTACCTAACATACAAACATATCTTCTACATGTCACAGATCTCTTCCACACTGCTTGAGACTTTAATTGCATTTTGCTAACCAAATTTCAGTGTGGCTTTATCTCTTGCTGCAAGCCTCAAAGGCTTCGTGCGCATTTCATTATTATTTTTGAGTGCCAGCAATGCGAGGGGGTCAAACTGTGCAAAACCACACACACACACATACAGACACACAAAAAGCTGGCGCTGGTTGGGTTAAGCAAAGGCAGCTTGAATGAGTGCAAGGGCAGGCAGAGGGCTGGCAAGAGCGACGACTGATTCGGGTCCTACAGAAGCGAACATGGCGTATACGCAATTTGCATTACAATGAACTCTCGCTGCAGCCACAACAAGCTGCCTTGCCACATCGTTTGCTGCCCCCTTCGGCCCCACCGCCCCTGCTCTTACTGTTCGTAGCAAGGTGTAGAATTTTGATAGCAACGCTCAAGCGGAAGAAGGGCGGGGAAGTCCGGGAGGGGAAGAAACGCTAAATTTCAATTGAAACACAAAATAATTGTTTGCTGCTTGATTCCATTGTTCGGCAAGACTTCATTGAAAGCGCAGGCAACATATAAAAAAAAAACCGACATACCCATCCCCAACTCGCATCTATTCTACAATATGCACACATATAAATTCGGCCTATTGTTCCACCTTAATCAGCAGGAAACTTTTACTGTTATTTGTGGACATTTATTTAAATAATTCATGTGCCTGAAAACAATTAAAGGAATTTAATAGAGCGGTCCCATGAGGCTGGCGCACTGAACTGCGCTCTCTATTATCTTCTCTCTTTTCAGGCTCCCCCGTAATGGGCTAATGATAATATGTGGGTATTTTGTGAGCACTATGCTGCAGGCTGAAACTGTTCTTCGCTTCGCGCTCAACATGATTACAATACCGTGCGCATTGTTGCGAAATGGGTATATGCGGCTTGTGCAAGTAGCAGACCAGGCCCACTATATATATGCCTGATCCGCTTAAAACTTAGCTCAAAGTGTGAACCAGTTACTCGGACTGTGTAAGAGGGTATCTACAGCTTATAGAAAGCAGAGCAGAGCAGACAGTACGCTTTTATATTTTATATTTATAAAGATCGATACGATACGCTCTCAATTAATGTGTAGCATACTGACAGCGGTAGAGCCGCAGGGTGCTCAGCCGTCAAGCACTCTAACCAACCTAAAAATGTTAATTATGACGCGTGAGTCGAGCCGAGTCAAGACAAGGCAAGGCTAGAGGTGGCGCAGAGTAGGCGGCAGGTTCTTTTACGGCTTGTCAACTTTGTCGAGGTAGTAGAACACAGGGTCTTGCGTAAAACTTTATAATTGCCATATGCTCGCAGCGCAGCACCCCACAAACGGTTACGGTATTGCTGTTTTGCACATTTTCTGCCCACATAAATTATACTAAAGCTGCATAAACTGTGGCAAGTACTTAGCCCTTTTCGATTGACGGAATCGTTAAGAGGCGCGGCCGACAAGGTCCTGCGGTACACAGAAACAATTGACCAACAAGTTGTTGCTGTTAACTATGCCCAAATATTGTTTAGTTCGCACTGCGCTCTCGACGCTCGAGTGGGGTGGGAGGGAGGTCAGGTGAGGGTGCTCGCTACGAAGAGGAAACAAGTGGAATCGAAACGAGTTTGAGTGCATTTCAAGCCGAGTGAGCTTTTCAGCGAGTGTGTTGATACGCTGGAAACACTGCGAACACTCAAAGGGAGAGGGTAAGGTAAGAGCTGAGCTGAGAGGGCGACTATGGGTTACCCTGTACTATGAGGATTAATTGTTTCAATGTTTATGATAATATAAGTGTCTAAAAATAATATAAGTACCTAAAAAAGAAACGGTCTTATCGCATCAGGTACAGACGAACACCCACTAAATCAGCTTATTTTGTTGTAAAAGTTTGTATTTATTTAGATTTCACGTTAAATACTAAAAATCATGTTGATTAACTTATTAATATTTCCAATTACTCTAGGATTATTGTTTCAGATTAAAATTAATATATATTTAATACAAAAAAATACCAAGTAATCTTTTCATTTACATTTCCAGCCAGATCTCAGTTATCTTTCATTTGATTCCACTGAAAATTCATCATATCCATTTGTTTCTGCCAGTGTACTCGTCAGTCTATCTAATTGTCGTTTATATCTACTCTTTGCTGGCGATTGTCAACGCACTAACTGTAAATGATGTTCCAACAAAGCACGCGCCAAGCTGCAGCTGCAACTGTCGCAACTGTTGTGCTTCTTCGCAGGGGCAGCACGAAGGGGGAAGGCGATGGCGATGGAACTGGGTTTGGAAATGGGTTTGAATGGATTTGTTTTCTACCCTGCCGTGTAGGTTCTAATGTCTTTTTCTTGCTCGTTTGTTTGTCACACTCAGGCTCACATGCACACGCACACCTGCACACACAGTCAGACACGCATTCAAATCGTGCCTTTGGCACTTTGTCAATCGGCTAACAAAACGAATTGCTCGACTGTGGCAGTTGGAACGCCCGGGGGGTGAGCTGGTATTGGACACCTTTTAGCCACAAGCAGATACACACGCACACCCACACACACACACTCATGTACATGCGTGCACCTATCTATAGCGGTCCTTCTCCCTTTTCGATCCCTCTCTCTCGCTGCAACTTCCGCAAGGCGGCACTGACTATTGTTTTGATTGCTTGCACCACTTGCAGTGCCTACGCAGCAGGCAAAACCAAGCTCCTCTACGTCTAGCTGGGCTATGCTGATTTTGAATTCCCTACACATACAGTGGTTACTTCAATTTTCAAATTGACTGCGTAGAAGGCCCACAGATTGGGACAGCCTGACTTTGAATGATACCAGGCCAACTATAAGGCTCCTTAGATTCCCAAGAATCTATCTAATCTGAAATCATAGCCCACCCATCATAGTGTAGGGCATACGACAATCTACTAATTGCTAATCGATTGAAGCTTGGCTCGTTTGTGCGGCAAACTCAGTATGAATTATGACGGGTGTTGGGTTCGCCACGCCCGCAGGTGGAATTAACAGTACGTGCCAAACCATGTGATTTCTCAGAATGTTGCAGACAAACGTCGAACAACAGATTGCAAGCGAGAGAGAGAGAGAAACTAAACTAACGTTTTGGGTTTCCAAATTTAAACAATTATTTTCCCTAAATTTCCATATAGGCAAGCCCTGCGATACGTTATGAAAAGCCAAATCTTTTAACCTGCTTGAATTTCTAATAAATAGGAAAAGAAATTTAATTTTCATTATGAGATTTGATGGCGAGTGTTATTTCATTTTAACTCTCCTTCGGGCACATTTAGCCTAACTAATCATGGCCAATTCAATTCACTTGCAGGTAAGTACACCCCGAGGCATATTAAAAACCCCAGCTCGCTAGTTCTCTCTCTCTCTCTCTCTCTTTCAATAGTCCATTACCAGATGGCATAAGTTCCGCTAGCTAAATTAAACCCTTTTCTCCGCTGGCAACCAGTGTGACCGTTTTTTGCCTATAAACGTTTTTATGCCATCATTTGTTGAAATGCGACGTGAACAGCTGACTTTGAGTTCCACCACCAAAATGTATCGATATTTTGTTACGATACTTATTACTTGTAGCAAGCTTTCAAATATTTCAGACCGCCTAAAATATGTCACTTCCCTGCACGTAATAAATATCGTAAAAGAACTATCGATACTTTTTGTTGCTGGAACTCACGTCAGCTGTTTTCGTCGACGAAAAAAATTTAAATTATGTCGCAAACGAAATGGAGCGCAGATTCAAGCGTAAATTCGAAACATTTTCTCGAATTGCGAAAATCAGATTAATAAAGTCAGTGCAGCAGCACGAATGTTTGTGGAACTTAAATAGCAAAAAATATAGCAATAATTCGGCTGTAAAAAGTGCCTGGAAGACCGTTGGAGCGCTAATGAAAAAAGATCGTAAGTTCCGTTGTATCTTCGTGGAAAACAATTATAAAGTAAGCCAATGTTTCAGCACATGAATGCAAGAGTTGTTGGCGCTCGCTGCGGGACAGCTTGCGTTACCATCGCTCCAAGGTTCCTAAATGCGGAAGTGCTGATGAGGAATACATCAGCTGGGAGTATGCCCAATATATGGATTTTCTTCCCTATTTACCATCGGTTAGAACGTGAGTTGTCTTTGGTAATGGTGTTAACTGAATATATTTAAAATTGATATTTTTGCAGTACGTACATCAACCAGCTCGCGAGAAACACAATGGAAAGCGATCGAACTACAAGCATTTGCTCGACTCCATTGGTTACGGCAGATGATAAACCAATCGTTTTTGATTCAGAAGACACCAAGATTTTCAATGAATCCGTGCCAAGCCCATCAAATTCATTTACATATGTAAGTCTAAAACATTATCAATTTCAAATACTTTACCACCAATTTTGCAGCAATCGAATCGACCAAAGACAACTATGATCGAGCAGCCAAAATATAGAGATAGAGAGGACCCTGTAGCCGGACAGCACAAATTTTCAACTGGTTCGCCTCCGCAGCAGCGTCCCGTCTTGCCATATTGGAATCAGTTGCTTAGCGAGCTACCTGTGGACGCCGCCAGAGATGCAGAAGAGCAAATAACAGATATGCTCCATCGAATACGCAGATTGCATTGCTTGACCTTAAAGGACACCAGTCAAAAAGCAATCTAAAATATATTATTAATTTTAGTTAGTACAAATAAAAGTGTTTTTAATTGTTTATTTACTGTTGCGGCAGCACAGCAATCAGCTGTTCCTACCTTCACATTCCCTAATGTTATCGATATCAAGTATCGCGCCTACTCCCTATCGCATAGCGAACTTTCGTGTTCTTGATTATCGCCATATCGATAGCTAACCCTTAAAAAAGCCCGCAAAACAAAATAAATTAGTGTACATTTACATTGCTTTTATACGTATATATACATACATTACAAAATTCTCTTAAATCTTAACAAGTATATAACGGCATGGACTCTGCTCTTTTTGGCTTTGGTAAACTTGTCTATTAAATTAGCTGACGTTTTTGTATTATTTAATTTTATAATCTCATAAACTAAAATTAAAATAAACTCCTACAATCAAATAGTCCAAAACATACACATAAATATTGCAGGGTATACTTGAGTCGAGTACAGCCAATTGCGACACTTGCAACTTGCATGCATTAAGTTTGCTAATTTTGTAGGCCGTTAAAACGTAAGTGGAAAAAGAACTCGGGAATCTCTTGTGGAGCCTGTCGCTCAGCACCTGTCCAGCTGGTTCCATTAAAAAGCTATATCCATTTCGTTTAATGTTCCCTCTCTAGCTCTGGCTGCACTTAAGACAAGGTAAACATTTGCCCCGGCCGAGAGAGCGAAAGACAGAGAGAGAGAGAGGGAAAGAGTGCAGCCCGTCAGCATTATCGTCACCAGGCGCACAGAGTCTCTCGAGATGGAAATTTGCATGCGATTGAAATGTTAAGTTGCAAAAAGTTTGCTGAACGATTGATTGATTGATCGATTGGCTACGGGTGCAAGAGCGGGCGAAGAGACAAGCGTGATGGCGAGGAAATGCGCACTAATGATACATCAACGTAAACTCGCAGGCTGCTGCCGTGCAGGAGACTACTCGAGGCAACTGGCAACTCGTCGTTATTATGTTCAATTAGACACCGAGGAATTTAAGACCACATTTGATTGATGTCGTAATTGTTGGCTCTTCGTTTCAGTAGTTATTCTTTATCGTAAGTGCATATGCAGAGAGACAGAGCGTGAACGAAAACTCGTTGCTAAACTTCGCTGAAAGGCAAGTGTAGTAAATTAGGTATATTTATAGTTTGTCTGTTTGTGTTAGGCATACCTTTTCTTCCTTCATTTCAGAATCTAATTGATTTCTCTGCCGGCTTATTAAGGACAGCTATTTAAATTTCAATTACAACTTTGTGCGAATGGCATTAATGCATTCCAAGTATGGCAACGCCGCTGTTTATTAAGCCGGCTTGAAATGTTAACCTAAATTTATTTTACAGCTGCGGTATTATTATAGTTTTATACGTACATGTTATATATAATACATGTGAAACTAAAAATAACTATCAATACCACCTTAATAATAATTATTTATTTATTACCGTAGTAATACTTATTTAATAATAATTTAATTTACAGTATCTCTTCTTCCATCTGTCTGTAAGGTTTGAATTTTGCGCTCATCCGAATTGCTGTTAACATAACATGATACTAAAAAATACCACAAAGTTAAATACCAAACGGCTTCAACAGCTGTTAATGCATGCTTTATGTAAAGGTTTTTGTGCTGCGCCCGCTTACAGCATTCTGCTAACAGTCTGAATAGTAATTTCAAGCCGTGCGGGTGGCTACGCGCGTGCCAATAAGAAATTCCAACAAGCAATTGGAAACTAACAATGAGATTTTCGCAAAAATAACACATAAAAACATAATAAACAAAAGAAAAGCGTGTCAAATAGTGTCAGTGAAAGGTGTGTACCAATCCATATGCAAATTGCAATTATATTTTAGTTGCTGCCTACGCTTATATCAAAGGCGTAGGGCAAATCGCCAATCAGAGTAATGAAAACAAGTGTAACACACACACACGCACACGTATACGGATTATTGCTCGAGGCGTGCGGCCTGGCTGTGTGTGTGTGTGCGTGTTTGTTTGCGTTTGGCTGTGTGCGTGCGCGTCACCTAAATAAACCAATTCTGAGCAGAAAGCATTTTTTTGTAGCTGCTGCCAAAAATCAGCTGTCTGCTATGCACTGCTGTGTGCGAGTGTGTGTGTGTGTGCGTGCATTGCTGTAAATGCGTGTGCGTGTGTGTGTGAGTTTGTGTAGGCCTAAGTGTAGCATTCATTATTGTTGCCGTTGTTGTTAGTTTTCGTCTTGTTTCGTCGAGTTCATTTTAACATTTTGGTGTTAAAATTGTAAAGCCTAAGTTTGTTGTTGCTTCTTCCTTCTTTCGCCTACATTCTGTGCTTATATTTTTCCTTTTCAAAGCCAAAGCCACACAAAACTCGTTTCGTTGTTGCTGCTGTTCGGTGTGTTCGCTGTTGTTGTTGGTGTTGGTGTTGAAGCTGTTGTTGTAAGACGCGTCACGCCTTTTGTGTTTTTAATCGCGCAATTCATTCATGAGACCCGCAGCAGCAGCAGCAGCGGCAGCAACTCTATCAACAACAACAACAACAGTGGCAGCCCAAACAACAACAAAAGCAACGTCGATCGTCTGCTCAATTTGGGCCGCGCGTTTTCTACACCAAATTTCTTTTATTTTCACCCAAAAAAAAAGGAGGAAGCAAAATGCTACACAAAAGCAAAATCAAAAGAAATCAAATTTCAAACTTGTAACGCGGCAACCTAACCTAACCAACAACAACAACAACGACGACGAAACCGATAACAGCAACAACAAACACCGAAAACTGTTCAGTCGCAGCAGCCGCAGCCAAATTGCATGTGGCTGCTCTGCTGTTGCTAATTGTCGTTGTGTAGGTTGGCGTAGTGAATGTGTGTGATGTAAGTTTAACATGCACATAGAAATGTATGTATGTTCAATGTGTATTTATTTTAAAAAGCATTTTAAACATACCACACACTTTTGGGTATTGTGGAGCCGCCATTGTTGCTGTTAATTTGCCTTTTTCTTTTGGAGTGTTACTTATTTTCGCTGCTGCGTGACCGGCTTTTTATCGATGTGGATATTCTGTATGCCTACAAAACAACAACAATAGCAAATATTTTTGTTTTGGGTTTATCCAAACATAGAGATTGAAGTCAAATATTTGTGTAGGTATGCAGTGAGTTATGAATAAGAAAACATATAAAGAAAAAAATAATATATATTAATAATATGGCAATCGTGTGTACAATGTAGCTTGCTGCGTAATATATTTAAGTAAATCTCTAGCTAATCGCCCTGACGCATTAAATTTCATATGAAAAATGTTTTAAGTCAACTTGTCGGTATTATCTAGCCAATAAAAGGGGGTTTTCGGTGTGTATAGCCTCTTTTTAATTAAACGTTGCTGTTGCTCCTTTGTTTACTTTATAAACAGCTAACATACATGTGTAATTTATCATAAGATAACATATTTTTTTTTATAGTTTTCTGCTGTTTTTCAAGTTCTTTTTACCTGCGTGTTTCATGTGCAGTTTCTATCCCCCCCTTTTCGCAATTAAAACGCAGCCGGCTCATTTCGTTCGTCGATTGCAAATAAAGCGCAACGTTTGCCAATTTATTGTCACTGAATAATTATAAAAACAATTATTTTTATTGTTATTTACATGCCTACGTACATATTACTTTATTGTATATGCAACAGCTGAGTTAAGAAAATAATCAAAATACTATATAATATTTTTTCATTCTTTTCCATTTATGTATATCTTATAATTCCTTTATTTCCCGCTAACAGATTGATTACTTTTTAACAAGCTGATTAATACCTCGTAAAAACGCCATCAAATTGGTCTGTCAAAAAAAGAAAAACAGAGAAATAAATTAATTTATGCGTGGGCATTCAAAAATAGCAACTGACGCGTGTACGAAACAAAAACCTCAAAAATATGAATATGTATATCTAAATACTACATATAAAAAATGTGTAGGAAATAATCGTTTAGTTGTCAATGAAATTAAGTGCCATAATTTCTGGCATATGATAAAAACTAAAAAGCAACAATCAATTAAATGTTTGAATGAATTTTTTATCAATTTTTAGCTTGTTATGTATAAATTGCGTACATATTTAAGATATTTCCGAACACCTGCCAAATAGATAAAGCATAACTTGTAACAATTCTTGCCATGATTCTAGTATATTTTCTCTGTAATTTTATCGTTAAATTAGCTAGTTTTATTTACTTTATTATTGTACTGCATTATTTACAATGTATGCAGGTAAAGATAAAGAATCGTTTTAATGTTTTCTTATCTCACTGACTTGATACACTTCGCGTCTTCATATTTGCGCATGCAATGTCAATAAAAGAAAAGAACGCGCAACTAAGAAGAGGGAGCGCTGAGCTGACGAAGCTGAGCTGATAAGCTGCCGCAGTCTCTGCCGACGCAGGCAAAGTGGACAGCGGAAGAGAAAAGGAGATGGCGTTCGCACTGCAGTGGTTGCTTATTTGAACCGATAAGCTTGACATAATTCCACTGCTTGTTTGATAATAAAATGAGCAAAAGGAAGTTCCGTCGACTTGATTATACGATACATACCGTGCAGATTATATTTTCCTGTTTCATGTAGAATTCATAGAATATTTAGCTTTATATTATTAAATAAAAAAAATTCGCGTTACTATTAATTTTTTAACAGATTCAATTTCTGTATAACAATCATATTAAAATTTGTTAAACGAATAAATGATTGGTATGCGCTAAAATTTATAATTAATCGTAGAAAGAGAAAATGCTAGGGTACGCCAAAAGAATTTTATCTGATAAGTCTGAATCATTGCATGCAATTGATGAGTATGTTGTAGTTAATCAGTAGAACAATGTTTTATTTTAATATATTTAATTATATATCTACTTTTTGCAACACTTATCTCTAAACTGGATAAAAACTAGTTTCTTTTTTTTTGCCTTCTTATCTTATCAATTAATTTTATTTTTTTTTAGTCTATCAATCATTTACACATGTTAGTTTCACAGCTCGTGGCTTCTTGCACAACCTGCAAATTTGCTTATTAAAAATTCTCCCCTTGTCTTTGCATAGTTTAGTGTGTTTTATTAATTGTTCAACTGCAAATGACAGTCGACTCGGCTGTGCAATTAATTAAACAGGAGAAGAAAATACGCAACGAGAATAACAATTCCCCCCTGACCCAAAGAGACCCAAGTTGCCTGGTTACTTTGCTGACACACAGGCAGATATATGAACAAATGTTAAAATATGTATGTAATATGTATGTTTGTGCATAATTTGTTTGTCAGGAGGCGTCATGGTAACAACAACAACAAAAACAACACCGACTGTAAAACAAAAATCAAAAGGGGCGCGTGCCATGTCAGGGTTCAGCAGGTCAAACTTTGCTTCCTCTTTGGCATTTTTTCTTTTTTTTTCTGTGGACTGTCTAAAAACTGCTGCTGGCGCATTAATTTTAATTTCTGTACAACTTTTTGCGCTGTCTGATGTTATTTTCTTATTGTTTTTCCTTTTAATGAGCGACTTTTTGGAATGTTTGGAATTCGGTCGAAAAAAACAAAGGTTTTCCCAATTGGTTTACTGCATAACAAACTGTTAAAGTATTTTCAAAGCATATCCATCACAGTTGCTCATTTATTAAGCTACTGAAATTACTCAAACTTCGATTTCGCGCTGCCCTCTTGATAATGAACTTCAGCTTTCCGTTTTGAGTAATTTATTCCAAAAGCGGAAGAGAAAACCCAATCAAGCGACATGTAATGCCACAAGACCTTCGTGTTAATTAATGTGCCCGAGCACGTTCATTGGTCACCTGAAACGAAAATCCCCAGAAAAAGGAAAAGCCTAACCTTGGCACAATTCATTAACATTTTGATATTTTCGAATTTTAAATAATCTCTCTCCTGTGCGGACAATTGCAATTTACACTTGAATTAATCAGTTGTAACGCGACTCGACTTCCATGTGACATTTTCAAGTCAGCTGTCAGCAGGGGGTTAAGGCCCTCTCTCCGCTCTCCGCTCTCTTCGCTATGACGGCACAACGGGCTGGACAGGGTATTAGTTTACAGTTTTGTGGTTAACCACAAATAAGCATTTTGTGCATTTTGTTTTCTCTGCTTTTCTTTCGTCGCTTCGTTTGCTTTTCTTCTGCTACACACACATTCCTAACTCAAACTCAGCCATTTGTAAAAGTTTAGCTTGGACAGCGGTTGGGTGGGTTGCTTTTTGGTTTTGATTAGGGTTTGGTTTGGGTTTGGGGACTGTGCTTGACTTCGCCTGAATGGTTGTGCTTGGTCGGCCATCAATGAAATTTATGTTGGCCTTTTCCGTACAGTTTATACATAAACATATAATATATAAATTTTTTTACACTTTACTGCATTCTTAAGCCATTTCGATAAAGCCTTGTTTGCTCGGAAATTGCCAATCCTGAAATATAGACCAGGATTGCAAAGTTTAAATGTGAACTCAAAATTGAGTTCTGCTGAAAATAAAATAAAAATCAATGTTCGAAGGGTATAAAAGTGTATATATTGTATATCTATCATAATTGAAATATTAAAATATACAATTATTTATTTTTATAAAAACCTCTCTTATTTTAATTGACATCTTACTCTAGCAATATTTTATTAGGAAAATAACTACACAAATATAATAATAACTAACTATAATAAATAACTTTATTCTTCCAAAACCATTATTATATATATGTATATATTTTATAGTCCAGAAAGTCTGTATCTTAGTATCTTAGAAGATATCTTTAGCCTTACAAGGTAAATTATTTATTTCTGCCTTAGCATTTTTTATCTTGTATATTAATTTGTTGTTAAATGTTAATGTAATAATTAATTTATATATGTACTTATTATTATTATAATCGTTTAAATTCAGAGTTATCTTTTTTACAGCAATGCTTTATGCATTTTCTACTATAGGAAATGTTCTAAAAATAATCCCATTTATTTTCCAAGTAACGCATAGAAATATAATTAATTAATGTAAAAATGTCAACTCTGAATTTACCTCCCTTTATGTGGCATTTGAGGTTTCGTTTAAAAATGCATATTTTATTTACTCGACAATTTTCATTAGACCCGCAGGACGCAAAAGTCCTCATAAACTTGGATGCCTTCGGCATGGTTCCGTTCCATTGTCTTGTGCGACTGTCATGGCAACCGCAAGGCGAATGTGTTTTCCTTGCTAACGTCTAACAATTAGGCACGCAACCGACCATGGGCGTTGCGGCAGCCCAGGTGGGACAACGTTGTACTTTGTATGTGTGATGTGCCGACACCTAGCGGGCTGTAGGAATTGGGGGCGTGGCGATTCCATGTTGTCCGCATGACAAGCGCGCCTCGGGCGCAGCGGCTGCTGTTTATGGTTGATTGAATTGAAATGGGAAAGCATATGAGCAACTAGAGCTTGGATAAGAGCGCGCGCAGAGCTCCTCGGGGGTGTTTCCTGAAACCTTATGTACACACATACATATATTCCATTAAATACGCGCTTAGTCAGGGCTGTGGGAATAACTTCGGTCTTTAGGCGAACTAAAATTGAAATTTAAGCAGTAAAGAAAGAGGGAAAATTAAAAAAGTGATATAAATATATTTGGTATTTTCTGAAAGCAGAAAGAAAGTAGATTGTATTATAAAAACAAAATAAATTAAGGTTTAAATTCTCAAAGAACAAAAACGGAAAGATAACTGTTTTGAAATAACGTTACAGATTCAAGAAACAAAGATCGTATGGCCTAGACTTTAAAGCAGTTGTTTGGTTCTAAGACTTTTTATGCTGATAGTAAAACATTGAAATTTTATTTCTTTCTATTCTATTGAATTTCAGTAGTTTCATTTATCCGAGTTTCACATGTTTTTTCTACTCGATAATATAATCAAGAAATGCTATAATCAAGCTTTTACTTTTTTCCCCGGCCACATGTTTCGGTTCTAAAATTTCTGTCACGCGTTTCCTCTTGCTGCCAGCTCTGTAATACTAATTCTATAAATAACGTATTATCTCGCCAAAGTACTTTTAAATCATGTCTTTAGCATAGCATCTTTAAAAATTGAATTTTTCGTGTTTTTTTTTTTTGGGCACGCGATGCTTGACCGGCAATCAAAAATGCCATGTTTTATTAAACGTTCATTTTTTAAGCTGCTTGAATGAGTGGCTGTGAGTCCGTGTGTGTCAGTCTGTCTGTCTGTCTGTCTGTCTGCCTGCCTGCCTGTCTGTTTGCGTGGTTCAATAACCCAAGCAACTCGTCAATTAATGAAATCATGTTAAATATTCCCCACGGTGACTAATTTTGAAAACGCCAATTCTATTGTACACAGAGCTTAACGAGTTTTATCTACCCCGTGGGGAATCAGAATATTATTTTTTATTATTTTTCGGCGGCGACTACTGTGAAAAAAGTAGTAGAAAGTAAAGAATATGTAAACAACTGTTAGATACCCTATGTATGTGTATTTAATTTGATATGATACAGAAAGCGTAAAATCCCCACTTATTACTCACGGGGTAAACGTCATAACATTAGGAATAATATTAAAATAAAATAAAAAAGGGAAAAAGTTAGATATTGATAAGTAAATGACGCAGTAATATTCGTTTGAAAATGTGTAACATTTCTTGGCTTTATGGGCATTATTTAAACAGGTTTTGTAGGGAAATACTTTGTATAATCTTAATGCCAACAGAGACAGCACTACTACCATATCTCAATAAAGCCAAACAGCTGTTAAATTAGTTAATTTCTTACATGAATTGCTCGATATTGTGAGCACTTTTCTAACTCTCCAGCTTAGATAAATTTCAATTAAATTTTCTGAATAAATTTGCGTTTGTCTAACCCGTAGATGAGTCAGGTGTTTACATTATTATTCCATGCTTTTACCTTACTCTATCGTTATCTCTATCTCTCTTGTTGCTTTTTGTCTTTGTTCCTTGGATTTGATCATGAACAATCCTTGAAGCTTCTCATTCGAATTGAAATATTCTGGCAAAACCCAACGAACCGTGCCAATTGACTTCCGTTCTCTCTTGTCTTGACTCTGGGATCGTCCTCGTGGCCAGCTTGCACTTGTTCTGCATGACCTGATAAGCAACTCCGCTTAGTTTCGCCCACAGAACGACCTTTTGGCTAATTATGTTTATGGTGAATTTGTCGATAAAGTTCTGTGTGTTTCTGTGTCACGTAGTTTGTTGAAAAGTCATTACGGTAATGGTGCCGGAATATGCGAGAGTTTTCCGTTCTTTCTACAAGTTGGGCTATTATTATGTTAATTACAATAGTTTTTCTCCATCGAAATTGAAAACTAAGCTGCATTTGGGGAATTTACTGAGAATAATCTGAGAAATTTATCAGATATATATTCGTATCTCAGGTGCGACTCTTGAAAGACAGTGACTTAAGTGAATCTACAAATGCTTTAAGAGTCCCGAAGTGTTCGGGCACAGCTCTTGAAAGTATATCTAACAAACGCTTGAAGAATATTCCATTTTTTTCACGACAAATAACAATTTGCATGGATGAATTCATGGTTAATTGAAATTTTTATTATTTCTTATCTTTCTTATCATGCGCAGACAGCGGACAACAAAAGCAGCGGCAAGCGCAGATAGAAAACGTTTCGGATAAGGTAAGAAATATCTGCATATTGTTTATTATGTTATCAGTTTTTTTAGGGGTATAAAAAAACAGCCTGATAATTTATAATGTAGTTTTATCACATTGCGCAATTTTATGTTTTTCCAAAAATAAAAGCGTTAAAGGGGTTGGTTTTAATTTGAAGAATTTACAACTATAGCGTTCCATTGTCTTTAAATCGATGACTATTATAAGCTAATTTATATAATCTAAGGTACCCCAAGTTTAAGTTTTATTAAACGAATTTCTTGACTTTTTACCTGAACACAATCTGGGCGTATATCTACTATTAGTATCTTTAATCACATCTGACTCAAACAGAACATTTTCATTACCATTCATTTCGTAGCAAGATAAAGGTATAAAATATGCGCATCTGACAACTCATCTATTAGAAATGTATAGCTTAGCTTGCCGGCAGCCTGTTAGCATAGATCAACCATAAAGATATGCATTAAATTTACGACATCTTTAATAGATGAATGTCTTAACAGCCTTTAATACCCTGTAGTCAGTTAATTGAACAGATCTGATATGATGCACACACGACTCCGGCGATTAACTCATTTGTTTTGTTCGCAATCTGAGCATCTGAGTTACCAGCTAGCCAACCAACTATCTATCTAACATATCTATCTATCTATGTTGCTATCTATGTTTCTATCTGTCTCTTGTATCTTGCTATCTATGTTTCTATCTGCCTATGTATCTCTCTATCAATCTGCGTTAATTTGATACCACTTATTGGCACATTGATTAGCCACAAGCTGTCATTGATTACGCCACACGAGCACGATTACAACAATGCCAAAGCCCCCGAGGCTCGAGGCTCGAGACGGGCGAGCCTGAAGTCGTTTTCTCGATGATGGCGGCACTAAAAGCATAGTCTACTTTTAGGATTCGCGGGACACAATTAATCTTGCCGGCACTCGAGCAACAATAACAAGAACAAGTAGTGGTAGTAGCAGCCGGAGTGCGGGGCAAAGCATAGCGTGCTTTGTTGTAATTAATATGCAAATGAACAATGTCTGCCAACGAGACGGGACAAGAATCGCAAAGGCAGCAGACAAAGCGCAGCGCGACGTTACGCTACGCGACATCGAAAACATTTGCACAAATCATCGGTTAAAGAGTGTCGCCGACTGGATATTTATGAAGAAGCTATAGCTATAGCTATAGCTAATTGTTATGCAAACGGGCAGTCTGCATGCACTTGCTGGCAGAGTCGAGTGTGGAAAACGCGTGACGAAAGTTACGGACGAGCCAGATACCCTTTGAATAACTTGCATGCTGTTTGTTTGATTATATCGAAATTTGCAGTATATGTTCATAAAATATACATCTATAGCTATGCCGAGGCTGAACATTGTAGCTTGTAAACTTTAAGAATTGCAAAATATCGAGTTTCATAGATGGTGTGCGTGCATCTACGAATGATATACAGAAAATTTTACGTTTCTAGCTTTTATAATAGAACAGTCCATCTGTTTGTATGATCGCAAATAACTTGGCTAACACAAGTGCTAGATAAGCGAAATTTTTTGTATGTAGTTCCCATATATCAACTGCAGATTATGTATATTTTTATAGTTAAATGCCATGTCTAGCGAGCTCGGAAATTGTTGTTTTAATTTTCCAATTCTATTGTTTTGCAACTTTAGAAGCATATAGACATTATGTGTAGGGTGATTTAAGGTCGAGTGCGCTCGACTGTAGTTGTTGTTGTTGTAGTTGCGCCCAGTTGTTATTGCAATTGTAATGCTTAAGCTGTAGAACGTGGTAAAAGTCCACTGAGGGCGCTTCAAGTGGTTGGAAATTTAATTATAAATCGTTAGCTATACAATTTGCTGCATTCAGCGAGGGAGGGAGGAGATAGGGAGGGAGAGGGGTATACTACGTGCCCTTTTGCACCCTGCAGCTAACAATTTTGGCAGTCGTCCAATCTGCCATCGATGCAGTAGGCCGAGATGAGCAGCCTCAGCCTCCACTCAAACTTGACATCGGCGCTGTGGCTGACTGACTGACTGACAAGGCCAAGCAGCACTTGTCCTCTCACTCTCGCACGGCACAAGTGCACTCTCTGTCACACACTCGCACACTTGCACATGATTGCCTTGGCCAAGTTTGAGGCTGAGGGATCCTTTTAAATGAATTAGTGCAAAATACAATATAATTTTCAGCTGCAGGCGCGCTTTGCACTTTCCTGATTACTTAAAAGCTTTTCATACACACACACACACCCACACACCCACACACACGCATACACAAATACACTCAGATATCTATCGAAGCTTGTGTGTTTTGCAGATAGTTCTGCATGTGGTTTTGCACTCAATTGTGGCTTTTATTGATGCCCAAATCGCATCGTATTGCATTTTCTTAATCCGTCGGTGGCAGGCGCATAATATACTTAAATGTAAATAATTGTCTTATTTAATTTATTATATAATATACTTAATTAAATACGCTATGATGAACTTTGGGTGAATTTTCCAAGATATTTGAGCTTGCATTAAAATCATTTTGATTTATTCTCATATTTTATGCATATTTCTGAATGTTTTAGCATATAAAATATATGCCAAAGAATGTTTATTAAAAGCCAGCCAGCATTTGGATTATAATTTAATTCGATTGGGGAAATGAATGTGAAATACTGCTTTAAACAAGGAATTTTATATCATTGGTGATCGATGACGTTTGTCGTCTCCTGGAACTCGTTGGGAATTCGAGTGCCGCTAAGGAAAAGAACCTAAGCTCGTCTTTTAAATTGTGTTTGGACCCTGTACTGTGCATATAGTTAAGAGGTGATACATACAAATATATATATCTGAAGATAAGCACAGTAATATCTTAGTATGTTATTTTACTATTAAAATTAATATTCTAGCTCCTATTTCGCTCTCCCTGAACTACGGGCAACTTGAAGCACACTAAAATACTAAAATATCAAACAGTGTGCCCACATCTCGCATAGTTGCCCACATATAGCGACGGTTCCTTTCATTTTGCTGAAGATGCGTCGACCACTTTTCGGAACTCATTAAAACTTCAACAAAGCCCACGGAAAATGTCCTCGAAATGGCTGCGACGACATGTGTGCAGGGTGAGAGAAAGACAGTAGAGTAGTAAGAGGAGAATGGAAACTTTTCGGGGATTTTTCAGTATTTTTTTTTTCATTTTTGGTGCGTCTTCTTGGCATATGCTACACAGTTGCCGCAGGATGATAGACAATACGAGTGCAAATTAAAAACGCACCAGAGACGTCATGCCGAGACAGGCCCAGACTGGGGGACAGAGAGAGAGAGAGAGAGTGTGGGACAGAGACGTAGATAGAAAGCGGAAAGTAAAAGACGCTCGGAAAAACTGTGCACAATGCGGAAATGAAAATAAATGTGCATGTGTAAGTTACGAGTGTGTCGGCTTTTGTTTCCTGGGCGACGAAAATCGTTAAGAAAACTGCAGTCCCCAAAGCGAGACAGCAAGAGACGGTCTGGGAGAGTGAGAGAAAGAGAGAGGCAGACCCTGAGGAGTGAGAACGAGAGCGAGAGACGTGCCAAAGGAAATAAAAAACAATTTTCAAAACAAAACTTTTTGAGCTGTGCGCGAGAAAGTTCCTCTGCAGTTGTCGTCGTCGCCGTCGCCGTTTTAATTTATGCCCATGAGAGTCGGCAGTCGAGAATATAGGACCCACTCCATAGTACTACTGTGTAGCGCTATGTTAGTTAGGTGCGGGCAAAGCTGCTTAAAAGGATTAGCATGCAGCAGGCGAAAGAGTCCTTGACCAAAATTTGTACAGCCAAAAATCCTTGGAAACGGGGACGCTGTGTTTACTACGGCCAAAGTTGCGACAAAAATATGCCGAAAAAATACAAAAAAAATGAAAATGAAGTAAAAAAATAATAAAAAAAAAATCAATTTTAAATATAATATATATTAACATATATAATATACATTAGTATAGGTTGTCAAAAAATAATAATACAAAATATAAGGGTTATATATTATACAAAAATAATATTAAATGTTAAATTATGTACTTAAATCAGTATAAAATCAAAATTATAAAGCTTTGATAAAGTAAAAATCAAATTAAATTTAAGGTCAAGCTTAGGATTTTCTTATTTTAACTTGCAGAATAAAAATCAGTTTTGTATTTAATGCTCTTTGAAACCTGAAAAATCCTGCACAGTAACTTTGTTACTAATCAGCATTATAAACCTGTCTGGTTCTTACAAAATTATACAAAGTTCTACTTAGTACAAGTCTTAATATATTTAGCCAGGAATTCTTAACAAAGGCTTTTTGTCTGAAATGCTGCTTAATTAAATCGTCGTAATTCCCACAATGCCATAAGGATTTACAACAGACCCAGCTGACCCACCTCATCGTTATCGTCCCACCACCCCCCCGCTCACACTTTTCCCTTCCCCATCCTGATTGTTGTTATTGTTGCGTTTCTCTTAATCATTTGCTCGTTTTTGCGTGTTTGGCTTTACAAGTTACCGAGTTCAGTTCTTGTTGCTATATTTGTTTGTGGCCAAGTCATTTGCCCCATGTTCCTTGGCCCAGAGAGCGTATTGTATTCGCTTTTTTACTCTCTCTTTCTTCGCCTTTTTCTATTTTCTTTGTTGTACTAGTTTTGTTTGCTTGTGTATTTTGTGGGTTCGTTTGGGGGATATGTTTTTGATGCAACGTTTTTCTTAATTGAACCTATTTTTCTCTGCTTCGCTCTGTCTATCTCTTTTTGAGTTTTTCTTCTCCTGCTCTCAATTGTAATGATTGGAAATTGAGTTTTCTATTAAATGCTGAGTGTGATAACGAATGGGGATTATAGAGATTGCTTTCGAGGACTTTGGGGACTTAAACCTTATTGTCCATTGAGATTGAAAGGGTAATAATGAGAACAGCATGTGTATGAGAAATGTAGAAGTACAGAAAGTTCAATTTCAAAGAGGGATACAACCTTACAACAAACGTTGTAAGAGAATTAAACGTTTAAATAAACTCATTTTATTACGATTTCTCTATGCGTTTTATAAAAAAAATATATCACATTAAATCGAGGAAATGATTTAGCTATTTTCTTTCCTTTGAATCTAATTGACGACACTGTAAACCACAAATTAAGGCAAATAAATCGTCTGACAACTTTGATTTATCGGGCATGTTCGTTTCTTATCCCAACATAACTTGCAACACAAACAGAATGTGTGGGAGCACTTGAGACGGCATCAACCTCACAGATGAGCCGGGTATGGAGCCCCATTATCATACATATGTGTAAGCACACAATACTTCAAACTTTGTCTGAGACTCCTAGGAGGAAGAGGAGAGCGTATACCTGGTGTCAGCTACTGCAAAATATTTACGACCTTTGGCACGAGCGTAAATCAGGGCACAGTTCGCAGCTGCTTAACACCAACCACACTTGCCCACTGTGCAGAGAGAATGAGGGCGAGAAAGAGAGAGAGAGAGAGAGAGAGAGAGAGCGAGCGTGGGCGGCACACAATATCATTAAAAACAAATTGAGCACATTAATAAATATGAATTATGATTGTTAATAAAAAATGATGGCCGTGGCAAAGGCGTGACCGAAAAATGATATCGAAAAAAATTCCATGCTGCAAATGAAACGAGAAAGCGCAAGAGAACGAGCAAGAGAGGTTGTGGGAGAGGGAAAGGGAGAATCTCCTTCCCCCGTGGGGGTAAAGTTGATACGGCAAGCGATGCATTTGATGGGCAGAGTGTGGGCGTGTCTGAACGCCCACAGTAGCAGCAAAGCGGAAAAATTGAGAATATGGCAACATTTTGTGGCATTCACTTGCCAGTTGCCACACCCACAAACACACACACACACACACTTCGAGGAAGGAAGAAAAACACAGAGACACAAAGCATTTTTCCTTCATTCTGTTGCATAACTTTAGGCGCTTAAAAATGCGGCAGACATCATAAATCAATTTATTGCTCTGCCAGTCAGATACAGAAAGAGACAGCAAGACAGCGCGAAAGCGAGAGAGAGAGAGAGAGAGAGAGGGAGCGAGATAGCTTTAATACGAGGATTATGACCACACAGATTTGAGTGGTTTCTATTGTTTGTGCTGCAAAAAATACAATTCGTTACAAAAATTGACTGCAAAAACGGTTCACTTAGAATGAGGCCGAGCCAGGTGAGAAATGAGTGTCAAACTCGAGGTTCAAGCAACCGCATTAGCAAAGGCTTAACAATCCTCCCTTCGACTAGTTTAAGTTATGCAACGTTTCGTTTTACCTGTCTCTCTCTATCTCTCTCTCTGCCTCTCTGACATTTTCGACTCCTTTTTAGAGTAATTTATCTTGTTCTGTCTGTAGGGTATTTGTGTCTTTGGTTCTTGCTAAGCTCTAAATCCCACGAATCTACATAAAATCCTTTCAACTTAAATAATATGTTCAAATTTGCATGGCAAATGTATGCAGGGAAATTTGTTAAAATAAGGAAAATCTTATTTAAATAAAAGCGGAAAAACTAGAAGGAAAATTGCTGAAGTCTGTACCAATTTACCATAAACTGAACTATAAAATTCCTTCAATTTTTTTAAATAATTTATAGTATAGATGTATGCGGATAAAATTCGAATTTAAATAACTTATATTCTTGTATTATTAATTGGATACACGCTCGATTTAGATTAAATTATAAAAGCATATTATGAATATTGGAAAATATAGTTGTGCTTAGTTTGATGGTAATAAAACCTTTGCAAAGGTATACAAATTTAGGATAGCTGAAATGTATAAATTATTAATTTAATTTTATTTTTACTAAAGCAATAAAATATACCTTCTGAAAAATGATAATCAGATTATCCGTCAATCGGTTTATTTAGCAGCTTATTATGATTTTATTTAATTAGGCCCTCCTCCGTTTTTGTGATCCAATTAAGCAATTACACCTCATGCCAGATTTCAAGACCTCCGACAAGCTAATGACAAACTTAATTAGATCAGATTTAATAAAACCGTCTACGCCTCTTGTCGGGCTTGACACCTCATTTTTTCGCAAGAAAAACCAAAAAAGAACATTAACAGTAACAAGCCCGAACATTTCTCATAAACGTGGCCAACAATTGCACATAACGGGCCATCAGTTCTGAGCGTTAATCTGACAGCGAGACGCCATTTTGTTTTTATTAATTCTGCTGTTAGCCTGAAGCTTGTGTCACAGCCGGTAATAATAAAAATCTGTCGGTCTCCAAGGTTTTGTTTCACGCGCGTCATGGATTAGATAGCAAAACAGAGACAGAGAGGGGGAAAAAGAGAGTGGCAGAAAGTATGAGAAATTACTCTAGAAGCCGCCCTCGCACATGCCTTTAACACGCACACGTTCTCGCGTCTTATATTCTTTTTTATTCGTCTCATTTGCACTCGATTGCGCTCAGCGATAACGGCAGTTTGTCATATTTGTGTCTCTCGAAAAACCTGAAAAATGGGGTATATTAGGTTCATACAAGTATTTGCAAATTTAATATTATTAATATTTAATTTTTTACTTTATTGATGCACGTTCTCCTGTCTATTTGTCTATCCGTCTGTATGAACGCATACATCTCAGCTATTGTAAAAGTTAGAGATACTAAATTTGGTATGAAGCTTCTTGTACACTATACGTTCAACGAATATATTTCAAATTTTAAATGCCACGCTCAGAGTACTGTATAATTTTTATTTTGAATAAACTTTTTGGTAAATTAAAACATTCAGTAGTATATATCAAATATATGCTATCCATAAAGATACTTCAGAAAATAGTTGAACAGGGTATAGCCGAGTCGAATTCACTGCACTTTGAAAAGTTTCCTTTTCTGTTCGAACTGAAACCTGACATTCTGCCAGATATTACATGGAAAAGTTCGGCAACTCAAAAGCGTAACCAAAGTCATCAATAAGCATTTTGTGAGAGCGATTGAAGGCTGCATTTGAGCTGAGCGAATCATGCCATCCTTATAAATAGATTGTTCAAATTTCTGCGTAGTCATTTTTTGACAGTTTGTAATTTGAGTTTCAAATGGAACTGAGTGATAAGTTAGCTTGTGTGTGTGTGTGTGTAGATTTGTCTGTCACCTTCGTATCATGTTATTCCTGAGCCTCGTCATCATCATCACCATCATCATTGTCTATCGGTTTCCTTTTCATTACGTTTGTCATAACTCTCAAGTGTCTTTGGTCGCTCTTTCTCTCTGTCTGCTTCTCGCTTTTACTCTACTTTCATTGACTTTTTGTGTTACTTTCTTCTCTTCGTTCCGTGTGTGTTTGCGAGTGGGGTCTGCATGGGCGATGGGTTTCAATCTTTTGATAAGATTTAATGTGCTTAACGTGACGTAAAATGGAGCTAATTAAGTGCTAAACAAACCCAGGTAGCTCGGATAAATACGTCTCTCTATATATGTATACGTACGGTCTGTGGCGTGTCTAGGAAAGTGGAAAATTGTTACACATAAATTCGGTAACTCTGTGCTTGGGTAGCTTGAAATTAATACACTCGATATACGTCTGATACGCCTCGTCTATAATGCGTGAAAATGCGGTAATGTAAACGGATTTTATAAAACTTTCTTTAAAAATATTTGAAGTAATTTGTAATCAAATTTCAAGCTTAATTAAGCGTGTGAAAAAAGCGCTAAAGTTGATATTTGGGTTAAATTTAAAGATTAGGTTAATAATTTATGAAAATATAAGGAAAAGCTTTGAAATTTTTAAAGAAAATTAAATATCTTTGAAGCTGCAAAGGTATTATATTGAAAACAATTTCAATTCCATTCTAAAATTTCAAGAGTTTTTGATAGATTGTACAATTTTATAGTTATATTATAAGCCTGCTTAACTGACTTTTTTGAACAGTCCACGTTCTTGTGCTGAGATAAACCTAATTAACTAGACTCTATTATATACCCTGCTCCTACGTACTACCTAAGCTTACCTCTTTAATTCTAACTCCACTCTCTGTGCGGTTTTTGAAAATTGAAAAATTTAAAATTCACTTGTCTAATTTATGCATAAGTCGTAGAAATATATTTGTCGTATATTCTGCTTATTTTTGGTCTTTGTTCAAATGAAATGCTAATGAAATTGATAAAATTGGCTTCTGCTAGCATACTGCACCAGTATATACCAGATATTTATGTTTGTGTGTGAGATATATGCAAATAGTATTGTATGCTCCGTCACTGGGAATTGGGTGAATAAATTTATGCATATCTTCGTAGATACTTGAGGTACTTAAGGCGGCGTTTGCTTTGAATTCGTACTCAATTTGTCAAGCAGAATGCTTTCCTGTCTGTTTGACTGGATTGTCTCTGATCGTCTGTCATATTTATGGCCCTGTACTTGATTATACTCAAGCTGGGTTTGCTTTGGGTTGCTTTGGTTGATCTATGCCCGGATAACTAACTGTAAATGCTGTCGTTTTTGACTGATTGACGCCTCGGGTGCGTGCGTGAGTGCAATTTGTTTTGTCATTTAGTCAAATTTGCATATTTCTTCTCATAGAAAACGCGTATTTGAAACGCCAATACATACCCTGTAATTGTAAAAGATACATACCTTTTACCCTTAATTTTTACATATTAAAATTATTTTTTAAAAGCAAATATAAGCTTTATGCTGAGAGATATAATGCTGAAATTCGGCATATTTATAAATTGAATTATTACCCAAAAATACTGAAAATTTAATAATTATTCTACAAGAAATTAACTAGTTACAGCCAACTTTAACACTTATCTCTATAGTGCGTAAATTCTTTGTTTATTCCGTGTTATTTGCCATAATCTGCCAGTCATTCTGCGGTGTGAGTTCTCGCAATTGACTGGGTCGCGTCTCTCGAGAGTTGCACTTGAGTTGCTTGAACATTCAATTGACATATGTATCTTAACCTTTATGTTATATGATGTAATTCCCCGTGCAGCTGTCGCAGCTGGTTAACAACTCAATACCGTAGTCTCGCATCTTTAATTTGTGCAAATAAAAAACTGTTTGCAAACACTGCAAGCCAAAAATGTTTGCACAAAACTAAAATCTCGAGTGAAGTGTTGCCAACCGAATAAGAATGATATAGACAGAGCTTTATAACACTTAATATTAATGCGCTATAAGTGTTAACTCGTCAGGCTCCTATGTACATGCTGAACTATGCTTCTTCTATTTTTGGGCTCGCTTATTTGCTCACTCACTCGTTCCACAACTCCATAATTATCGTAGTCAAGGTTGCGTTGCACAGTGAGCTGCGTTTACCCATAAATATGCAGGTGAATGCATTCAGGCTGGTGCCAAAAATAAAATGCGGTATATATGGTATAAAACAATTAATACCATGAGAAAATCCCAGCATAAATAAATGAATAGCTGAATGAGATGAATTATTATTAATTTGACGTTAATTTCATGTGTATTTTATGTCGAGGTCTGTAAGGCAGCCACATTACACTGTTATTAAATTTTGAAAAGTTTATAAATTTCTAAATAATTTAATATGCTTAGAAATAAATATTAATAGAACTCTAATATTTTTTATGTTTTATAAATAAACGTTCTTTAAAGCAAGTATCTTTGGCTTGGTATATTTAAAAACAACATCGTATTGTTTTTTAACACAAACACAAACATAATCTATAAATATACTATCAAGGTTTTCTCCCAAGCTTATCGTATATGTTTGCTTCAGTTAAATCATTGCTCATTGCTTCGAATCTTTTTCTCGATTTCTTTTATTTTTTATTTGTTGCAATTTTGCACGCCTTGTTACGTTTTCTGTTCGACAAGGTGTCATTTTGTAGTTTTCGTGACTTTTGTAAGGTTTCTTTTTGGCTTTGCTTCAGCTGCTCATTAACTTCGTACGTTTCTGCTTAAATCATAAATTTGTATGACAAGCGCGTTTTCCTATCATTTATATTGAATGGGAGTAGGGTGCGCTGGGAATACACTTATTTAAACTGCTGTGAACTCATATAAAAATAATACTCAATGTTGATATTTATTATTTATTAATGGTATGGCCTTAGACATGTATCCAATGAGCAACAATTACTGATGAATCATTATACCATTATTATCGTTGCCTTAAGGAAACAAATACAATAGTATAATGGAGTGAGTTCTGCAGGGGAAATGAAACAACACAGACACTTGCTCGATTTCTAATTGAAGGTGGGAGATTCAGCTGCAAATCCCTTTCCACCTTTCATTGGAAATGCATTGCAAGTAATAAATCAACGGGCTGCATCTCAACCACTTTTACTAGTGCAACGCATCTGGAGATGCTCTCAACGGAGAGCACGGAAATGTTTTGTTTTACCTAGAAAATTGCAATCGGACTATGATAGATGCAGGCAATCAGCAGAAATGAATCACCTTGGCCAGCGTTAGACTCTGCCACTCTGATACTGATGATGCCTGTCTAACTGAAAGAGAACAGTACGTAGAGTGTTGTTAGTTTGCAAGATATCGCAATGAAACTACCTTCCCTGACTTAATACTATGTACATGTGACGCCAACCAAATTTCAGCAAAATCGCACTACTATAACATAGGAACAATCAGCCCGAATATAGTTACACAGAATACCATTTCTTACTTTTATTTGCTTATCTCTTTCATTGGTTTCACTTTCCGGAAGGTTCATTATGTCTGCAGACTTGAGTTGCTTCGGTTTTCATTTCTTATCGATACTCGACAGGTCTATTAATGTCTGTCATTATGATTGGCTTGGCGTGCTGATATGAGGCCACTCTATAAGGCAAGCTCTCGACACACTTGTTTAGCCAGTAGCAATTGTAGAATTTTTCAATTGTCAACAGCTTGTAGATGTCTATCCGACATGGTTCCCTCTTATTAAAAGATTATGTTACCCGACGCTTAACTTCATATGTTGAAGGTGAAATTAAATTCAAGGGAATTTCCAGTAATTCGATAAGATAAGAAAAACCCAAATAACTAACATGAAAATACGTGGCGGACTACCTACGCACTAATTTGCTGTGTACAGAATCTATAGATTAAATTCCGTGTATGTTAATATAATTTATGGTATTCCTTAGACTGTGTATTACTCTTAATCAATCTGCATTGCGAAAGGTTAGTAATGTAATTAATAATATACAATCGTTTGATTTGTGCGTTTTGATTGTCACATTCACTTTCATTTTAAGATAAGATTTTGTGTTATCGATATTCTCTTATCTACAGTTATTCGTTTAACTGCACCTCTTTCGGTTAATCTACTGGTAAATGTCCACTCAAGTGCTAAGAGCGACAACTGCAATTAAAAGTTGCCACGCCTTTTGGCCAAGGCCTCAACGAGCCACTTAATGAGTCGCTTAAATTGTCCTCAATTTCTTGCCAACATACACTCGCCAGGCAGTCCTTCGCGACCCCATCCATGCTCCGAACCATCCTTTCCTGCTCGACTCACTTGTTTTTTATTCTTTTGTGTGCACATGGATTGCAGCTCGCTTTATACCTCTTGAAAGCGCTGTAAAACCTATATTGCTGACAGTCATGAGTTGAGTCTTAAACATGAGCATATAAAAAATGATTTAAATGTTAATTATGTTGTGCATTTCGAACAGCACAATCAAGAAGTTTCTTTGTTTTACTAAAGTGGTTCAGTTTCTATCAGAGTTTGTAATGAATTCGATACGAAAATGTGTAGGTTAATCTTCTTTTTTTTTTACATATAATAAACCTCTCATATTGTACAAGTACTTAAGCATTTTAATGTTTGAGAATTCCTTTCTTTTATTTTAATTTCCCTTATACCCTCTGCGAATGCTCCGTATAGACAGGGTATACAAATAGCGAATCCATCGTGCTGTACGACCCTTTATTCACACATTAAATGCGTATTAAGTACAAGTTGATTGCATTTTGTAAAATCATATGAAACTCGGCACGTTACGTAGGCGGCGGACGGGACGGAGCGTCCTGGGAAAAGTTCAGGAATGCGAGGGCTGCCTGCTGTGTAACATTTCCTCGGTTGTTTCTGGCTTCCTTTGTGTACACACATGATGCAGCTTGTTATATTTTGCACAGCATGGGGTTGGGCGATAAAAGGGTATATTAAGCTAATATGAAATAGTAGAATTCTATCTCTCTGTATGAATTCATTGATCTCAACGAGAAAGTGCAAGCGATTCGCTCGAATTTTTCAACAGTGTTCAGTTATAGTGCAGTTTTATTTTTATTCCTAGAAAATCGATGTATACTGAACTGAAAAGGGAAACAACAAAATTACCATTTTAACATATAAATATCTGCTGATCTTTAAATGAGCTATTTGTCTTAAGTTTTGTGAATGGCTTTCTTTAAATGTAGTGTATAGTTTTCTTTTTGTAAATCAATTTTTTTCGAAATTGGGGGTATCATTTCTTATAGAACTGTCAGCCTTGCTGAAGAGTAACTTGTGCCTTATTTGTTTAATTCAGAGTCTCTTAGCTTGACACAATTTCAATCTAAACTAACAATATCAGGTAAAGTTTTTACATTGCCAACTTAGAGAGGGTATCTCTCAGTAAAGTGTGCTCTGGCCAGCTCTTTTTTACTTGTTAAATTTGCAGCAGTTGTCGTGAGTTGGCCACCCGATCCTGGCTGGGAAAATTCAATTAATTTCAAATGCAATTTTAAGTGCACTTTTGTAAAGCACCTCACTTAGTAGGCGCTTCCGCTTTGCCGGCTTTGCACTTCCGTTGAGGTCTGTGCCATGCCGCTACCCCTCTCTCCACACTATTCTCCATTCTGTCTTGCTTCATTGGTTTTTTCTGCAGCCCCCAAAACTTGATTAATTATGCAAATTTTAATTAGCTCCATCCAGGCTTGTCTCGAGCGGTTGACCGACCAATCTCATTTGACAATTCAATTTCCTCCTCCTACTCCGGCTGGCACTGTCTGTGTCGCCAAATGTTTGCACAAGTTATTTGCGTCAATCCGGAAGCGTGGCTTTATACATGGACATTCCTTGGACAGTGTGTGTGTCTCATTCAATTAGTCGAGCTTACGCACTGTGGTCCGGCTTGACTCCCAGGAGAGCTCTTTGCCCTCGTTTTGCATTGTCTGAGCAATTTATTGACGCATATAATTAAATTTACGTTATTTGCCAATAGCCTACGGGTTTCCCGTAAACCAAAAAACCACATGCCTATAGCCAGGCACAGACTCAGATGCAAATTGGGCTGTCAACTGACATCAGGTGCAGCTTCGAGCAGGTTCGTTAAAGGAGCTTTTCAATAACATAAATAGTTGTTATTTTTAAGAAAATAATTTTCAATTAAATTGAAATGAAAAAGGATCTTACAGATACTAGATGTGTAACCAATTTAACAAGCCAGAAATCTGAATCAATTCATTTTAAAAATGTGTGAAAATTGGGAAACAATATACTTTTACTCGATATGAGCACCTTTTGCCTTTTGATTAGAATAGAATTTTAATAATAAAGGATATCCTTCTTTCCCTCTTTTGCAGGTAAGCAAAGCACAGACCTAAAGCGTTCTATGTACCATAAGTAAGTAAGTAAAACTAGCTTTACTGTACTTGTTTGTCAAATCGATGGGAAGAACAGTTTGTATTGGCCTACGGCAAGTGCTGCATGCACAAGGACTTTTTAATTAAGAGCGCACCGTGTGCCATGAATTAGTCGAAGTCGATTTTCTTTCTCTCTCTTACTGAATTGCACTCACTTACAGTGACTGCCAAAAGATCTTGGTGTTTTTATTTCTGCTGCCAAAAAAAGGAATAAGGTCGAAATCGCTCTAGGCACAAGGTAAACAGTTTATATTGCGGTCGGCCTGGCATTAAAGATACGACCGAGTCAGAACGAATACGACTGTGACTGTATTGGACGCTCTGCTGCTTCTGGTTTCTCTGCTGCTCCATTCGTTATCTCTTCCTCAATATATGCATGCAGAAATCTAGGCTGCCGTTTTTTTTATTATGGGCTCAAGTTGTGCAACAATAACAGGAACAGCAAGCAAAAATAAAAACGAGAGTAAAAACTGGCAACAAAGCAACAAAATTGCGCTTTTGCCTGCAGTTGTAGCCTGTTCATCGCTGGTTGCGTTTTCTATACCCTACACTGAATTCAGTAGAGGAATATGTGGCTTATTTACAAGGTACGTTGTAAAATCCAATTTATTCCCTAATTAGGCTGACTATTGCTTTTAGTTAATACTTAAAAGCGGTCACTCCGATGTGTAAATAAAGTTTGTTTTAAGGTTAGGGTGGCCATTTCTTTAAATTACTGCTGAAAAACGATCATTCTGAAATTGAAGCAAACTTAAATGTGTATGAAATATGCCTGGCCTGCTACAGGGTATCCTGCAACCAAACTTCTGTGCTTTGCTTGTTCTCATTGTTGTTGCTGCACTGCGCTGCGTCCTTTGCCAAAACTAATAAATTTTGCATTGTGCATGGCGTTCGCCCTGCTCGAACACCGCATTTACCATTTACCTGTATTGCCTTCGGGGCATGCCACGTGCTCTCATAGCACGGCAGTGTCTGCATTGAGGGCTGTTGCACGGTAGCACAGTGTGTCGAGGTGTGTGGGTTGCAGCTGCAGCTGCAGCGTCTATTGGCCTACCCGGCGTATGCGCGTTATTTTATACCAAATATTTTATGTTTTATTGGCAGCTAAAGCTGCAGCGCCGACTGCTGCCACTGTTGTTATTGCTGCCTCTCTTTCTCACCTCTTGCCTGCACTCTAACGGGATATTGCAGGCGCTTAAGGTACCTGCTCCATTTGCAGCCCTATTTCGAATAGTTTGTTTCTCTGCATAAACTGAATTTATTAAATGTTTTACTCTGAGTGTGTTTTCCTTCATCTTCATACCTCCAGGCGATTCCTCTTCTACCTTTACGAAGGTGTCTGTAATCTGAATCCCTGCCCTTGTCATTTCTTCTAATCAACCTTTGTCGCCATTGTTGGCATCTGTCTTTGCTCTTCCTTCGAGTATTTTTCCTTCACATCTTTTGCCGGATATTCATATATTTATTGGCCATGTACTTTATATGTTTTTCCACAAAGAACCAACCTAAAGGAACAAAGGAAATTGCCGAAAAATAAACTTTAAGGATTTACACATGATTACACCTGAAATCTATTTAGACGCACGAGTTTCTTGGCGGTTGATTTAGTTGTTGTTCCTCCACACTTATTATCCGCATCATCATTATCATCATCGTCATCATTGCTATTGTTGTTCTTGTTAGTGTAGTTGTGGGTGTTATTGGCCTTGTCCGAGAACAAGTGTCGCACATAGTTTGTTTTTATGGCAAGAGGCAAAAACTTTGCTGCTTGTCTTAGGAATGCGAAAGTAACAACAAAACTTTTTGTTAACCGAACAACAACAAAACAAGAAGTAGAAGAAAAAAGTAAACATTAAACTAGCAACACCAACAGCAGCTGCCATAAGGAGAACAGAACGCTGATGGAAAACCTCTTTGGGCTCCATTAAATAATTCAAGGGAAATTTCCATGTAGATTTTCGCATATTTTTTTGACAATTTCAAATGTTATAAACTTCAAGAGGGTATATTCATTTTGGAGAGATCCCCGAGCCAATAAAGTGTATATATATTCACAAGCTAGTTGTTGCTACACGCAGTTAATAAGTCGGCACGAGAACCACAATTATGTAATTATTATCGCCATAAATGACACGGACTAAAGCCAAAAACAGCTAGGGTATAAAACCTTCGTCAAGTTGGCATTTCTTTCTTGTTTTCTCATTTTATTTGCCCCGTCAAAAAACATTTCTGCTATGTTGTAAATATTTCGAGCATGAATTCATATTATATTGCATACACAGTGCATGCTGACAGTTAGCGTACAGCTTGCATTCAACTCTTTTAACCACATAGTTCTTTCTTTTGCTTTGTTTTCTTTTTCTTGTTTTTGTTTTTGCCCAGCGATGCGCATAAAGCTGTCGGCGAACTATGTTTGTGTTTTTTTTTTTAGCTTGTTCTCCATAATTTTATGGCTTTGGCGCTGAGTGAAAGTGGGCTAGAATTAAGTTAAGAAACTGTGTTAATACTGTAAATTGCCTAAGCAGAGAAGAAGCTACGCTCGCGTTAACTGAAACTAAAAGTGATAACTACAAAGTACTTGCACAAAGTAAAGTTTGTTGTAATTGCAGATCGCTCTTGTTCAAATTATAACAAACTAAGATACAATTTTTATTTATATATTTATGCATCGTTATCATATATAAGCAAACTTAAGCAGGACGTATCTGCCTTACGTCACCCTCCTGGCATATTTATAGTGCTCATTGTCGTATATGTTTTCGTGACTGCTTTGTTTGCATGTTATTTTTATCCAGATTTATTATCGGACCTACGCTCCCCCAAAATGTGTACAAACATACGCATATTTACCTGGAAATTTACGCCGTTTCAGAAATGCAACCCATGGGAAAAGGTCTTGAAGTATTCATGTAATTTCTGGTTAAATATTTGCACAATAGAAATTAATAAAAATGGCGCTAAAAAGGGCACAACGACCCAGAGCCGAGAGGACATTCCATTACATATGTTCTGTCCGGTAGGAGTGTCCTTCAATTTGTCTTTTTGACATTTGGCAACCCTAAACTCGGCCCCGATACACGTCTGCTCTTCCCCATTTTGTATGTTGTGTGCTCAGTGTAATAATTTGTCTCCGTTGTAAACATTTTTTTTTATTATATATATTATATTTAGTTTATTTATCCCGAACATCAATTATAATGCCAACAATTTGCACATTTATCGCTTCGATAAATTTCAAATGTCAACCGAACCGCGTGTGCGTCAGCCTCGTTTCGCGTTCTCGTTTCTTATGTTGCATAATTAAATCATAATTAAATCGTTTTTGTTGGAACTGCGGTTTCATTTCATGATTTTCATTTTCCTGTGCATCGCAAATTAATTGATTTTTCACTTTTTTTGCGAGAGAAAACAACAAACCAAATGGAAATTACATTAATTAATTTGTTGCATGACAGCTTTTATTGTAATTTGTTTCTTTAGCTTTTAAAATACTATAAGAACTATATATTTCTTTCTTTTGTTTATTATTTTAAGAAGGTCGATATTAAAAATATAATTTTGAACATTTGAATTTTTCGCACTTTATTAAATAATCACGCTTTAAATACTTGCTTTTTTTATTATTATATATCCTTTTACGTGCTTATCAATGCAGTGATAACTTCCTGTTAACTCACACAAGCGCAGTTGATAGTGCATTTTGCATTCAATATTATAATAAATACAATATTTGTTATATTTCGCAGCCGTTACTTGTTTTTATGCTGCGTTTCTCATTTCCGTTTGGTTCGCTTATCGCACATTTACTTAATAATTAATAACGAAACTCAATCAACTGCATATTCAAATTCATCATACTAATGGATGCGTTGTTTACATATGTGCAAAGATACACACGCATAAATCGCCAAGATTTACGATGTTCAATAAATATTTGATTTTTCTGTTAGACCTCTGAGTGATAAAAATTCAATTTGCTTTAAACATTTACTGTAGATTCAATATTCTCTGCATGCAATTCAATTTTGTTGTATTTCAGTTTAAGTATTATGAAAAATTCCGTAAGATTCTCTACCCTCAATTCGCGTAATTATCACATTAGCATTACGAACGGCGCAGTTGGTGTTCCTTTTGCTCTTTAGGTTCAAACAATTTCATTAGGCACATTCTGATAAAATTTAAGCACCACAGGAAACGGAAATACTGCAAATGACTCAGTAAGCTCACCCACTGCTCGTCGTCGCGTCGTGTGGGCCCACACGTCGTATGAATAACATTTAATATCATTTACTTCAAACGTTACGGCGTGTGCCGCTTATGAAAAACAAACAGTCCGAAGTAATGTGAGATTCCAAGCAACCATCCCCTAACATGCCCAACCCAGACGCAAACGCAAAGTTTGCAGCACGCTGGCCATGACGATCTCCTCGCACACACCCTCTTTAAATGTGTGTTTAATTATTCTTTATTGACAGCGCTTAAATGCCAATCAACTTTATTAATGATTACATAATTTCGTGCTCGCTTCACTCTCTTAACGCCCACTTAAACGTGCTGGCAAATTTCTATTTGAAAACCTCAGAATTTTATTGAACGCAAATCTCTTTGCACAGTTAATATGCTTCACTACATTTTAAATAATATTTATAAGTAATTACGACTTTTGATCTCAGCTATTATAGAAACTAGATTAACTTTTTTTTTTTTTAAATATTGCGCTCATATCAAAAGTTGGTTGCCACGCTCATCGCCCAGGAATATAAACTAATTCATTTGTAATCGTCATATTGTAAATACATCCTTATTTCTGGTCCTACAGTTTGTCTGCTTTAATATGCACCCATTCTCCAAATTTAAATCTGATTGGACTGTAAATATTGTTTACAACCATCCTCAACAAGGACTATTAATTCCATCAATCTACAATAACTATCGCAGTCAATTTGCAAATTGTTTATAACTTATTTCGTAGTCTGCAATTTAGTACGTTTGTTTGTATTTTCCTTTCCAACCCATTTGCTAAATAATTCATATCAATTGCCGTAACACTTAAAATAAACTGTGCGTATGTTATTTCGAAATTAATACAGATTTGATTCTGTTACATCTCGTTTAAATTGCAAGTAAATTGTGGGAAAATTGTGATTTTGATTGGTCGACACTTAGTCAGGCTATACCTGTGCAGTGCCATGTAAAATGCTATGTGGCAACATAACCTCCTGCAGCATTGCACATGGCGCTGGAAACATTGCGAGTTGCGGCGCGCATATCCTTTTTGTCGCACAAAAAATGTAGCATACATTTTGGGGCTATGGTAACATTTTCGCACACAATTTGCCACATGACATAAGCAACAACGGCAAATACTTTCAATGAGCACTTCCTGCAGGGGCAGCACACAGTCAGCGCATGTAGCGCACTTCCTTGGAAAGTTGCTTCTTTTGGCAGTGTGTCGCCGTGGTTACCTTCCTCTCTCTCTCTTCTTCTCTCTCTCCTCTTTCTCTCCTTCTCTCTCTCCTTCTCTCTCTTTCTCTCTCTCTCTCTCTCTCTCTCTCTCTGCCTGTTTCTCGTTCTCTCTACCGCTAATCGACGTCGAGGGCTTTGCCAAATTTTGAACAACATACATTTTTGCTGGCGTCAAAGGAGCTCGCAAAAAACACCCTTTTTTGGAGAAACAAATACGGTGGCCATTAATTTAGTTTAGTCCTAATTAAATTGCATACGTTACCATAAACACCCACTGCCAGTGGGGCAAGGGCTTAAGGGGGGGCAGTGAGGCAGGAGTAGATCGAGAGTGTGTGTGCGGTAGATACTCTGGCTCATTTATAAGCAGCTGACAGCACAGCCGCGACCATTTTCAGCAGTGGGAAAGGTGGACGCGGGAAGGGAGGTACGGACTGTGCGGTCCTTGAGGCCATTTTTGTTGCTTAAAATTCCATGGAATGCACACACACATACACACACACACTACAAATCTTCCTTACGGGGCCCAATGTAAACTTTTTTCCCGTCATTTGCTTTGGCTTTGCTTGCGCTTTTGCTGCTCTTTCTTTATGAATGTGTGTGTGTGTTGTTGATTTATTTTTGTTTTTGCTGTTGTTTTTGTTTTCATATTTTTTATTTATTTTTTTTTTGTTTCTTGAAAGCTACGTGTTTTTTGGGCTTGTATTTTTTTTTTGGCGGTACAAGAGTTTTAAATATTTAATGAGCGCGCCTCTGTCTCTTTAGTCTGTGTGTTTTAGTGTGTGTGTGTGTGTGTCTGTGTCTGTATTGAAGGCTGTTGCAGTTCTTATTTTTTAGTTGCCTGTCGCATTTGGCATTTATCTTTAGCCTTTTTTTCTCAAGTCACTTGAAATTTTGGCAGTTGTCCTTTGGGTAGAGTCGACTCGGCAAGAGTTATGCGAACAAGTAGATTATGCATGTACTAGCAGTATATACTATTGTATTCAGTGCAGTTAGTGTGACACATGACAGATATGCAAAAAAAACAGCTATAGTTTATAGCGGAAACGGAAACATGTTTCATGCGAAAAAGTTGTGCAAAAAGTTCTTAAACAGTTTGTCGAGATAGAGTTTTGTTTGTCAAACGGTAGGAGTTACTTAAAAATCTCAAGAAGCTTGGAAAACTTAACAATTTAAGTCAATTTAAGCTCTCTGTTAGTCCGAGAATATTCCAAAATACTAACATTTCGTTTACACATAAAAGAAAACCCAAGTGTGGAACCTAACTATGTGGAATTCATTGCATTAATTGTGTGTATAAATAAGGAACTCTTTATGCGATTTTTTGCTGCTTCTTAAGGTGATAAAAATACGACTTTGCCACACATCTTAATGCTGATTTACCCCACGCTGCTACAATGCTGCCACGCCCACACAGAGGGACAAAGAGAGAGAGAGAATGAAAGAAGGAGACGCGCCCATAAACTCTGCTGTCGCTCCCCTCGCTAAATCTTATTATTCAACGTTATTGCTCTTGACCCACCCAACCTGCCTGCTCTCCATTCCACACCGAGTTGTTCCATATCCAAAAACAAATGACTTTGTTTGCTTTTACTTCCTTGCTTGCTCCACTCGTCGGCTCGTATCCTGCCACGCCCCTTGCTGGTTGGGCGCCACCAACACTTGAAAAGTCAAGTGAAAAACCCCCGCATCGAGGGAATTTGCCTTCGGCTTGAACACTCAGTGCCATCTCGACTCCGTCACAGATTCCGTCTCCAGACTGTGACCACATTTTGTACTATGCAGCTTGACTAAGAACACGCTCATGAATGAATGAAATTGCTGCGCAATTTAAAAACTTCCGCATCAAACGGCAACAAGAAAAAACCGCTAAAAAAGCAAAACAAGAACAAACTGGCAACAAGAAATGGACAAGGAAAATAATGCGGCCCCATCAGTTGCCAGAAACCTCGGCCAACCCCAGGTTGGCATTCCATTTGCCTTCTGGACACATACTTACACATCTACTATATATAGCTACGGAATTTTTGTGTACGTCTCCCTTTTTTTTCTCTTCGTAGTTTTCTTTCTTTGGTTTTGGGAAAGATGAAAATGCTGTGCGGATGTGTTTAGTATTTCGCTTTATTTATATTGACAGGCACGGATATTTTCAAATTTCGCTAGACGGAAGTTTTCGCAGACATGAAAAAAAAAATAGTAAATTGATTGTAAGCAGACGTGCTTTGTACGAGGTATAATAGCTTAACTTTTATTCTGTTTAAAAAAAGTTTAAATTTTTCATTCCATTCTGTTTCAAAATATTACGAATCTAAGATTTAAAAAAATTTAGCCCATCCATTCCCATGCTCCTTGGCATATTTTAGGACCCGTGTATTACTTAGAAAACCCATAATTTCGTTAAAAATCATCAGATTGTCGCGAAAAATGGCATATTCTTCATTATTTGATATCTATAATGATTCTCTATCAAAATAACTAGAGTATTTAACGTGTAATAAAATTTTTTTTTTTCAAGCTGCTGTAATTAAATTCTCTTTTGCTAGGGCCAATTTTTGCTAGTATTCTTTCCATTTTATTTTAAACACAAGAGTTTTTGCTCATGAATTCGGAAGCATGCAGAACACTTGCATATTTCGCTTTCCTTTTGACTCTTTTGTCGCTCCATCTATCCGAGACTCGGACTGGCTTTTGTGCCCAACTCATTTCATCGCCTCGGGCTACTTTTACCCAACATTTTGCACATGCTGCACATTTTTCCATTTCCACGTTTTACTGGGTGTTGGTCGCTGTGTGGGCGTACCCACTGTGCGCCCACCATGGGCATCATTTATGCAGTCTGCTAACACGTCTTTCTTTCCTTGCTCTACTCTTCTTGGCCTTTGAGTTTTCTTTTAGCGCATTAATTTTTGAATAGTGCAAATGCTGCTAAGCAAAGCGAGCGGGACACACACACTCCCAAGTATCTTTCCGACTGCGCTTTCTACACAATATAATGCAGTATTTGCGTAGATTGTGGAAAGTTGCTCCTTGGGAGTTTACGAGGCGACAGACGATGCATTAGCAGCGAACAGTTGACAGCGATTGTTGCCGAGCTGCGCCATGTATGTACATACGTATGACTGTATAGCGGTTGAGTAAGTGGTGTGGATGCCAAGTGGATTGTAAATAGTTTTTGCATGCAAAATGCATTTGCAATATTACGCACTGTGAGATAGTTTTGAATTTGACACCTGAAAGTAGCTTAGGTCGTCAATAAAATCGCTTTATGAGCTGTGTGGATGATATGTGGATACTATCCATATATGTATGTTATTTGTGTATAATGAGGAATGAGGAATGTATATGGATTATATGTGAAATGTATGTGGATTGCCTGTGTGTTATATGCGTTTAAGATGCGCGTTCTATGTGAATAATGTATGACCTAGTAATAAGTAAATTGTTAAATCGTGGGATTATCTTACAATAGTTGCCAAATGAATTCCAGAAATTTTATTAATTCTTCTCTTCCTCTCTCTCTCTTCTTTCTACAGCAAATCAAATCAGGTAAGCAAACAAACTCTTTATTTATTTTTGGGTAATTCGGTTTTCGCGGAAACAGAAAGAGGGAAAAATTCGCTCGCTTAAAGTAAGTTCTTATTTGACATAGGAATAATTGATTTTCGCATAAAACTTCAAAGAGTCACCCGCACAACGGGTGCACCCTTGCAGCGGGCGCCTGTTTCACCCCGCATTGGTTAAGGTAAATGACTCATTTACTGCTGACACTGCGAGGCGCTTTGATTTATGAAAGAAAACCGAGACGGACTGACAGCAGCTGCAGAGAGGGAGAGAGAGTAAAGCGCTGAAGTGAGTGGAAGGAGTGGGAAGAGAGTGTGAGGAAAATGGCGCCGACAGTTTGACAGGCAAAATGTGGTAAAGTCAACTGTCAACGCGCTTGCCTCTTCCCCGACTATGTAAATAACTCTGCAAAGCAGAAAGCAGATGGAAGGCAAAAGGAAGTGGAAGCGATGCCATATTTGCAAAAAAAATTAGTATGATGGTATATGGTATATCTGGTGTACAGTTATGTTTGCTTAGTTCAGCTAATCATTGTCGCAGTGCAGCAATCAAACAACATTTTCATTTCGTTGTTCTTGTCATTTTGATTAACCTTAATTATCGCACCATGCGACAATCACTGTCCCGCAAACGAGTTGCCACTCATTGCAGTTGACCAGGCGACCTCCCCTTCCCCATCCCCTGCCACGCCGCATGACATTCGCTTACATGTTGTTCAAATGAGAGTGACATTATGTGGCACACGTTTGCCACGGCGTCGCCCATCATCGCATTTGTCTGCTGGGCTGCCTATGATGGTTATTGCCTGCCACCTGCCATCTGCCACCTGCTACCTGCCACCTGCTGCCACTTGCCTCTCCACCATCTGCCGCAAGCAGTCACCGCCTCCTCAACTGCAAGTGCAACTGCAACTGCAAGTTGCAACTGCCTTCTGTCGTTGGTGTCAATTGCAAATGAGTTTCTCTATAGCAACAGCAGCAAGTGCAGTAAGAGCGACAGTCTATGCGACTGTCAAATGCCCTTTTGAATTCAACAAATACATTATAAATTGGGTGAGAGAATTAATTTATATAAAAATTTTTTAAAATTAATTTTAATTTAATTTTAAATAGAAATACCTCATCAGAGAGCAAAAATATATATTCAAATACTTTTGTAGCAGTGGGCTTACTCGTTTCTTGATTTAATTAGTACATTAAAAAGTCAAATATTTTTAAATATATTAAACACTAATATAAGTTGGTTAAAATCGATTAGAATAATCAATATTGACATAAAAATCATTATCATAATTTTTACGATTTTCTAGAGAAAAAGAACAGGTTCAGTGTTCTTTTTCATAGTTATTAGCTTTGTTTATACAGTTGCATATGCCCCACCTGCGTGCAAAGTAGTTTATAGAGTGTAGAGTATAGAGATGCCCGAGCTGAAAACTTTGACATGCAAAACCAATTGCAGTTTACTTGAAGTATTGAGGGTGCGCCACTATCTCTCTCTCTCTCTCTCTCTCTCATCTTTATCTCTATCTCTATCTCTGTTAGTGCTCCCTCTATTTCTTCGTCTACTTGCAGCACTTGTGTGCTCCTGCTTTCCTCCTCCTCTCTCTCCCGCTTTCTGTTTCCTCCTGTGCAACCGGTCGCTGGCTGCGGTAAGTGCACATTAATTATGCTCAGTGTAAGCTCAGCGTCAACTTTATGAGCGCACTGTGCGGGTATTTGTTATTATTTGCTTTGCTCTATTTGCTGCCTGCCAATGACAGTGACTGCGAGAAGTGTGTCGACCTCTCGCACTGCCCACAATCGCAGTCGCAAAACTAGTTCGCATTCCGAGCGAGCGAGTGAGCGAGCGATTCACTTGACTTTGATCTCAATAAGTGCTAATTACTTGGTTTCGATTTTCCAACAACAGTCGAGGCTTTTCACAGTCTTTGGCTGATTTTCCAACGGGTGCCCGCGGGTCCATTGGCCCGGAGTGTTGTGCAAAACTTTCACGTAGCTCATTTGCCAATGCAAAAATATTTATTTTTTTCTGTTTTATTTTTGTCGTCATTTCTTCTCGTTTTTGCAGTTGTTGGTATTGGGACTAGTGACGAGGCTTTTGCTGCTTGCCTGTCACGTTTGTTCGGTTTGTTTTGTTTTGTTTTATTTGCTTTCCTCGGCTTCCTACATGAGGTTTGGTTCGCTCTTCGTTTCGATTCGGTTTTGAGTCTTTTATTTTGTGTTTTTTGTATTTTTTGCCAGCATTACGTTTGCCATGTTTGCCAGTCAGCTTGAGGCCTGTCAATAAAGTTCTTGACACCTTTACTTCATTTGCCCAGATTTCTCCCGACATGACTTTAACTTTGCTTTCGGTGCGAGAGTTTTTCTCTTTTTTCTTAGCACATGCTATGCAAATTTCTTTCGTATCTTTTCCTTTTTTTCGGTTTTCCGTTTCTGTATAATTTGGTTGTTTATTGAGTGACTCCTTCTGTATACACTCCGGGAATGGGTATTTAAATGCGGCCATGAAATTGCTCGTGAATTGGTAGAGATGGCAATTTGAATATTTTATGCCGTTTTAAATTCTCTTTATATAAAGAACTAAAAATGTAAATTAAATTAAAGGTTCATACAATATTTCATAGGAAAATTAGTAATAATAAGAACTACGAAGAATAAGAAGTAAAGAGAAAAATCGAATTATATATTATTATTTATATATTATTATATATATATTAAATTTTTTTTAAATTTCTTAAATACTACATATATTTTAATTTGTTTTTATTATATTTTGCATAATTGCATCCCTAACGCAAGCGTATCTGAAATTCTGCACAGCTCTGTGCGATTATTCTCTCAGTTTTCTTTATGAGCCGCTTAATGTTAAGTATACGTCATGCTGGCACTGGCCGAAATCGGGAGTTGGCATGGTGGGCGTGACACCGGTAATCGCCCACATTTTTGCATAATGTCCATTCATTTCGGGCAGCTGAAAAAGTCTTTAAAATCTTGTCAGAGAGGGAGAGACCAGTGAAAAAACCCACAATTGCCACCATGCGTGGTAATTAAATTCGTGATGAAGCTCTTTTCTTGTTTCTTGTCTCTTGCAATCTTATTCATACATCATGGTTTTTTTGGGGGGAATTATTGTTGAAGATGTTATTAAAGAGATAATGGCGCGTGTGAAGTCAAGGTGACGTCTCACAACCTTGAAAGATCAAAAGTTCAAGCAGTCAAGACAAGGAAGCGAGAAAAAAAAATAACCCGAAGAAACCAACGACTCGGTCAACTTGGGTTGGGGGGAGCTGGCACTGGCCGAGTTATGCCTGCTCAATTAAATTTTCTGTATTGAGGCAAAGGAAACAAACAACGAATATCAAGTAAAAACGCAACTGAATAAAATGTGGAAAAAGCAACGATTTTTTTCTGTTTTTGTTGTAAAGGTCGTCGCTGGCCTGGCTTTGTTTGCCAAGGCATTTGCAATTAGTTGCAACAAATTGACAGCAATGATTTTGCTATTGTTATTGTTATTTGTTGTTTGCTGCTTCTTTTTTCTTTCGTTGTCCGCAAGAACGCAAAGCAGACTGCAATTTATACAACAATTATGAATATTAAACAATTGTGCCTTTGTTTCGGTTTCGTTGTATCCTTTTTTTCCTGTGCAAATAAATGAAGTGGAAATAATCTTTATTTGGGCTATTTGCTAATTGAGATGGCCAAGAAAAGTCTGACGAATTCGTTGTTTGAAATTTAATTGAACAACAATGATATTCTAAAAAATTCTGGGAAAATTCAATCTCTTTTCGTACCGCATATGACATTACTTTATGAGTTAGCCAAACAAACCGTATTGCAATCGATAGCATCGATGGTTTAATCTTTAGTTCGATACCTCGATGGTTTTGATGAACTTTCGATACATCGATGGCTTTGATGAACTTTCGTTTATTTTTAATGATTTTTTGGCACTGCTTGTGCCTGAAACACTCGATATATTGATCCAAGTCGGAAGAAATGCTGAAATACATTGACAAACTTAATACTTGGCTGGCCAATCGCAGTTCCTTTTCCTTTTTTATCCAGCTTGTTTATCTGCAAATACGTGATACTTGAGCTGCTCTCCTTCTTATAGTTATTTTATCTATTTTATTGATTGAATTTTAAATTCAATTCGCTGATGCTTTTTGCTAGAGTCTTCCGCCTATCAAGGAGCATCTCCGTCTGTCTACCATATGTATCTCTCCGCTGTCTGTCTGTCTAACTTACTATCTGCCTCTGTAAATCTATACAAACTGCTCTCCTCAGGCTTTTGCACGCTTCGCACTGAATACTCTGTTGATCCCAATGACGTGCAGTTATTTGCTGTTAAATCTCTTTTGCCACAACGTGATGTTACACTTTTGCCAAACAATAACAAAAACTATGCCAAATATGTGACTAAAAATAGATAGGGAGGCGGGTGCAAATCCAAATTAAATGGAATTTCTTACGTTCATAGTATGACTTGTGTTATAAATATAAAACGATTCTAAGCGATACGAAATGCTGCGTATATTAAGCTTGCACAACAATAGTCGAAACAGAAACAGAAAAAATCTTGAAGCAGATACGGAGAACAATAACAGAATGCATTGAAAATAAATGTTTTTAAGTGAATTAAATTGTTTTTGCAGACTTTTCTCAATTTACTTGGCACAAATAAAAACTATTTCTTTGAATAACATCTGAGAGAGCTACAGTCCAGTGTGCTCGGTCGTTATGTACCCGATGCCCACCGGCTATCCCATTAAAATTATTTTGCTCTAATTGTCATAACATTTCAGAGCCTTAGCTGGTATAGTCTATATACAGACAGACAAAATATATATACTTTGTAGATGGGTACTAACTTATTCTACTTTTTGATGAACACAGAGCCGAAATACCCTTCCAAGCTAATAGTAACGGGTATAACAATCAAATCTGTCGAGTATATCTGCATTTATAATAGCTGAGGCGTGTCGAAATCTGTGTTTTGTATGTATATACAAAATACCGTATTATGTATTATATGAAATGATACGCAGTATACTATTTTGAAATCTTGAACAAAACAACTATACAAGAAAATATAGCTACTGTACAGTGATATATAAAATGTGATAAGATTTAAGATTTTAAAATAGACTCTTGTATTATATCAATGTCTCTTTGTGTTAGTTATAGCGCTGCAGAGTATTCGATCTTTGACATACCCTAAACAGACATTTATATCTTCGAAACATTTATTTATATCACAGATTAATTATTCTACTTTTCTGCACAGATTGCAGATTCAAAAAGATTTATGATTTTATTTGCTTTAAGTACCTCAGTAAATTCCTCCGGTATTTTTTAGACTTTTCACTGCGTGGAAGATAAGCGATTGGGCGGCGAGACAACCAGACCTGAAGGTCCTTCAGCTATCATTTCTTTCTCTTTCCATTATATCTCTTTTTGTACTTTTTTTTCTTGCTAATTGCAGTGAGATTTTTACTTTATTTTGGTTCTTTTTAATAAGCTACTTCCATACTTAAAATAGCCTTGTGGTAGCCAGAGACAGAGGCAGTTTGAAGATTCTTGCCGCCGCTTCGGCCGTAGGGGCGTGTGTTGCCAAGAACCGAGAAGTACCACGAAACACAAGACTCCGCAAGAGAAGAGGCAAGAAGTCGGTACCGAAAACTCGTTTCGTGTAGCTGTACATACGATACTTAAAGCTCTCCGCCTTTGTGGGCCAACAAGCGGCGCCATTAATGACAGCATCGAAGCGAACCCTTCGTGCCCTCTCGCCCTCAACTCTATGGAACGAGCGTTGTCGTACCCATGCCTGAGCTATTTATAAGTACTCATCTTAAGGACGCAACCGAACAGATCGGACGGCCTAATGAGTGTCCATGTGTCCATTTAGGGCGTGCATTCTACACACACAGTACAGGAATACCTTAGTGCGCTCCACACAGTCACTTATCTACGGTAATCGATAGCATTGCAACGCCTGTCACGCGCGAGAATTTCCATCAGATAATAATGCTCATGCCCGACATAGTGCTATGTTTTAATCTATCCTACCATCTAAATGTCTGCATCTCTCTTTCTCTATATCTCTTTCTTTCTCTCTCTCTCTCTCTCCCTCTCTGCAGAAGCTACATTTTTGGCCTAAGTGGCCTTTTGCGTGTCGCAGCGAGCGAGCCTATCTCAACGATCTTTCATATCTCTTCTTTACTACAATGTAGTATCTTTAGCTTGCTCTGTCTCTATCTCTCTCTCTTTAGTCGTATGACAATCTTTAACTCTTGCCTTGTCTGCTGTAGCTATTGTCGCAGTATGTGACCCAGACCGCCTTTTTGCTGTTGGCACACTTGACTGCGCGGCTTCGCCTGATTGTCTCCTCCATAAATACCCCTTACTGTAGGTAAATAGGGTAGCAAGCATAGTGCACCGCATTTTTACTCGCTTTACCAAGTAAAAAAGTGATAAAGTGAATAACACAATTTGTGATTATTAAGCAAAGTATTTGATATACAACTTACTGCGCTTATCTTTTAAATTGTATTGCAATTGAAAACACAATAAAGGAGTAATAGAAGTTAACGTTTTCCTTAGCTACGAGCAGCGCTGCTTGTATTCGACTTTAAGCATTAAGCATGACTAAAGCAGTTTACTTTATGTATATTTTACAGCGCATCTGATGTTCGTATCGATTGCATTCTCATGCACTTCGACTTGGTTGCTTTTTAAGATGCCTTTTTTACACAAATGTGACAATTTCTCTGTTCATTTTCCTGCTCATTAAAGTTTATACTCGCGTCATTTTAATCCCATTTCGGTTCGGTATATCTATCACATGTCGACCAGACGACGATTCCATTTCCAACCTACACACACTTCTCTTCTCGTCTCTCTTGCATCTTTAGCTTCAGAGTGCGCCATGTGCTTAACATGATTTGAATGTCTTGGGCTCTTTGCATTTGCGCCTCAATAAATCAAATTGCTGATACGAGAAATAATGTTGGTGGCGCTCAGACTAAGAAGACTTAAGTACTTCTGGGAACAAAAAAAAAAACGAACTAGAAAAAGCCTGTGTCTTTTGCAGGTGCTCTAGACTCCAGGTTTTTTTATGGCTTGAGCTCTGATTCGGCACTTCAAGTTGATTGTTACTAATCGGGGAACACCAGCATGTTGGATAATATTAAGTGCATTTCTAATGAATGCATTTAATTACCGACTCGGGGTATTTAAATCTAATAAAGTTTCAGTTTTATAGGTGTTATGATTTATGAATTTTCTGTTAATTAGAAGCTTTTAGTAAACCTATGCGATAGTTTTTTGTTATTATCGTAACATAGAGGAAACTAAGAGAAATATGAGCTTATACTAATAAACAAACTTAATAGAAAAGTTAATTTATGCTTATTTTCCATTTAACAATCATATTTTAAGAGTTAAGAGCTACCGGCTTCTATTTTTTATAGTTTAATTTTGTTCAAGGTTAAGTTATGGCCTTAACTCTTGACTTAAAAATGTCTTCCTAGTAAATGTTTTGATTAGCCCCACCCCGAAGAAGTTTTACAATTTGCAATTAAACTCGGGGCAGTTCTGTTTGCGTTTTGTAAGCATACTTTTGACTTCGGTCCAACTATTTATGGCGCTAACATTGCTCGGCCTGTACTTGCAATCGTCGTCTGTTGTACTTGAGGCCACAAAAAAAAACAACAGCAACAGCAAGTACAACCGCAATAACAACAAGTTGGGGAAGCTTTATGACTGTCATAACAATACATGACTGTCAAATACCCTGAGATTCTTGGACTAAATTCGATACTTTAAAAAATAAATGTACTCCAAATAGGCAAAATATTGAATTTTAGATCAAGATTCAAGAATATATATAACCATAATATTGTATATATATATATCTTAGAGATATTTATTTTCTTTAAATATGTAAAAATTAGCATATGCTACAGGAATATATATATCACTAAGCCGTTTTTAATTTTATAAAATTGTAGTAATTGTGTAAAAGAAATTGTAGAACAATATTAATCCATAAGATCTTTAATCTTTACTTAAGCAGATACAAATATAAGTAGATAGATTAAGCGAATTTTTCCATCTAACCGACTACTCATAGACCCCTTTGCGTGAAATATCCAATGGATATTCCCCCTAACAGCTACAACATTGGATTACAACAACCTCGACTTTGCTTGGTAACAACTCGTAGCTCTCTTTTGACATTGCGTGCTGCGCATGCGCATTGCGTTGAGGTTTTTTTTTCTTCTCCTCCCCTCCTTCTTTCTTCTTTTTATAGTGTCGAAGTCTCCGCCGCCGCCGGCTGCTAATGTTGCCCACTTCAATTTGCCATATTTATTTTGCCTTTTGCGTGTACGTTTATTGAAAAAAACTGACTGCTTCACTGGCCAACTAACTGACGGACTGGACGGGGCGGGACGGTCGACTGACTGACTGACTGAGTTGACCATTTGTTGGCCCCTTTTGCCTGCGGCTGCTGCCCATTGCTGAGCTTACATGTGCTTGTCAGTGGAGTATAACAATATTATCATAGGGTTAGACACGTTATAGACCTCAAGTTCTCTCATATAATCCTCGACATTTCTAAGATTAAATCTCTAGAATGCTTAAATATGTATCTGCAAACATTAAATTGATTAAAATAAAATAACTCAAATTCAAACAATAATATAAAGTACTTATAGCCTTACAAAAATATCTTTTTTAGCAATATTACAATATTGCAGGGTATCTTAGGCTCGTGGAATCTTACTTAAACCTTTTTTAAATAATTTTTTTTAATGCATAATTAACGACATGTGCGATTACTTATTTTTTCGAACAAATGGTTTATTTAGTTAGTGAGCCTTGAAGGTTTGTTTGCCTTGGCGCATTTTTTGGGTTCTTCGCTTAATGACAGCTTTATAAAGATGAGGAAGCCTACCCGACCGACAACGACCTTGCGGGATTGGGTGATAAGCTGTTGAACGGTTCGTTAATTGTTTGTATGCACATCGAGAACTGCGAGTGATGGTGATCGTCGTCTCTGTCTCTGTTTATGGATTTTCATTATGCAAATAAGCTTTGAGCCTCAATTTAGCTACGATGATGCAATTGGAAAATGATTTATGAAAATTTAAAAAAAAAGAACGAGGAAAGATAACAATAACAATAACTAGAAACTTCATCGAGTCGATGACTAAATCAAATGAAAAATTCTCACTTGTTTATTGCAGTTTTTATTCTTAATTACAATTACTTCTACTTTAGATGCATCTTGTTCTTCTTTTTGCTCTCTATGAGGCAACCAGTTTTCAGGGCACGCCCTATCTGCCTCTCTCTCTCTCTCTCGCGCTCTCTGTCTCTCTCTCTGACTTTGTTTGGTAATTTATGCTCGTTTCAGCAGCATAAAACTAATTAAAGAGCCTTGGCGTGCTTCGATATTAAAAACTTTTAAATGAATGGAATTAATCATTAAAAAAAAAAAAGAAAAATTGATAAATTGTTTTCACATTGTTGTTCTTGCTTTTTGCGTATGCGTCATAAATTCTTCATTCGTTCCTTCACCCAAAAAGCTGCCGATGCCGGTAATTAATTAATATTTATTGCCTATTAAAGTTTCGAACATTGCAGGTGGTGCTTTTTAGTGATATTAGTCAGAGACTTCTTACTGTTCTCACTCTTGAACTTTTGAATAAATAAAGTATTTATTGTACACAAAATCGAAAACGAAAACCTTTTCTGACATATAACAGGTGTTTTATTATTGTAATCATTACTATTTAACTGTTGCGAACAATTAATATAAGTATAGTATATCAGAGACCTACAGCGAGTAAACATATTTAAAATACATTGCATTTTTACACGAGTATCAACAATGAGAGTACCGCATCTCATGCCATCGCAATTTTGTGCTACATTTGCGGTACCATAGCAAACCATCGCATTATTTGCGTTACTCTAGCGCAGCCAACGCATTTCTCGATTCTCTATAATTTTCTATACTACTTTTTCTGTTCTTATCTTCCGTACCCCTATTATGTTACATCCATTATTTTCTCACCATCCAGAACCCCTTAGCAAACTTACATGGGGCTATTCAAATTATTTCGACTTTGTGAAATTCCACGCAACGATTGACTGCAAAGACCTTCTGTGCATAATATTTATGACGTTTGCCTCTCTATAGCGTCGGTACAATTGACCGACCGACAAAGGAAGCAGCCAAGTGAGCCAAAGTGCTGCCGCAATTTGAGGTCTTATCAGACTCGAAACGCGCAGCCACATTTCGCTTACCGCTACAGCGAGGGGGCAAACACAATGAAAGCTGATAAATACTGGGAAACCGAGGGAGGGAGAAAGGTGTAGAAATAAAACAAGAGAGTGCTTGGCGTAGCTGGGCGGGATAGGGCTAGGCTGGGCGTGCCTAGACAGTTGGTGCAGTCGGCTGTGAAATGAAAGTAGTGCGAAAAGACTGTCAGACTAACTGACAGACTGCCAGTGAATCAGTCAGAGAATGAGACAGTCCGTCTGACAGACTGAGTCAGACAGAGATGGAAGGAAAACAATGCTGGAAAGTCAAGAAGTTTTGTGGTTTATCATGGAGAGCAACGTGACGAGAGGCTTCGAAATGTTCTTAACAAATTTCAATTTAGAGAATTTCACTATCACATTTCCCATTACACGCCTGCCTTTTGTCTTAAAATTTTATTGCAACAAGTTAATTGTTTATTGTGCCAAGTTGTTATGCAAAGGCGGCGATGTCTGATTCAAGTTTCAAGGTGCAGAGCAGACAAAAGCCAAGTGGAGTCGGCGTCGTCTATGGACTATGGTCAGTCTCTCCTTGGGGCGCACACTCTGATGCACACGGTGGATTAGATGACAGATTAGTTAAATGTGCATGAAATGAGCTAAAGACGGTCTCTTCCTACACAGCTTCTGTGACCATATATAGAGAAAGAGAGAGAGAGGGAGAGAGTATGACTGGCTGGCAGGCGTGGCTATAATGTCTTCATTTATTAATCAGGCGAGAGAGAGAAAGAGAGAACGTAATTACATTGCTGCCTCCAAAGCTGAGATGATGTCTAAAATGCTTTTAAACGCGCTGCAAATTGCTTCTATTAATAGGCGGCATCTACATTAATTGTCGGTTGCATGCAACAGCTGATTAGCTGCTGTCCAAGTCGTATCTCGCCCCCAGGAAAGGTCAACTCGCAACTGCTGCACTTGTGCTAATAAAAGCACATCAAATTTAATTGCCTGCTTTAGACGCAGTTGAATACCCTGTACGTTTTTAATTATGGCCTTTCCGACGAACACTCACATTGTTATGTTTATTCTTGCCTCTCTTCTCTTACTCTAATTATAATAATAATGAGCAGAGACGTGACTAAACGGTCTATTTACCCAGTACACAGTCACAGTACTCATAATATCATGTACATAGTAACAGTTTCTTCTTTTCTTCAGCACAACCCTTTGCCAACTTGATTATCGCACTCTGCTTAATGAGTTAATTTACTCAACTCACTTTATGGCCATTAATTCTGAGAGCTGTCTTTTTGTGGAAGAAAGACGTGTGGTCTTTATAGTTCTTCAAAATAAATCCTATCAAATGGTTGAGCTTGAAGAGAGAAAATTGTATATGTTAAATAATTTATGAAGTAAGTAGGAACAGCTACAGTGAAGGTTTTACCGTATAAGTGTCGGATTTTTCAATGTATAGATACTTTTTTGAAAATTGTAACTATCGTTAGTACTATCGGCTGATTTTATAGAAAGACAATCTGACTATATTATTGTATATTTTAATTGCAGAAATTTGGTTTACACTTCAACCTTAAATACACTTTAAACATTTACAAGAAAATGATCGTTAGTACTATCGACAGTGACCCCTAACTGACATAAATATTAAACTGAGATAAATATAGATATTTTAATTACACTTTAATGACAACACTTAAATACTCTAGTTTCTAATTTTCCATTGTAAACGGTGTAATTATCAACTATCGTTTAAATGCCTTGCAAAGTTCTCGATCAGTTAATAAGCCATCAATATGTAAATGCAATAAATACCTACTCAGTAGTTCTACGACTTTCTGAGCGTCGTCTTTATTGCCAGTGTAACGTGTTAAAGTGAAATATCCAACTAATTAAGAACTTTGTAAGTTTGTCAACTTATTTCTTTTGCTTCCGACTTACATCGTGTCGCTGTTGCAGTTTTCCCCAAACTGAGTTTTCACTACTTTTCCGAAACACCTCACAAACTCAAATGTCTCTGGCGACCACAACCAACCGCAAATTTGAAAAGTTGCACATCATTTCAGGCGAATGAAATTACGTTTCAAAGTTATTTTCTTAATGCAAATTCTTCTATGATAGCCAACAATTTGTGGTCGGAATCCGAGTAGAAGGCAGTTAATTTTTGCCGGAAGAGGGACTCCTTTGAATGCCCTTCTACAATTTCCTAATGACTCAGGAGTATTTATTATAATGGCACACCCATTATTGGTCAACGCACACTAGTACCACCTACACACACACATACACAAACTCACACCTTGTCGTTAATCGAATTGCTGGAAATTTGTAGCCTGAAAAAGAAATAGTGCTCTTCCGCATGGCGATCCGCAATGAACGCAGTTTCTTGTAGTTTTCATGGGAAACTTGGAGAACACTAAAATTACAACAACAAAAGCAAATAAAAACCCTTAAGCTATCGAAGTTTTAATACCCTAGTTTCAGTCTTTATGGTTAATTTTCTAAATAGTATAGTTTCTATAGAGAGTTTCTATTCGTTAAAAATTCGTATGTTACAGTGCTTGGATTCTATTGCAATTTTGACAGCACATTATATATAGAGAAAAATCCGTTGTAGTTAGACTCATTACGATATCTGGAAAAATACCAAAAATATGCCGATATATGCCCTATCCAAATGAGTATACCTTCTGCAAGGGTATACAAATGAGAATGGAAGAAGCAAAAACTGCTCCAACTACCGCAATGTTTGTGAAACTGATCGAAGTGGCAATTTTCTTTCTTTCTACATCTCCCGCTGCATTCGCCTGCTCCTTCTTCTGTAGGTTTCTTCAGTTAACAGAAGTGGCAACTAGTTGCCATCAATGCACACAGTCTTCGTAGAATCCTACACGCGTCTTCCTCAGATGAGACTCACGCATGGCCTGCCCCCTGGTATGCTGATTGTGCTGCTTGTAAATGAGATCTCTGATATTGCAGATCGGGCAGCCTAGCCTGCCCTATAACTCTGCAACTCTTCACGGCAACAACAACGGCAATTGGCTTCGTGTTGCGGCCTGCGAACCTGCCGCAGTCTCATTTGTGCCTCATTTACAACCAGCGCTCTTCCAGTTTCAGAATCCGTTACACGAGACTCCAATTGCTGGTCCATGACTTGGGATAATTTACTAGTGATTTGCAAAGTTTGATAAAAAAAAAATTCCAGTTATAGTAATAAGGATTTAGAATTGATTAAAAGTTGTAATAGGAATCAAGCAATGCTACTTTACAAAAAACTAATCTGTACGAAAGATATTCAATTATATAAAACTAGTTGAAAAGTTTTAGGCAAAAATATTTGCCTCTTAGTTTCCCAATTTGTTTAGGAAGTATCTTAACCATATTGCAAGGATTTTTGCCAAACAATTCAAGAAAACAAAGTGTACTTATGCCCTCATCCATGCATAAGCCCTCTGTAATTTCCGGCCCCCAGAAGTGCGACTACTAATTCAATTCACAATATGAAAATACAATCATTAGACAAACATTTCAGCGGGCTGACTTACTCATACAGAACTCATGCTGTGACTACGCACTTAATCCTTTCGCCCATTCAAGTAGAATGTCTCGACCAAGACCTTCCCCGAAAGGGGCGTAAATACATCAATACAGAGAGTGTAAAACTAAATATGGGAATGAAGCATGCTCGTCGACAAGCTTGTTGTACGATATTTGTACAACATTTTGTGGCACATGGTTTATCCTTATGTTCTTTGGGGTTTCGGTAGGGGCATGCAAAAAGCAAATGCGGCAAGTTTTATGTATTCCGGCATTGGTTTGTTGTGTTTCCATTTGGTACATTTTATTTGGTCCTCCCTGCCTGCCTCTCTCGATGTATCCTGTTTTGGTTTCTGATACCATTGTATTGTGTTATATTGTGTGTGGGTACGCTGTTAATCCTATCAACGAGGATTCCAATGTAACTGTAACACACTGTGCAACACAGCGAAAAGATAAAATTCAACCAGAAAGCCCAACAATAAGCCAATGAAGTGGAAGATATAGACAGAGAGATAGGCCAGGCAATACGAGATGGAAAATGGACTGTGCCGGGCCAAGAGTTCTAGTCTAATGTCTATAAATATTTGTATGAATGCGCATCTCGCTGCTTTATTCGCTTTTATTGCATTCATTCAAATCAAATGAAATGTAAACGAACCACATTACAAGCGAGACGATTATTGAATAGACGCTGTACACAAAAAATAACAAATAATATCATATTCAATTTAAATTTTGTAGTGGATTTATCAATAATATATTGTATTTTCAATCAAGCTAATCGAAGGCAATAAATATTCATTACCATGACGCGAAAGGGTAATTAAGTTAGATGTGTTAACGAAGGTGCATAATGTTGTTATCAGTTCAACAGCCTCATATCAAAAAATTTAAATCTGTCTGAACACACAGATCTCAGCTATTATTGAAGCTAGAGACATCAAGTTAGCTTGTTCTAATTTTTAGATGCCACGCCCTACTCCCAATAAAGTCGGTTATTTGAGCTCGCTAAGAAAAGTGTTGATTTCATAAGATTCTGCTTTGCTATACAGATAGATGAATACCATATGGACCTTTCCTGCTTGAAATCGAGTAGTCGAAGTCAAAAGGGCACTGAATATTCAAAGGTTATTCATTTATTCATTGTCTTTAAAGTGAGAATTACATTTTGGCAAAAGCGTTCTGGCCTGACCAACAAGTGATATTGAAAGCGCTCGTTAAGCGAAGTACACGAATTTTCCAGCTGCTGACACTGACTGCTTTCTTCAGCTGCTGCTGCCCATGGCATCCATCCCTTGTCCCGGATAGATGGCAGCTGCAACAGAACGTACAGGATGTACGGCAAGGAAGCTCCGAAGGAAGTTTGCAAACGCGGCGTATGGCGAAATTTTGCGCGCATTTTGCACGTGTTGTGTTGCCATTTGGCTTCTGCATAAATAAGTAAATAATAATACAACTGCTGTTCGTGTGTGTGAGTGCGAGTGAGTGAGTGTGTGTGAACTGTTTTGAGTGCTTGTCGTTGTTAACTTTTAGCGCTTGAGTGCTTGTCGTTGTTAACTTTTAGCGCTTGTCTTTTGTTGCCTACCCCAAAGGCGTCGCTATCTTCCTGCGCATAACATCATCCTCTACCCAATCGTATCTTCTGTCTCCTATCTCCTGTCTCCTGTCTGCTTGCTGTGTAAACGCACTCAATTTATCTCTCATATTATATTCACATTGCGTGTGCGTACCTGAAATTGTTTTCAGCACTTTAAGAAAGTATTTGGATGAACGTGAGCTTAGTCTTATTTAATGTCGATTGAAAAGGCTCAGTTTGCGATTACGTTTGCGAGTTAGCTGGTTGAGATATTGCGTAGGAGCTGACTGTTGCTGACTGTTTATATCTTTAAATTTAATTTAGTCTAATGGAAGTTCCTTTCGGCGTACATTGTATATCTTTTTACTTTACTTCGACTCTTCAACTAGTAAGAACTTTTCTGTGTAAACACAGTTTCTCAGTATTCGAACATCTTATCTTCTATGCAACGTATAAAATCGATTGATTTACTTTCACGTCTTGTCTTTTGCTTTATTATCACATAATTTCGTTTCTACAAAATAATGATTATTAAGCTTTCTCTGCGATCTCTAGTTACAATTTTCAACTAACTGTTTTCTTTCTCTCTTTTTTGTTATTTACAGGTATGTGTCCCCCAAGGTCTGGGCCAACGATGTCCACGTAATTGGTTACATAGCTTACGTCGTAGCGACGTTCAAGTCAATACACGCGCGACACAAGCTTTCATTAGACAGAATTGTAACTTGAGTACTCGGGAAATGTGTTATACCTCCTCGCACTCTTTGTCTATTTTCATTTGCATGCAGCGTGTCCATTGCGTCATTTGTAGCGCTCCCATAGAGTCGACCAATCAATTAATGGCCAAATCACATAATGCATGTAAACGATAATGAAAATGACATTTGCCAGAGCAACACGCAACGAAATAAATAAGCAAACAACAACGGACTGCGCTACAGATGCAGATACATACTATATGTCGTAGTGCCGCAGGAAAAACTTAATTAATGAAATTAAACGCGCAAATTGCAAGCGTATCTATGCAGCGGTCTCTCTGCCAGTGTGTGTGTATTTCGTATTTCGTATACAATTTCAGATATTATACCGCTGCCTCTTTCAAATTCACTGTGCACGCTTATGCCACAAGATAATCGATTATAATCTCACCTGTCCCCAGCCCCCGTCCCAGAGACACCTTGCGACTTTGACGCAGTGGGCGTGTCGCCCAGCAGTTACTATTCCAATGTGCTGGCCGTGCCGGGCGACGACTGTCGCTCATTATGCGCATTAATGTCGCACAGTTCCCTTCCCTTTGACGTGCAGCCCAGGGCTGTATTTGGCCCAAATGGGCCGCATTTCAAATGGGGCGCCGTAATTAACTTACAATGTTTAGTTAAATTAGCAATATTGGCTAGATGTAGTTATACAAAAATGTAATTCCGCATTTAATTGAATTAAAATTTTAAAATATTCACAGTTCGAATTTTGTGTAAAAACTTAGGTTGATTCTCTAAATTCTCTTATGATTATATTGTTAATTTTATTATTATTTATATTGGTAATGTGAAATTTGCCGCTTCTGAGCTCCAATTTCCGCTCAGTTTCCCTTATAATTTGTACAATTTTTCTTGGGGGGTTTTAATATGAATGTAATCTAATTTGTCACTTTTATACGCCCCACGTTGGGTGGCCAATTCGATTTTTGAGTAAATAGCGCGCTATTGTGATCGCTGTAACCAACATCTACTTGAAAACCTTTTCTTAATTTAGTTTGTATACTATTTGCATAGATTTGAGATAAGTAAACCTAGTCTAGAGTCACCTCTTGACGCTCCTGTACTCATTTAGTCGAAAACCCATTCGAATTTGAGCCACTATGTATATATAGATGCTATGTAGCATAGTGGCTCCATTTCTATCTATCCGCTTCGTTTTGCTTTCCCTTTTTCCTTTCATGTGCGTTGTGTGTGCAAATTTATCGGTTTTCGCGGGCATTAATTCATTTCGCCGTCTCTACTGGAGCTACTGGGCTTAGTTTGCGTGTTAAGTTCGCCTGTAAATAGGCAGCAAACACTGTGAAAGAGAACGAAAAAGTAAAAAGTTGAAAGCAAAAATATAAAAGAAATAGAATAAAATTAAAGCAGGCTGTCTGCTGCGTGCTAGAGTATGCAGAGAGACGGAAGAGGAGGAGACGGAGACTGGAGGACTGGGAATAAAGCAGACACCTACAAGTCGACATGGCGTGTTTGTTTGCTTTTCGCTTTTTGCCTGCTGCTGGCGTGTCGCAGCGTTTCTTCTCTCTCTCTCTCTCTGTCTTTCTCCCTGCCTCTCTGTCTCTCGTTTTTACTTCATTAGTGCCAATGCACCCGCCGAGAGTCGGGAATCGCGTAGAAAGAATTGCTAGGCTGTCTGGCACTCGCCTAATGCCGCAACGTTCTACATAGATGTGTGTGCCAGCTCTGCTCTGCCCCTATGAGGTCAAAAACAATCGATTTTCATTTCATTTTCTTTTATGACTTTCTTTTCGTTGTTGCTTCTTGTTCTTCTTCTCAGCACTGTGTTTCTAGCTCACGTGCAGCATTTATGAAACCAATTGCGAGGGCTTTAAAAAAAATACACCGCGTCATACGCCGCGTATGAGCAATATATCTGGTGTCTCCGTTTAAGGTTTTCATCATCATCTAATTAGTTTAAGCTTTTGGGATGTTTTTTTTTTGTTTGCAGCATCTTAATCGAGAGTTCCTACATTATTCAACTATGAAGATCTAAAATGCCAAGCATGTATTTATCATAATAATATATTCCGACTATTCTCTTGGAATTTGTGCTACAAGTAAAATAACAAATTTGTCGAAAACTTGTTTAGCTTTCTCAACTTGTGCAACAGGGGAAAACAACTTTTAATATTAAGTTTCCGTTGCCTCTCTGAGAAGCCCATTTTAATTTATGCAAAAGAAACGAATTTCAAAAACATTTCGCACACGTGCGTGTAGAACCAAAACTAAACAGCAAAACAAAATAAGTTTCGCATTTGGGAGAACTTTGGTGTAAAGGAATGACCGGGCAAATCCATATAATATAATATACAATATATATATATATATATATATATATATATATATATATATATATATATATATATAGAACAGCGGCCGCATATGAAACTGTTCGGGCAGCTTAATTCGATATTTCCGTGACCGATGTAATTATATTTGTGGTCGCAATAAGTGCCCATGTATGTGTGGGAGTTGTTGTGGGTTCATATGTAAATGTATATGCCGGTATGTTTGTTTGGGTGTAGGAGTATATTTGACAATGATTGTAATAGAAATAAAAGTTAATTTGTTCAACTTCCTGGGTCTCTGAGGTAATTAGATAAAATGTGAATACGGTTGATGTTTACATTATTCGGACTTAACTGAGGCCTGTCCGTTTCAGTAAGGGATAACAAAACCGTGATAGATATTTCTAGGTAATTTGGGGTATTTTAAGTTTGGATTAACTTACTAAAATAGAAAGGTTTCAAGTTTAGCTATCTATTTTAGGGGAACTTCCTTTAAGTTTGCGTGTCTACTCAACGTGACCCAATTACAGCACGTACATGCAGCGTATACTTTATATACTACATCCTCTTGATGGTCAGCTGTGTCTGCATTATTTATTTTATTATTGAACAATTCAATTGGCTGCGCTTAGTACCATCCCTGACCCTAAGTAAGTCATATTTAATGGTCACGTACAAACTTTAGTCGACAATTACCGCACAATATATTTTTTTTCCTTCTGTAGAACTAGACATGTTGCCTTTGCTTTTCACTTGTTTACTCGAATATGTTATTCGTATTTACCTATGTCTCTGTTTTCTCTGTTTCCCTTTGTTTTCGTCGTTAATTATAGCAAGGACAATAGTTGTGACATTTCCGTAGTTCGACAATGGAACAACGGCAATAAATATTTTGGAACGTCATTTTCCTAATTGTTACTATTATTCGGGTCGTGATGATAGATTTTGGTATCATGTAATCACCTAAGTAGCACATTACCCCTAGTCAACTTGATGTTACTAGGTAAAAGAATGATTTTCGGTTTTTTTCTGGAAATCTAATTGGTAATAGGTATTTTTTGGCAACCTATTATATGCCTACTACTGCACATATTTGGCGTAATCAGATCGCAAGAAATTAAAGGCAGTTTAAGCCCTATTATTGATGGGGTTTATGTTGTGGGCAGTAGACAACGCTAAAGGCAAATTAAAGATAAAGCTAAAAGAGTGAATCGACGCTGATCTATACCGGAGTGTTATTAACTTAGGTCTAATGACCACCGGGCAGGACAATGAGAAAGGCAAAGAGAGAGAGAGAGAGAGACAGGTTTGTCTGACGACGAAATCGAATAAAAGTTTTATGATGAGGCATAAATCTTCCGTGCAGTCATGTCTGACCAACAGCTATATCGTTTTGACCACACCCATTCGCTGTGGCAGCCCATTAAACAGTTGTAATTCATGTCGCTGGCATTTCCGTTGTCTAACCAAATGAACCAATATAAACTCAATATTTTGATGTTGCTTCTGTTTTTTTTTTAGGCTAGAAACGTAAGACAGAAGCAAACAATGAACACTCATCAATTACGCATCTTCTGCTGTTGTCGTCGTCGTGTCAATGTGTCGCTGTTAATGTGTCCAGTCCAGATATTTGCGACAATGCTCAATTATAATTATCTGTTTACCAAATATTAAGAATTCTGCCCCTTGTTTGCTTGGCATTATATAATCTAATTCAGTATTACACTGGCTTTATTAAAAAAATATACAAATTAAGTGGTTGAACTTTTACATTAAAGCTTAAATTTTTCAAAATAACTCTCGGTCTTGGTATCACGCTGGCAATAACAATTTTCCGTGTAGTTACTGACTTGCAGATAATCATTGAGATTAGCAAAAAATTCATTGAGAGAATAATCAAACCAGCTGTTGGTTAATTCCAGTTCACCATCAGTAAAAATACTCCATTTTGCCATGCTCATGAATACATCCCTGCAGAATTTGCTTGTCTTCTGGATGTTTTTCTCTGAACGTATCTTCAAGAGCACTATCGGGAAAATGCATAGATGTATGTATTTAACATATATTAGAAAATATAATTTGAATTTAATTGACACTCACTTTTGAGGCGTTTTTGTTGTGTGTTCTCATCTTGCCCTTCAGTGAATGCTTGTGCCGCATTGAAGTCCCACCCACTATAGACTTTGACATATGGTTCCCAGCATTCATCAATAGGCAAATCACTTGCACTATAATAGGGTACCTTTGTTTTATACTGCGATTTAAGAAACTCTTTACGATGCGCCTTCCTCGCCGATTTTTGCATTATCGTGCGACTGAACGCATAACGATTAAAAAATCGATATGATAAAGTCGATATAAAGTTTTCGATTTTTACTATGAAACTAATGAGAGAAAACTGATTAAACAAGATTCAAAACTACAACTAAAAGACAAGAGATTGAAAGAGAAATCACATGTACTCACCTTTTATCGTAAAATGAAAGAGCTCCTGGCAATTCATTGCGTCCATTTAAAGAGTGCATTTTTATGACCATATTGCGAAGTATATCCGCCAAGGCATTTATTTGTATGGTCTTCAAAAATCGCATATTGTTAATATACTTGCGTGAGTACCAGCCGCGGTAAAGTGCCTGTATCTTTAGAGAGCTTCTTGAGAAGGTATTCTCAATATTAGTCTGAAGAATTTGCTGGGCCATAGTAGTTCGATATCGCATGGCCAAATACTTCCACCAAGCTCTCTGAACAACTATTGCGGCATTCCTGCGTCTCTCCATTGTAAGTCGCACTAACCAGCCCCGATAGATTTTCTGGATAAGACGAGCCGACTTAAACTGCTTATAATCGAGCAAACGAAGTTGGATCCTAAATATTATCGAACATTATAAATAACCGGGCATCTATATATAATTCCAAGTTTTAACATACTGCGTCGAAGCGTCCTGGTGGATAAACCTCTCGTACTCCGCACCCACCATATTCACGGAACTAGACAAATGTCTCAAATAAAAAGAGGAATTAGAACTCACGATATTCTGATTCATTTTTACAGCGTGTAGAGAAATATATATAAATAGTTAAATATTGAACTTGTGGCTAGTTCAGCTTTTGATATTAATTTTAAAAACCGTTTCTCATGTATGAGGGAATATGTTATTTCAACTGTTATTTATATATTGACTTTCCTAGCTCACTTTGTGCTGTGACTTTATTATCAAGGCTGAGTTGATAATAAAAAGAATGTGCTCGACGTTGATATACCCGCTATATAAACCTGATCTTCATTTGAGTAAAGACAACATATACGATTGTTATTACAAAATTTAATGTGTCTGACAAGTAGGCACTCATACAGACAGATCAAAATGACTTATATTTAATAATATAATGCGACTGGGAACTTCCTAATTTAGCTTGGTAATGCGTATATAAAATGTGAGAATTTTACATCGAACTTTCATAGAAAAAGAAAATCTAATTAATTTCATGCAAACATTGATCTGGTTTTGTGTCACGATCACAATTGCAATTTTTGGTGTAGTTCTTGTTCTCCAAAATGCATTTGACGGCCTCCAAATATTCGATTACATTAGTAATAAGCGAATTGTCAATTTCCTCGTAATCCTTGTTGCTTAAAACACCCCATTGATTTATGCTGGAGAGGAGATCATCGCAAAATTGTTTTTTCCTTTTCATATCTTTTAGAGAAGAGACTACACATATGATTTAATTATTAATATACTATATGTATCTTATCATTAATTTGTTACTCACTCGATAAACGTTGATCATTCTTCGATCTTTCATTCGCATTCAGCCGCTTGGTAAATTCTTGTGCGAAATCCCACTCCTTGCAATTATAGATTTTAACTGTTGGCTCCCATGATTGTAGGTCGATAAATTTGTAACTATCAATTGCGCTAAAATATGGCACATTTGTATAGATTTCCGAGTCAAGGAACTCTTGGCGTCGCATTTGCCGTACTGTATTGAGCGTTTCCAATCGGTTGCCCACAAAGCGATTATATAGGCGATATGATAAAGTCATTAAAAATGATTCAATCTTGTTTAGGCATCTGATGAAAAAGTCGATTAAAAAGGCTTTTGAAGTTATTGAACACTTATAGCACTCACTCTTTATCGCGAAATGATAGTATTCCCGGTAACTCGTTCCGTACATTCAAAGTGTGCATTTTATAGATCATGGTGCGTATGATATCCTCCAGTGCGCTAATTTGGATATTCTTCAGATAAAGCATGTTGTTGATAAACTTGCGCGAATGCCAACCACGATAGGTTTTCTGTATCTTCAGCGAGGACTTGTTGAAGCTAGTTACTATATTTGTCTGCAGCATATCCTGTGCCATTATAGTTCGGAATCTCCGACCTATAAAACGCCACCAAGCTCTCTGAATAACTTTTACGGCCTTTTGGCGCCTCTCCATTGTGAGTCGCACCAGCCAGCCACGAAAGACTTTCTGAATAAGACGAGCCGACTTGAACTGCTTATAATCGAGCAAAAGAAGCTGAGTCCTAAAGTAGATTATCGAATATGTGATCGACCCCACAGGAAAATCTAAGGTTCAACATACCGAATCAAAGCTGGCGCAGTCGTTTCATACAGTATTGAATTTTCCTCTTGACTATAGGCTGTTGAAGTAGTGGACGTCTTTGGTTGATTTGAAATCGTTGAGATTTTACTGGCCTTCATTGTGTCTAAGCGTTATTTGTTTTATTGTTTTGAAAATTACTATTGTTTTTGTGTAGTTCACTTTGCATTATCTACTGGATTGTGTCAACTTTAGCATATTCCATCTTAATTCTACGAGACATTATTGTCAAGGCTGAGTTGCTAATATAATGTGTTATGCTTGATCCAAATCAAGTGCTTCAAGTGCTTGTTCAATTAAGTATTTTAATATATTTTTCGTTTTTTTGTTGCATTCAATAAGAGTTGCATGCGTAAATTTAACAGGTCCTTAACAGCTGCTTAGAATTCTAATTAACAGCTGCTAAAAAATTAAACTCAATTCTAACTGATGTGGCAACCTTAAGCATATCGAAAATAATAAATTAAGCATTGATCTGCCGATAACAATAATCGTTTAGGTCTAACAAAATTTACGGAAATTCGTAAGAGATGTTCGAAAATTATAATGATTTCTGACTTATCTATACCGTGTAAAGGAAACAGAAGAAGTTTGGCTCAACATGTTAACTTCTCGAGTTGTTTGAGTCGGTACTCAGCGAGTCTCTCGGTCTCGAATTTCGACACCGAGGATGAGGTGGCTCCTCTAGTTTGGCTCACAGTCATTTAGCATTGTGTAAACAATTTGCTGCGTTTCATGTTACGACTTTTGCAAACATAACAACCAGTGTAAGGCAGAAACAGAAAGCAACAGGGGCAGAAGTGGCAGCGGCAGCGGCAGCGGATGATGAAGATGATGGCGATGGCCGATGCCCCAGTCAAGAAGAGCAGAAAAATTCATCGAAGAAATGCCAAACTGCAATTGACTTGCATGACCATAAAAATTAAGTTATATACACCAAAGCAGCGCGACGAGCTTTGGGTCTGACTACTGCTGCTCCAGTGTGCTGCTTCCTCTGTCTAACCAACCATGTCTAACCCACCCGCAATGGGGGTACCCCGCGATAAAGCGCAAAAATAAAGTCGGATGAAATTGCTGTTGTAATATATTATAATAGCGCAGAGAGCGGGAGTGAGAGCGAGAGAGGAGAAGCCATCACAGGCCGGAAAAACTCTACGATCGAGTCAAAGTTGCCCGCGTGCTTTGCCCTGGTCTGGTCAGTTGAAGTCAGCGCAATTCGACTTGGCAACAATAAAACCAGCAGCAGCAGCAACTCCAGCGACCATAACAACAACAAGGCAAACAACGTTGACCAGACCTTTTGGCCAGCTAAATTTCGCCTCTCTGTTGCCAGTTGCTCTTTGCCTTATTATGTCTAATTAGATTGCGCTGCTCAGGCAGCCATTGTTGTTGTTGTAGCTGGAATGTTTCATTGTTGCCTTTTGCCGTTGCTTGGCATTTCTGAATAGAGTTTTTGACTTGTTTTAGCTGCGCGGAAAAATCGATGCGCAAACTGGGGTTAAGCTCAGGCTCAGGCTCGCAATGAAATTGAGATCTTATGCTAAAATTCGAACTACGCAAAGGTAAAAACTAAATAAGCTGGCAAAAGAGAATTATGAATGTGTTTTGCTTGTTTTTCAGCGATTATTCCGAGTTCTTAATTCAACTGTTAAATACTAGGTTTTTATACCCGCTACTCGAAGAGTATAAGGGTATTATAACTTTGTGCCAACCGAAAATGTTTGTAACAGGCAGAAGGAGACATCTCCGACCCCATAAAGTATATATATTCTGAATCAGCATGAACAGCCGAGTCGATATAGCCATGTCCGTCTGTCCGTCTGTCCGTCTGTCCGTCTGTCCGTCTGTCTGTCCGTATGAAAACCTAGATCTCAGCTATTATAAGAGCTAGAGCTACCAAATTTGGAGACAATATGTGTTAATTATGCCCGCAGATCAAGTTTATTTTGGATTTTTGCCACGCCTCCATCCGCCCCCAAAAATCGATAATAAATCGATAATAGCTGCAAATATAGCTCTACAGCATTCATTTTTTATCCATGTGATAAAAACCACCATCCGGGCGTGTTGCGAAAGTTTCAATAAGATCGGCCGATAAATAAGGAAGATATTCAAGAAATAGTATTGCCTTGTGGCCATGTGCCTGTGTCGGTTTTTCCTAATGTTAGTACCCGAGTTCAACACCAGCAGCAGACAACTTTTTTTAATTATGTGGCAACTTTTTTTTAAATTATGTGGCAACTTTTTTTTTAATTATGTGCACCGAAAATATTCATGGTGCAATTTTATCGGTTATTGCGAAAGAAGTGCAGTGGTCGAGTGGTGATGGTAGTTGACTGTTCAGCGAGACGTCCGGAGTTCAACTCCTGGGTGTGCCTGGGCGACTTAAATTTATTTTTTTGTATCTTATATTTTTTTTTATTTTATAGTGTGTTGCAAAATTCAAAATAAATTTTTAGTATATTTAAAGCCACTTAAAATCGAAAGAGACATTGAGCAGCAACACAAAAATACAAACGACAAATCTAATTAGATATGTTGAGATGTATTGTGAGGCAGCATATATGTATGTATGTATAGGCGTCTCTATCACACATGCATAATTTATAACTGCAGAGTAATAAAAGCAAAGGGCAACATCCAATAAGAATCGAGTGGAACTTGCATAGGCAAAACAAATTAGAGACGGAAAGAAATAAAAAGCAAGAACGCATTGTTAACATTTGGCACGTGTTTTTCCGAAGAATTGTAGCGGGTATATCACAGTCGAGTCAGCTCGACTGTAGCCTTTCCGACTTGTTTTAGAAATGGTCACAAAACAACATTTCTATTGTTGTGCAGCATCAACTGAAATAAAATTTATAATTCTTATAAATATAGATGTTAAACCCACAAATGCTTTTATATTCGCACTCTGCAAATTTATGAATTTCATTTCATATCTTGAATTTTAAATAGAATGGTTTTGTTCTCGCAGAGGCAGACACAATTAACCTGTTTTTTTTTCTTCGCTGTGTGCGACATAAGAGGCCCTATTAAATATTCATATTTCAATTGACAAAAACTCTTAACCCATTCCCCATTGCTGTCATCCATCATTGTCGCATTGACGATGTTGCTAGCCAGCAGAAAAGAGAGACAGAGAGAGATAGGAATGAGTGCGAGAAAAGAGAAGGCAAATTGAAATCACAATTAAAAATAAATCATTGCAAACGTGTGTCGCAATCCCGGGGCCAATTTTGGTATTTGGCGCTCTTCTGGCCAATTGGCAAATTGAAAACTCATAAAAATTCTCACGTTTTGCTCCAAATTTTTTCGTATTTGCATAATCACCTGAGCTGGCTGACGAACGTGGCGAGTGGGTGAGACAAGGGGAAGAGGCGCTCCGTGCACGACCGCCAAGTGCTGGGGCCATTAATGTGACGCCTGGCGGCCTGAAGAACCCGCAAAGCAACAAACCAAGAAGAACAGAAACACACCAGCAGGCAGTAGTAGCAGTGCCGCAGCCATTGAACTCTGCACATGATTATTATGATGGCAAATGCGATCATAAGAGTGTAACTCAAACTCCAACTCAAAATTCGATTCTAGCCCCAACTCGGCTTTCGACTTGTTGCGAAGCGGAGCCGAAATGATTTTTATCAAATTGGCCGACGGGCAATGCGAAGCTTGACGAGATTCTCATTCTGATTCCCATTCAGATGCTGATGTTTTGCTTCACCTTTATCTTCGTCTGCTGCTGCTGTTGCTTCTGTTGCTGCTTTTCGACGTTCTTGGATTTTTTCTGCGTGTGTCGCGACGCAGATTACTCGAGGCGATCGCTTGGCCCGCGGTCTATGCAAATTTATCACACAAGCGCGACTCAATCCCGTGCTGAGAGCTCGCGCTGACAGTGTCCCAGAAACACAAAAAACCGGAGGCATTTACTAGGCGGTTTTTATACCCGCCACCCATATTTGGAAGGGTATTATATGGGTGCAACTCAGCTATTCAATCGAGTATACAAATTGAAAATGAATTAGATTAAAATTAAATCATTTAATTAAAACTATTTAAGAAATAGTTTTATTGAGCGCATATTTGAGTAACAGGTATATAACAGTTGAGCATACTGAACCGTAGCTATCTTACTTGTTTTTTAAATTTTTTTCTCTCTCCCTCGCTCACTGAAGTTTGGTGATAAAAATCGCCCAAGCACCCCGCAGTCTCCACAGCCGCCTCATCAGTTAAATGTTGTTGGTGCTGGTGCAATGAACTTGAACCATCTGGCGCGTAGTTTTCACTTCAATCCATCATTCCGAGGCGATGCCAATGACGCGCGTAAAATGCTTTTACGCGTGTGACCCCCTAGGCGAGCAGCAGCTCCTAATGAATGGAGAAGCAGCTCTTCAGCTACAGCTTGAAAGCTCAAAAGCAACTGTAGAATTTGTATTCCCAAATCTTTAATCTGCTCTAATGAGTTCACGTAAGTGGACAGTCTCATGTGCGCGCGTGTGTGTGTGTGTGAGTCCACAATGCAGGCAGGTAAACTGACTCGACTAATTGCTCTCGGTACGTTTTTGAAAGTGTCAGCGTATTCGCAAAACGATTTATGAGACGTCACTTTTGTCTGCTTAACGTTCGCTGCGTGACATTTTTCCATATTTCTGTGATCTTTCAAAGATTTGATTTATATCTGTGACACAGTTTCCGATTCAATCTTGACAGGCGCAAAACTGTAGAAAGCTGAAGAACATATAGATATAACTATAGAAAAGCAGTTACGATTTTAAGGTTTTGTATTAGCAGTTAATTATAGTTCAATCTAATTAAATGCATATACTTGGAACGTGCAAAAGCGCGTATAAAGTGAAATTGTTTAGTATTCCTTTTTTTTTCAAATGGCTTTTCACAGCAATCTCGTTTTCTCTGTTCTCTCTATTTGCCCTTGCAATGAGCTTCAACGAGCTCATCTGCCACCCACTGTGCTTGCCCAGTTAGGAGCGCATTATCCTCCATGGTAACTGTATTAGTGCAATTGATGCGCAGTGTTTAGCTCGATTCTCACGACAAGCTCATTCACAAGCTAATTAGCTATTCGATTCACTTTACACTCGTTCGGGGCCTGGCAGAAGGACTCTGTTTAATGATGTAGAAAAAATACCGACTCTAATGGGGGAGCTTAACGGGTAAAATCAAGGATAAAAGACCGGAATTTAATATGTATATTTATTCAATGAAATCTCTTTCATTTTAATCTTTGAGTGGCATTGGTAACATATTCAATTTGCACTAGAAGTGTTTCCCACAGTTATTCAATTGGAATACCTCTTTGTAACTCAGAGAAGTACCTTTAGTATTTGTTCTTTAATAATAGAATATCATATCTCGACGCAAAAAAAAAAATAAATATTTTAAAGTGCCTGCATAAATTTGCCGACTTGTGTCATTTAAAGCGAAAAAAAGCGCCAAGAGTAAAGCAAAGTAAAACCGTAATTAAATGTTGTCCTCGCCAAGTTCTCAAGAGCAACAACAGCAGCCAATCGGGTCCAGTACTGGGGGCCTTAAGGGCGTGAGCGTAATTAATGTGGGAAACTTAAGTAATTGTTGCTGCTGCCGCCGTTGTTGCTATGTTGCTAATTAAATTTTTGCCGGCACTTTGGGCAAGTTAAAAATAAAGCAGAATATTATATTATAAATAACAACAACAAGTGAGAGCTTCCTGTTCCCCGGTATCTACACAGTATTCGACGCTGTGACTAATGTTTATGACATTTCGTTGCAAAAGTCGTTGCACTCTCGAAAACCAAATAAAATGAAAACAAAGTAATAAATAAAGGAAACGACATGCTAAACTCGTTAAACAACGCTTGAGAATGAGATTACAAATAAATTAGATGCCTTAGAGCTTACGTATGGCCCTATTTAAACTGTTGCAATGTCAGTGGGGTATCCAAGGCGGAAATTGATAACTAACTCAGACCACAAAACAACAATAAACGGTTAGCTCAAACGACTGGCGCAATATTCATGACGTGCGATAAGAGAAAACAAACGGAACTGTATAGCGCAGCGGAAAAAAATAGCCTAAACAATTCCAGCATACGCAGAACTAGTCCGAGCAGTCTTAAAAGAACTTTCCACAGTCCAGATACGAAACAGTTTGTGAACGCCCTGACGCAGCAACGTTTCACGCTCGCGCATCGTATCGCAACGCAACGCTAAGTTCGGCCAGATAATGGAAGCGTCTAAAAGGCAAGACCGTGAATATTAATTACAGAAACACCCAGAGCCAGTTATTTAACTGTTACTGTTTTTTTTTTGTGCCGCCCCAGACAGTCGCATAAAGATTAAAAAACGCCAAAACCGACCGTAAAAAACAAATAAATACAATGCGCCAAAATAGGTTGAGATAAATGTAAAGAAAAAAGATTATACACTAATACCTTTCAAAAACAAAACGGTATATACGCTATAATGATCCCAAGCAAGTTACATTTTTGAAAATGAATTACAATGTGTGGAAGTGTAAAACATTTAAAAAAAAAAGTGATTCATAGCAATATAATAAATTAAAAGTTAATTATTTACATACAAAATATGCACTGTGAAATAATTGAAAAATGAAGCAACTATCAAAAGTTTTCATTTTTATCAACCATGATAAAAAAGTTACTCAATCTCTACAATTCAAGAAATAGTTTTCGCAACTGCAAATTATAAAACCATTTTAAACCAGGTTTCAAAAGCATTTATAAAACAGTTAGTGTAACTGGGCAATAAGAATACTTTTAAATCTCCAAGAATTTTAACCATAATTTGCCAAGTAATTTCAAGATATGTTTTCCCAGTGGAAATGCAAGTTTTATAATTCAGTTGTAACCTAGATACGTGTACGAGTAACATTAATTCTAATATACTAAAGCCGTGCAGGCAGCCGACGGGGTGCAATCACTTTTTGCTAAAGAAGCTCATGATGTTGCCTTGCTTGGTCTTGGGGGTCTCCTTGATGCTTTTTCCAGCCGCAGCTGTCGGCGATTTTTTCTTTGTACTCGACACAGACGCCGCTGAAGTTTCTGCAGCGTCTGCTTTCGGCGATGTCTTCTTCTTGGCCGGCTTATGCATTTGTTTCTTCGGTCGCACAGTTATAACAAAGCCATCATCATCCAGAAATGTTTCATTTGTTGCCACCTCCGCCTCCTCCGCTTTCGCATCCACGTCCATTGCCTCATCGTCCACCTCTTGCTGTGGCTTCTTCTCTGCATCCTTTTGTTTCATCTTTTGCGGCTCGGTTGATTTCTTTTGCGGCTGCTCTTCATCTTCTGAGTCCGAAATACGACGCCGTTTACTACTTGCCGGCTTGACATCCGCCTCGTCAGACTCATCACCAGAGCCAACTACCTTGCGTCGCAGCTTATCTAATTTCTCTTCCTCGTCGGAAGATTCGCTCTCCACATCGAACAGCTGCACGGAAGTGTTACTGGCGGCAGGTAATTCTTTCTTCACGCTTTCCGTGGGCGGTGACTTCTTTGCCGCGGGCTGCTTCTTAAAAAAGTTCTCCATGCTGTTGCTGCTGCTGGCAGCAGGTTTGGCTTCTTTGGGTGGCTGCGCTTTGGCCGCTGGCGCAGCGCTAAAGAAACTGTTGATGCTCCCCTTTTTCGCTGCCGCGGCAGTAGCAGTAGCAGCCGCTTTTCCCTTGGCCTTTTGCTCACTGGGTGATGTTTTCTTTGACACTTCCGATGTCTCCGCCTTGGGCTCCACCTTAGTGCTGACGGGTTTGGAAGCAGTCTTAGCCATGCCATTGGCCACGCCATTGCTTGTTGGTTTCGCGCCTGCACGGTGCTCAAGTTTAGCCAGCTTCACCTCCACCTGCTGCATGGGTTTAAAAATGGGCGCAGCGCTTTTGGAACCACCAGCAATCTCCACAGAATAGAGCTGAGATTGTGAGTTTTTTAATTTGCCCAGCCATTCCTTCAGCTTGTCTTCACCTTGCACAATCTTGAACAATTCGCGAGCTTCGGCAGCTCCGTCGCCGTCGCCAGCTGTTTGCAGGCCATGCACGAGGAAGCGCTTCTCATACTTGTTGGCGCTGGAGCGTTCCTGCACTCTGATGTGCGCCTCGAGCGCATCGTGAGCCTCTTTGTACGTTAATTTGTACTCTTCCAGCAAATCGGTGACCAGCACACGTCTATCGAAGTCGATTAAGCAATCATCCAATGCTTGTTGCAAAGACATTTTGTGGTAACTGCGATTATTGTATTTTGTTTATTATATTTTCACAATTTGTACATGCGAAAAAAATAAAAACTTACAGAGCTGTCAGTAATAAAAAGGCGCTGAAATGCCGGCAGCGCGGAACATCTGTTTGCGAATGCTCAAAATGTTATGTTATAGCGATGAGCACTGAAATGTCGGCGCCATCGAATATGTTCATCGCAAGCAAAATGTTATTTTAACAGACTGTAAAAAATTGCCAAGTGGCAACGCTTTGCCGTTGTGAATGGCAAAACATATTAGTGCTGCTTCAAATCCAATAGGTGGCGCTTTAAAAAAGCGCGCTGTGCATTGAATATTTTAAAACAAAAATTTAACTTGAATTTTAAATCTATCATTGCAGCTACAATATGCGCTTTGAGCCGCTGGGACAGAAAATGTTTACGCGCCGCAATTGGCTGCTGCGCTGTAGCATACTCATAAATGTGGCAGTGCTGCTCTACATTGGCAGCCACGTTATGATTGGCGGCGGGAACAATTTCACCAGTGGCGGCGGTTTTCTGCTGCAGGAACAGCAACAGCAGCAACAGCAACAGCCAGCGGCATCTGCCCTGCAGGCATCTTCGTTGCCCACGCCCAAAAATATAAACGTAAGTATAATATAAAATTGTGTTTTCTCGCATAACTTTTGCTTCTCGCTTGCAGTCAGAGGCGGCTTTCGCTGAGGACAAACTGCTCGCAGTGGCCACAGGCAATGCCAATTCGGAACCTGCTGCCGCTGCAGCGCCTCCACCCGTTCAGGTGATCAGCGACAACCTGGCTCCCGAGGCTGGCCAAGTTGTGGGCAACATTGGTAGCGCAGGCAACAGCAACGCTGCAGCTGAACTGAATAACACACAGTCGGATAGCTACATAGTCACCGGCGATGAGAAGGAGCTGGACGAGCGTGTGCGCACACTACTCAATTGCTTCGAACATGATTACAATCAACAGACGCTGCAACGCGGCGACTTTTGGGTGCTGCAGAACTATGTACGGGCCGAGCATGGCCAGCTCAAGTGTCACGAGTCCATAACGTATACAACGCATGCGGACTACACATTTCTCGATAATCTGGTGCCTTTGCTGGAACGGTTAGAACACAATATATCTCCATAGACTGCACCGAATAATTCTTCCCTCTCTTTTCTGCAGTTGGAACGCACCCATTAGCATAGCCATGCATGCGCCCGGCACCGACTTCCAGCCGACACTGGACTCCATCAAGTATCTGCGGCAATGTGTGCCTGGCAATCAACTGGTGCGCTCCTTTGCCACCTTCCACATTTACTTCGGCACCAAGCACATACCCAAATCGGTGCCGAAGGCACAAGATGCACTCAAGGCGCTCTACAACTGCTCGCTGCCCGCGCCGTATTTCAATGTCAGCTCGGGACATCTCTATAAGGCGCAAAAGAAGCTGCTGTATCCCGTCAATGTGGGTCGCAACATTGCACGCGATGCAGCGCTCACGCACTTCATACTCGCCTCGGACATTGAACTCTATCCGAACCCGGGATTAGTTAAGAAATTCCTCGAGATGATTGCTCGCAACGAGCCGTACTTGAGGCGCAAGGCGCCTAGGTGAGTTAGGCCTACAAATATTTAGATAATTAGATAAGTAATGCATATTACAGACAGAATACAAATCAAGAAATATCACAATTTAAAAGAAAGAAGCAGGAAATTTAATATTTAACTTTCGAGCGAGATTAATTAAAATCAAAATAAATAATTTATTTTTAATGTATGTAAGTAAGATATCCTATTACTGTAGATCTTTATATCTATAATTTTATATTACAAAATTAGCTATTAATTTATTCTATACCTTTCTGTCATCCCCCACAGAGTGTTTCCGTTGAGTATTTTCGAAGTGGACGAGGCTTCGCCAGTGCCGCACGATAAGACGGAACTGCAGGAGTTTCTGCGCACTGGCAAGGCCATACCATTTCACCAGCGTGTGTGCGCCAGTTGCCACGGCGTACCCAAGTCCAAGGAATGGATGGCGGCCAACGAAACAGACGAACTGAGTGTGTTTCACATAGGCAAACGCACGGGCTACTATGTGCACTGGGAGCCTATTTACATAGGCACGCACGCGGATCCCCACTACGACGAGCGGCTCAGCTGGGAGGGCAAGAGCGATAAGATGACGCAGGTGAGTAGCTGATAGATACAGAGTGGAGATTCAATATACAATTCCTTGTGTTTAACCTAGGGATACGCGCTGTGCGTGCTGGACTACGAGTTCCACATATTGGACAATGCGTTTCTGGTTCACAAACCTGGCATTAAAGTGCTGAAAAAGGATAATCGCCGAGCGATGTTGGCGGGCAAGACGAATCAACTGATACGAAAGATCATCTATCCGGAACTGAAGATCATGTACGGCATGCGCAAGGGATGCGCAATATAGTAACTAATTTTGGAACGCACTTGAGCATCGACATCAAGCGGGAGATTTGTTAAAAGACTACTAAAGAAGCAACACGAAGGAACAGTTCGAACAGGAGCGGATTTAGATGAAGGAAGAGCCGCACTTTTACTATTTGCAATGCTATAGAAAATCGGATATGACCAATATGGAGTGTCCGTTGCCCGCTGCCAGTTGATGATACCAATCCAATTACCGATTATCGATTACCAATTGCTCCCATACTCTATGCTAGATCCTTTCTTATGGCATTGTATGTGTGTGCGTTTCTTAGTATTAGTACTAGTACTAGAGTTAGTGTTCAACTTAGTTAGTTAGTTAGTTAGTTTAGCTAGCCTAGTATAAGGGAATAGCGACCGGAGATCGGAGCTGGTGTTTTTCTACTCTACATGAATAAGCAAAGCCTTAGGGAGCACGGCTTAAGTACGTTAAACGTAGTTAGTTGTTGGTTTTTTTTCTAATGCTGAATTATTAGTTAGTTAGTGATAGTTAGTTATTTACTCACTTGGGCCAGCAGCTGCCATACGGCTGGCAAAGGCCGAAGACTGGAAACGGGACGGCAGATCATCCAGATAGAGTCCTGCTGCAGTTACCCCCCATCCAGAGATGTCCCCTCCCAACTAGTTGCATTGTTTACGTAATCATAGGGGCAGTCATATACCATATACATACCTACCTACTTTGATGTATATGTAAACTATATACTATAAGCCATTTGTATTTATGATTTACATAAAATACTCACAACATTTACTCCAGACATACCAACTTTTTGTACACCAACGGCCATCCAATGGTCGCATAGTCCAAACAGCCAGACAGACGGTCGGACGATACAGTCGGACAAGCGAATTCCTAGCCTCAAAACAGTCTAACCATTTTGTGTTTATACAACTACTAGTACTACTAACTCAATTCGCATAGGTTTACTTGAAATGGACAACAAATAGTTATAGAAGAACCTTAAACTTAAAGAGCCGCTACAATTGAAATACTTGAATGTTAAATGGGAAACTTGCAGAATAACGTTTAAAACCTAACCTAGAATGCTGAAGAAATACATGCATACAATATATAGAATTATCAGGCTTACCACACCGACAAGGTGCGAGTTGATGCCTAAAATTAAAGAATTAATTGAGATATGTTTTAAATCGTAATGCGTGAACACGCAAACCGTGATATTTGTACTAGTAATGGCGACATAGAAGAAGAAGCTGAGTTTGAGCATTAATTATTAGTAAAAGAGAAAAACAAAAACACAAGAATCAACGTACATAATAAGAGACAAGATGAAATGAAATGAGACAAGACGAGACGAGAATTAAGAAATTGATATGCATTAAACTAGTTTTGTATATGCTTTTTTTAGTGTTGAACTTAAAGTCAAACTTGTGCACATATAAATGTTTAAAACATAACGAGATGGAATCTGAAATAGGCTTGTCAGGCCTTAAGTAGAAATTTATATGGCGCTTTTTCGGAGAGTTAGAGAAGACGACGATAAGCAAAAGCTGAAACTGAATTGTCTAGCTTAGTGTGTTGTTGAAACTAGAGTATAGAATTGGAATTACGATTGCATTAAATATATATATATTACATATAGATGTGGTATGTATACTGATTTGAGAGTGTCTTGGGAACAACATGCAACAATTGGTGTTTGTATTTGTTGTACTATCTTTAGGTCCAAAAAAAAACTAGCGTCGATTTGATTTCAATTCCCATTACAATTAGCCAGACTTATAAAAAACACTCGCTAAATACAAACTAAAATACAAATAAATGTAATAAAAATATCAAATTGTTGATGATGAATGTATGTAGCTAAAATAGATCAAAAACGAAAGAAAAAGGAAAACAAAAGATGTTACAAAAAATTAAATTAAAAACGAATTCAAATTATTGATAAAGTATTAAAGTGCCTTAGAAAGAAATGAAATGACGACGGGAAAATGAATATTAAAAAAAAACACGAAACATATGTATATGTAAATGATATTTTTTAGTTGTTTTTAACTATCAGTTTTCCATATATAAACAATTCTCAGAACACCTTTTGTTGTGTTGTTGGCTTGGCGGCGTTTTGTTTAGGCCAAATTGAGATAAACTAAAAGAAGAAGAGAACATTATTTTTGTATGTAAATAATTAATATGAATAAATACGCGATTTGTATATATGAATGCCCATATATCGATACAGATATATGTGCAAGTGAGGATTTCAAGAATTCATTTACTGATTTACTTAACGAGAACATTTTCTCTAGCTGCAGTTAGTCGAAGTCATGTCCTATTGAATGAGTCTTCTTATAGCTAGCCTGCCAATTTTTTATGTTTAACAACTATGATTATTATTATTATAATTATTGTCATACGAATTACTACTATTATTAACCTTGTTTAGGCCATAATTATATCATAAACTCTACTCTAAGCTAAAGCCTTCTAAGTTCATTTGAGCGCAGCATTTTCAACGTATATTTCGGTTCAGATTATTCAAAAACTTTATAATTCCATAAGCAAAAATAAAAAAACATAAATTGCTGAGCAAGGACTATTAGCTGAAACAAAAAGGAAATTCACAAACTGATGAGAAATCTATCTAAGCATAAGAAATGTAAAAATAAAGAAAACTATTTCAAACGAATTCGAAGTGTGTGTGATTTACTGGAGCTTACGTTGGGGCCTAAGCTTTGAAATATTATATCGCGCTAATATTAATTTAATTCTTTAAACTTGTTTGCTCTCGTGGTGCAGTAAAAACTATGACGAAAGAGCCGCTAAAACTAGCATATTGAAAATATAAAAACAAGAATTGATACTAAATTTAAAAGACGCGCTTATCGTGCAGCTGGCTCGCCGACACGTTGTTCGGTATCGGGTTCGGTTTCGGTTTCTATGAATTATATGCAGACAAGTTGTCTGTATATTGTGAAAAATTCCCAATCTTGCTTGCGTTGCGCCGAGAGCTGGATTCAAGACACGATTCAAGACCAGATCAAGATGTCTTGCCGAGACAATGGTGTAGCCCCGCACTTGGCACAGCCTTAGGCCCGCATGGGCACAGCTCGTCCCCGTCCTTGACTTTAAGACGGACGACTCGTCTTGATAATTTCTGGTTTTCGTTTTTCGGTTTATTTTTTGCTTTTCATTTTTTTTCACATTCGATATTTTAGTTTCTTTCAAAGAAATCAAGAGTGCCAAAAATGCTAATTTTAATTTGATGGCATTTTAGCATTTACTTAACATAAATTAAGCACAATTTTTGGTTAATACTAATACAGTTGCCAGCCAGAATGAACGATCGAAAATAACTTGTTGTTGTGAGTCATCTCGAGCAAGATGACGAGAGGTCTAAAGCCGAAACTGATGACGCTCGGCCTTTAGCTAGAACATGCCGGTTATCTCGCGACATAAACCAGGGAAAGTACTTTCAAAATACTTTTAAAATTAAAGAGTAGATCAAAAATAGTTTGAAGTTTTCACAAAGGGAAATGACAGATTATTTTTCCAAAGAGATTGCCTGTAATACATTAAAAATAGTAAATTAAACATTAATCAGGATAATACGAGAGCTTCCCTCTTTTGAAACTTAATACCTTTTAATTATTATTAATAAAATGCAATGCTTCTACTCTCAAAAATACTATATAATCATGCACTCGATATACCAAACACAAAAATTACACTAGGCAAGTGTATTCACGTTTCGGACTACGTATTTAGAAAGCCGTTCATTCTTGTTTGTTGTTATGCGATTTGGTTATTTATTAACATGTTTGCTTTTTATTGCAACAGCGCCAAGTGATCGAGGCGACAAAAGTTGTCGCTTGATGCGGTCGCACACGTAACGGAGGTAGAAGAAGATCGACAACGTCGCTGCTGCTGCCGCTGCTGCTACTGTTGTTGCTGCTTTTTTGTTGCTGTTACTGCGTCAGCTACAGCCTCGGCTCATGCTCATCAGCAGCGTCGTCGCCTGCGATTTTACCAGTTAAGATCTGCGTCTCGTATCTATCGCAAAACAGTCGAAATTGTCAGCTCGTTGCCTGCACATCGCGTTCGCTTTCCGCTCTTTCAAAAACGGAACGTCGTGCTCAAGGACTTTCACACACACACACTATGGCTAAAATAATAATCAGTGCTTTATTGTGCCTGGCCATGTTTGGCTCATTGGGTTAGTAGAATTATAAATTCCATTTTGAGTAAACAATAATATTTCAAAATGAAACGAAAGACTTTAGCAACAAACTTGTGCATGTCGCAGTATATTCCAATTGGTGATGGGTAAGGTCTAAGCGAAAATGCGTCGTATCTCTTGACGACTGCACCATTTTCTTACTTTTATATTATATGTATATTAATAATTGTTGTGTGCTACACATGTTTATATAATAGACAATTCTGTACTGTGAGTATGATGAGAGCCATCATAGTAAAATAATATTAAAATACATATAAGATTGTATTTTAAAATTCAATCGAGTTTCACCAAATGATCATTAATACAGTTCATGTTCATCAATTTCGAATGCAAATCAAACGCATGAAAACAAGATCATTAATTCTAATGCTTTTTATTTTTGTTTTATAATCTCTAAGAAATTTACTTGAAAGGAATTATAAATATTTATTAACCTGAACTTTAGTCATTATAAAAATGTTTATAAGAAACAACATTTTAACATGCATAAAACTATTGATTTAATTAAATTAAATTTACTTTTGCCATTAGTATTTATATTAAAAAAAACTTTAGGCTTTTCAAAATGGCTTAAGACTTCTTTAACATTAGAATAGGACAGCTGAATAAATTCTTCTCCTGACCTCAACTGTTCCCATTGAATTTGCGAAATTCCAGCAGTTCACTCTGCAAGACAGTGTGCTGAAATCGCTGGCCCAGCAAAGCTTCCCAAGCGCAACGGAAACTAAACGTTTAATTAGTTTTCCATCCCACGATCTTTTGAAATGCAATACAAACGTAATTACAGCAATTTGAGGCGCCACAATTAAAAATACTTGAAGCGACGAGACACACTCATCTCGTAGCTTGACAATCGAAATTCGAAATATTTCTCGCTCGTCTCTGACGTGTACACATTGTATTCGCTTCAATTGCACTCGGCAATAATTCAGTTGGTCCGATCGGGCAACGTCATCGCGCAATTAGGCCCCCTCGAATTTCTTAAGAAATACCAGGAAATGGTTGAGCTAACGGAAAAGTGCAACTAATCAGCGCAGTGACTTAGGCAGCGAACTTGCCCAGAGTTTTCCGCTTCCTATACGACAAAATCATATCATATCTATATATACATATACAGAAATATGAATGCGTGTGCGTGTCTTCAGTTTTCAAGGTCGCAATCGAAGATGTTCAAAAATTAATTCACACATAAATTAGTACCTTAAAATCGATATTACATAACAGTTGCGCCTGCTGCTGTTGTTGTTGCTGCTGCTGTTTATTGATGTGGCGAGAAACCCGTTTTAAACCCGGCCAAGTCTGTGGCTCGATGCGTGCCCAGCCGGTTGAGGTGACCTTTGAGTGCTTTTGCATTCATCTTTATTTGTTTCTGCTGGTTTCCCATTTCGTATAGCTCTTTAAATTCACTTCAAGACGATAGATAATGTCCATTTGTGGCGCAAGTACCACAAGACGAGTAATTGTGCTCGTTAATGTGTGGGAAATGGTTGGCCGCAATTAATTTCAGATTGCTAAGAGATCCGGAATACTCGAGGTACAGCAATTAACACATCCTTTCTAATGGATTGTATTGCACAAGAGTAAAGATTAATTTATTACGTGGAACAATGAGGCTAGCAAAATATGATAAAATTTGATTTCAAAATTTATTTTATTTCTGCAATTGAACTCGCATTTCAAAGCGCGTAAATTAGTTTGCATTTGTATTTATAAGGCTTGCACAAGTTACTTAATCTGAGGGTTTCCCCTCCTATAAGTCTTCATAACTCATAACAATTGCCTGAGACATGCTGTGCAGTCTCATTGTGCGCTGGCAATGAAAACATTCCAAGACGCGGAGAGACGCAGCCCACGCGGGTTCAACAAACGGGGTGTGTTCGGACACGTAACACCCGATGGCTCATTAAAATTTTTGACGTTACAAAAAGTGCCGCTAGGCAAAAGAGACAGCATAATCATCGCCGCGAGATCTATTCATATTAATGTAGGAAACTTGTCAATTTGCTAATGGACTCGGGAACAAGTTGTGACTTGGGCTTATGGACAGCTCCATAGACAATTAAGCAATTCAATTAGATAAAATATATTGTAATATTGAGGCTTATAGAGTGGGCTCTAGTTTGGCTTAGAAACTAACTTAAAAAAAACTTTCCGATTCCATTTATCAGTTTTGTTTCAAACCAAAAGAATTTATACATTTGTTGAACATTTAAAAAAGCTTAGTGTACCTTTAAATATTTATTCATAAATATAAGTGCCCTGCTATATGTACTTCGCATATCCATATACGAATTTGAAAAACCTTTTAAAAAAACCGTTGATAAATTCCGTTTAATCGTTTGTTCATTTGTTAAAAAAGAAAAAGTAAAAAGAATTTGCCTTCGCGAGCATCAGTTACCATCATAAATCATTAGAGGTAAGCGCGCACCCCACCCAGTCCCGACCCTATTAACCCCAACCTCTCTCCTGTGCCTTGTGTCTCTTGCAGCCCAAGCAGCAGCCGGCGGATGCCGCGAGGCCAACGGAACAGCGCCCGTTGCCGGCTCCTGCGACGCGTACATCGAGTGCAAGAACGGCGTGGCCGAGGAGAAGCTCTGCCCCGACGGACTGCTGTACAACGAGAAATCCACAGGCTACCCTTGCGGCTACCCCATCGATGTGGAGTGCAATCAGCCGCAGGCACGTTTGCAGGCCGCCCAGCCCAGCGACGATTGTCCGCATCAGTTCGGCTATTATCGCATGGGTGACTCGAGCAACTGCGGTCAGTTCAAGAACTGCGCAGCGGGACGTGGCTTTGTGTTCGATTGCCCCGTGGGCTTGGCCTGGAATCCGGCCACTTACAAATGCGACTGGCCCGATCAGGTGGAGGATTGTGATGCCGAGTCATTCCTGGGCTTCCGTTGCCCCGCACCAGCACCCAAGTCAGAGCTGCTTGGCGAGCAGGAGGAGGACTACACGTTCCATCCATCGGACAGCGATTGCCAAGTGTATTTCATCTGCATTGAGGGTCGTCCGCGTCGCATTGGCTGTGGCGAGGATCAGGCTTTCAACCAGGAGCTCAAGCAGTGCGATGACATCGATAATGTGCCCAACTGCAGCTCTGAGATCAGAGCCAAGGGTGCAGAGATCAAGGCAGCACGCGCCAAAGCGGCCGCTGCTCGTCGCATCAAGCAATAAGCTAGGACTAGGTCGACTAGGAGTAGGAGGAGGTCAAGGAGTTGAAGTTGGAGTCGGTTTTGAATATGCCAAGCACGCTATGAGTTGCTCGAGTTCTCTAGTCTGTAGTTAGACGGTGCCAATCGATGTGCCAAACTTATTGTATAACTTTTTTTCCGCCCACAATAAAACAACAACAAAAATAATAATGAAATTTTGCAACAAGTTTGTCTCCTAAGTCTTTCGTTTCAAGCAACAAAAATTGAGAATAGTGATCCGATTTGTATATTAAATGACCCACTTTTCTGCTTGCAGCTCTTGCCTCGCCAGAATGCCCCACTCCAAATGGACGCTTCGCCTCCGGTGATCAGTGCGACGCCTACACAGAGTGCCAAGACGACGTGCCCGTGCCAAAACTCTGTCCAGACGGTAAGCCTCCTTGTCGTGCCTTTCTATTCGACACTATGTTTATGGTTTTGCTTCTCTGGCCACAGGTCTGCTCTTCCATCAGCGCACCAAGGCGACAGGCGAATGCACTTACGCCCCATACTCCACATGCAAGGAGCGCACCCGCCTACAGCCCGCTAACGGCACCGACGAGTGTCCGCGCCAGTTCGGCTTCTATCCCAATGGCGATGAGACCAAGTGCGGTGTCTATCGTAACTGTGCCCACGGCGTGGCCAGTCTGACCAAATGCCCCGAGGGTTTGGCCTTCAACGAGGAGACCTACCAGTGCGACTGGCCCGATCTAGTGGACAGTTGCAATGCCGAGGCCTATCTCGGTTTCAACTGCCCCGCACCCGAGCTGGATGCCGATGGCATCGCACCCGAGGTGGATGTGAGTCCCGAGGGCGAGCTGCGCTACTATCGCCATCCGCAAACCTGCAAGAAATATTTCGTCTGCGTCAATGGACATCCTCGTCTCTACAACTGCGGCAAGTATCTGGCCTTCAATGCGCAGACGAAGCTCTGCGATTTCTACAGCAAGGTGCCCGAGTGCTACGCCCTGCTCAAGGAGAAGCAGAAGCTCAAGGCCGAACGCAATGTGCCCGCCCTGCCAGAGGCCCTGGCCTAGGTTACTTTCGATCGAAATCGGGCTGAGGAGGCTGCCGAGTTGTGCAATTTGTTATTTCCTGTAAATACCTGTAACTCTATGCGTATTGTCTATTAAATAAATCGCACTTTCTAACCGAATATGAGTGCTAAAATTCCACTATAAAAATTAATCTTAATATGATCGATCTTAAATAGTTCCCAATTGAGCACAAATCAAGAATATAGTAGAATGAAAAAGTCTCGGTTTGTAGGTTTGTAAGATTTAAATTTTATTATTAGATTTATCATCATTTGTCGATTTGGTTTATTAGTTAGTTTATTTCTGTGGCTTACTTGTATTATCATGTTTACTGGTAGATTAAATCGAATTATATCAATATCAATTTTACATATGTTTCCAACCATTTTCACACAATTCTATACAACGTTTCATTTTCATTTTCATTGTTTTTTTTTTTTGTTTAAATAATTCCAGTTCGAAGAACCGATGGAACGAAATTAGGTCAAGTGCTTGGCTTGTTTTCGAAATAAATTTAAGCTCGAATTTGTTTGTTGTTGTTGCTGTTTTTTTTTTTTGGTTAAAAAACATGTTATCTCTTTCTCTTTGTTATCACTAATTAACCAATTGATTTTTGTAAAATTGATTGGAGATGCTTAAACTAAACGATCCAAAGATCCGGCTAATCCGCCTTCATATCCATATCTTCTCGCTAATATTACTTTCATTTGCTTTTTCGTTTCATTTTCTTCCTCTTTTTTGGCTATAAAAATTAAGTTACATTTTAGGTTTGCTTTTTTTGAACTTTTGCACTATTTGTTCTGCATGTGTGTGTGTTTGTGTGTTAGTGTCTTTGTCTGTGTGTGTACGTGCGTATTTGCTTGTTCATGTCTGTAGTTAAGTTACAACAAATAATGGATATTTAAGTTTAAGTATTCGCTTTGTTTTTCATTTATTTTTAGAGTATGCTTTGTTTTTGGTTTTACAAATTTTCTCTTTTACTTTGTTTTGTTTTAGTTTCGTTTCGTATCGATTTGTTTTGTGGTGCTTGGCTAAGGCGACTTTTGTTTGGTTGTTTCACTTTGTTTGCTTTCTTTGTGTTTTACATTTTGCAATATATTCAACATTTGTTGCTTTGTGTCTGTTTTGTCCGTTGTCGGTTCCCTGTTCGCGGTACTCTGTCTCGGTTGCTGTCTGAGTTTTCCATTTCACATTTTACACATCAAATGAAAAACGAATAATTTGCATTTGTTGTTTGAGAAAAACGAACGAAAATAATCACGAAAACTAAAAAAGTAAACGTAAAAAAGTAATCATTAAAAATAAATAACCATAAGTATCTCGAAAAAAATAAACCATTTTCCCGTTAGTCATTACAATTTGTGCTAGAAATTCGGCTATTAAAATTATTTAAGTTCCTCTCACGCTTTTCACAATTTGTATTACGTTTGCGTTTTTTGCTTGGAGAAAAGTTTCCGTTTTCCGTGTTGCGTATTGCGTTACCGTTTCCGTTTCGTATGTATTTTTATTTTTCTTCATTTAACATATTCAGTCTTTCAGCTTTCAACGTAAATAAATTAATTAAATTAATTTATTCGATCGCATTACAAAATGTTGCTTGCTGCCTGTAAATAATTTCGTGTTCTATTGCATTTATGTGGTAATTTCCGTTGTGTCTGCCTTACGTTGCGTTACGTTCTCGAACGTTCCGTTTTGTTAAAATTTATAGCCAAAAACTTGTTAGTTTGCCTTGTCAGGTGACAACGTCGCATCGTCGCCACGTTTGCCGCCTGAAGAAAATTTGGAAAAAATTTTTCATCCTTAGTCAAAGTTGGTTGTAAAAGCCAAAAGTTTGCTTTGCTTTGTTTAAAGTATTCGTTATGTACTTAACTTAATGCTATTTGGATTCATTTTTTTGTTTTTCATTTACATTTAATAGTAATAATTATATGCTTGGAATATCTCCCTTCTCTCCACCTCTACTTCTCTCTTACTTTTTCTCATGCGCTTCGTTTGATAAACTGCTTAGTTTTTTTTTTTTAATTTTTAAAAACTTTTCAAGTGGACGTTCGCTTAATTCTTGCAATTTAATCCGTCTTCGTTTCGTTTCGGGGTCTATTCAAAAATGTTTTGCTTAAATTTAGTTTAATCATTATTATGTATGTATGTATAGTAAATATATAAAATTTTGTGTCTAAATTCAGTTGTTTTTAGGAGTTTCATTTTTTTTCATTATTTTTGTTTAGTATTTTTCATTTGTAAAACAAGATACGGCCTGAAACGTAAGAGCTCTCCGGAATGGTTCCGAAAGTATCATCAAAACTTGTTTCACTTCTTGCTTGCATAACTTTTGTAATTGTTTTTCACTTTTTTCGTTTTTGTTTTCGTTTTCGTTTTTTTTTTAGTTTTGTTTTTGGGTGGGGCTTACGTTTATCATATGCTATATAACAATTATCCAGATCCTTCTATGCCAACATAAAAACATTGTTGTCAAATATTTCGATTTGGTTTTTGGTTTTCTCTTTAGGTCTGTGTTGATTTCGCTTACTGTAAGTAGAACCGGTCTCTTGTATCTTCTGATAAGGCAACTGCATTTTGTTACTGATTTTGTCATATGTGTTTCTGTTTCTGTTTCTATATCTGTATCTGTATCTGTATGTGTGTGAGCGTGTGATTTGTTTCTTTCGATTTTTGAATTTTTACAAAGTGATCATTTTTTAGTTTTTGGTTTTGGGTAACTGCATTTTGAGATTCTTTGGAATTTTGTTGCTGAAGTCGTTATTGCAAAACACTATTTTAACTGAGGATGCGGCAAGTCTCTCTCTATCAAGTTCTCGTAAAGCATATCATAAGCAGCCAGAATTGAATTTCTCATTTCATTTTTTGTTTGACTCCTAAAAACAACGAAACGTTTTAGTATTTCTTTTTGCTGTGCCTTAAATGTTACTTTAATTGGAAATTTCGTTTATCAATATAGTACTAGACGTTTTTTAGTTTGCTTTTTCTCCCGCTCTGTCTTCTCGCTATCTTTGCTTTCCACAAGGGTTACAATTTTGTTTTCATTGATTTTGCCATCAAATTTTTTTTTGCAATCTTAAGTCGAAGGGAAATTATTAAGTGCTCAATTTTGTGGCCTAAATTTAATGCAGTTTACAATGCGCATTACGTGATCTTTCGATAGTATATCGTTTTGTTTATATATCGTTTATTGTTTATCGTTTCCACTTTGCATGGATTACGCATATTTGAGGCATGTTATTGTTGCCTGTCCAAAAAATAATATTTATAATAATTTATACCCTTTTCAAGTGGGTTGTAACTTGTACAAGAAAATAAAACAAATAAAGGTTTTTGTTATAAAACTTATCCACATTTAATGAATCAAAATCAGAAATAAACTTAACTTGTTTTGTAAGCAAAAACACAATCAGAAACTAAATCGTAAATAACTCGTTTATGGAACAATAATAAAGTGAAATCTATAATATCATTAAAAACAACAAAGAAATCTAAGTGAAAATTATTGTAAACGAGAGATATATGTAAAAACTAACTATTTGGTGTCCATACGATAATGGATTAATGGATTTTTCGTTTTTTGCCACCACGTTTCTTGCCCTTGCCGCGCGATTTGACCAATTTACGTTTTTTACTTGAGCCATCGCCGCGTTGCGTCGACTCGCGTCGTATCTCGCCCAGAATTTCATCGCCAAGGGTGCCTGCAAAGGATTAAAGATGAGGTTAATCGTTACTAGCACGCACAGATGAGTGAGGACTTACCCAATGTGGTGAGCTTGCGTTGACGATGTTTCTCCGCCTTGGTTACTGGCAGACGCACCAGATAGTTCTCTTCATACTCCTGCTTCTCCTTCTGCTCCATCGAGAGCTGCTGCTGGGCACGAGAGCCCGATGAGATCTCAGTGGGTGCATCCAAGTATTCTTCCTTCAGATCTTGCAGCATGGATGAACTGGAAGGGCAGTAGAAGACAGTTTAGCTAGGGATGCGATTGAAAAGAATCAACTCGTTTCTACTTACGTAATTGCCCGCTTCTTGGCCCGCTCCAGCGCCTTCTTTTCCTTATCCGCATCACGCTCATCGCCGTCGTAGTAGACGGGCTTGATACGCGGCGGCACGTAGACACCCGATTTGCCTGCTGTGGCTGCCTTGCGCGGCTTTTTCGCAGCTCCGGCCTCATCATCCTCGTCTTCGTCCTCATCACTGTCGCTGTCGCCCTCCTGCTCGTCATCGTTCTGATCATCGTCGGCGCCAGCTGCGCTTAGCATATCCTCCGGATTGGGTTTGTAGAGTATGGGATCTGTGCTGCTCGACACGCCTGTGGTCGCTGTCTTCACGAGCTTGTCGATCTGATAGCGCAGCTTGTAGTCAATCGGTCGTATCTTCTCCAGCACCGTGCGTATCTCAATCAAGCGTTCGATGGAGGGATCACCTTCAATGGTCTCTCCCGAACATTTGCGCAGCACCACATATGTCAGATTGATCAAATAGTCGAGCAGCATGTGATACTTGACCTCCAAAAAACTGAGGCCGTACTCTGTGCTCAGTTCGCCACGCTTGACGCGCTGCAACATGCCCTCGACAAGGTCTGTCACCTGCTTAACGTTGCTGTTCATCTCGCCCAGCAGTTGGATGGCCTGCGGTATATCCTGCTGACCCTGCACCTCACAGTCGTAGTCGAGTGCCTGCAAGCAAATTAATAAATTAATTTATGAATGATCAAAGCACAATATTAACATAGCGATAGTAAAATATTATAAAATAATCTTCGATTGCAACTCTAGTTTGAAATTAACAGAGGCAGGGTAAACCTGAGTGTTCTGTACTGACATTAACTTTCAGTTAACAGCATTTTGGAAAAGGATAACATTTGTTTGCGACTTGTTGACAGTATGTAAAGATAACGACTTTGCAGAGAATAGTATTTGTAGAATTTTTAAGAATTTAACGTTTTAATAGTTGTTTCTGTTTATTTGCAGGTGTCTTACCTGCACCTTAACGAGTCTCATTTCCAGCTGTGATTGGATTGCAACTAAGCTCATCAATCCGCTGCTGTTGTTGCAGCTTAGCTTGCCGTGCACACACACACACACACACACACACACGGAGAGATAGTATATGTGTGCATACAATTATGAATATATTCAATGCTCGTCTCTTCTGCCACACGCTATATATCGCGGGGCTAACTAATTATGTTGCCAATTCGACGTCAGCCAATGGACGATACCTATTGGTCCCTGTATATATCAGGCTGTCTCGCTTGCAACCACACACATATGCAGCGTGTGCGGGTATATATTGTTATAATATTGGCCATCATCATCGTCATATTTAACAAATTCGCTGCACAGGAAATTAAATTTGCTACGCAAATACAATAAGTTGTTTAGTATATGAAATACCATGAACAGAGTGCACTCGCGTCCTCCCGCTCCCACTCTCTCTCGTCCCGTAAGTGCGCTGCCCGCCTATTTGTGGTGCATGCTGTGCCTCTGTCTGTCCCCGTCGCTCTGAATGTCTCTGACTGCCTCTGTGTGTGTGTGTGTGCGCGACACCGCACAACTCATTTGCATATTTTATTGGTTGCCATTTAATTATTTGCATTTTACTGCATTTTCGGCCACGGCCGGCACCAGTCGCGCCTCCCTCAACCCAACGCCCGCCCAGCTGGCCGCACCCCCGCTGCTGTGACCCCTGCCCGGGTAATGCAGTCGACTGCCTTTTGACCGCCGCAGCTTATGCTGCATTTATTTTCAATTAATATTAATAAAGCAATACGCGGGCGAGGGCGAGGGACGTAGCAGCAAGGGAGGTGACGAAAGGGGCAGGTGTGGCTGTGCGTGTGTCTCCCGCGTGAGGGGGAAAGAGAGAGAGATTAATTACAAACTGTAAAATGCATAAAATAGTTATACATATTTGGTTTTGTCATTTGCGGTCGCACAGTGGGCGAAGGGTATTCAAAAATCTTTTGAAAAATAATACAAAAAGGTAATTATTTACTTTATATATAGCATTGTCATTTCTATTCGAATTTCGCTTAACAATAATATATTTAATCCCACTGTGCACTGTGTGCAGCAACTTTAGCAATTTACAATGCAATTTCCCATATAATTATTGTGATAACAAATTTTCGAGTGCTTTTGTTTAGTTTGGCTTGGCGCCACGTTGATTTTATGCATTTCTTTTGTTGAGAAATTTGCATATTATTATTGGAAAATAAATGTAATTGCATTGTGCGTAAACAGACAGAAGTGTGGGCCAAGAGGCTATTCGCTATAATTGAATTGTTTGACAAGCTGGCGCAATGAAATTTCATATTCAAATGCAGCGTATAACAAATTGCATGAAAAAGGCACCATTTGACGGAAATTTCGTTATTCCAATTAAAAACGGATCTAATTGAATTGCAGACTCTGCATAATTATTCACGACTATTGCTAAATATTCCAAATTGAATTTCATTTTAGTAAATGCTGTACAAATGTAATATTAAGTTCGCTAAAAGCGCATATAGTTTATTCAAATTGTTGGTATTATGATAAATATTGTGCTGCGGATAATATTGGGAGCAGATTACTAATCTGTATATATTATTATTATAAAGAGATACATGTATATATTTATTAATACATTTTTAAAACGTTAAATCTTTATCGACTTTCTTAAGCGCTCAGGCATAATAAAAGTTTTTTTTTTTATGATATTTCGAAAAATAAAATATTGGTATATTTTTGTATACGATCTTAAAGTGAACTAAGGAACGCAGCAGAATATTATTATGCACACAGGCTGCTTTTCTATTGGGGCGTCATAAGGCAATATGAGTTGCCAATTAAGCACTCTGACACGCACTTCGCTTTGCCGGGCGTTAAGTGGGCGCCCTATTGGCGGCTTAAGGGGTGTGTGAAGCAAAAAACGCGTTAAATAAAATGCGCGCATATTTTAGGCGACAGCCGATGCAAAAACTGACAGCCTGGCAACGGCAATAAACAACGACTGCAAAGGGGGGGAGAAGCAAGAGTCGGGTGTAACAACAGCGATGACAATAACGACAAAACACACGCACATACACACAGAGAGAGATGTGGGCGCTGTGTGTGCAGCAAAACAAAACCGCAATGGCTCCGCCTGCTGCATGCGTATAACGATGCACGATTATAAATGTTGACTCGTTGCAACAACAACAACAACTACAACAATTGTACATAAAGCTGCCAAAGGCAATTTACAACAAAATGGCAAACTAACCGACCCACCCCAACGTACACACACACACACACATGCACATGGACAACCAATCACACCCATTCTCCTCCTTTTTTGGGGGAAGCGCAGCCCGCAACGTGCCAAATCATTTAAAATTCGCGGGGTTTTTTGTTTAATTTTCGAATGCAACTGCAGCAGCAGCCGAAGCAGCAGCAACAACAACATGTTTGGATGTCGCTGCATTTGCATTAACCGTTATTTGGCAATGCATTTCATATGCAGCCGTAACCTCGCCCCATTCTGCTGCTGCATTTCCTGTTGTCGCCTGAAAGTATGCAATGTTTTTCGCTGCGATTTCCCCCCTTTCGCACATGTACACACTGCCATATTGGTGTCTCTATCGTGTCGTGTGTATATGTGTGTGTGTTTGTTTTTTTCGCATTTGAATAAAATATAAATTGCAATTTCTGTTTGTCTGTCGCGCAGGTTATAATAGCTCACCCTCCACATGGCACTCTCCGCTGCCAAATTTAATGACAGCCACGCCCACTACATGCTGTGGTTACCCACATGTTCGCATAAAATAGCTGCGGCTGCATTTATAATCGTTAATTTTTTTGAAGGACCTATCTCCCCTCCCCCTGATATTCCGTGGGCAATGGCAAACAAACAACACGCGTATGTCTGCGATAATTGCAAAAAAAGCATTGCATATTTATGGGCGTTGCATTTGAAATGAACAGTGTGTACACTCTGTACATTGTAAATATTTATGGAATATATGTAAACACATAATTAGTATCTCTATTATCTATAATATCCCATTATTATAGCATATTAATATGTGATTATAATTTATGTTTAAAATTTGCTAAGATAGCAGCATTTTTAGCGGCCATTTTCAGTGTGTGCTTTTAAATTTTAATTAAAGCATTTAATTATTGATATAAACTACAAAATTATTGTGTATGCTAATTGAAGAATTTTTCTAGGAATGCTTATTAAGTTTTAAGCAATCTAGCTCTGTGTGCAAACAGATTTGAGTAAGATTTATTTTAGATAAAAGACAGAATTAATTTTAATGTTAGTTGGAAAGTTTAGAGTCAAATACTAACAAGTATTTAAAATACTCTAATACATTAGTTTAAAATCCTTAAAAGTACCTCAATCAAAACTCGACTCCCTCGACAAACCTTTTAGTTTGTGGGTCACGAAATGAGACGAGCAGAAAAGTAATCGAGAACTGTTACTGGCTAAAGATACACTCCGATTTGGGATTAGCTTTAGATGGCTGACAGATCAAAGCAGTCAGTCAAACTCCCAGTGCGGGGCAGCAGGAAGAACGGCAAGCAAAAGGGAGCACTTGTTTCAATTATAAAACTACAAGTGATGCGACGCTATGCGAGGCAGCTGCAGTTACAGTGAGCTCCCCCGGGGAGCAGCGAGGTGGGAGACTTATAGAGGGAGGGCGCTGGCTGTGCGGAAATCGAGCATGGTGGGGAGGAAACATCTACGCGACGGCCATTAGAAATCGATTGACATAACTCAAAAATTGTGCAAATTAACGTAAAACCAGCGAACCAACGACAACATGGGCGTGGCAATTGCTGGCAGGCATAGCAGGGGGAGGTGGGAAAGGGAAAGGGGTGTGCTCGATGGCAGCCTGTAAATAACGGGGCAATATTCCGCCGCTGCTGCAGCGTCCGAAATATGACCTGGCAAAGGGTTTCGGGTCTTGGCTGCATATGCATGTGTATGTGCATGCGGGTGTGTGAGAGTGTGCGGGAGACAGGGTGCTGCGGAAGGGAGAGAGGGGTGGGGGGGGGGTGGTGTACTCGAGTTGGTCGGGCCGGTTAACAACGTGAACGACAATGTTTGGCGGCCGCGTCGTTCGGCGGCGCCTGATGAAGAAATACGCGCAACTGTTGCAAACCGCAGTCAGACCCCAACGAGTGCCACCCGACACACACCCTGACTCCCGCGCCCGGCATTCTAAGCCCGCTCTACTCCACTTTTTGGCCAGTCACATTCAAATTTATGCAGCGCTTGGTGGAACGTGTCGTTGTCTTCTACTTGCACCACTAGTTGTGCCCCTTTGTTCGTGTTGTTGTTGTTGCCGCTGCTGCTGCTGCATTGCCAATAACCAAAATATTGATTAGAGTTTATAGGCAGCACAACAACAACAACACTAAAACAGCAACTACAACAAGAACGCAAGCTCGTTAACAAATGACAAACCACAGCAAAATTTGCCTAAATTGCGCCCTTCCAGCAAGCGATTTCTACTTGTTTTCGCCAAGCTGTGCACTTTTTACCAATGTTTTAAATGTATAATATTTGCTGTACTTTTTTAAGCTAAAACTATTGCTAATTTGGTAAGTTATACAATGTGGAAAACGAGTATGCCTATCAATCACAAATTAAAAAAAAATAAAATTAAATTATTAATTGTTTTAATTTCAGCTGCATTCCAATCGAATCTCCCACCTCATTGCATATTCTATCCGAACACAGCCAACTAATTAGTTTGGGATTGGCGAAATAAAGGCGATTTCGCAATCGGTGAACACCTACCTACCGCCATAACACCTACCATAATTATGGCTCCATGCTGCTCCCGCTGCGGTTGTCACTGACAGAAATTGTTGACATTTGGCGCTGTTTGTGTCATATTATTTTGTTTTACTCTCCACGTATTTGGCAAGGAGGAGTTGGGGAAAGGGGAGGTGTTTTTAGGTGCGCGCTGAACGGAAATGAAACTTTTGCGGTCGCGCAAAATGCAAATGCACGAACATTAGAAACCAACCACACTCACACACTCGCACATAGCAGATGCAGACATGTATGTGCATGCATGTTATTTATTTATCGTATGTGGAAATACAATACATAAGTCTTATGTAGAGGAACTGCAAATATAATTGCATATTTCATGCAGCGTTGCACAGAACAAACATCGCAATTGGCATTTGGCAATTTTCAATTCAGCGCCGCGCTTTTCCCCCGTTTTTTCGCCCAATCCTGCTCCATTTCGACGTGCAGAAACATTTCGAAACGACCAGCCATTATTTATTTAAATAATTGGCTTACCATAAAAAATAATTATAAAATACCAAACTCGTTGGAGCAGACAAAAGAGCATATCGAATGTGGTTGAGATCGGTCTGGGTGGGAGGAGGCTTTTGAATAAATGAATAGCGAATGCGGCATATTGAGGGATTAGAACCGCAGTTCTGTTCAAATAGGCACTAGAATAAATGTCTGACAGGAAGCAGGGAGGAACAGAAAAAGTACAAAACGATTGTTACCAGAATATTAAGCTAGATGCAGACTATGGTTTCCTATCTAAATGTTTTCGATGAGCAGATTGACAGATTAAAAAAAAATAGGAGGCTTTTATATAACTTAATGGAGGTTTTTAGAAATTTAATTTGCAGCTCAGTCTGTATGAATGACTATATTTCCGAGAATATTATATATAATATAATAACATAGAGTCGAAGCTTGTCTAGAGATGTAATTGTCAAGCATTTCTTAGTATATTCCTTGTAAATTGCATTTAAATTATTTAATAAACAAAATCGAATACGATTCACTGATTCGTCCAAACATGAGCTGGAAAATCAAATTTGGAAAAAATCTAATCTAATACTAATTCGTCGACCCATAACGCGCTTCGCTGAGGCGTGTCACACTCACGTACTTCCCTGTTCCTTCACTTTCTTCTCTTCCTTTCCACTTTTTTCGTTGTTGTTTTTGTTGCTGTTTCCGCTGCGCTCTTGATGGGCGGACAAACAAATGGACAAGTTGAGCAAACATATAGAAACAAGTGCAGAACAGAGCGCAAACATGAAGCACGGAGTAAAGAGTGAGTGGAAAAAAAATAAATAAAAATGGAGACCGACAACAAAAAATGCCAAGTTATGCGAAAAAGAGATATGAAAGAGGAACACGAGCAAAAAAAAAAGAATACAACATGGGAAAAATGACAAGACGAATTCGTCGTTTGGCTACTGCCGCCTGGCAGCAGATACAATGACAGAACGACAGTTATTCAGTTAGACACACACACACTCTCGCACACACTCGCATAGCAATTGTTTATACATACGGTGCAACGGTTTGAGGTCACATCGGGCATACGCCGCGTAGCCGGTCAGAGGCAAAGCATTTTTTTCATTCCCGCCTTCGCACACGCCCTCGCCTCGCCTGTTTCATTTATTCCGCTACAAAGCTGCCAACAACAACACGACGAGGAAGAAGAAGAAGAAGGCAACAACAACAAGAGCAAGGCACAAAATAACAAACAAACAAAGTGTCAAAGCGACGCACATATTTGTAGGCGTCGACGGGCGTCGCTTTTGTAAAAGCAATTTTCATTAACAAAGGGGGCGCGGTCGAGTGATGGGCGTCAACGGGTTAAGGACGTGTGAATACAAATGACAAAAAGAGCAAGCAAAAATGTGACGAATCAGAGCAAAAAAACCGGGTGTCTGTCATTACGTGGAAGGACCCAAAGTAATCTCATAAGTAAATTGAATAAAACGGAAGCTGACGTTTTTTAATGGACTTCGCCCTCCTTTTTTCGCAGCCCCCAACTGTTTATTTATTGATTTGATTAAACGATTATTGAATAACTAAATTAAGAAGGGGAAAGAGTTGGGGAAAGTCTATAACATGTAACTTTTGTCAGCTCAACATCTCTGGGAGCTTTAAAAACACTTTAATTCATTTTAAAAATGCTCACAAAATGTATTCATTCTATGTATTCATTTATACAATATATATTATAAAACATACAACAAAGTTATACTTTAAAACCTATCGTTTAATATTCCCTTATCCTATTTTAATGAAAATTAATTTATACAATAATTATATTCTCTTTTTTTTTTGCAATTATTTTATAATTGCAAAATATTTTTCCTCGAGCAATTTATAATTGCAAATTTATATTTTTTCAATTGGCTTTTTTTGTCAAACATATTTTTAATTGGTGCCTTCAAGCATATCTTTTTTCCATTAATTTAGCAATAATTTATGATGTTTTCGTTGTTTTTTACTTCATTTATTTTTAATTACATTGAGTTATTAAAATATTCTGGTCCAGCCATGTTTCTTCATGTACTGCCATCCACTTCTTGATTTAATTAAATGATTATGTATTATATAAATAGTTGTTGCTTATTATTGTTTTTTATGAACTTATATTTACACGTTCTGGCACCAATCAATTTATACTGTGAATATAAAAGTCCATTTCTCTCTGCATGCATCGCATGTGCATTCTGTCTCTTCCTCCTTCGACCTCTACTCTATCACACGCTTTTTCTGTGACAGCCATTTTGTTTTTTATTTTGGCCAGCGCATTGCAGCCATTTTTAATACGCTGACATTTGCACAAATATTTACAGTTTCGTTTTAGTTTTCTTTCTCCTGTTTTTATAGCAGCTTTTGTTTTTGTTTATTCTGTCTGCATTTTTATGTACCATATTTATTGCTGTTTTCTATCGAATGCTCCCTATGCATAGTATCAGAAAATTCTGTATGCAATTTAAGAACATGAAAGTAATAGGTTTTCGATTTGAAAAATTATCTAATTTATTCTTAAAATATAATTGTTATTTTGAAAGATTGTAGTACCCAAAAAACTAGTTCTAAAAAGTCTAAAAATGTATATAAAATTAAAATATTGCTATAAGATATAATAATAATAACCTATACAATACAATAAAAATCGTATCTAAATAAACAAGTTGAAATTAAAACATTATTAAAGTTTCTATAAAATTAGCCCATACTTGTATTGAAAATAAAAACAAATCGCAAAGAGTTTCGATACGAAATGCGATGTGAAAAGGCAGAAAACTCATCAAATCTGCAGACAGTTCCATATGGAATCCATCTCTTCCGTTTTCATATGTCAGACTTCAGTTATATTTAAAAATGCAAGCGGACCACGCACACACACTCGGAAAAAACAAAAAAGAATGAAATAATTGAAGAACAGCAGCAGCAGCAGAAAAAAAATCAGATATACAACGTTTGCATACCCCTTGAAAAAGATACGAGCAAACAAAAAAAAAACGAAAGAAAAAAGAACCATATACCATATATGAAATGGCAAAATAGCCTAGTGGAGAGTGTGGAGAGTAGAAAAACAACATCGCTATGAAATATTGCCAATCAGAAATGAAACCGAAAATAAATCGATTGTTTCAACAAACGCACAGAGAGAGAGAGAGAGAGAGAGTCGACAGAGTTGCAGCAACAAGGATATGTGAAAGAGACCGAGTACATGCGGCCAACGCTGCGGAGTGACAGAGACAGCAGCTGCTTTTGACCGGGTCCAACGCGGACCTCAACTCCTGAGCTGAGTTCGGCTCAGTTCGCCAAAATGTTGCGTTACGCGAAAAAAGGCCAACGATGCGGGATGGAGGCGTGGTACGGCGGGGTGGTGCAGGGAGGCTGTTGGGCAGGCTCGTTGCACGCTGAGTGATTGCTGCGTCTGTGTGGGTGCAAATTGAAACAGAGTTGAGAGCTGAGCCTAGGCTGAACTGACCAGGAGAGGGACCTCTGCTCGGCCTCGTCTCGTCTCGTGTCGCAGTGCCGCTTCAGGGCAGCCTCGCGGGCACAACAAGAGCGCTGAGTGGTTGCCAGGGCGCGGGGGGAGGTAGAATGAGGAGGAGGAGAGGGCGTAGTGGGTGACAGAGAAAGGGGAGAGGCAGAGAGCGGGGCAAGTGGTGCGAGTACACGTTGCATTTGCATGTGCGGGGCATAATTGGACAGCACCCTGGGTGAGTGTGTGCTGCTAGCTGAGTGTGTGTGGTGTGTGTGTGGTGCGTCGGTGAGTGTGTGCAGCAGCATCTCCGGCATTCGCATTGAATGGCAGCTACAATTCCGTTCTCTTTGCCTGCCTTTTTTCATATGCCTGCACCGTGTGTGGAGGCCTTTGCATATTGATGACGATGTTGCTATCTCTCTCCCCCTCTCACTCCTTCTCTCTCTTTTCGCCATTCAGGCTTTCCACTAGTACCCCGCCCCCTGTTAGTTATTGTTAAGCTTTGCACAGGCTCAGACTCGGGCAAAAGGTGCCATGAGACGTAAATGGCGCTTTAAAGCGCACCTCACGGAACTGGGACACATCGTCGAGACAATAAGCTGAGCTTAAAGCAACAATAGCATACACATACATACATACATATAACATAGCTGTAGTAGCCATGGCAGAAACCCTATAAAGCTCCTTTTGTGATCATTATATATCATATTATGCTATGATTAGGTATTATATTGTATTTTTAAATATCTAATTACAAATCCTTATATAAACTTTTCTAAAGCTTAACCGAAATCAAAGTAAAATATAATTTTATTAGTATATATTTAAATATCGAATAAAAAATACCTACTAGAAGGATTTAAATGTATATGATTTCAAATAAGTTTCCTTTTTAAGGCTTTAATTTCCTGTCATATCTCTTGCCGGTTACAAGCATCTTAGATAGTTCCTCTCACAAAAAAAAACAAAGTTTTTCCCAACAACTGTTAGTTTCCTGTGGCATTTTCCCTGTATTTTTATTGCGCCCATCTATGCCGCGCTGGCCCCCTACCGCTCCCTATAATCCAAATGAAGTGGCCGTCAGATTCAGTTGCCATATACACAAATATCTATATATATAGTAGATATCGCGACTCTTAACCTGCCCGCACCTGCACAGTCGTTGGCCTCCATTGTGTGTGGCCCATTCCAGAGGCTATAAACTCCATTTCGCGATGCTATCTGATGCCCAACCCCATGTCATTCCACTATTTTAGGTCTGCATATCTCGCTCGCGCTCTCTGACTAACCTCTGGCGGACTCTCCCGACTCTATATGTATATGAATGTATATTTTATTTTCCATAGCGTCGTCGTAGGGTGTGTCCGGGTTCGAAAAATTATTTATAAAATACACACATGGCGCAAACAATTCTATATAGTATGGTACAATAAATGCAGAAATGAAAAACCTGCAATAAATGGCGAAGGAGGGAGGGATCGGTGGGTGTACAGGTGGGTAAGGGAAGGGGGTTGGGGATGGCATCACATAAATTTACGTGCCAATAAAATAAACAAGCGTCGAATTTTTGGTGACTCGCCAGTTGAAATGGCAAATAACGAGGGGAGAGGGGGCCAGGCAGGCAGGGAGGTAGGACACATAGCTGAGGGCTCTGAAAAGCGATTGAGAGCGGGATCGGGTCTGGAGGCAGACAGAGGCACACACATACACACACACCCGTTCGGGTACTTCATGCATGCATAAATCGCGCGAATTTTTCACGTTGGTCGCGTTGATTGTATGGCAAAAATAACCGCGTTTGGTGGCTGTTTGTTGTTGTTCACAGCGGGTGAGAGGGGGGAGAGGACAGCGGAAGGCGAGGGGATGTCTGTACTGTGCACAGGGTGAGTTGGGGCAGAGCACAGACACATTGTCACAGGAGCAACAGCAATGGCAACAAATGCGACGGCGACAACAACGAGACGAGAACGACGCGCATTTTATATAAATTTTAAATACAATTTGCTATTGAGCCTCCCCGCGAAAAACAACTACAGCAACAACAATAGCTGGAGCAACAGCAACTACAACAACAGCAACACGAACGTACAACGAGGACACAACAACGAACAAGGACCAAAGTCGTCAGAGCCAGTCAGAGTCGCATTTCCTGCTCTCACAGTTCCCCAGCATACAAAATGGGTTAGAGAGGGGGCGAGGGGAAAGGGCAGAGGGTACTGCGAGCTGGGTACGAGTTAGACGGCGAAACAACTGTCGAGTAATTGGATATGTGAATTGTTTTTAGATACCGAATGTATACATTGTTCCAGCTCAAGAGCTGCATGTGAACCACATGACCATATACGATATACACATACATTATATATATGCTATATATATATATTATATTTTATGTATTCTATATCATACAAGAAACAACTATTTTTGCAGCTAGTTTCAATACAAGGATATGAATAATTTTGAAACCTGAAATTTCATCAAGTTTCTCTCTTTCATAATTTATAAATATACCATTACGAGTATTATCTTTTATAAGAAAAATAGTATATTATTATGTTACAACATATACCATGATAGTAGAAAATTATGTTTAGTACTATAATGATAAAACTTCTTTATGAAATTAAATATTTTAGTTTTCTTATTATTTCATCTCATTTTACTTAAATTAACTTTCATTACAAAATCTCTTGATGATGAGATATTGCTTCCATTTTAAATATTCCAAATATATTGGAGCGTCAGCTTCTTCTTTCTTTATCGTGTACGCCCATTTACACTAAATACCACTAAACACCTCATCATATACAACCGCAACTGAATTATCCCCGCGTGGACCTTGGCAATCAGTCAACATTTAACCCTCTTCACACCGCACAGACATCTGCAACGCGTTAAATGTCCGGCAAATCCACTCAGGCCAGTCCAAGTCTCTAAGCCGTAACTGCTTCTCAGTCCGCCGCGAGACGCGTCTAATCTATTAAAACCCACATGAGCGAAATTAACCAAACACGGGACTGACAATGGGGGAGCCCGTACATGGAACACGGTACTGCTCAACTTGTTGTGTGCTGAGTGATGAATGCATTTCCATTTCTGCTCGAGAATAAAGCGGACCGACCGTACACGCCTCGATGAGAGACGCAGATAAATTTCATAAATTAAATAGTCCCCGGATTCCGGTAGCCCGGGACTGGGCGTATTACCGTAAAATTGCAGACAACCCTTTGCAGAAATCTCATTACAATTTCAACGCGATCAGACAAAGCAGGAGAAGAGAAAGAGAGTAAGAGAGATGGATGGTGATAAAGGCGTAGATTGGGAAGCAATAGAAGCAGCGGAAACCCTGTTGATGAAATGGATTTTTATCCGAAAACAGGACACTGTAAAAAAGCAACAGAATGACAGGCAGAGAGGAAGAGAGAAAGCGAAAGAAAGCGTGTGTGCGGAGAATTATGACAGCGAAGAGCAGGAAAAACCCATAGCAAAAACGTCAACAGCCCAAAACACACAGAGAAAAACCAAAAAACAAAAAAAGAATAAAATCACAACATCAGCAAAAGTGGTACCCTAACCCCACACTTCCTGCCGCCTTCTCTGCGCCTCTTCTCTATTCTCTCTAGTCCGTCAACGGTCCACGGCGCGTAAAAAATGCAAATCCCAAGTCAAAGCTTAGCGCCGTCGCTCTGCACGTGGCAACCTGGCAACCCTGTCCCTCCTCCTCCACAATACAGCAGCAGGCATGCATATACATATGAGTGATGGCGTAGCTGGAGCATGGAGGATGGGGGAGAGGAGCGGCAGCAGCTGAAGGAAAAACAAAAAATGCTACGCAGGAATGGAATTTGAAAACGTATGTCCCGGCATAATGCAACGAGCCTCGTCTGTGGAACCAGTTGGCCCGGTCAGTTGTGCTTCACGAGCAGGCGAGGGGAGAAGGTGATAGGGGTAGGGTTCGGATGCTGGGCGGGGGCAAGTGGGAGGCAAATTCAATAAAAACCTCGAGATAGACACGAGTTGGCTGGAAAAAAATGCTGCTGCAATTGGAGTTTGAGTTGGATTGTGGCTCCAAGTGGGTGTATGTGGGTGGAAGCGTGTGTGTGCGGGTGTGTGTGAGTGGACTGTATAGCGCCAACGGTTCAATGACGAAAGTGCGTTGAAGTGTAGTGCAAACAATGGCAAAAAGGCATAAGCAAATGGATATACATATGTGGAACATATTTGAAATCTGTATAACACTCGTACACCCCTTCCTCTTCCCCATCCGCTAGGTATACCTATTCCAATTTCTATTCGCATACGCTTAGTGTTTTCTCTCTCTCACTCTTACATGCCTCAACGCATGACTGCGTCCAGTGTTGGTAAAATCCTAAAATTTTGAGTTCCCTAAAAGGATTTCACGAGTTATGCCATTAGGGGAGAGATGCAAGAGTTTTATGTGTTTGTACAGCTAAAATCCTCAAATGCTGGAATACTGTAAGTGTTTTTTAGTCTTGGGATACGTTAAACTCAAGTTTTTTACATTTATAAAACGAATTTTGAAATTTGATGAGAATTTGTTAATAAACATAGAAGTTATTCAGGAAATACCTTTTGGGCCAGTTCGGCTCACTTCACACTTATCTTACATAGATTTTAATAAACAGAATAATTTTGATAATTTGTTCATTACTGGTTCTATACATTTACACCCCTTTCTACACACACACACACACACACACACACGCGTGAGTGACAATCACACACACGCACACCCTTATGATTTGCTTGGGTTTTGTGCTGTCCGCATTCATGAAACTGATCCCCCTTCGGACCAGATGTCAGCTTTCATTGCCATTACAGGCTGATTAAAAGACGCCTGTGCTGCTACGACGCTGACTACCTGCAGCAAATGATTCGTGTAGCCACTAAAAACGACAGGAGCAGCGTGCAACCATTAGCCTTAGTGACGGGCAACAACGATGTCCCAAAAGTGGCCGAGACTCGCCGGCAGCAGGAGCGCTAAAGAGCCGTCAAAATCATTGCCATTAAGCCGGGAATGGGCGAAGGTAACGGGAGCAGTACCAGCAGCTACCCGGAATACCCGCAACAACAATGGAAGATGCCGTCGTCTCCTGTCCAACTGCGGTGGTCAACTGTCCGCCTTAACCCGTCAACCACATGGCCTGAGTGGAGCGCGGAAAAAAGAAATACGAAGAGGGAGTAGGGCGGGCTGGAGGTAAGTGCTGGGTTGGGGTTGGCTGCCTGACGCTGGCTCAGCTCAAGTAGCTTGTGTGCCATTTTTAGTATTTTCGTCTCGTTGGTTTTTTTTCAGTATTTTCCTTTTTTGCGCTTTTTGCATTGTGCGACGCGTCGCTTGGGCAAGCGAGAAACTTTGCTCTATTTCCGCCATCGTCTGGTCTGATGTTTTAGCGCTTCGTTAGCGTGGGGGATAGGCAGCAGGGAGGGTGCAGAGGAAGCAGCAGAAAAAGGGGGGGCAAAGAGAGTCGGAGCTAGTCGGAGCCGAAGTAACGAAGCCGGATCAGATGATGGCCAGCGAGAGAAGCCACCGATTGCAACGAGTGCGGTTGTCAGTTGCTTTATGCGACTCGCGGCATCCACCCAGTTGCCAGTACACTCTCCACACCCACCGCATACCGCACACTTCCCACTCCTCCTCCTTCTTCATCATACTTCCTCCTGCCGTCATCCTGTGCGCCTTTGTGCGCCGGCATTTGCCATGCAAAGCGAAAATGTTGTCGCTGTTTAATGTCAAGCGTTGACTTTTTTCTACCACTTCAAGTGGCGCTGTGTGGGTGGGTGGGGGTGTGTGTGTGTGCCTCTGCCTCTGTGTGAGTGTTTTTTCCTCCTGGCCAAGCACCATTGTTGATGACCCGCGTAACTCTGCCCCTTTCTTACTTGCAGCTTGACCACTTCGCTTGTTTGCCCGTCTAACTGCAGACATTTTCATGCCCGATGCGTATTGCCCTTTTCCACGCCCACACCGCCTACCCACTGCCACACCCCCGCACTCACTTGATGCGCTGTCTTGATGGATTTGTCTGGCCAAGTGTCGGTTCGCTAGGCTAACTAAAGTTGTCGGGGTTGGGGCTGGGAATGGTTATGCCACGAGAGTCCTTCAAGAGTCAGCAACGATTGTTAAATTTGATTTAAATACTGCGTTGCAATAATACTGCAGTTTAAGATTATTTTTCTTTGGTATTTATATACTTATTTCGAAGGTATTCTATCGATATCCAAGTTTGCAAATTTTGCTGCCTTATGTACAGATGAAATATAAATTCATTGAATACTTTATTTTTTATTCAATTCACAATCCCAACTATGATCAAAATATAACGCTTTTATCTATAGATTATAGACAGAAATCTATTGAATTTTATTTTAATTTCCTGAAACAGTCAGATCTGTGCTCCACCTCCTCTCCCTCTTTTTATTCTTCTCATCTAACATTGTCGATGCACTCAAACTGCCAGTCCAATTTCCTATATAGCATATACAACCCTGTCTGCACATGGGAAGAGTCGAGAGCGATGCCGCGAGCACAGCGTGAAACTCGGTACAAATGACAAGCTCAAATGGCTCAAATGTTTTTGTTTGCAATCATATTATATTTATGCAGTGTTTGCATCTCACTCTCTCTCACACACTCTTTTTTCCCCTTTTCTCTATTCGTTTCGCCTCTGTACGCTTTTTCCCGGCTCTAACTGGGCAAACAAAAGGGGGTTGTGTGTGTGCGTGTATATGAGATGGAAAATTGTGACCACTCTTGCCATACTAATACTCGTTTGGGTTAATCAAGGCTCGAGATTTCAAATTTTATTTATCATTTGGGGTTTTTATTTTTTGTCCCCCGTCTCTTACGTATTCATACTTTTTTACTTTTCTTTTTTGGAGTGTTTGTGATTCCATTTCGTTTATTTGGTTTATTTGCTTTTGGGGACGATCCCCTCACACAAATTGCATATTTTGCAACGGGACACTTTTTCCGTTGTGTTCTGTAAATGTTTAAATATGTAATATATAGAGAGGTTTACACATACACTTTCGTACTTCCTCTCATATATATTAACATTCCCCCCAGCAGAGCGCTTCAACATTATTATTACATTTTTTTTAATTCTGTGTATTTTTTTTCGAGGGTTTAAAATCTGTGCGAGTGTGAGGCTACGTGTGTGTGTATTTGTGTTACGCCCTTTTTTCGGACAGTGCATTTTTAATATAATTTTTGCAGCTACTTCCCCCTCTCTGTTTCGCCCTCCCTTTTCCGCTCAGCTGCTGCGGCCGCAATTTTTTCAGATTTTTATTTTTTGGTTGCTTTTTACCATGCAGCCCCCTCCCACAACCCTCCCCCTACCGACGCCCACTCGCAGCAACCTTGTTTGCAATGGGCGTGTATGTATTTTTTCCACATACGCCGCCTGCAGAGTCCTGGGGGTTGGTCGCCGCCCATTGGCAACTGTCCGGTTTGCAGGTGGCCTCGCTGCATATGCGAAATGCTCTCAACGCTTTTGTATTTTTATCTTCCTCTTCCTCTGCTTCCCATCACCCCCTCCCACTGCACGCCGTACTACTTTTTTTTGCCTTCAAGCCGGGCGTGGAGGTTAAGCGGACAGTGGGCTGGGCTGGACTCGTAATAAGCGGGCGGCATTGTCACGCGTGCAACAACAAATGTTGCAAGGGGGCAGGCAGCCTGGCAACAAACACTTTTTGCCATATAAGCAGAAAGTATTTTTAATGAATTTTTATGCTGGGCAGAGTATTGTTTTTTAGTGTTTTTTAATTAATTAAAAATATATTTAAAATTGCATAATATTATAATTGAAATGGAGTAGGCCAAGGGGGTGAACAAAGAGAGAGAGAGAGAGAGAGAGACACAGGGAAGGTGGATGGAACCGTACAAGTCCCTTAATCAGGTAGAGCTCTTGTGAGGCTGCGTATGTGTGTGGGTTTGTGTGTGCTATCAACATTCCATCCCAAGAAGTGTACTTCAATTTCAGAAGAATATTCTCATAATTATAGCGGAATGTTGCCTTATGACAAATGTAGTTCCCATATCCCAGAAAGATAATCGTTAAGATAAAAAAGATAAATAATTCAGAATTAGGGATTCCTAATTATTATACTAAAAGTACCCTGAATTTGCAGTCTAATAACATCATTATTTTACTCGGAAAGTATTAGTTCGCAAGGAATACTCCGAAATCTATCACAGTGATCGACTGGTAATTTTTATCAGGCTTTGTGTGGAGCTAAAATTAGAATAAAAACTCCTGTAAAACCCCCTAAAAACGAAAATACTAACTTCTAATATATAACCATATAATTATATTATTATTAATACCAACAAATTAAATTGATAATAACATTTTAAATTCGATTTCCTTCAAATTGCAATTTCAACCTTTTTTTACGTAAAGTTGAGCATTTAAAAAATATTCCAATAAAATTCACAAACAGTTGGCTCCTTTTCAAGAGGAGTTTAACCCTTGTGGAACATATTTGACAAGTTTAACAAAAACTACAAGTACAGATCACAATACATAGACTCCAGCTTCGAACCACAATCGATTGACTCAGCTGGGACGCACTATCAGATACGGATGTTCCTCACTGGGGCAGAGAAACCTCTCGAAGGGTTCGGGCAATTGATTCGGTCTTGGTTTCAGCTCATCCGGCAGCAACATGCTGTTCCACAGTTGATTCGACACCATGGCATGTGTGCGCTGACTGAAGTGAAAGCAATCGTTGGAGAAAATACGCCAATCCACTTGCCCGTCGGCCAGCAGAGGCGTTGTCATATTTGTGACCACGGGATGGGCTACAATAGCGAAATCCTCACGCTGAAACTCAGGCAATCTGGCAACAGCCATATCGATCTGTTGCCAGCGTAGTATGGTCTGCTGTCGCTGTCGCCGTTGTGCGGAAGTCATACGATCACTGATCAGGCAATGACAGGCGATACGTTGCACCATGAAGCACGGCAGGGGCACACGTTGCATGTGCTTCATGGTGAGCAGTATATTGGGTACTGCAATCAGATTGATCACTAGCCGCGGCACATTGTCGCGCAGCAGGCGAAATGCATCGCGTAAATCTCGTGCATGTTGATCGAGAAACTTTTGTGGATCATCCCAGTGACACATGTCCGTGCAGAGATCGTTGCTACCGACAAAGATCGTGACGAGTTTCCAGTGTTGCTGCATATCCACATGTGGATCGCGTTGCAGCAGATCGATCAGCACACGCGCCTGATAGAGTAGATCGTGCGACATGACCATCGGTTCGGCGATACTCAGATGCGAGATCTGATGATTTACCACGAGAGCATTGCCCGTGGCGTAACCATAGAGTTTCGGATTGAAGACCTTCAGTATGTTGGGCAGTGTGAGCAGGGTGCGCCAACTACCCAGACCGCCACCCGAGAAAACCATGCCGCGAAACTCGTTGAGCATGTGCAGCGCATTGGTGGACATGATGCCATTGCCAGCTGATATTGAGTCACCCATTGCGGCTATGATGTCAATGTCGCCGGGTCGCAGACGCTCCACCGATGTGGGCACCGTGCGTGAGCGTGTATTGTTCAGCGGGCATGGAAAGGGCAACTGAGGCGGCATTATCTTTTGCATTTTACCCTCACGCCTGGCACGCCTATTGATCGCTTCCAGATTGTCGAGAGCCCAGTTGAGTGCGGTGCGACGTGTGTCGAGGAACAGTTGACGATAGTCACGATCCACATCGGTTAGCTGGGGCAGCATGTTGCTGGGCAACTGGCGTGGATTGTATTTCTCGGCGCGTATGCCAAGACTGGCGATGAGTTGATTTGTGCGATCAGGATAAGGTGCACGAGGTACGCGGGCGTCGCTGCATGCGATAAGAAGCATCAGCAGAAGCGCAAGTGCATTGCGACACATAATTAACATGATGGATTGCATGTGGATGGCAAGTGGAACGTAGATTTTTGCTGTATTTTCGATTTATTTGTGCTCATCGGATATATTGGGGTAGTATAACTTGGTAAGTTCGTGTGGATCGCATGTGGAACATCGATTTTTTGCGGTATTTCAGTTTGATTTGTGCACCTCAGGTTCATTGGGTTAGTATCACTTGGCGAATTTGCGTGGATCGCATGTGGATAGTAACTCAATTTGTAATTCTGTATTTCCGTTATACAAGCTTTCCCACCGATTTTATGGCCGACACCTTCTAGTCCTTTGACCGGCACCCGCGCACTCGCAACGACTTCTTAACGCGTTCTCGCTCGACAGGCAAATGCGGCTGGCGCTTAAATGCCCCTATAAATGGAACCTCAAACAACATACAAACTGTTGTCTCAGCTCGCAGCTCAAGTACTCAATCACTCACTCGCTCATTCCTTCCATTAAAAACAAAAACAATGGCATAGATCTACGTAGATCACAGTAGGAAGGTAGCCTACAGAACTTGACTCGAATGCGTTGACCGAGACATTAACTACTCGTACGATATACGAAAAATAAAAAAAACGTCAAAAACCAAAACAGAAATAAACGAAAACAAAAAAAAAATACAAAATGACACAGCAGATAGACTGACTGATTGACAAACCGTGCCCCGAAGTTGGACGCCGGCAATATAAGTGCGTTGGGTTCAAAGATATACACATAATTTTGGATGAAATTCGAGTATTATAATTACCTTGGAGCGGCCGCTAAAAACATTGATGCTACTACAACATGACAGACAGACAGGCAGACACACGGACAGACAGACAGATAGACGCATAATGATTTTAATAAAACAATAAACACAATTCATTTATAAAGAAATTGGAGCTATGCACAGTGACGTAGACTGTGGATTGCGTGTGGGAAGAACCTAAGAACTTTAAAACTTTAGTGTTAGCATAGAGAAGCAACAACATATTCCCATTTGTACTAGGTTCATTAGTTAAAAGTGAATCCCGGTGAGAGACATCGAGAATGGGAGTCACAAGCGGTCAATGTTCAGACGAGGGAAACTTAATAGAGCTTTTGCCCAAGTTTCAGAATACAGATTATGCTCATAATATTTTTAATGTAGTCAGGAGTTTATATAATATATATTATATATACTTAATCTATAAAAAGAGTTAAGTTTGAAATTTATGTATTTTATTATTTTCAATTAAGAAAATTAAAATTATGCAAAATGTTTATGATTGCCTGTAATCCCCCCATCTGAAAGTCAGAGCCCACGCCACTGCTTTTCTAGCTTCGATGCCATTTGCAAAGTTCGCCCAATTGTCACGCTAGATTTTCAAGCAAAATATTTGCGCATTAAGCTCGGTTTGTTTCGAGCCACTCGAGAATTGTTAATAGCTAATTGTTTACCCAGACATTTTGGGGGAAGGAACTGAATGATCTCGAGTGCGAGATAAAATAAAAGTGGATGATGAACTGTAGCCAGTTTCAAGCTGTTTATTTCGTACTTGATATCGGTTATTGCCTGCACAGAAACAAATTTAAATAAATTAAATTGTTTACAATCGAGTGGCGTGATCTATAAATAAGCCCAAGTTGAGTTTGAGTCATGTGTGTGGGATGGGGCGTGGCTAGAGGCTGGAACTGTTGTCTGGGCGGCATTTCCGGACTTCAACTGTTGATACGCAGATACGGTCGTTGTTCGTTGGGACAGATGAGGTGACGCAGAGGTTCTCGCCAGACGCGTGTCTCTCGCGGACTCGGCCTGCGCAACATGCTGTTCCACAATGCGCCAGCGACAATGGCATGAGATCTCTGACTGAGATGCATGCAATCGTGGGCAAAGAAACGCATATCCAGTGCGCCCTGTACCAGCACAATGCCGCTGACGTTACTCAACACTGTGTGCGGCACTATGGCAAAGTCGGGGGCTCGAAACTCTGGCAACGCCAACACCTCGAGCTGTATGCGCTGCAAGCGTTCAAGCACTTGCGGATAGTGTGGCAAAAAGGCTCCGGTAAGGCAGGAACAAATCAAATTCGTGTTACAGTACGAGGGAAAATTACGGAAAACCCGCTGAAAATCACTCACAGACGGCATCATTATCCAATTGATCAGTAGGCGTGGCACATGCTCACGCAGCAAGCGAAATGTGCGATACAATTGCTGGCGCTGCAGACGTAGAAACGCCTCGGTATCATCCCACATGCAAAGCTCGAAGCAGATGTCATTCATGCCCACAAAAATGCTAAGTAGTTTCCACTGTACCGGCATATTGACACGCGCATCCGACTGCAATCGCTCGATGAGTACCTCAGCCTGATAGGGCAGATCACGTAGCGTGACCATGGGTTCGGCAATATTAAATATAGATTGCTCTTTATTTGCCACCAGGCTATGTGTCTTGGCATAGCCATAAAGCCGCGGATTATACAGCTTCAATATGTTGGGCAGCGTGAGTGCAGTGCGCCACGTCTCGCTGCCGCCGCCCGTGAAACTGAAGCCACGAAATTCGGTGAAGACATCGAAGAAATTCTCCGATATCAAACTGTTTCCTGCTGTCACGGAATCACCCATAGCTGCGATTATATCAATATCACCGGGTCGCAGTTTTGCAATATCTCTGGGTCGTACCGCGGATCGACCGTATCGTAGATCACAGGGAAATGGCACATTCGCAGGCACCGCTGGCTGCAGTTTTCCCTCCTCACGATTACTGGCCATCATCTCGTGCCGATGGGTGAGTCGCAGATTCATCGATGCATTCCTCACACGCAGCACCACATCGCGCAGATTATCCAGATTCGTATAGTACATGCCGCCATTGCGTATGGATCTGCTATCGAACTGCACCTGCTCGATGCCCAAACGTGACAGCACTTGCTCCGAGTGATTCGGCATTCGAAGTCGCGTAGTGCTACAAGCTGCACACAGGACTAGCAACTGCACTGCGTACCGAAAGATGCGATGAGGCATGATTAACCGGACGACCGAAGCTCGAAACAGATTTAGAATAATACGCATTTAAGCGTTGCTTTTATATCATAATTATTTTACTGCTACACCCCTTAGTAGCTACACACTGAGGTAGCTTGAAAAACAATTCAAATTGTTGCAAAAACGCGTGATTTCTATAGAACACATTTCATTTGCAGGGTATTTTACAGTCGTTTTCTTTCACTTTCCACGCATTTATATGAGGTTAGTAAGTGCAGCGGAACAAGCAGGTCAAGACTCGTAGAGTCTATCAGCAGCTAGCTATAAAATATGAAGGGTATTCCCAAGAAAGTATATGAAATAGAAAAAAATATATAATTTCTCTAGAACAATTTTGAAATTGAAAATTATAAAAACATTATTGTAGAAGGCATACGGCAGGTAAAGGTTGATTTTATTTTTTTTTTATAATTTTCTCCTTATTTTGTATTGTTTAAAAGAGTTTCCAAAATTATATCTACGATGTCTCAGTAGTGTTTAATAATACATTGAAATTATCTAAACAGGTGCACGTATTTTGCATGGTAAACAGTTAATTTTTCTAGTTTCCAGAAAATTAAACTAAAACCTATCGCTGGTCGTTCGTATAAATTGTGTGTCTCGTGGACACAGAAAATGCTCGAATGGGTTTTGCCAGGCTTTGGTTAAATTTAAATCGATCTTATCAAACATGTTGTTCCACAGCGTCTTGGCCAGTACAGCATGCCCGAACTGACTATAGTGTATGCAATCGCTGCTAATATACAATCGATCGATCTGGCCATTCCTCGACCAGACAGTCTTGAGGTTTCTGAGAATACCATGGCCGACAATGGCAAAGTTATCGCTGCGAAACTCAGGCTTTTCGACTATGGCTAATTGGAGATCGATCAATCGCTTTGCGGCATTATAATAGATCGGTTCTTTAAGTCTATTATGGCAATTACAAAAGACCGGAATTCGGATTAAGCATTCGGTCGGGGATGTGGCCAGCATTTGCAGAACATTATCCACATCGGGCATCAGAATGAAATTGATCAACAGACGCGGCACCCGATCACGTAGCAGGCGTAGGGTCGCATAGAGTTGCTGCTCCTCGCGACGCAGAAAGGCTTCCACATCCGGCCAGCTGCACAGATCGTTGCACATATCGTTGGGACCCACATGAATGCTCAGCAGTTTCCAGTGCTGCTTCATATCGACCCTGGGATGACGACGCATTCGCTCGATCAACACGTGCGCCTGGAAGGGTAGATCTTGTATGTGCAACATGGGTTCGGCTACATTGAAACGCGAACCTGCCTCATCCGCAACCAGAGTGTTGGCCACAGCGTAGCCATACAGCTGTGGATTGTATTCCTTGAGTATGTTGGGCAGCGTGAGTGCTGTGCGCCAATTCTCGAATCCACCGCCCGTAAAACTATATCCACGATACTCGACGATGGAATCCAGTAGGCCCACACTCAACATGCTGATGCCAGCGGTGGTGGAGTCACCAAATGAGGCAATTATATCGATATCTCCAGGTCGTAATTGATCGATACGCTTGGGTACCTGCGGCGATCGTCCGCCCCGGACATCGCATGGAAATGGCACACTGTCGGGCACAGGTTTCTGTAGTTTGCCTTTCTCTAGTGCCCATTGGCGGATATAGTCGAAATCTGAGATTGCCATGTGTTGTGTCAGATTGCGTAGTTGAACCAACGGCTGACGCAGATTATAGTCCAAATCTGTATAGTACAGGCCCGGCTCGAAGTGATCGTATTGAAAGGGTATACGCTTGGCACCCAAACGCTCGAGCAGTTGCGTCGATAGATTTACATCCGTAACACTTGGACGACTTCTTGCCCATACTACTATCAGCTGAAGCAGCAGTATCTGCAGCATGGAATCCATTGCCGTCCTTGCTCATCTATTGCCCCGAGATATCTGACGATTTTCACCAGCTTTTCGGCAGTTTTAATGAATTGTAAATTCTTTTTTTTACTACTTTTTTGGCCACGTATCAGTTCAGAGTTTATAGTTTGGGGGGTTCTTAAGTGTTTTGAGAGATCTAAGTAGCTACAAGAATGAGCTTTTTTACAGGGTATGTAGGCAGGGGCAAGCTAAGAGAGAAACACGTAGAAGAGATCTACAATTTTTAAACTTATACAACGAGAATCCTCTCTATTCCTTGCATGAGATCTATTTCGGAACTTACGTAGCATTTGCTGCAAGAATGAGCTTTTCTATAGGGTGTCTAGGCAGTGCTAGGTATTGAAAAAATACGTAGTCTAACAATTCTTAACGTATACAACTAAGATTGTGATCGAGAATTACGTATGTTGCTTTTATTTTGTTTAGAATAACCAGTTTGTTTTTATAAATTAATTAAAATTGTTTGAAAAGTGGGTCGTTTTCTGTATAACTTAGCATTATCTACATATACCTATATTCCATCAGAATCAGCATGGCTGTAATGCATGCTACTTTGAAGTTCTAATATGCCTGTTTACATAAATAATTAATTGAATCTAGAAAATCACAAGCTATCACGCTCATTAATAATTCATTTTGATTATTTATTCACTTTGGGATCGTTCTCGTTGGGAATTGTCTTACGAAATAAAAGGAAGTGTATTCAAAAAGACTAGCTTAGATATTTTTCACATTTACTTTAAAATATTCACAAATATCTAAATTAAATATTTTACCAATCGAGTGAAGTTTGAAAGCTCCCGTAATTTTCGTAGCATATTTTAAGGCATGATAAATATTTCACATAGAGTATGCTAATGTCGCATCGCATTGAATTTGATTCGTCTAAATATTTAATTTGTTATAGATCCCTTGAGGGTTGAGGCTAATGCAAAGCAATTTGCATAGTTTATGCAGTTTATTTAATGAGTGAGTGAGCTTAGAGTCAGCTCTCTCTCTCTCTCTCTCTCTTCCACTCTCAGACTAACTCCCTACTTGCACTCGCACTTTTCGCACTTCCCACACTCGTTGCATTCCACAGAGTTTGCCACTAAGTGGAACTCAATTAAATAAACGCAACTGTCTACACTATCCATCAAAAGACCGCAACTCTATTTCATTTAAACTAATTGAAGCTCATTAAGCTGCCTTCAAATTGTTGTTGCAGTCTCTCTCGCTGTCAACTTTATTGCCAAGCGCGTAAAGCTTTTTTGGGAAATGTTGCTGCAACGCTTAGCGGGCAACGGAAGGCAACATGCTGTATAAGAAATGGAAATTGAAATTTACACATGTTGTCTAATTGAATTTTATAGAGTGTGAGGGACAAAAAATGAAGAGACACTTTAGATTTGTTGCACGAAAAGGCGAGCTTTGAAGAGCGATAGAGTGAGAGCTCGCATAGGGTTGTCAACTCACTCATAGATACATATATATTGAGCACGACTGAAGTTCACTAATTAATCAACAGTGCAATTTGTTTATGCCTATAATTAGCAGATCATTTGAAGAAGCTTTAATTGATTTGAAGGGTGTTGCCGTGGTATTTGATCATGTTATTAGGTGTGATTTAAACTTCAGAACTTTTACTAAATAGTTCGCAAAGATAATTATCTCCAAATATATTGAAATAAGTATCCTTATATTTTAATAGAGTATCTTTTTATTTCAAAGATAAGATATATTTTCTTTACAACTATAACACTTTGCTACTTGCCTCAGTTAGTCAAGCTATAAACCAAAGTTGTTGACAATTGGTTGGCTAATTGTGTTAACCTTGAACCGCGAGCTCGAAAATCACTTACAAAAATGCAACAGACAAACAACAGCACGACAGAAAACGTTAGATCCTAAAAGATAAATCACAACCTGAACAGGTTATTAAAAAAAAATCGTATTTACTAACAATTTTTAATTACACTTTAATTATGGCAAAAAGAGACGAGTTGTGTAAAGAAAATTCGATGAATAAATCGAGATAGGTGAAGAGTTTCATTTGAACATGAAAAATTGTCATAGTCAGCGATATGAGGTAATTTGATGAATAACATGGCCAAAGTGTGGATAATTATATTGAAATATTTCTATAATATGTATATGGTTTAAAGGAATAGCTATAGCTACTATTATCTGTGTTATTATATTTTTTTTTGTTTAAATATTGCAGTTAAGTCCAAAGACTGCGACAACAGCACAATAAACTCATAAAATATTACAAAACTTTATAACCTCGCTGCAATTGCCAAGAGAGTAGACCAATAAAAGAGCGGGCGCAAGGCTGGAGAGAGAGAGGCAGAGGGAGAGAAAGAGCGAGAGAGAGCGCAGAGAGCGTGTGCTGAGTTTGGAGAGCACAGCACAGTTGCAGTTTCATTAGTTCATATTTTGTTTATGCTTAAATTTCAGCAATTAAACATGAACAAGAAAGCAAAGGGCAGAGGCTAGGCGAATACTGTATGCTCTTTAAATTAAAATTCACATTTTAAATGGGAATGTATAAAATTTCATATTTCACATATTTTGTTTTACAATAATTAATTTCAAACTTATATTTTACTTTTATGCTTTTTTCATGAGTCTCATATTTTATAAATGTTTATTTTATTTTAATTTTTTTTATTATTGTTTATAGTCTATATTTTTTATATTATTATATAAATCTTTTGATTCTTTGTAAAGTACATTAACATGTTTTCTTCTTTTTCAAATATTGCACTAGTCTCTTTTGGTTAAACTGCCTGAGCAAGTCAACACTACCGCAATCAAAGGGCACTCGCGGACCCTAAAGAGCGCCGCAGTCGTGTAAAGGCGGGCTAGTTATTCATTGCACAATCGACAACAACAACAAGCAGCGGACAAAAAAAAACTTTGCGACATTTCAACAAAAAAAAGACGAAAAATAATATTACAAGTCCGTCAAGTTGGTCTAAACGTTGCTATTTGCTGGACAGGGGCAGCTGATCAATAAGACGGGCCGCGCCAGCGGACACACGGACGGACGGCAGACACACAGGGCAGGTGAGTCGCGTTCAACATACTCTAAGTGGGTTAACATTGTTGTAGTTGCTGCTGCCACTCTCTGATAACAGCGTGCAAACTTCGCTGGCAGCGTCGCTGGCGCTTGCGCTTGCGCAGTCACCGTCACCGTCAACGTCGTCAAGGTCGACGCTATTGTAAAAGAAAGCGCCAACGCCGGCCTTGAACACGAAACGAAATGTTAAAGCGTGGTTAAAGCAAGCGCAGAAGACGAAGATGCTACAGGTAAACTTAATAAAAAGAGATGATGCCGCTCATTCAGAAATCAAACGACTCTTCGGCTCTCTGATAATTGTCTTCCTCAGCAAGTTGCTCTCTTTTATTTAAGCCATTTCGGTTTTGCATAGAAATGAATGTTTCAAAACGTATCATAAACCTTATGCTTGGGTAAGACAATCGCTTGGTTTGCCCCGATATATACATTTCTCGAACCAATTTATTTTGCAAACTTGTGCAACAAATGAGCTTGGGAAAAAGAGACACGCGAAAACAAGACACACACACACACATACACAGACAAAGAGCCGCAGACGCAGCATCTCGAAATGTTTGCAAGCAAATAAAAAATAATAAAAAAAAAATGAAGAAAAAACTAAAAAGGCGAATCCGCGACGAGAGTTGTGAAAAATTGGGGTTAAATGGGAAACAAATGGGTTAATTGACATGCGCGTATGGAAGACAAAAGTGAATTGGACCAAAGTGCGAGACTCGAAGAGTGTGAGTGTGTGTGACGTCACAGTCGCTTTAAGATATAAGCTGATCGAACGTATACGATATTAACGAAATTGTGCAAAAACCAGTTGGGAATCACAAGTGCTTATGCTGTAATTGCGTAGCAAAAGAGAGAAGAAATTAAA